>CM042475.1:27509305-28845805 GCA_023621385.1 Quercus gilva | reverse complement strand
TAGCACGGGTCAAGTAGGAACGGAAATCAGAAAAAAATTTGTTTTGCCTCTTTTTCGACCCGTCCAGACCCGACTTGGCTAGAAATAAAGCTAGAATGATTTTTTTTTTTTTTTTAATTTTTGAATTTTTATACTATTTTTATTTGGAATTCTCTAGCTCGGGTCGAGTTAGAACGGAAATCGGAACGAAGTTTTTTTTTCCTCTTTTTTAGCTCGTCCCAACCCAGTTTGGCTAGAAATAGAGCTAGAATGATGTTTTTGAATTTTTGTGCTATTTTTTTTTTTTGGGAACACTCTAAATGGGTTGAGTAGGAACGAAAATCGGAACGAAATTTTTTTTGCCTCTTTTTCGGCCCATACCCATTCGGTTTGGCTAGAAATAAAGCTAGAATAATGTTTTTCAATTTTTTTGAATTTTTATACTATTTTTTTTAGAATTCTGTAGCCCCGGTCGAGTTGGAACGGAAGTTTGAACGAATTTTTTTCCTCTTTTTTGGCCCGTCCCAACCAGATTTGGCTAGAAATAAAGCTAGAATGATGTTTTTGAAATTTTTGAACTTTTATACTATTTTTTTTGGAATTCTCTAGCCCGGGTTAAGTTGGAACGGAAATCGGAACGAAATTTTTTTTTACACTTTTTCGGCCCGTTCCAGCCTAGATTGGCTAGAAATAAAGCTAAAATGATGTTTTTTAATTTTTTGAATTTTTATACTATTTTTTTTTAATTCTTTAGCCCGGGTTGAATTGGAACGGAAATCGGAATAAAATTTCTTTTTCCTCTTTCTTCAGCCCGTCCCCACCTGGTTTGGCTAGAAAGAAAGCTAGAATATTGTTTTCGAGTTTTTTAAATCTTTATGCAATTTTTTTTGGAATTCTAAATCCCGGGTCGAGTAGGAACGGAAATCGGAATGAAATTTTTTCTGCCTCATTTTCGGCCCGCCCCAACCCGGTTTGGCTAGAATGATGTTTTTTAATTTTTTTACTATTTTTTTTAATTCTTTAGCCCGGGTGGAACGGAAATCGGAATGAAATTTCTTTTTCCTCTTTTTCGGCCCGTCCCAATCCGGTTTGGCTAGAAATAAAGCTAGAATGATGTATTTGGGATTTTTGAATTTTTTACTGTTTTTTTTTTTAATTCTCAATCCCAGGTCAAGTAGGAATGGAAATCAGAACGAAATTTTTTTACCTCATTTTTGACCTGTCCCAACTTGGTTTGGCAAGAATGATGTTTTTTTTTTTAATTTTTCAAATTTTTATACAATTTTTTTTTTTTTTTTTTGGGAATTCTCTAACCTGGGTCTAGTTGGAACAGAAATCGGAACGAAATTATTTTTTTTTCCTCTTTTTCAACTCGTCCCAACCCAGTTTGGCTAGAAATAGAGCTAGAATGATGTTTTTGAATTTTTTAAATTTTTATACTTTTCTTTTGGAATTCTCTAGCCTGAGTAAAATAGGAACGATAATCGGAACGATTTTTTTTCCTCTTTTTCGGCCTGTCCCAATCCAGTTTGGCTAGAAATAAAGCTAAAATGATGTTTTTGAGTTTTTTGAATTTTTATACTATTTTTTTTTTGGAATTCTCAATCTCGGGTCGAGCAAGAACGGAACTCGGAACGAAATTTTTTTTTCCACTTTTTTTGCCCGTTCCAACCTGGTTTTCCTAGAAATAAAGCTAGAATAATGTTTTTTAATTTTTATACTAATTTTTTTTTTTTGAATTCTCAAGCCTTGGTTGAGTAGGAACGGAAATCAGAACAAAATTTATTTTTGCCCCTTTTTCGACCCTTCCCGACTTGATTTGGCTGGAAAAAAGGGTTGAATGATGTTTTTTAGTTTTTTGAATTTTTATACTATTTTTTTTTTTTTTGGAATTTTCTAGCCCGGGTCGAGTTGTAACGGAAATTGGAACGAATTTTTTTTTTCCACTTTTTCGACTCGTCCAAACCCGGTTTGGCTAGAAATAAAGCTAGCATGATGTTTTTTTAATTCTTTGAATTTTTATAGTTTTTTTTTTTTTTTTTTTTTTGGAATTCTCTACTATGGGTCGAGTTGGAACGGAAATCGGAACGAAGTTTTTTTTTTTTCTTGTTTTTCAACTCGTCCCAACCCGGTTAGGCTAGAAATAGAGCTAGAATGATGTTTTTAAGTTTTTTGAATTTTTATACTATTTTTTTTGGAATTCTCTAACACGGATAAAGTTGGAACGAAAATCGAAGCGAAAATTTTTTTTTCCTCTTTTTCAGCCCGTCCTAACCTGGTTTGGCAAGAAATAAAGCTAGAAGGATTTTTTTTTTTTTTGAATATTTATACTATTTTTTTTGGAATTCTCTAGCCCGGGCTGAGTTGGAACGGAAATCGAAACGAAATTTTTGTTTCCTCTTTTTTGGCCCGTCCCGACCCGGTTTGGCTAGAAATAAAGCTAGAATGATTTTTTATTTTTTATTTTAATTTTTATACTATTTTTTTTTTTTGAAATTCCCTAGCCCAGGTCGAGTTGGAACTAAAATCGGAACAAAATTTTTTTTTATCTCTTTTTCGGCCCGTCCCAACCCGGTTTGGCTAGAAATAAAGCTAGAATGATGTTTTTTAATTTTTTGAATTTTTATAATCTTTTTTTTTAATTCTCTAGCCCCGATCGAGTTGGAACGGAAATCTAAAAAAATTTACTTTTCCCCTATTTTGGCCCGTTCCAACCCGATTTGGCTAGAAATAAAGGTAGAATGATGTTTTTCTATTTTTTGAATTTTTATACTATTTTTTTTTTTTTTTGGAATTCTCAATCCCGGGTCGAGTAGGAACAGAAATCGGAACAAAATTTTTTTTTTTATCTCTTTTTTGGCCTGTCCCAACCTAGTTTGGTTGGAAATAAGGCTAGAATGATGTTTTTGAATTTTTATACTAATTTTTTTGGAATTCTCTAGCCGAGGTCGAGTAGAAACGAAAATCGGAATAAATTTTTTTTTGCCTCTTTTTTCGCCCGTCTAGACCTAATTTGGCTAGAAATAAAGGTAGAATGATGTTTTTTTTTTTTGTTTAATTTTTTGAATTCTCATACTATTTTTTTTTTTTTTTGGAATTCTCTACCCCAGGACGACTTAGAACGGAAATCGAAACGAATTTTTTTTCCTCTATTTCAGTGCATCCCAACCCGGTTTGGCTAGAAATAAAGCCATAATCATGTTTTTGAATCTTTTGAATTTTTATACTTTTTTTTTTTTTTTTGGAATTCTCTAGCCCGGGTTGAGTTGCAACAGAAATCGGAACGAATTTTTTTTTTCTTCTTTTTCAACTTGTCCCAACCCAGTTTGGCTAGAAATGGAGCAAGAATGATGTTTTTGAATTTTTTAGATTTTTATACTATTTTTTTTTTTTTTGGAATTCTCTAGCCCAAGTAGAGTAGGAATGATAATCAGAACGATTTTTTTTTTCCTTTTTTTCAGCCTGCCCCAATCTGGTTTGGCTAGAAATAAAGCTAAAATGATGTTTTTGAGTTTTTTGAATTTTTATACTATTTTTTTTTTTGGAATTCTCAATCCCGGGTCGAGTAGGAACGAAACTCGGAATGAAAATTTTTTTTTCCACTTTTTCGGCCTATCCCAACCTGGTTTTCCTAGAAATAAAGCTAGAATAATGTTTTTTAATTTTTTCAATTTTTATACTTTTTTTTTTTTTTTTTGAATTCTCAAGCCCTTGTCAAGTAGGAACAGAAATCAAAACGAAATTTATTTTGGCCTCTTTTTCAACCCTTCCCGACCTGATTTGCCTGGAAATAAAGCTTGAATGATGTTTTTTAGTTTTTTGAATTTTTATACTTTTTTTTTTTTTTTTTTTTGGAATTTCTAGCTCGGGTCGAGTTTGAACGGAAATCAGAACGAAATTTTTTTTCCACTTTTTCTGCTCGTCCAAACCCCAGTTTGGCTAGAAATAAAGCTAGAATGATGTTTTTTTAATTCTTTGAATTTTTATAGTATTTTCTTTTTTGGAATTCTCTATACTGGGTCGAGTTGGAATGGAAATCGGAACGAAAATTTTTTTTTTCTTGTTTTTCAATTCATCCCAACCCGGTCAGGCTAGAAATAGAGCTAAAATGATGTTTTTAAATTTTTTGAATTTTTATACTATTTTTATTTCCTCTTTTTTAGCTCGTCCCAACCCGGTTTGGCAAGAAATAAAGCTAGAAGGATGTTTTTTTTTTAATTTTTTTAATTTTTATACTATTTTTTTTTTGAATTCTCTAGCCCGAGTTCAGTTGGAACTGAAATTGGAATGAAATTTTTGTTTCCTCTTTTTCGGCCCGTCCCGACCTGATTTGGATAAAAATAAAGCTAGAATGATGTTTTCTAATTTTTTTTTTATTTTTATACTATTTTTTTTTTTTTGAAATTCTCTAGCCCAGGTCGAGTAGAAATGGAAATCGGAACGAAATTTTTTTGCCACTTTTTCAGCCCGTCCAGACCCAGTTTGCATAGAAATAAAGCTAGAATGATGTTTTTTAATTTTTAAAATATTTATTCTATTGTTTTTTGGAATTCTCAATCTCGTGTCGAGTTGGAACGAAAATTGGAACAAAATTTTTTTTACCTCTTTTTCGGCCCGTCCCAACCCGGTTTGGCTAGAAATAAAGCTAGAATGACGTTTTTTAATTTTTTTAATTTTTATAATCTTTTTTTTTTTGAATTCTCTAGCCACGATCGAGTTGGAACGGAAATCAGAACGAATTTTCTTTTCCTCCTTTTTGGCCCATTCCAACCCGGTTTAGCTAAAAATAAAGGTAGAATGATGTTTTTCAATTTTTTGAATTTTTATACTAATTTTTTTTTTGGAATTCTCAATCTTGGGTCGAGTAGGAACAGAAATCGGAACGAAATTTTTTATCTCTTTTTTGGCCCGTCCCAACCTAGTTTGGTTAGAAATAAGGCTAGTCTGATGTTTTTGACTTTTTATACTAATTTTTTTGGAATTCTCTAGCCGGGGTTGAGTTGAAACGGAAATCGGAACGAAATTTTTTTTGCCTCTTTTTTGGTGTGCCCAGACCTAATTTGGCTAGAAATAAAGCTAGAATGATGTTTTTTTTTTTTTTTTTTTTTTTTATACTAATTTTTTTGGAATTCTCTAGCCCAGGTCGAGTAGAAACGGAAATCATAACGAATTATTTTTTGCCCCTTTTTCGGCCCGTCCAGACCCGGTTGGCTAGAAATAAAGCTAGAATTATGTTTTTTAATTTTTATACTATTTTTCTTTGGAATTCTCTAGCCTGGGTTGAGTTGGAACGGAAGTCGGAAAGAATTTCTTTTTCCTCTTTTTTGGCCCATCCCAACCCGGTTTGGCTAGAAAGAAAGCTAGAACGATGTTTTTTAATTTTTTGAATTTTTATACTAATTGTTTGGAATTCTCTAGCCCGGGTCGAGTAGAAACGGAAATCAGAACGAAATTTTTTTTGGCTCTTTGTTGGCCCGTCCAGACCCGGTTTGGCTAGAAATAAAGATAGAATTTTGTTTTTTAATTTTTCGAATTTTTATACTAATTTTGTTTGGAATTCTCTAGCCCGGGTCGAGTTGGAACGGAAGTCAGAACGATTTTTTTTTTTTCCTTATTTTTGGCCCATCCCAACCCGGTTTGGCTGGAAATAAAGCTAGAATGATGTTTTTTAATTTTTTGAATTTTTATACATTGTTTTTTGAAATTCTCAGTCCCGGGTCGAGCAGGAACGGAAATCGAAACGAAATTTTTTCAACCTCTTTTCAGCCCGTCCCAACCTTGTTTTGCTAGAAATAAAGCTAGAATGATGTTTTTTAATTTTTTGAATTTTTATACTATTTTTTTTGGAATTCTCTTGCCCGTGTCGAGTTGGAATGGAATTCTGAAGAAAGTTTTTTTTTTCCTCTTTTTCAAGTCATCCCAACCCAATCTCGCTAGAAATAGAGCTAGAATGATGTTTATGAATTTTATGAATTTATATAATATTTTTTTTTGGAATTCTCTATACCTTTGGTCGAGTTGGAACAGAAATCGGAACGAAATTTTTTTTCCTCTTTTCGGCCCGTCCCAACCCGGTTTGGCAAGAAATAAAGCTAGAATGATGTTTTTTAATTTTTTGAGTTTTTAAACAATTTTTTTTTTTTTTTTTTGAATTCTCTAGCCCAGGTTGAGTTGCAACAGAAACGGGAACAAATTTTTTTTTTCTTCTTTTTCAGCTCGTCCCAACCCAGGTTGGATAGAAATAAAGCTAGAATGATGTTTTTGAATTTTTTGAATTTTTATAGTAATTTTTTTGGAATTCTCTAGCCTGGGTGGAGTTGGAACGGAAACCAGAAATATTTTTTTTTTTCCTCTTTTTGGCCTGTCCCTACCCTGTTTGGTTAGAAATAAAGCTAGAATCATGTTTTTGAATTTTTTGAATTTTTATAATAATTTTTTTGGAATTCTATAGCGCGGGTCGAGTAGAAATGGAAATCAGAACGAAATTTATTTTGCCTTTTTTCGGCCCGTCCAAACCTAGTTTGGCTAGAAATAAAGCTAGAATGATGTTTTTTAACTTTTTGAATTTTTATACTATGTTTTTTTTGGAATTCTCTTGCCCGAGTTGAGTTGGAATCGAAGTCGGAACGAATTTTATTTTTTCCTTTTTTTTTTTTTAACACTTCCCAACCCGGTCTTGCTAGAAATAGAGCTAGAATGATGTTTATGAATTTTTTTGAATTTCTATACTATTTTTTTTGGAGTTCTCTATAGCCCCGGTCGAGTTGGAACGAAAATCGGAACAAAGTTTTTCTTTCCCCTTTTTGGCCCGTACCAACCCGGTTTGGCAAGAAACAAACCTAGAATGATGTTTTGTAATTTTTGAATTTTTATACTATTTTTAATTGGAATTCTCTCGCCCGGGTCAAGTTAGAATGAAAATGGGAACGAAATTTTTTTTTTCCCTCTTTTTCAGCTCGTCCCAACCCGGTTTGACTAGAAATAAAGAAAAAAAGATAGAATAATGTTTTTGACTTTTTTTAAATTTTTATACTATTATTTTTGGAATTCTCTAGCCTGGGTCGAGTTGGAACGGAAATCGAAACGAAATTTTTTTTTCCTCTTTTTCAGCTCGTCCCAACCCGATTTGGCAAGAAATAAAACTAAAATGATATTTTTTAATTTTTAGAATTTTTATAATAATTTTCTTGGGAATTCTGTAGCCCAGGTCGTGATGGAACGAAAGTCGGAAAATTTTTTTTTTCCTCTTTTTAGGCCCGTCCCAACCCAGTTTGGCTAGAAATAAAGCTAGAATGATGCTTTTTAATTTTTTAAATTTTTATACTATGTTTTTTAGAATTCTCAATCCCGGGTAGAGTAGGAATGTTAATCGGAACGAAATTTTTTCCACCTCTTTTTCGGCCCATACCAACCCAGTTTGGCTTGAAATAAAGCTAGAATGATGTTTTTTGAATTTTTTGAATTTTTATACTATTTTTTTTTTTGGATTTCTCTTGCCCGTGTCGAGTTGGAACGGAAATCGGAACGAAATCTTTATTTCTTTCTTTTTCAACTCGTCCCAACCCGGTCTTGCCAGAAACTGAGCTAGAATGATGTTTATGAATTTTATGAATTTCTATATTATTTTTTTTTTAATTCTTTCTACCTCGGGTCGAGTTGGAATGGAAATCGGAGCAAATTTTTTTTTCCTCTTTTCGGCTCGTCCCTACCCAGTTTGGCAAGAAATAAAGCTAGAATGATGTTTTTTAGTTTTTTGAATTTTTATACTATTTTTTTTGGAATTCTCTTGCCCGTGTCGAGTTGGAACGGAAATCGAAACGATTTTTTTTTCTTCTTTTTCAATTCATCCCAACCCAGTCTTGCTAGAAACAAAGCTAGAATGATGTTTATGAATTTTATGAATTTCAATATTATTTTTTTTGGAATTCTCTATACCTCGGGTCAAGTTGGAACGGAAATCGGAACGAATTTTTTTTTTCCTCTTTTCGGCTTGTCCCAACCTGGTTTGGCAAGAAATAAAGCTAGAATGTTGTTTTTTTATTTTTTGAATTCTTAAACAATTTTTTTTTTTTTTTTTTTGGAATTCTCTAGCCCAGGTTGAGTTGGAACGGAAATGGGAAAGAAATTTTTTTTCCTCTTTTTCAGCTCGTCCCAACCCGGTTTGGATAGAAATAAAGCTAGAATGATGTTTCTGAGTTTTTTGAATTTTTATACTAATTTTATTTGGAATTCTCTAGCCCGGGTTGAGTTGGAACGGAGATCGGAATGAAATTTTTTCTACCTCTTTTTCAGCCCGACCCAACCCAGTTTGGCTAGAAATAAAGCTAGAATGATGTTTTTTAATTTTTATACTATGTTTTTCGGAATTCTCTTGCCCGTGTCAATTTGGAACGGAAGTCCGAATGAAATTTTTTTTTCCTCTTTTTCAATTCACCCCAACCCGGTCTTGCTAGAAATAGAGCTAGAATGATGTGTATGAATTTTAAGGATTTCTATACTATTTTTTTTTTTTTTGGAATTTTCCGTACCTCGGGTCGTGTTGGAACGGAAATCGAAACGAAATTTTATTTTCCTTTCTTTGGCTCACCCCAACCCGGGTTGGCAGTAAATAAAGCTAGAATGATGTTTTTTTATTTTTTGAATTTTTATACTTTTTTTTTTTTTTCGTATTCTCTAGCCCGGGTCAGGTTGGAACGAAAATGGGAATAAATTTTTTTTCCCCTTTTTCAACTCGTCCCTGCCATGTTTGGCAAGAATTAAAGATAGAATATTGTTTTTGAATTTTTTGAATTTTTATACTATTATTTTTGGAATTCTCTAGCCTGGTCGAATTGGAACGGAAAACGAAACGAAATTTTTTCTTCCCTCTTTTTGCCCGTCCCAACCCGAGTTGGCAGTAAATAAAGCTAGAATGATGTTTTTTGATTTTTTGAATTTTTATACTTTTTTTTTTTTTTTTGGAATTCTCTAGCTCGGGTCTGGTTGGAACGAAAATGGGAACAAATTTTTTTTTTCCCCCCTTTTTCAACTCGTCCCAGCCATGTTTGGCAAGAAATAAAGATAGAATTATGTTTTTGAATTTTTTGAATTTTTAAACTATTATTTTTTGAATTCTCTAGCCTGGGTCTTGTTGGCATGGAAATCGAAACAATTTTTTTTCCCTTTTTGCCCGTCCCAACCCGAGTTGGCAGTAAATAAAGCTAGAATGATGTTTTTTAATTTTTTGAATTTTTAATTTTTATTTTTTTTTGAATTCTCTAGCCCGGGTCAGGTTCGAACGAAAATGGGAAAAAAAAAATACCCCCCCCCCCCCCCGTTTTTTAGCTCATCCTAGCCCTGTTTGACAAGAAATAAAGATAGAATGATGTTTTTGAATTTTTTTAATTTTTATATTAATTTTTTTGGAATTCTCTAGCCCAGGTCGAGTAGAAACGAAAATCATAACGAATTTTTTTTTGCCTCTTTTTCGGCCCGCCCAGACCCTGTTTGGCTAAAAATAAAGCTAGAATTATGTTTTCTAATTTTTCGAATTTTTATACGAATTTTCTAGGGAATTCTCTAGCCCGAGTCGAGTTGGAACAGAAGTCGAAACGATTTTTTTTTCCTCTTTTTTGGCCCGTCCTAACCCGGTTTGGCTAGAAATAAAGATAGAATGATGTTTTTTAATTTTTTGAATTTTTATACTATGTTTTTTAGAATTCTCAATCCCGGGTCGAGTAGGAACGGAAATCGGAACGATTTTTTTTTCTACCTCTTTTTTGGCCCGTCCCAACCCAGTTTGGCTAGAAATAAAGCTAGAATGATGTTTTTTTATTTTTTGGATTTTTAAACTATTTTTTTTGAAATTCTCTTGCCCGTGTCGAGTTGGAATAGAAATCAAAACAAATTTTTTTTTCTTCTTTTTCAACTCATCCCTACCCGGTCTTGCTAGACACAGAGCTAGAATGATGTTTATGAATTTTACGAATTTCAATATTATTTTTTTTTTTGGAATTCTCTATACCTCGGGTTAAGTTGGAACAGAAATCGGAACGAATTTTTTTTTCCTCTTTTCAGCTTGTCCCAACCCGGTTTGGCAAGAAATAAAGCAAGAATGATGTTTTTTAATTTTTTGAATTCTTAAGCAATTTTTTTTTTTTTTTTTTTTTTTTTTTTTGGAATTCTCTAGCCCGGGTTGAGTTGGAACGGAAATGGGAAAGAATTTTTTTTTCCTCTTTTTCAGCTCGTCCCAACCCGGTTTGGATAGAAATAAAGCTAGGATGATGTTTCTGAGTATTTTGAATTTTTATACTAATTTTATTTGGAATTCTCTAGCTCGAGTTGAGTTGGAGTGGAAATCGGAATGAAATTTTTTCTACCTCTTTTTCGACCTGTCCCAACCTAGTTTGGCTAGAAATAAAGCTAGAATGATGTTTTTGAATTTTTTGAATTTTTATACTATGTTTTTCGGAATTCTCTTGCCCGTGTCGATTTGAAACGGAAGTCGGAATGAAATTTTTTTTCCCACTTTTTCAACTCATCCCAACCCGGTCTTGCTAGAAATAGAGCTAGAATGATGTTTATGAATTTTAAGAATTTCTATACTATTTTTTTTGAAATTCTCCATACCTCGGGTCGAGTTGGAATGGAAATCGGAACGAAATTTTTTTTTCCTCTTTTTGGCCCGTCCCAACCCTGGTTGGCAGTAAATAAAGCTAGAAAGATGTTTTTTGATTTTTTGAATTTTTATACTATTTTTTGTTTTTTTTTGGGTATTCTCCAGCCCGGGTCAGGTTGGAATGAAAATGGGAAAAAAAAATTTTTTTTCCCGTTTCTCAACTCTTCCCAGCATGTTTGGCAAGAAATAAACATAGAATAATGTTTTTGAATTTTTATATTATTATTTTTGGAATTCTCTAGCCTGGGTCGAGTTGGAACGGAAATTGAAACGAAATTTTTTTTTTCCTCTTTTTGCCCGTCCCAACCCGGGTTGGCAGTAAATAAAGCTAGAATGATGTTTTTTTTTAATTTTTTGAATTTTTATACTATTTTTTTTTGGAATTCTCTAGCCCAGGTCAGGTTCGAACGAAAATGGGAACAAATTTCTTTTTTCCCCCCTTTTTCAGTTCGTCCCAGCCCTGTTTGGCATGAAATAAAGATAGAATGATGTTTTTGAATTTTTTGAATTTTTATACTAATTTTTTTGGAATTCTCTAGCCCGGGTCGAGTAGAAACGAAAATCATAACGAATTTTTTTTTGCCTCTTTTTCGGCCTGTCCAGACTCTGTTTGGCAAAAAATAAAGCTAGAATTATGTTTTCTAATTTTTCGAATTTTTATACTAATTTTCTAGGGAATTATCTTGCCAGAGTCGAGTTGGAACGGAAGTGGAAACGATTTTTTTTTCTTCCTTTTTGGCCCGTCCTAACCCGGTTTGGCTAGAAATAAAGATAGAATGATGTTTTTAAATTTTTTGAATTTTTATACTATGGTTTTTAGAATTCCCAATCCCGGGTCGGGTAGGAACAGAAATTGGAACGAAATTTTTTCTACCTCTTTTTCGACCTGTCCCAACCCAGTTTGGCTAGAAATAAAGCTAGAATGATGTTTTTTTTTTTTTAATTTTTTGAATTTTATACTGTTATTTTTAATTTCTCTTGCCCGTGTCGAGTTGCAATGGAAATCGGAACGAAATTTTTTTTTTTCTTCTTTTTCAACTTGTCCCAACCCGGTCTTGCAAGAAACTGAGCTAGAATGATGTTTATGAATTTTATGAATTTCTACATTATTTTTTTTGGAATTCTCTGTACCTCGAGTTGAGTTGGAACGGAAATCGGAACAAAATTTTTTTTCCACTTTTCGTCTCGTTCCAACCCGGTTTGGCAAGAAATAAAGCTAGAATAATGTTTTTTAATTTTTTGAATTTTTATACTTTTTTTTTTTTTTTGGAATTCTCTAGCCCGGGTCAGGTTCGAATGAAAATGGGAAGAAATTTTTTTTCCACCCCTTTTTCAGCTCGTCCCAGCCCTGTTTGGCAAGAAATAAAGATAGAATGATGTTTTTGAATTTTTATACTAATTTTTTTGGAATACTCTAGCCCGGGTCGAGTAGAAATGAAAATCATAACGAATTTTTTTTTTGCCTCTTTTTCGGCCCGTCCAGACTCTGCTTGGCTAAAAATAAAGCTAGAATTATGTTTTCTAATTTTTCGAATTTTTATACTAATTTTCTAGGGAATTATCTTGCCCGAGTCGAGTTAGAACGGAAGTCGAAACGAATTTTTTTTTTTCCTCTTTTTTGGCCCATCCTAACCCGGTTTGGCTAGAAATAAAGATAGAATGATGTTTTTTAATTTTTTGAATTTTTATACTATGTTTTTTAGAATTCTCAATCCCGGGTCGGGTAGGAACGGAAATCGGAACGAAATTTTTTCTAACTCTTTTTCGGCCGTCCCAACCCAGTTTGGCTGGAAATAAAGCTAGAATGATATTTTTTTTTTAATTTTTTGAATTTTTATACTATTTTTTTTTTTCTCTTGCCCGTGTCGACTTGGAACAGAAATCGGAACGAAAATTTTTTTTTCTTCTTTTTCAACTCGTCCCAACCCGGTCTTGCAAGAAACTGAGCTAGAATGATGTTTATGAATTTCTACGTTATTTTTTTTGGAATTCTCTGTACCTCGGGTCGAGTTCGAACGGAAATCGGAACAAAATTTTTTTTCCTCTTTTCGTCTCGTTCCAACCCAGTTTGGCAAGAAATAAAGCAAGAATGATGTTTTTTAATTTTTTGAATTTTTATACTAATTTTTTTTTTTTTGGAATTCTCTAGCTCGGGTTAGGTTCGAACGAAAATGGGAACAAGTTTTTTTCCCCCCTTTTTCAGCTCGTCCCAGCCCTGTTTGGCAAGAAATAAAGATGGAATGATGTTTTTGAATTTTTTGAATTTTTATACTAAGTTTTTTGGAATTCTCTAGCCCGGGTCGAGTAGAAACGAAAATCATAACGAATTTTCTTTTGCCTCTTTTTTGCCCCGTCCAGACCTTGTTTGGCTAAAAATAAAGCTAGAATTATGTTTTCTAATTTTTCAAATTTTTATACTAATTTTCTAGGGAATTCTCTATCCCGAGTCGAGGTGGAATGGAAGTCGAAACGAATTTTTTTTCCTCTTTTTTGGCCCATCCTAACCCGGTTTGGCTAGAAATAAAGATAGAATGATGTTTTTTAATTTTTTGAATTTTTATACTATGTTTTTTAGAATTCTCAATCCCGGGTCGAGTAGGAACGGAAATCGGAACGAAATTTTTTCTACCTCTTTTTCAGCCCGTCCCAGCCCAGTTTGGCTAGAAATAAAGCTAGAATGATGTTTTTTAATTTTTTGACTTTTTAAATTATTTTTTTTTTTTGAAATTCTCTTGCCCGTGTCTAGTTGGAACGGAAATCGAAATGAAATTTTTTTTTTCTTCTTTTTCAACTCGCCCCAACCCGGTCTTGCAAGAAACAGGGCTAGAATGATGTTTATGAATTTTATGAATTTCTATATTATTTTTTTTGGAACTCTCTGTACCTCGGGTCGAGTTGGAACAGAAATCAGAACAATTTTTTTTTTCCTCTTTTCAGCTTGTCCCAACCCGGTTTGGCAAGAAATAAAGCTAGAATGATGTTTTTTAATTTTTTTAATTTTTATACTATTTTTTTTGGAATTCTCTTGCTCGTGTCGATTTCCCCGGTTTGGATAGAAATAAAGCTAGAATAATGTTTCTGAGTTTTTTGAATTTTGTACTAATTTTATTTGGAATTCTCTCGCCCGGGTTGAGTTCGAACAGAAATCGGAATGAAATTTTTTCTACCTCTTTTTTGACCCGTCCCAACCCAGTTTAGCTAGAAATAAAGCTAGAATGATGTTTTTGAATTTTTATACTATGTTTTTCGGAATTCTCTTGCCTGTGTCGATTTGAAATGGAAGTCGGATTGAAATTTTTTTTTCCTCTTTTTCAACTCATCCAAACCCGGTCTTGCTAGAAATAGAGCTAGAATGATGTTTATGAATTTTAAGAATTTCTATACTATTTTTTTTTGGAATTCTCCATACCTCGGGTCGAGTTGGAACGGAAATCGGAACGAAATTTTTTTACCTCTTTTTGGCCCGTCCAAACCCGGGTTGGCAGTAAATAAAGCTAGAATGATGTTTTTTGATTTTTTGAATTTTTATACTTTTTTTTTTTTTTTTTTTTGGAATTCTCCAGCCCGGGTCAGGTTGGAACGAAAATGGGAACAAAATTTTTTTCTGCCATTTTTCAACTCGTCCCAGCCATGTTTGGCAAGAAATAAACATAGAATAATGTTTTTGAATTTTTTTGAATTTTTATACTATTATTTTTGGAATTCTCTAGCCTAGGTCGAGTTGGAACGCAAATCGAAACGAAATATTTTTTTCCTCTTTTTGCCTATCCCAACCCGGGTTGGCAGTAAATAAAGCTACAATGATGTTTTTTAATTTTTTGAATTTTTATACTAATTATTTTTTTGGAATTCTCTAGCCCGGGTCAGGTTCGAACGAGAATGGGAACAAATTTCTTTTTTCCCCCGCTTTTTCAGCTCGTCCCATCCCTGTTTGGCAAGAAATAAAGATAGAATGATGTTTTTGAATTTTTATACTAGTTTTTTTTGGAATTCTCTAGCCCAGGTCGAGTAGAAACAAAAATCATAACGAATTTTTTTTTTGCCTCTTTTCTGGCCCGGCCAGACCCTGTTTGGCTAAAAATAAAGCTAGAATTATGTTTTCTAATTTTTCGAATTTTTATACTAATTTTCTAGTGAATTCTCTATCCCGAGTCGATTTGGAACGGAAGTCAAAATAAAATTTTTTTTTTCCTCTTTTTTGGCCCATCCTAACCCGGTTTGGCTAGAAATAAAGATAGAATGATAATTTTTAATTTTTTGAATTTTTATACTATGTTTTTTAGAATTCTCAATCCTGGGTCGAGTAGGAACGGAAATCGGAACGAAATTTTTTCTACCTCTTTTTTGGCCCGTCCCAACCCAGTTTGGCTAGAAATAAATCTAGAATGATGTTTTTTAATTTTTGAATTTTTAAACTATTTTTTTTTAAATTCTCTTGCCCGTGTCGAGTTGGAACGGAAATCGGAACGAAATTTTTTTTCTTCTTCTTTTTCAACTCGTCCCAACCCGGTCTTGCTAGAAATAGGCTAGAATGATGTTTATGAATTTTATGAATTTCTATATTATTTTTTTTGGAACTCTCTATACCTCGGGTCGAGTTGGAATGGAAATCAGAACAAAATTTTTTTTTCCTCTTTTCGGCTCGTCCCAACCTGGTTTGGCAAGAAATAAAGCTAGAATGATGTTTTTTAATTTTTTGAATTTTAATACTATTTTTTTTTTGGAATTCTCTTCCCCGTGTCGAGTTGGAACGGAAATCGAATCGATTTTTTTTTTCTTCTTTTTCAACTCATCCCAACCCGGCCTGCTAGGAACAGAGCTAGAACGATGTTTACGAATTTTCTGAATTTCAATATTATTTTTTTTGGAATTCTCTATACCTCGGGTCAAGTTGGAACGGAAATCGGAACGATTTTTTTTCCCTCTTTTCGGGTTGTCCAAACCGGTTTAGCAAGAAATTAAGCTAGAATGATGTTTTATAATTTTTTGAATTCTTAAACAAAATTTTTTTTTTTTTTGGAATTCTCTAGCCCAGGTTGAGTTGGAACGGAAATGGGAAAGACATTTTTTTTCCTCTATTTCGGCTCGTCCTAACCCGTTTTGGATAGAAATAAAGCTAGAATGATGTTTTTGAGTTTTTTGAATTTTTATACTGTGAGAGACCACGCCCCCGGCCCCCTTTTTTATGGGTATGTTGGGCCAAACCCACGTGAATGGGTGAAGTCGTGTTATTGCCTCTCAAAATGGAAGTTCGACTAGTTATATTTTCCCCTTTAGATTAAGGGTTTTACAATGAAGTCGCCACTTATTTAATTGTTGGAATAAATAAGAAAACCATAATTGAAAAATTCATCATTTTATTAATTTGAAATTGAATTTACATTGAACATAGGAAATTACATGGCTTTGGTTCTAGATACAATCTAAGATAAAGTACATGGCTTTGTTTCCTAGTTACAATCTAGAAATTGAAAATTACAAGGATAAGCATTTGATCTACTATCCCTTGATCTAAGTTCGGAGGCTATGTTATAAAGTGAGAAGGTGTTAGGCACCCACCTTACCCGGTAAAACTGGTCTTCTAGACTATGGTGGCCAACATTCATATCATATCATCCAATATGTCAATCAATTTGCATGTTAAATTTAATGTGTGTGCATGTGATGAACCCTAATCCAATTTATTAAGCATTGCATTTGGATTGAAAATTAAATTCTAGTGAATGTGTGTGTATGGTGATATCCTAGATTCAAGAATTTGAAAGAATTATGAAACAAACATGTTTTTCATATTTTTTTATGTGGATTTAAGATCAAAACTAGTGACATGCATGAACATGTGATGAATAACCAAGAACATGTGAAAAACACATAAGAACATATAAGAACATTCAAACATATTCAAGGGAATTTAAATAATTACTATCATACTTTAATCCTAAATTCTCATTATGACAACATAAAAAAAAAAAAACTATTAGGAAAAGAGATTCTACCTTCGTGCAAGATCCATATGGTGGAAGAGGAGACTCTTGGTAGAGGTCCTAAGAGAGGAGGAAAAAAGAAGAACTAGGAGAGGGAGAGTGAGTCTCACCCAATACCTTCAGTCTCAAGAAGACCAAGATATGATAAGACTACTCTACTTCACTAGAACTCAAGAAATGAGAAGAGAGGGGGATTTTGGTGTGCCTAGAATGAATAAGAGGGAGGGTTTATATAGTAATAGTGGAGGGAATATGAATGGAAGGCCATTTAATAAGGGTTGACAAGGATTATGAACCTAGACCTCATTTTAGCTTTGGGAAAAATCTGGTGCATTAAATGGAGAGATTGGTGGGAGTGGGGAGCAAGCCAAAATTCGGTTTTCCCGTAACTGCTGTAACAGCCTGTGGAGCCAACTTCAAAAAATCATATCTGACTCAATTCTAATCGGAATTGTCTCATTCTTGTGCTCAAATTGAAGCTCTGAATGTCTAGTTTCTGGGAAAATTAACCTCATTCACAGATTCAAAATATTCTGAGAGATATTGATGAAATAGTGAGCAGAGGTCATTTGTTAGAAAATGGTTTCAGCACAATTAACATTAATAGGTCCCAAATTAGTCCCCAATTAACATTAAATGGCTCAAATCACTCCAATTTCAGACTTAATTGGTTCCAAATTTACACTAATTAAAAGATAATTGCACAAATTACTCATTGAAGAATTAATGTTTAACTATCTAATTAATTAGACGTATGCAACCTTACCATAAAATGTAGTCCTAACCAATTAAATTATGACACATCTATTCGGACTCAATTTGTTCATAATCAATTGTAACTATCTAATCAATTGTTCATAATCACATATATTCGGACTCAATTTGTGATAGTGCATTTTAGCCACTAAAATTTGACTTGATGATAACTTTTAATCTAGTGGTCCGATTAGGGCTTATGACCAGTTGATTTTATTGTTACAACATCAAGATCATTTTGGTGAAATGAGATTAAGGATCTAATGGCCAGAATCAAGATGCATATTTATGAGGTGAAAGTGATGGAGACCAAGGCACCGCTTCGAAGGATCTCGTTCAAGTACCAATTGGGCCGGTTACGAGAGCAAAAGCAAAGAAGTTCAAGGATGTACTCAACGGACTCATCCAAAAGTTTTGGGCTCAAGCAAATTCGTGGAATTGGCTTGATCCACGTGGGCAGCAAAGAATCGTCACCTTGATTCAAGTTCTAGAAGGATCCGGTCAAGGCTAAGAATTGGCAAGAAATATTTTGGGCTTATTCTAGAAGGATCGTGATGCACGACACAATTTAATATTTAATTATTGCAATTTATTATTTTTGGTATTTTTATGTTAAAAAAACGTTATTTTAGGTTTAGGTGATTTATTTCCTTATTTTTAGGTGCATTTAATGCTTTTTAGGTCAAATTTGATTCTTGATATAGTTAGGTATCAATTAGGAGTTTTTTTAGAATATATTTTCTTGTCTGTCAAGTTTTATAGAGCTCTTAAATAGGCTCCTAAGTCTGTAAACGTTTTTGAGATGACATTTTGAATATTCATAAAAACTTGTGAGGTTTATTCTCTTTGGTTCTTTGAATAACTATTCGAACTTATCGGGATTTCCCGTGGCGTTCATCTTGACTTATCAAACGGAGTTTTCACCACCGTTTGTGGCGTCTTACTTATACCGAGGTTCTTGTTTGTCATAAACAACGGGTCGAGGTCTTCCATTCGAATCTGTCCATAGAACGATCTTGGGTTCCCTTTCGTTGTTGGGTCTCGTTATTCTTGACGGGGTTCACATCAGAAAGTACCCCTTTTACCCTCCATGTGAGGTTAAATGCGGGTTGCAAAATGGGGTGTCAACATACACTAATTTTATTTGGAATTCTCTAGCCCGGGTCGAGTTAGAACCTAAATCGGAACGAAATTTTTTTCTACCTCTTTTTCAGCCCGTCCTAACCCAGTTTGGCTTGCTATAAAGGTAGAATGATATTTTTTAATTTTATTAATTTTTATACTATTTTTTTTTCTAGAATTCTCTAGCCCGGGTTAGGTTGGAATGAAAATGGGAACAATTTTTTTCCCCCCTTTTTCAGCTCGTCCCAGCCGTGTTTGGCAAGAAATAAAGATAGAATGATGTTTTTGAACTTTTTGAATTTTTATACTATTATTTTTGGAATTCTCCAACCTGGGTCGAATTGGAACGGAAATTGAAACGAAAATTTTTTTTTCCTCTTATCGGCCCATCCAGGCCCAGTTTGGCAAGAAATAAAGCTAGAATGATGTTTTTTAATTTTTTGATCTTCTATACTTTTTTTTTTTTGTTGAAATTCTCTAGCCTGGGTCATGTTGGATGAAAATGGGACCGAAATTGTTTTTTCCTCTTTTTCAGCTTGCCCCAACCCGGCTTCGCTAGAAATATCGCTAGAATGATGTTTTTGAATTTTTTGAATTTTTATACTATGGTTCTTGGAATACTCTAGCCCGAGTCGAGTTGGAAAGGAAATGGGAATGAAATTTTTTTCCCTCTTTTTCAGCTCATCCCAACCCGGTTTGAGTAGAAATAAAGCTAGAATGTTGTTTTTTAATTTTTATACTATGTTTTTTTTGGAATTCTCTTGCCCGAGTCGAGTTGGAGCAGAAGTCGGAATGAATTTTATTTTTTCCTCTTTTTTTAACTCATTCCAAACCGGTCTTGCTAGAAATAGAACTAGAATGATGTCTATGAATTTTTTGAATTTCGATACTATTTTTTTTAGGATTCTCCATAGCCCAGGTCGAGTTGGAACGAAAATCGGAACACAGCTTTTGTTTCCCCTTTTTGGCCTGTCCCAACCCGGTTTTGCAAGAAATAAAGCTAGAATGATGTTGTTTATTTTTTTTGAATTTATATACTATTTTTGAATGGAATTCTCTAGCCCGGGTTTAGTTGGAATGAAAATGGGAACAAAATTTTTTTTTCCTCTTTTTCAGTTCGTCCCAACCCGGTTTGGCAAGAAATAAAGCTAAAATTATATATTTTTTTAATTTTTTGAATTTTTATACTTTTTTTTTTTTTTGGAATTCTCTAGCTCGGGTCGAGTTGGAACAAAAATGGGAACGGGATTTTTTTTCCCTCTTTTTCAGCTCGTCCCAACTCGGTTTGCCAAGAAATAAAACTAAAATGATTTTTTTTTTAGTTTTTTTAATTTTTATAATATTTTTTTTTTTTTGGAATTCACTATCCCGGGTCGAGTAGGAATGGAAATCGGAACGAAATTTTTTTTACCTATTTTTCGGCCCATCCCAACCCAGTTTAGCAAGAAATAAAGCTAGAATGATATTTTTAAAATTTTTTGAATTTTCATTCTATTTTTTATTTTGGAAATCCCTACCCCGGGTCAAGTTGGAACGGAAATCGGAACGAATTTTTTTTCCTCTTTTTTAGCTTGTCCCAACCCAGTTTGGCCAGAAATAAAGCTAGAATGATGTTTTTGAATTTTTATAATAATTTTTTAGGAATTCTCTAGCCCGGGTCAAGTTGAAATGAAAATCATATCGAATTTTTTTTTTGCCTCTTTTTAAGCCCGTCCAGACCCTGTTTGGCTAAAAATAAAGCTAGAATTATGTTTTTTAATTTTTAGAATTTTTATACTAATTTTCTTAGGAATTCTCTAGCCCGGGTAGAGTTGGAATGGAAGTCGAAACGAATTTTTTTTCCTCTTTTTTGGCCCGTCCTAACCCGGTTTGGCTAGGAATAAAGATAGAATGATATTTTTGAATTTTTTGAATTTTTATACTATGTATTTTAGAATTCTCAATCCTGGGTTGAGTAGGAACGGAAATCAGAAAGAAATTTTTTCTACCTCTTTTTCGGCTAGTCCCAACTCAGTTTCGCTAGAAATAAAGCTAGAATGATATTTTTCTAATTTTTTGAATTTTTATACTATTTTTTTTTTTTAAATTCTCTTGCCCGTGTTGAGTTGGAACAGAAATTGGAACGAAATTTTTTTTTCTTCTTTTTCAACCCGTCCCAACCCAGTCTTGCTAGAATGATATTTATGAATTTTATGAATTTCTATACAATTTTTTTTGGAATTCTCTGTACCTCGGGTCGAGTTGGTATGGAAATCAGAACAAAATTTTTTTTCCTCTGTTCGGCTCGTCCCAACCCGGTTTGGCAAGAAATAAAGCTAGAATGATATTTTCTAATTTTTTGAATTCTTAAACTTTTTTTTTTTTTTTTTTTTTTTTTTTTTTTTTTTTTTTTTTTTTTTTTTTTTTTGGAATTCTCTAGCCCAGGTTGAGTTGGAACTGAATTTGGAACAGAATATTTTTTCCCTTTTTTCAGCTCGTCCCAACCCGGTTTGGCAAGTAATAAAGCTAGAATGATGTTTTTTTAATTTTTTGAATTCTTAAACAATTTTTTTTTTTTTTTTTGGGAATTCTGTAGCCCAGGTTGTCTTGGAACGGAATTTGGAATGAAATTTTTTTTCCTCTTTTTCAGCTCGTCCCAACCCGGTTTGGATAAAGATAAAAGCTAGATTGATGTTTCTGAGTTTTTTGAAATTTTATACTAATTTTTTTTGGAATTCTCTAGCCCGGGGCGAGTTAGAACGGAAATCGGAACAAAATTTTTTCTAGCTCTTTTTCAACCCGTCCTAACCCAGTTTGGCTTGCAATAAAGGTAGAATGATATTTTTGAATTTTTATACTATGTTTTTTGGAATTCTCTTGCCCGTGCCGATTTGGAATGGAAATCGGAATGAAATTTTTTTCTCCTCTTTTTCAACTCATCCCAACCCGGTCTTGCTAGAAATAGAGCTAGAATGATGTTTATGAATTTTAGGAATTTCTATACTATTTTTTATGGAATTCTCCGTACCTTGGGTCGAGTTGGAACGGAAATCGGAACGAAATTTTTTTTTTCCTTTTTTTGGCCCGTCCCAACCCAGGTTGGCAGTAAATATAGCTAGAATGATGTTTTTTAATTTTTTGAATATTATACTATTTTTTTCTAGAATTCTCTAGCCTGGGTCAGGTTGGAATGAAAATGGGAACAAATTTTTTTTCCCCCCTTTTTCAGCTCATCCCAGCCGTGTTTGGCAAGAAATAAAGATAGAATGATGTTTTTGAACTTTTTGAATTTTTATACTATTATTTTTGGAATTCTCCAACCTGGGTCGAATTGGAACGGAAATTGAAACAAAATTTTTTTTTTCCTCTTATCGGCCCGTCCAGGCCCAGTTTGGCAAGAAATAAAGCTAGAATGATGTTTTTTAATTTTTTTGTTCTTCTATACTTTTTTTTTTTTGTTGAAATTCTCTAGCCTGGGTCAAGTTGGGATGAAAATGGGACCGAAATTGTTTTTTCCTCTTTTTCAGCTTGCCCCAACCCGGCTTGGCTAGAAATATCGCTAGAATGATGTTTTTGAATTTTTTGAATTTTTATACTATGGTTCTTGGAATACTCTAGCCCGAGTCGAGTTGGAAAGGAAATGGGAACGAAATTTTTTTCCCCTCTTTTTCAGCTCATCCCAACCCGGTTTGGCTAGAAATAAAGCAAGAATGTTGTTTTTTAATTTTTATACTATGTTTTTTTTGGAATTCTCTTGCCCGAGTCGAGTTGGAACGGAAGTCGGAATGAATTTTATTTTTTCCTCTTTTTTTAACTCATCCCAAACCGGTCTTGCTAGAAATAGAACTAGAATGATGTTTATGAATTTTTTGAATTTCGATACTATTTTTTTTAGGGTTCTCCATAGGCCGGGTCGAGTTGGAACGAAAATCGGAACACAGTTTTTGTTTCCTCTTTTTGGCCCGTCCCAACCCAGTTTTGCAAGAAATAAAGCTAGAATGATGTTGTTTAATTTTTTGAATTTTTATACTATTTTTTATTGGAATTCTCTAGCCCGGGTTAAGTCGGAATGAAAATGGGAACGAAATTTTTTTTCCTTCTTTTTCGGTTCGTCCCAACCCGGTTTGGCAAGAAATAAAGCTAAAATGATATTTTTTTTAATTTTTGAATTTTTATACTATTTTTTTTTTTTTTGGAATTCTCTAGCTCGAGTCGAGTTGGAATGAAAATGGGAACGGAATTTTTTTTCCCTCTTTTTCAGCTTGTCCTAACTCGGTTTGCCATGAAATAAAACTAAAATGATTTTTTTTTAATTTTTTTAATTTTATACTATTTTTCTTTTTGGAATTCACTATCCCGGGTCGAGTAGGAATGGAAATCGGAACGAAATTTTTTTTACCTTTTTTTTGGCCCGTCCCCACCCAGTTTAGCAAGAAATAAAGCTAGAATGATATTTTTAAAATTTTTTGAATTTTCACACTATTTTTTTTTGGAAATCTCTACCCCGGGTCAAGTTGGAACGGAAATCGGAAAGAATTTTTTTTCCACTTTTTTAGCCCGTCCAAACCCTGTTTGGCTAAAAATAAAGTTAGAATTATGTTTTTTAATTTTCTAATTTTATACTAATTTTCTTGGGAATTCTCTAGCTCGGGTCGAGTTGGAACGGAAGTCGGAAAGAATTTTTTTCCCCTTTTTTGGCCCATCCCAACCTGGTTTGGCTAGAAATAAAGATAGAATAATGTTTTTTAATTTTTTGAATTTTTATACTATGTTTTTTAGAATTCTCAAACCCAGGTCGAGTAGGAACGGAAATCGGAAAGAAATTTTTTCTTCCTCTTTTTCGGCCCATCCCAACTCAGTTTCACTAGAAAGAAAGCTAGAATGATATTTTTTAGTTTTTTGAATTTTTATACTATTTTTTTTTTCAAATTCTCTTGCCCGTGTCGAGTTGGAACGGAAATCGGAACGAAATTTTTTTTTCTTCTTTTTCAACTCGTCCCAACCCGGTCTTGCTAGAATGATGTTCATGAATTTTATGAATTTCTATACAATTTTTTTTTGGAATTCTCTGTACCTCAGGTCGAGTTGGAACGGAAGTCTAAACAAATTGTTTTTTTGCTCCTTTCGGCTCGTGCCAACCCGGTTTGGCAAGAAATAAAGCTAGAATGATGTTTTATAATTTTTTGAATTCTTAAACAATTTTTCTTTTTCTTTTTTTGGAATTCTCTAGCCCAGGTTGAGTTGGAATGGAATTGGGAACGAAATTTTTTTTTTCCTCTTTTTCAGCTCGTCCCAACCCGGTTTGGATAGAAATATAGCTAGAATGATGTTTCTGAGTTTTTTGAATTTTTATACTAATTTTTTTTGGAATTCTCTAGCTCGGGTCGACATGGAACGGAGATCAGAACGAAATTTTTTCTACCTCTTTTTCGGCCCGTCCCAACCTAGTGTGGCTTGAAATAAACCTAGAATGATATTTTTTAATTTTTTTGAATTTTTACACTATTGTTCCTAGAATACTCTAACCCGGGTTGAGTTGGAACGAAAATGGGAACGAAATTTTTTTTTCCCTCTTTTTCAACTCATCCCAACTCGGTTTGACTAGAAATAAAGCTAGAATGATGTGTTTTAATTTTTTGAATTTTTAAACTATGTTTGTTTTGGAATTCTCTTGCCCAGGTCGACTTGGAACGGAAGTTGGAACGAATTTTATTTTTTCCTCTTTTCTTAACTCGTCCCAACCCGGTCTGGCTAAAACTAGAGCTAGAATGATATTTATTGAATTTTTTGAATTTCTATACTGTTTTTTTTTGGAGTTCTCTATAGCCCTGGTCGAGTTGGAACGAATATCGGAACAAAGTTTTTTTTTCCTGTTTTTGGCCCGTCCCAACCTGATTTGGCAAGAAATAAAGCTAGAATGATGTTTTTTAATTTTTGTACTATTTTTTATTAGAATTCTCTACCCCGGGTCAAGTTGAAATGAAAATGGGAATGGAATTTTTTTTCCCTTCTTTTCCGCTCGTCCCAGCCCGGTTTGGCTAGAAATAAAGATAGAATGATATTTTTGACTTTTTATACTATTTTTTTTGGAATTCTCTAGCATGGGTCGAGTAGAAACGGAAATCGGAACGAAATTTTTTTTGCCTCTTTTTCGACCCGTCCAGACCCGGTTTGGCTAGAAATAAAGCTAGAATGATGTTTTTTTGAATTTTTTTGGAATTTTCTAGCGTGGGTCAAGTAGAACCGGAAATCGGAAATAAATGTTTTTTGCCTCTTTTTTGGCCCGTCTAGACCCGGTTTGGCTAGAAATAAAACTAGAATGATGTTTTTAAATTTTTTTGAATTTTCATACTATTTTTTTTTTTTGAAATCTCTACCCCGGGTCAAGTTGGAATAGAAATCGGAACGAATTTTTTTTCCTCTTTTTTAGCTTGTCCCAACCCAGTTTGGCCAGAAATAAAGCTAGAATGATGTTTTTGAATTGTTATAATAATTTTTTTGGAATTCTCTAGCCTGGGTCAAGTTGAAACGAAAATCATATCGAATTTTTTTTTTGCCTCTTTTTAAGCCCGTCCAGACCCTGTTTGGCTACAAATAAAGCTAGAATTATGTTTTTTAATTTTTCGAATTTTTATACTAATTTTTTTAGGAATTCTCTAGCCCGGGTAGAGTTTGAACGGAAGTCGGAACGAATTTTTTTTCCTCTTTTTTGGCCCATCGCAACCTGGTTTGGCTAGAAATAAAGATAGAATGATGTTTTTTAACTTTTTGAATTTTTATACTATGTTTTTTAGAATTCTGAATCCCAGGTCGAGTAGGAATGGAAAGAGGAAAGAAATTTTTTCTTCCTCTTTTTCGGCCCGTCCCAACTCAGTTTTGCTAGAAATAAAACTAGAATGATATTTTTTAGATTTTTAAATTTTTATACTATTTTTTTTTAAAATTCTCTTACTCATGTCGAGTTGGAACTGAAATTGGAACGATATTTTTTTTTCTTCTTTTTGAACTCGTCCCAACCCGGTCTTGCTAGAATGATGTTCATGAATTTTACGAATTTCTATGCAATTTTTTTTTGGAATTCTCTGTACCTCGGGTCAAGTTGGAACGGAAGTCGAAACAAATTTTTTTTCCTCTTTTCAGCTCGTCCCAACCCGGTTTGGCAAGAAATAAAGCCAGAATGATGTTTTATAATTTTTTGAATTCTTAAACAAATTTTTTTTTTTTTTTTTTGGAATTCTCTAGCCCAGGTTGAGTTGGAACGAAATTGGGAACGAAAATTTTTTTTTTCCCTCTTTTTCAGCTCGTCCCAACCCGGTTTGGATAGAAATATAGCTAAAATGATGTTTCTGAGTTTTTGAATTTTTATACTAATTTTTTTTGGAGTTCTCTAGCCCGGGTCGAGTTGGAACGGAGATCGGAACAAAATTTTTTCTACCACTTTTTCGGCCCGTCCCAACTCGGTTTGACTAGAAATAAAGCTAGAATGACGTGTTTTAATTTTTTGAATTTTTATACTATGTTTGTTTTGGAATTCTCTTGCCCTGTCAAGTTGGAACGGAAGTTGGAACGAATTTTATTTTTTCCTCTTTTCTTAAATCGTCCCAACCCTGTGTGGCTAGAAATAGAGCTACAATGATATTTATGAATTTTTTGAATTTCTATACTATTTTTTTTGGAGTTCTCTATAGCCCGGGTCGAGTTGGAACGAATATCGGAACAAAGTTTTTTTTTTTTTTTTTTTTTTTCCTGTTTTTGGCCCGTCCCAACCCGATTTGGCAAGAAATAAAGCTAGAATGACGTTTTTTAATTTTTGTACTATTTTTATTGGAACTCTCTACCCCGGGTCAAGTTGAAATGAAAATGCGAATGAAATTTTTTTTTTTTCCCTTTTTTTTTTTCAGCTCGTCCCAGCCCGGTTTGGCTAGAAATTAAGATAGAATGATGTTTTTGACTTTTTATACTATTTTTTTTGGAATTCTCTAGTGCGGGTCGAGTAGAAACGGAAATCGGAATGAAATTTTTTTTGCCTCTTTTTCGACCCGTCCAGACCCGGTTTGGCTAGAAATAAAGCTAGAATGATTTTTTTGAATTTTTATACTAATTTTTTTAGAATTCTCTAGCGCGGGTCGAGTAGAAACGGAAATCGGAAATAAATTTTTTTTGCCTCTTTTTCGGCCCGTCTAGACCCGGTTTGGCTAGAAATAAAGCTAGAATGATGTTTTTAAATTTTTTTGAATTTTCATACTATTTCTTTTTTGGAGGTCTCTACCCCGGGTCAAGTTGGAACGAAAATCGGAACGAATTTTTTTTCCTCTTTTTTAGCTTGTCCCAACCCAGTTTGGCCAGAAATAAAGCTAGAATGATGTTTTTGAATTTTTATAATAATTTTTTTGGAATTCTCTATCCTGGGTCAGGTTGAAACAAAAATCATAATCGAATTTTTTTTTGCCTCTTTTTAAGCCCGTCCAGACCCTGTTTGGCTAAAAATAAAGCTAGAATTATGTTTTTTAATTTTTCGAATTTTTATACTATTTTTCTTAGGAATTCTCTAGCCCGGGTCAAGTTGGAACGGAAGTCAAAACGATTTTTTTTTTACACTTTTTTGGCCCATCCCAACCTGGTTTGGCTAGAAATAAAGATAGAATGATATTTTTTTATTTTTTAAATATTTATACTATGTTTTTTAGAGTTCTCAATCCCGGGTCGAGTAGGAACGGAAATTGGAAAGAAATTTTTTCCACCTCTTTTTCGGCCCGTCCCAACTCAGTTTCGCTAGAAATAAAGCTAGAATGATATTTTTTTAATTTTTTTTAATTTTTATACTATTTTTTTTTTGAAATTATCTTGCCCATGTCGAGTTGGAACAGAAATCGGAACGAAATTTTTTTTTCTTCTTTTTCAACTCGTCCCAACCTAGTCTTGCTCTATGATGTTCATGAATTTTATGAATTTTTATACAATTTTTTTTGGAATTCTCTGTACCTCAGGTCGAGTTGGAACGGAAATTGGAACGAAATTTTTTTTCCTCATTTCGGCTCATCCCTACCTGGTTTGGCAAGAAATAAAGCTCGAATGATGTTTTATAATTTTTTGAATTTTTAAACATTTTTTTTTTTTTTGGAATTCTCTAGCCCAGGTTGAGTTGGAATGGAATTGGGAACGAAATTTTTTTTCCTCTTTTTCAGCTCGTCCCAACCTGGTTTGGATAGAAATAAAGCTAGAATGATGTTTCTAAGTTTTTTGAATTTTTATACTAATTTTTTTTGGAATTCTTTAGCCCAGGTTGAGTTGGAACAGAAATCGGAACGAAATTTTTTCTACCTCTTTTTTGGCCCGTCCCAACCCAGTTTGGCTTTAAATAAAGCTAGAATGATATTTTTTTTAATTTTTTTTAATTTTTATACTATTGTTCTTGGAATACTCTAACCCGGGTCGAGTTGGAACGAAAATGGGAATGAAAAATTTTTTTTCCTCTTTTTCAGCTCATCCCAACTTGGTTTGACTAGAAATAAAGTTAGAATGTGGTCTTTAAATTGTTTGAATTTTTATACTATGTTTTTTTTGGAATTCTCTTGCCCAGGTCGAGTTGGAACGGAAGTTGGAACGAATTTTATTTTTTCCTCTTTTCTTAACTCGTCCCAACCCGGTCTTGCTAGAAATAGAGCTAGAATGATATTTATGAATTTTTTGAATTTCTATACTATTTTTTTTGGAGTTCTCTATAGCCTGGGTCGAGTTGGAACGAATATCGGAACAAAGTTTGTTTTCCCTCTTTTTGGCCCATCCCAACCCGATTTGGCAAGAAATAAAACAAGAATGATGTTTTTTTAATTTTTTTGAATTTTTATACTATTTTTTATTGGAATTCTCTAGCCCGGGTCAAGTTGAAATGAAAATGGGAACGGAAATTTTTTTCCCCTTTTTTTCTGCTCGTCCCAGCCCAGATTGGCTAGAAATAAAGATAGAATGATGTTTTTGACTTTTTATACTATTTTTTTTGGAATTCTCTAGCGTGGGTTGAGTAGAAACAGAAATCAGAACAAAATTTTTTTTGCCTCTTTTTCGGCCCGTCCAGACCCGGTTTGGCTAGAAATAAAGCTAGAATGATGTTTTTTTTTTTTGAATTTTTATACTATGTTTTTTTTTGGGATTCTCTTGCCCGAGTCGAGTTGGAATGGAAGTCGGAACGAATTTTACTTTTTCCTCTTTTTTTAACTCATCCCAACCCAGTCTTGCTCAAAATAGAGCTAGAATGATGTTTACAAATTTTATGAATTTTTATACTATTTTTTTTTTTTTTTAGAATTCTCTATACCTCGGGTCGAGGAGGAATGGAAATCGAAACGAAATATTTTTTCCTCTTTTCAGTTGATCCCAACCCGGTTTGGCAAGAAATAAGGCTAGAATGATGTTTTTTAATTTTTTGAATTCTTAAACAATTTTTATTTTTTTTTATTTTTTTATTTTTTTGGAATTCCCTAGCCCAGGTTGAGTTGGAATGGAAATGGGAACTAAATTTTTTTTCCACTTTTTCAGCTCGTCCCAACCTGGTTTGGATAGAAATAAAGATAGAATGATGTTTCTGAGTTTTTTGAATTTTTATACTAATTTTTTTTGGAATTCGCTAGCCCGGGTCAAGTTGGAACGGAAATCGAAACGAAATTTTTTCTACCTCTATTTTTGATGCGAACCTCAATCGACACGCTTTGAGACCCAACAAAAATATTGGAATACTTGCCCAAGAAAGCTAAAATTCAGATTTTTGATAGAAACCTTGACCCAACGTTTATAATCGAAACGCGAACCAAAGGTATAAGTAATAGACCTTGACCCAATGATTATAATAAATCATGAACCAAAGGTATAAAGTTTGAACGCCACAAGGAAGAATCCCTGATAAGTTCACAGTTCTTGAAGAACCAAAAGAAAAGCAAAGCCTCACCTTTTCTGATTTTTTTATTCAATAATATATGAAAAACGTTTACAAACTTAGGGGCCTATTTAAGGGCTCTATAAAACTTGACAGACAAGAAAATATATTCTAAAAAAACTCTTAATTGATACCTAACCATATCAGGAATCAAATTTGACCTAAAAAGCATTAAATGCACCTAAAAACAAGGAAATAAATCACCTAAACCTAAAATAACGTTTTTTTTACATAAAAATACCAAAAATAATAAATTGCAATAATTAAATAGTAAATTGTGTCGTGCATCACGATCCTTCTAGAATAAGCCCAAAATATTTCTTGCCAATTCTTAGCCTTGACCGGATCCTTCTAGAACTTGAATCAAGGTGACGATTCTTTGCTGCCCACGTGGATCATGCTCAATGGGCCTCCACGAATTTGCTTGAGCCCATAACTCTTGGATGAGTCCGTTGAGTATATCCTTGAATTTCTTTGCTTGTGCTCTCGTAACCGGCCCAATTGGTACTTGAACGAGATCCTTCGAAGCGGTGCCTTGGTCTCCATCATTTCCCTCCTCTTGAAAAGGATTTGCCCTCAAATCATCACCTACATCAAAAGGACTCAAATCAGTAACATTAAAAGTGGCACTTACATTGTACTCACCAGGTAAATTTAGCTTGTAAGCGTTGTTATTGATACGCTCGAGGACTTGGAAAGGACCATCTCCTCTTGGGAGCAATTTGGAACGTCTTTTTGCCGGGAATCTTTCTTTTCTCATATGCAGCTAAACCTAATCTCCGGGTTCAAAAACCAGATTGCGACGTCCCTTGTTGGCTTGTGTGGCATATTGCTCCGTTCTACACTCAATGTTGAGTCTTGCTTTCTCATGAATCTGCTTCACAAAATCAGCTTTCTTTTTGCCATCTAAATTAATGTGCTCCGTCAAAGGTAAAGGAGATAAATCCAATGGAGTTAAAGGATTAAACCCATACACAATTTCAAATGGCGAAAATTTGGTAGCAGAATGAACAGCTCTATTATATGCAAACTTAACATGTGGTAAACATTCTTCCCATGTCTTGATGTTCTTTCTAATGATTAACCTCAATAGAGTAGACAAAGTCCTATTTACTACTTCAGTTTGACCATCAATTTGTGGATGACAAGTAGTGGAAAACAATAGCTTAGTACCTAACTTACACCACAAAGTCTTCCAAAAATAGCTCAAGAACTTAGCATCTCTATCTGAAACAATTGTCCTAGGCATGCCATGTAATCTCACAATCTCTCTAAAGAACAAATCAGCAACATGTGAAGCGTCATCCGTTTTGTGACATGGAATAAAATGTGCCATTTTAGAAAATCTATCCACGACCACAAAAATTGGATCTCTTCTATGTTTAGTCCTAGGCAATCCTAACACAAAATCTATTGAAATATCAATCCAAGGCTCACTAAGAATTGGTAAAGGAGTATACAAACCATTGGGCTGCACTTTGGATTTAGCTTGCTTACATGTGACACATCTACCACAAATCCGTTCGACATCTCGTTTCATGTGAGGCCAATAGAAGTGTTCCTGCAAAATAGCTAAAGTCTTTGCAACTCCAAAATGTCCCATTAATCCCCCACCATGTGATTCCTGCACTAATAACTCCCTCATAGAACAGTTAGGCACACATAGCTTATTTTCTCGAAATAGGAATCCATCAAGCCTAAAGAACTTACCAGAGGCGATTTTTTCACAAGCTCGATATTCCTCACAAAATTCGTGGTCTTCAGCATATAATTCTTTAATGTGTTCAAAACCAAGCAATTTTGCATCAAGTGTGGAGAGTAAGGCATACCTGCGAGAAAGTGCATCGGCGACTACGTTCTCCTTACCTTGCTTGTACCGAATGACGTATGGAAATATCTTTATGAACTCCACCCATCGCGCATGCCTTTTGTTTAGCTTGTGTTGGCCCTTCAAGTGTTTCAAGGACTCATGATCGGTGTGAATCACGAACTCCTTTGGCCATAGGTAGTGCTGCCACGTCTCTAAAGCCCGAACCAATGCATACAACTCCTTGTCATAAGTTGCGTAGTTTAAGGCTGCCCCATTGAGTTTCTTGCTGAAGTAAGCAATTGGTCGTCCTTCTTGCATAAGAACGGCGCCTATACATTGACCTGAAGCATCACATTCAATTTCAAATGTTTTAGAAAAGTTAGGTAAAGACAACAAAGGTGCATTAGTCAGCTTCTCTTTGATTAATTGAAATGCTTTCTCTTGTTCTTCTCCCCACCGAAACCCAACGTTCTTCTTGATCACTTCGGTAAGTGGTGCGGCTAAGCAGCTGAAGTCTTTCACGAACCGCCGGTAGAAACTAGCAAGTCCATGAAAACTACGAACATTAGCTACACTTGTGGGGCTTGGCCATTCTTGGATTGCACGTACCTTCTCTTCATCGACTTGTATACCTTGTGCACTAACAACAAATCCCAAAAATACAAGCTTATCGGTGTAAAAAGTGCACTTCTTTAAATTAGCAAACAACCTTTCTTTCCTTAGCACATCTAAAACGGATTTCAAATGTACTACATGATCTTCTATGTTTTTGCTATAAATGAGTATATCATCAAAATAAACAACTACAAATCTGCCTATAAATGCACGCAAAACATGGTTCATAAGTCTAATAAAGGTGCTCGAAGCATTAGTCAAACCAAAAGGCATAACTAACCATTCATACAAACCATATTTTGTTTTGAAGGCAGTTTTCTATTCATCTCCTTCTTTTATCCTAATTTGATGATAACCACTTTTTAAGTCAATCTTAGAAAATATGAAAGAACCATACAGCTCATCTAACATATCATCTAAGCGTGGGATAGGGTGACGATACTTTACCGTTATGTTGTTGATGGCTCGGCAATCAGCGCACATTCTCCACGTCCCATCCTTCTTAGGCACAAGTAAGACTGGAACCGCACATGGGCACATGCTCTCCCTCACGTGCCCTTTCTCCAACAATTCACTTACCTGCCGTTGAAGCTCCTTTGTCTCCTCAGGATTGCTCCTATAAGCTGGTCGGTTTGGAATGGTTGCACCGGGAACAAAATCAATTTGATGTTCAATCCCTCGGATTGGAGGTAACCCATGTGGTGTTTCCTCGGGGAAGACATCCTCATACTCCTGCAAAAGAGAAACAATAGAACTAGGCAAAGCAAGGTCAAGTTCGTTAGTGTTTAAAAGTGCCTCTTTGTACAAAAGTACAATCATCGGTTGATTTGAAAACATTGCTCGCTTAATCTCACTCACTTTTGCATAGAAATTCTTTTGTTTTCTCTCTGATTTTCTCTCAAGGGCCGAACTTTGATTTTCTTTTTCTCTCTCATTTTTCTTGGCCTCTTTCTGATTTTCACTCTTTTTTTTTTGCTCACTCTCTTTCTTTTGATCACTCTCCTTTTGTAATCTCACTTGATCCTCGTATACTTGCTGCGGTGTCAATGGTATAAGAGTGATTGATCGTTGATTAAGTACAAAAGAGTACTTGTTCGTAAAGTCATCATGCTTCACTTGCCTATTGAACTGCCATGGACGCCCTAGCAATAAGTGTCCCGCTTGTATCGGTACTACATCACACAACACTTCATCTTCGTATTTACCGATTCGAAATGCAACTAACACTTGCTTGTTCACCCTTATCTCACCACTATCATTTAGCCATTGCAACTTGTATGGCCTAGGGTGCTTTAACATGGGCAATCCCAATTTCTCTACCATAATTGTGCTTGCAACATTAGTACAACTACCACCATCAATAATCACACTACATACCTTGTCTTTAACGTAGCACCTAGTGTGAAAGATATTCTCTCGCTGTACTTCATCAACTCCTTTTACTTGCAAGTTCAATGCTCTCCTTGCCACCAATGTCAATGCGTCAGGGGCTAAATACTCCTCCTCGGAAACATCCTCCAATGGCTGCATGTCGTCAGTGTCAGAATCTTCATCATCAGTCACAATTTCACCATTGGCTTGCAACACCATGACTTGCTTGTTTGGACATTGACTTGCTATGTGGCCCCTGCCTTGACATTTAAAACATTTAATATCACGATTCCTAGAAGTAGAGGCTTCAGTTTTACCTTGAGGAACGTAGTTGGTGGTCGCGGACTTGGGCTCGGGTTTGGGCGTTTGTGACTTGTCCAGAGGCTTGGCATGACTTGATTTCCAAGAGATAGAACTAAAGTTATGGCCTGCACGTGTCCCACTCCCTCTCTTGAGTTGTTGTTCCACTTTGATAGCCATATGCACCATATCTTCAAATTCCACATAATGCTGCATCTCTACCTTATCATGGATCTCCCAGTTTAAGCCAAGTAAAAATCTAGCCATTGTAGCCTCCCGATCCTCCTCCACATTAGCGCGGATCATAGCAATCTCCATCTCCTTGTAGTAATCCTCTACGCTTCGACTCCCTTGTCTAAGACCTTGTAGCTTTTTGTACAACTCTCGGTAATAGTAACTTGGAACGAACCGCTTTCTCATCACTACTTTCATCTCCTCCCATGTGTCTATTAGGTGTTCTCTATTCCGCCTCCTGTTTATCACAAGCTGATCCCACCAAGTAATAGCATATTCAGAAAATTCAATCACGGCTAATTTTACCTTCTTTGCCTTGGAGTAGTTGTGGCAATCAAACACGAACTCCATCTTCTTTTCCCACTCAAGATATGCCTCAGGATCAGATCTACCTTGAAAGGACGGAATTTTCATCTTAATACCACCCAAGTTGTTATCTTCGCAATTCCTAACTCCTCTATATCTTCCTCCAGGTCTCCTATTGTTAACAATGGAATCTCGATCTTCTTCTTCATCAAAACCAGACCCATAACGCTCTTCATCCTCCTCCCTCGATGGATATCTTTCCCTTCTACGCAAATTACGACCTTTTTGTGGTTGCTCCTCACGTCTATTCTCCATTTGATCTATTCGGTCATGAACCTGCTCCATCTCTATCTTCATCACACGCCTCATCTCACTCATCATGGCCTCCATAAATACCTTCGGATCAACCAATTTTGCTTCATCTTCGATAATGCTCTTACCACTATCATGAGACATGATTTCTACAAAACAAAGGTTAAAAGAAAAAAAAGAAAAAAAGAAAAAAAAAAGGACCTCACGAATCACTCCCTTACGTGTTTACACTCAAGAATGTGGATCACTCTCCACTCGTGTTTCACTCAAAATAATATGGCTTTTACCCTCTGATGTTCTCACCATTCTTGCCTTTTTCCCCTTGATAATTCTCTTTCAGTTCTTTTGAAACTAAACAAACAACTCAAAAATTTCCAGCAACAATTTACCAAGAACTAATCAAGGAATTTCAGATTTGAATACAAGGAATATGGAAATTTTCAGAATAGAATTAGAAGGAATATGGCAGATTGGAATTTCCATTCATTTTTTTTTTTTGGACGATCAACAATTAGCTTTTTGAGAATAATGAAATAAAATTTCGGAATTTACACTTGTTTTTTTTTTTTTTTTTAACGATCAACAACTAACTTTTGAGAATAATGAAATAAAATTCCGAAATAAATAAGAGATGTGAGACCAGACCAAGAGTTCAGATATCAACAAGAACAAACAAGATTGAACAGATAGGGTAACAGAAATTCGGCTAAGAAGAAACAAAGGAACGAAAGATGTTAAAGGATAGGCAAACCTGAACTAGAAACTGTGCTCTGATACCAATTGATGTGAACCCCGTCAAGAATAACGAGACCCAACAACGAAAGGGAACCCAAGCTCGTTCTATGGACAGATTCGAATGGAAGACCTCGACCCGTTGTTTATGACAAACAAGAACCTCAGTATAAGGAAGACGCCACAAACGGTGGTGGAAACTCCGTTTGATAAGTCAAGATGAACGCCACGGGAAATCCCGATAAGTTCGAATAGTTCTTCAAAGAACCAAAGAGAATAAACCTCACAAGTTTTTATGAATATAAAAAAAATGTCATCCAAAAACGTTTATAGACTTAGGAGCCTATTTAAGGGCTCTATAAAACTTGACAGACAAGAAAATATATTCTAAAAAAACTCCTAATTGATACCTAACCATATCAGGAATCAAATTTGACCTAAAAAGCATTAAATGCACCTAAAAACAAGGAAATAAATCACCTAAACCTAAAATAACGTTTTTTTACATAAAAATACCAAAAATAATAAATTGCAATAATTAAATAGTAAATTGTGTCGTGCATCACGATCCTTCTAGAATAAGCCCAAAATATTTCTTGCCAATTCTTAGCCTTGACCGGATCCTTCTAAAACTTGAATCAAGGTGACGATTCTTTGCTGCCCACATGGATCATGCTCAATGGACCTCCACGAATTTGCTTGAGCCCATAACTCTTGGATGAGTCCGTTGAGTACATCCTTGAACTTCTTTGCTTGTGCTCTTGTAACCGGCCCAATTGGTACTTGAACGAGATCCTTCGAAGCGGTGCCTTGGTCTCTATCAGTTCTTTTTTTGAAACCAAACAAACAACTCAAAAATTTCCAGCAACAATTTACCAAGAATTAATCAAGGAATTTCAGATTTGAATACAAGGAATAGAGAAATTTTCAGAATATAATTAGAAGGAATATGGTAGATTGGAATTTCCACTCTTTTTTTACAACTAGCTTTTGAGAATAATGAACTAAAATTTCAGAATTTTCCACCCGGTTTTTTTTTTTTTTAAAACGATCAGCAACTAGCTTTTGAGAATAATGAAATAAAATTTCAAAATAACTAAGAGATGTGAGACCAAACCAAGAGTTCAGATATCAACAAGAACAAACAAAGATTGAACAGATAGGGTAAAGGAAATTCGGCTAAGAAGAAACAAAGGAACGAAAGATGTTAAAGGATAGGCAAACCTGAACTAGAAACCGTGCTCTGATACCAAATGATGTGAACCCCGTCAAGAATAACGAGACCCAACAACGAAAGGGAACCCAAGATCGTTCTATGGACAGATTCGAATGGAAGACCTCGACCCGTTGTTTATGACAAACAAGAACCTCGGTATAAGGAAGACGCCATAAACGGTGGTGGAAACTCCGTTTGATAAGTCAAGATGAACGCCACGGGAAATCCCGATAAGTTCGAATAGTTCTTCAAAGAACCAAAGAGAATAAACCTCACAAGTTTTTATGAATATAAAAAAATGTCCTCTAAAAACGTTTACAGACTTAGGAGCTTATTTAAGGGCTTCATAAAACTTGACAGACAAGAAAATATATTCTAAAAAAACTCCTAATTGATACCTAACCATATCAGGAATCAAATTTGACCTAAAAAGCATTAAATGCACCTAAAAACAAGGAAATAAATCACCTAAACCTAAAATAACGTTTTTTTACATAAAAATACCAAAAATAATAAATTGTAATAATTAAATAGTAAATTGTGTCGTGCATCACGATCCTTCTAGAATAGGCCCAAAATATTTGTTGCCAATTCTTAGCCTTGACCGAATCCTTCTAGAACTTGAATCAAGGTGACGATTCTTTGCTGCCCACGTGGATCATGCTCAATGGGCCTCCACGAATTTGCTTGAGCCCATAACTCTTGGATGAGTCCGTTGAGTACATCCTTGAACTTCTTTGCTTGTGCTCTCGTAACCGGCCCAATTGGTACTTGAACAAGATCCTTCGAAGCGGTGCCTTGGTCTCCATCAAGAATAATGTTTTTTAATTTTTTGAATTTGTAAACTATGTTTTTTGGAATTCTCAATCTCAAGTTGAGTGGGAACGGAAATCGGTATAAAATTTTTTCTACCTCTTTTTCGGCTCGTCCCAACCCAGTTTGGCTAGAAATAAAGCTAGAATTATGTTTTTTAATTTTGCGAATTTTTACACTAATTTTCTTTGGAATTCTCTAGCCCGGTTCGAGTTGGAATGGAAGTCGAAACGAATTTTTTTCCTCTTTTTTGCCCGTCACAACCTGGTTTGGATAGAAATAAAGCCAGAATAATGTTTTTTTTTTTTAATTTTTTGAATTTTTAAACTATGTTTTTTGGAACTCTCAATCCCGGGTCAAGTAGGAACGCAAATCGGAACAAAATTTTTTCTACCTCTTTTTTGGCCCCCAACCTAGTTGGCTATTTTTAATTTTGCAAATTTTTATACTAATTTTCTTTGGAATTCTTTAGCCCGGGTCGAGTTGGAACGGAAGTCGGAACGATTTTTTTGTTTCCACTTTTTTGCCTGTCCCAACCCGATTTGGCTAGAAATAAAGCTAGAATAATGTTTTTTAAATTTTTGAATTTTTACATTATGTTTTTTGGAATTCTAAATCTCGGGTCGAGTAGGAACGAAAATCAGAACGAAATTTTTTTACCTCTTTTTCGGCCCGTCCAAACCCAGTCTGGCTAGAAATAAAGCAAGAATGACATTTTTTAATTTTTTGAATTTTTATACTATTGTTTTTGGAATTCTCTTGCCCGTGTCGAGTTGGAACGGAAATCGGAACGAATTTTTTTTTTCCTCTTTTGCAACTCATCCCAACCCGGTCATGCTAGGAATAGAGCTAGAATGATGTTTATGAATTTTAGGAATTTCTATACTATTTTTTTGAATTCTTAAACAATTTTCTTTTTTTGGAATTCTCTAGCCCAGGTTGAGTTGGGACAGAAATGGGAATGAATTTTTTTTCCTCGTTTTCAGCTCAACCCAACTCAATTTGGCTAGAAATAAAGATAGAATTATGTTCCTGAGTTTTTTGAATTTTTATAATAATTCTTTTTGGAATTCTCTAGCCTGGGTTGAGTTGGAACGGAAATTGGAACGAAATTTTTTCTACCTCTTTTTCGGCTCGTCCCAACCCAGTTTGGCTAGAAATAAAGTTAGAATGATGTTTTTTAATTTTTTGAATTTTTACACTATGTTTTTCGATATTCTCTTGCCCGTGTCAATTTGGAACGAAAATCCGAATGAAATTTTTTTTTCCTCTTTTCCAAATCGTCCCAACCCGGTCTTGCTAGAAATAGAGCTAGAATGATGTTTATGAATTTTATGATTTTCTATACTATTTTTTTAGGAATTCTCTATAGCTCAGGTCGAGTTGGAATGGAAATTGGAACGAAATTTTTTTTCCTTTTTTGGGCCTGTCCCAATCCGGTTTGGCAAAAAATAAAGCAAGAATGTTGTTTTATAATTTTTTAAATTTTTATTCAATTTGTTTTCTGGAATTCCCTAGCCAAGGTTGAGTTGGAACAGAAATGGGAACGGAATTTTTTTTCCTCTTTTTCAGCTTGTCCTAACACAGTTTGGCTAGAAATAAAGCTAGAATGATGTTTTTGAATTTTTTAAATTTTTATACTAATTTATTGGAATTCTCTAGCCTGGGTCAATTTGGAATGGAAATCGGAAAAAAAAAAAAAAAAAAAATTTATTTCCTCTTTTTGGCCCTCTCAAGCCGGTTTGGCCAGAAATTAAGCTAGAATGATATTATTGAATTTTTTCAATTTTTATACTATTTTTTTTGGAATTCTCTATAGCTCGGGTCGAGTTGGAACGGAAATTGGAACGAAATTTTGTTTCCCCTTTTTCAACTCGTCCCAACCTGGTCTTGCTAGAAATTGAGCTAGAATGATGTTTATGAATTTTATGAATTTCTATACTAATTTTTTAGGAATTCTCTATAGCTCGGGTCAAGTTGAAACGAAAATTGGAACGAAATTTTGTTCCCTCTTTTCGTCCCGTCACAACACGGTTTTGCAAGAAATAAAGCCAGACTGATGCTTTTTAATTGTTTGAATTTTTATACAATTTTTTTTTTTTTGGAATTCTCTAGCCAAGGTTGAGTTGGAACGGAAATGGAAACAAAATTTTTTTTTACCTCTTTTTCAGCTCGACCCAATCCGGTTTGGCTAGAAATAAAGCTAGGATGATATTTTTGAATTTTTATACTCACTATTTTGGAATAATCTAGCCTGAGTCAAGTTGGAATGGAAATCGAAACAAAATTTTTTTTTCCTCTTTTCGGCACGTCCCAACCCGATTTGGCAAGAAATAAAGCTAGAACGATGTTTTTTATTTTTTTGAATTCTTAAACAATTTGTTTTTTTTTTTTTTTGGAATTCTCTAGCCCAGGTTGAGTTGGAATGGAAATGGAAACGAAATTTTTTTCCTCTTTTTCAGCTCGTCCCAACCTGGTTTGGATAGAAATGAAGCTAGAATGATGTTTCTGTGTTTTTTTGAATTTTTATACTAATTTTTTTGGAATTCTCTAGCCTGGGTTGAGTTGGAATGAGATAGGAACGATTTTTTTTTCTTCCTGTTTTTCAACTCACCCCAACCCGGTGTTGCAAGAAATAGAGCTAGAATGATGTGTATGAATTTTTTGAATTTCTATATTATTTTTTTTGGAATTCTCTATAGCCCAGGTCGAGTTGGAACAAAAATCGGAATGAAAGTTTTTTTTACTCTTTTCGGCCCATCCCAAACCGGGCTAGAAAGAAATAAAGCTAGAATGATATTTTTTAATTTTTTGAATTTTTATAATATTTTTCTTTGGAATATTTTAGCTTGGGTCGAGTTGGAACGGAAATTGAAACGAAATTTTTTCTACCACTTTTTCAGCCTGTCCTAACCCAATTTGGCTAGAAATAAAGCTAAAATGATGTTTTTTTAATTTTTATACTATTTTTTTTTTTTTTTGGAATTCTCTTGCACGTGTCGAGTTGGAACGGAAATTGGAATAAAATATTTTTTTCCTCTTTTTCAACTCGTCCCAACCTGGTCTTGCTAGAAATTGAGCTAGAATGATGTTTATGAATTTTATGAATTTCTATACTAATTTTTTAGGAATTCTCTATAGCTCTGGCCGAGTTGGAACGAAAATTTTTTTTCCTATTTCTGGCCCGCCCCAACCCGATTTGGCAAGAAATAAAGCTAGAACGATGTTTCTTAATTTTTTGAATTCTTAAACAATTTTTTTTTTTTTTTTTGAATTCTCTAGCCCAGGTTGAGTTGGAAACGGAAATGGGAACAAAATTTTTTTTCCACTTTTTCAGCTCGTCCCAACCTAGTTTGGATAGAAATAAATCTAGAATGATGGTTCTGAGTTTTTTGATTTTTTGTACTAATTTTTTTTTGGAAAAGTCTAGCCTAGGTTGCGTTGGAACCGGATTGGTACGAATTTTTTTTTTCTTATTTTTCAACTCGTCCCAACCTGGTCGTGCAAGAAATAGAGCTAGAAGGATGTGTATGAATTTTTTGAATTTTTATATTATTTTTTTTTGGAAATCTCTATAGCCCGGGTCGAGGTGGAACAAAAATCGGAATGAAAGTTTTTTTTCCTCTTTTCGGCCCATCCCAAACCGGGCTAGAAAGAAATAAAGCTAGAATAATGTTTTTTAATTTTTTGAATTTTTATACTATTTTTCTTTGGAATATTTTAGCCCAGGTCAAGTTGGAACGGAAATCGAAATGAAATTTTTTCAACCACTTTTTCAGCCGGTCCTAACCCAGTTTGGCTAGAAATAAAGCTAGAATGATGTTTTTATTTTTATTTTTTTGAATGTTTATACTTTTTTTTTTTTGAATTCTCTTACCCGTGTCGAGTTGGAACGGAAATCGGAGTAAAATATTTTTTTTCCTCTTTTTGAACTCGTCCCAACCTGGTCTTGTTATAAATTGAGTTAGAATGATGTTTATGAATTTTATGAATTTCTATACTAATTTTTTAGGAATTATCTATAGCTCAGGTCAAGCTGGAACGGAAATTGGAACGAAATTTTGTTTCCTCTTTTCAGCCCGTCCCAACCCGGTTTTGCAAGAAATAAAGCTAGAATGATGCTTTTTAATTGCTTGAATTTTTATACAATTTTTTTTTGGAATTCTCTAGCCAAGGTTGACTTGGAACGGAAATGGGAACGAAATTTTTTTTTACCTCTTTTTCAGCTCGTCTCAAGCCGGTTTGGCTAGAAATAAAGCTAGGATGATATTTTTGTATTTTTATACTCACTATTTTGGAATAATCTAGCCTGAGTCAAGTTGGAACGGAAATCGAAACAAAACTTTTTTTTTTCCTCTTTTCGGCTTGTCCCAACCCGATTTGGCAAGAAATAAAGCTAGAACGATGTTTTTTAATTTTTTGAATTCTGAAACAATTTGTTTTTTTTTTTGGAATTCTCTAGCCCAGGTTGAGGTGGAATGGAAATGGAAATGAAATTTTTTTCCTCTTTTTCAGCTCGTCCCAACCTGGTTTGTATAGAAATAAAGCTAGAATGATGTTTCTGTGTTTTTTGAATTTTTATACTAATTTTTTTTTGGAATTCTCTAGCCTATGTTGAGTTGGAATGGGATAGGAACGAATTTTTTTTTTCCTGTTTTTCAACTCGTCCCAACCTGGGGTTGCAAGAAATAGAGCTAAAATGATGTGTATGAATTTTTTGAATTTCTATATTATTTTCTTTGGAATTCTCTATAGCCCAGGTCTAGTTGGAACAAAAATCGGAACGAAAGTTTTTTTTCCACTTTTCGGCCCATCCCAAACCGGGCTAGAAAGAAATAAAACTAGAATGATGTTTTTTAATTTTTTTAATTTTTATAATATTTTTCTTTGGAATTTTTTAGCCTGGGTCGAGTTGGAACGAAAATTGAAACGAAATTTTTTCTACCACTTTTTCAGCCCGTCCTAACCCAATTTGGCTAGAAATAAAGCTAGAATGATGTTTTTTAATTTTTTTTTAATTTTTATACTTTTTTTTTTTTTTGGAATTCTCTTGCCTGTGTCGAGTTGGAATGGAAATTGGAATAAAATATTTTTTTCCTCTTTTTCAACTCGTCCCAACTTGGTCTTCTTACAAATTGAGCTAGAATGATGTTTATGAATTTTATGAATTTCTATACTAATTTTTTAGGAATTCTCTATAGCTCTAGTCGAGTTGGAACAAAAATTTTTTTCCTCTTTCTGGCCCATCCCAACACGGTTTGGCAAGAAATAAAGCTAGAATGATGTTTTTTATTTTTTTGAATTTTTATACAATTTTTTTTTTTTTTTTGGAATTCTCTTGCCAAGGTTGAGTTGGAATGAAAATGGGAACGAAATTTTTTTTACCTCTTTTTCAGCTCGTCCCAAGCCGATTTGGTTAGAAATAAAGCTCGGATGATATTTTTGAATTTTTATACTAACTTTTCTGGAATAATCTAGCCTGAGTCGAGTTGGAACAGAAATCGAAACAAAATTTTTTTTTCCCCTTTTCGCCTCATCCAAACCCGATTTGGCAAGAAATAAAGCTAGAATGATGTTTTTTAATTTTTTGAATTCTTAAAAAATTTTCTTTTTTTTGGAATTCTCTAGCCCAGGTTGAGTTGGAAACGGAAATGGGAATGAAATTTTTTTCCACTTTTTCAGCTCGTCCCAACCTAGTTTGGATAGAAATAAAGCTAGAATGATGTTTCTGAGTTTTTTGAATTTTTGTACTAATTTTTTTTTTGGAATTCTCTAGCCTGGGTTGAGTTGGAACAGGATCAGTACGAATATTTTTTTTTCCTATTTTTCAACTTGTCCCAACCCGGTCTTGCAAGAAATAGAGCTAGAATGATGTGTATGAATTTTTTGAATTTCTATATTATTTTTTTTGGACTTCTCTATAGCCCAGGTCGAGTTGGAACAAAAATCGGAATGGAAGTTTTTTTTCCTCTTTTCGGTCCATCCCAAGCCGGGCTAGAAAGAAATAAAAATAGAATGATGTTTTTTAATTTTTTGAATTTTTATACTATTTTTCTTTGGAATATTTTTGCCCGGGTCGAGTTGGAACGAAAATTGAAACGAAATTTTTTCTACCACTTTTTCAGCTCGTCCTAACCCAATTTGGCTAGAAATAAAGCTAGAATGGTATTTTTTTAATTTTTTTTTTTTATTTTTATACTATTTTTTTTTATTTGGAATTCTCTTGCCCCTGTCGAGTTAGAATGGAAATTGGAATAAAATATTTTTTTCCTCTTTTTCAACTTCTCCCAACGTGGTCTTGCTAGAAATTGAGCTTGAATGATGTTTATGAGTTTTATGAATTTATATACTAATTTTTTAGGAATTCTCTATAGCTCTGGTCGAGTTGGAACAATTTTTTTTTCCCTCTTTCTGGCCTGTCTCAACCCGGTTTGGCAAGAAATAAAGCTAGAATGTTGTTTTTTAATTTTTTGAATTTTTATACATTTTTTTTTTTTTTCGGAATTCTCTTGCCAAGGTTGAGTTGGAATGGAAATGTGAATGAAATTTTTTTTACCTCTTTTTCAGCTCGTCCCAAGCCGGTTTGGTTAGAAATAAAGCTAGGATGATATTTTTGAATTTTTTGAATTTTTATACTAACTTTTTTGGAATAATCTAGCCTGAGTTGAGTTGGAACGGAAATCGAAACAAAAATTTTTTTTCCCCTTTTCACCTCATCCCAACCCGATTTGGCAAGAAATAAAGTTAGAACGATGTTTTTTAATTTTTTGAATTCTTAAACAAAATTTTTTTTTTTGGAATTCTCTAGCCCAGGTTGAGTTGGAAACGGAAATAGGAACAAAATTTTTTTTCCACTTTTTCAGCTCGTTCCAACCTAGTTTGGATAGAAATCAAGCTAGAATGATGTTTCTGAGTTTTTTGAATTTTTATACTAATTTTTTTTTTTGGAATTCTCTTGCCTGGGTTGAGTTGGAACAGGATCGGTACGAATTTTTTTTTTCCCTAATTTTCAACTCGTCCCAACCCGGTCTTGCTAGAAATAGAGCTAGAATGATGTGTATGAATTTTTTGAATTTCTATATTATTTTTTTTGGAATTCTCTATAGCCTGGGTCGAGTTGGAACAAAAATCGGAATGAAAGTTTTTTTTTCCTCTTTTCGGCCCATCCCAAACCGGGCTAGAATGAAATAAAGCTAGAATGATGTTTTTTATTTTATTTTTTAAAACTTTTATACTATTTTTTTTTTTTGGAATTCTCTTGCCCGTGTCGAGTTGGAACGGAAATCGGCATAAAATATTTTTTCCTCTTTTTCAACTCGTCCCAACCTGGTCTTGCTAGAAATTGAGTTAGAATGATGTTTATGAATTGTATGAATTTCTATACTAATTTTTTAGGAATTCTCTATGGCTCGGGTCGAGATGGAACAGAAATTGGAACGAAATTTTGTTTCCTCTTTTCGGCCCGTCCCAACCTGGTTTTGCAAGAAATAAAGCTAGAATGATGCTTTTTAATTGTTTGAATTTTTATACAATTTTTTTTTTGGAATTCTCTAGCCAAGGTTGAGTTGGAACGAAAATGGGAACGAAATTTTTTTTTACCTCTTTTTCAGCTCGTACCAAGCCGGTTTGGCTAGAAATAAAGCTTGGATGATATTTTTGAATTTTTATGCTCACTATTTTGGAATAATCTAGCCTGAGTCAAGTTGGAACGGAAATCGAAACAAATTTTTTTTTTCCTCTTTTTGGCTCGTCCCAACCCGATTTGGCAAGAAATAAAGCTAGAACGATGTTTTTTAATTGTTTGAATTCTTAAACATTATTTTTTTTTTTTTTTGGAATTCTCTAGCCCAGGTTGGGTTGGAACAGAAATGGGAACGACAATCGGAATGAAAGCTTTTTTTATTCTTTTCAGCCCATCCCAAACCGGGCTAGAAAGAAATAAAGCTAGAATGATGTTTTTTATTTTTATTTTTTATTTTTATACTATTTTGCTTTTAGGAATTCTCTTGCCCGTGCCGAGTTGGAATGGAAATCGGAATAAAATATTTTTTTTCCTCTTTTCCAACTCGTCCCAACCTGGTCTTGCTAGAAATTGAGCTAGAATGGTGTTTATGAATTTTATGAATTTCTACACTAATTTTTTCGGAATTCTCTATAGCTCGGGTCAAGTTGGAACGTAAATTGGAACGAATTTTTTTTTCCTCTTTCTGGCCCGTTCCAACCCTGTTTGGTAAGAAATAAAACTAGAATGATGTTTTTTTAATTTTTTAAGTTTTTATACAATTTCTTTTTTTTGGAATTCTCTTGCCAAGATTGAGTTTGAACGAAAATGGGAACGAAATTTTTTTTACCTCTTTTTCAGCTCGTCCCAAGCCTGTTTGGCTAGAAATATACCTAGGATGATATTTTTGAATTTTTTTTGAATTTTTGTACTAACTTTTTTGGAATAATCTAGCCTGAGTCGAGTAGGAACGAAAATTGAAACAAAATTTTTTTTTCCTCTTTCCGGCTCGTCCCAACCTGGTTTAGCAAGAAATAATGCCAGAATGATGTTTTTTAATTTTTTTACCTGTTTTTTAAAAAATTCTCTAGATCGGGTTGAGTTGGAACGGAAATGGGAAAAAAATTTTGTTCTCCCACTTTTTCAGCACGTCCCAACCCGGTTTGGTAAGAAATAAAGCTAGAATGATGTATTTTAATTTTTTAATTTTTTATACTTTTTTTTATTTGGAATTCTCAATCTCGGGTCGAGTAGGAATGGAAATCAGAACGAAATTTTTTTAATCTCTTTTTTGGCTCATCCCAACCTATTTTGGCTGGAAATAAAGCTAGTCAGTTTTTGAATTTTTATACTAATTTTTTTGGAATTCTCTACCAGGGGTCGAGCAGAATCGGAAATTGGAACGAAAATTTTTTTGCCTCTTTTTTGGCCCGTCCTGCCCTGGTTTGGCTACAAATAAAGCTAGGGTGATGTTTTTTTATTTTTTGAATTTTGATACTATTTTTTTTTTCCGGAATTCTCTACCCCGGGTCGAGTTGGTCGAGTTGATACCATGGTTTTTTTTTTTTCCTCTTTTTCAGCTCGTCCAAACTCGGTTTGGCTAGAAAGAAAGATAGAGTGATGTTTTTGAATTTTTATACTAATTTTTTTGGATTTCTCTAGTTCGGGTCGAGTAGAAATGGAAATCAGAACGAAATTTTTTGCCTCTTTTTCGGCCCGTCCAGACGCCATTTGGCTAGAAAAAAAAAAAGCTACAATGATGTTTTTTGGTTTTTTGAATTTTTATACTAATTTTTTTGGATTTCTCTAGCCTGGGACGAGTTGAAATGGAAATCGGAACAACTTTTTTTTGCCTCTTTTTCAGCCCGTCCAGACCCGGCTTGGCTAGAAATAAAGCTAGAATGATGTTTTTGAATTTTTTTACTATCTATTTGGAATTCTCTAGCTTGGGTCGCGTTGGAACAGAAATCAGAACGAATTTTTTTTTTCCTCTTTTTCAACTCGTCACAACCCGATTTGGCCAGAAATAAAGTTAGAATGATTTTTTTGAATTTTTATATTAATTTTTTTGGAATTCTCTTGCCCGGGTCAAGTAGAAATGGAAACTGGAACGAAATTTTTTTGCCCCTTTTTCGGCATGTCCAAACCCAGTTTGGCTAGAAATAAAGCTAAAAAAGATGTATTTTGATTTTTTTGAATTTTTATACTATTTTTTTTCGAATTCTCAGTCCTGGGTCTAGTAGGAACAGAAATCGGAACTAAATTTTTTCTACCTCTTTTTTGGCCCGTCCCAACACGGTTTGGCTAGAGATAAAGTTAGAATGATATTTTTTAGTTTTTTGAATTTTTATACTAATTTTTATGGAATTCTCTAGACCAGATCAAGTAGAAACGGAAATCAGTACGAATTTTTTTTTTTGGCCTCTTTTTCGACCCATGCAGACCCAATTTGGCTAGAAATAAAGCTAGAATGATGTTTTTTAATTTTTTGATTTTTTATACTTTTTTCTTTTGTAATTCTCAATCCTAGGTCGAGTAGGAACAGAAATCGGATCGAAATTTTTTTTACCCCTTTTTTGGCCCGTCCCAACCTAGTTTTGCTAGAAATAAAACCAGAATGATGTTTTGAATTTTTATACTATATTTTTTTTTTTTTGGAATTCTCTTGCTCGGGTTGGGTTGGAACAGGATCGGAACGAATTTCTTTTTTCCTTTTCTTCAACTCATCCCAACCCGGTCTTGCAAGAAATACAGCTAGAATGATGTGTATGAATTTTTTGAATTTCTGTACTATTTTTTTTGGAATTCTCTATAGCCCAGGTCGAGTTGGAACAAAAATTGGAAGGAAAGTTTTTTTTTACTCTTTTTGGCCCATACCAAACTAGGCTAGAAAGAAATAAAGCTAGAATGATGTTTTTTAATTTTTTGAATTTTTATACTATTTTTCTTTGAAATTTTTTACCCCAGGTCGAGTTGGAACGGAAATCGAAGCGAAATTTTTTCTACCACTTTTTCAACCCGTCCTAACCCAATTTGGCCAGAAATAAAGCTAGAATGATCTTTTTCAATTTTTTGAATTTTTATACTATTTTTTTTTTTTTGGAATTCCCTTGCCCGTGTCGAGTTGGAATAGAAATCGGAATGAAATTTTTTTTTCCTCTTTTTCAACTCACCCCAACCCGGTCTTTCTGGAACTTGAGCTAGAATGATGTTTATGAATTTCTATACTAATTTTTTAGGAATTCTCTACAGCTCCGGTAGAGTTGGAACGGAAACAAGAATGAAATTTTTTTCCTCTTTTTGGCCCATCCCAACCCGGTTTGGCAAGAAATAAAGCAAGAATGATGTTTTTTAATTTTTTTTAATTTTTATACATTTTTTTTTTGGGAATTCGCTAGCCAAGGTGGAGTTGGAACGGAAATGGGAACGGAAATTTTTTTACCTCTTTTTCAGCTGGTCCCTAGTCGGTTTGGCTAGAAATAAAGCTAGAATGATGTTTTTGAATTTTTGGAATTTTTATAATAATTTTTTTGGAATAATCTAGCCTGAGTCGAGTTGGAATGGAAATCAAAACAATTTTTTTTTTCCTCTTTTTGGCTCGTCCCAACCCAGTTTGGCAAGAAATAAAGCTAGAATGATGTTTTTAAAATTTTGTACCTTCTTTTAAAAAAATTCTCTAGCCCGGGTCGAGTTGGAATGGGAATCGGAATGAAACTTTTTTTTCCTCTTTTTCAGCACATCCCAACCCGGTTTGGCTAGAAATAAAGCTAGAATGTTGTTTTTTAATTTTTTGATTTTTTATACTTTTTTTGTTTTGGAATTCTCAATCCCGGGTCGAGTAGGAACGGAAGTCAGAACGATTTTTTTTTCCTCTTTTTTTGCCCGTCCTAACCCGGTTTGGCTAGAAATAAATCTAAAATGATGTTTTTTTTTTTTTTTTTTTGAATTTTTATACTATGTTTTTTGGAATTCTCAATCTCGTGTCGAGTAGGAACGGAAATCGGAACGAGATTTTTTCTACCTCTTTTTCGGCCCATCCCAACCCAGTTTGGCAAGAAATAAAGCTAGAATGATGTTTTTTATTTTTTTGAATTTTTATACTATTTTTTTTTTGGAATTCTCTTGCCCGTGTCTAGTTGGAACGCAATACGGAATGAATTTTTTTTTCCTCTTTTTCAACTCGACCCAACCCGGCCTTGCTAGAAATAGATCTAGAATCATGTTTATGAATTTTATGAATTTCTATACTATTTTTTTTTTCGAATTCTCTGTTCCTCGGGTCGACTTGGAACGGAAATCGGAACAAAATTTTTTTTTCATCTTTTTGGCCCATCCTAACCCCGTTTGCCCTGAAATAAAGGTAGAATGACATTTTTTAGTTTTTTGAATTTTTAAACAATTTTTTTTTTTTTTTTTTTTTTTTTTTTTTTTGGGAATACTCTAGCCCAGGTTGAGTTGGAACGGAAATGGGAACGAAATTTTTTTTTCCTCTTTTTCAGCGCAACCCCACTTGGTTTGGATTGAAATAAGGCTAGAATGATATTTTTGAGTTTTTTGAATTTTTATACTAATTTTTTTGGAATTCTCTAGCCCGGGTCGAGTTGTAACGAAAATTGGAAGAAATTTTTTTTTTCCACTTTTTTGGTTCGTCCCAACCCGGTTTCGCTAGAAATAAAGCAAAAATATTGTTTTTGAATTTTTTTAACTTTTATACTAATTTTTTTTGGAATTCTCTAGTTCGAGTTGAGTAGAAACGGAAATTGAAACGAAATTTTTTTTGCCTGTTTTTCGGCCCACCCAAACCCAGTTTAGCTAGAAATAAAGCTAGAATGATGTTTTTAATTTTTTGAATTTTATACTTGATGGAAACTAAGGCATCGCTTCGAAGGATCTCGTTCAAGTACCAATTGGGCCAGTTATGAGAGCACGAGCAAAGAAGTTCAAGGATGTACTCAACGGACTCATCCAAGAGTTATGGGCTCAAGCAAATTCGTGGAGGCCCATTGAGCATGATCCATGTGGGCAGCAAAGAATCGTCACCTTGATTCAAGTTTTAGAAGGATGCAGTCAAGGCTAAGAATTGGCAAGAAATATTTTGGGCCTATTCTAGAAGGATCGTGATGCACGACACAATTTACTATTTAATTATTGCAATTTATTATTTTTGGTATTTTTATGTAAAAAAAATGTTATTTTAGGTTTAGGTGATTTATTTCCTTGTTTTTAGGTGCATTTAATGCTTTTTAGATCAAATTTGATTCCTGATATGGTTAGGTATTGATGGAGACCAAGGCACCGCTTCGAAGGATCTCGTTCAAGTACTAATTGGGCTGGTTACGAGAGCACAAGCAAAGAAATTCAAGGATGTACTCAACGGACTCATCCAAGAGATTTGGGCTCAAGCAAATTCGTGGAGGCCCATTGAGCATGATCCACGTGGGCAGCAAAGAATCGTCACATTGATTCAAGTTCTAGAAGGATCTGGTCAAGGCTAAGAATTGGCAAGAAATATTTTGGGCCTATTCTAGAAGGATCGTGATGAACGACACAATTTAATATTTAATTATTGCAATTTATTATTTTTGGTATTTTTATGTTGAAAAACGTTATTTTAGGTTTAGGTGATTTATTTCCTTGTTTTTAGGTGCATTTAATGCTTTTTAGGTCAAATTTGATTCCTAATATGGTTAGGTATCAATTAGGAGTTTTTTTAGAATATATTTTCTTGTCTGTCAAGTTTTATGGAGCCCTTAAATAGGCTCCTAAGTCTGTAAAAGTTTTTGGGGATGACATTTTTTTTTTTATTCATAAAAACTTGTGAGGTTTATTCTCTTTGGTTCTTTGAAGAACTATTCGAACTTATCGGGATTTCCCGTGGCGTTCACCTTGACTTATCAAACCGAGTTTCCACCACCGTTTGTGGCGTCTTCCTTATACCGAGGTTCTTGTTTGTCATAAACAACGGGTCGAGGTCTTCCATTCAAATCTGTCCATAGAACGATCTTGGGTTCCCTTTCGTTGTTGGGTCTCGTTATTCTTGACGGGGTTCACATCAGGTATCAATTAGGAGTTTTTTTAGAATATATTTTCTTGTCTGTCAAGTTTTATGGAGCCCTTAAATAAGCTCCTAAGTCTGTAAAAGTTTTTAGAAAAGACATATTGAATATTCATAAAATTTGTGAGGTTTATTCTCTTTAGTTCTTTGAAGAACTATTCGAACTTATCGGGATTTCTCGTGGCGTTCATCTTGACTTATCAAACGGAGTTTCCACCACCGTTTGTGGCGTCTTCCTTATACCGAGGTTCTTGTTTGTCATAAACAACGGGCCGAGGTTTTCCATTCGAATCTGTCCATAGAACAATCTTGGGTTCCCTTTCATTGTTGGGTTTCGTTACTCTTGACGGGGTTCACATCAATACTTTTTTTTTTTTTTGGAATTCTCTTGCCCGGGTCAACTCGTCCCAACCCGGTCTTGCATGAAATAGAGCTAGAATTATGTGTATGAATTTTTTGAATTTGTATACTATTTTTTTTAGAATTCTCTACAGCCTGGGTCGAGTTCGAACAAAAATCGGAAAGAAAGTTTTTTTTCCTCTTTTTGGCCCGTCCCAACCCGAGTTGGCAAGAAATAAAGCTAGAATGATATTTTTTTTTAATTTTTGTACTAATTTTCATTGGAATTCTTTAGCCCGGGCCGATTTGGAACGGAAATGGGAATGAAAATTTTTTTTCCCTCTTTTTCAGCTTGTCCCCACCCGGTTTGGATAGAAATAAGGCTAGAATGATGTTTTTGAGTTTTTTGAATTTTTATATTAATTTTTATGAATTCTCTAGCCCGAGTCGAGTTGGAATGGAAATCAGAAGAAATTTTTTTTTTCCTCTCTTTTGGCCCGTCCCAACCCAGTTTGGCTAGAAATAAAGCGAGAATATTGTTTCTGATGTTTTTTCAATTTTTATACTAGTTTTCTTTGGAATTCTCTAGCCCAGGTCGAGTAGAAATGAAAATCGGAACAAAATTTGTTTTTTCCTCTTTTTTGGCCTGTCCAGACCCAGTTTAACTAGACATAAAGCTAGAATGATGTTTTTTTCTTTTTTTGAATTTCAATACTATTTTTTTTGGAATTCTCTTTGCTGTGTCGAGTTGGAACGGAAATCGTAATGAAATTTTTTTTCCACTTTTTCAACTCGACCCAACCCGGTCTTCCGAGAAATAGAGCTAGAATGAGGTTTTTGAATTTTACGAATTTCTATGCTATTTTTTTAGGAATTCTCTGTAGCTCGGGTCGAGTTGGAACTTAAATCGGAACAAATCTTTTTTCCTCTTTTTGGCCCGTCCCAACCCGGTTTGCCAAGAAATAAAGCTAGAATGATTTTTTTTAATTTTTTAAATTTTTTTACAATTTTTTTTTTTTTGTGGAATTCTCTAGCCGAGGTCGAGTGGGAACGTAAACGGGAACGAAATTTTTTTTTTCCTCTCTTTCAGCTCGTCCCAACCCGGTTTGGCTAGAAATAAAGCTACAATGATGATTTTGTATTTTTCGAATTTTTATACTAATTTTTTTGGAATTCTCTAGCCTAGGCCGAGTTGGAACGGAAATCGAAAGAAATTTTTTTTTCCTCTTTTTTGACCTGTCCCAACCCAGTTTGGCTCTGAATAAAGCGAGAATATTGTTTTTGAATTTTTTGAATTTTTATTCTAATTTTTTTGGAATTCTCTAGATCAAGTCGAGAAGAAACGAAAATCGAAACGAAATTTTTTTTGCCACTTTTTCAGCCCGTCCAGACCCGGTTTAACTACAAATAATGTTAGAATGATGTTTTCAATTTTTTTCAATTTTATACTTTTTTTTTTTTGGAATTTGCTTGCCCGGGTCTAGTTGGAACGGAAATCGGAAAGATTTCTTTTTTCCTCTTTTTCAACTCGTCCCAACCCGGTCTTGCAAGAAATAGAGCAAGAATGATGTGTATGAATTTTATGAATTTCTATACTGTTTTTTTTGGAATTCTCTATACCCCAGGTCGAGTTGGAACGAAAGTTTTTTTCTCACCTTTTTGGTCCATCCCAACCTGGGTTGGCAAGAAACAAAGCAAGAATGATGTTTTTTAAATTTTAATACTATTTTTTTTTTTAATTCTCTTTGCTGTGTCGAGTTGGAATGGAAATCGGAATGAAATTTTTTTTCCACTTTTTCAACTCGACCCAACTCAATCTTGCAAGAAATAGAGCTAGAATGATGTGTATGAATTTTTTGAATTTGTATACTATTTTTTTTTGAATTCTCTACAGCCCGGGACGAGTTTGAATGAAAATCGGAATGAAAGTTTTTTTTCCTCTTTTTGGCCCACCCCAACCCGGTTTGGCGAGAAATAAAGCTAGAATGATGTTTTTTAATTTTTTTAATTTTTATACTAATTTTCTTTGGAATTCTTTAGCCCGGGTCGAGTTGGATCAGAAATGGGAACGAAATTTTTTTTTCCTTTTTTTCAGCTCGTCCCCACCCAGTTTGGATAGAAATAAGGCTAGAATGATGTTTTTGAGTTTTTTGAATTTTTATACTAATTTTTTTGGAATTGTCTAGCTCGGGTCGAGTTGGTACAAAAATCGGAGGAAAATTTTTTTTTCCCGCTTTTTCAGCCCATCCCAACCAAGTTTGGCTAGAAATAAAGCGAGAATATTGTTTTTGAATTTTTTGAATTTTTATACTAATTTTTTTGGAATTGTGTAGCCCGGGTTGAGTAGAAACGAAAATCGAAACGGAATTTTTTTTGCCTCTTTTTCAGCCCATCCAAACCCGATTTAACTACAAATAATGCTAGAATGATGTTTTTAATTTTTTCAATTTTTATACTTTTTTTTTTTTTTGGGACTTTACTTGCCCGGGTCTAGTTGGAACAGAAATCGGAATGATTTTCTTTTTCCCCTCTTTTAACTCGTCCCAACCCTGTCTTGCAAGAAATAGAGCTAGAATGATGTGTATGAATTTTTTGAATTTCTATACTATTTTTTTTGGAATTCTCTATACTCCGGGTCAAGTTGGAATGAAAATTGGAACGAAAGTTTTTTTTTCACCTTTTTGGCCCATCCCAACCTGGGTTGGGAAGAAATAAAGCTAGAATTATGTTTTTTTAATTTTTTGAATTTCATACTATGTTTTTTGGAATTCTCTTTGCCGTGTCGAGTTGGAGCGGAAATCGGAATGAAATTTTTTTTCCACTTTTTCAACTCAACCTAACCCGGTCTTGCAAGAAATAGAGCTAGAATGATGTTTTTGAATTTTATAAATTTCTATATTATTTTTTTAGGAATTCTCTGTAGCTCAGGTCGAGTTGGAACTTAAATCGGAATGAAATTTTTTTTTCCTCTTTTCGGCCCGGCCCAACCTGGTTTCGCAAGAAATAAAACTAGAATGATGTTTTTTAATTTTTTGAATTTTTATACAAATTTTTTTTTTTTGGAATTCTCTAGTCAAGTTCGAGTTGGAATGGAAACGGGAATGAATTTTTTTTTTTTCCCTCTTTTTCAGCTTGCCCCAACCCGGTTTAGCTAGAAATAAAGCTATAATGATGTGTTTGTATTTTTTGTATTTTTATACTAATTTTCTTTGGAATTCTCTAGCCGGGTCGAGTAGAAACGAAAATCGGAACAAAATTTGTTTTTTTTCTCCTTTTCGGCGCATCCAAACCCGGTTTAGCTAGAAATAAAGCTAGAATGCCGTTTTTTAATTTTTTGAATTTTTATACTATTTTTTTTGGAATTCTCTTGCCCGTGTCAAGTTGGAACGGAATATGGAATTAATTTCTTTTTCCTCTTTTTCAACTCGTCCGAACCCGGCCTTGCTAGAAATAGATCTAGAATCATGTTTATGAATTTTATGAATTTTTATACTATTTTTTTTGGAATTCTCTGTTCCTCGGGTCGAGTTGGAATGGAAATCGGAATGAAATTTTTTTCATCTTTTCAGCCGGTCCTAACCCGGTTTGGCAAGAAATAAAGGTAGAATGATGTCTTTTAGTTTTTTGAATTTAAAACAATTTTTTTTTTTGGGAATTCTCTAGCGCGGGTCGAGTTGTTTCGCAAATTGGAAGAAAAATTTTTTTTTTTTCCACTTTTTCGGTTCGTCCCAACCCGGTTCGTCTACAAATAAAGCAAGAATATTGTTTTTTAATTTTTTGAATTTTTATACTAATTTTTTTGGAATTCTCTAGCTCGAGTCGAGTAGAAACGGAAATCAAAATGAAAATTTTTTTGCCACTTTTTCAGCCCGTCCAGACCCGGTTTAGCTAGAAATAAAGCTAGAATGATGTTTTTAATTTTTTGAATTTTTATACTTTTTTTTTTTTTTTTGGAATTCTCTTGCCTGGGTCGAGTGGAAACGGAAATCGGCACGAATTTTTTTTTTCCTCTTTTTCAACTTGTCCCAACCCGGTCTTGCAAGAAATAGAGCTAGAATGACGTGTATGAATTTTTTGAATTTGTATACTATTTTTTTGGATTTCTCTATAGCCCGGGTCAAGTTCGAACGAAAATCGAAACAAAAGTTTATTTTCCTCTTTTTGGCCCATCCCAACCCGAGTTGGCAAGAAATAAAGCTAGAATGATGTTTTTTAATTTTTTTTAACTGTTATACTACTTTTCTTTGGAATTCTTTTGCCTGGGTCGAGTTGGAATAGAAATGGGAACGAAAATTTTTTTTTCCTCTTTTTCAGTTCGTCCCCACCCGGTTTGGATAGAAATAAGGCCAGAATGATGTTTTTTTTTCCTCTTTTTTTTTTTGAATCCTCTAGCCCGGGTTGAGTTGGAACGAAAATCAGAACGAAATTCTTTTTCCTCTTTTTTGGCCCATCCCAACCCGATTTGCCTTGGAATAAAGCCAGAATGATGTTTTTTTTTTTTTTTTGAATTTTTATACTTTTTTTTTTGAATTCTCTTGCCTGTGTCAAGTTGGAACGGAAATCGGAACAAAATTTTTTTTCCTCTTTTTCAGCTCATCCCAGCCCAATTTTGCTAGAAATAAAGATAGAAAGATGTTTTTGACTTTTTTGAATTTTTATACTATTATTTTCGGAATTATCTAGCCTGGGATGAGTTGGAATGGAAATTGGAACGAATTCTTTTTTTCCCTCTTTTCCAGCTTGTCCCAACCCGGTTTGGCTAGAAATTAAGCTAGAATGATGTTTTTTAATTTTTGTTAATTTTTTTTGAATTCTCAATCCCGGGTAGAGTAGGAACAGAAATGGAAAGAAATTTTTTTTCCTCTTTTTAAGCTCATCCCAACCCGGTTTGGCTTGAAATAAGGCTAGAATGATGCTTTTTTTTTTTTTTTTTTTAATTTTTATACTATTTTTTTTAATTCTCTTACCTCTGTCGGGTCGGAACGAAAATCGGAACAAAATTTTTTTTTTCTCTTTTCATCCCGTCCCAACCCGGTTTGGCAAGAAATAAACCTAGAATGATGTTTTTTAATTTTTGAATTTTTATACTATTGTTCTTGGAATTCTCTAGCTCGTCCTAACACGGTTTGGCGAGAAATTAGGCTGGAATGATGTTTTTTTTTTTTTTTTTTTATTTAAATTTTTTGAATTTTTATACTTTTTTTTTTTTTTTTTGAATTCTCTTGCCCGTGTCAAGTTGGAATGAAAATTGGAAAAAAAAATTTTTCCTTTTTTCATCCCCTCCAAACCCAGTTTGGCTAGAAATAAACCTAAAATGATGTTTTTTTAATTTTTTGAATTTTTATACTATTGTTCTTGGAATTCTCTAGCCCTGGTCAAGTTGGAACAGAAATGGGAACAAAATTTTTTTTTCCTCTTTTTCGGCTCGTCCCAACCCGGTTTCGCAAGAAATAAGGCTAGAATGATGTTTTGAATTTTTTGAATTTTTGTACTAATTTTATTGGAATTCTCTAGCATGGGTCGAGTTGGAACGGAAATCGAAACAAATTTTTTTTTTTTCCTTTTTTCGTCCCTTCCCAACCCGGTTTGTTAAGAAATAAAACTAGAATGATTTTTTTTTAATTTTCTAAATTTTTATACTATTATTCTTGGAATTCTCTAGCCTGAGTCGAACTGGAATGGAAATGGGAATGAAATTTTTTCTTTCCTCCTTTTTAGCCTGTCCCAATCCAGTTTGGATAGAAATAAGGCTAGAATGATGTTTTTGAGTTTTTTGAATTTTTATACTAATTTTTTTGGAATTCTTTAGCCCGGTTCGAGTGGGAACGAAAATCGGAAGGAAAATTTTTTTTCCTCTTTTTCGGCCTGTCCCCAGTTTGGCTAGAAATAAAAGGAGAATATTGTTTTTAAATTTTTTGAATTTTTATACTAAATTTTTTGGAATTCTCTAGCTCGGGTCGAGTAGAAATGAAAATCGAAACGAAATTTTTTTGCCTCTTTTTCAGCCTGTCCAGACCCAGTTTAACTACAAAGAAAGCTAGAATGATGTTTTTAATTTTTTGAATTTTTATACTATTTTTTTTTCCTCTTTTTCAACTCGTTCCAACCCGGTCTTGCAAGAAATAGAGCTAGAATGATGTGTATGAATTTTTTGAATTCCTATAATATTTTTTTGGAATTCTCCATACCACGGGTTGAGTTGGAACGAAAATCGAAACGAAAGTTTTTTTTCCTCTTTTAGGCCAGTCCCAACCCAGGTTGGCAAGAAATAAAGCTAGAATGATGTTTTTTAATTTTTATACTAATTTTCTTTGGAATTTTTTAGCCCAGGTCGAGTTGGAACGGAAATCGGGAGGAAATTTTTTCTACCTCTTTTTCGGCACGTCCCAACCTGGTTTGGCAAGAAATAAAGCTAGATTGATGTTTTTTAATTTTTTGAATTTTTATACAATTTTTTTTTTTTTTTTTTTTTGGAATTCTCTAGCCAAGGTTGAGTTGGAATGGAAACGGGAACGAAATTTGTTTTCCTCTTTTTCTGCTCGTCCCAACCCAATTTGGCAAGAAATAAAGCTATAATGATGTTTTTGAATTTTCTGAAATTTTATACTAATTTTTTGCAATTCTCTTGCCTGGGTTGAGTTGGAACGGAAATGGGAACGAATTTTTTTTTTCCTCTTTTTCAACTAGTCCCAACCCGTTTTGGATAGAAATAAAGCTAGAATGACGTTTTTGAGTTTTTTGAATTTTTATACTAATTTTCTTTGGAATTCTCTAGCCCGAGTCGAGGAGAAACGGAAATTGGTACGAAATTTGTTTTTTTCCTCTTTTTGGCCCGTCCAGACCCGGTTTGGCTAGAAATAAAGCTAGAATGATGTTTTTAATTTTTTGAGTTTTTATACAGTTTTTTTTTTTTTTGGAATTCTCTAGCCAAGGTCGAGTTGGAACGGAAACGGGAACAAATTTTTTTTCCTCTTTTTCAGCTCGTTCCAACCCAGTTTGGCTAGAAATAAAGCTATAATGATGTTTTTGAATATTTATACTAATTTTTTTTGGAATTCTCTAGCCGGGGTCGAGTTGGAACGAAAATGGGAACGAAATTTTTTTTTCCTCTTTTCTAGCTCGTGCGAAACCGGTTTGTATAGAAATAAAGCTAGAATGATATTTTTGAGTTTTTTGAATTTTTATACTAATTTTCTATGGAATTCTCTAGCCCGAGTCGAGTAGAAATGGAAATCAGAACAAAATTCTTTTTTTCCTCTTTTTCGGCCCGTCCAGACCTGGTTTTGCAAGAGATAAAGCTAGAATGATGTTTTAATTTTTTGAATTTTTATACTATTTTTTTTTTTTTTTTTGGAATTCCCTTTCCCGGATTGAGTTGGAATGGAAATCGAAACAAATTTTTTTTTCCTCTTTTTCAACTCATCCCAACCCGGTCTTGCAAGAAATAGAGCTAGAATAATGTCGATGAATTTTTTGAATTTCTATACTATTGTCTTTTTGGAACGAAAATCAGAATGAAATTATTTTTCCTCTTCTTGACCGGTCCCAACCCGGGTTGGAAAGAAATATAGCTGGAATGATGTTTTTTTTTTTTAATTTTTTGAATTTTTATAATATATATTTCTTTTTTGGAATTCTCTAGCCCGGTTCAGGTTGGAACAAAAATGGGAATGAAATCTTTTTTTTTTTCCCTTTTTTTCAGCTCATCCCAACCCTGTTTGGCTAGAAATAAAGATAGAATGATGTTGTTGAATTGGTTAAATTTTTATACTATTATTTTTTGAATTCTTTAGCCTAGGTCGAGTTTGAACGGAAATCGAAACGAAATTTTTTTTTCTTCCTCTTTTCGGCCTTTCCAAACCCGGTTTGGCATGAAATAAAGCTAGAATGATGTTTTTGAATTTTTTGAATTTTTATACTTATTTTTTGGAATTCACAAGCACGGGTCGAGTTGGAACGGAAATCCGAAGAAATTTTTTTTTTCCTCTTTTCGGTCCGTCCCAGCCCGGTTTGGCTAGAAATAAAGCAAGAATGATGTTTTTGAATTTTTTGAATTTTTATACTAATTTTTTTGGAATCTTCTAGCACGGGTCGAGTAGAAACAGAAATTGGAACGAAATTTTTTTTGCCTCTTTTTTGGCTCGTCCAGACCCGGTTTGGCTAGAAATAAACCTAGAATGATGTTTTTTAATTTTTTGAATTTTTATACTATGTTTTTTTTTTGGAATTCTCTTGCCCGAGTCGAGTTGTGACCAAAATGGATACAATTTTTTTTTTCCTCTTTTTAAGCTCATCCCAACCCGGTTTGGCTAGAAATATCCCTAGAATGATGTTTTTGAATTTTTAAAATTTTTATACTATTGTTCTTGAATACACTAGCCGCGGTCGAGTTGGAACGGAAATGGGAACGGATTTTATTTTTTCCTCTTTTTCTAACTCGTCCCAACACGGTCTTGCTTGAAATAGAGCTAGAATGATGTTTATGAATTTTTTGAATTTCTATAGTATTTTGTTTAGAGTTCTCTATAGCCCGGGTCAAGTTGGAACGAAAATTAGAACAAAATTTTTTTTTCCCCTCTTTTTGGCCCGTCCCAGCCCGCTTTGGCAAGAAATAAAGCTAGAATGATGTTTTTTAATTCTTTGAATTTTACTACAATTTTTTATTGGAATTCTCTAGCTTGGATCAAGTTGAAATGAAAATGGGAACAAATTTTTTTCCTCTCTTTTTCAGCTCGTCCTAGCCCAGTTGGGCTAGAAATAAAGATAGAATGAGGTTTTTGGCTTTTTAAAATTTTTATACTATTATTTTTGGAATTCTCTAGCTTGGGTCGAGTTGGAACGGAAATCAAAACAAAATTTTTTTTCCCTCTTTTTGGCCCGGCCCAACCTGGTTTGGTAAGAAATAAAGCTCGAATGATGTTTTTTTAATTTTCTAAATTTTTATATTACTGATCTTGGAATTTTCTAGCCCGGGTCGGGTTGGAACGGAAATGGGTACGAAATTTGTTTTTCGGCTTTTTCAGCTCATCCCAACCTTGTTTCACTAGAAATAAAGCTAGAATGATGTTTTTTAATTTTTTGAATTTTTATTTTATTTTTTTTGGAATTCTCAATCCTGGATATAGTAGGAACGGAAATCGGAACGAAAATTTTTTTTACCTCTTTTTTGGCCCGTCCCAACCCGGTTTGGCTAGAAGTAAAGCTATAATGATGTTTTTGAATTTTTTGAATTTTTGTAAAAATTTTATTGGAATTCTCTCGCACGGGGCGAGTTGGAACAGAAATCGAAACGAATTTTTTTTTTTTTCTTTTTTGGCCAGTCCCAACCCAGTTTGGCTAGAAGTAAAGCTAGAATGATGTTTATGAATTTTTTGAATTTCTATACTAATTTTTTTGGATTTCTCTAGCCTGGGTCAAGTAGAAACGAAAATCGGAACGAAATTTTTTTTGCCCCTTTTTCGGCCCATCCAGACCCAATTTGGCTAGAAATAAAGCTAGAATGATGTGTTTTTAATTTTTTGAATTTTTCTACTTTTTTTTTTTTTTTTTTTTGGAATTCTCTAATCCGGGGATGAGTTCGAACGGAAATCGGAACGAATTTCTTTTTCCTCTTTTTTTGCCTGTCCGAACCCGGTTTGGGTAGAAATAAAGCTAGAATGACGTTTTTTAATTTTTATACTGTTTTTTTTTTAGCAGTCTCTAGCCCAGGTTGGGTTGGAATGAAAATCAGGGTGAATTTGTTTTTCCTCTTTTTTGGCCTGTCCCAACCCGTTTTGGCATGAAATAAAGCTAGAATGATGTTTTTTTTTTTTTTTTTTTTTTTTTTTTTTTTTTTTTTAATTTTTGAATTTTTATACTATTTTTCTTGGATTTCTCTAGCCCGGGTCGAGTTAGAACGGAAATTGGAACGAAATTTTTTTCCCCCTTTTCGGTCCGTCCCAACTCGGTTTTGCAAGAAATAAAGCTAGAATGATGTTTTTTAATTTTTTGAATTTTTATACTATTTTTTTTTTCTGGGAATATTCTAGCCCCAGGCCGAGTTGGAACGGAAATCACAACGAAATTATTTTTCCTCTTTTTTGGCCTATCCCAACCCGGTTCTAGCCCCAGGTCGAGTTGGATTCCTATTTTTTTTTTTTTTTTTAATTTTTTGAATTTTTATACTTTTTTTTTTTAATTCTCTTGCCCGTGTCGAGATGGAAATGAAATTGGAACGAAATTTTTTTTCCTCTTTTTCAGCTCATCCCAACCGAATTTGGCTAGAAATGAAAATAGAAAGATGTTTTTGAATTTTTTGAATTTTTATACTATTATTTTTGGAAGTAACTAGCCTGGGACAAGTTGGAACAGAAATTGGAAAGAATTTTTTTTCCCCTCTTTTTCAGCTTATCCCAACCCGGTTTGGCTAGAAATTAAGCTAGAATAATGTTTTTTTTTTTTTTTTTTTTTTTTTTTTTTTTAATTTTTGAATTTTTATACTAATTTTCTTGGATTTCTCTAGCCCGGGTCAAGTTGGAATGGAAATCGGAAAAAAAAAAAAAATTTCACCTTTTCGGCCCGTCCCAACCCGGTTTTGCAAGAAGTAAAGCTAGAATGATGTTTATGATTTTTTTGAATTTTTATACTAATTTTTTGGATTTCTCTAGCCTGGGTCGAGTAGAAACAGAAATCGGAATGAAATTTTTTTTGCCTCTTTTTCGGCCCATCCAGACCCGATTTGGCTAGAAATAAAGCTAGAATGATGTGTTTTTATTTTTTGAATTTTTATACTTTTTTTTTATTTTTTGAATTCTCTAACCCGGGGATGATTTCAAACGGAAATTGGAACAAATTTCTTTTTCCTCTTTTTTGGCCCGTCCGAACCTGGTTGGCTAGAAATAAAGCTAGAATGACATTTTTTAATTTTTATACTTTTTTTTTTAGCAGTCTCTAGCCCGGGTCGGGTTGGAATGAAAATCAGGTCGAATTTGTTTTTCCTCTTTTTGGCCTGTCCCAACATGGTTTGGCTTGAAATAAAGCTAGAATGATGTTTTTTTTATTTTTTTTTTTAATTTTTGAACTTTTATACTAATTTTCTTGGATTTCTCTAGCCCAGGTGGAGTTGGAACGGAAATCGGAACGAAATTTTTTTCCCCTTTTCGGTCCGTCCCAACTCAGTTTTGCAGGAAATAAAGCTAGAATGATGTTTTTTAATTTTTTGAATTTTTATACCATTTTTTTTTTTGGGAATATTCTAGCCCCGGGTCGAGTTGGAACGGAAATCAGAACGAAATTGTTTTTCCTCTTTTTTGGCCTATCCCAACCCGGTTTGGCTTGAAATAAAGCCAGAATGATGTTTTTTTTTTTTTTTTTTTTTTAATTTTTGAATTTTTATGCTTTTTTTTTTTTTTAATTCCCTTGCCCGTGTCGAGTTGGAATGGAAATCGGAAAAAAAAAAAAATTTTTCCTCTTTTTCAGCTCATCCCAGCCCAATTTGGTCAGAAATAAAAATAGAAAGATGTTTTTGAATTTTTTGAATTTTTATACTATTATTTTTGGAATTATCTAGCCAGGGACGAGTTGGAACGGAAATTGGAAAGAATTTCTTTTCCCCTCTTTTCCAGCTCATCCCAACCCGGTTTGGCTAGAAATTCAGCAAGAATGATTTTTTTTTTTTTTTTTTTTTAATTTTGAGTTTTTATACTAATTTTCTTGGATTCTCTAGCCCGGGTCAAGTTGGAATGGAAATTGGAACAGAATTTTTTTCACCTTTCCGGCCCGTCCCAACCTGGTTTTGCAAGAAATAAATATAGAATGATGTTTTTTAATTTTTTGAATTTTATAATATTTTTTTTTTTGGGAATATTCTAGCCTGGGTAGAGTCGGAACGGAAATCAAAACGAATTTCTTTTTCCACTTCTTTGGCCAGTCCCAACTCGGTTTGGCTTGAAACAAAGCCAGAATGATGTTTTTTGAATTTTTTGAATTTTTATACTTTTTTTTTTTTTTTTGAATTCTCTAGCTCGGGTCAGGTTTGAATGGAAATCAGAACAAAATTCTTTTTCCTCTTTTTTGGCCCATCCCAGCCCGGTTTGGTTGAAATAAAGCCAGAATGACATTTTTTTTTAATTTTTTTAATTTTTTTAATTTTTATACTTTTTTTTTTTTTTTTTGAAATCTCTAGCCTGTGTCGAGTTGGAACGGAAATCGGGACGAAAATTTTTTTTCCCTCTTTCTCAGCTCATCCCAGCCCAATTTGGCTAGAAATAAAGATAGGAAGATGTTTTTGAATTTTTATACTATTATTTTTGGAATTATCTAGCCTGGGACGAGTTGGAACGGAATTGGAACGAAATTTTTTTCCCTCTTTTCCAGCTCGTCCCAACCCGGTTTGGCTAGAAATTAAGCAAGAGTAATGTGTTTGAATTTTTTAAATTTTTGTACTAATTTTATTGGAATTCTCTAGCCCGGGTCAAGTTGGAACGGAAATGGGAATGAAATTTTTCTTTTCCTCTTTTTCAGCTCGTCCCAACCCAGTTTGGGTGGAAAAAAAGCTAGAATGATGTTTTTTTTTTTTTTTTTTTTTTGTTTTTTGAATTTTTATACTATTTTTTTAAAATTCTCTAGCTTGTGTCAAGTTGGAACGGAAATCGAAATGAAATTTTTTTCTTCTCTTTTTCAGCTCGTCCCAGCCCGGTTTAGCTAGAAATAAAGATAGAATGATGTTTTTGAATTTTTTATATTTCTATACTATTATTTTTGAAATTCTCTAACCTAGGTCGAGATGGAACAGAAATTGGAACGAACTTTTTTTTTTTCCACTTTTCCAGCTCGTCCTAACACGTTTGGCTAGAAAGATGTTTTTTACTTTTTTGAATTTTTATTCTATTTTTTTTAGAATTCTAAATCCCGGGTAGAGTAGGAACGGAAATCAGAACAAAATTTTTTTTTCCTCTTTTTTGGCCCGTCCAAACCGGTTTGGTTAGAAATAAAGCTAGTATGATGTTTTTGAATTTTTGTACTAATTTTATTGGAATTCTCTAGCACGGGTCGAGTTGGAATGGAAATCGGTGCGAAATTTTTTTTTTCCTCTTTTCTTCCCTTCCCAACCTGGTTTGTCAAGAAATAAAAGTTGAATGGTATTTTTAAATTTTCTAAATTTTTAGACTATTGTTCTTGAAATTCTCCAGCCCAAGTCGAGTTGGAACGGAAATGGGAAAGAAAATTTTTTTTTTCCACTTTTTCAGCTCGTCCCAACCCGGTTTGGCTAGAAAAAAAGCTAGAATGTTTTTTTTTTTTTTTTTTGAATTTTTATACTATTTTTTTTTTAATTCTCCAGCCCGTGTCGAGTTGGAACAGAAATTTGAATGAAATCTTTTTTTCCTCTTTTTCAGCTTGTCCCAGCCCGGTTTAGCTAGAAATAAAGAGAGAATGATGTTTTTGAATTTTTTTATATTTTTATACTATTATTTTTGGAATTCTCTAACCTAGGTCGAGATGGAATGGAAATTGGAACGAAATTTTTTTTTCCTCTTTTCCAGCTCGTCCTAACCCGTTTCGCTAGAAATAAAGCTAGAATGATGTTTTTTACTTTTTTGAATTTTTATTCTATTTTTTTTAGAATTCTCAATCCCGGGTAGAGTAGGAACGGAAATTGGAACGAAAGTTTTTTTTCCTCTTTTTTGGACCGTCCCAACCGGTTTGGTTAGAAACAAAGCTAGAATGATGTTTTTGAATTTTTGTACTAATTTTATCGGAATTCACTAGCACGGGTCGAGTTGGAATGGACATCGGAGCAAAATTTTTTTTTTCGTCTTTTCGTCCCTTCCAAACCCGGGTTGTCAAGAAAGAAAAGTAGATTTTTTAATTTTCTAAATTTTTATACTATTGTTCTTGAAATTCTCTAGCTCGAGTCGAGTAGGAATAGAAATGGGAATGAAAATTTTTTTTTCCTCTTTTTCAGCTTGTCCCAACCCGGTTTGGCTACAAAAAAAAGCTAGAATGATGTTTTTTTTTTAATTTTTTGAATTTTTATACTATTTTTTTTAATTCTCTAGGCCGTGTCGAGTTGGAACGAAAATCGGAACGAAATTATTTTTTTTCCTCTTTTTCAGCTCGTCCCGGCCCGGCTTAGCTAGAAATAAAGATAGAATGATGTTTTTGAATTTTTTATATTTTTATACTATTATTTTTGGAATTCTCTAACCTGGATCAAGATGGAACGGAAATTGGAACGAATTTTTTTTTTTTCCGCTTTTCCAGCTCGTCCTAACCCGTTTGGCTAGAAATAAAGCTAGAATGATGTTTTTTCCTTTTTTCAATTTTTATTCTATTTTTTTCAGAATTCTCAATCCCGGGTAGAGTAGGAACGGAAATCGGAACGAGTTTTTTTTTTCCTCTTTTTTGGCCCGTCCTAACAGGTTTGGTTTGGAATAAAGCTAGAATGATGTTTTTGAATTTTTGTACTAATTTTGTTGGAATTCTCTAGCATGGGTCGAGTTGGAACGGAAATCGGAACGAAATTTTAATTTTCCTCTTTTCATCCCGTCCCAACCCGGTTTGGCATGAAATAAACATAGAACGATGTTTTTTAATTTTTAGAATATTTATACTATTGTTCTTGGAATTCTCTAGCCCAGGTTGAGTTGGAACGGAAATGGAAACAAAATTTTTTTTTTTCCTCTTTTTCAGCTCGTCCCAACCCGGTTTGGCTAGAAATAAGGCTAGAAAGATTTTTTTTTTTTTTTTTTTTTTTTTTTTTTTTTTTAATTCTCTACCCTGTGTTGAGTTGGAACGGAAATTGGAACGTAACTTTTTTTTCCTCTTTTTCTGCGCATCTCAGACCGTATTGGCTAGAAATAAAGCTAGAATGATGTTTTTTTAATTTTCTAAATTTTTATATTGTCATTCTTGGAATTTTCTAGCCTGGTTTGAGTTGGAATGGAAATGGGAACGAAATTTTTTTTCCACTTTTTCAGTTCGTCCCAAACTGGTTTCGCTAGAAATAAAGCTAGAACGATGTTTTTTAAGTTTTTGCATTTTTATTCTATTTTTTTTTGGAATTCTCAATTCCGGGTAGAGTGGGAACGGAAATCGGATTGAAATTTTTTTTACCTCGTTTTTGGCCCGTCCCAACTCGGTTTGGCTAGAAATATAGCTAGAATGATGTTTATGAATTTTTTTGAATTTTTATACTAATTTTTTTGGATTTCTCTAGCCTGGGTCGAGTAGAAACAGAAATCGGAATGAAATTTTTTTTGCCTGTTTTTCGGCCCATCCAGACCTGATTTGGCTAGAAAAAAAGCTAGAATGATGTGTTTTCAATTTTTTGAATTCTCTAACCCGGGGATGATTTCAAACGGAAATTGGAACGAATTTCTTTTTCCTCTTTTTTGGCCCATCCGAACCTGGTTGGTTAGAAATAAAGCTAGAATGACGTTTTTTAATTTTTATACTTTTTTTTTTAGCAGTCTCTAGCCCAGGTCGGGTTGGAATGAAAATCAGGTCGAATTTGTTTTTCCTCTTTTTTGGCCTGTCCCAACCCGGTTTGGCTTGAAATAAGGCTAGAATGATGTTTTTTTTTTTTTTTTTTAATTTTTGAATTTTTATACTAATTTTCTTGGATTTCTCTAGCCCGGGTGGAGTTGGAACGGAAATCGGAACGAAATTTTTTTCCCCTTTTCGGTCCATCCCAACTCGGTTTTGCAAGAAATAAAGCTAGAATGATGTTTTTTAATTTTTTGAATTTCTCTACCATTTTTTTTTTTGGGAATATTCTAGCCCCGGGTCGAGTTGGAACGGAAATCAGAACGAAATTCTTTTTCCTCTTTTTTGGCCTATCCCAACCCAGTTTGGCTTGAAATAAAGCCAGATTGATGTTTTTTTTTTGAATTTTATACTTTTTTTTTTTTTTGAATTCCCTTCCCCGTGTTGAGTTGGAAAGGAAATCGGAACGAAATTTTTTTTCCTCCTTTTCAGCTCATCCCAACCCAATTTGGCTAGAAATAAAAATAGAAAGATGTTTTTGAATTTTTTGAATTTTTATACTATTATTTTTGGAATTATCTAGCCTGGGACGAGTTGGAACGGAAATTGGAAAGAATTTTTTTTCCCCTCTTTTCCAGCTCATCCCATCCCGGTTTGACTAGAAATTAAGCTAGAATGATGTTTTTTTTTTTTTTTTTTTTTTTTTAATTTTGAATTTTTATACTAATTATCTAGGATTTCTCTAGCCCGAGTCAAGTTGGAATGGAAATCGGAACAGAATTTTTTTCACCTTTTCGGCCCATCCCAACCCGGTTTTGCAAGAAATAAATATAGAATGATGTTTTTTAATTTTTTGAATTTTATACTATTTTTTTTGAATATTCTAGCCCGGGTAGAGTTGGAATGGAAATCAGAATGAATTTCTTTTTCCACTTCTTTGGCCCATCCCAACTCGGTTTGGCTTGAAACAAAGCTAGAATGATGTTTTTTTAATTTTTTGAATTTTTATACTTTTTTTTTTTTTTTTTGAATTCTCTAGCTCGGGTCAGGTTGGAACGGAAATCAGAACGAAATTATTTTTCCTCTTTTTTGGCCCGTCCCAGCCCGGTTTGGTTGAAATAAAGCTAGAATGATTTTTTTTTTTTTTTTGAATTTTTATACTTTTTTTTTTTTTTGAATTCTCTAGCTCGGGTCAGGTTGGAACGGAAATCAGAACGAAATTATTTTTCCTCTTTTTTGGCCCGTCCCAGCCCGGTTTGGTTGAAATAAAGCTAGAATGATTTTTTTTTTTTTGAATTTTTATACTTTTTTTTTTTTTTGTGAAATCTCTAGCCCGTGTCGAGTTGGAACGGAAATCGGGACGAAAATTTTTTTTTCCTCTTTTTCAGCTCAGCCCAGCCCAATTTGGCTAGAAATAAAGATAGGAAGATGTTTTTGAATTTTTATACTATTATTTTTGGAATTATCTAGCCTGGGACGAGTTGGAACGGAAATTGGAACGAATTTTTTTTCCCTCTTTTCCAGCTCGTCCCAACTCGGTTTGGCTAGAAATTGAGCAAGAGTAATGTGTTTGAATTTTTTTAATTTTTGTACTAATTTTATTGGAATTCTCTGATGTGAACCCCGTCAAGAATAACGATACCCAACAACGAAAGGGAACCCAAGATTGTTCTATGGACAGATTCGAATGGAAGACCTCGACCCGTTGTCTATGACAAACGAGAACCTCGGTATAAGGAAGACGCCACAAACGGTGGTGGAAACTCCGTTTGATAAGTCAAGATGAACGCCACGGGAAATCCCGATAAGTTCGAATAGTTCTTCAAAGAACCAAAGAGAATAAACTTCACAAGTTTTTATGAATATTCAAAATGTCTTTTTTTCAAAAAAACGTTTACAGACTTAGGAGCCTATTTAAGGGCTCCATAAAACTTGACAGATAAGAAAATATATTCTAAAAAAACTCCTAATTGATACCTAACCATATCAGGAATCAAATTTGACCTAAAAAGCGTTAAATGCATCTAAAAACAAGGAAATAAATGACCTAAACCTAAAATAACGTTTTTTTATATAAAAATACCAAAAACAATAAATTGCAATAATTAAATAGTAAATTGTGTCGTGCATCACGATCCTTCTAGAATAGGTCCAAAGTATTTCTTGCCAATTCTTAGTCTTGACTGGATCCTTCTAAAACTTGAATCAAGGTGACAATTCTTTGCTACCCACGTGGATCATGCTTAATGGGCCTCCACGAATTTGCTTGAGCCCATAACTCTTGGATGAGTCCGTTGAGTACATCCTTGAACTTCTTTACTTGTTCTCTCATAACCGACCCAATTGGTACTTGAATGAGATCCTTCGAAGCGGTGCCTTGGTCTCCATCATTCTCCTCCTCTTGAAAGGGATTTGCCCTCAAATCATCACCTACATCAAAAGGACTCAAATCAGTAACATTAAAAGTGGCACTTTCATTGTACTTACCAGGTAAATCTAGCTTGTAAGCATTGTCATTGATACGCTCGAGGACTTGGAAAGGACCATCTCCTCTTGGCAGCAATTTGGAACGTCTTTTTGCCGGGAATCTTTCTTTTCTCATATGTAACCAAACCCAATCTCCGGGTTCAAAAACCAGATTGGGGCGTCCCTTGTTGGCTTGTGTGGCATATTGCTCCGTTCTACGCTCAATGTTGAGTCTTGCTTTCTCATGAATTTGCTTCACAAAATCAGTTTTCTTTTTACTATCTAAATTATAATGTGCTCCGTCAAAGGTAAAGGAGATAAATCCAATGGAGTTAAAGGATTAAACCCATACACAATTTCAAATGGCGAAAATTTGGTAGTAGAATGAACAGTTCTATTATATGCAAACTCAACATGTGGTAAACATTCTTCTTATGTCTTGATGTTCTTTCTAATGATTGACCTCAATAGAGTAGACAAAGTCCTATTTACTACTTCAGTTTGACCATCAGTTTGTGGATGACAAGTAGTGGAAAACAATAGCTTAGTACCTAACTTACACCACAAAGTCTTCCAAAAATAGCTCAAGAACTTAGCATCTCTATCTGAAACAATTGTCCTAGGCATGCCATGTAATCTCACAATCTCTCTAAAGAACAAATCAGCAACATGTGAAGCGTCATCCGTTTTGTGACATGGAATAAAATGTGCCATTTTAGAAAATCTATTGATGGAGACCAAGGCACTGCTTCGAAGGATCTCGTTCAAGTACCAATTGGGCCGATTACGAAAGCACAAGCAAAGAAGATCAAGGATGTACTCAACGGACTCATCCAAGAGTTTTGGGCTCAAGCAAATTCGTGGAGGCCCATTGAGCATGATCCACGTGGGCAGCTAAGAATTGTCACCTTGATTCAAGTTCTAGAAGGATCCGGTCAAGGCTAAGAATTGGCAAGAAATATTTTGGGCTTATTCTAGAAGGATCGTGATGCATGACACAATTTACTATTTAATTATTGCAATTTATTATTTTTGGTATTTTTATGTAAAAAAAACGTTATTTTAGGTTTAGGTGATTTATTTCCTTGTTTTTAGGTGCATTTAATGCTTTTTAGGTCAAATTTGATTCCTGATATGGTTAGGTATCAATTAGGAGTTTTTTTAGAATATATTTTCTTGTCTGTCAAGTTTTATGGAGCCCTTAAATAGGCTCCTAAGTCTGTAAACGTTTTTGGATGACATTTTTTTATATTCATAAAAACTTGTGAGGTTTATTCTCTTTGGTTCTTTGAAGAACTATTCGAACTTATCGGGATTTCCCGTGGCGTTTATCTTGACTTATCAAACGGAGTTTCCACCACCGTTTGTAGCGTCTTCCTTATACCAAGGATCTTGTTTGTCATAAACAACGGGTCGAGGTCTTCCATTCAAATCTGTCCATAGAACGATCTTGGGTTCCCTTTCGTTGTTGGGTCTCGTTATTCTTGACGAGGTTCACATCATTTGGTATCAGAGCACAGTTTCTAGTTCAGGTTTGCCTATCCTTTAACATCTTTCATTTCTTTGTTTCTTCTTTAACCGTCCACATCATTTATCTCTTCTTAGCTGAATTTCCTTTACCCTATCTGTTCAATCTTTGTTTGTTCTTGTTGATATCTGAACTCTGGGTCTGGTCTCACATCTCTTATTTAGTTCGGAATTTTATTTCATTATTCTCAAAAGTTAGTTGCTGATCGTTAAAAAAAAAAAAAAAAAAAAAAAAAAAAAAAAAAACAAGTGGAAATTCCAACCTGCCATATTCCTTCTAATTCTATTCTGAAAATTTCCATATTCCTTGTATTCAAATCTGAAATTCCTTCATTAGTTCTTGGTAAATTATTGCTGGAAATTTTTAAGTTGTTTGTTTAGTTTCAAAAGAACTGAAAGAGAATTATCGAGGGGAAAAAGGCAAGAGTGGTGAGAACATCAGAGGGTAAAAGCCATATTATTTTGAGTGAAACACGAGTGGAGAGTGATCCACATTCTTGAGTGTAAACACGTAAGGGAGTGATTCGTGAGGTCCTTTTTTTTTTTTTTTTTTCTTTTTTCTAACCTTTGTTTTGTAGAAATCATGTCTTATGATAGTGGTAAGAGCATTACTGAAGATGAAACAAAATTGGTTGATCCGAAGGTATTTATAGAGGCCATGATGAGTGAGATGAGGCGTGTGATGAAGATAGAGATGGAGCAGGTTCATGAACGAATAGATCAAATGGAGCATAGACGTGAGGAGCAACCACAAAAAGGTCGTAATTTGCGTAGAAGGGAAAGATATCCATCGAGGGAGGAGGATGAAGAGCGTTATGGGTCTGGTTTTGATGAAGAAGAAGATCGAGATTCCATTGTTAACAATAGGAGACCTGGAGGAAGATATAGAGGAGTTAGGAATCGCGAAGATAACAACTTGGGTGGTATTAAGATGAAAATTCCGTCCTTTCAAGGTAGATCTGATCCTGAGGCATATCTTGAGTGGGAAAAAAAGATGGAGTTCGTGTTTGATTGCCACAACTACTCAGAGGCAAAGAAGGTAAAATTAGTCGTGATTGAATTTTCTGAATATGCTATTACTTGGTGGGATCAGCTTGTGATAAACAGGAGGCGGAATAGAGAACGCCCAATAGACACATGGGAGGAGATGAAAGTAGTGATGAGAAAGCGGTTCGTTCCAAGTTACTATTACCGAGAGTTGTACAAAAAGCTACAAGGTCTTAGACAAGGGAGTCGAAGCGTAGAGGATTACTACAAGGAGATGGAAATTGCTATGATCCACACTAATGTGGAGGAGGATCGGGAGGCTACAATGGCTAGATTTTTACTTGGCTTAAATCGGGGGATTCATGATAAGGTAGAGATGCAGTATTATGTGGAATTGGAAGATATGGTGCATATGGCTATCAAAGTGGAACAACAACTCAAGAGAGGGAGTGGGACACGTGCAGGCCATAACTTTAGTTCTACCTCTTGGAAATCAAGTCATGCCAAGCCGCTGGACAAGTCACAAACGCCCAAACCCGAGCCCAAGTCCGCGACCACCAACCACGTTCCTCAAGGTAAAACTGAAGCCTCTACCTCTAGGAATCGTGATATTAAATGTTTTAAATGTCAAGGCAGGGGCCACATAGCAAGTCAATGTACAAACAAGCAAGTCATGGTGTTGCAAGCCAATGGTGAAATTGTGACCGATGATGAAGATTCCGACACTAACGACATGCCGCCATTGGAGGATGTTTCCGAGGAGGAGTATTTAGCCCCTGACGCATTGACATTGGTGGCAAGGAGAGCATTGAGCTTGCAAGTAAAAGGAGTTGATGAAGTACAGCAGGAGAATATCTTTCACACTAGGTGCTACATTAAAGACAAGGTATGTAGTGTGATTATTGATGGTGGTAGTTGTACTAATGTTGCAAGCACAATTATGGTAGAGAAATTGGGATTGCCCATGTTAAAGCACCCTAGGCCATACAAGTTGCAATGGCTAAATGATAGTGGTGAGATAAGGGTGAACAAGCAAGTGTTAGTTGCATTTCGAATCGGTAAATACGAAGATGAAGTGTTGTGTGATGTAGTACCGATGCAAGCGGGACACTTATTGCTAGGGCGTCCATGGCAGTTCGATAGGCAAGTGAAGCATGATGGCTTTACAAACAAGTACTCTTTTGTACTTAATCAACGATCAATCACTCTTGTACCATTGACACCGCAGCAAGTATACGAGGATCAAGTGAGATTACAAAAGGAGAGTGATCAAAAGAAAGAGAGTGAGCAAAAGAAAAAGAGTGAAAATCAGAGAGAGGCCAAGAAAAATGAGAGAGAAAAAGAAAATCAAAGTTCGGCCCTTGAGAGAAAATCAGAGAGAAAACAAAAGAATTTCTATGCAAAAGTGAGTGAGATTAAGCGAGCAATGTTTTCAAATCAACCGATGATTGTACTTTTGTACAAAGAGGCACTTTTAAACACTAAGGAACTTAACCTTGCTTTGCCTAGTTCTATTGTTTCTCTTTTGCAGGAGTACGAGGATGTCTTCCCCAAGGAAACACCACATGGGTTACCTCCAATCCGAGGGATTGAACATCAAATTGATTTTTTTCCCGGTGCAACCATTCCAAACCGACCAGCTTATAGGAGCAATCCTGAGGAGACAAAGGAGCTTCAACGGCAGGTAAGTGAATTGTTGGAGAAAGGGCACGTGAGGGAGAGCATGAGCTCATGTGCGGTTCCGGTCTTACTTGTGCCTAAGAAGGATGGGACGTGGAGAATGTGCGTTGATTGCCGAGCCATCAACAACATAACGGTAAAGTATCGTCACCCTATCCCACGTTTAGATGATATGTTAGATGAGCTGTATGGTTCCTGCATATTTTCTAAGATTGACTTAAAAAGTGGTTATCATCAAATTAGGATAAAAGAAGGAGATGAATGGAAAACTGCCTTCAAAACAAAATATGGTTTGTATGAATGGTTAGTTATGCCTTTTGGTTTGACTAATGCTCCGAGCACCTTTATGAGACTTATGAACCATGTTTTGCGTGCATTTATAGGCAGATTTGTTGTTGTTTATTTTGATGATATACTCATTTATAGCAAAAGCATAGACGATCATGTAGTACATTTGAAATCCGTTTTAGATGTGCTAAGGAAAGAAAGGTTGTTTGCTAATTTAAAGAAGTGCACTTTTTACACCGATAAGCTTGTATTTTTGGGATTTGTTGTTAGTGCACAAGGTATACAGGTCGATGAAGAGAAGGTACGTGCAATCCAAGAATGGCCGAGCCCCACAAGTGTAGCTAATGTTCGTAGTTTTCATGGACTTGCTAGTTTCTACCGGCGGTTTGTGAAGGACTTCAGTAGCTTAGCCGCACTGCTTACCGAAGTGATCAAGAAGAACGTTGGGTTTCGATGGGGAGAAGAACAAGAGAAGGCATTTCAATTAATCAAAGAGAAGCTGACTAATGCACCTTTGTTGTCTTTACCTAACTTTTCTAAAACGTTTGAAATTGAATGTGATGCTTCAGGTATTGGTATAGGCGCTGTTCTTATGCAAGAAGGACGACCAATTGCTTACTTCAGCGAGAAACTCAATGGGGCAGCCTTAAACTACCCAACTTATGACAAGGAGTTGTATGCATTGGTTCGGGCTTTAGAGACGTGGCAGCACTACCTATGGCCTAAGGAGTTCGTGATTCACACCGATCATGAGTCCTTGAAACACTTGAAGGGCCAACACAAGCTAAACAAAAGGCATGCGCGATGGGTGGAGTTCATAGAGACGTTTCCATACGTCATTCGGTACAAGCAAGGTAAGGAGAATGTAGTCGCCGATGCACTTTCTCGCAGGTATGCCTTACTCTCCACACTTGATGCAAAATTGCTTGGTTTTGAACACATTAAAGAATTATATGCTGAAGACCACGAATTTTGTGAGGAATATCGAGCTTGTGAGAAAATCGCCTCTGGTAAGTTCTTTAGACTTGATGGATTCCTATTTCGAGAAAATAAGCTATGTGTGCCTAATTGTTCTATGAGAGAGTTATTAGTGCAGGAATCACATGGTGGGGGATTAATGGGACATTTTGGAGTTGCAAAGACTTTAGCTATTTTGCAGGAACACTTCTATTGGCCTCACATGAAACGAGATGTCGAACGGATTTGTGGTAGATGTGTCACATGTAAGCAAGCTAAATCCAAAGTGCAGCCCAACGGTTTGTATACTCCTTTACCAATTCCTAGTGAGCCTTGGATTGATATTTCAATGGATTTTGTGTTAGGATTGCCTAGGACTAAACATGGAAGAGATTCAATTTTTGTGGTTGTGGATAGATTTTCTAAAATGGCACATTTTATTCCATGTCACAAAACGGATGACGCTTCACATGTTGTTGATTTGTTCTTTAGAGAGATTGTGAAATTACATGGCATGCCTAGGACAATTGTTTCAGATAGAGATGCTAAGTTCTTGAGCTATTTTTGGAAGACTTTGTGGTGTAAGTTAGGTACTAAGCTATTGTTTTCCACTACTTGTCATCCACAAACTGATGGTCAAACTGAAGTAGTAAATAGGACTTTGTCTACTCTATTGAGGTCAATCATTAGAAAGAACATCAAGACATGGGAAGAATGTTTACCACATGTTGAGTTTGCATATAATAGAGCTGTTCATTCTGCTACCAAATTTTCGCCATTTGAAATTGTGTACGGGTTTAATCCTTTAACTCTATTAGATTTATCTCCTTTACCTTTGACGGAGCACATTAATTTAGATGGCAAAAAGAAGGCTGATTTTGTGAAGCAGATTCATGAGAAAGCAAGACTCAATATTGAGCGTAGAACGGAGCAATATGCCACACAAGCCAACAAGGGACGTCGCAATCTGGTTTTTGAACCCGGAGATTGGGTTTGGCTACATATGAAAAAAGAAAGATTCCCGGCAAAAAGACATTCCAAATTGCTCCCAAGAGGAGATGGTCCTTTCCAAGTCCTCGAGCGTATCAATGACAACGCTTACAAGCTAGATTTACCTGGTGAGTACAATGTAAGTGCCACTTTTAATGTTACTGATTTGAGTCCTTTTGATGTAGGTGATGATTTGAGGGCAAATCCTTTTCAAGAGATGGGGAATGATGGAGACCAAGGCACTGCTTCGAAGGATCTCGTTCAAGTACCAATTGGGCCGGTTACGAAAACACAAGCAAAGAAGATCAAGGATGTACTCAACGGACTCATCCAAGAGTTTTGGGCTCAAGCAAATTCGTGGAGGCCCATTGAGCATGATCCACGTGGGCAGCAAAGAATTGTCACCTTGATTCAAGTTCTAGAAGGATCCGGTCAAGGCTAAGAATTTGCAAGAAATATTTTGGGCTTATTCTAGAAGGATCGTGATGCACGACACAATTTACTATTTAATTATTGCAATTTATTATTTTTGGTATTTTTATGTAAAAAAAACGTTATTTTAGGTTTAGGTGATTTATTTCCTTATTTTTAGGTGCATTTAATGCTTTTTAGGTCAAATTTGATTCCTGATATGGTTAGGTATCAATTAGGAGTTTTTTTAGAATATATTTTCTTATCTGTCAAGTTTTATGGAGCCCTTAAACAGGCTCCTAAGTCTGTAAACGTTTTTGGATGACATTTTTTTATATTTATAAAAACTTGTGAGGTTTATTCTCTTTGGTTCTTTGAAGAACTATTCGAACTTATCGGGATTTCCCGTGGCGTTCATCTTGACTTATCAAACGGAGTTTCCACCACCGTTTGTGGCGTCTTCCTTATACCAAGGATCTTGTTTGTCATAAACAACGGGTCGAGGTCTTCCATTCAAATCTGTCCATAGAACGATCTTGGGTTCCCTTTCGTTGTTGGGTCTCGTTATTCTTGACGAGGGTCACATCATCTATCCACGACCACAAAAATTGAATCTCTTCCATGTTTAGTCCTAGGCAATCCTAACACAAAATTCATTGAAATAACAATCCAAGGCTCACTAGGAATTGGTAAAGGAGTATACAAACCGTTGGGCTGCACTTTGGATTTAGCTTGCTTACATGTGACACATCTACCACAAATCCGTTCGACATCTGGTTTCATGTGACACCAATAGAAGTGTTCTTGCGAAAGAGAAACAATAGAACTAGGCAAAGCAAGGTCAAGTTCGTTAGTGTTTAAAAGTGCCTCTTTGTACAAAAGTACAATCATCGGCTGATTTGAAAACATTGCTCGCTTAATCTCATTCACTTTTGCATTGAAATTCTTTTGTTTTCTCTCTGATTTTTTCTCAAGGGCCGAACTTTGATTTTCTTTTTCTCTCTCACTTTCCTTGGCCTCTCTCTGATTTTCACTCTTTTTCTTTTGCTCACTCTCTTTCTTTTGATCACTCTCCTTTTGTAATCTCACTTGATCCTTGTATACTTGCTGCGGTATCAAGGGTACAAGAGTTATTGATCGTTGATTAAGTATAAAAGAGTACTTGTTCGTAAAGCCATCATGCTTCCACTTGCCTATCGAACTGCCCTAGACGCCCTAGCAATAAGTGTCCCGCTTGCATCAGTACTACATCACACAATACTTTATCTTCGTATTTACCGATTCGAAATGCACCTAACACTTGCTTATTCACCCTTATCTCACCACTATCATTTAGCCATTGCAACTTGTATGGCCTAGGGTGCTTTAAAGCTAGTATGATGTTTTTGAATTTTTGTACTAATTTTATTGGAATTCTCTAGCAAGGGTTGAGTTGGAATGGAAATCGGAGCGAAATTTTTTTTTTCCTCTTTTCTTCCCTTCCCAACCTGGTTTGTCAAGAAATAAAAGTTGAATGATATTTTTTAATTTTCTAAATTTTTATACTATTGTTCTGGAAATTCTCTAGCCCGAGTAGAGCTGGAACGGAAATGGGAAAGAAAAATTTTTTTTTTTCCACTTTTTCAGCTCGTCCCAACCCGGTTTGGCTAGAAAAAAAGCTAGAATGTTTTTTTTTTTTTTTTTTTTGAATTTTTATACTATTTTTTTTTAATTCTCTAGCCCGTGTCGAGTTGGAACGGAAATCGGAATGAAATGTTTTTTTCCTCTATTTCAGCTTGTCCCAGCCCGGTTTAGCAAGAAATAAAGATAGAATGATGTTTTTGAATTTTTTTATATTTTTATACTATTATTTTTGGAATTCTCTAACCTAGGTTGAGATGGAACAGAAATTGGAATGAAATTTTTTTTCCTCTTTTCCAGCTCGTCCTAACCCGTTTCGCTAGAAATAAAGCTAGAATGATGTTTTTTACTTTTTTGAATTTTTATTCTATTTTTTTTAAAATTTTCAATCCTGGGTAGAGTAGGAACGGAAATTGGAACGAATTTTTTTTTTCCTCTTTTTTGGACCGTCCCAACCAGTTTGGTTAGAAACAAAGCTAGAATGATGTTTTTGAATTTTTGTACTAATTTTATCGGAATTCTCTAGCACGGGTCGAGTTGGAACGGAAATCGGAGCAAAATTTTTTTTTTTCCTCTTTTCGTCCCTTCCCAACCCGGTTTGTCAAGAAATAAAAGTAGAATGATATTTTTTAATTTTCTAAATTTTTATACTATTATTTTTGAAATTCTTTAGCTCGAGTCGAGTAGGAATGGAAATGGGAATGAAAATTTTTTTTTTTCCTCTTTTCAGCTTGTCCCAGCCCGATTTGGCTAGAAAAAAAAAAGCTAGAATGATGTTTTTTATTTATTTATTTATTTATTTAATTTTTTGAATTTTTATACTATTTTTTTTAATTCTCTAGCCCATGTCGAGTTGGAACGAAAATCGGAATGAAATTATTTTTTTTCCTCTTTTTCAGCTCGTCCCGGCCCGGTTTAGCTAGAAATAAAGATAGAATGATGTTTTTGAATTTTTTATACTTTTATACTATTATTTTTGGAATTCTCTAACCTGGATCGAGATGGAACGAAAATTTTTTTTTCCGCTTTTCCAGCTCGCCCTAACCCGTTTGGCTAGAAATAAAGCTAGAATGATGTTTTTTCCTTTTTTGAATTTTTATTCTATTTTTTTTAGAATTCTCAATCCCAGGTAGAGTAGGGAACGGAAATCGGAACGAATTTTTTTTTTTTCATCTTTTTTGGCCCGTCCTAACAGGTTTGGTTTGGAATAAAGCTAGAATGATGTTTTTGAATTTTTGTACTAATTTTGTTGGAATTCTCTAGCACGGGTCGAGTTGGAACCGAAATCAGAACGAAATTTTATTTTTCCTCTTCTCATCCCGTCCCAGCCCGGTTTGGCATGAAATAAACCTTGAACGAAGTTTTTAAATTTTTAGAGTTTTTATACTATTGTTCTTGGAATTCTCTAGCCCGGGTTGAGTTGGAATGGAAATGGAAACAGAATTTTTTTTTTCCACTTTTTTAGCTCGTCCCAACCCGGTTTGGCTAGAAATCAGGCTAGAATGATTTTTTTTTTTTTTTTTTTTTTAAATTTTTATGCTTTTTTTTTTTTTTTGAATTCTCTACCCCGTGTTGAGTTGGAACGGAAATTGGAACAAAACTTTTTTTTCCTCTTTTTCTGCTCATCTCAGACCATATTGGCTAGAAATAAAGCTAGAATGATGTTTTTTTAATTTTCTAAATTTTTATACTGTCATTCTTGGAATTTTCTAGCCCGGGTCGAGTTGGAACGGAAATGGGAATGAAATTTTTATTTCCGCTTTTTCAGCTCGTCCCAACTCGGTTTGGCTAGAAATAAAGCTAGAATGATGTTTATGAATTTTTTGAATTTTTATACTAATTTTTTTGGATTTCTCTAGCCCGGGTAGAGTAGAAACTGAAATCGGAACGAAATTTTTTTTTGCCTCTTTTTCGGCCCATCCAGACCCGGTTTGGCTAGAAATAAAGCCAGAATGATGTGTTTTTAATTTTTTGAATTTTTATACTATTTTTTTTTTTGAAATTCTCTAGCCCGGGGATGAGTTCGAACGGAAATCAGAACGAGTTTCTTTTTCCTATTTTTTGGCCCCTCCCAACCCGGTTTGGCTAGAAATAAAGCTAGAACGATGTTTTTTTTTAATTTTTATACTATTTTTTTTTTTGGCATAGCCCTGGTCGGGTTGGAATGAAAATCGGATCGAGTTTTTTTTTCCTCTTTTTTGGCCCGTCCCAACCCGGTTTAGCTTGAAATAAAGCTAGGATGATGTTTTTTTTTGGAATTTTCATACTAATTTTCTTGGATATCTCTAGCCCGGGTTAAGTTGGAACGGAAATCGGAACAAAATTATTTTTCAGCTTTTTGACCTGTCCTAACCCGGTTTTGCAACAAATAAAGCTAGAATGATATTTTTTAATTTTTTGAATTTTTATAGTATTTTTTTTTTTTGGGAATATTCTAGCCCGGGTAGAGTTGGAACGGAAATCAGAACGAATTTCTTTTTCCTTTTCTTTGGCCCGTCCCAACTCGGTTTCGCTTGAAATAAAGCCAGAGTGATGTTTTTGAATTTTTTGAATTTTTATACTATTTTTATTTTAATTCTCTGGCCCGTGTCGAGTTGGAACGGAAATCGTAACGAAATTGTTTTTCCTTTTTTCGTCCCTTCCCAACCCGGTTTGTCAGGAAATAAAACTAGAATGATTTTTTTAATTTTCTAAATTTTTATACTATTGTTCTTGGAATTCTCTGGCCCGGGTCGAGCTGGAACGGAAATGGGAACGAAATTTTTTCTTTCCTCTTTTTCAACCCATCTGAACCCAGTTTGGCTGGAAATAAAGCTAGAATGAAGTGTTTTTTTTTTTTTTTTAATGAATTTTTTATACTTTTTTTTTTAAATTCTCTAGCCCGTGTCAAGTTGGAACGGAGATCGGAACGAAATTTTTTTTTCCTCTTTTTCAGCTCATCCCACCCCGGTTTGGTTACAAATAAAGATAGAATGTGATGTTTTTGGATTTTTTGAATTTTTATACTATTATTTTTGGAATTCTCTAGCCTGGATCGATCTGGAACGGAAATTAGAACGAAATTTTTTTTCCTCTTTTCAGCTCGTCCCGACCCGATTTGGCTAGAAATAAAGCTAGAATGATTTTTTTTTTTTTTTTTTTTGAATTCCCTTGCGCATGTCGAGTTGGAACGGAAATCGGATCAATTTTTTCTTTTCCTATTTTTTGGCCCATCCAAACCCAGTTTGGCTTGAAATAAAGCTAAAATGATGATTTTTTTAATTTTTCAAATTTTTGTACTTTTTTTTTTTTGAATTCTAAAGCTCGTGACGAGTTGGAACGGAAATCGGATCGAATCTTTTTTTTTCCTCTTTTTTGCCATATCCCAACCCAGTTTGGCTAGAAATAAAGCTAGAATGATGTTTTTTAATTTTTAAAATCTTTATTCTGTTTTTTTTGGAATTCTCAATCCCGGGTAGAGTTGGAATGGAAATCGGAACGAAATTTTTTTTTCCTCTTTTTTGGCTCGTCCCAACCCGATTTGGGTACAAATAAAGCTGGAATAATGTGTTTGAATTTTTTAATTTTTGCACTAATTTTATTGGAATTCTCTAGCCTGGGTCAAGTTGGAATGGAAATGGGAATGAAATTTTTTTTTCCCTCTTTTTCAGCTCGTCCCAACTCGGTTTGGCTAGAAAAAAAAAGCTAGAATGATGTTTTTTTTTTTTTTTTTTTTGCATTTTTATACTTTTTTTTTTTTTTTTTTAATTCTCTAGCCCGTGTCGAGTTGGAATGGAAATCGGAACGAAATTTTTTTCCCCTTTTTTAACTCGTCCCAGCCCGGTTTGGCTAGAAATAAAGAGAGAATGATGTTTTTTTTTTTTTTTTTTTTGAATTTTTATCCTATTTTTTTTAGAATTCTCAATCCTGGGTAGAGTAGGAATGAAAATTGGAACGAATTTTTTTTTTTTTTTTCTGCTTTTTTGGCCTGTCCCAACCGGTTTGGTTAGAAATAAAGCTAGAATGATATTTTTGAATTTTCGTACTAATTTTATTGGAATTCTCTAGCACGGGTTGAGCTAGAACGAAAATCGGAAAGAAAATTTTTTTTTTTCCGCTTTTCATCCCGTCCCAACCTGGTTTGGCATGAAATAAACCTAGAACGATGTTTTTTAATTTTTTTAATTTTTGTACTATTGTTCTTGGAATTCTCTAGCCCGTGTTGAGGTGGAACGGAAATGGAAACAAAATATTTTTTTTTTCTCTTTTTCAGCTCATCCTAACCTGGTTTTGCTAGAAATAAGGCTAGAATGATTTTTTTTTTTTTAATTTTTTTAATTTTTATAATATTTTTTTTTGAATTCTCTAGCCCGTGTCGAGTTGGAACGGAAATCTGAACGAAAATTTTTTTTTCCTCTTTTTTCTGTCATCCCAGACCGTATTGGCTAGAAATAAAGATAGAATGATGTTTTTGAATTTTTTGAATTTTTATACTATATTTTTTTTTTTTTTTGGAATTCTCTAGCCCGGGGATGAGTTCGAATGGAAATCGGAACGAATTTCTTTTCCTCTTTTTTGGCCCCTCCCAATCCGGTTTGGCTAGAAATAAAGCTAGAATGATGTTTTTTTAATTTTTATACTATTTTTTTTTTCGCAGTCTACAGCCGGGGTCGGGTTGGAATGAAAATCGGATCGAATTTTTTTTTTCCTCTCTTTCGGCCTGTCCCAACCCGGTTTGGCTTGAAATAAAGCTAGAATGATGTTTTTTTTTTTTTTTTTTTTTTAATTTTTGAATTTTTATACTAATTTTCTTGGATTTCTTTAGCCCGGGTCGAGTTGGAATGGAAATCGGAACAAAATTATTTTTCACCTTTTCGACCCGTCCTAACCCGGTTTTGCAAGAAATAAAGCTAGAATGATGCTTTTTAATTTTTGGAATTTTTATATTATTTTTTTTTGGGAATATTCTAGCACGAGTAGAGTTGGAACGCAAATCATAACGAATATCTTTTTCCTCTTCTTTGGTCCGTCCCAACTTGGTTTGGCTAGAAATAAAGCTAGAATGACGTTTTTTTAATTTTTTGAATTTTTATACTTTTTTTTTAAAATTCTCTAGCCCGTGTCTAGTTGGAACGGAAATCGAAATGAAAATTTCTTTCCCTCTTTTTCAACTCATCCCACCCCGGCTTGGCTAGAAATAAAGATAGAATGATGTTTTTGAATTTTTTGAATTTTTATACTATTATTTTTGGAATCCTCTAGCTTGGGTTGAGCTGGAATGGAAATTGGAACGAAATTTTTTTTTTTCCTCCTTTTCAACTCGTCCCAACCCGATTTGGCAAGAAATAAAGCTAAAATGATGTTTTTTTTTTTTTTTTTTTGAATTTTTATACATTTTTTTTTAATTCTCTAGCCCATGTCGAGTTGGGACGGAAATTGGATCGAATTTTTTTTTTCCCTCTTTTTTGGCTCGTCCCAACCCGGTTTGGCTTGGAATAAAGCTAGAATGATTTTTTTTTAATTTTTTGAATTTTTATACTTTTTTTTTTTGAATTCTTAAGCCCATGTCGAATTGGAACGGAAATCGGATCAATTTCTTTTTCCTCTTTTTTGGCCCATCCCAACCTAGTTTGGCTAGAAACAAAGCTAGAATGATATTTTTTTTAAATTTTTTTAGATTTTTATTCTATTTTTTTTGGAATTCTCAATCCCGGGTAGAATTGGAATGGAAATCGGAATGAAATTTTTTTCCCATTTTTTGGCCCGTCCCATCCCGGTTTGGCTAGAAATAAAGCAAGAATAATGCATTTGAATTTTTTGAATTTTTGTACTAATTTTATTGGAATTCTCTAGCCCGGGTCGAGTTGGAACGGAAATGGAAATGAAAATTTTTTTTTCCTCTTTTTCAGCTCATCCCAACCCGGTTTGGCTAGAAAAAAGTGGAATGATGTTTTTTTTTTTGTTTTTTTTTTTTTAATAATTTTTTGCATTTTATACTTTTTAAAAAAAAATTCTCTAGCCCGTGTCGAGTTGGACCAAAAATCGGAATGAAATTTTTTTCCCCTTTTTAGATCGTCCCAGCCCGGTTTGGCTAGAAATAAAGATAGAATGATGTTTTTGAATGTTTTATATTTTTATACTATTATTTTTGGAATTCACTTTTCTGGGTCGAGATGGAACGGAAATTGGAATGAAATTTTTTTTTCCTCTTTTCCAGCTCATCCTAACCCGTTTGGCTAGAAATAAAGCTAGTATGATGTTTTTTTTTTTCTTTTTTGAATTTTTTTTCTATTTTTTTTTTGAATTCTCAATCCCAGGTAGAGTAGGAACGGAAATTGGAACGAAATTATTTTTTTTTCCGCTTTTTGGGCCCGTCCCAACTGCTTTGGTCAGAAATAAAGCTAGAATTATGTTTTTGAATTTTTTGAATTTTTGTACTAATTTTATTGGAATTCTCTAGCACGGGTCTAGTTGGAACGAAAATCGGAATAAAATTTTTTTTTTCCATTTTTCATCCCATCCCAACCCGGTTTGGCATGAAATAAACCTAGAATGATGTTTTTTAATTTTTTTAATTTTTGTACTATTGTTCTTGGAATTCTCTAGCCTGGGTTGAGGTGGAACAGAAATGGAAACAATTTTTTTTTTCCTCTTTTTCAGCTCATCCCAACCCGGTTTGGCTAGAAATAAAGCTAGAATGATTTTTTTTTTTTTTGAATTTTTATACTTTTTTTTTTTTTTTTGAATTCTCTTGCCCGTGTTAAGTTGGAATGGAAATCGGGATGAAATTTTTTTTTTTTCCTCTTTTCATCCCGTCCCAACCCGGTTTGGCATGAAATAAACCTAGAATGATGTTTTTTAATTTTTAGAATTTTTATACTATTGTTCTTGGAATTCTCTTGCCCGTGTCAAGCTGGAACGGAAATGGGAACGAAATTTTTTTTTTCCTCTTTTTCAGCTCGTCCCAATCCGGTTTGGCTAGAAATAAAGCTAGAATGATGTTTTTTAATTTCCTAAATTTTTATACTTTTTTTCTTGAAATTTTCTAGCTCGGGTCGAGTTGGAACGGAAATGGGAACGAAATTTTTTTCCCGCTTTTTCAGCTCATCCCAACCTGGTTTCACTTGAAATAAAGCTGAAATGATGTTTTTTAATTTTTTTGAATATTTATTCTATTTTTTTTGGAATTCTCAATCTCGAGTAGAGTAGGAATGAAAATCGGAACTAAATTTTTTTTACCTCTTTTTTGGCCCCTCCCTACCCAGTTTGGCTAGAAATAAAGCTAGAATGATGTTTATGAATTTTTTGAATTTTTATACTAATTTTTTTTGGATTTCTCCAGCCCGGGTCGAGTAGAAACCGAAATCGGAAAGAAATTTTTTTGCCTCTTTTTCGGCCCATCCATAGACAGGGATGAGTTCGAACGGAAAACGAAACGAATTTCTTTTTCCTCTTTTTCGGCCCTTCCCAGCCCAATTTGGCTAGAAATAAAGCTAGAATGACGTTTTTTAATTTTTATACTATTTTTTTTTTTTTGGCTGTCTCTAGCCCAGGTCGGATTGGAATGAAAATTGGATCGAATTTTTTTTTCCCCCTCTTTTTTGGCTCGTCCCAACCCGGTTTGGCTTGAAATAAATCTAGAATGATGTTTTTTTTTTTTTTTTAATCCTTGAATTTTTATACTAATTTTCTTGGATTTCTCTAGCACAGGTCGAGTTGGAATGGAAATCGGAACGAAATTTTTTTTCCCCTTTTCGGCCCGTCCTAACCTGGTTTTGCAAGAAATAAAGTTAGAATGATGTTTTTTAATTTTTTGAGTTTTTTTACTAATTTTATTGGAATTCTCTAGCACGGGCCGAGTTGAAACGAAAATTGGAACCAATTTTTTTTTTTTTTTTTCTCTTTTCATCCCTTCCCAACCCGATTTGCCAACAAATAATGCAAGAATGATGTTTTTTAATTTTTAAAATTTTTATTCTATACTTTTTGGAATTCTCAATCCCGAGTAGAGTAGGAACGGCAATCGGAACGATTTTTTTTTTTTTTTTTCTCTTTTTTGGCCTGTCCCAACCCGGTTTGGCAAGAAGTAAAGCTAGAATGGTAGTTTTTTTTTTTTTTTTTTTTTTTTTTTTTTTTTTTTTGAATTTTTATACTTTTTTTTTTTTGAATTCTCTAGCTCAGGTCGAGCTGGGACGAAAATGGGAACGAAATTTGCTTTTTCCTCTTTTTCAGCTCGTCCCAACCCGGTTTGGCTGAAAATTAAGATAGAATGATGTTTTTGAATTTTTTGAATTTTTATACTATTATTTTTTGAATTCTCTATCCTGGGTCTAGTTGGAACAGAAATTGGAACGAAATTTTTTTTTCTTTTTCAGCTTGTTCCAACCCAGTTTGGCTAGAAATAAAGCTAGAATGATGTTTTTTTTTTTTTTTTTTTTTTTTTTAAATTTTTTGAATTTTTATACTATTACTTTTTTAATTCTCTAGCCTTTGTCGAGTTGGAACGGAAATCGGAACGAATTTTTTTCCCTTTTTTTCAACTCGTCCCAGCTTGGTTTGGCTGAAAATTAATATATAATGATGTTTTTGAATTTTTTGAATTTTTATACTATTTTCTTCGAATTCTCTTGCCCGGGTTGAGTTGGAACGGGATTGGGAACGAAATTTTTTTTTTCCCTCTTTTTCAGCTCGTACCAACTCGGTTTGGCTAGAAATAAAGCTAGAATGATGTTTTTTTTTTTTTTTTTTTTTTTAATTTTTCAAATTTTTATACTATTTTTCTTTTTTTTGAATTCTCCAGCCCGGGTCGAGCTGTAACGGAAATGGGAACGAAATTTTTTTTCCCTCTTTTTCAGTTCGTCCAACCCGATTTGGCTAGAAATAAAGCTAGAATGATTTTTTTCAATTTTTTGAATTTTTATTCTATTTTTTTAGAATTCTAAATCTCTGGCAGAGTAGGAACGAAAATTTTTTTTTTCCCTCTTTTTTCACCCATCCCAACCCGGTTTGGCTTGAAGTAAAGCTAGAATAATGTTTTGAATTTTCTGAATTTTTGTGCTAATTTTATTGGAATTCTCAAGCACGGGTTGAGTTGGAACGGAAATTGGAACAAAATTTTTTTTTTTACTCTTTTCGTCCCTTCCCAACCCCATTTGGCAAGAAATAAAGCTAGAATGATGTTTTTTAATTATCTAAATTTTTATACTATTGTTCTTGGAATTCTCTTCCCCGGGTTGATTTGGAACGAAAATGGGAACAAATTTTTTTTTTTCCTCTTTTTGAGCTTGTCCCACCCCGGTGTGGTTGAAAATTAAGATAGAATAATGTTTTTGAATTTTTATACTATTATTTTTTGAATTCTCTATCTTGGGTCTAGTTGGAATGGGAATTGGAACGAATTTTTTTTTTTTTCTTTTTCAGCTCGTCCCAACCCGGTTTGGCTAGAAATAAAGCTAGAATGATGATTTTTTTTTTTTTTTTTTAATTTTTCGAATTTTGATTCTATTATTTTTTTTAATTCTCTAGCTCGTGTCGAGTTGGAATGGAAATCGGAAATAATTTTTTTTTTCCTCTTTTTTAGCTCGTCCCAGCCCGGTCTGGTTGAAAATTAATATATAATGATGTTTTTGAATTTTTTGAATTTTTATACTATTGTTTTCGAATTCTCTTGCCTGTGTCAAGTTGGAACGGGATTGGGAACAAAAATTTTTTTTCCTCTTTTTCAGCACGTCCCAACCTGATTTGGCTAGAAATAAAGCTAGAATGTTTTTTTTTTTTTTTTTTTTTTAATTTTTTGAATTTTTATACTTTTTTTTTTTTTTTGAATTCTCTAGCCCAGGTCGAGCTGGAACAAAAATGGGAACGAAATTCTTTTTTTCCTCTTTTTCAGCTCGTCCCAACCCGGTTTGGCTGAAAATTAAGATAGAATGATGTTTTTGAATTTTTTGAATTTTTATACTATTATTTTTTGAATTCTCTATCCTGGGTCTAGTTGGAACAGAAATTGGAACGAAATTTTTTTTTCTTTTTCAGCTTGTTCCAACCCAGTTTGGCTAGAAATAAAGCTAGAATGATGTTTTTTTTTTTTTTTTTTTTTTTTTTAAATTTTTTGAATTTTTATACTATTACTTTTTTAATTCTCTAGCCTTTGTCGAGTTGGAACGGAAATCGGAACGAATTTTTTTCCCTTTTTTTCAACTCGTCCCAGCTTGGTTTGGCTGAAAATTAATATATAATGATGTTTTTGAATTTTTTGAATTTTTATACTATTTTCTTCGAATTCTCTTGCCCGGGTTGAGTTGGAACGGGATTGGGAACGAAATTTTTTTTTTCCCTCTTTTTCAGCTCGTACCAACTCGGTTTGGCTAGAAATAAAGCTAGAATGATGTTTTTTTTTTTTTTTTTTTTTAATTTTTCAAATTTTTATACTATTTTTCTTTTTTTTGAATTCTCCAGCCCGGGTCGAGCTGTAACGGAAATGGGAACGAAATTTTTTTTCCCTCTTTTTCAGTTCGTCCAACCCGATTTGGCTAGAAATAAAGCTAGAATGATTTTTTTCAATTTTTTGAATTTTTATTCTATTTTTTTAGAATTCTAAATCTCTGGCAGAGTAGGAACGAAAATTTTTTTTTTCCCTCTTTTTTCACCCATCCCAACCCGGTTTGGCTTGAAGTAAAGCTAGAATAATGTTTTGAATTTTCTGAATTTTTGTGCTAATTTTATTGGAATTCTCAAGCACGGGTTGAGTTGGAACGGAAATTGGAACAAAATTTTTTTTTTTACTCTTTTCGTCCCTTCCCAACCCCATTTGGCAAGAAATAAAGCTAGAATGATGTTTTTTAATTATCTAAATTTTTATACTATTGTTCTTGGAATTCTCTTCCCCGGGTTGATTTGGAACGAAAATGGGAACAAATTTTTTTTTTTCCTCTTTTTGAGCTTGTCCCACCCCGGTGTGGTTGAAAATTAAGATAGAATAATGTTTTTGAATTTTTATACTATTATTTTTTGAATTCTCTATCTTGGGTCTAGTTGGAATGGGAATTGGAACGAATTTTTTTTTTTTTCTTTTTCAGCTCGTCCCAACCCGGTTTGGCTAGAAATAAAGCTAGAATGATGATTTTTTTTTTTTTTTTTTAATTTTTCGAATTTTGATTCTATTATTTTTTTTAATTCTCTAGCTCGTGTCGAGTTGGAATGGAAATCGGAAATAATTTTTTTTTTCCTCTTTTTTAGCTCGTCCCAGCCCGGTCTGGTTGAAAATTAATATATAATGATGTTTTTGAATTTTTTGAATTTTTATACTATTGTTTTCGAATTCTCTTGCCTGTGTCAAGTTGGAACGGGATTGGGAACAAAAATTTTTTTTCCTCTTTTTCAGCACGTCCCAACCTGATTTGGCTAGAAATAAAGCTAGAATGTTTTTTTTTTTTTTTTTTTTTAATTTTTTGAATTTTTATACTTTTTTTTTTTTTTTTGAATTCTCTAGCCCAGGTCGAGCTGGAACAAAAATGGGAACGAAATTCTTTTTTTCCTCTTTTTCAGCTCGTCCCAACCCGGTTTGGCTGAAAATTAAGATAGAATGATGTTTTTGAATTTTTTGAATTTTTATACAATTATTTTTTGAATTCTCTATCCTGGGTATAGTTGGAAGGGAATTTGGAACGAAATTTTTTTTTCCTCTTTTTTAGCTCATCCCAACCCGGTTTGGCTAGAAATAAAGCTAGAATGATTTTTTTTTTTTAATTTTTTGAATTTTTATACTTTCTTTTTTTGAACTCTCTAGCCCGGGTCGAGCAGGAACAGAAATGGGAACGAAAATTTTTTTTTCCTCTTTTTCAGCTCATCCAACTCGGTTTGGCTAGAAATAAAGCTAGAATGATGTTTTTTAATTTTTTGAATTTTTATTCTATTTTTTTTAGAATTCTGAATCCCGGGTAGAGTGGGAACGGAAATCGGAACGAAAATTTTTTTTTTTTCTGCTTTTTTCACTCGTCCCAACCTGGTTTGGCTTGAAGTAAAGCTAGAATATTGTTTTGAATTTTTTGAATTTTTGTACTAATTTTATTGGAATTCTCTAGCATGGGTCAAGCTGGAACGGAAATTGGAACAAAATTTTTTTTTTCCTCTTTTCATCCCTTCCCAACCCGGTTTGGCAAGAAATAAAGCTAGAATAATGTTTTTTAATTGTCTAAATTTTTATACTATTGTTCTTGGAATTCTCTTCCCCGGGTCGATTTGGAAAGGAAATGGGAACAATTTTTTTTTTTTTTCCTCTGTTTAAGCTCGTCCCAGCCCAGTTTGGCTGAAAATTAAGATAGAATGATGTTTTTGAATTTTTTGAATTTTTATACTATTATTTTCTGAATTCTCTATCCTGGGTCTAGTTGGAACGGAAATTGGAACGAAATTTTTTTTTTTTTCTTTTTCAGCTTGTCCCAACCCGGTTTGGCTAGATATAAATCTAGAATGATGTTTTTTAATTTTCAGAACATTTCTACTATTATTTTTTTAATTCTCTAGCCCGTGTTGAGTTGGAACGGAAATCGGAACGAAATTTTTTTTCCCTCTTTTTCAGCATGTCCCAGCCCGGTTTGGCTGAAAATTAATATATAATGATGTTTTTGAATTTTTTGAATTTTTATACTTTTCTTTGAATTCTGTTGCCCGGGTCGTGTTGGAACAAAAATGGGAACGAAATTTTTTTTTTTTCCATTCTTTCAGTTCGTCCCAACCTGGTTTGGCTAGAAATAAAGCTAGAATGATGTTTTTTTTTTTTTTTTTTTTTATACTATTATTTTTTTAATTCTCTAGCTCGTGTCGAGTTGGAACGAAAATCGGAATGAAAATTTTTTTTTCCTCTTTTTTTGCTTCGCCCAGCCCAGGTTGGCTGAAAATTAATATATAATGAAGTTTTTGAATTTTTATACTATTGTTCATCAAATTCTCTTGCCCGTGTCGAGTTGGAACGGGATTGGGAACACAATTTTTTTTCCTCTTTTTGAGCTCGTCCCAACCCGGTTTGGCTTGAAATAAATCTAGAATGATGGTTTTTTTTTTTTAATCTTTGAATTTTTATACTAATTTTCTTGGATTTCTCTAGCCCAGGTCGAGTTGGAACAAAAATCGGAACGAAATTTTTTTTCCCCTTTTCAGCCCGTCCTAACCTGGTTTTGCAAGAAATAAAGCTAGAATGATGTTTTTTAATTTTTTGAATTTTCATACTAATTTTATAGGAATTCTCTAGCATGGGTCGAGTTTGAACGGAAATCAGAACGAAATTTTTTTTCCCTCTTTTTTGGCCTGTCCCAACCTGGTTTCACTAGAGATAAAGCTAGAATGATGGATTTTAATTTTTTGAGTTTTTTTACTAATTTTATTGGAATTCTCTAGCACGGGTTGAGTTGAAACGAAAATCGAAACCAAAATTTTTTTTTCTCTTTTCATCCCTTCCCAACTCGATTTGTCAACAAATAAAGCAAGAATGATGTTTTTTAATTTTTTTAATTTTTATTCTATACTTTTTGGAATTCTCAATCCCGAGTAGTGGGAACGGCAATCGGAATGATTTTTTTTCCTCTTTTTTGGCCCGTCCCAACCCGGTTTGTCTAGAAATAAAGCTAGAATGGTGGTTTTTTTTTTTTTAATTTTTAAAATTTTTATACTTTTTTTTTTTTTTTTGAATTCTCTAGCCCGGGTTGAGCTGGAACAAAAATGGGAACGAAATTTTTTTTTCCTCTTTTTCAGCTCATCCCAACCGGTTGGGCTGAAAATTAAGATAGAATGATGTTTTTGAATTTTTATACTATTATTTTTTGAATTCTCTATCCGGGGTCTAGTTGGAAAGTAAATTGGAACGAAATTTTTTTTTTTTCTTTTTCAGCTCGTCCCAACCCGGTTTAGCTAGAAATAGAGCTAGAATGATGTTCTTTTTTTTTTTTTTTTTAATTTTTTTTAATTTTTATACTTTTTTTTTTTTTTTTGAATTCTCTACCCCGTGCGAGCTGGAACAGAAATGGGAACGAATTTTTTTCTTTCCTCTTTTTCAGCTCGTCCAACTTGGTTTGGCTAGAAATAAAGCTAGAATGATGTTTTTTCAATTTTTTTAATTTTTATTCAATTTTTTTTAGAATTCTGAATCCCAGGTAGAGTAGGAAAGGAAATCGGAACGAAAATTTTTTTTTTCCTCTTTTTTCGGTAGTCCCAACCCGGTTTGGCTTGAAGTAAAGCTAGAATATTGTTTTGAATTTTTTGAATTTTTGTACTAATTTTATTGGAATTCTTTAGCACGGGTCGAGCTGGAACGGAAATTGGAACAAAATTTTTTTTTTCCTCTTTTCGTCCCTTCCCAACCCGGTTTGGCAAGAAATAAAGCTAGAATGATGTTTTTAATTGTCTAAATTTTTATACTATTGTTCTTGGAATTCTCTTCCCCAGGTCGATTTGGAACGGAAATGGGAACAAAACTTCTTCTTTTTTCCCTCTTTTTCAGCCAGCCCGGTTTGGCTGAAAATTAAGATAGAATGATGTTTTTGAATTTTTTGAATTTTATACTATTATTTTTTGAATTCTCTATCCTGGGTGTAGTTGGAATGGAAATTGGAACAATTTTTTTTTTCTTTTTCAGCTCATCCCAACCCGGTTTGGCTAGAAATAAAGCTAGAATGATGTTTTTCTAATTTTCAGAACTTTTCTACTATTAATTTTTTAATTCTCAAGCCCGTGTCGAGTTGGAATGGAAATCGGAACGAAATTTTTTCTTTTTCCTCTTTTTCAGCACGTCCCAGCCCAGTTTGGCTGAAAATTAATATATAATGATGTTTTTGAATTTTTTGAATTTTTATACTTTTCTTTGAATTCTGTTGCCCGGGTCGAGTTGGAATGGAAATGGGAACGAATTTTTTTTTTTACTCTTTTTTGGCCCGTCCCAACCTGGTTTTGCTAGAGATAAAGCTAGAATGATGGATTTTAATTTTTTGAGTTTTTTTACTAATTTTATTGGAATTCTCTAGCACGGGTCGAGTTGAAACGAAAATCAGAACCAAAATTTTTTTTTTTCTCCTTTCATCCCTTCCCAACCCGATTTGTCAACAAATAAAGCAAGAATGATGTTTTTTTAATTTTTCTAATTTTTATTCTATACTTTTTGGAATTCTCAGTCCCGGGTAGAGTAGGAACGGCAATCGGAACGATTTTTTTTCCTCTTTTTTGGCCCGTCCCAACCTGGTTTGGCTAGAAATAAAGCTAGAATGGTGGTTTTTTTTTTTTTTTTTTTTTTTTTTTTAAATTTTTAAAATTTTTATACTATTTTTTTTTTTGAATTCTCTAGCCCGGGTTGAGCTGGAATGAAAATGGGAACGAAAATCTTTTTTTCCTCTTTTTCAGCTCGTCCCAACTGGTTTGGCTGAAAATTAAGAAAGAATGATGTTTTTGAATTTTTTTGAATTTTTATACTATTATTTTTTGAATTCTCTATCCGGGGTCTAGTTGGAAAGTAAATTGGAATGAAATTTTTTTTTTTCTTTGTCAGCTCATCCCAACCCGGTTTGGCTAGAAATAGAGCTAGAATGATGTTCTTTTTTTTTTTTTTTTTTAATTTTTTTAATTTTTATACTTTTTTTTTTTTGAATTCTCTAGCCCGTGCGAGCTGGAACAGAAATGGGAATGAAATTTTTTTTTCCTCTTTTTCAGCTCGTCCAACTCGGTTTGGCTAGAAATAAAGCTAGAATGATGTTTTTTCAATTTTTTTAATTTTTAATCAATTTTTTTTAGAATTCTAAATCCCAGGTAGAGTAGGAAAGGAAATTGGAACGAAATTTTTTTTTTTTCCTCTTTTTTCACTAGTCCCAACCCAGTTTGGCTTGAAGTAAAGCTAGAATATTGTTTTGAATTTTTTGAATTTTTGTACTAATTTTATTGGAATTCTCTAGCACGGGTCGAGTTGGAACGGAAATTGGAACAAAATTTTTTTTTCATCTTTCTGTCCCTTCCCAACCTGGTTTGGCAAGAAATAAAGCTAGAATGATGTTTTTTCATTGTCTAAATTTTTATACTATTGTTCTTGGAATTCTCTTACCCTGGTCGATTTGGAACGGAAATGGGAACAAAATTTTTTTTCCCCTCTATTTCAGCTCATCCCAGCCCGGTTTGGCTGGAAATTAAGATAGAATGATGTTTTTGAATTTTTTGAATTTTTATACAATTATTTTTTGAATTCTCTATCCTGGGTCTAGTTGGAATGGAAATTGGAACGAATTTTTTTTTTCTTTTTCAGCTCGTCCCAATCCGGTTTGGCTAGAAATAAAGCTAGAATGATGTTTTTTTAAATTTTCAGAACTTTTCTACTATTAATTTTTTAATTCTCTAGCCTCTGTCGAGTTGGACGGAAATCGGAACGAAATTTTTTCTTTTTCCTCTTTTTCAGCACGTCCCAGCCCGGTTTGGCTGAAAATTAATATATAATGATGTTTTTGAATTTTTTGAATTTTTATACTTGTCTTTGAATTCTGTTGCCTGGGTCGAGTTGGAATGGAAATGGGAACGAATTTTTTTTTTTACTCTTTTTCAGCTCGTCCCAACCGGGTTTCGCTAGAAATAAAGCTAGAATGATGTTTTTTTTTTTTTTTTTTTTTAATTTTTTTTTAGTTTTGAATTTTTATACTATTATTTTTTTAATTCTCTAGCTCGTGTTGAGTTGGAACAAAAATCGAAACGAAAATTTTTTTTTCCTCTTTTTTAGTTCGTCCCAGCTCAGTTTGGCTGAAAATTTATAATGATGTTTTTAAATTTTTTGAATTTTTATACTACTGTTCTTCGAATTCTCTTGCCCGTGTCGAGTAGGAACGGGATTGGGAACAAAATTTTTTTTTCCTCTTTTTCAGCATGTCCCAACCCGGTTTGGCTAGAAATAAAGCTAGAATGATGTTTTTTTTTTTTTTTTTTTTTTTGAATTTTTATACTTTTTTTTTTTTGAAATCTCTAGCCCGGGTCGAGCTGGAACGGAAATGGGAACGAAATTTTTTTTTTTGGTCTTTTTCAGCTCGTCCAACTCAGTTTGGCTATAAATAAAGCGTGAATGATGTTTTTGAATTTTTTGAATTTTTATTCTATTTTTTTTAGAATTCTGAATCCCGGGTAGAGTAGGAACGGAAATCGGAATGAATATTTTTTTTTCCACTTTTTTCGCTCGTCCCAACCCGGTTTGGCTTGAAGTAAAGCTATTATGTTTTGAATTTTTTGAATTTTTGTACTAATTTTATTGGATTTCTCTAGCACGAGTCAAGTTGGAACGGAAATTGGAACAAAATTTTTTTATTCCTCTTTTCATCCCTTCCCAACCTGGTTTGGCAAGAAATAAAGCTAGAATGATGTTTTTTTATTTTCTAAATTTTTATACTATTGTTGTTGGAATTCTCTTCCCTGGGTCAATTTGGAACGGAAATGGGAACGAAATTTTTTTTTCCACTTTTTCAGCTCATCCCAGCCCGGTTTGGCAAGAAATAATGATAGAATGATGTTTTTGAATTTTTTGAATTTTTATACTATTGTTTTTGGAATTCTCTAACCTGGGTCGAGTTGGAACGAAAATTAGAACAAAATTTTTTTTTTCCTCTTTTTTAGCTCGTCCCAACCTGGTTTGGCTTGAAATAAATCTAAAATGATGTTGATGGAGACCAAGGCACTGCTTTGAAGGATCTCGTTCAAGTACCAATTGGGCCGGTTACGAGAGCACAAGCAAAGAAGTTCAAGGATGTACTCAACGGACTCATCCAAGAGTTATGGGCTCAAGCAAATTCGTGGAGGCCCATTGAGCATGATCCACGTGGGCAGCAAAGAATCGTCACCTTGATTCAAGTTCTAGAAGGATCCGGTCAAGGCTAAGAATTGGCAAGAAATATTTTGGGCCTATTCTAGAAGGATCGTGATGCACGACACAATTTACTATTTAATTATTGCAATTTATTATTTTTGCTATTTTTATGTAAAAAAACGTTATTTTAGGTTTAGGTGATTTATTTTCTTGTTTTTAGGTGCATTTAATACTTTTTAGGTCAAATTTGATTCCTGATATGGTTAGGTATCAATTAGGAGTTTTTTTAGAATATATTTTCTTGTCTGTCAAGTTTTATGGAGCCCTTAAATAGGCTTCTAAGTCTGTAAACGTTTTTAGAAGACATTTTGAATATTCATAAAAACTTGTGAGGTTTATTCTCTTTGGTTCTTTGAAGAACTATTCGAACTTATCGGGATTTCCCGTGGCGTTCATCTTGACTTATCAAACGGAGTTTCCACCACTGTTTGTGATGTCTTCCTTATACCGAGGTTCTTGTTTGTCATAAACAACGGGTCGAGGTCTTCCATTCGAATCTGTCCATAGAACAATCTTGGGTTCCCTTTCGTTGTTGGGTCTCGTTATTCTTGACGGGGTTCACATCATTTGGTATCAGAGCACGGTTTCTAGTTCAGGTTTGCCTATCCTTTAACATCTTTCGTTCCTTTGTTTCTTCTTAGCCGAATTTCCTTTACCCTATCTGTTCAATCTTTGTTTGTTCTTGTTGATATCTGAACTCTTGGTTTGGTCTCACATCTCTTAGTTATTTCAAAATTTTATTTCATTATTCTCAAAAGCTAGTTGCTGATCGTTTAAAAAAAAAAAAAAAAAAAAAATCCGAGTGGAAATTCCAATCTGCCATATTCCTTCTAATTCTATTATGAAAATTTCCATATTCCTTGTATTCAAATCTGAAATTCCTTGATTAATTCTTGGTAAATTGTTGCTGAAAATTTTGAGTTGTTTGTTTAGTTTCAAAAGAACTGAAAGAGAATTATCGAGGGGAAAAAGGCAAGAGTGGTGAGAACATCAGAGGGTAAAAGCTATATTATTTTGAGTGAAACACGAGTGGAGAGTGATCCATATTCTTGAGTGTAAACATGTAAGGGAGTGATTCGTGAGGTCCTTTTTTTTTTTTGTTTCTAACCTTTGTTTTGTAGAAATCATGTCTCACGATAGTGGTAAGAGCATTACCGAAGATGAAACAAAATTGGTTGATCCGAAGGTATTTATAGAGGCCATGATGAGTGAGATGAGGCGTGTGATGAAGATGGAGATGGAGCAGGTTCATGAACGAATAGATCAAATGGAGAATAGACGTGAGGAGCAACCACAAAAAGGTCGTAATTTGCGTAGAAGGGAAAGATATCCATCAAGGGAGGAGGATAAAGAGCTTTATGGGTCTGGTTTTGATGAAGAAGAAGATCGAGATTCCATTGTTAACAATAGGAGACCTGGAGGAAGATATAGAGGAGCTAGGAATCGCGAAGATAACAACTTGGGTGGTCTTAAGATGAAAATTCCGTCCTTTCAAGTTAGATCTGATCCTGAGGCATATCTTGAGTGGGAAAAAAAGATGGAGTTCGTGTTTGATTGCCACAACTACTCCGAGGCAAAGAAGGTAAAATTAGCCGTGATTGAATTTTCTGAATATGCTATTACTTGGTGGGATCAGCTTGTGATAAACAGGAGGCGGAATAGAGAACACCCAATAGACACATGGGAGGAAATGAAAGTAGTGATGAGAAAGCGGTTCGTTCCAAGTTACTACCACCGAGAGTTGTACAAAAAGCTACAAGGTCTTAGACAAGGGAGTCGAAGCGTTGAGGATTACTACAAGGAGATGGAGATTGTTATGATCCGCGCTAATGTGGAGGAGGATCGAGAGGCTACAATGGCTAGATTTTTACTTGGCTTAAACCAGGAGATCCATGATAAGGTAGAGATGCAGCATTATGTGGAATTGGAAGATATGATGCATATGGCTATCAAAGTGGAACAACAACTCAAGAGAGGGAGTGGGACACGTGCAGGCCATAACTTTAGTTCTACCTCTTGGAAATCAAGTCATGCCAAGCCACTGGACAAGTCACAAACGCCCAAACCTGAGCCCAAGTCCGCGACCACCAGCCACGTTCCTCAAGGTAAAACTGAAGCCTCTACCTCTAGGAATCGTGATATTAAATGTTTTAGATGTCAAGGCAGGGGCCACATAGCAAGTCAATGTCCAAACAAGCAAGTCATGGTGTTGCAAGCCAATGGTGAAATTGTGACCGATGATGAAGATTCCGACACTGACGACATGCCGCCAATGGAGGATGTTTTCGAGGAGGAGTATTTAACCCTTGACGCATTGACATTGGTGGCAAAGAGAGCATTGAGCTTGCGAGTAAAAGGAGTTGATGAAGTACAGCGGGAGCATATCTTTCACACTAGGTGCTACGTTAAAGACAAGGTATGTAGTGTGATTATTGATGGTGGTAGTTGTACTACGTTAAAGACAAGGTATGTAGTGTGATTATTGATGGTGGTAGAGAAATTGGGATTGCCCATGTTAAAGCACCCTAGGCCATACAAGTTGCAATGGCTAAATGATAGTGGTGAGATAAGGGTGAACAAGCAAGTGTTAGTTGCATTTCGAATCGGTAAATACGAAGATGAAGTGTTGTGTGATGTAGTACCGATGCAAGCGGGACACTTATTGCTAGGGTGTCCATGGCAGTTCGATAGGCAAGTGAAGCATGATTGATGGAGACCAAGGCACCGCTTCGAAGGATCTCGTTCAAGTACCAATTGGGCCGGTTACGAGAGCACAAGCAAAGAAATTCAAGGATGTACTCAACGGACTCATCCAAGAGTTTTGGGCTCAAGCAAATTCGTGGAGGCCCATTGAGCATGATCCACGTGGGCAGCAAAGAATCGTCACATTGATTCAAGTTCTAGAAGGATCTGGTCAAGGCTAAGAATTGGCAAGAAATATTTTGGGCCTATTCTAGAAGGATCGTGATGCACGACACAATTTAATATTTAATTATTGCAATTTATTATTTTTGGTATTTTTATGTTGAAAAACGTTATTTTAGGTTTAGGTGATTTATTTCCTTATTTTTAGGTGCATTTAATGCTTTTTAGGTCAAATTTGATTCCTAATATGGTTAGGTATCAATTAGGAGTTTTTTTAGAATATATTTTCTTGTCTGTCAAGTTTTATGGAGCCCTTAAATAGGCTCCTAAGTCTGTAAACGTTTTTGGATGACATTTTTTTTTATATTCATAAAAACTTGTGAGGTTTATTCTCTTTGGTTCTTTGAAGAACTATTCGAACTTATCGGGATTTCCCGTGGCGTTCACCTTGACTTATCAAACGGAGTTTCCACCACCGTTTGTGGCGTCTTCCTTATACCGAGGTTCTTGTTTGTCATAAACAACGGGTCGAGGTCTTCCATTCAAATCTGTCCATAGAACAATCTTGGGTTCCCTTTCGTTGTTGGGTCTCGTTATTCTTGACGGGGTTCACATCAATGATGGTTTTACGAACAAGTACTCTTTTGTACTTAATCAACGATCAATCACTCTTGTACCATTGACACCGCAGCAAGTATACGAGGATCAAGTGAGATTACAAAAGGAGAGTGATCAAAAGAAAGAGAGTGAGCAAAAGAAAAAGAGTGAAAATCAAAGAGAGGCCAAGAAAAATGAGAGAGAAAAAGAAAATCAAAGTTCGGCCCTTGAGAGAAAATCAGAGAGAAAACAAAAGAATTTCTATGCAAAAGTGAGTGAGATTAAGCGAGCAATGTTTTCAAATCAGCCGATGATTGTACTTTTGTACAAAGAGGCACTTTTAAACACTAACGAACTTGACCTTGCTTTGCCTAGTTCTATTGTTTCTCTTTTGTAGGAGTACGAGAATGTCTTCCCCGAGGAAACACCACATGGGTTACCTCCAATCCGAGGGATTGAACATCAAATTGATTTTGTTCCCGGTGCAACCATTCCAAACCGACCAGCTTATAGGAGCAATCCTAAGGAGACAAAGGAGCTTCAACGGCAGGTAAGTGAATTGTTGGAGAAAGGGCACGTGAGGGAGAGCATGAGCCCATGTGCGGTTCCGGTCTTACTTGTGCCTAAGAAGGATGGGACATGGAGAATGTGCGTTGATTGCCGAGCCATCAACAACATAACGGTAAAGTATCGTCACCCTATCCCACGCTTAGATGATATGTTAGATTAGCTGTATGGTTCTTGCATATTTTCTAAGATTGACTTAAAAAGTGGTTATCATCAAATTAGGATAAAGGAAGGAGATGAATGGAAAACTGCCTTTAAAACAAAATATGGTTTGTATGAATGGTTAGTTATGCCTTTTGGTTTGACTAATGCTCCAAGCACCTTTATGAGACTTATGAACCATGTTTTGCATGCATTTATAGGCAGATTTGTTGTTGTCTATTTTGATGATATACTCATTTATAGCAAAAACATAGACGATCATGTAGTACATTTGAAATCCGTTTTAGATGTGCTAAGGAAAGAAAGGTTGTTTGCTAATTTAAAGAAGTGCACTTTTTACACCGATAAGCTTGTATTTTTGGGATTTGTTGTTAGTACACAAGGTATACAGGTCGATGAAGAGAAGGTATGTGCAATCCAAGAATGGCCGAGCCCCACAAGTGTAGCTAATGTTTGTAGTTTTCTTGGACTTGCTAGTTTCTACCGGTGGTTCGTGAAGGACTTCAGTAGCTTAGCCGCACCGCTTACCGAAGTGATCAAGAAGAACGTTGGGTTTCGGTGGGGAGAAGAACAAGAGAAGGCATTTCAATTAATCAAAGAGAAGCTGACTAACGCACCTTTGTTGTCTTTACCTAACTTTTCTAAAACGTTTGAAATTGAATGTGATGCTTCAGGTATTGGTATAGGCGCCGTTCTTATGCAAGAAGGACGACCAATTGCTTACTTCAGCGAGAAACTCAATGGGGCAGCCTTAAACTACCCAACTTATGACAAGGAGTTGTATGCATTGGTTCGGGCTTTAGAGACGTGGCAGCACTACCTATGGCCTAAGGAGTTCATGATTCACACCGATCATGAGTTCTTGAAACACTTGAAGGGCCAACACAAGCTAAACAAAAGGCATGCGCGATGGGTGGAGTTCATAGAGACGTTTCCATACGTCATTCGGTACAAGCAAGGTAAGGAGAACGTAGTTGCCGATGCACTTTCTCGCAGGTATGCCTTACTCTCCACACTTGATGCAAAATTGCTTGGTTTTGAACACATTAAAGAATTATATGCTGAAGACCACGAATTTTGGGAGGAATATCGAGCTTGTGAGAAAATCGCCTCTGGTAAGTTCTTTAGGCTTGATGGATTCCTATTTCGAGAAAATAAGCTATGTGTGCCTAACTGTTCTATGAGGGAGTTATTAGTGCATGAATCACATGGTGGGGGATTAATGGGACATTTTGGAGTTGCAAAGACTTTAGCTATTTTGCAGGAACACTTCTATTGGCCTCACATGAAACGAGATGTCGAACGGATTTGTGGTAGATGTGTCACATGTAAACAAGCTAAATCCAAAGTGCAGCCCAACGGTTTGTATACTCCTTTACCAATTCCTAGTGAGCCTTGGATTGATATTTCAATGGATTTTGTGTTAGGATTGCCTAGGACTAAACATGGAAGAGATTCAATTTTTGTGGTCATGGATAGATTTTCTAAAATGGCACATTTTATTCCATGTCACAAAACGGATGACGCTTCACATGTTGCTGATTTGTTCTTTAGAGAGATTGTGAGATTACATGGCATGCGTAGGACAATTGTTTCAGATAGAGATGCTAAGTTCTTGAGCTATTTTTGGAAGACTTTGTGGTGTAAGTTAGGTATTAAGCTATTGTTTTCCACTACTTGTCATCCACAAACTGATGGTTAAACTGAAGTAGTAAATAGGACTTTGTCTACTCTATTGAGGTCAATCATTAGAAAGAATATCAAGACATGGGAAGAATGTTTACCACATGTTGAGTTTGCATATAATAGAGCTGTTCATTCTGCTACCAAATTTTCGCCATTTGAAATTGTGTATGGGTTTAATCCTTTAACTCCATTGGATTTATCTCCTTTACCTTTGACGGAGCACATTAATTTAGATGGCAAAAAGAAAGCTGATTTTGTGAAGCAGATTCATGAGAAAGCAAGACTCAACATTGAGCGTAGAACGGAGCAATATGCCACACAAGCCAACAAGGGACGTCGCAATCTGGTTTTTGAACTCGGAGATTGGGTTTGGCTGCATATGAGAAAAGAAAGATTCCCGGCAAAAAGACGTTCCAAATTGCTCCCAAGAGGAGATGGTCCTTTCCAAGTCCTCGAGCGTATCAATGACAACGCTTACAAGCTAGATTTACCTGGTGAGTACAATGTAAGTGCCACTTTTAATGTTATTGATTTGAGTCCTTTTGATGTAGGTGATGATTTGAGGGCAAATCCTTTTCAAGAGGAGGGGAATGATGGAGACCAAGGCACCGCTTCGAAGGATCTCGTTCAAGTACCAATTAGGCCGGTTACGAGAGCACAAGCAAAGAAGTTCAAGGATGTACTCAACTAACTCATCCAAGAGTTATGGGCTCAAGCAAATTTGTGGAGGCCCATTGAGCATGATCCACGTGGGCAGTAAAGAATCGTCACCTTGATTCAAGTTCTAGAAGGATCCGGTCAAGGCTAAGAATTGGCAAGAAATATTTTGGGCCTATTCTAGAAGGATCGTGATGCACGACACAATTTACTATTTAATTATTGCAATTTATTATTTTTGCTATTTTTATGTAAAAAAATGTTATTTTAGGTTTAAGTGATTTATTTCCTTGTTTTAGGTGCATTTAATGCTTTTTAGGTCAAATTTGATTCCTGATATGGTTAGGTATCAATTAGGAGTTTTTTTAGAATATATTTTCTTGTCTGTCAAGTTTTATGAAGCCCTTAAATAGGCTCCTAAGTCTGTAAACGTTTTAATAAAGACATTTTGAATATTCATAAAAACTTGTGAGGTTTATTCTCTTTGGTTCTTTGAAGAACTATTCGAACTTATCGGGATTTCCCGTGGCGTTCATCTTGACTTATCAAACGGAGTTTCCACCACCGTTTGTGGCGTCTTCCTTATACCGAGGTTCTTGTTTGTCATAAACAACGGGTCGAGGTCTTCCATTCGAATCTGTCCATAGAACAATCTTGGGTTCCCTTTCGTTGTTGGGTCTCGTTATTCTTGACGAGGTTCACATCAGGGTTAAGGGAATTTTTTGACCCAACCCACCATGGTGGGTTAAAAAAAAAAATTTTACCCAACCCACATGGGTTGGGTTGGGTCGGGTTAAACCCATTGGTTGGACGGAGACAGAGATAGAGACAAACCTGCAAAGCAAGATAGAGAGAAAGGGACAAAGCAAGTTAACAAGAGAAAATATTGTAGAGTAAGAAATAGACTTATAAGTTGAGACAAAGCAAAAACATTTAAAAATTAGCCAAAAGAAAACTAAGAAATCAACAAAGCAAAAGCTAAACATTGATCCACCACAACAAGAGAGATAAGCAAATAGAGCGAGAGAGAGGAGAGAGAGAAGCCAGAAAAATAGAGCGAGAGAGAGGAGAGAGAGAAGAGAGAGGAGAGAGAGAAGCCAGAAAAAGAGAAATAGAGCAAGAGAAAGAAGCCCAAGTACTTGCACCTAACACCGGAAGAGAAAACCACCAAAGTAAGAAAGAGACCTATGGTTGAGACAATGCAAAATCATTTAAAAATCAGTAAAAAGAAAACAAAAAATCAACAAAGCAAAAAATAAATACTAATCCACCACGATAAGAGAGAGAGAGAGAGAGAGAGAGAGAGAGAGAGAGAGAGAGAACATTGAGAAACTTTATCTAACATCGGAAGAGAGAGCTACCACTAGAAGGATAGAACCACCACCGACGCGGTGATGATAGCTGATGGACGACTGTGGCTTAGCAGAGGGAGAGCGGGTTAGGGTTTAAAAGGGAATGAAGTGGGAGAGGGGAGTAGGAGGCGGCACATTAAGAGAAAAGGTTCTAGGGTTTGTGTGAACTAATTAGCTTTTATATAGGATGGAAAGAATTGGTTATTTTAAAAAATTATTAATTATATAATATATTTTAAATATATGGGTGTGTCAGGTTGAGTTGGGTTTAGTGGGTTTGGAATTTTATGACTCGAACCTAACCAAACTTGCTATTAAAAAAAATTTTGTAACCCAACCCACCAAGCCTTAAAAACCGACCTAACCTAGTGAGTTGGGTTGGATCGGGTCAAGTCAGATTTGGCGGGTTGGCGGCACACTCCTAATCAAAATCGATTCTTCTTAAAAAAAGAAAAAAAGAAAGAAAGAAGAAGCTTCAGATGATGTGAGTAATAACGGCCTGCAAGGGTATGAGACATTTCAATTAGGTTGCAGCAATGAAATAAAATATACCATTTGACCAAATTGATTAAAAAAGAAATAGCTATCAGCTGGTCCTTGTTGACAGCAAAATTGTTGGAAAAATGAAAACTTGGATACGTCATTTGGGAGTCGCATTTGAGTTGAATTTGGAATGCCAGTGGAAAATACCATCTTTTCTTCACCTAAGACGTAACGACCCACCAACTAATTAACTGGTAGTGGTCGGTTCCTCAGTCGCATATTCCACACCAAACCCCCCCCTTTCATGTTTTATATTAAAAATACTTTATTGTTACTAACTCAAAGAATGTTTTAACGTTGTTGAAACTTGAAAGAACAGAGATTGGCTCAAAACATATTTAATAATGTTTCCTGGCGACATTTGCACATTGTGAAATATCATGTTTACCCTATATTTTCTTGTAATTGTTGTTGATGGCTATTTTCTCGAATATCGAAGTAAACTCAAATATTTTTGTGAGCCCGAGATCTCTATTTGCAACATTTTAGATGTCATGACCCAAGTTCATGTATTTATTTAGGAACCAGTGAAAGATATAGTGGAAGATATAGTCCAATGAGAATTTGACACCTCAACTGTTGGATTTTCATCTAAAAAGGCAAGACCCACATGCATATAAGTGATTCTACTTCATTTAGCAACATTATCGAAGTGCGTTTCCTCTTTGGCTCTTCCTCTCCCACTAATCTGAACTGGAACATCGTTCATGTCATGATAGACACAAAAACTCTACATTATCCAAGTTCTTGCGATAATGCTGCTAGCGTTCACCACAATACATGTTGATGAGAGTCGCAGACTCAACCCTCGTCTCGAACTTAGGGGTCCAAAAGTGAAGTCATTCCAAGCATGACATGTGGCAATGCGAAGAAAAAGACCCCAACAATTTTCATTAATGATGAAGTGCAAATCGTCAGTTTTTGTAAGTGCATCCAGATGAAGATGTCTCTAGAAATGTGAAAAGATGGCTCCCTTAAGGTGGTCACCGATATGGTGCCTGCCACAATGTCTCCAATGCCAAAGCCAGTATAAGAAAGCCTTTTTAAGAAGAATATCAAAATAAATATGAGTGCTTTTGTGGTGTGTCAATGTACCTTGTTTGTCTCTGATCAGAGTGTATATATACTCATTCATGGTTCTTAGTCATTAGAGGCATTAATTGTGGCTTTAGTGTCCTTTTTGAAACGTCTCAAGGTCCATGAATATGGGCTTTGATGAGGCCCCAACGGCCTGCCAATTGTTTGACAACTGATCAAGGTGTTGAATGCTCTAATTAATGGCTCTCTTGTGTCCGTCCGTGTTGCGTAGAGATGGACGAATATATTTGATGAAACCGTCCAAGGAAGTTGAACTCGTCAGTCCCATCAGTTGCCCCCCCAGGTTCTGTGGTCGTTGTGACGTGCTATGACGACCATTAGAAGGTAAAAGGTTTTCTGACCTGGACATGGCTCTTGGGGTTTCACTCCACTTTTAATGTGTGGTGGTGGCGCCATGCCCATCGTGGCCATGTGGCGTGTTCTGACCATTGGAGTTAATGCTCCAATTGTGTGACTCTTGAATTTTTTTCTGGATTTCAGTTTTTGTGCCTTGATTTTAAAACTTCTCTTCTTTCCACTTTCCCTTTCACTTTCTCCAACTCCTAATCATTGCTCTAAGTTTTTTCTCCTCCAACTTTTCTCTGCAATTCTTCTCCGAGCTGATGCGTGGCTGAGCTTTCTGCATTTTGAGGTATGCCTTTCTTCTTTCTTTCTGCTTCTTTTCTCTTTTCGGTGTAAATATAAACTATGATAAATTTATGATTTTCTCTCCTTTTTTGTGTTTGTTTTTGGTTTTTGGGGTTTTTAGTATACATCTCTGTAAGGTTGAATTTAATCAACCATCTTGTTGGCTTTATTCCATACCAAATTTGCTTGTAATTCAGCATTTAGAAACCCTGTATTTATGTGGGAATCATGTAAGGGTAGTGTGTGAGAGAGTGTGAAAAAATGCTCAAGATTGTGCAGTGAAGTAGGGATTCGCGGCTAGATCTCGCGGGTGACTCGCGGCTTACAACCTGCCAGAAGCTGAACCGTCTGCAAGCTGTAGCACTATAGGACAAAAATATCCAGACTGGCCATTCAGTTAGTTCGCGGCTTAGTCAAGTCGCGAGGCCAAGTCGCCAACCAGCCCTGTTTGGGAAAAACTGACTCTTCGCATTCCTTTCTCAACCCAGTATAAATACCCCTTATACCAACGAAATGTAGAGAGTTTTTAGAGAGAATTTTTAGAGAGAAACCCTAGAGAAAAATAAGATTGACTCATCCACAATCTTCACATAGAGACTCTTTAAATTCCTCTACTCTCACCCTCTCCATTGATACATCCTTGAGAGGTTCTTGGCCAAATCCTTTTTCTCACCATACCCACATCTGTGAGAAGGCATTTTGGTGTTTAGGGAAGCAGTTAGGAAGGGACCAATTCATATTAGTTGATGCTATGGGCTATAGTGGAATTTGGTAAGTTAGAAAAGAAAAAGGTTTGGCGTAACCTTGTTAGAGCAAGAAGCTTAGAGGGCTTAGGTACATTAGGTAGATTAGGCTTGGAGGGTCTATTGATGTTCATGTATCTCAACTACATTTTCTAGTGAATTATTGACCGCTTGGAGGGCGGCGGAGAGGTTTTACGACGAGATCTTGGGTTTTCTCTTTGATAACACATCGAGTGTTGTTCTTGTATTTGCATTTCTCTTCCCTTAATCTTTGCTATTTAATTTTTGCTGTGGATGTGATTTTAATTGGTTTAGATTGTTTATCAATTCTGTTATTAGCTTATGTTCAATTTCCGCACATATATTGTTTGACATTAAGCTTGAATTGATATTTTTGGAATTGGGGGTCTAAACGTTCATAGTGTTTTATATGCTATTTGAACTTTCAATCTCTTTCCCTTCATTTTTTGGTTTTCCATGGTTAGTAGCTCTGAGGTTAGGATAGCTTGCCCCTCAATTTCTTTCCTTTTTGTGCGCTTAAGGGGATCTTTAGGTGTTTTCCCACATCTTGAGAACTTTGTTTTTTAGGGTAATAATCTGGGCGTTGCATTGGTTGATTTTATGCCTTTACTTTGTCAATCAATTGATTAGTTTGAGAGTTTGGTGAGAGAGTAAGGGATAATGTCTGAGGTGAGGTCGAGTGAGTTAGAGACCAGGTTATTGTCTAGTGACAAACCCGTGGAGGGGGATATTTTCGTCTCTATCCCTCGCGAAGTTAGGGATTTCCATGCCTTTGAGGAGGTGTACGGTTTGGACGCCGATACCCTTTCTAAGTTTAAAGGCAGATTTCAGTTCCTAGATAGGGTTAGGGTTCGTCTACCCCGTGAGGAGGAACAGGCTTACCACTTCTTCCCCGATGAGGTATGCTTCTACGAGGCTGCCTTCCTGTGTGGGCTCAGATTTCCCAACCACCCTTTTATTATGGAGCTGTTGTGAGAGACCGCGCCCCCGGCCCCCTTTTTTATAGGTGTGTTGGGCCAAACCCATGTGAATGGGTGGAGTCATGTTATTGCCTCTCAAAATGGAGGTTCGACTAGTTATATTTTCCCCTTTAGATTAAGGGTTTTACAATGGAGTCGCCACTTATTTAATTGTTGGAATAAATAAGAAAACCATAATTGAAAAATTCATCATTTTATTAATTTGAAATTGAATTTACATTGATCATAGGAAAATTACATGGCTTTGGTCCTAGGTACAATCTAAGATAAAGTACATGGCTTTGTTTCCTAGTTACAATCTAAAAATCGAAAATTACATGGATAAGCACTTGATCTACTAACCCTTGATCTAAGTTTGGAGGCTATGTTACAAAGTGGGAAGGTGTTAAGCACCCACCTTGCCCGGTGAAACCGGTCTTCTAGACTATGGTGGCCAACATTCATATCATATCATCCAATATGTCAATCAATTTGCATGTTGAATTTGATGTGTGTGCAGGTGATAAAACCTAATTCAATTTATTGAGCATTACATTTGGATTGAAAAATAAATTCTAGTGAATGTGTGTGTATGGTGATATCCTAGATTCAAGAATTTGAAAGAATTATGAAACAAACATGTTTTTCATATTTTTTTATGTGGATTTAAGATCAAAGCTAGTGATATGCATGAACATGTGATGAACAACCAAGAACATGTGAAGAACATATAAGAACAATTAAGAACATTCAAACATATTCGAGGGAATTTAAATAGTTAATCATGCTTTAATCTTAAACTCTCATCATGGCAACACAAAAAACAAGTTAGGGAAATGGATTATACCTTTATGCAAGATCCATACGGTGGAAGAAGAGATTCTTGGTGGAGGTTCTAAGGGTGGAGGAAAGAAGAAGAACTAGGAGAGGGAGAGTGAGTCTCACTCAATACCTTGAGTCTCAGGAAGACCAAGATATGACAAGACTACTCTACTTCACTAGAACTTAAGAGAGGAGAAGAGAGGGGGGTTTTTGTGTGTCTAGAATGAATGAGAGGGAGGGTTTATATAGTAGTAGTGGAGGGAATATGAATGGAAGGTCATTTAATGAGGGTTGACAAGGATTATGAACCTAGACCTCATTTTAGCCTTGAGAAAATCTTGTGCATTAAATGGAGAGATTAGTGGGAGTAGGGAGCAAGCCAAAATTCGGTTTTCCCGTAGCTGCTGTAACAGCTTGTAGAGCCAACTTCGAAAAATCATATCTAACCCAATTCTGATCGGAATTGTCTCATTCTTGTACTCAAATTGAAGCCCCGGATGTCTAGTTTCTGGGAAAATTAACCTCATTCACAGATTCAAAATATTCTGAGAGATATTGATGAAATGGTGAGCAGAGGTCATTTGTTAGAAAATGGTTTCAGCACAATTAACATTAATAGGTCCCAAATTAGCTCCCAATTAATATTAAATGACTCCAATCACTCCAATTTCAGACTTAATTGGTTCCAAATTTACACTAATTAAAAGATAATTGCACAAATTACTCATTGAATAATTAATGTTTAATTATCTAATTAATTAGGTGTATGGAATCTCACCATAAAATGTAGTCCTAACCAATCAAATTATGACACATCATTAATCTCAAATTGATTATAATTATAACCAATTGGAATCAATTGTTCATAATCACGTATAGTCGGACTCAATTTGTGATAGTGCATTTCAGCCATTAAAAATTGATTTGATGATAACTTTCAATCTGGTGGTCCGATTAGGGCTCATGACCAGTCAATTTGATCGTTACAACATCAAGATCATTTTGGTGAAATGAGATTAAGGATCTAATGGCCAGAATCAAGATGCATATTTCTGAGGTGAAAGTACCCTTTTACCCTCCATGTGAGGTTAAATGCGGGTTGCAAAATGGGGTGTCAACAGCTGTTAGGCCACTTCGGTATTGCTCCCGGGCAACTTATGCCTAATTTGTGGAGGATAGTGGTCAGTTGTATGGTGATATAGCTGGCTGCTACAGACGGAGACATGATCAGAGTGGACAAGCTCGTCTACTTGTACCGTTTAAAGGTGTTTAAGGAGCATGGGTTGGTTCCATGGGAGAGGAGGACTAGGATTGTCTGAAATCTACCTTCATCCTCAGATATTGGAAATCCCGGTTATTTTTGGTATCCGGGGACAATTGGGAGATTCCCTTTAACGAAGTTTGGGGTGATCTCCCAAGGCTGCTCCGTCGGTGGAGTAGCCCAAACTTAGGTGCATCATTATTTCTCCTAATCCATTAACTTTTATCGTGTTTATTTTGCCGTCACTAACTCCTTTGCCCATTGTCTTGTGCAATTAAGAGACGGTCCAAGCTTAAGAGCAGGTACAAGGGACGCGTTGAGAAGACCATTACGTACGCGAGGGCGATTGAGGATTTTGACGACCTGGTGGATCCTCAAACTCTTGCTTTTTATTGTCTTGGTCCAAAACCATCTGCCTTTGTCCTGCGAAACATTGAAATTGAGGAGAAAAAGAGTAAGTGTTAGGCCTGTCTGTGTTGATTCTCTTGCCTCATTTTTCTTTTGTTTGTTTGTTGTTGTTATTGTTTTTTTTTTTTTTTTTAACAAGTGTCTTCCTCTTGCAAGAATGATGACCAAATTTAACCAAGGGATGTATGCTCGGATGAGGGCCAACAAGAACGAGCCCCTATCTAATCTCAGGGCCAAGACTGTACATGTGATAGAGAAGGGGGCCCTCGTCACTACAACGACTTCGTTTACGCCTGGCACTGAGATGGTGAGGACGGCTTCCCCGGCCACTTCAGTTGAGGAGGTAACCCCTCAACAGAGTAAAAGACAACAGACTGGGGATAAGCAGAAGGATAAAATTGATTCCTGACCTTCCAGCGTCTGGGACGATGCTGGTGTCGCGCTGGCTCAGGCATAAGATACCTTTACTACCGAGGAGATGAAAGTGCTCTCGGGGGTATCTACCAACGAGGTTGTAGGTCATCATCTCCACAAGCTCGTCTAGGTACTTGTGCAAACACATCCTTTTTCTTTCTCTTCTTTTTTTTTTTTTTTTTTTTTTGGCACTGTTCTTAGGTCTAATTCCTTCTTTCAGGTGTTGGGGGGAGCCTTCACATTACCTCAGAGTATTTGACTCAGGAGGCTAAGGTCGAGTCTGCTATGTCCAGTGTGGCGGCCTTAGAGGCAGAACTCGAAGTTAAAGAAAGATCTGATCATTGCCATGGACGAGGCCAACACCCTGAAGGAGAAAGCCAAGACCTTGAATGACGACCTCAGAGCCGAACGGCAGCTAACGCTAAAGAAGGGCAAACAACTTCTAGCTGCCAAGGAAAGGATCAAGACAATTGCTGCTAAGGCCGTTGAGGCCTTCCAGCAGACTGAAGAGCAAAATACTATGCTCTTCAATTGGTACTTCACAGGATTCGAGCTCCTGAGGTGCTATCTCTGCAAACATCCCTCTGGCGTGGACCTTGAGAATTTAGACATGGAGGTTGTCGACTTGGAGATGGCGACAGACGAGGCTTTACAATCCGTTGCTCCTGTTGAGGCTGTTCCTAGGGATACCTCCTTGCCTCCTCTCGTTGGTGACGATGTAGCTGCTACTTGACCTTGTCTTATGTTTATTTGTATATGTATTTTTTGTTGCCCAATGTGTTTTGGGCTTTTTGATTCTACTTTCAGAACAATATTTTTAATTTAAGAACAATGTTTATAGCCCAGCGTTTATGGGCTTTTTAATTTCAATGTAGAGACAATGGTGGCTGCCCATGGTTTTTGGGCTTTTAGTTATGTTTGTGGTAGTATACTTACTTGTCTATACTCTTGTTTTTGTGTGATCTTTGTTTGCCTCGTTCCTTTAATTTTTCTTTCTTTGTTACTTAGCCATTTTTCTTTTTGTGACTTACACCCATTTAAGGGATTTTTTTCACTCTTTGGCCTTGTCAGTAACTTCTGTCTAGGCGGAATCTTGTTACTTAGCCATTTTTCTTTTTGGCTTTTAGGCTGCTAGGCTTGCTTGTATTGAATCATTGGCTAAATAGTCCTTTTATTGCGTTCAATAACGAATACAATTTTCTGTTACATCTATTGGTGGTACTTCTTCAAATGCTCAATGTTCCATGGTCGTGGCAGTCTTTATCCGTCTAAAGTCTCCAGGTGATAGCTTCCTTGTCTGGAGTAATGGACAATCCAATAGGGTCCTTCCCAGGTTGGGCCGAGTTTCCCTTGGACAGGGTCTTTAGTTGCTGGGGTGACTTTGCGTAGGACAAGGTCCCCTATGTCAAGTCGTTTGAATTTCACTCTTTTGTTGTAGTACTCAGCCATCTTCTGTTGGTACTTGGTCATTCTGCTTGAAGCTTCATCCTTGACCTCGTCCAAGCAATCCAGATTGACTTTTAGTTGATCGTCATTGATTTCTCTGTGAAACATCTCTCGTCTAACGCTGGTTATTCCCACCTCGACCGGGATTACTGCCTCAATGCCATAAGTGAGCTTGAAGGGGGTTTCTCCTTTTGGGGTTGTAGTTGTAGTTCTGTAGGCCCACAAGACATTGGGCAATTCTTCAGGCCAGGCCCCCTTAGCATCGTCTAGTTTGGCTTTGATGATCTTAAGTAGTGTCCGATTAGTTAACTCCGTCTGTCCGTTTGGTTGTGGATGTCCTGGGGATGAGAACTTGTTCTTGATCCCTAGACTTGAGCAAAAATTCTTACAGCTTTGACTGTCGAACTGCTACCCATTATCTGATATGATTGTCTATGGAATCCCGAACCTGCAAATTATGTTCTTCCATAATAAGCTCTGGATTTTTGTTTCGGTGATGGTTGCTAATGCCTCAACTTCAACCTATTTCGTGAAATAATCAATAGCGACTAGTAGGAACTTTACCTGTCCTTTACCTTAGGGCAATGGGCCGACGATGTCAATTCCCCATTGTGCAAATGGCCAAGGGGAGGATATTGTCGTCAATTTCTCGGCTAGAAGGCGTTGAACATTCCCAAATCTCTGGCACTTGTCTCACTTCTTAACGAGCTCCCTCGCGTCCACCTACATAGTAGGCCAGAAGTAACCAGTTCTAACGACTTTACTTACCAAGGACTTGGGGCCTGTATGGTCTCCGTACATCCCTTCATGAATCTTTTTCAGAATATACTTGGCTTCTTCTTCATCTACACACTTCAAGTAGGGCATGGAAAGCCCCTATTGTACAGGGTGTCATTCAGGATCATGAATCTAGCTGCTCTCTTCCTGACCTTCCTGGCCTTCTTGACGTCTTGTGGGAGATGGCTGTCTTGGAGGAATGATATGATCAGGGTCATCCAGCTGTCTGCATTTTGGATTGTAAATGTAGAGATTTCTTCAATGCTAGGGCGTTTCTGGGCTTCCATCTCTAAGCCCATGCCTGTTGATCCTTCTTCTAACAATGCTAGCTTTGCGATTTCGTCTGCTATCATGTTTTGGCTCTTGGGGATTTGCACGAACTCCACCCTATCAAATTCTTATGTCAGATGCTTTGTTAGCTTGAGGTATTTTTGCATTCTTTCCTCCTTTGCTTCATACTCCTCCTTTATTTGCCCTATTACAAGCTTAGAATTGCTATGGAGGAGCAAATTTTTAGCTCCCAGTGCTTTTTTGACTCTTAGGCCCATCAGTACTCCTTCGTACTTGGCCTTATTATTGGTGGCCGGGAATTTTAATTGAACCCCATATTTAAGCGTCTCTCCGTCTGGGGTGATTATGATGACCCTTACTTCTCCCCTTTTTTGGGTGGACAAACCGTCAGTTTGTATCTTCCACCGTTCTGTCTCGTCGGTAAAGCTATCCTCGTCTGGAAGAGTAAACTTGGTAATGAAGTCTGCCAGAGCCTATGCCTTAATAGTTGCATGGGGTGGTACTCGATGTCGAATTGGCTAAGCTCAATTGTCCATTGGACCATTCTCCCTGCTGCCTCAGGTTTGTTCATGAACTTCTTAATGGGTTGGTCCGTCATTACCAGGATAGGGTTCGCCTGAAAGTACGGTTGTAGCTTGCGTGAAGCTACTATTAAGGCAAATGCAATCTTTTCAATCCTTGGGTACTTGGCTTCTGCATCTTGAAAGGCATGGCTGATGTAGTAAACTAGGAGTTGTTTCCTGTCCTCTTCTTTAATCAAGGTTGCACTCATAGCTATGGCTGACACTGCTAGATACAAATATAGGTTTTCTCCTTCCTTAGACAGACTTAGGAGGGGAGGATTGCTCAGGGAACGCTTGAGTTCTTGAAAAACTTCCTCGCATTCGTTAGTCTAGGAAAAAGCTTGCTTCAATGTCTTGAAGAAGGGCAAGCATTTGTCACTTTAGAGACAAACCTGTTGAGTGTCGCTATCCTTTCTCTAGGACATCATGAATCCTAAAAACTTTCCCGAGGCTACTCCAAAGGCATGCTTACTGGGGTTCAACTTCATTTGGTACTGTTTAAGTGTCGCAAATGTTTCTTTGAGGTCGTCTAAATGGGCAAGATATTCTTTACTCTTGACGAGCATGTCATCCATATATATCTCCATGTTTCTTCCGATTTGCTTGCTGAACATCTTATTCACTAGCCTTTGGTAATTTGCTCCTGCATTTTTTAATCCGAAAGGGCTTTACCTTGTAGCAATAGAGTCTTGGCTCATGATGAAAGTAGTTTTCTCCTGGTCCTCTTCAGCCATCTTTATCTGGTTATATCCTGAAAAGGCATCCATGAACGTCAATAGCTTATGCCCTACTGTAGAATCCACTAGCTGATCTATCTTTGGCAGAGAGAAACTATCTTTTGGGTAAGCTTTGTTCAGGTCCGTAAAGTCCACACACAACCTCTATTTCTCATTCGCTTTCTTCACTAGGATGACATTGGCAAGCCATTCTGGGTAGTAAACTTCTCGAATAAAACCTGCTGAAAGCAACTTGTTAACCTCATTCATAATTGCTTGATTCCGTTCCGGAGTGAAGACCCATCGTCTCTGTTGGACGAGTTTCTTCTTGGGGTCCACATTTAGCTTGTGTTCGATGACTCTTGGGGATATGCCTGGCATGTTCTCATGACTCCATATGAAGACATCTAGGTTCTCTTTAAGGAACTGGACATGTCTTGTCCTCATCTCGGGACTCAATGTCGTCCCTATCCTAGTCGTCCTTGCTATTTCTCCCTCGACCAACTCCACTGTTTCTAGGGTTTCCACTTTCTCTTTTTCCTTCTCCTCGATCATCCATGTATGGTTCTCCTTGGCAGCTAGCACGGCCTGGTAGCATTCCCTGGCCAGTACTTTTTTTATTTTTATTTTTATTTTTTTTTATTTTTTATGTTAAACTAGAAGAAATATCATTCCACACTGAAACTAAATTACAATAGAGCCCAAAGAAGGGGAGAAATTACATCAAATCATCCCTAAGGATCTGCAGAATACAAGAGGGAGAGGTTCCTTTCCAAACTTTGGTTTGGCCTGAGATTTTTGTTTCTCTTGCCAACGAGTAAGTAGCTCTGTTGCCGTCCCATTTTAGGTGATGGAAGGTGTAGTACTTAATCTCCTTTCACCTCGCCCATACCATTCTTTGTTGGGAACTTTACCTTCAAGCAATAGGTAGAGGTGGCTACTTTCCAATAGTTAAGCGAGGGTCTCTCGATGATCACATTGTAAGATGAAGGGCAGTCTACCACCAAAAAGTCCAACTGACGAGTTAACTGCCTCGGGTGAGTCCCCACTATAACCGTCAGCGTCACTATGCCTTTGGGATACACCTTGTCTCCACTAATATTGACGAGGGGAAAGTCAAATGGGCGCAGCCTTTTTGGATCTAGCTTCAACTGCTGGAAAGCAGAGAGGTAGATGATGTCTGCCGAGCTACAATTGTCCATGAGGATTCTCCTGGTATTGAATCCTTCTATCATAAGCATTATGACCAAAGGATCGTCATGAAGTTGCTTCACTCCCCTAGCATTTTCTTCTGAGAAAAACATATCATGGTCTGTCCGTCTTTGCTTAAATGGGGGCATTTTGTGGACACTGTTCACTTGCCTTTGGTATGCTTTCTTGAGGGATCTGAACGACCCACCCGTGGATGGGCCACCTGTGATCGTCTTTATCTCCCCGATCACACTTGGCGGGCGCCGGGACGTGTGATCCTCGTCCCTGGGTGAAGATTCGCACTAGTTTTTGCTGTCGCCTCTGAACCTACTAGATTCCCCCTTTTTCACATACTTCTACAATTTCCCTTTTTGTATAAGCTCCTCTATCTGTTCCTTTAGGTCCATGCAATCCTCTGTGTAGTGGCCGTGATCCTTGTGGAACCAACAGTACTTCTTTTTATCACGCACATTGGGCGACGAATGCAATGGCCTTGGCCATTTGAGATAGTGCTCATCTTTAATCTGTGCCAAAATTTTGTCAACAGGCATAACTATATGAGTGAATTTTACTGTTTGAGGATTTTTTTTGTCCTTCCTTTTACTCTCGTCATTAGTCTGACGATCTGGGTGCTCCCTCTTTCGTCCCCTATAATCATCCTCATTCCTTCCCTTGTCTCCTGGCCTTTCCACGGCCTTAATGGCAACTAGAGTATCTTCTGCATTCATGTACTTCTGTGCCTTTAGTAACATTTCTGCCATCGTCTTAGGAGGATTCTTCACGAGTGAAACCACGAACTCCCTAGACTTCAATCCTGCTTTAAAGGTCGTCAACTGCACCTTGTCGTCAGCTTTGTCCACTTCTAGAGTCTCTCGAGTAAATCGTTTTATATATGATCTCAGGGTTTCTTTCTCCCCTTGTCTAATGGTGAATAAGTGGTCCGCTGGCCTCTTTAGGCGTTGTCCCCCAACGAAGTGGCGCAAAAAGGCATTACTCAACTGCTTGAAGCTGTCGATGGACGATGTTGGTAACTTTGTGAACCACTCCCTTGCAGTTTCTTTGAGAGTGGTCGTCAACTGCACCTTGTCGTCAGCTTCGTCCACTTCTAGAGTCTCTCGAGTAAAGCATTTTACGTATGATTTCAGGGTTTCTTTCTCCCCTTGTCTAATGGTGAGTAAGTGGTCCATTGGCCTCTTCAGGCGTTGTCCCCCAATGAAGTGGCACAAAAAGGTGTTACTCAACTGCTCGAAGCTGTCAATGGACGATGTTGGTAACTTTGTGAACCACTTCCTTGCAGTTTCTTTGAGAGTGGTGGGGAAGGAATGACGTAGTATTTCGTCAGGAGGTTGTTGAAGGCCTAGTGATGTCAAGGTCGTTCTGAGGGTCCTTAAGTCTGTCAAACGACTCAAGCTGAGGCAAACGAAACTTCGATGGCACAGGCATTCCAAGACTGCCGTGTTGAAGGGCAAATCTGTTGCTCTGACCATTCTATCCAGGCTTCAGTCTGTTTTTTCTCTAATGGCATTCCTCAGCTCGTCCATCTCCTTTCTCATCTCTCAGAGAAGATATGAGTTTTGCTCGTCTGGAGTAGTTGGCCCTTGACGGCCACTCATTCTATGGCTATCTCCTTCATACTCTTGATTGGCCTTAGACCAGTTCTCCCCCTGTTGAAGCCGTAGCCTCATTTTTTGATTTTGTCTAGTGAGCTCTTCGACGGTAAAGGCAAGAGCCTAGACTTGTAGAGCTAATGCTGCTGAATTTCGGTTGGACTCCATCTGAATGTAGAAATTAATTGGAATATACGCTTTCGAATCTAAGTACGAAAATGTCGTCCCCATAGATTGCGCCAAATTGATGAAGTGCAAATCATCAGTCTTTGTAAATGCGTCCAGATGGAGATGTCCCTGCAAATATGAAAAGATGGTTCCCTTAAAGTGGTCACCGATGTGGTGTCTGCCATAACGTCTCTGATGCCAAAGTCAGTATAAGGAAGCCTTTTTAAGAAGAATATCAAAATAAATATGAGTGCTTTTGTGGTGTGTCAATTTACCTCGTTTGTCTCTGATTATAGTGTATATATACTCCTTCATGGATCTTAGCTGTTGGAGGCATTAATTGTGGCTTTAGTGTCCTTTTTGTAACGCCTCAAGGTCCATGAATATGGGCTTTGATGAGCCCCCAACGGCCTGCCAATTGTTTGACAACTGATCAAGGTGTCGAATGCTCTAATTAATGGCTCTCCTGTGTCCGTCCCTGTCGCGTAGAGATGGATGAATATATTTGATGAAACCATCCAAGGAAGTTGAACTCGTCAGTCCCATCAATTAACACTATGTTTGGATTGGAAGAAATTAAGGGAAGTGAAAAAGAGGGACTTAGTTTCCTTAGTTTGGCTAGGTGAGATAATAGAAAAGGATTGATCAGTGACTAAATTTTCATGGGGCTCACCCTTTTATTATCAAACAATTATCTTATAAGACTGTCTCACAAGGCATCTCTCTCCATAGGTGTAGGTTTCACACATATGAATCCTACATGTTGAGAGAGAGATCTTATGAGACCATCCCAAAAGATATTCATTTCTATCAACCTAAATTGGGTAGAAGGAGAGGAAAAGGAACTTTGGGGTTAGTTTAAAATTTTATTATTATATAATTAACAATACACCTTTGTATTCTTCTTATAAGTCAAATATTCAAAGGTATATGAAAAAAAAAATGAAAAAAGAAGAAGTTATTTTTCTTTCCGTTCTCTTTGAAAACCAAAAGCCTTAAAGGGTTGACTTAATAGTTTCTAAAGTTTCATGTTATTCATAAGATCTTGGGTTCAAACCTCTTACTAGCATTTTGGGGTTTTACAAGGATACCCTTGTTTATAATTAAAAAAAAAAAATTTAAAAAAAAACCAAATAACTAATAAGGTAAAGAATTTGTTTCCTTTTTTTTCCTCCCTACTTCCAATTCTTATGGATGTACTCCCTTTATTATTATTATTATTATTATTATTATTATTATTATTATTATTATTATTATTATGATAAGATTTTAAGAGAATCAGCCCCAAACTTCAATGATCGAATTAAGCCAAAAGGCTTGTGGTTGTGGTCTCTTCAGGATATATGTTGGTCGTCAAAAAGGGTTTTAGATTATATTTTTCTTAATCAAATGATGTTTAAACCTGTTTTTATCTTTTCCTTCCCTCTTTTGTCTTTTCTCTTCATGGTCAAATGCTTAAGTTTATTTTGTATGATTCACAAATTCCAAAGAAAAAAATTGAAAAAAAAAATTAATGAAATCTACTTTGTGTGACATTTTTAGAGTGAGTTTAACCTCTTATAAATTTCGATAATTTTATTTGTTGATAGATAAAACAAAAAGGAAAAAAAATTACTTTTAAAAAATAATTTATTTGTTTATTTGATAAAAGGTGAAACAAAAAGTAGGTAGAAAATTGACTAAAAAATGGAATAGCTAAATAGATTAATAGAGTTGATTGTTGGATTTAAAAAAAAAAAAAAAAAAAAAATTAACCTCCAAGATGTGATAGTTGGATTTGAGAAATTTTTAGGCGAAACTACAATATTGGTCCCTCAAGTTTCTCCTGTGTGCACAATTGGTCCCTCAAGTTTTCAAATGAGCAATATAAGTCATTTTACTAACTGACTTTAATAGTGTTAATGAAAAAAAAAATGAAAAAAGAAGCAGTTATTTTTCTTTCCGTTCTCTTTGAAAACCAAACGCCCTAAAGGGTTGACTTAGTAGTTCCTAAAGTTTCATGTTATTCATAAGATCTTGGGTTCAAACCTCTTACTAGTATTTTGGAGTTTTACAAGGATACCCTTGTTTATAATTAAAAAAAAAAAAAAAAAAAAATCCAAATAACTAATAAGGTAAAGAATTTGTTTCCTTTTTTTTCCTCCCTACTTCCAATTCTTATGGATGTACTCCCTTTATTATAATTATTATTATTATTATTATTATTATTATTATTATTATGATAAGATTTTAAGAGAATCAGCCCCAAACTTCAATGATCGAATTAAGCCAAAAGGCTTGTGGTTGTGGTCTCTTTAGGATATATGTTGGTCGTCAAAAAGGGTTTTAGATTATATTTTTCTTAATCAAATAATGTTTAAACCTGTTTTTATCTTTTCCTTCCCTCTTTTGCCTTTTCTCTTCATGGTCAAATGCTTAAGTTTATTTTGTATGATTCACAAATTCCAAAGAAAAAAATTGAAAAAAAAATTTAATGAAATCTACTTTGTGTGACATTTTTAGAGTGAGTTTGACCTCTTATAAATTTCGATAATTTTATTTGCTGATAGATAAAACAAAAGGAAAAAAAATTACTTTTAAAAAATAATTTATTTGTTCATTTGATAAAAGGTGAAACAAAAAGTAGGTAGAAAATTGACTAAAAAATGGAATAGCTAAACAGATTAATAGAGTTGATTGTTGGATTTAAAAAAAAAAAAAAAAAAAATTTAATCTCCAAGATGTGATAGTTGGATTTGAGAAATTTTTAGGCGAAACTACAATATTGGTCCCTCAAGTTTATCCTGTGTGCGCAATTGGTCCCTCAAGTTTTCAAATGAGCAATATAAGTAATTTTACTAACTGTCTTTAATAGTGTTACTTCATGAAAAAAAAAATGAAAAAAGAAGAACTTATTTTTCTTTTCGTTCTCTTTGAAAACCAAACGCCCTTAAAGGGTTGACTTAGTAGTTCCTAAAGTTTCATGTTATTCATAAGATCTTGGGTTCAAACCTCTTACTAGTATTTTGGGTTTTACAAGGATACCCTTGTTTATAATTATAAAAAAAAAAATTGAAAAAAAAAAAACTAAATAACTAATAAGGTAAAGAATTTGTTTCCTTTTTTTTCCTCCCTACTTCCAATTCTTATGGATGTACTCCTTTTATTATTATTATTATTATTATTATTATTATTATTATTATTTTTATAAGATTTTAAGAGAATCAGCCCCAAACTTCAATGATCGAATTAAGCCAAAAGGCTTGTGGTTATGGTCTCTTCAGGATATATGTTGATCGTCAAAAAGGGTTTTAGATTATATTTTTCTTAATCAATAATGTTTAAACCTGTTTTTAACTTTTCCTTCCCTCTTTTGTCTTTTCTCTTCACGGTCAAATGCTTAAGTTTATTTTGTATGATTCACAAATTCCAAAGAAAAAAATTGAAAAAAAAAAAATTAATGAAATCTACTTTATGTGACATTTTAGAGTGAGTTTGACCTCTTATAAATTTCGATAATTTTATTTGTTGATAGATAAAACAAAAGGAAAAAAAATTACTTTTAAAAAATAATTTATTTGTTTATTTGATAAAAGGTGAAACAAAAAGTAGGTAGAAAATTGACTAAAAAATGGAATAGCTAAACAGATTAATAGAGTTGATTGTTGGATTTAAAAAAATAAAAATAAAAAAATTTAACCTCCAAGATGTGATAGTTGGATTTGAGAAATTTTGAGGCGAAACTTCAACATTGGTCCCTCAAGTTTATCCTGTGTGCGCAATTGGTCTCTCAAGTTTTCAAATGAGCAATATAAGTCATTTTACTAACTGTCTTTAATAGTGTTACTTAATGAAAAAAAAATGAAAAAAGAAGAAGTTATTTTTCTTTCCGTTCTCTTTGAAAACCAAACGCCCTAAAGGGTTGACTTAGTAGTTCCTAAAGTTTCATGTTATTCATAAGATCTTGGGTTCAAACCTCTTACTAGTATTTTGGGGTTTTATAAGGATACCCTTGTTTATAATTATAAAAAAAAATTAAAAAAAAAAAACCAAATAACTAATAAGGTAAAGAATTTGTTTCCTTTTTTTTCCTCCCTACTTGCAATTCTTATGGATGTACTCCCTTTATTATTATTATTATTATTATTATTATTATAAGATTTTAAGAGAATCAGGCCCAAACTTCAATGATCGAATTAAGCCAAAAGGCTTGTGGTTATGGTCTCTTCAGGATATATGTTGATCGTCAAAAAGAGTTTTAGATTATATTTTTCTTAATCAAATAATGTTTAAAACTGTTTTTATCTCTTCCTTCCCTCTTTTGTCTTTTCTCTTCACGGTCAAATGCTTAAGTTGATTTTGTATAATTCACAAATTCCAAAGAAAAAAATTGAAAAAAAAAATTAATGAAATCTATTTTATGTGACATTTTAGAGTGAGTTTGACCTCTTATAAATTTCGATAATTTTATTTGTTGATAGATAAAACAAAAGGAAAAAAAAATTACTTTTAAAAAATAATTTATTTGTTTATTTGATAAAAGGTGAAGCAAAAAGTAGGTAGAAAATTGAATAAAAAATGGAATAGCTAAACAGATTAATAGAGTTGATTGTTGGATTTAAAAAAATAAAAATAAAAAAATTTAACCTCCAAATGTGATAGTTGGATTTGAGAAATTTTTAGGCGAAACTTCAATATTGGTCCCTCAAGTTTATCCTGTGTGCGCAATTGGTCTCTCAAGTTTTCAAATGAGCAATATAAGTCATTTTACTAACTGTCTTTAATAGTGTTACTTAATGAAAAAAAAATGAAAAAAGAAGAAGTTATTTTTCTTTCCGTTCTCTTTGAAAACCAAACGCCCTAAAGGGTTGACTTAGTAGTTCCTAAAGTTTCATGTTATTCATAAGATCTTGGGTTCAAACCTCTTACTAGTATTTCGGGGTTTTACAAGGATACCCTTGTTTATAATTATAAAAAAAAAAATTAAAAAAAAAACCAAATAACTAATAAGGTAAAGAATTTGTTTCCTTTTTTTTCCTCCCTACTTCCAATTCTTATGGATGTACTCCCTTTATTATTATTATTATTATTATTATTATCACTATCATTATTATTATTATCATTATTATTATTATTATTATTATTATAAGATTTTAAGAGAATCAGCCCCAAACTTCAATGATCGAATTAAGCCAAAAGGCTTGTGGTTGTGGTCTCTTCAGGATATATGTTGGTCGTCAAAAAGGGTTTTAGATTATATTTTTCTTAATCAAATGATGTTTAAACCTGTTTTTATCTTTTCCTTCCCTCTTTTGTCTTTTCTCTTCATGGTCAAATGCTTAAGTTTATTTTGTATGATTCACAAATTCCAAAGAAAAAAATTGAAAAAAAAATTTAATGAAATCTACTTTGTGTGACATTTTTAGAGTGAGTTTGACCTCTTATAAATTTCGATAATTTTATTTGCTGATAGATAAAACAAAAGGAAAAAAAATTACTTTTAAAAAATAATTTATTTGTTCATTTGATAAAAGGTGAAACAAAAAGTAGGTAGAAAATTGACTAAAAAATGGAATAGCTAAACAGATTAATAGAGTTGATTGTTGGATTTAAAAAAAAAAAAAAAAATTTAATCTCCAAGATGTGATAGTTGGATTTGAGAAATTTTTAGGCGAAACTACAATATTGGTCCCTCAAGTTTATCCTGTGTGCGCAATTGGTCCCTCAAGTTTTCAAATGAGCAATATAAGTAATTTTATTAACTGTCTTTAATAGTGTTACTTCATGAAAAAAAAATGAAAAAAGAAGAACTTATTTTTCTTTTCGTTCTCTTTGAAAACCAAACGCCCTTAAAGGGTTGACTTAGTAGTTCCTAAAGTTTCATGTTATTCATAAGATCTAGGGTTCAAACCTCTTACTAGTATTTTGGGTTTTACAAGGATACCCTTGTTTATAATTATAAAAAAAAAAAATTGAAAAAAAAAAAACTAAATAACTAATAAGGTAAAGAATTTGTTTCCTTTTTTTTCCTCCCTACTTCCAATTCTTATGGATGTACTCCTTTTATTATTATTATTATTATTATTATTATTATTATTATTATTATTATTATTATTATAAGATTTTAAGAGAATCAGCCCCAAACTTCAATGATCGAATTAAGCCAAAAGGCTTGTGGTTATGGTCTCTTCAGGATATATGTTGATCGTCAAAAAGGGTTTTAGATTATATTTTTCTTAATCAATAATGTTTATACCTGTTTTTAACTTTTCCTTCCCTCTTTTGTCTTTTCTCTTCACGGTCAAATGCTTAAGTTTATTTTGTATGATTCACAAATTCCAAAGAAAAAAATTGAAAAAAAAAAATTAATGAAATCTAATTTATGTGACATTTTAGAGTGAGTTTGACCTCTTATAAATTTCGATAATTTTATTTGTTGATAGATAAAACAAAAGGAAAAAAAATTACTTTTAAAAAATAATTTATTTGTTTATTTGATAAAAGGTGAAACAAAAAGTAGGTAGAAAATTGACTAAAAAATGGAATAGCTAAACAGATTAATAGAGTTGATTGTTGGATTTAAAAAAATAAAAATAAAAAAATTTAACCTCCAAGATGTGATAGTTGGATTTGAGAAATTTTTAGGCGAAACTTCAACATTGGTCCCTCAAGTTTATCCTGTGTGCGCAATTGGTCTCTCAAGTTTTCAAATGAGCAATATAAGTCATTTTACTAACTGTCTTTAATAGTGTTACTTAATGAAAAAAAAATGAAAAAAGAAGAAGTTATTTTTCTTTCCGTTCTCTTTGAAAACCAAACGCCCTAAAGGGTTGACTTAGTAGTTCCTAAAGTTTCATGTTATTCATAAGATCTTGGGTTCAAACCTCTTACTAGTATTTTGGGGTTTTACAAGGATACCCTTGTTTATAATTATAAAAAAAAATTAAAAAAAAAAAACCAAATAACTAATAAGGTAAAGAATTTGTTTCCTTTTTTTTCCTCCCTACTTGCAATTCTTATGGATGTACTCCCTTTATTATTATTATTATTATTATTATTATTATTATTATTATTATTATTATAAGATTTTAAGAGAATCAGCCCCAAACTTCAATGATCGAATTAAGCCAAAAGGCTTGTGGTTATGGTCTCTTCAGGATATATGTTGATCGTCAAAAAGGGTTTTAGATTATATTTTTCTTAATCAAATAATGTTTAAAACTGTTTTTATCTCTTCCTTCCCTCTTTTGTCTTTTCTCTTCACGGTCAAATGCTTAAGTTTATTTTGTATAATTCACAAATTCCAAAGAAAAAAATTGAAAAAAAAAAATTAATGAAATCTATTTTATGTGACATTTTAGAGTGAGTTTGACCTCTTATAAATTTCGATAATTTTATTTGTTGATAGATAAAACAAAAGGAAAAAAAAATTACTTTTAAAAAATAATTTATTTGTTTATTTGATAAAAGGTGAAGCAAAAAGTAGGTAGAAAATTGAATAAAAAATGGAATAGCTAAACAGATTAATAGAGTTGATTGTTGGATTTAGAAAAATAAAAATAAAAAAATTTAACCTCCAAATGTGATAGTTGGATTTGAGAAATTTTTAGGCGAAACTTCAATATTGGTCCCTCAAGTTTATCCTGTGTACGCAATTGGTCTCTCAAGTTTTCAAATGAGCAATATAAGTCATTTTACTAACTGTCTTTAATAGTGTTACTTAATGAAAAAAAAATGAAAAAAGAAGAAGTTATTTTTCTTTCCGTTCTCTTTGAAAACCAAACGCCCTAAAGGGTTGACTTAGTAGTTCCTAAAGTTTCATGTTATTCATAAGATCTTGGGTTCAAACCTCTTACTAGTATTTTGGGGTTTTACAAGGATACCCTTGTTTATAATTGTAGAAAGAAAAATTAGAAAAAAAACCAAATAACTAATAAGGTAAAGAATTTGTTTCCTTTTTTTTCCTCCCTACTTCCAATTCTTATGGATGTACTCCCTTTATTATTATTATTATTATTATTATTATTATTATTATAAGATTTTAAGAGAATCAGCCCCAAACTTCAATGATCGAATTAAGCTGAAAGGCTTGTGGTTGTGGTCTCTTCAGGATATATGTTGGTCGTCAAAAAGGGTTTTAGATTATATTTTTCTTAATAAAATGATGTTTAAACCTGTTTTTATCTTTTCCTTCCCTCTTTTGTCTTTTCTCTTCATGGTCAAATGCTTAAGTTTATTTTGTATGATTCACAAATTCCAAAGAAAAAAGTTGAAAAAAAAAAATTAATGAAATCTACTTTGTGTGACATTTTTAGAGTGAGTTTAACCTCTTATAAATTTCGATAATTTTATTTGTTGATAGATAAAACAAAAGGAAAAAAAATTACTATTAAAAAATAATTTATTTGTTTATTTGATAAAAGGTGAAACAAAAAGTAGGTAGAAAATTGACTAAAAAATGGAATAGCTAAATAGATTAATAGAGTTGATTGTTGGATTTAAAAAAAAAAAAAAAAAATTAACCTCCAAGATGTGATAGTTGGATTTGAGAAATTTTTAGGCGAAACTACAATATTGGTCCCTCAAGTTTCTCCTGTGTGCGCAATTGGTCCCTCAAGTTTTCAAATGAGCAATATAAGTCATTTTACTAACTGACTTTAATAGTGTTAATGAAAAAAAAAATGAAAAAAGAAGAAGTTATTTTTCTTTCCGTTCTCTTCGAAAACCAAACGCCATAAAGGGTTGACTTAGTAGTTCCTAAAGTTTCATGTTATTCATAAGATCTTGGGTTCAAACCTCTTACTAGTATTTTGGAGTTTTACAAGGATACCCTTGTTTATAATTAAAAAAAAAAAAAAATCCAAATAACTAATAAGGTAAAGAATTTGTTTCCTTTTTTTTCCTCCCTACTTCCAATTCTTATGGATGTACTCCCTTTTTTATTATTATTATTATTATTATTATTATTATTATTATTACGATAAGATTTTAAGAGAATCAGCCCCAAACTTCAATGATCGAATTAAGCCAAAAGGCTTGTGGTTGTGGTCTCTTCAGGATATATGTTGGTCGTCAAAAAGGGTTTTAGATTATATTTTTCTTAATCAAATAATGTTTAAACCTATTTTTATCTTTTCCTTCCCTCTTTTGTCTTTTCTCTTCATGGTCAAATGCTTAAGTTTATTTTGTATGATTCACAAATTCCAAAGAAAAAAATTGAAAAAAAAATTTAATGAAATCTACTTTGTGTGACATTTTTAGAGTGAGTTTGACCTCTTATAAATTTCGATAATTTTATTTGCTGATAGATAAAACAAAAGGAAAAAAAATTACTTTTAAAAAATAATTTATTTGTTTATTTGATAAAAGGTGAAACAAAAAGTAGGTAGAAAATTGACTAAAAAATGGAATAGCTAAACAGATTAATAGAGTTGATTGTTGGATTTAAAAAAAAAAAAAAAAAATTTAATCTCCAAGATGTGATAGTCGGATTTGAGAAATTTTTAGGCGAAACTACAATATTGGTCCCTCAAGTTTATCCTGTGTGCGCAATTGGTCCCTCAAGTTTTCAAATGAGCAATATAAGTAATTTTACTAACTGTCTTTATTAGTGTTACTTCATGAAAAAAAAAATGAAAAAAGAAGAACTTATTTTTCTTTCCGTTCTCTTTGAAAACCAAACGCCCTTAAAGGGTTGACTTAGTAGTTCCTAAAGTTTCATGTTATTCATAATGAAAGCTCGAAAACGTGTTGAAAACACAAGAGCTATTTAGACCCCCAAATTAAAGATTACGGCTCGATAGATTTTACACAACTTTAGTACAAAGTGCGGAATAGTGTAAAAGCGAGCGGATGAACAAGTAAGCTACTCTAATGCATAAACTAAGCAACACAGCAGTATAATGGAATTAAACAAGAGTAGGGAAGAAGAATGCAAATACAGAAAACTCCGAGACGTGTTCTCGAAGAGGAAACCAAAGAACTCGGCGAAAAACCTCTCCGCCGCCCTCCAAGCGGAAATCGATCCACTAGACAATCAGTTGGGATACATGGGTTAGCAAAAGACCCTCCAAGCCTAGTCTACCCGCTGTACCTAAGCCCTCCAAGCTCCTACTCCAACAAGGCTTCTCGGAACCGTGTCTTGTCCTAGTTATCCGGATCCCGCAACAAGCTCCATGTTGCATCTGCCATTCAAGGCTTCTTCCAATGCTTCCCAGCAGCACCAAAACGTCACACAGCACTCACAAGGTGTGGTAAGTGTTTGGGCTATCAACCTCTCAAAGATATGGATAATGGAGAGGGAAGGGTTGAGGAAATACCACAAGCAAATGTATAGAGAAAGATGGGGAAGACAATCTCTAATTACCAATGTGTTTGGCTAGGGTTTTCTCTCTGAAGCATTCCTCAACAATTGTGTGTAATGATGGTATATATAGGAGAGGTGCAAAAGGTGTGACTCAAAAAGTACAGGCTGGCAGAACAGCTAGTCTCGCGGGTGTCTTGCGGGAAGGCCTTACCCGCAAGATACTCGCGAGACACAGTTGTCTCCACCTGGCCTGACTCTTCGCATTCCAGCATGTGCCTGGCACATGATTTACTTCGCGGGATGCTTGGTCGCGAGATACCCGCGAGAATCCTTCAGTTCTTCAACTGCTTGAGTCTTCAAACACTCTCTCTATCATACAACCCTTACAACAAATCCCACAACAAATACAGGGTTTTAAACGATTGAACATAATTACAATCAAATTTGGCACGGAATAAAAGCCAACAAAAACACAGTTGTAAATCACAACTTTACACATAAGATCTTGGGTTCAAACCTCTTACTAGTATTTTGGGGTTTTACAAGGATACCCTTGTTTATAATTATAAAAAAAAAAATTAAAAAAAAAAAACCAAATAACTAATAAGGTAAAGAATTTGTTTCCTTTTTTTTCCTCCCTATTTCCAATTCTTATAGATGTACTCCCTTTATTATTATTCTTATTATTACTATTATTATTATTATTATTATTATTATTATTATTATTATTATTATTATTATTATAAGATTTTAAGAGAATCAGCCCCAAACTTCAATGATCGAATTAAGCCAAAAGGCTTGTGGTTATGGTCTCTTCAGGATATATGTTGATCGTCAAAAAGGGTTTTAGATTATATTTTTCTTAATCAATAATGTTTAAACCTGTTTTTATCTTTTCCTTCCCTCTTTTGTCTTTTCTCTTCACGGTCAAATGCTTAAGTTTATTTTGTATGATTCACAAATTCCAAAGAAAAAAATTGAAAAAAAAAATTAATGAAATCTACTTTATGTGACATTTTAGAGTGAGTTTGACCTCTTATAAATTTCGATAATTTTATTTGTTGATAGATAAAACAAAAGGAAAAAAAGATTACTTTTAAAAAATAATTTATTTGTTTATTTGATAAAAGGTGAAACAAAAAGTAGGTAGAAAATTGACTAAAAAATGGAATAGCTAAACAGATTAATAGAGTTGATTGTTGGATTTAAAAAAAAAAATTTAACCTCCAAGATGTGATAGTTGGATTTGAGAAATTTTTAGGCGAAACTTCAATATTGGTCCCTCAAGTTTATCCTGTGTGCGCAATTGGTCTCTCAAGTTTTCAAATGAGTAATATAAGTCATTTTACTAACTGTCTTTAATAGTGTTACTTAATGAAAAAAAAAATGAAAAAAGAAGAAGTTATTTTTCTTTCCGTTCTCTTTGAAAACCAAATGCCCTAAAGGGTTGACTTAGTAGTTCCTAAAGTTTCATGTTATTCATAAGATCTTGGGTTCAAACCTCTTACTAGTATTTTGGGGTTTTACAAGGATACCCTTGTTTATAATTATAAAAAAAAAAAAAAAAAAAAAAACCAAATAACTAATAAGGTAAAGAATTTGTTTCCTTTTTTTTCCTCCCTACTTGCAATTCTTATGGATGTACTCCCTTTATTATTATTATTATTATTATTATTATTATTATTATTATTATTATTATAAGATTTTAAGAGAATCAGCCCCAAACTTCAATGATCGAATTAAGCCAAAAGGCTTGTGGTTATGGTCTCTTCAGGATATATGTTGATCGTCAAAAAGGGTTTTAGATTATATTTTTCTTAATCAAATAATGTTTAAACCTGTTTTTATCTCAACCTTCCCTCTTTTGTCTTTTCTCTTCACGGTCAAATGCTTAAGTTTATTTTGTATGATTCACAAATTCCAAAGAAAAGAATTGAAAAAAAAAAATTAATGAAATCTACTTTATGTGACATTTTAGAGTGAGTTTGACCTCTTATAAATTTCGATAATTTTATTTGTTGATAGATAAAACAAAAGGAAAAAAAAAATTACTTTTAAAAAATAATTTATTTGTTTATTTGATAAAAGGTGAAACAAAAAGTAGGTAGAAAATTGACTGAAAAATGGAATAGCTAAACAGATTAATAGAGTTGATTGTTGGATTTAAAAAAATAACAATAAAAAAATTTAACCTCCAAGATGTGATAGTTGGATTTGAGAAATTTTTAGGCGAAACTTCAATATTGGTCCCTCAAGTTTATCCTGTGTGCGCAATTGGTCCCTCAAGTTTTCAAATGAGCAATATAAGTCATTTTACTAACTGTCTTTAATAGTGTTACTTAATGAAAAAAAAAATGAAAAAAGAAGAAGTTATTTTTCTTTCCGTTCTCTTTGAAAACCAAACGCACTAAAGGGTTGACTTAGTAGTTCCTAAAGTTTCATGTTATTCATAAGATCTTGGGTTCAAACCTCTTACTAGTATTTTGGGGTTTTACAAGGATACCCTTGTTTATAATTATAAAAAAAAAAAATTAAAAAAAAAACCAAATAACTAATAAGGTAAAGAATTTGTTTCCTTTTTTTCCTCCCTACTTCCAATTCTTATGGATGTACTCCCTTTATTATTATTATTATTATTATTATTATTATTATTATTATTATTATTATTATAAGATTTTAAGAGAATCAACCCCAAACTTCAATGATCGAATTAAGCCAAAAGGCTTGTGGTTGTGGTCTCTTCAGGATATATGTTGGTCGTCAAAAAGGGTTTTAGATTATATTTTTCTTAATCAAATGATGTTTAAACCTGTTTTTATCTTTTCCTTCCCTCTTTTGTCTTTTCTCTTCAAGGTCAAATGCTTAAGTTTATTTTGTATGATTCACAAATTCCAAAGAAAAAAATTGAAAAAAAAAATTAATGAAATCTACTTTGTGTGACATTTTTAGAGTGAGTTTAACCTCTTATAAATTTCGATAATTTTATTTGTTGATAGATAAAACAAAAGGAAAAAAAATTACTTTTAAAAAATAATTTATTTGTTTATTTGATAAAAGGTGAAACAAAAAGTAGGTAGAAAATTGACTAAAAAATGGAATAGCTAAATAGATTAATAGAGTTGATTGTTGGATTTAAAAAAAAAAAAAAAAAAAAATAACCTCCAAGATGTGATAGTTGGATTTGAGAAATTTTTAGGCGAAACTACAATATTGGTTGCTCAAGTTTCTCCTGTGTGCGCAATTGGTCCCTCAAGTTTTCAAATAGGCAATATAAGTCATTTTACTAATTGACTTTAATAGTGTTAATGAAAAAAAAAATGAAAAAAGAAGAAGTTATTTTTCTTTCCGTTCTCTTTGAAAACCAAACGCCCTAAAGGGTTGACTTAGTAGTTCCTAAAGTTTCATGTTATTCATAAGATCTTGGGTTCAAACCTCTTACTAGTATTTTGGAGTTTTACAAGGATACCCTTTTTTATAATTAAAAAAAAAAAAAAAATCCAAATAACTAATAAGGTAAAGAATTTGTTTCCTTTTTTTTCCTCCCTACTTCCAATTCTTATGGATGTACTCCCTTTATTATTATTATTATTATTATTATTATTATTATTATTATTATTATTATTATTATTATGATAAGATTTTAAGAGAATCAGCCCCAAACTTCAATGATCAAATTAAGCCAAAAGGCTTGTGGTTGTGGTCTCTTCAGGATATATGTTGGTCGTCAAAAAGGGTTTTAGATTATATTTTTCTTAATCAAATAATGTTTAAACCTGTTTTTATCTTTTCCTTCCCTCTTTTGTCTTTTCTCTTCATGGTCAAATGCTTCAGTTTATTTTGTATGAGTCACAAATTCCAAAGAAAAAAATTGAAAAAAAAATTTAATGAAATCTACTTTGTGTGACATTTTTAGAGTGAGTTTGACCTCTTATAAATTTCGATAATTTTATTTGCTGATAGATAAAACAAAAGGAAAAAAAATTACTTTTAAAAAATAATTTATTTGTTTATTTGATAAAAGGTGAAACAAAAAGTAGGTAGAAAATTGACTAAAAAATGGAATAGCTAAACAGATTAATAGAGTTGATTGTTGGATTTAAAAAAAAAAAAAAAAAAAATTTAATCTCCAAGATGTGATAGTTGGATTTGAGAAATTTTTAGGCGAAACTACAATATTGGTCCCTCAAGTTTATCCTGTGTGCACAATTGGTCCCTCAAGTTTTCAAATGAGCAATATAAGTAATTTTACTAACTGTCTTTAATAGTGTTACTTCATGAAAAAAAAAATGAAAAAAGAAGAACTTATTTTTCTTTCCGTTCTCTTTGAAAACCAAACGCCCTTAAAGGGTTGACTTAGTAGTTCCTAAAGTTTCATGTTATTCATAAGATCTTGGGTTCAAACCTCTTACTAGTATTTTGGGGTTTTACAAGGATACCCTTGTTTATAATTATAAAAAAAAAATTAAAAAAAAAAAACCAAATAACTAATAAGGTAAAGAATTTGTTTCCTTTTTTTTCCTCCCTACTTCCAATTCTTGTGGATGTACTCCCTTTATTATTATTATTATTATTATTATTATTATTATTATTATTATTATAAGATTTTAAGAGAATCAGCCCCAAACTTCAATGATCGAATTAAGCCAAAAGGCTTGTGGTTATGGTCTCTTCAGGATATATGTTGATCGTCAAAAAGGGTTTTAGATTATATTTTTCTTAATCAATAATGTTTAAACCTGTTTTTATCTTTTCCTTTCCTCTTTTGTCTTTTCTCTTCACGGTCAAATGCTTAAGTTTATTTTGTATGATTCACAAATTCCAAAGAAAAAAATTGAAAAAAAAAAATTAATGAAATCTACTTTATGTGACATTTTAGAGTGAGTTTGGCCTCTTATAAATTTCGATAATTTTATTTGTTGATAGATAAAACAAAAGGAAAAAAAAATTACTTTTAAAAAATAATTTATTTGTTTATTTGATAAAAGGTGAAACAAAAAGTTGGTAGAAAATTGACTAAAAAATGGAATAGCTAAACAGATTAATAGAGTTGATTGTTGGATTTAAAAAAAAAAATTTAACCTCCAAGATGTGATAGTTGGATTTGAGAAATTTTTAGGCGAAACTTCAATATTGGTCCCTCAAGTTTATCCTGTGTGCGCAATGTGTCTCTCAAGTTTTCAAATGAGCAATATAAGTCATTTTACTAACTGTCTTTAATAGTGTTACTTAATGAAAAAAAAATGAAAAAAGAAGAAGTTATTTTTCTTTCCGTTCTCTTTGAAAACTAAACGCCCTAAAGGGTTGACTTAGTAGTTCCTAAAGTTTCATGTTATTCATAAGATCTTGGGTTCAAACCTCTTACTTGTATTTTTGGGTTCTACAAGGATACCCTTGTTTATAATTATAAAAAAAAATTAAAAAAAAAAACCAAATAACTAATAAGGTAAAGAATTTGTTTCCTTTTTTTTCCTCCCTACTTGCAATTCTTATGGATGTACTCCCTTTATTATTATTATTATTATTATAAGATTTTAAGAGAATCAGCCCCAAACTTCAATGATCGAATTAAGCCAAAAGGCTTGTGGTTATGGTTCTTCAGGATATATGTTGATCGTCAAAAAGGGTTTTAGATTATATTTTTCTTAATCAAATAATGTTTAAACCTGCTTTTATCTCTTCCTTCCCTCTTTTGTCTTTTCTCTTCACGGTCAAATGCTTAAGTTTATTTTGTATGATTCACAAATTCCAAGGAAAAAAATTGAAAAAAAAAATTAATGAAATCTACTTTATGTGACATTTTAGAGTGAGTTTGACCTCTTATAAATTTCGATAATTTTATTTGTTGATAGATAAAACAAAAGGAAAAAAAAAATTACTTTTAAAAAATAATTTATTTGTTTATTTGATAAAAGGTGAAACAAAAGTAGGTAGAAAATTGACTAAAAAATGGAATAGCTAAACAGATTAATAGAGTTGATTGTTGGATTTAAAAAAATAACAATAAAAAAATTTAACCTCCAAGATGTGATAGTTGGATTTGAGAAATTTTTAGGCGAAACTTCAATATTGGTCCCTCAAGTTTATCCTGTGTGCGCAATTGGTCCCTCAAGTTTTTAAATGAGCAATATAAGTCATTTTACTAACTGTCTTTAATAGTGTTACTTAATGAAAAAAAAAATGAAAAAAGAAGAAGTTATTTTTCTTTCCGTTCTCTTTGAAAACCAAACGCCCTAAAGGGTTGACTTAGTAGTTCCTAAAGTTTCATGTTATTCATAAGATCTTGGGTTCAAACCTCTTACTAGTATTTTGGGGTTTTACAAGGATGCCCTTGTTTATAATTATAAAAAAAAAAATTAAAAAAAAAAACCAAATAGCTAATAAGGTAAAGAATTTGTTTCCTTTTTTTTCCTCCCTACTTCCAATTCTTATGGATGTACTCCCTTTATTATTATTATTATTATTATTATTATTGTTATTATAACGATAAGATTTTAAGAGAATCAGGCCCAAACTTCAATGATCGAATTAAGCCACAAGGCTTGTGGTTGTTGTCTCTTCAGGATATATGTTGGTTGTGAAAAAGGGTTTTAGATTATATTTTTCTTAATCAAATAATGTTTAAACTTGTTTTTATCTTTTCCTTCCCTCTTTTGTCTTTTCTCTTCATGGTCAAATGCTCAAGTTTATTTTGTATGATTCACAAATTCCAAAGAAAGAAATTGAAAAAAAAAAATTAATGAAATCTACTTTATGTGACATTTTTAGAGTGAGTTTGACCTCTTATAAATTTTGATAATTTTATTTGTTGATAGATAAAAGAAAAGGAAAAAAAATTACTTTTAAAAATAATTTATGTGTTTATTTGATAAAAGGTGAAACAAAAAGTAGGTAGAAAATTGACTAAAAAATGGAATAGCTAAACCAATTAATGGAGTTGATTGTTGGATTTTAAAAAAATAAAAAAATAAAAAAAATTTAACCTCCAAGATGTGATAGTTGGATTTGAGAAATTTTTAGGCGAAACTACAATATTGGTCTCTCAAGTTTATCCTCTGTGCGCAATTGGTCTCTCAAGTTTTCAAATGAGCAATATAAGTCATTTTACTAACTGTCTATAATAGTATTACTTATGTGACTAACAGAACAATGACTTAGCATTTTATTTTAATGATGTGGCATATTTTTAATTAAAAAATTACAAATTAAAATTACATATATGGACTTATTGGTTAGAAAGTTTACTTTTGATTGGCGAGTAGAAGGGAAACAAAGTGTGTTAACTAAGTTTGGCCTAAAAGAAAATTTGAAATGACTGAGGATTTATCAAATATTGCAAAGGCATTGTCCTTTAAAACTCTAAGCATTTTCCCTTTTGTAGATCCTTATATAAGGCGATATCAGCTTTAGGACAATTTTCCATTTCATCACTGATAAGTGTTGATTTCACAATCCCATCTCAAGATTTCTCAAATTAAACCAAGCCATCTACATAAAAAATTAACCAATTTGACAAGAAGAGAAATCGCATAACCAGCCCAAGGCTGGCTGGTCAGCGCTTTAGATAGAGCCCATCTAGTCTCATGCTTGAAATCTTATACTCCCTTGCACCACTTAATATACTTGATAAATTGATAAAGTAGAATCTTAGACCAAAGATGTTTACGGTAGGGAACCTTCTGCTGATATATATTCAGTTGACAAGTCTTATTATTTTTGAGGCAGAGGCCACCATCTCCAACGGAGGGTAGCGATGTCACCGGTGGCTAGGGCTTGATCTTCCCTCTCTCCCCTTCTCTCTCTCTCTCTCTCTCTCTCTCTCTCTCTCTCTCTCGAGTGGGTGTTCACAATCGGTAGAAAAGAAAAGAGTTTTTTTTTTTTTAAATAATTTGGTATCGGTTGTAAAAAAAGTTTCACACGTGTAATTTTAATTTGTAATTTTTTTAGTTAAAAATATGCCACATCATTAAAATAAAAATGTCAAGTCATTGTTTCATTAGCCACATAAGTAACACCGTTGATAAAGTAGGATCTTAGACCAAAGATGTTTACAGTAGAGAACCTTCTGCTGATATATATTCAATTGACAAGTCTTATTAATTTTGAGGCGGAGGCCACCGTCTCCAACAGAGGGCAGCGATGTCACCAGTGGCTAGGGCTTGATCTTCCCTCTCTCCCCTTCTCTCTCTCTCTCTTGTGATTGGGTGTTCACAATCGGTAGAAAAGAAAAGAGTTTTTTTTTTTTTTTTTTTTACCGGTTGTAAAAAAAGTTTCACACGTGTAATTTTAATTTGTTATTTTTTAAATTAAAAATATGCCACATCATTAAAATAAAATGTCAAGTTATTGTTTTATTAGCCACATAAGTAACACTGTTAAAAACAGTTAGTAAAAGGACTTATATTACTCATTTTGAAAACTTGAAGGACTAATTGTGTACGCTTCAAACTTGAGGGTCTAATTACACATACAAGTTAAAATTGAGGGACTAATATTATAGTTTCGTCAAATTTTTATCTTGTGATATATAAACCCAAAAAAAAAAAAAAAAAAATCATAATAGTCATTGATTGGAGTTAGAGGTGTCTTAGAAGGCCCCCAATCCACCATTTTTTTTAATTTTATTTTATTATAGGGATCAAAACTTCCAAATTTTTGTATTTTATTATATAGGGATCAAAACTTTTTTATTATTATTTTTATTTTTTAAGAAGAGATAAAAACTACTCCTTAGTATGGTAATAAAAACTAGGACGATCAAAGAACTAAAATTGGAACCAATTCCCGATTTTGACTAATTTTTCATGATTTTATCAATCTGAATCAAGTTTGGTTTCCAATTAAACTAGCCGGCCCTGTCCGGTCTAGTTTTTTTTTTTTTTTTTTTTTTTTTTGAGAAAAAGGTAAGATCATAGTATTAAAATAAATCAGTTTGGAATACACTTTCCAACTCTTCAGGTAGTTCTTCTACCCAAACATCGAGATCTGCAGATGAAACTGCTCTTCGTGCAAGGGCGTGAGCTAACAAATTCCCACGCCTTCGCACATGACTAAATCTATAAAACTGAAACTGACTAACCAAACGATGAGTATCCTCAACAATATGCCCATACAAAGTATGACAACCAGCAGGATCCCTTAAAGCTGAGACCACCTTCAGACAATCTCCCTCAACCACAACGTTAGCTATACTCAATTCCTGCGCAAAAACAACAGCTCGACGGGCCGCTAAAGCCTCAGCCAACTCCACCGAATGAGGGAGAGGGATTTTCTGAGATAAAGCGCCAATAATCGCTCCATTGGAATCTCGTATTGCCACCCCAATACCTGCACAGCCCAAAACATCAAACAAAGCAGCATCAAAGTTCACCTTGTACAAGCCATCCGGAGGACGAGTCCAACGCACAGGGGCTACAGGAATTCTCGGACCTGAAGTAGATTGGCAGGCATCAAAATACTCCTGCACCAAATCACGAGCTCGATCCCCAATGTCTGTCCGGTCTAGTTTGTTAAACATGGAATTGGAATTTGAAAATTATAGGCATAGAATAATCTAAGTACTTTTAAGGCGAAACTACGCTATTGGTCCATAAAATTTACCTACTGAGTACTTTTAGTTCCTGAAATTTAAAAAATGGGTGCTATTGGTCATTCTATTAACTTCCGTTAGTTTCTTTGCTTATATGTCTAATGAGACAATGACATGTCATGTTTTAACTAACGTGGCAACCTTTCATTTATAAAGAATTACACATTGGAGCAACCTATTTCTATTACCCACCCAATTCAAACCGGTTTCTATCGGGTCCCCTTTGCCCTTTATTGAGCTTCATGATCAACAAGTAGAAGAGAAAGAGAAAGAATAGTTTAACCAAAAAAAAAAAAAAATAAATAAAGAATAGAAAAAAGAAAACTAAGAAGCAGAAGGAACCCCAAAGTCCAATGATCACATGCCCACCTGCTCCAAGGAAACCCAAGCCATCAATTAAGGAAAAGAAAAGTGTTGCAAAATGTTCGTACAAGTCTCCAACTTGATTTCTCCAAAGAGGTCGAATCACTCTTCCTCTCTGATTTGCACTACAAGATCAAGAAGGCTTAGTTTCAAAGAGTGATTTAATTATAATTATTTGTCAAAAGATCAACTTTGCACGGGGATCTACCCAATAATTGTAATCTTGCAATTGAGGTTGATTTTGAATCAACCCACTCTCTTTTCCAGTTAGGGCTTTAGATCTTGATTCGGTGGGATTATTCTATGACCTAGATGATGGTGTAAAGTTAAAGTTAACTACAAAATATCATCAAAGATGAAGTACAAATCAAGAATAAAGAGGTGGCTGTAAAATTCCTAGGGACAACGCTTTTGCATTAGAGTTGTAGTCTTGACAAGCAACTTGGAGAGTTCACAATGACAGAAGGGAAGGTTGGTGACCAAACCACGTTTGGAGGTTTTCAAACTGGTTTTGATTTGGGAAAGAGAGATCTATTAGACTTCAAAGGAACTTCAGTGAGAGATTCATCTATACTACTATTTAAGGGGCTGCACCTGTTTGGACCAGATTTTCTTTTTGTTCCAAAATACCCCTACAACCTATGTTTAAGTAGGGGTAAAACTTGGTAAAAATGTTTCTTTAACTTCCACGTAAAACACTATCTACAAAATAAGAACACACTCTAATACACTTACGTTGGTTTTCAAACTCAAATTGCTTCTTCTTCAGTTGTCCAATTCTCTTAATTCTGTGTTTTCAAACTCCTTTCACCCACCTCTTTGCTTCAGATTTCACTACAAACAACAACAACAGCAGATAGATTTGAGGTAACCTCTTTCTTAGATCAAATTTCAGCCCTCACTCTTCCTCTGATCTCTATTTGGCCATGTTTTGCTTATTGTTATTTTGAAACTTATTGGATATTTTCTAATCTATTGTTTTACAGGCCTTTTGGTTTAGGAGGGGCTGCAATTTAAAGTTGGAAAATTGCAGGTTATGTGTTCATAAGGCTTTCAACCACGGGTTTCTATGTTGCCAAATTAATTGAGACTTTAATTCTTGCAATTGTGTTGTGTCGGTGGTTTTTATTTTATATTTTATTTCCCTTATTATGCATTTCTGACTTACTTTTGTGCACTTTTGTTTTCCTCCTTTTTGTTGTTGTTTCAGTTTGGCTGCCAAATTGTTGATGCATAACCTAACCTTCATAGTGATCGTCATATATATGTTTGGTGCAGAGGGAAGAAAGATCACGATAATGCTACCACTCAAAACGAAGAATTACCATACTGTTGTGTAGGCAGAGGAGATCAGCGTGAGAAGTAGAGAGAGTAAATTGATTTTGGGTGCGAAGTATTTTCTCAAAAGACACGTTCCAGGTTAGTTTTTGACTCTAAAGCTAGCATTTATCACCTTGGCTTAAATTGTTATGGTTTGGAAGTCTGATTTTTAACACATAATCTGATATTTGCATCAACATTATTTATTTATTTAATTTTTTTTTAAGGGTGGTGAGTCCTTTAACAGTGGTTTCCTATTTTTTTGCAACTTTAAGCAAAAAAAAAAACACCCATCAACGTTGGTTTCCTATTTTTTTGCAACTTCAAGCAAAAAACAAAAAAAAAAAACCAAAAAAAAATCCCTATGTTTTAGGTATTTTAATAATATGCCAATTTTACGTTTAAATTAAAAAAAATTGTTTTAAGTATTTTTATTCCTAAAATTTTGCTTATTATTTAGATTAACACATAATCTAATATTTGCATCAACGTTTTTTTCATTTTTTTTTCGAGGGTGGTGAGTCCTTTAACGTTGGTTTCCTATTTTTTTTGCAACTTCAAAAAAAAAAAAAAAAAAAAATCCCTATATTTTAGGTATTTTAATAATATGCTAGTTTTACGTTTAAATTTTTTTTAAAAAAATTGTTTTAAGTATTTTTATTCCTAAAATTTTGCCTATTACTTAGATTATCAGATTATGTGTTAATTTTCTTCTCCATGTGTTGTTTTATCTCCAACAAAAACTTATTATTTTATCATGAATTAGGTAGTAAAAGGACTGCACTTTGTTATCATTATCCTTTCCATATCATTATCTTATCTTATCTTTTTTTTTTTTTGTCTTTTTTTTTTTATTTGGTCAGTTTGATGGGTGTTTAAGTATTTTCTTTAATTAATGACTATTTTTTAAAGAATAGGAATGATATATATTGATTTGTCTTTTCTTTTTCTTTTTTTTTTCTTTTTTTGTGGTTATCGGGTTTGACTCATTATTTTAGTGTATGTGTTCTAAGTGGTGCTCTCTCTTCCTCTTATTATTTTTGTTTGTTGTTTTTCTTACATTTAAGCCTTACTCTCTATTTTTTTTGTATTTTTTTTAGGGTGACATATCAACAATTTGGTTAGATTGCATAGCAGACACATTGGATGAATTCGGGTGAGCGAAGTGGTGGTCAATCTATCAAGTAGTTGTTAAAAAATAGTTTTTGTAATATGAATATTCTACCTTATGAAATTTAATATTGTCCTTTTTTGTGCCTTCCATTGCACATTTGATGACTTTGTAAGCAATTGTCATATACGCAAATTTGCTAAAGCAAGAATGATACTGGAGAATTTATCTTTAAAGATAAAATTTTGAAATTGTGGTGAAAATTGCTTCTAAATAATAGACTAACTGTTAGGGGTAAAAACCTACATTATTAAATATATCTTATATTTGATAGTTTAAAATGTTACTTCATTTTAAAATTTAAAATTTTAAAAATTGATAAAATTTAATCTGATCCAAAATAACTTACCAAAAGACAAAAAGACTCCAAACAAACCATGTCTTTTGAATTTGCATCAAGTGTTACGTGTACTCAATTAAGATATTTGCATAAACATTTTTTTTTTTTTTGAGGGTGGTGAGTCCTTTAACATTGGTTTCCTATTTTTTTGCAACTTCAAGCAAAAAAAAAATCCATCAACGTTGGTTTCCTATTTTTTTGTAACTTCAAACAAAAACAAAAAAAAAAAAAAAAAAACACCCATCAACGTTGGTTTCCTATTTTTTTACAACTACAAGCAAAAAAAAAAAAAAAAAAAAAAAAAAAAAAAAAAAAAAAAAATCCCTATGTTTTAGGTATTTTAATATGTTGTTTTACATTTAAATTTTTTTTAAAAAAATTATTTTAAGTATTTTTATTCCTAAAATTTTGCCTATTATTTAGATACTAAAGCAAGAATGATATTGGAGAACTTATCTTTAAAGATAAAATTTTACTAGCCTTTGAGCATGCGCGTGAGGCTCTTCTATTTTTTTGGAAAAAAGTAAATAATTTGCATCTATTATAATTCGCGCGTGCTGAAATGCTCTTTTATTTTTTGGGAAAAAATATAATAATTTGCATCTATTATAATTTGGGATTATTACATTTTCTAATCACAAAAAAACCTAGAGGTGTGATGAGTATTATGTGTGGTGAAATAATTTTTCATCACACCCTTAGGTTTTTTTTTTTGTGATTGGAAAATGTAGTAATCCCAAATTATAATAAATGCAAATTATTATATTTTTTTCTCAAAAAATAAAAGAGCCTCTGAACACGCACGAATTATAATAGATGCAAATTATTAACATTTTTCCAAAAAAATAGAAGAGCCTCTGAGCACGCGCGTGAGCGCGTGCTCAGAGGCTAGTTAGACTTAATTGAACTGGGTGGGTAATACAAATGGGTTACTTCGAATCTGATCTGAAATCTATACATATTAAGAGAATTCAGAAAGTTAGTTATTGTATTTTTTTTTTTTGTAAAATATACTTCTAAATTAATTAACCAATAACTTAAAAATGGGATTAAAATAGTAAATTGGCAAAAGAAAGATAGTTATTGCTTTTTTTACTGTAAAAAAATACTCCTACCTAAAACTTAAAAATGAGGTTAAAAAAGTAAATTGACAAAAATAATAAATTCCTACTTCTACGTTGAAATGCATTTTTACTTTGAGAAATAATATGTCTACAACATTTTTACAATAAATTTTAAGTGGTAGGTTGTTACTGGTTGTTATTGTTGGGGCAAAAAAGTAATCTTAGTATTAGGTTCAAATTTAAACAAATAACAACTAACCACTTGTGATTTGTTGTAAAAATATTGTAAAAATGTTGTAGACGTAGCATCTTCTACTTTTAATAAACTCCTACTTTTACGTTATTTTAAATTCCTACTTCTACTCTCTAACTCCCTACAAAATAAGGTTACTATTTTGTTAGTTTTAAAACTCCTCAAATATACAAAACTCACCCCACGTTGTTTTTTTTTTTTTTTTTTTTTTTTTTTTTTTTTTTGTGATTGGAAAAAGTAAAAATCTCAAATTATAATAAATGCAAATTATTAATGTTTACCTAAAAAATAGAAGTCTCTGAGTACGTGCCTGAGCGCATGCTCAGAGACTAGTTTTATATTAATAAAATAGTTATCATGTCAATAAAAAAATGACTTGTTATCACTTCGTTAAACACATATAAAGGAAATAACAGAAGTTATCATAGGGATTTGTAGCACTTAATTTTTAAACTTTAGAAATTAATAGTACTCATTTATAACTCTAACGACCAAAAGCACTCCGTGGGTAAACTTTAGAAATCAACAATATATTTTTGCATACTTTAAAAAAATAAAAATTATAAATCGAATAGAATGCTGTACAAAAAAAAAAAAGAAAAAAAAAAAGAAAAAGAATGCTGTACAACCCACAAACAAAAAATAAAAGATTTATTTATTTATTTATTAAAAAGAAAACCCGAGTTATTTATAAGTGATAGAGAAATTATTATTTACATAGGAGGACTATTAATGTAGTCCTCCTTGACTAATTAGAGGATTTTATTTATGTAAATGTACTAGTAAGCTTCCTAATTAGCACACTAAATAAAAAATAAAAATTATTAAATAATGTCACATTTGTATAAATAACAACATTTTATTGATTAGAAGGGTAAAAAGAATTACATCAGTGGACCAAATAATTTCTCTGAGTGATGAGACAGTACGAGATTAAAAGAGGAGAAATTATAGGGTCCTTTGGTGGACCACGTCACTTGTCCACCATTTCATTAAAAAACTTCAATTTGTTTAAAATTGCTGAGATAGTAATTAATTTCTATTTAAATTTTTTTTTTAACTAACAATTTTAAATAAATAACAAATTTTTAGTGGAATGGTGGACCACGTCATTTACATGTGAATCTTCTAATTTCTCTTAAAAGAGAATATCCCCAAGGAACACGATATGAGTGAAAAAAGAGGGCGACAGCCCAGCAGCCCGGTGATGGTTGAGTTCTGAGTTTTCAAACCCAAATACCCAGAACAGAACTCAAAGCTTGAACAGCCAAACTTGATCGTCTTCGTGTGAAACTAAACTAGTACTAGTGCGCAATCACAGTCCTATTTATAGAACCAATAGCAAATTCCATCAAAATCTTGCAAAACCCACTTCCTTAAACTTAAGCCTCCACCTTATTTTCATAGTCTTTGCACTTTCAAGTTCAGGTTAGTTATACCCTTTTTTTTTTTTTACTCAATACAAAGATACTATATCATATCATATGATCTTCAATAGACAATATACCATTCTTAGGTTTTCCTATCGCTGGGGTTGACTTGGTTTTCTCCCAAGTCTGTCCTACGGTTGTGAAATAGTTCGTCCCTTCTTCTGAAGGATTTTCTTTCCCCTGAGACAACTCTGTTTGTCTGTAGGGCTAGTGGGTTCATCCTTTAAGGGATTTGGGAAACAGTTGGGTTTTCTCTCTTTTTTATTACTTCTACTCTTTTTCTTTCTAGTTTTCTAACCGTGATTTAGCAGTCATGGAAGACATCTCAAAACGATGGACTAAGCTCTCGCTACTAGACAGAGAGGGAGACAAAATTACGTTGGGAAAAAACAGAGGCTCTAATGAATATATCATCGCTGCAAAGTTCTTAACCCGAAGAGCTTTGAATGTGGAAGCTGTTGGTAGAACTTTCAAACCACTGTGGAGAGCATTAAATGGGTTCACAATAAAAGACATGGGAAATCATATTCTTTTGTTTGTTTTCGGAAATCAGGAAGACGTTCACAGAGTTCTACTCAGTGAGCCTTGGACTTTTGACAAACACTTGGTGGTGGTCCAGAAGTATGAAAGAAATACTCCTTTACAAGATGTTAGTTTCAACAAAACCTCTCTATGGGTACAGGTTTTTGATATTCCTGTTAGATACATGACAAAGGAGGTGGCAGAGGATATTTGCAGTTCAGCTGGAGAGGTATGCATCTCAAAAACTCACCCAACGGAGGTAGGTGGTAGTTTTGTGCAGGTCAGGGTCAGAGTGGATGTGACCTAACCACTATGCCGTGGAAGAGTTGTGGACCTGGAAGAGGGTGACCGTGTCTGGGTATCATTCAAATATGAAAGATTACCTATATTATGCTACTGGTGTGGGCGTCTTGATCATGACGAGAGAGACTTCCATGTTTGGATTGAAAGCAAGGGTACTCTTAAGCAGCAAGATAAACAATTTGGGCCTTTCATGCGTGCTTCTCTGAATATTAACCCAAGGAAAACTGTATTGCATGTTCCGGGCTTCTATGAAGGTAGAGAGGATCATCAACATAACCGGGAGAAGCCAAGTACAAGCTCAGGTAGACAGTCGGAGATGGCTATTCCACCGGAAAATTCCTGTCATACCCCACTTGATGAAAATGCAGACATGGAAACCTCGGCTCTAGCAGGGAATGCATTAAATGTGGAGGTTCCAGTGGCCTCGAGATTGCGGATTGATGTAGAAATGACGGCTGACACTCTGGAGAAAGCTGCACCTTCCTCACCTCCAGCTGCTTACCATCTCCCCAACGATGGAGACATTAGCACAAAGGGAGGCGGATCCTCGTTGGGTGTTGGGGAACTCTCCCAAAAGATATCAAATCCGGTACTTGATCCTAAATATACGGGTACATATGCGGAGGGTGACCCTTTCTTAGTTAAACTCCAAGAAATTGACAGTGACTTACAAAAGTTCGAGTGTCAGAATGATGAAATAGTTCTGTTGGGATCAGACGTGGAACAAGAAATAAATAAAGCTACTAATGGACCGGATGGGAAAGGCAAAATAGGACTTGGGCCCGGCCCACAAAAGGAAAAGAAGAAAGGCCTATGGTCCAGAATCACAAAAGGGCCAAACTATGAAGAAGTGGGGAATGTTATTTTTGAGGCTGATGGCTTAAAACGTAAAGCTTGGGAGACTCAAGCCCGTGAGAAACTTAACGCAGAGAAGGAAAAAAAACAAAAGACAGAGGAGGTAACAAGTAAACAATGTGGGCTCTTTGCTACACAGTGGGGATCGGTGGAGGTTGCGGAGCAACCCCGCCGGGAGCAATGAGTATCCTTTGTTGGAACTGTCGGGGGCTTGGGAACCGGCAGACAGTTCAAGAGCTCGATGATTTAATCCGGGCACAAGATCCCACAGTGGTGTTTTTAACCGAAACATGGTTGGATGATTCAAGGTTAGCAGGTCTGTGTGATTCACTTCGTTTCGGTCATTACCATGGGGTCTCAAGGTTAACTCGTGGTGGTGGCTTGGTGTTGTTTTGGAAGAAGAATTTTGACTTACAAGTTATGTCTTCCTCTAAAAACCATATTGATGTCTTGATAAATAGAGGAATGGAAAATGTTTGGCGTTTTACGGGTTTTTACGGAGCTCCTGAAACACAGCTCCGTATGGAATCTTGGGATTTATTACGTGATTTAAATAATCGCTTCTCTGTGCCGTGGATATGTGGTGGGGATTTTAATGAACTTTTGAAGTCTCACGAAAAATTGGGGGGTCGTTTACGACCTTATGGACAGATGCAGAAGTTCCGTGAAGCTCTTGACGAGTGCGGTTTGTTTGACCTTGGTTTTGTGGGTAACAAGTTCACGTGGTACAAAACTCATCCGGGTGGTGGTGTGGTTTGGGAAAGGCTGGACAGAGCTGTCAGTACAAATGACTGGTTTAACTTATTCCCTGCAACAAAGGTAAAAACGTTGGTCTGTGCATCCTCTGATCATAGTCCTATCTTGGTCCTACCTGAAGGGATCATTTCTAAGCCCCAACGTCCCTGGCGGTTTGAATATATGTGGCTTGAAAAACAAGGCTGCCACGACACTGTTCAAAATGCTTGGAAAGCTTGCTCCTCGAATCCACCAATGACTAAAGTTATGCTGAATGTTGATACATGCAAAACTCAGCTGCAAACTTGGAGTAAGCAGTCTTTCTGCAAGGTTGTAAGCACTCTATCGGAAAAAAAAAAGATTCTAAAAGAAGCGGAAGAATCTGCAACGAAAGGAGGGAGTGTAGATTTTTTTCTGCGGCTAAAAGCTGAGGTAGCCGAACTCCTTAGGGTGGAAGAAAAAATGTGGCAGCAGCGAAGCCACGTGCATTGGATGATATCGGGTGAAAAAAATTCTAGCTATTTCCATAACCGTGCTTCACAACGGTTCCGTCAAAACAACATCACAGAAATTAAAGATTCATTGGGCAGAAAGGCCTCGGGAGATAAGGAGGTATCAGTTTTGTTTCTTGACTACTTTAAAAACTTGTTTACTACCTCAAATCCGCATGACATTGAGGAAGTTGTGCAACATTCAAAAAAGGTGGTGTCCGAAGAAATGAATAATGGTTTAATCAGTAACTTCTCAAAGGATGAGGTGGAATTAGCTTTGAAGCAAATGGCCCCTTTAAAAGCTCCAGGACCTGATGGAATGCCGCCAATATTCTTTCAACATTATTGGGAGAGCATTGGGGAAGATGTTGTCAGAGCTGTTGTTTCATGCCTAAATTCAAATTCAATTGTGCCAGGTTTAAATCATACTTTTATTACTCTTATTCCCAAGGTGAAAAGTCCTGAATTTGTGTTTGAATTTCGTCCCATTGCTCTTTGTAATATCTTATATAAACTTGTTTCAAAAGTGTTGGCAAACAGGCTGAAGAAAATTTTACCCCATGTTATCTCTGAATCTCAGAGTGCTTTCCAATCGGATAAAGCTATTTCTGATAACATACTGGTGGCCTTTGAGACTTTACACCATATGAAGAGGAAAAGAACAGGAAAGGTGGGACAAATGGCTCTAAAGTTAGATATGAGCAAAGCTTATGACCGGTTGGAATGGGTTTTCCTTCAAAGGATTATGGAGCAGATGGGCTTTCATTCGAAGTGGATAGGCTGGATTATGGAGTGTGTAAAATCCGTATCCTACTCGATTTTAGTCAATGGTGAACCTAAAGGTCATATTATTCCCACGCGTGGCATTCGCCAAGGAGATCCTCTCTCCCCTTATCTTTTTCTGTTATGCTCGGAAGGTCTAAACGGGTTAATTGAGAATGCTATGGACTGTAAACATATTGAGGGTGTCTCTCTTTGTAGAAATGGTCCAAAGATCTCTCATCTTTTTTTTGCCGATGATAGTTTATTGTTCTGTCGTGCAAGGGTGGGAGATGTGGAAAAAATTCAGGAGTGCTTGGGAAAATATGAACGGGCATTTGGCCAAAAAATTAATACGGATAAGACTACCCTTTTTTTCAGCAAGAATACCTCTTTTGGGACAAAGGAAGAGCTAAAGATTTTGCTTGGGGTGCCCGAAATTAAGGAGTATGAAAGGTATTTGGGTTTACCGACGGTGGTTGGAAGGAAAAAAAAGGCGAGCTTGAACTACATAAAAGATAGAGTGTGGGGTAAACTCCAAGGGTGGAAAGAGAAATTATTATCGCAAGCGGGAAAAGAAGTTCTCTTGAAGGCGGTGGTTCAAGCCATTCCAACGTTTGCAATGAGTTGTTTTCGATTGCCAACTGGCCTATGCCAGGATATTGAAATGCTCATTCGGAAATTTTGGTGGGGTCAAAGGGGAGATAGGAGAAAAATTCATTGGGCAAAATGGGAGGTTTTATGCCAACCAAAGAGTGAAGGGGGTTTAGGCTTTAAAGATCTTTGCAAATTTAATAAAGCTATGTTGGCAAAGCAGGTGTGGAGGTTGATACACAATAAGGAGTCTCTATATTATAGAGTTTTCAAGGCTAAGTATTTTCCAAATTGCTCAATCTTTGAAGCAAATTCTTCTTCCGGCTCTTTCGCTTGGAAGAGTATCCTGTGGTCTAGAGAAGTTATTGAAAAGGGATCCTTTTGGAGAATTGGTAATGGGAAATCGGTTCAGATATATAAAGACTCTTGGCTGCCAAGTCCTGATGGCCGCATCAGTTCTCCGGTTTCTCATCTAACTCCAGAGTCTACTATGAATTACCTGTTAAACTCTACATTGGGTGGGTGGAACACAAACCTCATTGATTTGTGTTTTTATCCACCTGAAGCAATCTTGATCAAGTCTCTGCCTCTGTGTTCCACTTCGCAACCTGACACTTTGGTTTGGAGACCAGAAAAATCGGGCTGCTACTCTGTGAAATCCGGCTATAAGCTCCTTTGCGAGCTTCTCATTCCTGACACGAATCGTCTACAAGTTCCTGTTTCGTTGGGGGGGGTTCTGGAAATGCATCTGGAAAATGAATGTTCCGGGTAAGATTAAGCATTTCCTCTGGAGGGCCTGTTCAAACTCGCTTCCCATAAAAGAAAACCTGCTGAAACGTAAAATCCTTCATGAGTCGGTTTGTTCTCGTTGTTCTGTTGTTTCGGAATCTGTTGTTCACGCCTTATGGAGCTGCGACTGCATCAAAGTGGTTTGGAACTCAGATTTCGATTGGGTGGATCGGAGTTCAACGGCTTTTGACTCTTTCTCGGATGTTCTGCAAAAAATCCGAGCCAAACCTGCATTACTTTCTCTATTTGCCACTACGGCTTGGTCAATTTGGTTCCAAAGAAACAAAACTCGTCTACATGACCATCCCCTGCCCCTTCTCAATATTGCTAGTTTTGCCAGAAATTATCTCGGCGAATTCAAGGGATGTGACAGTCCTCATCCTCACAATCGTCGGACTGGTCTTCGCAGATGGGTTCCTCCAACAGCGGGCTTGGTTAAGACAAACTATGATGGTGCTTGGTTCAGAGAGTCTAATAAAGCGGGGTTGGGAGTGGTTATTCGGAACGGCGAGGGACAGGTGTTGGCTGCCTTATCTGAGCAGATTGAGAAACCTCCGTCTGTCGAAGTGTTGGAGCTTCTTGCAGCCAGGCGGGCAATCACTTTTGCTGCTGAATTAGGCCATTCCCAGGTGGTTTGTGAAGGAGACTCTGAATCCGTGGTCAATGCTTTAAGGAGACCCGGAATGGAAAATTCCTTGGGAGGGCATATAATTCAGGATATCAAATCTCATTCAAACTCTTTTATGAGTATTTCTTTCGTTCACGTAGGTCGGCAAGGTAATGCAGTCGCTCATGCCTTTGCCCAGCGTGCGAGACAATCTTTTTCTTCTCAAATCTGGTTGGAGTGTGTTCCAACGGATGTTATGTCCTTTGTACTTGATGATTTTCCATCTTCTTAATTTTATATCAGCAAGCTTTTACTTCTCAAAAAAAAAAAAAAAAAAAAAATCATATCATATTGTTTTTTTTTTTTTTTTTTAAATTTATTTATTCAATTTTGTTATTTCCATTTGCATTCCTCTGTTATTTTTTGATTGATTTTGTTCGAATATATTTTCCCTTAACTGCCTTAGGATAATGGATTTAGACCTGTTATCCCTATTTTGCAGGTTGGGACCCTTTTTTTTTTTTTTTTTTTTTTTTAAATGCAGTTGTTTTGTTAAAGCCACACTTCATGTGTAGGATATGAAAGATTGAAATTTGATCCTTTCGTTTTTAACTGAACATAATGAAATCATAATTGCATGGAATTATGAAATCTTCTGTAATCAAAATATGTTATGTTCAAGCATTACTAGTCCTATTCACCTCATTTTATGGAATATTTCGATGATAATGTTAAAAGCAATAGTTAAATCCAGCTTTTCCAATTAACTTAAGCTTTTAGGATTAGTGTCAGTTTTTTTGTGGCAGAAGAGCCAGTTTTCTTGAGGTTAAACCTTGCCTTTGCTCTATCTCCCATTGTTAATTGGGTCTATTTATCGAGGGGATTTTGGACCACACGAGAGCGGAGTGTTAGAATAACAGTTATATGATTAAATTTAAATTTCAACGTTTACTATAAGCTTATAGGCTTTGGGATATGTTGCAGTTTATGATGGTATTAGATCATTTGATCCTGAGTTTGAATCATGTATCCACTCTACTTGTCATTTAGATACAGTATATAAAACTAAACATATTGGGCCCCACATATTGAGGGGGGGAGTCTAGGCCATATCATGTGAGGTTGATTATTACACTAATGGTTAAATGATTGAATTTTCCTTTTCTTATGAGCTTAAAGTTTTTGGGATAAGTGGTAACTTATTAGGTAATAGGCCTATGGCATTATAAGTGGCCTTTTTAAAACCATGAATGCCTTTCTTTATCTTATGTTATCTTTTTTAGTTGATGTGATGTTACATTGAATTATTATATACTGGTCACTTTGTTGCAAAAATGAAGACAGTTTAGTGGCACATCATTGCAAATTGAAGGTTAGGACCGTTTGCACATGCCTCCCTACTTTTCAAGCCAACAATGGATAGTGGCCTTACTTCTTGTTGGATAAAATGGAACAAAAATTGCGTTTTTGCTTGTGTTGGACTTATTAAATCCTGGTATGCATTTGGAATATTTCTTAATTCGAATTACTTCTACATGAATTCATTCATATGTATATAATATCTTTCCAGGATTTTGAATTTGATCCAACTTTTTTTTTCATTTAAGTGGAAATCACAAATCATGAGTGAATTTTCAGGTGGATCTTTGCTTGGGAGTTTTGGTTTTTTCTTATTCCCTTAAGCATTGTGAAGTGGTAATGGGGTACATAGGATAAGTATATGTTTTAGGGTCAAATCTTGCTTGGACAAAAAAAAAAAAAGAAAAAAAAAAAGAACTTGTTCTCAGTGATCTTTTGTGATAAATGCTCTCAGCAAGGCTATTTTCTTATGCAAAGCTCAGATGTTTGTACTTTTTTTTAATATTGACTGTCTTCAATAAATAATACTAGCATTGAGCATTTAGCCTGTCGATAGCACAATTATTTATTTAAGAGTTTGGCCTTACACTGTAGGCTTTCTTTGTGGTAGATCTTATCTTTATATTGCTAGGCAAAAGACAAAAAGAAAAAAAAAGGGGAATGGAAAAATGGGATAGATAATGGCACTGAATCCGATCCATACTCTCTGGAAATAATCTCTTTTCTTATCTTATGCACGGCTTAATTGTTTGCAGGCCATATTCTATTCACTAGCTTTGGTAGATAATAGATTCAGATTTTACCGTTGCTATTACTAGTATTAATTTGAGAGTATTTGGACCCCCTTTTTCTGGTGACCTTCATTTCAGATTTTTTGGAAGATATAACTTATCAAAAATAAAATAAAATTCAGAAGATATATTTTTAGGTACTTTGATCTTTGTTTCTCATTTTTATGCCATCATGGATGCTGTGTTATGCAATCACAGTCTGCCCCTCTGACACTCACATTCCTTGTACAGAATTTACGAATGGCTACCCTAAACAGAATTGGCCTCGCTGGCCTTGCTGTCATGGGCCAAAATCTAGCCCTCAACATTGCTGAGAAGGGCTTTCCAATTTCTGTTTATAATCGGACCACCTCAAAAGTTGATGAAACAGTAGAGCGAGCCAAACAAGAAGGAAACCTTCCATTGTATGGTTTCCACAATCCTGAATCCTTTGTTCATTCCATCCAAAAACCTCGTGTGATAATCATGCTTGTAAAAGCTGGGTCTCCAGTTGATCAAACCATCAAAACCCTATCAGTTTACATGGAGAAAGGAGACTGTATCATTGATAGTGGTAACGAGTGGTATGAGAACACTGAGAGGCAGGAGAAAGCCATGGGTGAACTTGGTTTGCTCTATCTTGGAATGGGAGTTTCGGGTGGTGAAGAGGGAGCTTGACATGGGCCATCAATGATGCCTGGAGGTTCCTTTGAGGCCTATAAGCACATTGAAGATATCTTGCTTAAGGTGGCTGCCCAGGTTCCTGATAGCAGCCCTTGTGTTACTTACATTGGTAAAGGAGGATCAAGCAATTTTGTTAAGATGGTTCACAACGGGATTGAATATGATGATATGCAGCTAATAGTAGAGGCCTATGACGTTCTTAAATCAGTTGGGAAACTCTCTAATGAGGAATTGAATCATGTTTTCTCAGAATGGAACAAGGGAGAGCTTTTGAGCTTCTTGATTGAGATCACTGCAGATATATTTGGAATTAAGGATGATAAGGGAGAAGGTTATCTAGTAGACAAGGTTTTGGATAAAGCTGGCATGAAGGGTACTGGTAAATGGACAGTTCAGCAAGCTGCTGAATTGTCAGTTGCAGCCCCCACTATAGCATCATCCTTGGATGCTAGGTTCCTCAGTGGTTTGAAGGAGGAAAGAGTTGAAGCAGCCAAAGTGTTTAAGTCAGGTGGCATTGGTAACATATTTAGGTGTTGTTTGGATTTTGGGAAACTCAGTTAACAAAACTGAGTTTTGTTAACTCATATCCCAAAATTTGTGGGCCCCACATGAATTAACATCATCCATGTCTGTTTGGCTTTTTTTATGGGTGTTAACTCAGTTAACAAAATTGAGATTTTTGGGATTTGAGTTATCAAACTCGGAAACTCTCTAGGGCTGTTTTCAATTTTTTTTCAAGTTCTGAGTTATGTTAACTTAGTGGCAAAGGTGTAATATTCATCAATTTTTGGGTCCCACAGCAAAGTTACATTAAATCAGATTAGACGCAGTGGACCCACTAGCTCCCAACGGTGCTTTTTGTGTTTACTTTCCCAACTACCCAGCACTTCTCAGCACTTCACTACTTTCATCACTTCCATTTTCCTTCTCCCAAACCCACATCACAGCAACAACTCCGTGAACTGATCAGCACCTTCAGCACAGCTCTGTGAACCGATTTTGTTTCCGGTGAGACCCATATTCAGCCCCTCCATCTGTTGGGTTTTATTTTGTTATTTTTTTTGTTTTTTTCATGTTCCTCCATTTTTTGTTCTGTGTTTACTGAGACCTTGAGGAATGGCTGTGAATGCTTGTTTATTTATGCCTCTTTTTTTACTCCCTACTCAAATATAGCTTTTATGCCTCTTTTTATGTTTTTATTTTTATTCTTTATTTTAGAAGTTTCTGGGTTTGTTCCTCTGTTACAGCCATGGTATTGTGAACAAAACACCATCACAGATGACATTGAGGTTTAGATTTAGTTTGTTTAGTGGCTGTTTGCTCAGGATGCTGCAAATTATGTGTACTTAAGACACTGCCGTGGCAGTGCTCATACTTTGAGTGTTTAGTTTAATGCTATTTCCTTTGAACCGAGAAAAATAAGAAGAAGAAAGAGACATAAGTAGTGTTTAATTTTGTTTTATTAATTTACTACAGAGAAGCAATGCAGGTCAAATTGGAAGAGAGGATCCTAAAAATTAAAGTGGCCCCACTACTTTCCAAAAGTTGAACTGATTTCAGTGGTTGTTGAATGAGATGTTTAGAAGAATTTGCATAAGACTTACTGATGTTTAATTGAGAGAGTGGAGACTATGCTGTGGTGTGTGGGTTTCTGAAGTTGGGGACAGAGTGTTTTGTTGTGAAAAGGGCGTGAAGAGGAGAGAAGGAGACAACGCGGGTAGGCTTGGTGACCGTTTTGTACACCTGATTTGCAGTTGATTTTTGTGGGACTTAGTGAGTGACATAAATGTGAGAGTTGGAATTAAAAACCCAACTGAGATATTCCGTCCAAACAACCCACTGAACTGAGTTATAGAAATTGGGGTATTTTTGAGTGATGGGTGATGAATGATGAGTGATCAGTGATGAGTGATGAAAATTGAGTGAAGAGTGATGAGTGAACAAAAAAAATAAACCAAATAGGGCCTTACTGACCAAGCGGTGGATAAGGAAAAGTTGATTAATGATGTTAGGCAAGCACTTTATGCATCCAAAATATGTAGCTATGCCCAGGGAATGAACTTGATACGTGCAAAGAGTATTAAACAAGGTTGGGACTTGAAATTGGGGAGCTTGCTAGGATTTGGAAGGGAGGTTGCATCATCTGTGCTGTATTTTTGGACCGTATCAAGAAAGCCTATGACAGAAACCCAGATCTCGCCAGCCTCCTTGTGGATTCAGAGTTTGCGAAGGAGATCATTGACTGGCAGTCTGCTTGGCGAAGAGTTGTCTGCCTTGCTATCAATGCAGGCATTAGCACTCCTGGTATGTAGTCTTGCTTATTTTGACATGTAGAGGAGGGACCGGTTGCCAGCTAATCTGGTCCAAGCTCAAAGAGATTACTTTGGAGCTCATACATATGAGAGGACTGACATACCAGGATCCTTCCATACCGAATGGTTCAAGATTGCTAAACAGTCAAGGATCTGATTGATCATTGATCTGTCTGTGGTGGTCCCCTGCCTGGGGAAAATGTTATCAGCAAATGTAATAATGTTTCTAATGGAACTGATAAATTGGAATATCATCCCATCAACTTGTGGAGGCAGCCTCTCTTCAAGATGGGTTTGTTAAATCCGTAAATCATATTTATTCGGTTTATTGTGGACGTCCAACACGATTTGGCATTCTAATTTAATTATTAAATTCCTTCAATTCTATGATCCTTCATGTATAATAAGAGCATATATATTTCCCTATAATTTTTGGGGAGCCAAACAGTGTTCCATTGAGTGCCTATCGAAGAATGATCTACTAGAAAATTGTATTTTCCATTGTCTTATTAATTTTTCGTCCCCTTCAACATTTTCCTTATCTTTTCTAGTGTTTGTCACTCAAATATGGTAACTTTGTTAACTAAACTCCCGAAGCAGTGGTGAAGTTTTTATACTCAAAAGTTTTCATTCTTAAAGAGTCTTCTGAGGAGATCTTATATCATAATAGAAATGCTTTACAGTTCTGGGCGGGCATTGTCTATATAATTGATGGTGTTGGTGGGACATAAATAAACTAAATGTTCTTTTTGTTATTATTGGATCTGCAACCATAAGGCTTGAGGAAAATACCTTCTTAATGGTTATAAAAATTCTAATAGTTTTATTGATTTTTGATGTACCAAGTGGATTTGTAATTAGTGGAGCATCAAGTAAAGTTTGACCTGTCTCTGACGGAGTGGGGGAATGTATAATTTTTTGTATTATATAAAACTACCCTTGAAGAGATGGTAGTTACTTCCTTTTACTAACTTTTTTTTTTTTTTTTTTTTTTTTTTTGAGAAACTCCTTTTACTAACTAACATTCCTTTTGGCTCTTGCAACTTTCTTTTATTATATGTTTGCTCTGGATAGGGAGCCTGTTGTGAAGAAGCACCTGTTTGAGACGCTTGATCTAATTTACATGCCCATAGCAGCTTGTTGACTTGTGATTTCACTTTTAAGTTGTGCAGCATTGGAAGTGGATTGGTGATATCGATTGTGCACTAGTAACCGTGCATTCTCATGTTCTGTGGTAACCATATCTGAAACCTTCTAACTGGGCACAACACACTGTCTACAGTCTCTCAAGACAGTGTCTCTTGTTGGTTGCCTGGTTGCCCATCCTATAGCAAATATGTTATGATTAGTTGATTACAATTATTTGTCTATTGGTGCTAGAAACTATACTACTTTTAGTTTTACCACAAGAGAGGTAGCTGTAAGAAGCCTTTATGGCCTATCACACTTATAAGTACAGGAGTTGTAGATTTAAGTAATGACAAGTTTCATTAATACCTAAGTGATCTTATACCATAACGTAATGCAGAGTTAAAGTGGTGCGTGTTAGTGACCATACCTTAAATTCTCTTTTTTGTTGTATTAAAAAAAAAAAAAAAAAGAAGCAGGGATAAAGTACCGTTTTTTGTAGGGATCTAAATTACTACACTTTAGACTCTAGAGAGAGGAGCAAATACTTTTGTGCCCGCAGCTGATACTGAGGATTAATGCTCATTACTAGGCACTAGCTAGGTCAGCAAACATCCAGCGACACCCTAAACCTCCTTGGTTGTCACAGTTTATAGACCTTAAGTTTTATTTGTACCTCCTTGTTCTTAATGTGTCTTAACTTTTGATGAAGCCTGATAAAGGACCAGTGTACAATAGAGGTCAGCTACAAACAAAATGTGTTCATATTTACATTTTACTTCTGCTACATCAAGAATTTATAGTAAAATTCCCTGGCTATTTCTTCCTCCTAGCACTTTTAATTTTGTTAGAAGCTGAATCTGCAAATTGCCCCATGCTTGCCGGAGATTAAGCAGTTGAGCTACCTGCTTGAACCTCGAAAAAGATACTTAAATGGTTAAATATCATGACAGAATTAAAATCTAGCTAGCTTCCAATTTTCTATTTCTGTGATATGACCCAATCTTTTTCATGTTAATGGCTAAAGAATAATTTGCATGATTTTTCATATGCCATGTTCAGTCACCTGTCACCAAGTTGTAAATCTTAGGAATCTCAATTCTCAACTTGCTCTTTTTCTACTTCTTAATGATACTAATACAAAGGAGACAAATAGAAAAACAGCCATTTTCTTGCATACATGTCACATTTAACAAAAAATACATCTGCATCAATGATTTATATATGCATGTACCAGTTACTTATCTTGATTCACCATTAATTCTGAAAAGCTAGAACCATAAAACAGTAATGGATGGCTCTCTGCCTTTAGTTACCCTAAACTTATTGGATTCAGATCAAGATAATGCACTCGTTCTAGGGGTAGATCTGCAGAAAAAAATAAACACTCTATTCTTCTTTGAAAATCTCTTTTCTTACCTTGATTCCACTTGAAACTTGACTTGCAGCGCTCAGTGCCCACTGTATTGACTCTTCTTTTTCTTCTTTGCTTCTACTTTCTTCTTTTTTCTTCCCCTTTTTGCATGGTTTCTTTCCTGAGGAGGAATACTTACTATTTGCTTCATTTTTTGCATGCTTGTTCTGAACAATGCTGCCACTTCCCTCACCTTTTCCACATGGAAGTTCATGGTGGCTTGGACCAGAAGAGGCGTCAGAGGCCATAGAGTTATCACTCTCATCACTATCATCGTCACCGTCACCATCACCATCACCATCATCATCAACATGAATATCTTTGTAGTTGTCATTTTCACTTTGTATAGGGGAGTTGATGTACATTGTCCACCCAGACTCACTGCCACTATGTTCTTCTGCAGCTGCATGAGCTTGGGAAGACTCCATTACTGTAGCTTTAGGAACAGAATATAAGGAAAAACATAGTCCAATGAAAAAGAGAGAGAAAAGCAAGTAGTTAGAAACTTGATATCGGATGTTTCTAAACAACCTGCAATATACAATCCTCATCAATAACCTGGAAAATACACTTAAATATTTGTCTATTTGGCTCTTTACCAAGTGCTGCTTTCCACACATAGGACAAAGAAACCTATCTCAACAGTGCACATTAAACCCTCATTATTAAATTGCCAGAGTAAATGTCCCCTGGCAATCCCATCACCTTAATGTCTATGGTTTCAATTACTAGAAGACAAGCCTGCTCTGATAAAAAGAGTACCATCTCAAATTATAAGAGAAAACGTTTGTGTAGACTTTGTAGTATTGGGGCTTTTGACTTGGTCATTTGACCTCACCTGAAAAAGCCCATCTTATTTCTCTCTGCCTATTGCATAAATAAAGAACAGCTTTTAGGGTGTGTTGATGGTCATTTTGGAAGTCAAAAGGAAAGAAGAAGCCCAACAATATGGGTGGAAATGGGTTAGTAAATAGATAGCAAATCCATTAAATTCAAGCGGCAGGAATAATGGATTACAGGCCCATGAGATAAACAAATGGGCCTTGAGGAAGCAAATGAGCTTAAAGAAGTCCAGAAAGAAAGAAGTAGCAAACCCATGGGCAGTATATGATGAAGAAAAGTGAGAATGGGTCACAGTAAGCTCGAAGTAATGCAAGCAAAGAAAGTAAGGGGTTGATGGCAAGCCCACGAGCCCCAAAGATGAGACTAAGGTAATTGGGCCGGGAAACCCAATGAAGTTAGTAAAAGTTCATGGGAATACAAAGTTAGGAAAAGGGTCAAGGAAGCCCAAGAGAAAGCAAATGGGTCAGGGATGCCCAAGAGAAAACAAATGGGACACAGGAGCCCGCAAGAAATATGATAGAAAACTAATGGCCATACTGAGCCAAGAGAAGAATAAACAGCAGGCCCAAAGGGGGCCCAGCAGGATTGGGTCAAATAAACATCGCAACAGGAATGGCAGAGGAGTATGGCAGGAAATGATAGCAGTTAGGGAGTAGGCTGAAAGAAGGCAATGGCCTAACATCAAATAAAGCCCAGCCCCTAAGGGGAGTGGGGGATCAGAAAATAGCTCACATAAGAAATCAAGGATAGACGGCAGACTATGCAAGTAAGCCTCCAGATCACGGCGAACGCATGAGCAGTAGATAGATTTTGGACATACATGGAAGGGAGGCATGCGCAAGGCCTAAACATCACCAGCTTATACCCAGCCAATACAAGACACGGTGAGGTTATGGGTCAGAGGTAAGAGGGCATGGTTTGGCGATGGGGAGAGGAGAAAACCTATTTTGAGGTTCCTGCTCAGGCTTTTCTGGGGAGAATGTCATGCTGGGGTGACATATCACCCAAAAGAAGCAAGGATGAGTTAGAATCAATAGGTGCATGCCTGGTGAGTAGAAGGAGAAAGAGCATCCATACCGTAGCAGGTAAGGGTGCCACGGCAAACAAACAAACAAAACAATCTTCTTTATTTGGTGATGGGTAGTGGCATAGCCAATGGACCAGTGGCGGTCGGCAAGTACACCCAGACCAGACAAAGGTGGTTGAAGGTTAAAATAGTAAAACTCAGTTACAGCAGGCAATATAAAAGGAGGCCCTTGCCGTGCACAGGGAACAACAACACAATCACGATAACAGTAACCTCTAAGGAAAACCAGGAAAAAAAAAAAAAAAACGAGTATTGAGGAAAGGAAGGAAAAAGAAAGATAAGAGGAAAATTAAAAGGAAGAAAAGAAAAACAGAGAGTTAGATCGGCAGGCATGTACCAATTGGTTGATTCCCTCTCTCTCTTTCCAAGTCTTACTCTCTACCAAAAGCAAAAGGGTTTCTTTTTGGCACCAACCATTTAGGTTCGTTTCCCTCAAAGTGATTAATTTCCACGATAGGATTTTCCTGGGAAATTATTTGCATTGAGAAGAAACGTTCTTTCCTCTCTGGTTTTGGTCTTGTGGACCAGATTGATCTGATTTCTTTCTTTTAATTAACCCATATACTACCCACTTATTTCCTTTGCTTCCTTTATAAAATTGATTGCTATTATTGTGATTATATTTTTTAATTAGGGATTATTTGGTCATTTTTGATTAAGTAGCCGAAGTACTCTTTTTTGCTATTATTATTATTATGTTTGCCTGCCACGACTTATCTAAAATAGCCTAGCCTGTCGTAAGCATGCTCTTGGCAAACGAGGCATAGTTTGCGCACAAGCTGGACCAAATTGAGTTGCAGTTGGACCGGTCTCAACTCTCTTACTCAGAATACTTGGGCTTAGTACCGCAGGAGGCAGCCCAGCCCCAATATAACAAAAAGGCCCCCAATAGGGTGAAAACAGATGAGCCCCACCCAAAAGGGAAGAGAATATGAGCGTCGTTTTCTTAAATAGCTTACAATGGTGCCTCTTCCTCTATCATGAATAATATTTTAGCCTTTCACATCTTTAAAACTCTGTCTTGTCATCAATAAACAAGCGGCCTTTTTGTATGAAATGCAGAGAAAACAGCTGGGTTTTGGCACCCCAAAAAAAAAAAAAAAAAAAAATCATCAGTAGGATTGGATGAAGTTGCCAAAAGGTCATTTAGCTTCTATTCTTTCTGTACTAATTGTTTTCTTTCTTCACAAAAAGAAGGCTAGCTAATGTCCTTTGTGTTATAGAGGATAGATAATGGAAAGTTTGGAAACTCAATTACAATTTACAACTGTCCTTAGGAGTTGCAATAATTATCTATTGCATCAGTTATATGCATCTTACATGTCTCACAGAATGTCTGTGAATGCGATATGCATATTTCCACTGCATGAGAATTTATTTGTTACATCAGTACAAGCAATAACAATATAAGTATTCACAAAAAAAAAAAAAAAAAAAAAAAAAAAAAAAAAAAAAAAAATACAAGTATTAATATTGGGTGCATCAGTAGCAACAATAGCAATATAAGCGTTAGTGGCTAATTGACATTCAATGACACTTCAATATTGTTTTCACTATTTCACCTTAACTGGATAATTGGATACTGTGATTGAGTCCACCTACATTTTGGGTTGTAGTTAAGTGGTTGAGCATGTTTTCATCATTATGTAGGCATTTCTATGGTTCCCCACTTCATTAGTAGTTATCTATATGTAGGTCAGACAAGTAATGCTCCTCGCCAGATTCTTCCTTTAAAGTGTCTGCCCTTGGAAATTGCTTCAACTTGCTTTTGGTTCTGTGCTGCATGTGAATGGAACTCTCTGATTTCTCTTTTAATAATTAGACGGTATGGCCTAAATTGGGTAATCTAATCATCATTTGCATTTCTGTTTACTTTTGGTATGGACTTTCCACAATTCAAATTGGAGAAATCAAACATGTAAAGTTTGATTTACCGATACATGCTTATTATTTCATTTAATATCTGTAGAAGCCTTGATTAATTCTACACTTACGCTTCAAAATAGTTCTGCTATTCCTAACATTTAAGTTGTCTATGCTAGAGCTGACAAAGAGGGTTTTTGTCTTGGTTAGCTTACCATATTGCTTATGGCCCTTGTCTATCTTGAAATTGTTTTCGCAGAGTAACAAATTTAGGCCACCATGGACGTAGAGCAACCTGACGCACTATCATCTGAAGAAGCGGATCTACTCATCCACAGCACGAAGAAGCAAAAAGCCTCCTCTCAAACCTTCTGCCCCAAGTGCCGCCTGCGCTTCTACAAGGATTCCTTAATCCGACCAACTCGAGACTGGGAGGACCACTCCTTGTAGAACCTTCGAATAACAGACACAGATATTGACTCCAACCAGGATGATGATTCCGATGACTCATGCCCCCTGATCCTGCTATTGAAAGAAGATAAGAAATGTATTAGAGCCCCCTGGAGATCGACATTAATAATCAAGGCTTTTGGTAAATCCTTGGATTTCAAATATGTTGACTATAAAATCCGGGCCATTTGGAAACCACAAGGAGACCTCTAATGCATAGCTCTTGGCCTGGACTACTTTCTCATTAGATTCAAGCTCAAAGAAGATTACTGGAAAGTCTTGAATGAGGGCCCCTGGTTCATAGGTAAGCAATTCCTCTCTGTCCGGCAGTGGTCACCAGGATTCAAGCCATCTGAGGCTAAGCTGACCACGACTGCTATTTGGGCTAGACTTTCGGAATTGCCCATGGAATTCTACGATAACTCCATCCTTCAACGGATTGGAAACCAGTTAGGTGACCTTTTCAAGATAGATGCTCGCACCATTGACAATGTCCAAGGATGTTTTGCCAGAATCTGCATCCAAGTAGACTTAGACTCTCTTCTCGTCTCCAAGGTCCGCATCGGCTCCCTGGCGCAACTTGTTCAATAAAAAAATTATTATTTTATTGATCCGTCAGTTTTCCCGTTAGTTTGGTAACGGAATGGTGCTTCAAGGACTTAAATGAAGGGTGTTAATTAGTTTAGGGACTAAAAGTGATAAAAATAAAATATATAGACTAAAATGGAAAAAAGTTAAAATATAGGGACTAAAAGTGCATTTACGCCAAAAAAAATCCAAAATCGAAATTACCATAAATGAAAATGATAGAAAAATAAATAATCAAATACTAATAATAGAGTGAAAAAATTCAATCTTAAAAAATCCAAATAATTACAAAACACAACTTGTCCTTAACATTTCATGGGTGCTTGTAAATAGCTCAAAGAAAATGGTAGAGCTTTAACAAGGGGTTGATATCACCACTGGGGGCACAATGTAGCCGCTCAAGCTTGAAGTGTATGGCCTTGACAAAAAGATTATGATTGGTGACTTGAGTGATGAGCTGTCTTAGACGATGTGGGCTTTATGATGTCCACTAGCCCTGCCATTACCCTATGCCTCCACCTTTGTCTCGATGTTGGAGACATAAAATTGGTGTCATCATTCTTAATGATGATTTTAGAAACCCTAATTCTCGTTGGTTCAAATTTTTGAAATCGTAAGTCTCTCTAATTCAGATTTGTGAAACCCTATAGGTCTCATTAGTTCATATGAGAGAGAGAGAGAGAGAGAGAGAGTGTGTGTGTGTGTGTGTGTGTGTGTGTGTGTTTACCTATTAATACTCATATAATTGGGCTACCCAATATATCTTTACCTATTTAAGTCATTTCTTCAATTAGGTGGGTAAAGATTGACTCAAATATGCGAGCTATAAGTGCACCACCCAGTTGCCCCTCCCCTTTTTAGGGGACAAGCTTAGGTTAACGTCTTACTTAGTCGGGTGCTCTTGCACTTCTCTATGGAGTATGCTTCAGTCAGATGGATTGAAGGTAGAGTGTTTGAGAGTCGCCACCTAGTTTGGGTCCATAAACCAACTAGGCCCCTTGTGAAGGGTCTTGTATATCCATATTTTAGGTTTGGCGTTAAGTTATGGGGATGAACCAAAATAGCATTGAAATCATATGTTCATGTGTGGATTTGTTCATTTTTTAGAACTAGCCTTTAGGCATCCAATTCCTCTCAACCCATAGGCCGACCTCCATTCATTGTGTTCCATACCCTAGTTCTATTAAGGAATCCTCTAATAAGCTATTCTAACCAAGTGTGCATGTGCACACACATACTAGTTCTATTGCATCCAACATGTTATCTCATTCTAGAATCACATAACATAAGCACATATCCATATCATGTCACATCATATCTCACACATTATGTTCTAGGCAATAAGCATACATAAATCACATTCATGCTCATCACATCTCATATTCATCACTCAAACCACATGTTCATCATGTTCCCAACAAGTTCATCATGTTCCCAACAAGTTCATCATGTTCAGAATATTCAATCTTCATAATAACTTAAAAAAAAAAAAAACATATTCAATCCTATCCTAAACATGGATGATTATACTATAAGTTACATGATCCATACCTTTTTTAGATGACATATTGACATGTTAGTTCTTTCTTGTGAAGGTGGGGTGCGTGGTACTTAACTTCCTTGAAAGCGGTTTTAGACTCAAAGCTAGCATGAGCCTAGGAATATGCGGTGCCTATTAAAAAGAGGAAAAAGGAGTCGTCGCCTAGTTATAGGTTTAGGAACCAAAAAATGATTACATAAAGGTCTTTCTACCATACAAGGTTTGGAGTTAGGGTATAGGATGGGAAAAGGTTAGCACCCCAATCCTGCCTAGCTATAGCTGGCCTTCATATGTCATTACTAGATAGTGGTGTCTATCTAATGAGCCTATGTGAACACGTGTATGCATCTAAGCCCTAGAGTTCGTTTACAGGTCATATAAGAAAGACATGGAAAGCATAGTAGACATATGGAAGGTAATCAATCATGTGAAGGTCAAAGGAATGTATGAACATATGCATATTTGATCATGTGAATGTAGAAGCATGTGAACATCCAAACATGTGAATATGGAAGCATGTGAACATAAATATGTGAATATGGAAGCATGTGAAGATATGGGAGTGCAAACATGGAAGCGTGTGAACATGTGAATGTGCAAGCATGTGAATATGGGAGCATCTAAACATGTGAGTATGTGAACATGTGAGCATTTAAACACATGAACATGGAAGCGTCTAAACATATGAGCACGTGAACATGTGAGGATCTAAACATGTGAGCATCCAAGCATGTGAGCATGTGAGCATCCATACATGTGAGCATATGAGTATCCATGCATGTGAGCATGTGAACATATTAGCATGGGAGCATGTAAGCATGTGAAGATATGAACATCCAAGCATGTAAGCATGTGAGCATAAGAGCATGCAAGTGTATGGGCAATCAAGCATATGAGCATAAGAGCATGCAAGAATGTGAACATATGAGCATTCAAAAATGTGAGCATATAAGAACGTACCTCGTACCGCCTAATCACCTCAGCATTTAAGCACAATCATCAAAGCGCGTGAACACATGAACGTCCAATTGCATGATTGCATAAACCTCCAAGCATATAGATATATCATCATCTGAATGTGTGCACATGTGGGTACAAACAAAGGGTTGATACTTAAGGAGAATTAATGATTAACTCTTATGGAGGAGTGACACTTAATTAAAGTTGAGTCTTCATCAAGTCATATATGTCTTTCCTTTATTAAACTCAACATCAATTATTGAATGTACTCTTGATCTTTAAATGTGCTCTGGCTTTTTAATGTACTTCAATCAATCAACCTTTGTTGCCTTAGATATCAAATTAGTTTGAATTCAAATATCCAAGTATTTTAGGAAGGATCCTCAAATTAAATAAGTCATTGATTGCTTTTTTGTCCTTTCCTAATTAACCTTTAAATTGAAATTCAACTATCTTCAATATATCAGGCAATGTGATCTCTTGATTTTCAACCATTAATGTTTGTCAATTACTTTGGAAATAAAACCTTAAGCCTTTTAGGAAAGATTAACATTTAATACCTCATTAATCACTTGTCTTTTCCTTAATTTACTTTTAGGTTTAAATTCAAAATAGTCATCATCTCATCATTAAAGCTTTATTGTCACCAACTTGGAAAGAGATTTTAATCTAGAATTAGACTTTTATCTTTTAGGAAAAGTCTTTCCATTAATGCTTAATTACATTCCATGATTATCTTTTAGATTTTATGACCTTTAACTACAAGATTTTTAGGTATTTTAATTATATTGCATACGATACAAAAGGAAACAAAATAAATCAGAAAACATGCACTTAAAGCAAATAAAACAAATAAAGAACGATGATAAACATGACATTAAATCTAATAGAGTCAAAAAGGAAAGAAATTTGGGTTCTCCTTAGGTTGGCGTACGCCGTAAGAAGAGTGTGTACGCATCCTTCTATTGGTGTATGCATCTGAGGTTCAAATTGGAATTCCAGGAAACCAACAAGAACAAGAACCCTCGCCGTCTAAAAAGTGCGTACGTTGGAATATGGGTGTGTATGCGTCATAACCCATGCATACGCATCTTGAGGCAGATTAGGGTTCTTCAGAGATTTGTAGAAAATGAGAGAGACTGAACACACAACGAAGCTAGAATAAATATTTTTTGGAGGGAGTTTTAATCTATGGCGTCTGCTCTTGATGATAACTCTTTATCAATAGACCAAGACACTAATAGGTTTTTGCTGTAGACGGAGATTGAATCCCAGATCTCCTATTCAACCATCAGAAACTTTACCAGTTAAGCTAATTGAAACCCACAAACATAATATGATATAGAAATCAACATATTAAATAATTAAAAAACAACAAAGAACATAAAAGAAATAAGAAATCGAGAAGGAGAATGTGGATCATGGAAAAGATCTACATTTCCTCCTCATGTCACTCATAGTAATTTGATTGACCGACCCCTTGATTAAAATCTGCTACTACAAATTTGTGTGTGGGTTAACAACTTGCATAAAGGTTGATATTGGATATATGATTAAGAAACCTAAGACTAATGAAGGTGGCTATAAGATCACAAAAGGGTTAGTGTGATTAAGAAATCATGAGAAAAAGAATAATTTTCTAATAACCAAAGGGTTAGAAAACTTAATCAAGTGTTCATAAAAACTGTCCTTACACTCTTAGAAGCTTCCTATGTATTTTCGGGTCATTTTGGCAGAGTTTTCACTATGGGTCAAAAGTTGGATCCTTTTGGTGGTGGAAAGTGGGTGTATTTATAGGCTTAGTGGAGACTAGGGTTTATGGTGGGATGTTTTAATTAATCAACGAGCCAGATTGATTGACCAAAAGAGTGCGTAGGCATTAAATTAAGTGCATATGCGTCTATACACATGCATATGCACTCTTTGTAAGCCTTTTGAATATTGGGCTTAAAAAAGGGTTTTGGGCTTGAAAATGGATTTTGGGCTTAAGCTTGGTTTCTTGGGTCACATTTTGGGCTTTATTAAGTTACTGTGCTCCATATACGGTGTTGGTAGCGATTTGATTTCTCGTTATTGGGACCGGGGGCTTGGATATAAGTCGGAACAAAATAGGGTGTCTACATATACTAAAGCGGATGCACTTACCCTACTTATTACCACAACACCACATACTCAAAATGCATGACATCTGATATGCATGTTCATATTCACATTCAAGTACATTCAAAACCTTAGTCATTGAACTAAGGAATTAAAACAAACTAAAGATGTCCAAAAAAAACAAAGACCTAAACACATTTCTAAACATAAAAAAAAAAAAAAGATTAACATGCATTCTATCAAGTTAAACAACAGATAGAAAACATAACACAAATAAATATAGGTTCTTCTGGGTGAGCCTACATACACATGCTCCAGGTCGTGGAGCTGGGTATGCAACTCAACCCAAAACTAGCATGCAAGCAAATAAAAAACTATATCTATTCTAACCTAGAATGCAACTAATCTAATCAAGTAATTAAACAATAGGAAATGAACAAAATAAATAACAAAGTGGCTATTTATAGACCACAGACTTAAAACTAACTTAGCTATAATTTACAAGGAGTTTTGTCCAATTATACATGAGATAGTGGGGGCTTGGCTTGTAGTGACAAGTGGTTGAAGAAGTAGGGGATTGGCTAAACCAAAAGCATCTGCTGGATAAGGCTACTGCAAAGAGTAGTAAATGCTTCTGACATACATAGATAAGTCTGAAGCTACTTTAGGATGTTTCTAGGTCCTATTTTATTTATTTATTTATTATTTTTTTTTACTTTATAAGTGTTGGACCTGTTTGGTCCCATCCATCTCTTCCTTGGAACCATTCTTCGTCGACATTAGCATCTGGGTCATGGTTATCATAATAGGGATCATCGTAGCCAAGTAAAGGATTAATCATTTCTCTTAAGAGGTAACCTTCCTACGGCCATTGTTTTTTGTAAGCTTCTAGAGTGCTTGGTCCTATTTTGGATAAGGTTCCTAAATTAGGAGATTCTATCCTACTAAGAGCATTCTGACAACATGCCCATGTGGTGTCCATGTGTAAATGGAGGGAGTCATCTTGGTTAGTGAGCCAATGAATTTTTGGTGGGTGAAAGATTCCTTCCACTCGAATGTCCTTTTTTGAATTGAGCTTAGCAATCAGGGATCTCGTAGTAATTTTGCGACCAAATCTTGTTGGTCTGTGATAGGATACTTTTTCCAATCTCTATTATGAGCATCATTTTTCAGGATTTCAAACCAGAATTTTTGAAAATATCTATTTTCATTGGGAAAAACAAGTCTGTAAAATCTTGGTTCAAAATGAAGAATTGAGTAAATACCACATATAAAGATAATGTATGACAATCCAGTTGGTTATCCAAAAGGCAAAAGGGGTTCTCCATGGTTGGTCCGGGTTACGATAAATAGCAAGAAAATGATTATGGTTTTGCTTAAGGTAATTACGAAGGACTTTGATGATTTCTTTGGATCTGGCTTCAAGGGTCAAGGTCTTTATTTGGTCTTTTATGCCTGAAGGAAAGTTTTCTATCATATTAAGGATATCATCAGGGGCTAAAGAGGATGAGCTTGAGGAAAAGGATAGATCTGTAATAGGATATACACACAAAGGTGAAGAAATAATTGTGGTGTTAATGGCTAGATTTCTGGAAAGGTATTAGTGATCAGGTTATCTTTTCCTTTGATTTGCTTGACTTGGAAGTGATGGAAATATGAGTGTACGAAGCAGAAAAAATAAATGGATCTACTTTAGTCATAATTGTTAACATGTGTCATATAAGTTTTAGAATTAGAGAACAAGAGAGTGTACCTTGAAGACGTGAAATTCAAAACCGAAGATCAGAAGTTCTTGAGAAGACTTTCAATCTTCACTCCAATTCCACTAGATGCCCAAGATGTGCAGTCTCTCAATCAGTTATATATGTGTGTTTCTAGAGAGAATAGAAGAGTGTCCAGCCCTCTCATACATACCAATTCATGTAATTGCGATAATCAAAATTCTGTATGTTTCTATCCTATAACTGATTATCTTTTGGGCTTTAATATGTGACTTGGAGTGGGACCAAAAGGGAACAAATAAGACACTAGCTCCAATAGGCCTTGGGTTTTTTTGTCAACTCTTGACAAGTCCAAAGTTACCATTAATTATATTTAATACCACTATATAAATATAATTGCACTCTAGGCCTTATTAATAAATTATATCCCAAGACTTTATTGTACTTGAAACCCCTTCATCAAATGATGTGAACCCTGTCAAGAATAACGAGACCCAACAACGAAAGGGAACCCAAGATCGTTCTATGGACAGATTTGAATGGAAGACCTCGACCCGTTGTTTATGACAAACAAGAACCTTGGTATAAAGAAGACGCCACAAACGGTGGTGGAAACTCCGTTTGATAAGTCAAGATGAACGCCACGGGAAATCTCGATAAGTTCAAATAGTTCTTCAAAGAACCAAAGAGAATAAACCTCACAAGTTTTATGAATATTCAAAATGTCATCCAAAAAACGTTTACAGACTTAGGAGCCTATTTAAGGGCTCTATAAAACTTGACAGACAAGAAAATATATTCTAAAAAAACTCCTAATTGATACCTAACCATATCAGGAATCAAATTTGACCTAAAAAGCATTAAATGCACCTAAAAACAAGGAAATAAATCACCTAAACCTAAAATAACGTTTTTTTAACATAAAAATACCAAAAATAATAAATTGCAATAATTAAATATTAAATTGTGTCGTGCATCACGATCATTCTAGAATAGGCCCAAAATATTTCTTGCCAATTCTTAGCCTTGACCGGATCCTTCTAGAACTTGAATCAATGTGACGATTCTTTGCTGCCCACGTGGATCATGCTCAATGGGCCTCCACGAATTTGCTTGAGCCCAAAACTCTTGGATGAGTCCGTTGAGTACATCCTTGAATTTCTTTGCTTGTGCTCTCGTAACCGGCCCAATTGGTACTTGAACGAGATCCTTCGAAGCGGTGCCTTGGTCTCCATCATTCCCCTCCTCTTGAAAAGGATTTGCCCTCAAATCATCACCTACATCAAAAGGACTCAAATCAGTAACATTAAAAGTGGCACTTACATTGTACTCACCAGGTAAATCTAGCTTATAAGCGTTGTCATTGATACGCTCGAGGACTTGGAAAGGACCATCTCCTCTTGGGAGCAATTTGGAACGTCTTTTTGCTGGAAATCTTTCTTTTCTCATATGCAGCCAAACCTAATCTCCGGGTTCAAAAACCAGATTGCGACGTCCTTTGTTGGCTTGTGTGGCATATTGCTCCGTTCTCTGCTCAATGTTGAGTCTTGCTTTCTCATGAATCTGCTTCACAAAATCAGCTTTCTTTTTGCCATCTAAATTAATGTGCTCCGTCAAAGGTAAAGGAGATAAATCCAATGGAGTTAAAGGATTAAATCCATACACAATTTCAAATGGCGAAAATTTGGTAGCAGAATGAACAGCTCTATTATATGCAAACTCAACATGTGGTAAACATTCTTCCCATGTCTTGATGTTCTTTCTAATGATTGACCTCAATAGAGTAGACAAAGTCCTATTTACTACTTCAGTTTGACCATCAGTTTGTGGATGACAAGTAGTGGAAAACAATAGCTTAGTACCTAACTTACACCACAAAGTCTTCCAAAAATAGCTCAAGAACTTAGCATCTCTATCTGAAACAATTGTCCTAGGCATGCCATGTAATCTCACAATCTCTCTAAAGAACAAATCAGCAACATGTGAAGCGTCATCCATTTTGTGACATGGAATAAAATGTGCCATTTTAGAAAATCTATCCACGACCACAAAAATTGAATCTCTTCCATGTTTAGTCCTAGGCAATCCTAACACAAAATCCATTGAAATATCAATCCAAGGCTCACTAGGAATTGGTAAAGGAGTATACAAACCGTTGGGCTGCACTTTGGATTTAGCTTGCTTACATGTGACACATCTACCACAAATCCGTTCGACATCTCGTTTCATGTGAGGCCAATAGAAGTGTTCCTGCAAAATAGCTAAAGTCTTTGCAACTCCAAAATGTCCCATTAATCCCCCACCATGTGATTCCTGCACTAATAACTCTCTCATAGAACAATTAGGCACACATAGCTTATTTTCTCGAAATAGGAATCCATCAAGTCTAAAGAACTTACCAGAGGCGATTTTCTCACAAGCTCGATATTTCTCACAAAATTCGTGGTCTTCAGCATATAATTCTTTAATATGTTCAAAACCAAGCAATTTTGCATCAAGTGTGGAGAGTAAGGCATACCTGCGAGAAAGTGCATCGGCGACTACGTTCTCCTTACCTTGCTTGTACCAAATGACGTATGGAAATGTCTCTATGAACTCCACCCATCGCGCATGCCTTTTGTTTAGCTTGTGTTGGCCCTTCAAGTGTTTCAAGGACTCATGATCGGTGTGAATCACGAACTCCTTAGGCCATAGGTAGTGCTGCCATGTCTCTAAAGCCCGAACCAATGCATACAACTCCTTGTCATAAGTTGGGTAGTTTAAGGCTGCCCCATTGAGTTTCTCGCTGAAGTAAGCAATTGGTTGTCCTTCTTGCATAAGAACGGCGCCTATACCAATACCTGAAGCATCACATTCAATTTCAAACGTTTTAGAAAAGTTAGGTAAAGACAACAAAGGTGCATTAGTCAGCTTCTCTTTGATTAATTAAAATGCCTTCTCTTGTGCTTCTCCCCACCGAAACCCAACGTTCTTCTTGATCACTTCGGTAAGCGGTGCGGCTAAGCTACTGAAGTCCTTCACAAACCGCCGGTAGAAACTAGCAAGTCCATGAAAACTACGAACATTAGCTACACTTGTGGGGCTCGGCCATTCTTGGATTGCACGTACCTTCTCTTCATCGACCTGTATACCTTGTGCACTAACAACAAATCCCAAGAATACAAGCTTATCGGTGTAAAAAGTGCACTTCTTTAAATTAGCAAACAACCTTTCTTTCCTTAGCACATCTAAAACGGATTTCAAATGTACTACATGATCGTCTATGTTTTTGCTATAAATGAGTATATCATCAAAATAAACAACAACAAATCTGCCTATAAATGCACGCAAAACATGGTTCATAAGTCTCATAAAGGTGCTCGGAGCATTAGTCAAACCAAAAGGCATAACTAACCATTCATACAAACCATATTTTGTTTTGAAGGCAGTTTTCCATTCATCTCCTTCTTTTATCCTAATTTGATGATAACCACTTTTTAAGTCAATCTTAGAAAATATGCAAGAACCATACAGCTCATCTAACATATCATCTAAGCGTGGGATAGGGTGACGATACTTTACCGTTATGTTGTTGATGGCTCGGCAATCAACGCACATTCTCCACGTCCCATCCTTCTTAGGCACAAGTAAGACCGGAACCGCACATGGGCTCATGCTCTCCCTCACGTGCCCTTTCTCCAACAATTCACTTACCTGCTGTTGAAGCTCCTTTGTCTCCTCAGGATTGCTCCTATAAGCTGGTCGGTTTGGAATGGTTGCACCGGGAACAAAATCAATTTGATGTTCAATCCCTCGGATTGGAGGTAACCCATGTGGTGTTTCCTCGGGGAAGACATCCTCGTACTCCTGCAAAAGAGAAACAATAGAACTAGGCAAAGCAAGGTTAAGTTCGTTAGTGTTTAAAAGTGCCTCTTTGTACAAAAGTACAATCATCGGCTGATTTGAAAACATTGCTCGCTTAATCTCACTCACTTTTGCATAAAAATTCTTTTGTTTTCTCTCTGATTTTCTCTCAAGGGCCGAACTTTGATTTTCTTTTTCTCTCTCATTTTTCTTGGCCTCTCTCTGATTTTTACTCTTTTTCTTTTGCTCACTCTCTTTCTTTTGATCACTCTCCTTTTGTAATCTCACTTGATCCTCGTATACTTGCTGCGATGTCAATGGTACAAGAGTGATTGATCGTTGATTAAGTACAAAAGAGTACTTGTTTGTAAAGCCATCATGCTTCACTTGCCTATCGAACTGCCATGGACGCCCTAGCAATAAGTGTCCCGCTTGCATCGGTACTACATCACACAACACTTCATCTTCGTATTTACCGATTCGAAATGCAACTAACACTTGCTTGTTCACCCTTATCTCACCACTATCATTTAGCCATTGCAACTTGTATGGCCTAGGGTGTTTTAACATGGGCAATCCCAATTTCTCTACCATAATTGTGCTTGCAACATTAGTACAACTACCACCATCAATAATCACACTACATACCTTGTCTTTAACGTAGCACCTAGTGTGAAAGATATTCTCCCGCTGTACTTCATCAACTCCTTTTACTTGCAAGCTCAATGCTCTCCTTGCCACCAATGTCAATGCGTCAGGGGCTAAATACTCCTCCTCGGAAACATCCTCCAATGGCGGCATGTCGTCAGTGTCAGAATCTTCATCATCGGTCACAATTTCACCATTGGCTTGCAACACCATGACTTGCTTGTTTGGACATTGACTTGCTATGTGGCCCCTGCCTTGACATTTAAAACATTTAATATCACGATTCCTAGAGGTAGAGGCTTCAGTTTTACCTTGAGGAACGTGGTTGGTGGTCGCGGACTTGGGCTCTGGTTTGGGCGTTTGAGACTTGTCCAGCGGCTTGGCATGACTTGATTTCCAAGAGGTAGAACTAAAGTTATGGCCTGCACGTGTCCCACTCCCTCTCTTGAGTTGTTGTTCCACTTTGATAGCCATATGCACCATATCTTCCAATTCCACATAATGCTGCATCTCTACCTTATCATGGATCTCCCGGTTTAAGCCAAGTAAAAATCTAGCCATTGTAGGCTCCCGATCCTCCTCCACATTAGCGCGGATCATAGCAATTTCCATCTCTATCTTCATCACACGCCTCATCTCACTCATCATGGCCTCCATAAATACCTTCGGATCAACCAATTTTGCTTTATCTTCGGTAATGCTCTTACCACTATCATGAGACATGATTTCTACAAAACAAAGGTTAGAAGAAAAAAAAGAAAAAAAGAAAAAAAAGGACCTCACGAATCACTCCCTTACGTGTTTACACTCAAGAATGTGGATCACTCTCCACTCGTGTTTCACTCAAAATAATATGGCTTTTAACCTCTGATGTTCTCACCACTCTTGCCTTTTTCCCCTCGATAATTCTCTTTCAGTTCTTTTGAAACTAAACAAACAACTCAAAAATTTCCAGCAACAATTTACCAAGAACTAATCAAGGAATTTCAGATTTGAATACAAGGAATATGGAAATTTTCAGAATAGAATTAGAAGGAATATGGCAGACTGGAATTTCCACTCGTTGTTTTTTTTTTTTTTTTTTTTTTTTTTTGACGATCAACAATTAGCTTTTGAGAATAATGAAATAAAATTTCGGAATTTCCACTTGTTTTTTTTTTTTTTTTTTTTTTTTTTTTTTTTTTTTTTTTAATGATCAACAACTAACTTTTGAGAATAATGAAATAAAATTCCGAAATAAATAAGATATGTGAGACCAGACCAAGAGTTCAGATATCAACAAGAACAAACAAGATTGAACAGATAGGGTAAAGGAAATTCGGCTAAGAAGAAACAAAGGAACGAAAGATGTTAAAGGATAGGCAAACCTGAACTAGAAACTGTGCTCTGATACCAAATGATGTGAACCCCGTCAAGAATAACGAGACCCAACAACGAAAGGGAACCCAAGATCGTTCTATGGACAGATTTGAATGGAAGACCTCGACCCGTTGTTTATGACAAACAAGAACCTTGGTATAAGGAAGACGCCACAAATGGTGGTGGAAACTCCGTTTGATAAGTCAAGATGAATGCCACGGGAAATCCCGATAAGTTCAAATAGTTCTTCAAAGAATCAAAGAGAATAAACCTCACAAGTTTTATGAATATTCAAAATGTCATCCAAAAAACGTTTACAGACTTAGGAGCCTATTTAAGGGCTCTATAAAACTTGACAGACAAGAAAATATATTCTAAAAAAACTCCTAATTGATACCTAACCATATCAGGAATCAAATTTGACCTAAAAAGCATTAAATGCACCTAAAAACAAGGAAATAAATCACCTAAACCTAAAATAACGTTTTTTTAACATAAAAATACCAAAAATAATAAATTGCAATAATTAAATATTAAATTGTGTCGTGCATCACGATCCTTCTAGAATAGGCCCAAAATATTTCTTGCCAATTCTTAGCCTTGACCGGATCCTTCTAGAACTTGAATCAATGTGACGATTCTTTGCTGCACACGTGGATCATGCTCAATGGGCCTCCACGAATTTGCTTGAGCCCAAAACTCTTGGATGAGTCCGTTGAGTACATCCTTGAATTTCTTTGCTTGTGCTCTCGTAACCGGCCCAATTGGTACTTGAACGAGATCCTTCGAAGTGGTGCCTTGGTCTCCATCATCAAATATTTGTAGTAACACAAAGTCATGAATGAAGACTGCAACTTTGTGAATTACTACATCTTAATCCTTGAGTATCCGGTTTAATCCTTTAAGTTATTCATTATATATTTATGAAATCCAATTTCATAAATATATACTTTAGTAACTATATACTAAAGTTGTTAGGCTTAACTTTCTGAATAACAAAACTATTAAACTTATCTCAAGGAAATTTTTTATATCTCCGTTAAGAGACTATGAATTTTATCTTGAGAATATATGTTCCATCAATACTAAATGTGGCTGCCCAACATACTGAGGTTTTGACCGTTACTTTAGATCTCACTCCTGATACATCAAAACAACCTACACTTCATGATCAGGTCCATTATTCTCTCAGAATTAAGAGTTAATGTAAATGTAAGTTGTGAGATTTATTATTCAATTGACAGTTGTTAGGAGAATAATAAATCTCACAGCGGTCCAGGTCAATATGTTTTTACTCTTAAAACATATCAACATATCAACTAGAAGTCACCACTTCCATGATTAAGACAAATCATCTTAGTTAATATGTTATAGTCTTCGCAGATGAAATGCCTAATTTCATCATCGACCACGAACTAATATTCTGAGTTTACAAATAACTTGTGATTTATATCTTCTTTGACTTTTTACATAAATCACATACTATGCATCTCATGGACTATATGATAATGTCCAAATATTCATGTTACCATTATTTCATATAATAATAAAAAAACTTTATTAATTTCAATATTAAGTCATACATCATGTCATACATAATGTCATACATAATATAAAAGATAGCATCATACAATAGAATTCTAGGGCATAAATCCCAACAAGAAGGACCATTGTGAAAACCAATTTGACCATCTGAGTAATTGAGGATGAGGGAGCATTTTCCGTTTAAACTGAAGCATTTTTGGAAAGGAGGACATGTCCATTTCCACTAGAAAATTATGTCCGAGAAGATGAAACTGGAAATTTTCAATTCCATGTTTTACTGCAAGTATCTCATTGAAAGTGGAATTATAATGAAGTTCTGAAGGCTTGAATGCACCACTTTTATATCCATAAATATTTCTTTTTCCATCAATTTCTTCAAAAAGGGCTGCCGCCTAGTACTCATTGCTTGCATCTGTCTACAAAATTCGTTTGCCTGGTCCTAGAATCTGTAGCGGGGGAAGTTTTTTTGCTAATTTCTTCAATTGCTAGACTGCTTTTGTGTGAATAGAATTCCACTCTATCGGGGTGTTGATCTAAATAGTTCTTAGTATCTAGAGATCTTTGGGATGAAGTTGGACATGTAATTAACAATTCTGAAAAACTGTTGTATCTGTTTGGCACTTGTGAGCTTATTTGGAAATTTGCCAAGAGAGGTAGTAATGTGCGGTTACAAAGTATATTTCCCATCTGAGATATTGCTAAGAACTTTATATAAGACTGTCTAATGGCCATTTTCTTTTCTAAAAGTATTATTCCTTAAGATTTCACTAAATTATAAAATTCAGTGAGCAACTTTTCATGAGAATTTGCATCTTTTGAGATCAGGAGAATGTCATCCACATAGATTAATGCATTAGCCAAGAGTGGCTGGAACAACATTATCATTGCCTTTTGGAACTAGGATGAGGCATTTTTGAGATCAAAGGGCATGACCGTCCATTGGTAATGGTGATCTGGGATGCAAAATGCCTTTTTGTACCTTTCTTCTGGGTGGATTCCTAATTGCCAAAATCTTGCTTTAAGGTCAAATTTGGAAATACTTTTGCATTTGAAAGATGCTGGAAAAGAGCACTTTTGTTTGGCAAAGGGAACTTATCATCTACAAGAAAATTGTTGAGATCTTGGTAATTAATTACCAATTTGAGTTTTCCTCAAATTTTCTTAGCATACTTGTTGACATAAAAAACTTCAAATGCCCACGGGCAAGCTGTGGGTTCAATAAGGCCTTTTGAGAGGAGGGTAGATAACTCTTGTTTGGTTGAAGTTAAATGTTCAAGGTTCATTCATCTATGGCTAGCTTTTGTGGAGTTTACATCTTCATTCTTTTTGAAGGGAAGGTGTATGAAAAAGTTTGGATTCTTCCATAAGGGATTTGGATTTTTAAGGAGGAATTTAGAATGGTTATCTGCACAACAATCGTTGATGATCTGGGTTCTCAAAGAGTCATAGGGGTCAACTATAAATAGATGAGAAACCTTAGTCCAAGTAAGGAGGTGCTGTTTATGCCAAAGTCCTTTTGAAGACTATCTAAGGCTAGGTATTTGGTGAAGAAGATCAAAACCTATAAGGAGGTCTTTGCTACTAAGAGGAGATCCAAGGACTTGGTGTCTTATGGTAAGGGTTAGGAAAATTTTGATGAGGATAGGCTTACATTTTTAGGGTAATTAAGAATTTTTCTCCATTTGCTGCATGGAACATTTGGTTATGGGGTAACTAGAATTCTGTAGGTAAAATCTTCGAATGGAGAATTGTTGTTGCAGCTTTAGTGTTAAAAAGGGCTATAATAGGAATGGATCTAAAGTAGGTTTCTAGGAGGATATGTACTTGGGCTATGAGAGTGGGGTTGGTTAAGGGGGCTATAATAGGTTGGGATGTATAAATGGTTAGGATTTCTGGGTTTGAGGCATCATAACTGCTCAAGTCTGAATCTTCTTCTGATGTGGAATAAGCCATGACTACTAGACCTTGAGGAGAGTAGTCATTGTCAAATGAAAAGAGTGATTCTACATTTGAGAAGGGAGTGTCTTCTGCATGGATCTATGCTTGTTTAAGAAGCTTTGCTGCTTTCTCTTCTTTTGGACAATTTTTTGCAAAATTGCCTAGTTTTTTGCACATGAAACATACTTTTGAAGTCTTTCCTTTAAATTTCTTTTTTCTAAGAAACTTCCATTTTTTCTTCCTGAAAAATTTCTTTTTTGGTCCTGCATGGTATCTCTTTTTCAATGGATACTTCTTGAAATGATTTCTTCTTTTTGTTGAATAGTTATAGCTTTTCTTATAGAACTTTATCTACAAGTCTTTCCTTTTGTAACTATCTTTGAGTTTACTATGAACCTTATAAATTTCTGAAAGTAATTTTCTCTGATTGCAGAGCTTATTTAAAGCAATGAGCATATGCTGGTAGATTTCTCCCAAGGAAGGTTGTTGCAAGGTTTTTCTTTAAAGGTTCATCATGCAAAGAGTTTCATCTCCCAAAGGACCTGAGAGGGAGTTAAGAAAGGTGCGCTTGATGTTGACATCATCCATGCCATTGATAGAATAAAATCATCTTAACATTCTATCAAAGTGCTTCTCAAGGTCTTTTCTTTCAAATGAGCAACATTTCATGGCCAAGAATTCTTCTTGTGTGACTTCTGTATAATGTGCTGGTGAGCCAAGAAATTCATTATGAAGAATTGTGAAAAAATCTTCTAGTGTTTGGGATTGGGCTACCTGCCTTTGTTAAAATTCTCCAAAATGATCCACCATTCTCTTATCCTTCCAATGAGTCTCTCAATGAACTTAGCAATAACTTGGGCAATAGTAGAATTTGGAGTTTGGAGTTCAGCAGTGCACCATGAAAACATGTTAAAAAAATTCTTCATGTACCTCGAAGGAGGAACATTATCAATGGTAAACAAGTGTTTTGAATCTGTGCTTAATGAGTGGATTAAACGAGTTTGGTTGTTAGGGACAAAAGGTGGAGGAGGAAAAATTGGCGGCGGTGGTGGAGGCGGTGGAGGGCGAAGAACATCATCTTCTTCTACAATTGGTTGGTTTTCTACTTGGTGCATGATCACTTCTTCTAGACCAAGATCAAACAGGTCTAAATCAGTGGCATTAATTACCAGGAACACAAAAGGATCTCTTGGATTTTCAAGAGTAAGGTTTTTCAGGAATGATGAAATTGGATTTGGAGGATCAGGATCTACAGCCAACATGTTCATATCTAGAGGTCTTGAAGAAGCACTAATGGTTGGATTTGGAGGCTGGTATAATGGTTCTTTGTCTTTTTTTTTTTCTAGGCGAAGGTTCATTCTGTGGCCTGGCTTGGGAGTCTAGCTTAGGTGGAAACAGATATGTTATGGCTGGGAGAGTTCCACTTGTCTTAAAGGGGTTATAACCAGGATGTGTCATGGCTAATGGCTGGAGATTTTGTCCAGGAGAGTTTGATGAAAATGGAGAGGTTAAAGGTATATACAGGTCTTTATATAATGATTGTTTAGGTTGGTAAGGAGAATAGATAAACATTGGGGAGGGTTGGGTAGCTATCATTTGTGGTCTTTCTATGGACTGAAGTTGTGTCAAAATCTACAACCAACATGTTCATATTCGAAAGTCTTGAAGAAGCATTAATGGTTGGATCTGGAGGTTGGTATTATGGTTCTTTGTCTTTTTTATTTTTATTATTTTTATTTTTTTTAGGGGAAGGTTTATTTTGTGGCCCGACTTTGGATTCTAGCTTAGGTGGAAATGGGTATGTTATGGCTGGGAGCATTCCACTTGTCTTGAAGGGGTTATAATCAGGATGTGTCATGGCTAATGGTAGGATATTTTACCTAGGAGAGGTTGATGAAAATGGAGAGGTTAAAGGTATGGATAGGTTTTTATATAATGATTGTCTAGGTTGGTAAGGAGTATAGACAAACATTGGGAAAGGTTGGGTAGCTGTCTTTGGTGATCTTTCTATGGACTGAAGTTATGTCAACAATTGCTTTCTTTCTTTTTCTTTTTCCCTTATGAGAGGGAAATAAACAAACATGTCTTTGATTGTGGATACAATTGTTGCAAACCTCTATTTCTCAACTATAAAAAGCCATACATGGTACCTTTTCAAAAGACACAGAAAATCCTAAGGGAAAACATAAGATTCAATAGAAATAGTGAATCAAAGAGGGAGTTTTTCACAAACATCCTTAAGTCAATATTTTTCTGATTAAGGCCTTTTTGGGCTTTGATCTTGGAGTTTTAAGATTACTAATCACTTCCTTGTTTGATTGTGAATAGATTTGACTGAGGGGAATAATCAAAATCAAGCTAAGGAGCTTTGTGTTTTTAAGGTATAAGTAACTTTCTTTTTCTTTTCTTAGCCTTTTCTTATTTTAATTCTGGTTTTTCTTGAGTTTTTTCTTGTTTGAGTATGCCATAACATGTTTGTTTAGTTTAGGTTTGCATTGCTTTTCTATTCTTAAGCATGCTAGGTTTTTGGTTTTAAATTCTACCTTGTTGTGTTTTTAGTTTTTGGGCTAGGGTTATAGGGCGTGTATGCGTATGCATGTGTTTTGCATGTGCACGCATACAATTAAGCTATGTACACAGGCCCTATGTATGAACACACATACTCGTGCCCAAAAACCTTAACCTGGCCCTTTCTGCTTCTGTTTCTTTTATTTCTCTTATATAATATGCTCTTGCTCTGTTCCTCTTTATGCTTATAAGTCTCTATATCTCTGTTTATTTGTTTGATTGCTCTTCACATGCTAGATTAGGGTTCCTTTAATGTTTTCTTTATTTTGCCATGAACATGCATTCATATGACCATGCATTGATGCAAATGTGTTGTGATGTAGCTAGGTAAGTGAGGCAAGTCATGCATTCCTATGAACATGCATTTATCTTGTGCTTTGATGATGAATATGAATATGCTTGGATTGGATGAGTAGTTCTTGATAAGTAGATACAATCACATGTTTATTTTGATCTTGTCATGCCTGTGTTTCTGCCATGATTTGTTTGCTGCTTTGGATGAGATAATATGCTATGTGTAATAGATGTATGCTGGGCTTGAGATGTGATATGTAATGCAATGCCATGATAGATGTATGCTAAGGTTTGGGATGAAATGCCATGTTTGTTTGTTAGATGCATGTTAGTGTGTGTATGAGTCTAGAATGATAAATGTTGAACATGCCTTTAATGAGATTAAGACATAAGACACAATGAGTGGAAGTTGACCCACAGGTCGGCCAGTCTCGGGTGCCTAACACCTTTCCAAGCCGTACCTAAACTCCGAACCCATACACTAGTAGTAAGATTAGTCCTTCCATATAAGAGCATTATACATATGGTTCTTAAACCTAATTTAGGTGGCGACTCCAATTTTCTTTTCTCCGCCCCGGTCCATTTGACCGAGGCGTACACCCTTCCCATTGGACCTACAGTGGTAACTCTGCTGGGGATAGAGAGTTTGATTCCAATGTATCCTATTTCTTAATCTTGATAAAGGCTTATTCAATATTTGTTTGTACATACTTCACTTGGTTCTTTTGTCCTTTTCACCTTGGTTGGTGATGAGTGGGAAGATGAGTACACTCCATTCGGGCCAAAGTGTTTTGAAGTTCATCCCACCAACTCACAATCTGTAACATTGCCTATAATGGGCTTTTAGTACGTTAAAAGTTTGCCACCAATTCACAATAGTCTATTTAGGTCAAAGGCTGAAATCATGGCCCACCTAGTTGTGAGTGACCAACTGATTTATCGCTTTAGCTTTAGGGAGCCTACCCACACTTAGAGAGATCCTAAATCCTATCAATAAGAGAGTACCCTAAAATCTCTTGTTTGTTCAACCATATATCTTGTGTTCACCTAATTTTAAAGGACAAATAAAAGATGTAAAAATTTAAGGATGACCTAGAAGTTATGGCATACCCTAAGATGTTGGGATAAAAGAAAAGAACTTCTCACATGTAAGAGGCTTATCCCAAAGTCCAAAGTTATACCTTAACTTGAAAGGTTCATAAGACCATAGCCTAGTTGCTATCATAAGCCCAAATCAAAAGGTCTCTTGAAAAGGAGAACCTTGAGTCTAAGGTAACAAATATGCTATGGACTTAGCATCCAACATCCTATAAAGTCAATATGAAATTCCCTAATCTTAGGCCTCTTTGTTGTATGCCTAGGCCTAAAATGATGAGTAATTCATAGACTTTGAAAGAAAGGCTACAATATATCCTAGCTAGAGGGCTATTTAAAAGAAAAAAAATGATGATAATGAATGCAAAAAGAAAAGCCCAAAGGTGATGGATACATTGTAAGCCCACATTTGAGATAAAGGGTTGAAAATCTCTAAACACATTCTAATGAAAGCCCATAAGAGTAAGATGAGAGCTTTATTGCAAATAGACTAAAGCCCAATGAAACAAGGAGCAAGGTTCATGAGAGGAAAATGGAGTGATGTTGTAATTGGGCCTTCATTAAAATGGACTTAAAAATTTTCTAAGAGCATTTGAGTTAACAAAATGAACCTTTTAATTAGAATATGAGCTTAATAAAATTGGACTTTTTTTCAGGCACCATTGCACCACCAAGATCAAGAAAACACATCCCCACTCCAATTTGGGTCCGAGAAAAGAATGAAAGGCGTTTGGTCAAAATTGAAGAAACATATCAAGAAAAGATATCTCAAAAAGAGACATTTCAAGGGGAAGTATCTTAAGAAGGAATGACTGCTCCAATTGATGACACGATTGCATAAAAGATATTCAGGGCAATAGAAGAACAAAGCAATGCTCTTAAGAAAATAGGGGGTCGTCTCACCAAGCTAGAGGAGAGCTAGCACAAAAAGTCCATACATGTGGAAGTACATGATGAGGATGAAGGGGAGGATTGGGATGAAAGGGATAAGGCTGAATATGAAAGGAACAAGCAATTTGAGAAACTCACTGTGGATACCGTGGCCATGAAGGAAAAGATGGAAAAAATGCAACTAGCATTTCATAAGGCTTAAGGTATGGATGATTGTCTCTATAACATGGGTCGCATAAGCTCCAAACCTTCTATTGCATTGCCTCCAAAGTTCAAGATTTCTGATACGGAAAAGTTTAATGGGACTGGAGATCCTAAGCAACATGTTAGGAGATATCTAAGCATTGCTGAAATGAAAGGGTTGGATGAAAAGCAAACTTTGCATGTAGTTCCTCTCTCCCCCATAGGTGGTGCATCAAGATGATACTATAGGTTAGATCCAAATAAAACCAAGGTGTGGAATAAACTAGTGGAATTGTTTGTGGATCAATTCATCTTCAGCACTATGATTGATGTGACTCTAAGGGATTTGGAGACTACCAAGCAAGGAGTAAGGGAAACTTTTTCCGAATATATGACAAGGTGGAAGGGAAAGGCATCTAGGATGGTTGATAGGCCAAACGAGAAGGACTAAATCAACATGATCATCAAAAATTTGCTTCCGGCATATGATAGTAGGCTTCTATTATCGCCTATTAGCACTTTTCGAAAGTTACGTGATTGTGGAACTAGGATTGAGGATGCCATTAATAATAGGCAATTGGAGAAAAGAGAAAGCAAGCCTCCAATCAAGAAGACATATGGGGGAGGAGTAGCCACTTCTAAAGCACCCAATCCTATGAATATAAGTGCCATCATACCTCAACAACCCTTAGCCTACCCAAGCTTCACAAAGAAAGCCTGTCGATAATTCTCTAACCCAGGAATGATCCTTTCCTAAGTATATCAGAAATTAACTTCCAAAGGATTCATCAAACCTTTGGACCCCACACCTATGCCCAATCCTATGTCTCCTACTTGGAACCTCAATGAGTATTACAACTTCCATTAGAAATCCGGCATTGTTTTCGCCTTAAGCATGAGATACAAGACCTAATAGACAATGGAACCTTTCTAAACCCAAACATCATCACCAAGCCTAACACTAGGAAGAACCTTTTGCTTGATTATCATCAAGCTCCTCCTTCGTATCAGAATTGGGTACATGTAGAAGAGATTAATTGGGATTGTTTAAAGTTAATAGAGACCGTAGAGGTTAATGCGGTGGAAGTCCAAGGAATATGGGATGAAGAAGATGAGATGTTGAAAAGTATGGTAGCTGTGCAAGGGATACTCCCTAAAGGAATGACTGAATTGAAGAAGAGGGTCTTAGAATACAATGTGGCAAATATCACTAGGAGTGGGAAACACTACAAGCCATCCTTTTTGGGGAAGGATCATCCTGGTAGGTACATGGAAGAAACCAAGCCCATTGAATCCAAAGGGAAGGAAGAAAAAGAAGAGGAAGATAGGGTTTTGACTCAATTGAAGAAGACTCAAGCTCATGTGTCCGTATGGGGCTTGTTGATGGCTTCTCACAAGCATCGTAGTCCTTTATTGGATGCTTTGAATGAGAAAGAAATGCCTATCGAAACTACTCCATAAAAAGTGCTATTTCTTATGGGAGTTAAGACCCCATCTCATCCTTTCCTCACCTTTTTTGATAAAGAACTTTCTCCTGAAGGTGCCACTCACACCAAACCTGTGCAAATCACCATCGAGTGCATGGGTGCCAAGGTTCCAATGGTGCTTATTGATAATGGATCCACATTAAATGTGTGCCCTTTTAGGACTGCTCTAACTATTGGCTTAGATATGGAGATGATCATCCCCTCTCCTTTGACTGTTAGGGCATATGATAATACTTCAAGGAACGTTATAGGAACTTTCAAAGCTCCTTGCAAGATTGGTCCATTGGAAATAATTGTGGAATTCCACATGATGGACATCACTCCTAAATACAACATTCTTTTAGGAAGAGCATGACTTCATCCTATTGGAGCTATCCCTTCCACTCTACACCAAAATATGAAGATCCTATGGAAAGGAGGAATTGCTGTAGTGCTGGGTGATGGTGAGGATTCTAGCTCTCGTCTGTGGACTTGAGGAAATAAGCTAGAAATGAGTGGCTTCGAGTTTGTGAACATGGCTGATTATGGATTGAAGGATGAAAAGTACACTATGGACCTAGTTCTGTATTGTAGTCATTAGGTAATTTCAATGATGAAGAAAATGGGATACATGCCTTGTATGGGACTTGGAAAAGAAGGGAGAGGGGTGGTTGAATTCCCCGACTTCAAGACTCAACTAACCAAAGAAGTTTTGGGATTCCTTGAAGGTTGCGACAGAATAAAAAAGAACCTTAGTACCCTAAATGGGAACTTTGTGAAGAAGGAGAATTTCCTTTCTGTAGTTTCCCGGAGCTTTGGGTAGATAAGGATGGAAAAGTGAATCCCGGTTGGGAAATATTCTTCAATGGAAAGCTCACCTTTATAGAGAAACCTACTATGGTGATCAAGGAAATTCAAGAGGAGGTTGACTGGGTGGTAGACATCGCATTTTGTACTTTTGATGACTCGGGCCCCCATTCCCCAATGATGCTAAAATTTTAAGGCTCAAGGTTGGTTTAGGGCTTAATCAGATTACAAATTGACTTGAGAGGTGTTAAAATGGAAGGTATAACTTTTTATGAGCAAATAAATCTATTTTAGAATGAATCCTATATTGTCTGGGAGCCGTTCTAAACCCCCATTTTCACAATATAAATGGTCTTATATGGTATATTTTCAAAACACACAAAAAATCATAAGGGAAAACCTAAGATTCACTATAAATAGTGAATCAAAGAGGGAGTTTTTCATTTCTCCAAAAAAAGAAAAAAGAAAAAAAGAGGGAGTTCTTCACAAAACATCCTCAAGTCAATTTTATTTGATTGGGGCCTTTTTTGGCCTTGATCTTTTATTTTTGAAAGTTTACTAATCACATTTTATTGATTGTGAATAGATTTAACTGAGGGGAATTGTCAAAATCAAGCTTGAAAAGCTTTTTGCTAGAGGTATTAAGTTCTAACTTTTTCTTTTCATTTTTGCCTTTTCTTTTTTGTTTTAATTTGTTGCTTTGCTTTGTTTTTGCTTATATATGTTTGTTTAGTTTAGGTTTAGTTTGTTTTTTTGTTTGTTTTAGAAGCATGTTAGGTTGTTAGATTTACAGTTTTTAAGCTTTGCTCTGTTTTTCTGTGTTTCTGTTTCTGGATTAGGGTTTAGGGTGTGTCTACGTATGCATGCTTCTTGCATGTGTATGCAAGCTTGAAGTATACGCACATATATAACTGACCAACGTACGCAGGCCTATGTATGTGCATGCATACTCATGCCCAAAAACCACAATTTTGAGTTTTTCGCTTCTGTTTATTCCTTTATTTTACATAATATGTCTCTGTTTGGTTCCCTTTTATGCTTTCAAGTCTTTGTTCCTCTATTTAATAACTTGTTTGCCTTTAACATGCTAAGATAAGGGTTTTCTTTGTATTTATTGCTTTGATGCTATAAGCATGCATTCAAATGCCCATTCATTGATGCCATAGGGGTTGAGATGCAGCAAAGTAAGTAAAGTAAGCCATGCATTCACATGAACATGCATTTGTTTGTTAGATGGGTTTTATTTTCCTTTGATAAACATATATATGCAAGCTTGAATGCCATGCTTTGATTGATGATATGATTTGTTGTTGCCTTGTTCAAGATGATATGTTTACCATGCTAGATGAATGTTAAGGTATATGATGTGATGATATGCATGATTAGATGTATGCTAGGGTTTGTGATGTGAAGACAAGCATGATAGATGTACGGTTAGGGATGCTTGATGCCATGTTAATTGTTAGATGAATGCTAGTGTGTGTGTGTGAGTTTAGAATAACAACCTTGAGTGTGCCTTTAATGAGATTATGACATAAGACATAATGAGAGGAAGCCAACCTTAGGGTTGGGCGGCTTTGAGTGCCTAATACCTTCCCAAGACCGTACCTTAACTCCGAACCCACATGTCTGGTAGTAAGATCAATGCTCCTTCCTCGAAAGGACGCTATATATATTGTTCCTAGACCATTGCAAAAACTAGGTGGCGATTCCGCCGTTGTGTCCATAGGTGGACTACATGGATGTTAAAGCAATAAAGACTATGCTGAAAGAGGAGGGGGACATGCTTGCCATCACCATTGAGGAGCCAAGCGATCCTTTGACATTCATCATGCCTACTGTGGGGCAACTTAGCAATTAGACTTAGGTTGGGGTTTTCTAAGAATATGGGAGAGAAATTTTGTAATGCAAGTTTAGATGTACTTTTCAACATTTTTAATAAGATGAATTTTGATTTGGCTTATTTTGACGTGTCCTATAATATTGAAATTCTTCACTTAAAAGATTCTAATGAATTTGAAAATGAAACTAATAAAAACTTGGAAAAGAAAATTGAACCTATGGAACCAACTTTTGAAACTCTTAATTTAGGCAATGATGAGAATCCACGCTTAATTAAAATTAGCTCAGCCTTAAATAAAGAAGAAAGAAAAGATCTCCAAGAACTGCTCATAGAATTCCATAAGGTGTTTGCATGGTCTTATGAAAATATGTTTGGTATCGACCCCAAGATAGGCCAACCCCACATTGATATTGAAGGATGATCTTAGTCGGATGATTTAACAATAAAAACTCAAGAATTAATTGTCTAAGGTAGATTCATGAAATTGATTGATTTTAGGCAAAACAAAACTAGTGAATTAGTTAAATACTAAGCATTTAACATGCTCAGAGTCTATGATAAATCAAAGAATTATAAAGAATTAAACACTTTTCTAGATGAGTAAATCAATCAAAAAAATAATGACAACTATAAAATAATTGTTAAGAACATACTAATAAACGGTTGTGTTTCATCCCTTACCTTAGCAAGGCTTCTAGCAAGCCATAATATAAATAAAACTCTAAAAACTATAAAGAAACTTTAAGAAAACCTAAATTACATTCTACAGCAGCTTTGCCCTAAATTTTGCCCTAAAGTGCCTTTAAATAGGTCAAGGAATCCTATTACAAGTTGAATTCTCATTTGGAGAAAATCTCAGGTTTTTATGCTTCATTTAACTGACCCATTTAACTTCAGAATTCGGACTTTTGGAAAATTATAGAGTTGTAGCCCTTTAAGTTAAATTTCCAACCCAACTTGAATCATCTCTGTTAGGTTCTAAAGGTTTAGAAATTTATGTATTTAGAACTCTAATTTGTAATGTTGGCAAACCATGATCAAAACAATGGACTTAGTCTTGTTTAGGCTTGCTCAAAGTTGATAGAATATTGTAAAGTTGGAATCGAGTGACTGTAGATGCATTGGGGCATTTCGGTCTGGCTCGATCGATCGAAGAATAGATTCAATCGATCGAAAATCGGACCAGATGCGTTTTCTGCAGAATTTCCAACTCAGCCCTAACTCATTAAACATTTAGGGTTTTATGTTTTTGCCCTCGGTATATAAGGCAAAACCCTAGCCACGTTTTTAGAGTTGCACAAGTTGTATTGTTGCTCATACATTGCTGTTTTGTGTAAATCTCTTGTGAGATCTAGAGGAGCTTTCCTTTACACAAAGCTTAGGGTTTTCAAGATTGAGATTACTTCAACATCTTGATGATCAACTTGGTTGCTACCATTGAAGCTTAAAGAATATCAAGCATGGGTGCTTGTAGCTGATTGAAGAATTCAAAGAAAGAAGGAGTCCGTGGATTCGGAGCTTGTACGTGGTCGTGTAAGTAAGTTCTACTGGTGGGTAGCATTAGGAAGTCAAGCGGGGAGCTTGTAAGTCCTTTTGTAAGAACTTCAACTCTTTCTTAGTGAATTCTGTTTTGCCTTGAGGATTGGTGGGTCAAATCCTCCCCAAGTTTTTACTGTGTGGTTTCCTAGGTGATCATATCATTATGTTATTTATTATTCCGCTACTTTATTATTTTGATATGATTATTTGATTGCTTTAACCTAGAATTGCTTAATTTGACTAAGTAACAACTTGGCTAATTAACTAGGCTACGCAATCTGGTTGTTTTTAAGGGGTCTAAAACCGTTCAATCTCGATTGGACATTTGAGCGTAAATGTTATACTTTAAATACTAACTGGTGCGCAGGCTAGAATCCTAATCCAAATTGGACTTGGATTTGGTGCAAATTTCCTTTGATTCCTTGCTCCAATTAGACTTGAATTTAATAGGGTTGGCCTTCTTTGGCATTATCATGGCCCTTGTAAAAGTAAAGTCCATTATCTTTCTTCTTTGCACAAATCTACTTATTTAATTTTATTATCCTACCAAAGACAAATTCACGCATTAAAATTCAATTAAGCACAAAATTGATTATTCAGCATTATTCCAAAACCAACTATAAAAATGTATGAATTAACTCAAAATAAGTATGATAATTCTTTCTAATAATGATATAAATATGAAAAATTAAGCTATTATCACACTCCCTAACTAGCTCATTGCTAATCGCTAGCAATTTAAGTGACTCGAAACAATGACACAAAATAACAAAAAATTATTACTTTAATATAAATAGTTAATCAAAGGTCAAAACACTAACAACCACCAAAGATATTCCACATGCCATCAATACTCATTGTGTGAATAATTTAGCCAACACAAACAGAACCTTAGTCTTAAGATAAAACATGGCTTGAATTTCTATCCAAAGTTATGCTTCAACTTAAATCTCACAATTTTTAGCACTCAACAAAAAAATCACTCCAAAAATGGTGTAACACTCTCAAACATATGTGAGCAGAATAATGTAGAACAAAGACTAATATCTCACATATAAATAGGATGAAGAACGGTGAAGCAAAATAAAAGACATTCATTGTCTTATGAAAGGATGCCAAACGCTAAGAATATTGCACCACACACATTGATTAATCATGTCAAGATCCAAACCATATCTTCCTTAAGATCAAATAGGACTTTCATTGGGACATAATGTAGGGTAAAGAGGAGGAATTTAGAACAAAGGGTATAGGTAAAAATAAAAAGTGTTCCCAAAATGTAGACACTGCATTTTGTACCCCTAACGACTCGGGCCCCTGTTCCCCGATGATGCTCAAACTCTAAGGCCCAATGCCAGTTTAGAGCCCAATCAGATATTAAGTTGACATAAGGAGTGTTAAAATGGAAAATATAACCTTTGAATGAGTAAAAATCTATTTTTGGAAATGAAATGACCAAATTAGCCCTTGGCTTGCGTAAGTGAGTTAAAGCATGCGTACGCAGGCACATTCTTGCGTACGTAGCTAGGGTTTCAGAAGCATAAGAAAGACAAATTTTCTGTAATAATGGTTGAGGTTTGGAACAAATCCCACATCGTCTGGGAGCCGTTCCAAACCCCATTTTTTTTTCCACTATAAAAAGCCTTACATGGTACATTTTCAAAACACACAGAAATCCAATGGGAAAAACCTAAGATTTACTAGAAAATAATGAATCAAAAGGGAGTTTTTCACAAAACACCTTCCAGTCTCTTTTTATTTAATTGGGACATTTTCTGGTCCCACTCCGTTGAGTTTAAGATTACTAATCACTATTTCCTTTAATTGTGATAAATTTGATTGAGGGGAACGGTCAAAAATCAAGTCTAATAGCTTTTGCTTTAAGGTATGTTTTAAAAACTTTCTTTTTCTTTTCGGCCTTAATCTTTGTTGTAATCTGTTTCCTTTTCTTAGTTTATGTCTACATTTTTTTGTTTAGGTTAGTTTTAGGTTTTCTTTCTATCTTCAAGCATGATAGGTTGCTAGATTTTACGTTTTTGGTTTCTGCTATGTTTCTGTGTTGATTAGGGTTTCTAGGTAAGGATCTGCGTATGCATGATTTAGTCTGCAAGAATTGGAATGTATCCTTATCTCTAAAAAGTTGAAAAAGATAAGCTTTATCTCAATCAGGAAGCTCCCGGGCCAAGTGGAGCATTTGGGCCAATCGGCACTCCAAGAGTGCTGATAGGCTTTCTTGGGTGCCAGGCTTGCGTTTGAGTTTTGGATCGATTTGGACTCCTTTTTTAAGGATTTTTGGTTGGAAATTGCACCTAGACGCGTTTTTCATTCGTATTCTAAAAATTAATCTATTTTTATTGATATTTAGGTCTTTAAAGTAAATATTATCTTGTAGATAAATATTCTAAAAAGACTTGATTATCCACAACTTCTTTGCAAGCAGGCTTATTTTTGACATTAACCAACAACCAACAACCAATCACAAAATTATTTAATTAATTTTAATTGTTTAACCAATCAGAATTAATTTAAATTCATCATACGTGATTGGTTCCACCCGAACAAAATGCATATAGACCGTGAAAACTTGATCTTGTGATATCTTTCAATCCAACGGTCCGATTCAGGAATCGGACATACCATCACAATCTTTAGAATCTCAAGATCATTTTTATGATATACAATGAATGAATTAATGCATGTAATGCAACCCTATATTTTGGGTATAAATGGTCACTCTACCATCTTCCAAGATTAAATTGTGGGTGCAAAATTGAGTGTCTACAAAGACCATGATGAAGACAAGTGGGGACGTGTTCGCTATCACTAATGAAGAGCCAAGTGATCCTTCTAAATTCATCATGCCTACTATGGGGCCCATTAATAAACGGACTTAGGTTGTGTTTTCTGAGAACACAGGGAAAGAGTTTTGTAATGCAACTTCCAATGTACTTTTTAATATTTTCAATAAGATGAATTTTGATTTGGCTTACTTTGATGTGTTCCAAAACATTGAAATTATGCACTTAAATGATTTAAATGAATTTGAAAATGAAATTAATAATTGGAAAAGAAAATTGAACCTATGGAACCAACTCTTGAAACTATTAATTTGGGCAATGATGAGAAGCCACGCTTAACTAAAATTGGGTCAACTCTAAATAAAAAAAAAGAAAAGAAAGATCTTCATGAACACCTTATGGAATTTCAAATGGTGTTTGCATGGTCCTATAAAGATATGCTGGAAATTGACCTCGAGATTGCTCAACATCACATTGATACTTATGGCCACTAGTGCCTTTCAAGCAAAAATTGAGAAGAATGAAGACTGAATGGCTTTTAAAAATCAAAGAGGAAGTCACTAAGCAACTAAAGGTAGGGTTCATCAAACCCATAAAGGTAAGGCTAATTTAAATTAAGAGAAAATAACAATATATTAAGGTGCTAGGGTTTAGGGATCCACACACAACACATCTATTGGTAGTCTTAACAATATTTATTTTATAACTCAACTAAAATTCATAAGAAGGATGATCTTAGTCTGATGATTTAACAATAAAAACTCAAGAATTAATTGTCTAAGGTAGTTTCATGAAATTGATTGATTTTAGGCAAAACAAAACAAGTGAATTAGTTCGTAGGGAATACTAAACATTTAACGTCCCTGAAGTCTACGATAAATCAAAGAATTATACAAAACTAAACACTTTTGATGAGTAAATCAATCAAAAACATAATAACATAAGCATTAAAACCATAAAATAATTGTTAAGAACATACCAATAAACAGTTGGGTTTCACCCCTTGCCTTAGCAAGGCTTTTAGCAAGCCATAACACAAATAAAACTCTAAAAACTATAAAGAAACTTTAAGAAATCCTAAATTACATTCTATGGTAGCTCTCCCCTGAATTTTGCCCTAAAGAGCCTTTAAATAGGTAAAGGAATCCTATTACAAGTTGAATTCCCGTTTAGAGAAAATCCCAAGTTTTCAAGCTTCATTTAACTGACATTTTTGGCCCATTTAACTTCATAATTCGGATTTTTGGTAAACTACAGAGTTGTTTCCCTTTAAGTTAAATTTCCAGCCCAACTTGAATCATCTCGATTGGACATCTGAGCAGAAAGTAATGCTCCAAATACTAACTGGTGCGCTCGCTGAAATCCTAATCCGAATTGGACTTGGATTTGGTGCAAATTTCCTTTGATTCCTTGCTCCAATTGGGATCGAATTTAATTTGGTTGGCATTCTTTGACTTCATTATGGCCCTTGTAAAAGTAATGTCCATTAGCTTTCTTCTTTGCACAAATCTACTTACTTAATTTCATTATCCTACAAAAGACAAATTCACGCATTAAAATTCAATTAAGCACAAAATTGATTATTCAGCATTATTCCAAAACCAACTATAAAATGCATGAATTAACTCAAAATAAGTATGATAATGCTTTCTAATAATGATATAAATATACAAAATTAAGCTATTATCAAGGGATCTATTGTTATACGGTAATGCTATTTGGGCTCAAGAATGCAGGTGCAACCTATGAAAGATAGCCTTTGATTTTGAAGTTAAGGTATATTTTGATGACATGACTGTAAAATCCAAAGATAAAGAAGGCCATATAGCCAACCTAAGGAAATTTTTCAAAAGAATCAAGGAGTATAGGTTGAGACTAAACCTATAAAAGTGCACTTTTGGAGTGACAGCAAGAAAATTGCTAGGCTTCTTTGTAAGTGATAGAAGGATAGAGGTTGACCCATCAAAGATCAAAGCCATATTGGATATGCCTCCACCCAATAAGAGGATTCTTAGGACAGTTACAGTAAATCAGTTGATTCATTGCCAAATTCACATCTACTTGTGAACCCATCTTCAAGGTTTTAAGAAAGAATGAACCCCATGCATAGAATGATGAGTGTCAGAAAGTCTTTGAACTTATCAAGGAGTATCTTCTCCATTCGCCTATATTGGTACCACCGAAACCTGGAAAGCTGCTATTACTCTATCTCTCGATCATAGAAAATGTGGTTGGGAGTATGCTTGCATAAGAGGACAATGATAAGAATGAGAGGCTTTTTTATTACTTGGGCAAGAGGTTCCATGATTATGAGACTAGATATACATCCATAGAAAAGTCATGCTTTGCTCTCATGTAGGCCATGTAGAAACTAAGGCACATCGTCCTACCATTCTAGATATGGATAGTGGCTAGAATGGACTCGTTAAAATATTTGTTTGAGAAGCCCACCTTAAGCGAAAGTTTGCCGAGATGGTTAATCCTATTGGCAGAATTCAATTTGAAGTATGTGACTAGAAATACTGTCAAAGGAAGCGTCATGTCAGACTTTTATGCCGAGAATTGCTTAGAAGGAGAAGATGGTGGAGAGGATTTTCCAGATGAGGATATTTTGGACATTGAACTAAGGGTATGGAAGATGTATTTTGATGAAGCCATGAACCAATATGGAAATGGGATAGGAGTACTTTTGATCACCCCTGATGGATCTTATATACCTTTAGCAGTAAAGTTGAACTTTGAGGCAACCAACAACTTGGCAGAATATGAGGTTTGTATTGCTGGAATGGAAGCACTTCAAGAGTTAGGGGTAAAGGAGGTAAAGGTCTTTGGAGATTCAACTTTGGTCATAGCCCAAGCACAGAAGTTGTTGAAGGTGAAAGAGGAACACTTGAAACCTTATCAGCAATACTTAGAGGATTTGACCAAAACCTTCAACAAGATTGAATACACTATCATCCGTAGAGCTGAGAAACAGTTTGCAGATGCATTGACTACTTTAGCCTCCATGGTTGAAATACTCGAAGGAGTATGGTGTGGACGCAACAGGGGGAGTTGCCACCTAGTTTTTGTAATGGCTTAAGAACCATATGTACAGCCTCCTCTCAAGGAAGGACCATTTTGATTTTACTATCAGAGATATGGGTTCAAAGTTAAGGTATGGTCTTGGGAAGGTGTTAGGCATCGAAAACTGCCTAACCCTAAGGTTGGCTTCCTCTCATTATGTCTATGTCTTGATCCTATTAAAGACACACTCAATATTGCATCTATATTCACACACACACACACACACACACACACACACACACACTCACACATTAGCATACATCTAAGCATACAACATAGTATCAATCATCCCTAACCATACATCTATTATGCTTGTCATCCATCACAAACCCTAGCATACATCTAATCATGCATATCACAACTTAAGCCTATCATACATCTAGCATGGCATATCACAACTCAATCCGCTACAAGAAAAAAGACTTAATACAACCAAAAAAGTCATTGCAATAACAACTAATGTCGTTGTAATAGGTGTTATTGCAATTGATACCATATTTTATCCACCCTCATTTGTGTGCTGGACATTAAAAAACACAAAAAAAATATCATTTTCTCTCCATGGGGTCACAAGAACATATATAATGGCATGGCGCAACCCGTTCGGACACCAGAGCACTCAAAGTGCCTTTTTCAGCCAAAAAAACCAAAATGCCCCTAGTCAACCTTGGGTTGACCAAAGGTCAAACAAAGTCAAAATCCTCACAAAAAAATATTTTTCATGGTTTTACATCAAACCCGAGCTACTCAGAGATTTTTAGCAACTTTGGCCAAGTTTGATCCGGAGTTGACTCCTAGTGGGCCTCAAAAACCCTAATCTTGATTTGTTCATTAAAACAGGTTGAGACCAATGCCATTTTAAAGATAATCAAATTCTCATTCCAACGACCATTCATGGGATGAAATCGAAATTAAAACAGTTGAGATATTGAGAAAACCATGAAAAGCACATTAGCACTCTTCCCAAGGTCATAACTTTTGATCCAACTATTGGAATATTAATTTCTTTAGTTTTATGAAAATTAGACATCCAGAGCTTTCTAGGGACACCAAGATCACGTCAATCCAAATCCGGGAAGACCTCTAAATGCACATCCAAAGTAAAAACTAAAAAAGTGCATGAGGACGAAATTGCTGACGTTAGCCAAGGCTGACCCGGCGCACCAACAAGGGCCGCTGGCACACCTACAAGGTGTGCTAGGTCTTGAAAAGTGTGCCAGGGCCTATAAAAGGCTCTTGGCAACTCAGATTGAAGGGGGACATTTTGGGAGCTGTTTGGGCATCTTTTTAGGCATTTTTTTTTCTCTCTTTTCTCACCATATTTCTCTCCCGAAAAACACAAAAACACATCAAAACTTCTTGATTCTTCTCTCTTCTCCAAAAATACAAGGTACTGTTCATTCCCTCCATCTTCCTCTCCTTGGTTCTATACCTTAGATTTGAGGTATAGGGGTATGGATGTAGCTTTTTGGCTACAATCCATACCCCTTTTCCTATAAAGTTTCATCAAGCTTTTTATCCTTTCTTTTTGCTTGAATAACATGATTTATTGCTTTCTTTAGCATGTTTCTTGCTTTATTTGTGCTTCTAGCTTAAACCTCCTTGCTTTTTATGCCTTATGCTATGTTTTATGCTTGGATCTACCTTTTTCATGTGGTGCTTGTGTTTGGATCTACAAGTTTCCATGCTTTCCATGTTTATGGCTTGGTTTACATGTTCTATTTTAGTCTATATGCCTATCTCTATGCTTGTGCCTAGATTTATGGGTCCCTATGCTTGCTTTTATGCTTTATGCCATGCTCACATGTCTAGACCCATGTGTTTATGCCTATGTTTACATGTCTATATGCTTAGATCATTGTCTTCACATGTTTATGTGTTTGGATTCTTTTTCACATGCTTAGATATACATCCTTACTTGCTTATATGTTTAGATCTACATGTTTTCATGCCATCTGCGGTGTTTTCATGCTTAGATCTATCTTTTCCTTGTATTGTTGTTTAGATCTACATGCTTACATGCTTGATATCACATTTTTGGCCATGCCTTGCTTAGATCTACATGTTTACATGCATGTTTCTATGCCTATATGTCTAGATCTATGTTTTCACATGCTTGCATGCTTAGGTCTTCTTTTGTATATGCTCTATTTTATTTCCCATGTTAGATCATTATGCTTACATGCTTCTTGCCTTGTAAATGTGTTTAGGCCTAGGCTTTGTTTGTCATGCCATGTGGTATTTTAGCCCTTTTGTTCCTTTTATCACATTTTCTTATGTTTTGGTGTATTGGTTCGGACCCGATCTAGACCCAATGGTCTTTATCATCGTCTATACACTAAGGCCCACTTTAAAGGGTTTGGATAATTCCTATTTGCATGTCTATGCTTGCTTGCTTCTATGCTTTATGCTTATGTTAGCCTCTCTTGTCCTAGGCTTTGCCATGCTTGATGCCCTCTGTGGGCTTGATCTTGTTTGGTTATATCTGACACCCATGATGCCTTGTTTGGGTGTAACCACTTGGGATGCGTCTCCGGATGCTGGGTTGCTTCGTGAGATGATATGCTTGCCATGCTTGTTTGTGCCACCCGTTGGCTTTCTATGCATCTTTACATGCTTGCTTACATGTTCATGCATGAGTCTTGCTTGCTAGTGTGTCCTCCATACTTCAACATAATGAAGATATGGACACCCGACCCAAACCTACATTTGTAACCTGTGGACACCACCTTTTGTTGGCCCTTTTTCTATGCTTGCCATATCTATCTTGCTTGCTTGCTTTGTACCCTTTGCGCATTATCTATGCATCTCTTTCTTTCCATTACTTGTCTACTGGTTTCTTGTTCTTGCATTTGCATGTACACACATGGAGCGAGGACACATGGAGCTAAGGCACAGTTTCGCAGGCGTAGGTAAAAAGGGCGAGGATGCAAGCATGTGTATATAAGCCAAACGGCTATGTTTAGTAGATTTAGGGGTCTAGCCTCTCCCATTTGGTTATATTCTCTTTTTTAAACCCGTTTCCTTCCTCCCTTCTTTCTCTCTTAGATGGGTTGTATTAGGTATATCATGCCATGTTTACTTTCTAGCACCTATATTTTGGGCCCTACTCTAGGGATGTAGGCATTTACTTTCCTACTCTGTGTACTTGCATTGTGCATGATGTATGTATATATATACTTGCTCGCCCCTTCCGGTGTGATTGTCATAATCCATGTCACCTAAGGCAAAGCGATGCCTAATTTTTGCCGCGAAAATAAGGTGACATGTCACTAAATTTTCGCTATGGAAATCTGGTACTTTGCTTGAATGCCTTAGGAAAGCATAGATTAGGACCACAACCATTCAAAAGCCAAACCTCAAAGCCCCCCATGCATGCAAAGCCTTGAAAGCCAATGCCAAAATCATGATTTTTACTACTAATCTCTGAAAATTAAGGTTTTATCAAAATAGAGGACTGTCATTGGATAGATATTGTGGGGTGCCTAACACCTTCCCCACACGTAACCAAACTTCTGGACTCAAGAATCAAGATTTTTTTCCATCCACATTAGATTAGGAAAAATTCCATTTTTCTTAGCCTAGGATTGGTAATAAAATCAATTAGAAACAAGTGACTAATCACACCTTAGAAAAACCCAATGATTGGTGGCGACTTCACTTACCTTTGGTAATCACCTAAAATCTGGCCAAGATTCCCACCACACCTCCAAAGGTAGACCTACCTTCCTCCCCCGAGAGAGAGAGAGCACTTGAAGCTCCACGTGAACCACACAATTATCGAGAGGGGCCTCTAACGGGCCCTACATGTGCGGGAGAGTCGCCACGACGGGTGGTCGAACGAAGGCCCGGTGGTTTTCTAACCGTTCGAGGCTCGAGTGCTGACAGACTAGCGACTTTACTAGGGATCGATGAGAGTTTTGCCTTTAGAGCTTTTGATAAAACCATAATCTTTGGGCATTGGCTTTCGAAAACACAGAAATTGGCATTGGCGTCCGGGGCTTTCCTTTTGAAAAAGGCTTTTACTATATCTTAGTAGACTATTTTCAAAAGAGTAAAAAAAAAAATACTTTTTTGAAAAATCCTTTTTCGAAAAAAAAAAAAAAAAAAAAAAAAAAAAAAGAGGTTGTGCGGTATTTTCATGGGCTTTACTGCTTTCCTCACATGCTTTACCACTTTCCTTACGTGCTTACTGCTTTCCTCACATGCAAACATAGGGTATCAAAATTTAATTTCCGCTACACCTTTATCTACTTTCATATATATATATATATATATATCTGCTGTGTTTGGAAAAAGTCTTTCCCCTTCATTAAGGATTGCATGACATGTACACCTTTTTTGAGCCAAACCTGGGCTCCGTACTGCTGGCATAGTCACATTTCTTTGGGGATTTCATCACACCATATGTAGATGCCTAGACATAAACATCGGCAATGTTACCCATAGTTATATCTAGGGTTGACTTTGTAGGCACTTCTGAGTCCATGGGTGGATAGGAGCAGTTGAAAAGGCACCTTCGATCCTTCCTACCCTACAACTTCTATAAAGGAAAGGGTATGGTGATGGAGTCCCCCTAGGATAGGAACAACGTACCGGTTAAGCCTTTGCATATAGTTGGCCTAGTTATGTCAAATCTCGTGAGGACTAGATCAAGCCCAGAGCCCATGAGGACTAGGAAAAGCCCAAAGAGTGAACATCTAAGCCTAGGAAAGGACACCTTTGTAGGACTAGAGGTTAGGGGAAAGTGTTTTGCAATAGGTGCGCCCTTTTTTCTTGCGCCAAAGAGATTGTGCTCTACTCCAGGTTCTTTCTATCCTGCTTGCATAGCATCCATGATTAAATCCCTAGGGAAAGCAAACCCATTGCTTGTACATGCTAGATCATACCCCATCCTTAAGGGTTTACAACTCTGCAAAGGCACTCATGCATACACTAAATGGTTTCATCACCTAATTGTGCAAAGATAAAATTTGTGGCAAGTAACCAAAACTCCCCAAGAGGAAATGCTGTCGAAAAACTATCAAGAATCCCAAGACACCATGAGTTCAAGAATTCTCCTAAGAGAGATCCAAATCATCAAAGAGATCCAAATTGCCAAGAGGTCCAAATCGCCAAGATGTCAAGAGTCCAAAGGCTCCCTCAAGAGATCCAAAGGTCCAAGAGATCCATGATGTCCAAGTTACCAAGAGATCCAAATGTCCAAGAGCTTCCTCGAGAAGTCCACATTGTCAAAAGCTGAGCTTTTCCTCGTAATTGCATTTCCTTGTATTGTAAAAGGCCTATTGTTAGAGCTGATGAACCCAACGTTGTAAAAGCAAATATTGTACAAGCATGTAATCAAAAGAGGGTCTGTCCTGCATTGCCAAGCATATCATGAAATTTTTAGTTACTTGCCAATCTTGTGCATTAATTTTGAATCATAGTAGAAACTCACCACGATAAATACCTGATCAACAGTGCAAAGCCAAATTTTTCTGAAAATGGTAGGTGCATGTTAAATAACAAGGATGTAAACTAACTTGATTTTGGTATTGTGTTTCCACATTGTCAAATGCACCCCATTTCTATCACATCCCATTCTTTCTCAGGATCAAAAGATTGCTAAAAGGAAATAGTCTAAGCTACCACCACATCGTGATCCCATCACCACTAGGTCCCGTGCAAGAGAGATGTCTACTAATGGGCCTTCAACTCCCGAAGTGAGTCTTACCGAGTTCGCTTAAATAAAGGAGCAAATGTCAGAATTGATGTGCATGGTGCAACATCTAATTGTAGGAGGAGGACATAATTCTTTTGGCCATAGTCAGGGAGGTCCCCAAACCGAGAATGAAAATCAGCCCCCACTAGAATAGATCAAGGCCATAATATACCGCCTAGGGCAACAACCAAGAGATAGATCCTTCTAAGTATAAGAATCCCGAATCTGGGATTGGCCAAGTCAAGAGCCGAATGGAAACTTTGCCGAAAAGTTTCTAATCATAAAGGGCCCTAGCACCTATGGAAGCGTTGATCTAGATAGTCTGACCAACTTCTCTCAGGTCATTATGCCTCCCAAGTTCAAGGCACTAGAGTTTGTTAAGTATGATGGTATTGGAGATCCTTAAGCTCATTTGTGCATGTTTTGTAGGAAGATGGCTCCCTATAGGAATAATCACCTTTTGCTTTGCTAGATTTTCCCTAATAGTTTGATTGGTCCTTTGGCCACATGGTATGTGAGACTGGAAAAGACCTCCAACTAAAGGGAGATGGACAATTCCTTTTTGGAATACTACCAGTTCAACTGAGATAGCTCTTGACTGTATAGTTCTTATGAGGATAGAAAAGAAGAATAGGGAATCTTTTCGAGAGTATGCCAAGAGGTGGCGTGAGCTAGCCGCACAAATGCAACCCTCTATGATGGAAGATGAGATGATTAAGTGATTCATTGATAACCTTAAGCCTCCTTACTATTAAAAGATGATCAGTGTTCAAGTCACTCGTTTCGCTAGCCTAATTCCTATTGGGGAGCGTATCAATGAGGGTATTAAGACCAAGAAGATCATTGACCCGACTATCCTCTATATTCTGATGGAGCAACAGCTCAAGGGATGTGACACCAAGGTCAAAGAAGGAGATGTCCATATGGTGGCTGAAAATAGGGGGGGTACAATTGGTTAAGTCGTTACCCATCCGAAAGGCCAAAGGAAATTCACATCTCATGGGGAATCTAGGGAAGAAGCCGAAGAAGTCCCACCACTTCCCCATGTTGGCTACCGAGTTGTACCCCTTTCTGTTAAATGAGGGCTTAATCGCTCCAGTCGTCCCTAAGCCGGTCACCAATCTTATGGAAGGTTATGACCCCTCAAAGACTTGTAAGTTTCATTATGATGCTCCAGGGCATTCGACAGAAGAATGTCGTTTATTAAGGCATAAGATCCAAACCCTAATTGATAACAGTGCCTTAATATTTGAGGGTGCTATGCAGTCGAAAGTTGCCATTACCACGACCTTTGATGCTCAGGGTGAGGAAGTGAATGCAATAATAAGAGAGGAGGATGCTGTCCTGATCTAGAAGATTTGCATGGGTACCTGGATAACCTTTTTGTGGCGCTAGTGGATCTAGGATACATACGTCCAAAGGAATTGAAAGAGCAAGGAAGTACAGGTGAGACTTGTAAATACCATTCAGGAGCACGGGGACACTCATTAGGAGATTTTGACGAGTTCAACAAGGAGGTCCAAAGCCTATTGACCGAGGAATTATTTGGTGGGGAAAATCATAAGAAGTTGAGAGTTGTATGGCCTCTAGCGAGCAAGTTACACTTGCCGAGTTGAATGCAAGGATTGAGCATTTGGAAAATTAGCAGGATAGACTTCTACACCTTGTGCATCAACTGATTGACCTTTGCATTAACACCTCAACGAGTGACCTGACCTGTGGAGTCGATGTTATGGATGCCCTAGCACTTATAAGAAATGCCAATGAAAGATCATATGTTGAGAAAAGATCTTAGGGATCTTGAGGGCAAAAGAGTCACATGGCTCCCACAATCCAAACTCCTTAAGGAATAAGCCAACCAAGGCAAAGCCAATCCAAGTAAACTGATGTTGCTCCTGCGAGGGAAATGGTACCAGCCCGACAAGTCCAAGAGGCATTGGAAAAGTTTCCTACCCTTCCTATGCTGATTTTGCAATTATATCATATATTTTTGAAAGAATGCCTAATGGCCCTAATTTTGCCAAAACGTATAATTGATTCCCCTCTGGGTGAGTTTGGCACGTTCAAGACATGTGGCACCACTTTGGTGGCCTGGAACATAGCCTAGAAGAGGGCAAGTCCCTTAGGGGGATGATCCAAGGCTTGATCGACAATAACATCATTCAATTTGAAAATGCCACAATCACCGATTCATCTCCAACGAGCTGTGAGGTTTAAGTTAATGTGTTGATTAACACCAAAGGTCAAGGGGGCTCATTCATTACGGTCCTCCCTATGGCTCCATATCCTCATGGAGTACCGTATCCTTCTATGTTACTGAACAAAGGCAATCCAGGGAGCGACATTTCCCAATCAAGTGGCATAACTGCCTTGGACCTTTTGTCAATCCTGTTATCCATGCTATTGCCAATATTGTTAAAGGTGAAGTTGGTAGAATTTATGGCATCTGAGATCCAACCAAACTTTTATTAGAGACTTACAATTTTGAAAATCATTGTGACTATCATGGGGCGATGGTTGGCCACTCCACTGACATGTGCAAGCTACTCAAGTAGAAGGTTCAAGGTCTTATCAAAGGCAGTTGGTTAGAGCCCAAAGTGCATATGTCCACATCAACCGGAGAACTAGATATTTAGATGGTCCTTACAAGGAAATCAAGATCCAGAGTTGCTCCTTGAAGGCTTGAGCTTATACGCCCAAGCAGTTGGACAGTCGAGCCATATTTCTCAAGAGGACACCCGACTTGAAGCAAGGCCAAGTTGGCCTTATGCTGTGGAAGAAGTCCCCAAAACCAAACACCATCTCACTATCTTTATGCTTTTGTTATTCTCACATTTCCTGTTTCCTTTATGTCATTATGTTTGAGCATGAGACAATTTAAATTTAGATTGTAATTAAGCTTTAAGGCTCTTCCTGAGCCCTGAGCACATTACCTGAGTGCAATGCGCAGTGATGATCCTTTTTATTAGTATAATATTTTGTCTTGCTGGGGTTTGTTTTTCTTGGATAGTTTCTAACCTCCCCTCTTTTGTTTCCATGGTTGACTCAACAGGGTAAAATATGGGAAGTCCTACATCTCTACTTAAGCGTTACCAAAATCTAGAGGACGTGCTCCAAATTTAATCTCTAGCACAAAATAATGAACGGACGACAGCTTCAAGATTCTAATCCTGGTAGGAGACACATGGATTTAGCTGTTCACATTATGATATTGGGGCAGATTTTTAGTGGTCTCATTCCCATAAGACCACTAAAAATCCATCTTGTGCACCCCACATTATCCATGAAGACTAGCTACTGTAGTCTAGGAGCAGAATTTAGTGAGAAGTTGGATTCGATCCGGACAACTTGCAAGCTCTTCTGTCAAAGCATGTCAAATGGGTAAAAAGAACCCAACATCTCTTAAGCAAGATCAGCCAGCTCAAACTTGGTTTTCTTCAGCTTGCCTTAGTAGGCTTTTCCTTCAGGTTTCTCTTAAACAAATATTCCTTCGGGTCTTCCTCAGAAAAAAACATTCTTTCACCTTCAGGTCTTTCTAAACTAAATCCTTTCTTTCTTAAAGTATCCTGAGATGTCTTTGGATTTCTTGATATGTGAATCCTCACACTCTTCAGTTAAAAATCTCACCAAGTTGTGAAAGTGATTAAGCTTTAGCAAGCACCACAGTTGCAATTTCTTTGCAAGGTCATCAGAAGGTCTTGTAACTTGCCTGAAGCATTCCTTGGAAGCTCGACTTCTGCATTGACAACAGAAGAAGGAAAACCAAGCCTATATTCAAGGAGAATTGTGAACTATCTCTAGTTTTTGAGCGAAGCCTTCGTCTAACTTGGACCACTTCCTTCATAGGAACATTCATATAGTATTGGGACCACCTTAGTTGTGGTGATTCAATTGACAAATCTCAGATCCATGAGAAATCAGCTTCGGCTACTTCAGCAATACAATGTCAGAACTTGCTCGTAATGGGGGCCCACATGAGAACCATGGAGGAAGAATAAAAGGATAAAATTTGGTCGAATGAGAACCAAAATACTTCTAATTTTATCGTGTTTGGCATAATCTTGATATGTCACTAACTCCATTCAATCAATTTCCTTTCCAAGGACATGCTTTAATCAAGCCAACGAGACGTCATTCACATCGCATTCTTCAATTAATAGTGGCGATTAAACATCTGAGCATTTGTGATAGAGCCGTTCACTTGCTCAACATATGGGCAATGCCACATCAAAATTTCAAGGAATTGCATTAACATCCCTTATTGTTGAACTCATATTGCCTTTCTTAGGTCCCTAATGTGGCGTGTTTTCCTTGACAGGTCATTTCAACGATTGAGATGAAAATGAAGTCGATACTTGTGCTTCACAAGAACCTTCACCACAGATCAGAAAATCTTCATCCAAAGATGTATGCCAAGCATGGAATCAACTATCTAATGACTCCTTGCAAGGTAGAGACCTCCATCCCCTAGGTGGATCTTTGCAAAAGCTTCTAGAATGCCATTCATCTGAAACACTAGAACCCAAAGTTTAGCCTTGTCACTACATCCCATACACTATCTCAACAAAACCTTTGCTCATCTCGGTTGGCTTAGGTTTGTTGCTATCTTATACACATTTTTCAAAAAGAAAAAGAGATTTTCCAAAATAAGATCAAAACATAAAGGTTCAAATCAAAAGATCAGATCATGAAAATCTGAGTTTTGAAATGTATGCATATTTCCAAAGTGGCGAGTTAATGCCAAACATTCACAACATGATATCACATCTCAACAACTCCACATTCATGAAACATTCACCACTTTTGCGAAGTGTATATTCAATTCTTTTCTTGACAATTAACCCCTTTAGGGAAGTTCTACCCAAGATTGGTGTGTACTTGAATCAGTGAATGACCACATGATCAAGTTTCATTGACCAACTAATTGGATTTGAAATGATGGAGGCATTTTTTTCAACTATCCAAACAGTTATATCACTTGATAGCCCTTTTAAACTAAAAAGAATTTTTTTTTTTCAAAAATCATCCGAATTTATAGTTTCGCACATAAGCTCCTAGGGCTAAGAAGTAAGTGTTCAAGATAATGGAAAAAGGCATTCATTTCACTACCGTCCCGCTTACAGAGAAATATCCCTTGCTAGCCCAGTTGTGCCTGTTGAATTCTTTTTTTGTTTAACCCAGTCAAGGATTAGCCCCCACACTAGGGTGGGTTTGAAGGTTACAAGGACCTCATGCTAGGTGACTTTCGATATTTGAGTCCCTCAAATGAGTCCCTAATTGAAAGAAAAAAAAAAAAAAAAAAAAAAAAAAGAAGAGAAAAAAGCCCAAATCAAATGACAAAAGGCATAGGCAATCAAGTTAAATAAAGCCCCAAACGAAGAAAGGGAAAAAGAAAAAATTCAGCCCGAAACAACCAAGAAACATAGGCCAAAGAAAATCAAAATGAAAGCCCCAAAAATGAAATGGGCAAAATTCAAGAGATTGACTCAAATTGAGGATTTAGTCAAGCATGAAAGGCACCCCCAAAAAGATTCTCGATGAAGTGTAATCCTTGACTTTAGGAAACCGTTCAAAGAATTTCACAGCCAAAATATCCTCCCGTAAGCCTAGGAAACCCATATCCTTACATTATGGTCTTGAGAAAGTCCTTCCTGATTAAAAGTGACTACTTTGTTTACGGAGCTTATCCAAATAATCACCCACATGTGAAAGTTTTGAGCCTATTATCCTCCATTTCAAGCACCTAACTAACCCCAAGGCCACGTTACAACCTAATGAAAGACCTCATTGATCATTGAGGATCAGTTGGTTGTGGGACATTGAACATTTGGTCAATCATTGATAACAGAATCACCCTCATATGCCAAGGCGTCATTCCTCAAAAAGGGTAAGGCCCTCTCCCAACCCACCTGAAGGATTCAAAAAGCCAAACACATCATTCCAATTCTCCTTGAATAAGCATAAAAGGGACACCCACTCATTTGATAAGCACAAGCACTTTGCTAAAAATCCTTGCTTGCAAGCATGTTCCCTATTCAGGGTAAATGATAGCCATCGAGCACATACACGCACAAACCACATAGGAAACATAGCCTTAGCAAGCTCCTCTTGTGGTACATGCATTCAAACAAATTTTCAAGATCATGATTGAATTTCCAAAATTTGTGAACCTGGTTTTCAAAACCAATTGAAATAGAAGGGAAAAATGATGAGGCACAAAGATTTCAAATAACAAGGATTTCAAATCCTCCCAAACCTTTTCAAGTCCAAAAATATCCTTGAGGGTTATTCGTTTCTTCCTAAGTAATTTCCAGAAAAATGAGGTTTTAAGATTGCAACAACTTATGCAAGTCTCCTTGCATCATTACCAGGCGTCTTCAAAAAAGACCTGAACTCAAAAGATTCAAATGCTTAACCCCAAGTTTTAAATACCATTTGAGCATCATTGCCCTAAACACTTTTTGAGCTTCTTGAACTCATCCCAATAGAGGATGCTTGAGTCATACTCCAAAAATGACTCCCAATGCCCAAAGTTGGCCAGTCTCAATCCTGATACTAGGGTAGTTTTATTTTTGATATTTACAAACCATGGACGGTATTCCCTTTATCTAGTGCAATTCAAGATATCCACTAGGAGAAGGAGAAATCTCTTTCCGCGAGAGTCTAATTAGGTGCCCAATTCGCACAGTACATCATGACCACACAAAACTCAACATCTAGGCAGTATTTGTGTAGATATGACCAAGAGTGTCAGCATTTCCAAGAGGGGATCTTGCTCGAAACTTTGAATTCAGAATTCAGCAGATCAAGGAACCTACTGTGGTATAATCGTCCTTTACGAGCTCAAACCTATGTCAAATCAGTTTGTTGACCCAAAACCACGCAAAACCTTACATTGGGGTAATTTATTTTGCACAGTACTGTCCACTTTGTGCTAATCAGTATGCAAGAATGGGTCCGTCCTGCCAGGAACTTTTCCTCTCATGTCAAGAACCGCATAAAACCTACACTGGGGCAATTTTATTCTATGTGATCTCTCCTTTTTTTGTCTCCCTCAGTGGATTGATCACTATCAGATTGAATCAGTAAACCCATGAGGATACGGTGTGATGCAAGTGCTACCAATATCACACATGTAAAGCTTGTTGAAAGGGGATTTTCAAAATTGTACATGTAAGTCCTACCTAGAGGCATTGTTTCACACATACAACAGCAGCACTTTGAAAGGCGATTTCCAGAATTATACATTTAAGTCCTACCTAGAGATATTGTCTCTTGCATACAGCAGCAGCCCTTTGAAAGGCGATTTTCAGAATTATACATGTAAGTCCTTCCTAGAGGCATTGTTTAACGCATACAATAGCAGCCCTTTGAAAGGCAATATTTAGAATCATACGTGTAAGTCTTATCTAGAGGCATTGTTTCATCGTGCATCAGCAGCCTACAGAGAGGCAATATCAAGAATTATACGTCTAAGGCCTGTAGAGGGTTTTTCACAAACACATTCACCTTTGGGTAGTCTTTAGACCAGTTTCTCTTGTTGAAACACATTCAGTTAAAATTGCTCCTAGAGGGTCTTTCTTAAGCACTTTCACCTTTGGGTAGTCTTCAGACACGTTTGTCTCTTTGAAACATTGCCACGCTTCCACGGCGTAGGAATCATTATGGTACTTGATATCCAACAACGAATCAGCACAGTCTTCTATGCTTTCACGGTATAGGACCCTTTCCACACTTACAGGGTGTAGGAACTTCTCCACACTACCACGGTGTAGGAATCATTATGGTGCTTGATACCCAACAATGGACTAGCATAATCTTCTATGCTTCCACGACGTAGGACCCTTTCCATACTTCCACGGTGTAGGAACTTCTCCACGCTACCACAACGTAGGAATCTATTATGTTGCTTGATACCCAACAACAAATCAACACAATCTTTTATGCTTCCTCAGTGTAGGACCCTTTCTACACTTCCACGGTGTAGGAACTTCTCCACGCTACCATGGCATAGGAATCTATTATGGTGCTTGATACCCAACAACGGATCAGCATATCTTCTATGCTTTCACGGTATAAGACCATTTCCACAATTCCACAGTGTAGGAACTTCTCCATGCTACCACGGCATAGGAATCATTATGGTGCTTGATACCTAACAACGAATCAACACAATCTTCTATGCTTCCACGGTGTAGGACCCTTTCCACACTTCCAAGGTGTAGGAACTTCTCCACACTACCACATCGTAGGAATCATTATGGTGCTTGATACCCAAGAATGAATTAGCACAATCTTCTATGCTTCCACGGTGTAGGACCCTTTCCATACTTCCATGGTGTAGGGACTTCTCTAAGCTACCTCGGCATAGGAGTCTATTATGGTGCTTGGTACCCAACAATGGATCAGCACAATCTTTTATGCTTCCACGGTGTAAGACCCTTTCCACACTTCCACGGTATTGGAACTTCTCCACGTTTCCACGATGTAGGAATCTATTATGGTGCTTGATACCCAACAATGGATCAACACAACCATCCATGCTTCCAAGCTATAGGACCCTTTCTACACCTCCATGGTATAGGAACTTCTCCACGCTACCACGGCGTAGGAATCATTATGGAGCTGGATACCCAACAACGGATTAGTACAATTGTCCATGCTTCCATGGTATAGGACCCTTTCCATACTTCCACAGTATAGGAGCTTCTCCACGCTTCCACAGCATAGGAATCATTATGGTGCTTGATACCCAACAACGGATCAACACAATCTTCCATGCTTCCATGGTATAGGACCCTTTCCACATTTCCACGGTGTAGGAACTTCTCCACGCTTCCACAGCGTAGAAATCATTTATCAGGCATGCTATTCAAATATCCTCTATTTTTGCCCAAATTTATTTTGAGGCTAACTAGTAGCAGTGCCGTATGTCTCACCATCCCACAATCACCAAGTTCCTAAAGAATCCTAAGTGCCCAATCACCAGGCAAGCCCCCTTCCTTTTTCCTAGAAATTTATTTTCTGCATCCATAGCATCCAGCATTTGTATATTTTTCTACCTAGCGCAAAAAAAAAAAAAAAAAAAAAAAAAAAAAAAAAAAAAAAAAAAAAAAAAAAAAATCTAACATGCTTTCCTAGTTGCATTGCTACTAACATATTTGCAGAAAAAGAATGAAGTTTTTGCCCAATATCAAGAAACAGATGCAAAAGAAGTTTTTCGTAGCAGAAGCAGCAACTCGATCGCATCAGGTAAAAAATTGGTCTCAATCCATGAATAGCCTTTGCACGCAATTTAGGGGTGACAAAATGCGAAATCACATTCTTTATCCGACACCTCTCATTGCACTCGAGATATCAGATAAAGAAGGGGCAACTGTTGATACCGTATTTTGTCTGCCCTCGATTTGCATGCCGGACCTTGAAAAACCTAAAAATATCATTTGCTCTCCATGAGGTCACGAGAACATATATAATGGCATGGTGCAACCCGTTCGGACACCGGAGAGCTTAAAGTGCCTTTTTCAACGAACATAACCAAAATGCCCCTGGTCAACCACGGGTTGACCAAAGGTCAAACAAGATCAAAATCCTCACCAAAACAACATTTTTCATGGTTTTATATCAAACCTGAGCTACTCGGAGATTTTTAGCAACTTTGGCTAAGTTTGACCCGAAGTTGACTCTCTCGGTAAGCCCCAGAAACCCTAATCTTGATCTGGTCATCAAAATAAGTTAAGACCAATTCCATTGTGAAGATAATCAAATTCTCATTCCAATGACTATTCATGGGTCAAAATCGGAGTTAAAACGGTTGAGAGATTGAGAAAATCGTGAAAAGCACATCAGCACACTTCTTGAGGTCATAACTTTTGATCCAAACATTAGAATTTTAATTTCTTAGTTTTCTAAAAACTAGACATCTAGAGCTTTCCAAGGACACCAAGATAGCCTTAATCCAAGTCCGAGAAGACCTCCAAATGCGCATCTGAAGTCAAAATTGAAAAAGTCCATGAGGACGAAATTGCTAACGTTAGTCGAGCTTTACTCGGTGCACCAACAGGGGCCTTGAAAAGCATGCCAGGGCCTATAAAAGGCTCCTGGCAACTTAGATTGAAGCGGGGACATTTCGGGAGCTGTTTGGGCATCTTTCTGGGAATTTTCCCCTCTTTTCTCACCATATTTCTCTCCCAAAAAACACAAAAACACATCAAAACTTCTTAATTCTTCTATCTTCTCCAAAAATACAAGGTAGTGTTCATGCCTTCCATCTTCCTCTCCTTGGTTCTATACCTTGGATTTGAGGTATAGGGGTATGGATGTAGCTTTTTGGCTACAATCCATACCCCTTTTCCTATAAAGCTTCATCAGGCTTTTTATCCTTTCTTTTTGCTTGAATAACATGATTTATTTCTTTCTTTAGCATGTTTCTTGCTTTATTTGTGCTTCTAGCTTAAATCTCCTTGCTTTTTATGCCTTATGCTATGTTTTATGCTTGGATCTACCTTTTTAATGTGGTGCTTGTGTTTGGATCTACAAGTTTCCATGCTTTCCATGTTTATGGCTTGGTTTACATGTTCTATGTTAGTCTATATGCCTATCTCCATGCTTGTGCCTAGATTTATGGGTCCCTATGCTTGCTTTAATGCTTTATGCCATGCTCACATGCCTAGACCCATGTGTTTATGCCTATGTTTACATGTCTATATGCTTAGATCCTTGTCTTCACATGTTTATGTGTTTGGATTCTTTTTCACGTGCTTAGATATACATCCTTACTTGCTTATATGTTTAGATCTACATGTTTTCATGCCATATGCGGTGTTTTCATGCTTAGATTTATCTTTAACTTGAATTGTTGTTTAGATCTACATGCTTACATGCTTGATATCACATTTTTGGCCATGCCTTGCTTAGATCTACATGTTTACATGCATGTTTCTATGCCTATATGCCTAGATCTATGTTTTCACATGCTTACGTGCTTAGGTCTTCTTCTCTATATGCTCTATGCTATTTCCCATGTTAGATCAATGTACTTGTGTGCTTCTTACCATGTTTATGTGTTGAGGCCTAGGCTTTGTTTGTCATGCCATGTGCTATTGTAGCCCTTTTGTTCCTTTTATCATGTTTTCTTATGTTTTGGCCTATTGGTTCAGACCTGATCTAGACCCCATGGTCTTAGTCATCGTCCATACACTAAGGCCCACATCAAAGGGCAAATAATTAACTCCAATCTTTTTTCTTTCTTTCTTTCTTTTTTTTTTTTTTTTTTTTTTTTTTTTTTGGTGCAATAGTACTTGTTGTATTATGTCTTTTTTCTTGTAGTGAGCCTATCATACATCTAGCATGGTAAACGTATCATCTCAAACAAGGTAGCAACAAAAACAAGGTAGAAAGATAGACATGGCAACCAAACATAGATCATAACATGTATTCCGACTTTTAGGCATGGAATCAAGCATCAAACAAGACATTACATCATTAAAATGCATGTTCATATTAATGCATGACTTACCTCACTTATCTTACTACACCTCAGCACCTATGACATTCATGCCTAGACATATGAATGCATGTTCATGGCATTAAAACAAGAAAAATACAAGATCTAACATGTGAAAGACAAACAAACAATCAAACTTGTGAAACGGAAGCTTAAAACCATAAATACATGAATAATGGTCTAAAACATAGGTATTACATATGAAATAAGAAACAGAAACAGATAAAATAAGATTAGGATTTTTGGGCAGGATCATGCATATGCATAAACAAGCCTGTGCACGTAGCCAAGATTATGTGCACGTGGGTTTCAGCGCAACACAGCAAAACTTCAAAACACTAAATCTAACATCCTAAGATGCTTTAAAACATAGAAACTACCTAAACCTAAACTATATAAACATATAAAAGCATATAATAACAAAGAAACTAAAACAAACAAAAAGATTAAAGTAAAAAGCGAAGGAAAAGAAAGTTTTAGACTAATACCTCAAATAAAAAGCTCTTCAAGCTTGATTTTTGACCATTCCCCTTAGTCAAATCTATTCACAATTAAAAACAAGAGTGATTAGTAATCTTAAACTTAAAGATCAAGGCCAGAAAGAGACCCTAATCTAAAGAAAATTGACTTAAGGATGTTTTATGAAAAACTCCCTCTTTGATTCACTATTTCTAATGACTCTTAGTGTTTAACCGTGAGATTTCTGTGTGTTTTTGAAAAGTTACCATGTATGGCTATTTATATTGAGAAAATAGGGGTTTGGAATGACTCCTAGACGATGTGGGATTCTTTCCAAACCTCAGCATTAATGCAGAAAATTTGCCTTTTTTAGTTTTTGGAACCCTACATGCGCACGCAGGATCGGGCCTGCGTGCACATGATCATGGCTGTGCGCACAAGTTGATTCTTGCGTATGCATACCGAGGGTTTCTTTGGTTTACTTTTCCAAAAATAGATTTATTTGCTCATTAAAAGTTATATTTTTCATTTTTAACATCTCTCAAGTTAATTTAACATCTCATTGGGTCCTAAACCAACCTTAAGTCTTACAATTTCAACTTCATTGGGGAATGGGGGCCTGAGTTATAAGGGGTAAAAAATACAGTGTCTATATATAGACACAACCCTTAGAGATTGAACAAAGTTATGAGTTGGTACATAAACAACTGGCAAAGTTTTCAGTCATGGCTATAGGGGAAGAAGGGGTTCCTTGGTATTATGACATTATGAAATTCCTAGAATTAGGTATATACCCTGACGGTGCTAATAAGAGAGAACGTCGTTTGATTAGGATGATGGCAATGCAATACATCCTATGCAAAGGTCAACTCTATAGGAAGTCTTATGATGATATACACCTTTGTTGTTTAAAGAAAGAGGAAGCTGAGAGAGTTATAGGAGAAGTTCATCAAGGGGTTTGTGGTCCCCAAATGAATGGGAGGATGTTAGCAAAGAAGATCCTAAGAATAGGATAATATTGGAACACAATGGAAACCGATTGTGTGGACTTCATAAAGAGTTGCCACGATTGTCAGACACATGCAAACTTGAACCATGTACCACCTAATGAGCTATACATCATGACCTGTTCATGGTCTTTCTCAGTATGGGGCATAGACGTGATTGGAAGAATAGCTCACAAGGCCTCAAATGGGCATGATTACATCCCATTGGTGATTGACTATTTCACCAAGTGGGTAGAGACAGCCTCTTACTCTATACTAAAGGCCAAGCATGTGGTTCAATTCATGAAAAACATCATCATTTGTCAATTTGGAGTACCACAAGAGATCATCTTGGATAAGGGTTCCCACTTTGAAGAGGAATTTCAAAGGATCATGGAGTTGTATAATATTGAGCATCATAAGTCTTCACCGTACCGACCGCAAACTAATGGAGCTATAGAAGCAGCTAATAAGGACGTTAAGAATATCCTAGCCAAGATGGTAGTGACATACAAGGATTGGGCAAAGAATCTTCCGTTTGCCTTATGGGATTACAGAATTTCTATCTGTGCATCAACTGGGGCAACCCTTTACTCTTTGGTTTATGGAAGTGAAGTGGTACTTCTTATTGAGGTGGAGATACAATCTTTGAGGGTACTAGTAGAAACCAAAGTCCTAGAAGAAGATTGGATGATAGAAAGATATGAACAGTTAGCATAGATAGATGAGAAGCGAGCTAAAGTGCAGTACATGCATAAGGTTACCAAAAGAGGACTACTAGAGCATTAACAAGAAGGTGAAACCTAGAAACCTCAAGGAAGGAGACTTGGTGCTAAAGGTACTTAGAGATGAAACTTTAGATCCAAGAGGAAAGATGAAGCCAAGATGGTCTAGGCCTTTTGGTATCAAGGAAATCATGTTAGAAGGTGCTACAAGAATTATAGATTTGGATGGAGAAGAGATGTTTCACCCAATCAACATAGATATGCTCCAAAGGTATAACATTTGAAAGAAGAAAAAAGAAAAAAAGAAAAAAAGAAAAGAGAGAGAGAGGAGAAGCATGCTAGGTTGAAAACTCAAAAAGGGGGCCTAAGCAAAATTTAAGCCAAAGAAACCCCGCTAGGTTGAAAACCCGAAAGGGTGATCTAGGCAAAAGATAGGGGAAAAGACCATGGGCACGGCAAAAATTCCCACATGGATGTCATGGGCAAAAATTAACAGAAAAAAGAAAAGAAAAAAAAAAAAGACAATAAGTAAAGATAATAAAATGGTTGATTCTCTTATTGCTCAAATTAAAAGGTACTAAAATTGTTTCCATAGGGGATTTTGAACATTCCAATCCTTTTATTAAATTCAAAAGAAAAGAGATGAGAATGATAAAGGGCAAAAAAGTAAAATTTAAGGCATTTCTAGTCAGTTGGTCCTCTTTCTTTTGTTAGACTTTTAGTAAGCTTTCTCTTCCCTATGAACTGACCTTATGTCAGCAACCAACTAAGCCTTGTACTCTAAAGTTGGAAGAAGAAATTGAGTGAAACAGATGTCCTTAGCCACCATCCTCTTCAACCAAGTCTCACGGATTTTGCTTAAAATCCTGTTAGTGAAGACCAACATATGAAAGATGCCATCATCATTAGGAACACCTTGGTGGTCACTAATTTTTTTTGCAATACAACATGTGGAGTAGTAAGAGCAATGGCGAAGATTAACCAAAGGAACATAGTTGTCTTTGAAAATGCATTTGACCATGTCTGTAATACGCCACCATTCCACTACCCATTGGACATCTAAAGTAGAAAAATGCAATGAACTTAGTAGGATCCATCTCTTTGTTCTTGAGCTTGCAATCATCATAATGCTTTGGTTTATATTGATTAGGAGGGACAGTGGGAGGATGAAGCAATTGAAACCTCTCGTACAACTATATCTGAGGGTGAGAAAAAGAAAGCAAGAGTGTTGAGTGGAAAAATGAGAGATAAAAAGGAAAAGAGAGAGAGAGAGAGAGAGAGAGGTATTCTAAGACGATATAAGGAGCCTTGATGGATTGAAAATTGAAAGATGATCCATGCAAAAATTAGAGGAATCCTGCTAGATTGGGAACCTAGGCAAAAATTAGGGATTATACCTGAAGGAAGAAAGGCCTCCTTACAAAGAAAGTTGCTTCCCCTCTATGAACAACATCCAAACCATTAAGAGTTTCGGCCAAGATCATACCCATGGGACTTCCCCTCTCTAGATTGTTGACCACCAAGAGCATCATTTGATCTACACGAGGTGTCTCATGAATCAAAAAGTACCTTGCAAGAAAGTATAGACAGAAGGCATTGAGATAATGAGAGTGCTGCACCCTAGACAAAGGAACATTCCTCTAAGAAAAATATGTGAAAACCATAAGGATATTCAACTTGTTAAGCATGCACCCTCTCTGAGCCATAGCAAGAGGAATTCAGAAAAGTTGATGAGCCAGGTCAGAGAAGTTTTCATCGGTAATAGTAAGAATGAGAGTACCAACATCGGGTTCACCCATGATTACACTAAATTCTTCAAGAGTGGGGCATATTTCCACACCATTGAATTGGAAGACATGCCAGATAGGGATCAAAAACTCAAGTGGCTGAACACAGAAAGGCTCATTCACTTTGATTTGATGATAGGAAGAGATGCAAGAGAGATCGAGAGGGATGAAACCATCCTCAAAGCTAGGGCATAGCTTCTTAATCCATGTTGAAACCTCTTAATAAGTGAATTCTACCATTGGGACACCTTGCTGAGTGTTTTCTGGGTTTAGAACATGTTTTGTGAGGGTTTGGAGGCCCCCAATGGCTATTTTATACTTAGGAGATTTGGCTTGGGTATTTTGGCCTGTGGCATGCGTGCACAGGGTCAAGGGTGTATACGCATGGTCAAAGCCTACGTACGCGGGTGCGTGTATGCGCACGCAAGGAGGAAGGTAGATTCGAATTCCTTTTCCTATTTAGAGTGTGGCTCCTCTACCAAGGCTTCTCCAATGATTCCTCCACCAAGGCTAAGACTTCAAGCATTAATGAAAAGAGAAAAGCAAGATAATGTATATAATTCCCATGAGTTGTAAAATAAGTACACGTCCTAAAGAAAAGCACAATTGTAAAAAGATGTTCTTAAATACAACTGAATATCTTAAAATGAAATAAAGTGCGGAAATACATGCTAATAAAAGAAAAAGAAATAAAAACAGGAAATATGTTGTGTCTATGTCTATGTGTGTGTTTGTTTGCAGGATCACCGGAAACACCTCTTCCTTGGCTGATAGTTGGGGGTGGTCTCTAAATCATCATCATCATCATCATCATCATTACCCAGGTGAGCAAACCCTTCAGGACCATAAAGCTACCTAGAGTACTTGATCACCTCCAGCTTAAGATTCCCAGCTAGACAAATGAGCTCCTTATACTCCTCCACAGTGGGCTAAGTTTGAGAATAAGGCATGGATGAAAGGGAACTCACCGCTTGTGTACCCTCAGGAAAATGGTGACCCATGACATTTGTGTTACACCCCACGGGGCGCTTTCGAGCAAAGCCGTTAAGGTCATAAGCATAGACTGACCAAGGTAGATGAAAGGGGCCAACAGGACCACCAGCGGTAGGACTAGCCTGACACAAGCATCACACTTGAGTGTCACCATGTGTAGAAATGCAAGAAAAAGAAGAAAGGAAAGTAAAGGGAAAGAGTACATACCTCCGCAATGAGAAAAGGCATGAGACGAGTCTCGCTGAACTCATCATAGTCCAAATCATCCATAAGCCGCCTAGCATAAGGAATGTCATTCCTCCACGATTGGTACTCGGCATCAGTCATGGAGAGTGGGGTAAGCATGAACTGTGGAGGATCCATCAGAACCTGTGATGCATCCTTTCCTACCAGCTGGCAGTACACCTTCTCCGCCAAGTAAAGGACCCTTAAACCAACACCCTTCAGAGGCTAGGTGATCCCAAAAGCGATGATGGCTATTGCCTCCAAATTTGGGTCTACAATAGGAGGAAGACTCGCCCATAGACTCCAAATAACCTGTGACAACACATAGGGTTAGAAGAAGAATCCTAGGAAACATGCAAAAGAAGATAATAGGGGAAAATAGGATCTTTGCTCACCTCATCAGAAGAAAGCCCATTGAAGTGAGCCCTAATCGAGGAAAAGCTCTTCAGGTCCACCTTAGCTCCACGAGCAATGAGTCCGTATGTTACAGGCCCATGTTGGAAAAAGGAATTACAGTTTGTAAGATGATAGTTTGCAAGAAAAGTAAGTACAATTTGTAAGGTATGAATGTGAATGTAGATGCAGTTTGTGAGACAAAGACATGAATGTAGTTTGCAAGAACACGAGGTACAATTTTGTTAAGCCTAAATGATGTGTGGATGAACAAAATTGCAAGCGTAGGAAGTACATGCTTATAAGGAACCACAAAAGGAAAAGAAAATAAAACCAACGTCAAGGAGCTTTCAAGGCCCCACCAATTGATGCAAAGTCCCACGGCTGAGTGTGTCCAAGGAAGAGTAAAGGTAGGCAAGGCAAGCTTGACCCTAGTTGGCCCCCTGAGCATCCTCAAAATTATGGAAGAGGGCCAACCACCTCGACGACACCATTTGCCCTCCATTGGAGAAGAGGTACGCCCCTAGTATGTACAACAGGAATGCCCTAGCCATCCAGGCACAATCCTCGGGCGTCACCTGTGGAAGAGGCTTGTAATCTATCTCTATGTCAAAATAACGGATAGTGTTCATCATGTACCTTCACCTCAACATCTCTATGCCCAGTTGCACACTTGACTCGCCCTCTAGATTGATGATAGCCCCATCACATCGAAGGCTGGTCATCCGATGGAAGTTATGGGGAGTCACTGTCATCTCCCTTTTAGCAATGTGGAAGGTATGGGTAATGTTCCATCACTTCTTAGCCAAAGATTGAACCAGAATAGCACTAGCATGACTCTCTGGTAGTAGGCGAATGATGGGCTCGAAGTCCACTGCACATATGAAAGCCTTTGTGTCATCAGTTAAGGCCCTATACCATGAAGCAACGCGGTTGGTGCTTCCCCTACCCAAGAATTGAGGCAAGATCTGTAAACAAGATGAAAAGAGAACATTAGAATGGCAGTTAGATGAGAAAACAAGTGAAAAAGAAGCTAAAATAGTCAAATAAGGGTTTCTGAGTGCCAACATGTGCACGCAAGTTCGAGTATACGTACGCAGGGACATTCGTACGCAGGTCAGGTCATACGTCCATGGGAACTAAAGAACACGGACTCATATGCATGAAAATAAGCTAGGTACGTAGGAATCAAGTATGCATAGCATGAATACAGGCTGCATACGCAGGCCCGATACATGCGCATGCATTAACGCAGACAGAAAGTGTTCTTCGACATTTTTTACCACCTTTTGATCAAAACTCATCCTAAACATGTTCCTACCCTTTCTAAGGTGTCAGTTTTTCATCTAAACTCATTCCACAACAAAAGTAGATGCATTTATATGTCCAAAAATAGATTAAAATGGAAGAGCAAAGCAAAACTCGAAAATGATAAAAGTTTGGAAAATTCACCAATCTTGTCCTTGCATTCTCTGAAAGATGATCTTGTGGCCTGTAGATCAGTGGAGGGGACTCATTTAGCCTTACTGCCCCATTCCAGTGAGTGAGGTTGAACACGTCACCAAAAAGCACATAGGTGGTTTTCTTGGACTTGGGTGCCATTGAAGAAGGTAAGAGAGTTTGGGAGAGAAAGAGATTTTAGAGAATGTGAGAGGTGTAGAAATGAGAGAGAGGCAGAAGGTATTTGTAGAGAGAAAAAAAAAAGATGGAAGTTAGAGAGTTAGAGAGAAAATGAAGAGATGAGGAAGATGAAGAGAAGTATGAAGAAAAAAAAAAGGGGTTGGTAACCATTGGGAAAATATAAAGAGGTGGGAAGACACCTGGTGGCTAAACTACATGTAGATTAGTCCTTCCTACTAAACTACGTGTAGTTTAGTTTAGTAAAAAATATTCCAAATATCCCTAGTGGGTACCCAGAAGGTAGGAAGTGCAAAGGGAAATTCACAAAATCATCCAAAAATGGTAGAAATATACCCTCAGTTGGGTAAAAGACACAAAGACTCTCAAAACATCCCCAATGGGTTAGAAAGTATCAAGAACATTTCTCAGCGGATCAGGAATCACCAAGGAAACTCCTCGTGAGTTAAGACCATCAACCAAATCCCTAATAAGTTACAATATTATGAAGGACTCCCCTGTGGGTCCAAGGCCTAAGGACAACTTCCTTGAAGGTTGTGAAGAACAATAGTTTCCTATGGAGTTGATAAAACTCCCTCATGAGTGAAATCAACACAAGTTCCCTAATGAGTCATGAAGGAGAAAAAGAAAATTTTCCCTAGTGAACCAGACAACATCAAAAACTTCTTCGTAGGTCAAAATCACCACCAATACTCCTTAGTGAGTTATTTTTCTCCAGTTACTACACATCATCAAAGACTTCCTCATATGTCAAGATCACGAAGGAGGCTCCCCCGTGAGTCACCAACACTCCTCAGCGAGTTATTTTCCCCAGCAGTTCATACACCAAGGACTTCCTCATGAATCAAAGTTACCAAGGCCACTTGTGCACATATCTTATAGGAATTGAATATGTAGGCACAAATCCCATACAAGTCAAGAGAGAAGAATATAGAACTTGTGCACATATCTTCCGAGAATTAACATGCAGGCATAGGACCTATACCAGTTAGAATTACCAAGAAACGTGTGTAGATATCCTCTAGGAATTGAACATGCAGGCATAGGACCTATACCAGTCAGAATTACGAAGAAACTTGTGCACATATCCTCTGGGGATTGAATATGCAGACACCGATCTCATACTAGTCATAGAGAACTTGTGCACATATCCCTCGGGAATTGAATATGCAGGCACAATGGAAGTAGTAGAGATAAGGACAGAGACAACCCTGTAGACACTCGATTTTGCACTCATAATTTAATCTAGGAAGATGACTAGAGTGACCATTCACATACCCAAAATTAGGGTTGCATTACATTCATTAATTCATTCATTGCATATAATAAAAACGATCTTGAGGTTCTAACAGTCACGACGGTGTGTCCGATTTCCAAATCGAACCGTCTGATTGAAAGATATCACAAGATCAAGTTTGCACGGTCTGCATGGATTTTGTTTGGGTGGAACCGACCACGCATGACTAATTTAAATTAATTCTAATTGGCTAAACAATTAAAATTAATTAAATAATTTTGTGATTGGTTGTTGGTTAGTGTCAAAAATAGGCTTGCTTGCATGAGAATAAAGCAGATAATAAGATAACAAAGAAATTGTGGATAATCAAGTCTTTTTGGAATATTTTTCTACAAGATAATTATCACTTTAAAGACCTGAATATCAAGAAAAATGGATTAATTTTTAGCATACAGATTTAAAAACACGTCTAGGTGTAATTATCGGGTCAAAAATCCTCAAAAAAGGAGTCCAAATTGGACCAAAAATCAAACACAGGCTCGGCACCCAAAAGGCCATTCGGCACTTCCCAAGTGCCGATTGGCCCAAATTTGTGGCTCAGCCCAGGGACTCCCTGATTGAGATAAGGCCTCCCATTTTCGATTTTTTAGAGATAAGGACGTGTTCCAATTCGTATCTGATCTCATTGAAGCATCCCAACCTCTATAAATAGAGGAAACAAATCAGAATTAGGGGCTCTTCTCTTCTGACTTTTCAATTCCCCATACGAAAAAGACATTCCAGAGGCTTTTGCTTTAAGAACTTCTTTTTTGTAAGTAAAGTATTTTAAGCTTCAAAGAGTTGAACAAAATTCTTTGTATCCTAAAATATTCTTTCATTAGAAGAGCACGCTCATCCAAGAGGTATTCTATTTTTCTTTCTTTTCTTCTTTCATTAATTTTTATTGTTTGATGCATGAATATGTTTAGCATGTTTTTATTATCTTTTGTTCTTGATATATAATTACCATGCTTAAATACGTTGCTAGAATTTTCTTTAACATGTATTTAGGTGATTGTTTATTGTAATTCTTTTTCTTAAGTTTCAAAATCCGCAATGACTAACAGAATTCTTATATGAAAACTAAAAACTAATTTGTATTTTTCAGATCTAATTTCTTTAAATATTCAAAAACTGATATGTATTAATAGATCTGATTTTTTTCAAAATTCAAAAAACTGATCTGTATTTTCATATCTGATTTCCTCTAAATACAAAAATTGATTTGTATTTTTCAGATTTGATTTAAAAAAAAAAAAAAACTCAGAACTGATCTGTATTTTCATTAAATACAGATCTGCTTTTTTTGAAAAGGTTTTCTTTGTTACAAAATTGCAGATTTTGAAATTTAAAAGAAGGGATTGAAAGTTAGGTTGTAGCTTTTTAATATGTGATGCATGCATAATAAATTCACCTCATGAATGTGAATCCTCTTTCAAAACGTCTTTTTTTTTTTTTTTTTTTTTTTGTTTCTAAAAACAGATCTGGTTTTTTTTTTTTTTTTTTTTTTTTTTTTTTTTTTTTTTTTTTTTTTTTTCTTTCTTGATAAAACCACTATTTTTTAACTTTACATAAAAACATATTAGATTCTTTTTAACAAAATCTTATTATTTCTTTTACATAAAAACATATTTGATTTTTCTTGATAAAATCACCTTTTTTTTTTTTTTTACACCAAAATAGATCTGACCCTTTTTAACAAAATCTTATTCTTTCTTTTACATAAAAACAAACCTGATTTTTTTTTTGCAAACCAAATCAATTTTTTTAATTCACAAAACAGATCTGAATATTCTTCAAAAATAGGGCACATCCACAAGGCAGATTTATTTAAATTAATTTTCGTCAAGCGTCTATCATGTATGATGAACATATCATTCAATATCATGTAAAAAGGGTATATTGGTCATTAGAGTCTAATAGACCAGACTCTGTCTGGGCGAAATGGGTGCCTAACACCTTCCCATTCCGTAACCTAGCTCCTAAGCTTAGGATTTTTGGATAGGTAGATTAATGTTTTGTCTTTTAATTTTGGTAGATTGTAACTAGGACCAAAGCTTTGTATTCTTTTGCATAGATTGTAACTAGGACCCAAAGCCATGTAAGGTTTAATTTACCAAAATTGTACTTGTCTTTATTCAATCAATGACATTCGAAATAATTTGATCATGTAATTTGTATTTTTTTTTTTTTTTGTATAAAAAATAAGTGGCGACTCCACACCACTACCCAAATGAGAGGTGCCCTTACAAGCACCTAAAACTCTTTTTTGAGAGCACCCCCTCAAGAAGTGTAATCTCTCACAGTGGCGACTCCACTGGGGATGTCGAGGGCTAAGTTTCGTGTTAGACTTTAAGTGACCAACCATATACCCTGTCTTTTGCACGATTTTGTGTGATATTGTTGTTTGTTTGTTTATTTATGAGATGTTTGTATGATATTTTTGTTTGTGTTGCCATGTTGATTGTTAAAAGCTTTCCCTAACTATCATAGTGTATGCCATCAAAACAACAAATATGTATGCACTCATCTCAACATATGATGGTAGTAACCATGGATCACCGGTCTTCATTAGATTCGATTCAGGCACCCAATGGTGAACTCATCAACTCATAGCCCAAAGTTACTGGATCATTTCTTGTTGACGATAAATGATAAACCATGCCATTTGGACTAACGTAATGTTCATTACATTACAAGTTGAGAGGTGCAACGCCCTAACTATGGGAAAAAATAATACAACAAACCCACCCTACAATGTAATGATTTAGAACCTACCCTTAGGCTAGTCTATGTTGAAATTGCATTGCATTTTGCATGTGTTTGTTTGGTTGATAGATTGATGTAGATGGGGACCTAGCTTTGTTTGACCCAACCAAGCCTATTCTTAGAGTAGAATTTGGTCAAAGGGTCTCTAAAGAGAATCTATAAACGACACTCAAGCTAGCATTTCCAGTTCCAAGCCCATCACAGTACTGAGGCTTGTTAGCATAGAAGGCACTCCACAGTGACAACATCACAATCTTGTGTTCGACTTACAAAACAGCCCATGCCACAAGAAGTCCAAAGACTCCATCATCGTGGCAAAAGGGGAAGAACATCTAAACACGGAAGAGCCAATGAACACTTAAAAGCTACTGAACACTATGGTAGCAAGTCAAATCCAATTGAGAGAAGACATAAACTTTATCGTGCAGTAGTTTCAGAACTTAAAAAGTGACCAAGAAGAGAATAAGACCAATCAGAATCCCACTATCCTGGAGGGTGAGAAGAAGATTAATGGAAGGGTAAATAAGGTGGAAGAGATGATCAAAAGAGCTTGCAAGATGAAAGACCTCATGGACTACCAATCACTCTCACTTTTCCCTGATGTGAGATTGCCTTCCAAGTTCAAGATGCCAACCTTGGACAAGTTCGGCAAGACTAGCTACCCAAAGTCCCATTTGAAGATGTATATGAGGGCCATGCAGCCCCTAGGGGCAATTGAAGAACTACTTGCTCAAATGTTTCAAAACACCCTGATTGGGGCCACTCTTAGGTGGTTCCTCAACCTAGATGATGCTAGAGCAAGGATTTGGGAGGACATCTACCATTTGTTTCACAATCAATACAAGTACAACATAGAAGTGGATGTGACAAGGAAAGATTTGGAGACCATGAAGCAAGAGCCGAAAGAATCCTTCTCTACCTTCATTACCACATGGAGAGCCTGTTAGAAAAATAAATGTATACAACGGAAAATTAACGGATCTACTTCACTCACAATTGATAACATGCACTATGAGAATTTCAGAATATAGAACAAGAGAGTGTACCTTGATGCGGTGAATTTCAAAACCAAAGATCAAAAGTTCTCAGGAACACTTTCAATCTTCACTCCAATTCCACTAATGCCCAAGATGTGTGGTCTTTCAATCAGTTATATGTGTATGTTCTAAAGAGAATGAGAGAGTGTCCAACACTCATATACATACCAATTCATGCACTTGTGATTGTTACAAAATTCTATATGTTTCTCTCCTAATAACTGATTATCTAATTGGGCTAGCCTTTTAGGCCTTTCCAATTGGGCTTTAATATGTGGCTTGGAGTGGGACCAAAAGGAAACAAATAAGACACTAGTTCCAATAGGCCTTGGACTTTTCTTTCTTGACAAGTCTAAAGTTACCATTAATTATATTTAATACCACTATATAAATATAATTGCACTCTAGGCTTTATTAATAAATTATATCCCAAGACTTTATTGTACATGCAACCCATTCATAAAATATTTGTAGTAACACAAAGTCATTAATTTAGACTGCCACTTTGTAGATTACTACATCTTAATCCTTGAGTACCCAGTTTAATCCTTTTAAGTTATTCATCATATATCTATGAAATCCAATTTCATAAATATATACTTTAGTAATTTCTTACCAAAGTGGTTAGGCCTAACTCTTTGAATAACAAACCCATTAAAATTATCTCAAGAGAATATTTTGTATCTTCATTAAGAGACTATGAATTCCATCTTGAGAATATATGTTCCATCAACACTAAATGTGGCTGTCCAACATACTGAGGTTTTGACCGTTACTTTAGATCTCACTCCTAATATATCAAAGCAACATACACTTCATGTCAGGTCCATTATTCTCTCAGGATTAAGAGTTCATGTTAATAGAAGTTATGAGATTTATTATTCAATTGACAGTCGTTAGGAGAATAATAAATCTCACAGCGGTCTAGTTCAATATGTCTTAACTCTTAAAACATATCAACATATCAACTAGAAGTCACCACTTCCATGATCAAGACAAATCATCTTAGTTAATATGTTATAGTCTTTGCAGATGAAATGCCTAATTTCATCACCGACTACAAACTAACATTCTGAGTTTACAACGAACTTGTGATTTATATTTTCTGTGACTTTTCACATAAATCACATACTATGCATCTCATGGACTATATGATAATGTCGGAATATTCATGTTACTATTATTTTAGATAATAATAAAACAACTTTATTAATTTCAATATTACGTCATACATCATGTCATACATAATATAATACATAATATAATACATAGCATCATACAATAGGATTTAAGGACACTAATCCCAACAGAGCCAAGGTAGCCCAGATGATCACAAGACCTAGTGAAGAAAAGCAAACCCAAATGGTGGTGAAGAATTTGTTACCCATATTCCACAAGCATCTTTTAGCCCAATACTTTCTGAACTTCAAAGCCTTGGTCATAGCTGGTACTCAAGTGGAAGATACTATCAATAATGGCATGTTAAAGAATGAAGAAGGCTTCATTTTTGAGAAAGCTGCAACCCACACTACCAATGAGGAGGTAATCAATGTTGTAGTTCCCCAAGCATCATCAACTGTCAATTCTAGGCCTCAAAGGAAGTTCAATGAACTCCACATGCCTATGAGCCAATTGTTTGAAAAGCTTAAACTTGAAGGGCATCTTTGCCCACTTGAACCTCGACCTCCTCTAAGCCCACTACCTAAAGGTTAGAAGTCACATGAGTTCTGCAAATATCATCAAGAACCTGGCCATCAGACAGACAAATGCATCAATTTGCGACATGCCATTCAAAATCTGATTAACAAACAACTCATTACTCCCCCATCATCGGCCAGCCACCCAGACTTTGCTTGGATTTCATCTTACAAGTTTTTAGATTGGCTCTTTGGTTTTATTGTTTATTTAGCATTTGCTTTCTAGTTGGTCATTTACTTAATAAAATCCATGTTGCGTTTGATGCATTTGATTCATCATGTTGTTCATATGTACATAAAAAAAATTCAAAAAACAACAAAAAAAAAATAAAAAAATAAAAAAAATTTCAAAATAAAAAAGGGGTTTCAAAAAAAAAAAAATCTTTTGGATTAAGGGCATTCGACCTTCAATTCATTTTCAAAAAAATTGGATTGGGGGCATTGGGCCTTTTTTAGTAACCTTTTTCTAAAAACCCTTTTTGTTCTTTCAAAGACTCCAAGATTTTTCCAAAGGCCTTTCACTGACTCCAAATTTTTTTTTTTTAAGAGAATATAAGATGATCCATTTGACAAATCTTCTCCTAGATCATGATGATTAATTGCTCTACCAATCAATTAGTTCCAATGAGGGATTTAACTTCATTCAATACATGTAAGGACTTTTGCTAAACATTCAAAATATGATAAGAAAAGGGTCCTAAAAGGTAATCAAAGAAATTCATCTATTCATCCAAATTCCTCAAACCACATACACTCAATCCATATCTCAAAAAAAAAAAAAAAAAAAATTGTCACATCATTGGAGCATTTATATTTCTATTCCAAGAACAATTTATTAAAGGAGTTTAAGTCACTGTGCTTACAAGAAAGCATCACTAGGGATAGAAGGCCACCTTTGGTAACCCACATTATTCCTTAACACTTATTACAATGATTATCCATTGCTAGCCAACTTGAGCCTTTAAACAGTTAGCCTATTTTTCAATGAACCTACTAAAAACTTAAATCTTGGGTGGGAAAAATAAGTATGCATGCTTAAATCTCAAGATGAGAAAGCGTTGACCTTATGGATTCAACACCACTTGGTCAGGTCCTCAATGAAGACAATGAGATCGATGAAGAGTTCATCTAGTTCAGAAAAGAGAGAGTTCATCAAAGAAAGAGATAATTCACTCCATCAAGCTAGAAAGGAAGGAAATCCATCAAAGAGAGATAAGATTTTGAGAAAGCATCAAACTGTGAGAAAAAAGAGAAGGCCTTCAAGCTAGAAAAGACTTCAACAACAAAACAAGAGAGAAGTGAATGCAAGAATTTTCATCAAGTTGTGAGAGAATATTGATTCATCAAAAGACACAAGAGACATGAGATTCCATGAAAGATCATTCAAGTTGAGAAGGATGAGCAAAAATGAAGATTCATCAAAAGCAAAATTTAATCAAATTGAGGAAGATGAGGAAAAGAAAAAGTAAGATACATTTCATCAAAAAAGTGTGTTCAGTCAAGTAAAAAAAAAAAAAAAATGAAAGTGCATTAGAAAAGATAAGAGGGTATTAAGGAGAAATGCAAATTCATCCAAGAAAGATGGAAGTCTGTCGAATTGAAAGAAACAAAAAATGCAATTGAGTGAAAGCTAATAAAATTCCCAAAAAAAAAAAGTTCAAAAAAAGTTCCAAAAAAAAAAAGCTTAGTAGGCTGAAAACCTGAAAGGGCGGTCTAGGCAAAAATTAGGGTCTAAAAAAAAAAAAAAAAGAGAGCCTGCTAGGTTGAAAATCCGAAAGGGTGGTCTAGGCAATAATTAGGGCAAAAACAAATAAACAAAAAAATAAAATAAAAAAATCTTTCAAAAAAAATGAGAAAAACAAAAAAATGAGTGTGAGTGATGTAATAACAAGATAGGATGACAAGAAGACCGGAAAGAGGAAGTTGTAATGAGAAGATGATGAACATGACAAGGATTTTAGGACAAGAGTCAATGATGGAAGATGTGAAAAAAATATTCCAATGCTTGAATTTAAAGTATTGCATACTTGAGAAATATCATAAGGGTTTTGATCCTTTTATATCCTTCCTTTTAATGACCTGAACCTGACCTACATTTCAACCTTTGAATAAACCCCTCCTTGAAGTCCTGCTGATTGAAAGCACACATTTAGCTCTGATAATATTTTCTCTTGGATTAAGAAGAAAAAATGCTTAAGATTATCAAGCCCCACTGGCCGATATCTTTAAAAGACAAATCTCACAAATTCTCAAGCGACTGAAAAAAAAAAATTTCCTAAATTCCAAAAACTTACTTTGTTTGCTTCCAACAGAAAATAACTCTCAAGAGAACAAATTTCCAAATTCTCAAAATTTTCAAATCTTCAAACTTGGGATTTTTCCCTTTCTTGCTTATTCCCAACATATGTGATTCCCAAGCCTTTAATTTCTTTAATTGTCTTTGAAGACTTAATCTAAAAATTTTCAAAATGAAGAAGCAAATTTGATTACATGTTTTTAACGATTTCAAATCTTTTCTAGCCAATGAGATCGAGTTAACAATTTAGCATTATGATTGGTCAAAGAGGTTGTTCAAAGGATCACCTTTTTTTCATTTGAAAAAGATAAAATTTCAAAGAATCTCATTCTAAGTGAATTGCTTTTTTTCAAAAAAAAAGAGACTCATTTCAAAAAAAAAAAAAAAAAATTATTTTTTCAAAACTTTTTTTTTTTTGAACTACGTTTGGACTTGATCCTCTATGAAACAGGTACATAGGTAGCCTTTTCAAAGGCCCGGTCACAATCACTAAAAAAAAAAAAAACATTTTTTTTCAAAGGCTCAAAATCAAGACATTTCTTTATGTGAATTTAGGCTAGGAGCATCTATTTTGCATTAAGCATATCATCAATTTTCTGTGCAAGCATGTCTAAACTAAGGACATTGGCCCAAAACATTTTTATAAAAGCTGATTACTAACAAGCTCATGGAAAGAATATTTTGCAGAAGCTGGACATGGATCTTTCATCTACTCAACAATCACTATCAATCTTTAGTTTAGATGCTACCATCATTCTAGTAGTCCTTGTTTCGCCCAATTTTGTGATTTTGATCTTGTTTTATTCAATTTTTTTTTATTGAAGGTCCCTACACAATAAGATTTTTTCAAAATTCATATTGATAGTTGAACTAAGGGCATTCGACCATGCCTCATTCATTTTCCCAAAAAAAAAAAAAAAAGAAGAAGAAGAAGAAGAAGATCATCATCATCTTTTCAAAAAAAAAAAAAAATCAAGATTTCCAAAAATCATGCATCCATTTCTAAACTAGGGGCATTCGGCCATGCCTCATCCATTTAAAATAAAAAATAAAAAATCATATTTTCCTCAAATATCAAGGTTTTCAAAAATCATGCATCAATTTGCAAACTAGCATTCGGCCATGCCTCATTTGTTTTCAAAAAAGAGATCATCATCATCATCTTTTTTAAAAAATAAAAATAAAAAATCAAGATTTCCAAAAATCATGCATCCATTTCTAAACTAGGGGCATTCAGCCATGCCTTATCCATTTTGAAAAAATATATATATATATATTTTCCTCAAAAGTCAAGGTTTTCAAAATCATGCTTCAATTTGTAAATTAGGGGCATTCAGTTATGCCTCATTCAAGTAAGATCACCCACGTCAAAACCTGTCAGGTAATTTCAAACCTTTGCACCACAAAGCTTCAACGGGTAAACTCTAAACTTTTTTTAATCAAGCTCTTACAAGAATAAGTCCATACATATCAAAGTCATCAATACAAAGATCGAAGAGTGGTAGTTCATGAGTTATACAAATTAATTGACTAGAAATTAACTCTTGTTTTTCTTGCAGGAAACTAAAAGAGGAAAAATCTCCCGAACTTCAATTTACAAAAGACAAATCTCCTAACAAAATTTCAAAAGGATAAATCTTCTAAAACATTTTTCAAAAAGGAAAAATCTCCTAAAATAAAATTTTCAAAAGGACAAATCTCCTAACAAACTTTTCAAAGGATAAATCTCCTAAACAAAATTTCAAAAGGACAAATCTCCTAAAACATTTTTCAAAAAGGAAAAATATCCTAAAATCAAAATTTCAAAATGACAAATCTCCTTAAAAAATTTCAAAGGATAGATCTCCTAATTTTTTTTTAAAGGATAAATCTCCAAAACAAAATTTCCAAATGAAAAATCTCCTAAAGAAATCTTCAAAGGACAAATCTCCATGAACAAATCTTCAAGGGATAAATCTCATATTCAAATTTTCAAAGGACAAATCTCCATGAACAAATTTTCTAGGATAAATCTCTTATTCAAATTTTCAATTGACAAATCTTCAAAAATGGATAAATCTCCTACACTCCAATCTTCAATGGATAAATCTCCATAACACATCTTCATAAAAGGAAAAATTTCCTGAACAAATTTTCAAAAGGACAAATCTCCGTGAACACATCTTCATGAAAATGAGAAATCTCCTGAACAAATCTTTAAAGGACAAATCTCTATGAACAAATTTCAAAAAATAAATGATGAAAAATTTTCAAAGGACTTCATAAAAATCAATGGTTTTTCCTTTCTAAAAGGGGAAATCCAAATAAATAAATAAAAAAAATGAAAAAAAAAAAAGGAGAGAGGAAAATCACACATCTCAAAACCATTGAACAACAAAGCACTCATTATTTAAAGTCTAATTCCAATTTTTGATCTTTTGCAGGCAATTGCCCTAGGTTTCAAGGTAGAGAAGCCCCTTGGTTACTGTGAGAGACCGCCAAAATTGGGTGCTCTCAAAAAACATATTCAAGTGCTTTTAAGGGCACCTCTTTTTTTGGCTAAGTGGTGTGGAGTCGCCACTTTATTTTTTTTTATATACAAAAAAAATAAGAAAAACTAAATACAAGAAATACGTGATCAAAATACTTCATTGTCATTGATTGAATAATGATAAATACAATCTTGGTAAATTGAATCTTACAAGGCTTTGAGTCCTAGTTACATTCTATGCAAAAGAATACATAGTTTTTTGTCGTAGTTACAATCTAGTCAAAAAAAAAAAAAAAAAAGACAAAATTAACTCACATAAATTCTTATGAATGTAACCTCTTTTTAGAAAAAAATTCAGATCAATTTTTGTAAATAAAGAAAATTGATTTGATTCATAAAAAAGAAACCAAGTCTATTTTTGTGTAGATAAAAAAATAATTTTGTAAAGAATCAGATCTGTTTTTATATAAAGAAAGGTTTTTGCTAAAAAAATATCAAATCCTTTTTGTAGCAAAGTTAAAAATGGTGATTTTCATTAAGAAAAATCAAATCTGTTTTGTGAATAAGAAAATCTAGATTTGTAGAGAAAAAAAAAAAATTAGATCTGTTTTTTTTAATGAACAAAATAAGAAAAATGCTTTTTTTTATAGAAGATGAACTACACTCATGAGATAAATCTATGTTACATGCATCAATCAAAAATCATCTCAGCTTTTGACTTCTTCTTTTAAATTTCAAAATCTGCTATTCTGTGACAAAGAAAATTTTCTTAAAAAAAAAAAAAAAATCAGATCTGTATTTGATGAAAATACAGATCAGAGTTATGTGTTAAAAAAGTCAGATCTGCATTTAATGAAAATACAGATCAGTTTTCTGTGTAAAAAAATAAATCTGTATTTAATGAAAATACAAATCAGTTTTATGTATTAAAAAAATAGGATCTATTTATAATGAAAATACATATCAATTTTAAATTTTTTTTTTTTTAAATGAGATCTGAAAAATTCAGATCAGTTTTTAGATTAAAAAGATCTTTGATATTTAGCAGATTTTGAGATTCAAGAGAGGAATCATAACAACAAACCAACTAGAACATATATATATATATAATTCTAAAACAAAACATGGCAATTTTATATAGAATCATAGATAATAAAAAAAATCCTAAACCTATTCATGCATCATCCAACAAAATTGATAGAAAGGAACAAAAAAAGAAAGGGAAAGAAATAGACTACCTTTGCATGAGCATGCTCTTCTTTGTGAAAGGATATTTTAGGATTCAAAGAAATTTATTCAATTCTCTTTGAAGCCTAAAATATTTTACTTACAATAAAGAAATTCCTAAGGCAAAAGCCTCTAGAACGTCTTTAACGTAAGAGAGAAAAGAAAAGAAGAGAGGAGCCAAAAAAGAGGGGGGGGGGGGGGGTTAGAAAGCGTGAAAAAATATGCTGAATTTTAAGAGGCATCCTCTATTTATAGAGGTTGGGATGTTCGAAAAATTAGCTAAATGACCAGAATATGAACTGGGACATGTCCTTATCTCTAAAAAATCGTAAAAGGTAATGTTTATCTCAAACCAGAAGCCCTCGGGCCGGGCCCCACATTTGTGCCGATCAGCACTCCGAGAGTGCCAAATGGGCCTCTTGGGTGCTGGACCCGCGTTTAAGTTTTGGTCCAATTTGGACTCCTTTTTTTAGGTCTTTTGAGCTAGGACTTGCACTTAGATGCGTTTTTAATCTGTATTCTAAAAATTAAACTCCTTTTCTGATAATTTTGGTTTTTTTAGCAATGATTATCTTGTAGATAAATACTCCAAAAAAATCTTGATTATCCACAATTTTGTTGTTATCTAATTATCCTCTTTATTCCCATGCATGCAAGCCTATTTTTGGCACTAACTAACAACCAATCACAAAATTATTTAATTAATTTTAATTTTCTAACCAATTAAAATTAATTTATATTAATCATGCGTGGTTGGTTCCCCCCAAACAAAATGCATATAAACCTTGCAAACTTGATCATGCAATATCTTTCAATTCGACAGTCCAATTTGGAAATCCGGCATACCGTTACGACCATTAGACTCTCAAGATCATTTTTATGATATGTAATTAATGAATTAATGCATTTAATGCATTCATGAATTTTGGGTATATGAATGGTCAGTCTAGTCATCTTCCTTGATTAAATTATGAGTGCAAAATCAAGTGTCTATAGTTACCTTCCATTCAGATCAAGGTAGAGAAGTCTCTTGGTCACCACAATTCAAGATTGAGATAGAGAAGCCTCTCAATCGCCCAAGGTTCCAAGGTAAAGAAGCCCCTTGGTTACCTTCCTTTCAGATCAAGGTAGAGAAACCCCTTGGTCACCGCAATTCAAGATTGAGATAGAGAAGCCTCTCAATCACCCCAGGTTCTGAGGTAGAGAAGATTCTAGGTTACCTTTCTTTCGGATCGAGGTAGAGAAGCCCCTTGGTCACCATAATTTAAGATTGAGATAGAGAAGTCTCTCAATCATCCCAAGTTTCGAGGTAGAGAAGCCCTTTGGTTACCTTTTATTCGGATCAAGGTAGAGAAGCCCCATGGTCGTCATAATTCAAGATTGAGATAAAAAAGCCTCTTAATCGTCCCAAGTTCCGAGGTAGAGAAGCCTTTTGGTTACCTTCCATTCAAATCGAGGTAGAGATAGGGTCGTCACAATTCAAGATTAAGATAGAGAAGCCTCTCAATCGTCCCAGGTTCCAAAGTAGAGAAGCCCCTTGGTTACCTTCCATTCAGATCAAGGTAGAGAAACCCCTTGGTCGCCGCAATTCAAGATTGAGATAGAGAAACCTCTCAATCGTTCCAGGTTCTAAGGTAGAGAAGCCCGTTGGTTACCTTCCATTCAAATCGAGGTAGAGAAGCCCCTTGGTTACCATCCATTCAGATCGAGGTAGGGAAGCCCCTTGGTCGTCACATGTCACAAACTGAGATAGAGAAGCCTCTCTGTCACCCCAAATTTCAAGATTCATTTCAAAACTTATCAGTTATCAAGTAGGTCAAATATCCACAAGTTTCATTTTTCAAAACTACAAAACACTAGTTCTATGTTCTAAGGTTTTAGGTTCTAGGGCTAGGTGATTTTTGAAAAGTCAACCTCGATTAAATCATGGTTGCTAAAATCAGTGTCTTTTTTTTACATTGACATTCGCTTTACAAGCTCTGTCAATGAGAGGCATTTTATAGACACTTGATTTTGCACCCGTAATTTAATCTAGTAAGATGACTAGAATGACCATTCATACACCCAAAATTTAGATTTGCATTACATGAATTAATTCATTCATTGCATATCATAAAAATGATCTTGAGGTTCTAACGGTCACAACGGTGTGTCCGATTTCCAAATCGAACTGTCAGATTGAAAGATATCACATGATCAAGTTTGCACGATCTGCATGCATTTTGTTTGGGTGGAACCGACCACACATGATTAATTTAAATTAATTCTAATTGGATAAACAATTAAAATTAATTAAATAATTTTGTGATTAATTGTTAGTTAGTATCAAAAATAGGCTTGCTTGCATGAGAATAAAGAGGATAATCAGATAACAAAAAAATTGTGGATAATCAAGTCTTTTTGGAATATTTATCTACAAGATAATTATCACTTTGAAGACCTGAATATCAAGAAAAATTAATTAATTTTTAGAATATGGATTTAAAAACATGTCTAGGTGCAATTCTCGTCTAAAAAATCCTAAAAGAAAAAAGTCCAAATTGGACCAAAACTGAAACGCAGACTCGGTACCCAAGAGGGCCATTCGGCACTCTTGCAGTGTCGATTGGCCCAAATTTGTGGCTCAGCCTGGGGACTCCCTGTCACGCCCCGAACCCAACTATAAAGATAGGCATGTGACAACTGCCACATGCTTATAAAGTAAGTACCCTACAAGTGTGCAAGGCCTTTTTAGCAACTAAAATTTATCCTCAAAAATTAAAACAAATAAATCCAAAATATCTCAACAATTTCTTTATGAATAGATCTCCAATAATTTAATAGGAACAAAATCCAAATCTCATGTACATAATGCCAATTGGCCAATAAATATAAAACTATTAGAAGACCATCTAATCCCAAAATCACTAAGCTTCTTTTCATGCTCACAACACAACATCAAAACTCCCAAAACTCGCTATTTTTCACAATCTGAAACTAGAGGGGAAAAAGGGGTGAGCTGACAACTCAATAAGTAACCAAAATCCTAATAAGTTCTATCAAACAATAGATCTATAAAGGATAAGATGTAATATGTGTTTTCAAAAGTTATAATATGCTATGGATTTTCAAAAATAACTAAAGAAGTTCCATCGTCTTAAAATAATAAGTTGCAAATAGATCACATACTTTAATCTTATAAATATATGATAGATGGTTTAGAAAGTAGTCAGTTTTCCATATATCAAACCTATAACTTACAATAAGTTCCAAAAATACATAAGCAGTTTTAATGACCCAAAATAGTTCAAATATTCAAACATTTCCAAAATCAAATATGTAAATTTAAGGACTCAAAATAGTTCAAATATTCAAACATAATTCATATTCTTAACAATCTTACGACTAAGGTCACGCAATATCCCTATGACTGAGCATCAGAGTACCAATGAATAACCCCCATTGCCTGGGTATCAAAGTACCAATGAATAACCCCTATTGGTTTGGATATCAGAATACCAATGAATAACCCCTATTGGCTGGGTATCAGAGTACCAATGAATAACCCCCATTTGTTTGGGAATCAGAGTACCAATGAATGACCCCCATTGGCTGGATATCAGAGTACCAATGAATAACCCCCCATTGGTTTGGATATCAAAGTACCAATGAATAACCCCCATTGGCTGGGTATTAGAATAAATTCATGGTCAGATTGTTCATAATCATATATATGAAACATAGTTTCTAAAAAAAATATATCTTATTCAATTACATATATATAATCATATATTCAATATTCAAATCTATTTGTGATATTTCACTTTAAATCAATATAGCTGAAATAACAATTAAATAAAATAAATCTAATATTCAATGCTCATGTATATTTGTGAAAATTCTTTATTCTTTACTTTGAATCAGTATAACTAAAAACAATTAAATAAAATACATCATATATTCAGTAATCAGATATATTTTTGATTATTCTTAACTTGAAATCAGTAATACAATAGAAATAAAATTGTAAAATTGTAACAACCGTAAACAATTTTCAATAGTTAGAATACACAAAATAAAACCAATTAGGATAAGGTTATTTACTTCCAAAAGCTATTCCAAAAGAAACTCTTCCTTAACAATTCCTCTAAAATCTTTAGATATCACCTAGAAAAATTTTCAAATATTCTTACTCAATAATCAAATAATTTAAGGACTTATAATGGTATCCAGCCAGATAGAGAGACTACTAAAAATTATCCAATAACTATCCACAGTTATCTCACACCAAAAATTCATAATATATATATATATATATTTGCTGCTACAACTAAAGCCCCAAAGATAAGACTATAACTCCTATTACTATGTAGGCACGTGGGCCATCTTCAATTCCGTGTGCTCCTTTGTTTCCTTTGTTTGTTTCTCCTTTCTTTTTCTTTTTTTCTTTTTTTTCTCATACGATTATTTAGACTAAAAGTTAAAGCATTCATATAGACTGAATACTCTGTAAAGCTAAGCACAATCTCTAACAAAAAGCCTCTATCTCTTATCTTCATAGACTCTAGAGTCTAAATGTCTAATAGACCATTGGACTAATGGTGGTCAAACCAATAGTCCACTGTTTCTTATAATAAATATTCACAAAAGAGTATGTGCCCAAAGCAACTCCATGACCAACAAAGCACCATAATTAAAGATATTACAGAGAAAAACGTACAGTGAAAATAGGGATTTTATCACCAATTCCAACTCTTCTCTGTTTACACTAATGTCGTGAAACCCATAGGAATTTTTATTTTATTTTTTTATATAGATAATTTTGCTTATGGCCAAAAAATACCAACATAAAATATACTAAAATTCCAAATGCAACTTAGATTTGACAAGAAAGAGATTATTGGACTCTTACCTCAATTGTGCAGTCAAACCTTCTCTACTGGAGTAATTTGGGTAGTCTCCACTCTCAAAATATCTCTCCATATACGTTGACATAATAAGCTTATATAGCCAGAGTTTCAACCTTATTTTCTAAAAACCCCTTAGAAATATTAATTATAAAATTGACCCCATAAACAAATTTACTTAAATAACCTTCCTTTTAATCTTTTTATTTTTTTTCCCAGGTATTACACTCTTTGATTGAGATAAGGCCTACCTTTTTCGATTTTTTAGAGATAAGGACATGTTCCTATTCGTATTTGATCTCATTGAAGCATCCTAACCTCTATAAATAGAGGAAACAAATTAGAATTAGAGGCTCTTCTCTTCTGGCTTTTCAATTCCCCTTATGTTAAAGACATTCTGAACGCTTTTTCTTTAGGAACTTCTTTTTTGTAAGTAAAGTATTTTAGGCTTTAAAGAGGTGAACAAAATTCTTTGAATCCTAAAATATTCTTTCAATGGAAGAGCACACTCATGCAAGAGGTATTCTGTTTTTTTTTTTTTTTTTTTTTTCATTAATTTTTATTGTTTGATGCATGAATATGTTTAGCATGTCTTTATTATGTTTTGTTCTTGATATATAATTACCATGCTTAAATACGTTGCTAGAATTTTCTTTAACATGTGCTTAGGTAATTGTTTATTGTAATTTTTTTTCTTAAGTTTCAAAACCTGCAATGACTAACAAAATTCTTTTATGAAAACTAAAAACTAATCTGTATTTTTCAGATCTAATTTCTTTAAAGATTCAAAAACTTATCTGTATTAACAAATCTGATTTTTTTTTTTTTTCAAAATTCAAAAAACTGATTTGTATTTTTTAGATCTGATTTAAAAAAAAAAAAAAAAAACTAAAAACTGATCTGTATTTTCATTAAATACATATCTGATTATTTTGAAAAGGTTTTCTTTGTTACAAAATTGCAAAATTTGAAATTTAAAAGAAGGGATTGAAAGTTAGGTTGTAAGTCAGATGTGATGCATGCATAATAGATTCACCTCATGAAGGTGAATCCTCTTTCAAAAAGTTTTTTTTTTTTTCTCCCTAAAAACACATCTAATTTTTTCTTTCTTTCTTGATAAAACCACTTTTTTTAACTTTACATAAAAACAGATCTGATTCTTTTTAACAAAATCTTAATATTTCTTTTACATAAAAACAGATCTAATATTTCTTGATAAAAATCACCTTTTTTTTTTTTTTTTTTTTTTTAAATTTTACACCAAAATAGATCTGATCATTTTTAACAAAATCTTATTCTTTCTTTTACATAAAAATATACCTGATTTTTTTTTTTTTTGCAAACCAAATCAATTTTTTTAATTCACAAAACAGATATGAATATTCTTTAAAAAAAGTGCACATCCACAAGGCAGATTTATTTAAATTAATTTTTGTCAATCGTTTGTCATGTATGTTCAACATATCGTTCAATATCATGTAAAACGAGTATATTGGTCATTAGAGTCTAGAAGACCAGACTTTGTCTGGGTGGAATGGGTGCTTACACCTTCCCATTCCATAACCTAGCCCCCGAGCTTAGGATTTTTGGATAGGTAGATTAGTGTTTTATCTTTTAATTTTGGTAGATTGTAACTAGGACCAAAGTTTTGTATTCTTTTGCATAGATTGTAACTAAGACCCAAAGCCATGTAAGGTTTAATTTACCAAAATTGTACTTGTCTTTATTCAATCAATAACATTCGAAATATTTTGATCATGTAATTTGTATTTCTTTTTTCTTTTTTTCTTTTTTCTTTTTTTATAAAAAATAAATGGCGACTGCACACCACTACCCAAAAGAGAGGTGCCCTTACAAGCACCCAAATCTCTTTCTTGAGAGCAGCCCTTCAAGAAATGCGATCTCTCACAACCCTGAGACAAGAGCCTCACCCGAAAAGGTAAAGATTTAGATAAAAAAACAAGAATTACACATAGGCGCAGGCCACCAAGAGACGTTTGAGGTAAGAGCCCTAAATGCATACCACAGATATATATATATATATATATATCCTTTTAAGCTCCTAAGAGCACCTAATTTGTTTGGTCGATGGTTGTGGCCGTTGGCCATGTTTGTTTTTCGTTTTTAGTGACTCTAGGATAATAAGTCACTTGCCTTTTGCTTGCAATTGGCAAAATAGGTTATGGGATAGTGAACTTGTTGTTACTCGTTTCTTGAGCAACAAAGGTGGAAATTCGAACATATGAATCTCACGCAACTCTGTGGAGTTGCACCCCGCCCCATGTATGTGTGTTCTGTGTTGTGTGCATGGGTTGGGCCCGAGCTGTACATCGAAACAAAATGTTTTGTCTCTTGTTCTTTTAATTCCGTCAGAAAAGCTCATGATTAAAAGAAAGGCATCTGTAGACACCGCATTTTGTACTCTTTACAACTCAAGCCCCCCACTCCCTAATGATGTTGGAATTCTAAAGCCCAAGGTTGGTTTAAGGCTCGATCAAATTGAAATTGACTTGAGAAAAGTGTTTTTGGAAAAATATAACATTTTCATGAATTAAATAAATCTATTTTTGGAAAAATAAGGCCAAGAAATCCTAGGGCATGCGTACGCATAGACATGTATGCACACGCATGTCTGAAATTTGCGTGCACATATTTCATACATGCATACACATACACAGGCCTGCACACGCATGCTAGAGACCCTAGCCTAGGGTTCCAGAAACTATGAAAGACAAGTTTTTCAGCATTAAGTGTGAGGTTTGGAATGAATCCCACATCGTCTGGGAGACGTTCCAAATCCCCATTTCTCAACTATAAAAATCCATAAATGGTACATTTTCAAAAGGCACAGAACATCCTAAAGGAAAACATAAGATTCATTAGAAATAGTGAATCAAAGAGAGAGTTTTTCACAAACATCCTCAAGTCAATCTTTCTTTGATTGAGGCATTTTCTGGCCTTGATCTTGGAGTTTTAAGATTACTAATCACTTCCTTATTTGATTGTAAATAGATTTGACTGGAAGGAACGATCAAAATCAAGCTAAGGAGCTTTGTGTTTTTGAGGTATAAGTTCGAAACTTTCTTTTTCTTTTCTTAGCCTTTTCTTGTTTTAATTCTAGTTTTTCTTGAGTTTTTCTTTTTGAATATGCTATAATATGTTTGTTTAGTTTAGGTTTGCATAGCTTTTCTATTCTTATGCCTACTAGGTTGTCAGATTTAAATTCTACCTTGTTGTGTTCTTAGTTTTTGGGCTACAGTTTTAGGAGAAATTATAAGATCCTTATGGTGGACAAGTGACATGGTCCACCATTCCACTAAAAGACTTCCACCTATTTAAAAGTGCTGAATTAGAAAAATTTTTAAAATAGAAACTGATTACTGACTCAGCAATTTTAAACAAGTGGGAGTCTTTTAATGGAATGGTGGACAAGTGGCACGGTCCATCAGAGGATTGTATAATTTCTCCGGTTTTAGGGCGCACATGCGTACACAGAGCTGCATATGCATGCCCTATGTATGTGCACACATACTCGTGCCCAGAAACCCTAATCTGACCCTTTTTGCTTCTATTTCTTTTATTTCTCTTCTATAATATGCTCTTACTCTACTCCTTTTTACGCTTATAAGTCTCTATATCTCTATTTATTTGTTTGATTGCTCTTCACATGCTAGATTAGGGTTCCTTTAATGTTTTCTTTTGTTTTGCCATGAACATGCATTCGTATGACCATGCATTGATGCACTAGTGCTGTGATGCAGCAAGTTAAGTGAGGTAAGTCATGCATTCCTATGAACATGCATTTATCTTGTGCTTTAATGATGAATATGAATATGCTTGGATTGGATGAGTTGTTCTTAATGATTAGATACAATCACATTTTTATTTTAATCTTGCTATGCCAGTGTTTTTGCCATGATTTGTTTGTTGCTTTGGATAAGATAATATGCTATGTGTAATAGATGTATGCTAGGCTTAAGTTGTGATATGTAATGCAATGCCATGATAGATGTATGCTAAGGTTTGGGATGAAATGCCATGTTTGTTTGTTAGATGCATGTTAGCGTGTGTGTGAGTCTAGAATGATAAATGTTGAACATGCCTTTAATGAGATTAAAACGTAAGACACAATAAGTGGAAGCCAACCCAGGGGTTAGTCAATCTTGGGTGCCTAACACCTTTCCAAGCCATACCTAAACTCTAAACCCATACTTTGGTAGTAAGATCAGTCCTTCCATGTAAAGGCACTATACATATGGTTCCTAGACCTAATCTAGGTGGCAACTCTTTTCTCTGCCCCGGTCCACTCGGCTGAGGCGTATTCCCCTCCCATTGCACCCACAGAGGCCTTTTGTAGTGTCAATAGGAGGTGTAAAGACATTCCCAAGCAATGTGGGATTAGCTTTGCACCAATTTATGTCAAAATATTTCCTTACATAACTCTGCTAGCTAAACCTATGTATGTAGGCTTGCGAATATGGGTACACAACCATGAGGTTGCGTACGCAGGCTTCGTTCCTCCATACATAAGGCTTGGGTTTTGCAAGATTTTAAGTATAAAATGATCCTTCCACTTAAAAGCTTTTCTTAGCAATGCCCTTCACCAGTCATAGGCCTCTTAGTGATATCATCATTGTGGAACGGGGGCTTGAGTCTAAGGGGTGCAAAATGACGTGTCTATACTTCCATCCAATTCACACACTTACGTTGCAATAAACCCAAAAAAGTTTACGATGTGCCAACTTTCAGGAACCATAACATTTGGCACCAATCTTTTGATTTGCCTAAATTTGGTGTAATTGGAAAGATAATTTCACAATATTTTCTATCGATGCATGATTAATCGAATTTCAAGTCCCGAAAGGCCCCCAAAACACACTCGAAAGTTCGAGACAATGTCAAAAATGTATCCGCAGGTAACACATGATGGATGTGTCCAAAAAGGAGGCACATGACCATCATGCACCCTATGCATGATGGAAATAATAGATGACCTCTGATCCTGCTGCATTGTTTGACATCTCCCTAGCCTTTTTCCACCAACGAGATTGACGTCATTAGCAAAATAAACCCAAAAGGCGAGCAATGACAACCATGACTACATCTTAGTGGTCATCAATTATTTCACTAAGCAGGTTAAAGTAGCCTCTTTTAAGGTTTTTAATTCTAAAAAGGTAGCACAGTTTATCCAAATCAAGTTAATTTTCTCATATAGGGTACAACAAGAGATAATTTTCAATAATGGCTCCCACTTCCATGATGAAACTACAAAGTTACTTTAGGAATACAATATCAAGCATCACAAGTCTTCACAGTAGCACCTTCAAGGATTTGTTTTTCCACCTACGAACTCAGAAAAGAAAAGAAAAAAAAAACCCAGTAATTTTTTATTATACAGCGTAATCGAGTTAGAAGAGTGAAACTATAGATTTGGAATTGAAATCAATCAATGATACATGAATCCAAAGAGAGTTAAATACACCTGAATTGTTCTTGTTGCAAGAAGAATTATAGATTTATCTCTCTACAATAATAAAGAAGAATTTATCAATTTATTTGTCTATAATAATAATAAAAGTGATATAAAGAAAAGATTAAAATAAAGAAAAGTAATTCTTTTTTAAAAGAGCAGTAATTGTGAAAGCTCGAAAATGTGTTGAAAACACAAGAGCTGTTTAGACCCCCAAATAAAAAAATACGGCTCAATAGATTTTACACAACTTTAATACAAAGTGCGGAATAGTGTAAAAGCGAGCGGATGAACAAGTAAGCTACTCTAATCCATAAACTAAGCAACACAGCAGTATAATGGAATTAAACAAGAGTAGGGAAGAAGGATGCAAACACAGAAAACACCAAGACGTGTTCTCGAAGCGGAAACCGAAGAACTCGGCGAAAAACCTCTCCGCCGCCCTCCAAGCGGAAATCGATCCACTAGACAATCAGTTGGGATACATGGGTTAGCAAAAGACCCTCCAAGCCTAGTCTACCCGCTGTACCTAAGCCCTCCAAGCTCCTACTCCAACAAGGCTTCTCGGAACCGTGTCTTGTCCTAGTTATCCGGATCCCGCAACAAGCTCCATGTTGCATCTGCCATTCAAGGCTTCTTCCAATGCTTCCCAGCAGCACCAAAACGTCACACAGCACTCACAAGGTGTGGTAAGTGTTTGGGCTATCAACCTCTCAAAGATATGGATAATGGAGAGGGAAGGGTTGAGGAAATACCACAAGCAAATGTATAGAGAAAGGTGGGGAAGACAATCTCTAATTACCAATGTGTTTGGCTAGGGTTTTCTCTGAAGCATTCCTCAACAATTGTGGGTAATGATGGTATATATAGGAGAGGTGCAAAAGGTGTGACTCAAAAAGTACAGGCTGGCAGAACAGCTAGTCTCGCGGGTGTCTCGCGGGAAGGCCTTACCCGCAAGATACTCGCGAGACACAGTTGTCTCCACCTGGCCTGACTCTTCGCATTCCAGCATGTGCCTGGCACATGGTTTACTTCGCGGGATGCTTGGTCGCGAGATACCCGCGAGAATCCTTCAGTTCTTCAACTGCTTGAGTCTTCAAACACTCTCTCTATCACACAACCCTTACAACAAATCCCACAACAAATACAGGGTTTTAAACGATTGAACATAGTTACAATCAAATTTGGCACGGAATAAAAGCCAACAAAAACACAGTTGTAAATCACAACTTTACAATCTCCCCCTTTGGCTATTCCGTGACAAAACCCTAAAACAGACTCTAGACTTAAACGTGAGTTTGGGAACAAAGGCAAAACTCACTCACACCTAATTCTAGATTCTGAAGTGCTCTTGAAACATATGAACAAGTAACTCCTGAAACACAACAATCACAATAACATCATTGTATGCAGAAAACTTGAAAAACATATGGAGCAATAATAGCATGATCGAGCAAAACGAAATAGAAACACTAGATCATGGCAAGATCAAACAAGTAATCACTATACAGAAGCAATTACTATGCTCATTCACACATGGAATGAACATCCGGATATGCAAGATGATAAGTTCATTTGAAGAGTATCATTTGCATCTCCAACACTCAACCAATGCAAACTACACGAAGTATTTGCATCTAGGAACAATCCTACTAGGGCACACGAGTGTTCATCACTCAACCAATGCATAGAACGTGTATGCATCTAGGAACAATCCTACATGGGCACAAGAGTGATGTACTTGAAGTAGAATGCATGACATTGAACAACAAGCAGACATGCATGAAGGTTGCATAGGCAAGGTATTGCAAATGCATGGCACAAACCACAAAGACCTACAAAACAATGCATGAAACAAACCCTTAAAGCTTACATAAGCAACATGGGTACATACAAAAAGTGCCACATAGCATATATGCCACAAAGCATAGAAATTAAACACAAACTACTGAAAATATACTGAATATACTGAAATTAATACTGAGGTTAAAGCATAAGTGTCAGAACTATAATCCAAAAAAAAATAGTAAGACAGTAATCATAAACCAAAAAAAACTAAAAGAAACCCGTCTGTAAAACCAATAACCAATATCAACTATAGCTATGTGTCTAGGCTATGCTCCCCCTAAGGCTGTGCAAGCTCTTGTTCAGCAGCTCCCCCTCAAAATTTTCTCCCCCTTTTTGACCGGAATGGCCAAAGGACTAGAACTGATCGGAGTCGGAGTCCAACCCATGTGTAGGAGATAGGCTCTGAATCTGGGCTGACAATGTGGTGATCTGCTCCTGGAGGTATGCAAACTGATCCGCTGTGTGCTGTACATGAGTGTCAAGCACTATGGACATGTGATCCATCTTAGCTAGGATCTGATCAAGCTTGCTGAGACCTGGTGTTTGTGTTGAAGATGATGGCTGTGCAGTCTCTGGATGTGCAGTCTCTGAAGCAGAAGTAAACCTGTCAATCTCCTCCTCTGTATCCCCACCCTCATCTGGTGCATCCTGAGGCACGACCCGAGGTGGTGGAATGAGATGGGCACCAGTCTTGGGGCCTTTAATGTGTGCAGTGCTCCGAGTCAGAGTGTTTGCACCAATGGGGTAATCCCTCTGAACAACCGTAAGGCCACTAGGGAACTTCAGCTTCGTCTTGGCAATGAACCCCATGATCAGTGAAGGAAAAGGCATTGTGGTTCGGGAATTTTGCTTTGTAATGCTCTTTTTCAGGATATGGAAGATGTGGCTGCAGATATCGATTTCCTTGTGAGTGAAGAGATCGTAGAGAAACCTCGTCCTTGGAGCTGATAAGGTGGTGAGGTTGGTGACCGGGTACAGGTTATGGATCATAACGTAGCTCAAAGTCCTCATTTCTGGAGAGAACTTAAGAGTATCCATTGAGGATTTCTTTGGAACCCCACCAAGAGTGGATATCATCTCCGTGATAGACCCCAATCTCTCATCATATTGAACTGTCATCGGCTGTGAGGTAGGACGGATCTCCAGAAGATCTTGAATGCTATCCCTTGTTATCTCAAATTCTTTGTGCCTCACTCAGCAGATTATCTTGTCCTCTTCTACAGCAGCATTGGAGAAGAACTCTCTGATTATTTCCGAGTATACTGTCCCAATTGGATTCAGCAATTTGGTCCATGTTCTTTCTTTGAGTGCATCTGGAATGCATGTGTGCTCAAGTTCCTCCAATTGGACCACCCTTTCCATTACAATGGTTGCTTTCTTGTAGCAATCATTGTACTTCATATCTGCTTCCGCGGATTTGAAGTGATCGGATTCAGTGCGAGCACGCTTAGGGGCCTTCTTCTTTGAGGCAGCATGCTTGGTGGGAGACATCTGCACAGGTAGACATAATACACATAGCACAAGTGCACAAAAATATAAGAGCAATGACTTGATTAGGTTCAAGTGAGTTTGCACCTATTGAAATAATCCCAAAACAGAGTAGGTTGCAAAAAAAAAACAGAGCATGACCAATTCACACAAGCATGCTTCAATACATACAGCACTTAATCAAAAACAAGAATGCATGAAAGCAATACATTATGCATGACATTAAATAACTGTGGAAGTGTGTGTGTCTGTGTGTATGCATGTGTGTGCAACAAGTGATGCATGAGGATGTGCCTAGGAGTTTGGTTGTGTGCCAAGTAGCAACATATTCAAAATGCAATATAAACTAGATCAAAGATCGATTCTAGACCAAACCATGTTAAGACTCATGCAAACCCAGAAATTGGGACTCATTTGAGACCAATTATGCACATCAATATCACTTAGACATATAATCAAACACTTAGTATGCATAAGAACATTTTAAGTGTGAGCAATGCATGAACATGGTAAAATAATGCCTAAATACATGATAAAATGCCACACGGGGCCAACACAAATGCATCAAGATCAAAAGAAACAAAACCCAATCAAAAATTGAACGAAAATTTCACCCAATTTTGAAAACCAATCAAAGTTTCGAAAATTCCCAATTTTGAAAGCCCTAGCACAAAATTCTGCATAATCTAAGTAAAAACTTAAAAGGAATGGTTAACAAACATACCTTGAAGAAGAAAATGCAGAAAAAATCTTGATTTGGAAAGGGATTTGATGGAATAGTGTTTTGGGTTGAGAGAGGTTTGAAGAACAATGAGGGAGGGAGTTTTTGATCTTTTGAAAAACTGTCACATCAGCCCCTTTAAAAACTGAAAACACGCGTTTTTCGCGGGATAGGGAGTAGCAAAACAGTCGCGATACAGTCGCGAGAAGTGCCACTGAAGAAAAAACTTTTCGCGGGAAGCGCTAAGTCGCGACACAGTCGCGAAACAGTCGCGAGATTCTCTGCCTGATTTTGAAAAAATACCAGTTTTTGCCAAACAGCATTTCGCGAGAAGCTGTTGGTCGCGAGACAGTCGCGAGACAGTCGCGAAAGTCTCTGTGTAACAAGATGAAAATAAGTATTTCCCTCAAATCTTTTCGCGGGAAGCAGCTTAGTCGCGAGCTTCTCGCGAAAGAACCCCTGAACCAGTTTTTTGATGAAAAACACACGAAAAGCATTTCGACCAAAAAGAAACACAGGAAAGTATAAAATCACTTTCAAAAACTAATAAAATTCACAAAAAATCTTTTTGGATTTGATCAACAAGTTCATGGGCAATCACATCACATTTGGACATATACAATCACACAAATGAGATAGGCATTGATAGAATCAACAACTTGTGTGTTGTGTGTGAGTATCAAATGTGAAATAGTCCTTAGACCAGAGCGAAGCTTCAATGATCAATTCACACGAGTCATACACAACTGATACGAAATCATGTGGACTCTCTCCATTATAAAAATGAGTATATATGACCTCCCACACATTGGAAACACAACATAGAAGCTTTTCATTTGGCTTCTTATAACTCATAACAATTGGTCCATTTTCATTTTGATTGGACAAATACATCTCATTTTGAGGAAGGTGCTTGAAATTTATGATATTTCAACATTGATGAGAAGCCTTTGGCTTTTTGAGCACCATAACATTTACTTTAAAAAGAGTCGCTTTCCCTTTTTCCTAGTCAAATACTAGTGTGTGCGACAGGCTTTTGCAGCTCAATATCTCTTTTCATTTAGAGATTTACAATTTGAGAGCTCTTTTTGCAAAAACATAAAAATAAAGTGGGAAGAGATATAGACACAAGTCTATGCAAGTATCAAGACCAACAAGACTATTGACCAATCATTCATGACAGGTGTGAAGATCTATTTACAACAGTCACACATAGTTTTCAAGGTTTCTTCCACACAGAAAAGAGTGCATACGAACAAGCGAAGATCGTAAATGCACTATGCCATAAGTACGAAGGTACTAGGCCAAACTCACATGAGATATGCACAAAACAAGTGATCAAACTTTTTGAGATTTTTCAATTTTTATGGGTTTTTGAATTTTTGAAACACACCCAAAAACAGAACAAGGAAAGTAAGATCAACAAAAATAGGTTTAAACCATAACAAATAAAAATGAAATTAATGCATGAAATGATGCAACTACAAATGTCCCTACATATGGAAAGAATTGATGCATGGACATATTATAATGCTTATGCATGAGTACCCCTCTTCACCCACACGTCACGTGCGTTTGGGGTGATATCCTTAACGGATTGGGTACGAGAGTTGGGACTTTCAAACCTCCTTGTGAAACTCTCCACGCAAGTGGTGAAGGCACCTATCATCTTCATCATGTCTGTCACTCCGGGATCACGATTTTGGCTTCTTGAGACCTCACCATCCCAAGCTCTACTGTCATTCCTTCTTCCTCGTGACCGCGGTGCGCTTGCATTGTTGTCTGCTCTCAGCTTTTGGCAGTTTGGTCTGGTATGTCCTCGCAGTCCGCAGTAGTGACACACATAATCTGTTCTAGGACCCCACCGAGGTCTTGAAAGAGATCTTGCTCTGTTTTCATGTCTTCCTACAGGTTGATTTCGGGGCTTATTCACCATCCGTTGCTCAATTACATTCTTCTTTTCAACCTTAACATTCTCAGGAACGACCTCCTCTATAATTTGTTCTACGGCCTTCACAAATTTTACTTCTTTGGTAGCTTTGACTGATGAGCTACTCACTCCGGTATATCCTAATCCGGACTTGTCTGAGGAGTGTTTTTGGGATGAGATAACATCATTCAATTTTCTGGAGGAGACCCTATCTATCTTGGCTTGCGCTTGAACCACCTCTTGTTTAAGAAATCTGATCTTTAAGTAAGCTTCTGACAGCTCACCATTCATCTTTTCTATTTCGCATTTTGCCTCCCTATGTCTGACCATGAGGCTCTGGTAATCTTCCTCAGCCTTCTTCATTTTTCTGACGGCCGCCTTGGCTACCCTTGCATATTCTCCCGACTTCTCAAGGAGTAATGAGTAGTTTTCTTGAAGATTAGCTGCACTCTCATCCTTTTCTTCATCTGATTCTTCTACAATTCCAATGGACTCTGAATCAGAATGCTCACCAAGTTCCTTCACAAGTGCATCCAAGTCATCCGAGGAGTCTACATGATCAATTGTCATGAATGCAGAGTAGTTTCCCTCACCGTCACAGCTCTCTTCCGAGTCAGTATCAGAAGAGTCGGAATCACTGAGCGTTGTAGCATAAGCTTTCCCTTTTCCCCTCAAAAAATTCGAACACTCCTTCTTCAAATGTCCATGGCCATTGCACTCATAGCACACAATGTCTGAAGAAGGTTGATAATCCTTCCCTTCTTTTCCTTTAAACTCTTTCTTGTCACCTCTTGATGGAGAGAACTTTCCTCTGTTGAACGGTTTTCCACTGTTCTTCATTTTCAGAAACTTGCGGAAGTTCTTTGCAAGATATGCTACTTCCTTCTCCACACCATCTTCTTCGGAGGAATCATTTATTCTTTCGGTGATGGTTTTAAGAGCAAGCGATTTGCTCGTTTTATGAGAAGGCAGTCCCAGCTCATACGTTTGGAGAGACCCAATCAACTCTTGAATCTTAATCTCATCCAAGTCTTTGCTTTCTTCTATGGCTGTAACCTTTGCTCTAAAACTTTCAGGTAGGGACCTCAAAACTTTTCTCATCACCTTGGTGTCTTCAATCTTCTCCCCAAGATTGAGTTTAGCAATGACAATTTCATTGAGCTTCCCATAGAATGAATCAAATGGTTCATCATCACCCATCTTAAGTTCTTCAAATTTGGTGGTAAGCATTTGAAGTTTCGTGTCCTTAACTTTCTTTGTACCCTCATAGGTAGTCTCCAAAATCTCCCAAGCTTCCTTGGCTACCGTCATATGAGAAATCCTATGGAATTCATCAGGGGACACGCCACAAAAAATAGCATTTAAGGCCTTACTATTAGCATTGGCCGCTGCTAGAGCAGCCTTATCCCAAGTGGACTTAGGAGCCTCCGGCTTAGTCCAACCTATCTCAACCGCATCCCAAACGGTATCATCAATAGAGCATAAAAATGCTCTCATTCTAACTTTCCAGAATGCATAATTATTTCCATCAAAAAATGGTGGAACATTGAGCGATTGAGACCGGTCCATCTCAACAAGGGTCAAGGATCACACTTAGGTAATTAAACCACAATAAGTGTACCCGCTCTGATACCAATTAAAAGCTCGAAAATGTGTTGAAAACATAAGAGCTGTTTAGACCCCCAAATAAAAAAATACGGCTCGATAGATTTTACACAACTTTAATACAAAGTGCGGAATAGTGTAAAAGCGAGCGGATGAACAAGTAAGCTACTCTAATCCATAAACTAAGCAACACAGCAGTATAATGGAATTAAACAAGAGTAGGGAAGAAGGATGCAAACACAGAAAACACCAAAACGTGTTCTCGAAGAGGAAACCGAAGAACTCGGCGAAAAACCTCTCCGCCGCCCTCCAAGCGGAAATCGATCCACTAGACAATCAGTTGGGATACATGGGTTAGCAAAAGACCCTCCAAGCCTAGTCTACCCGCTGTACCTAAGCCCTCCAAGCTCCTACTCCAACAAGGCTTCTCGGAACCGTGTCTTGTCCTAGTTATCCGGATCCCGCAACAAGCTCCATGTTGCATCTGCCATTCAAGGCTTCTTCCAATGCTTCCCAGCAGCACCAAAACGTCACACAGCACTCACAAGGTGTGGTAAGTGTTTGGGCTATCAACCTCTCAAAGATATGGATAATGGAGAAGGAAGGGTTGAAGAAATACCACAAGCAAATGTATAGAGAAAGGTGGGGAAGACAATCTCTAATTACCAATGTGTTTGGCTAGGGTTTTCTCTGAAGCATTCCTCAACAATTGTGGGTAATGATGGTATATATAGGAGAGGTGCAAAAGGTGTGACTCAAAAAGTACAGGCTGGCAGAACAGCTAGTCTCGCGGGTGTCTCGCGGGAAGGCCTTACCCGCGAGATACTCGCGAGACACAGTTGTCTCCACCTGGCCTGACTCTTCGCATTCCAGCATGTGCCTGGCACATGGTTTACTTCGCGGGATGCTTGGTCGCGAGATACCCGCGAGAATCCTTCAGTTCTTCAACTGCTTGAGTCTTCAAACACTCTCTCTATCACACAACCCTTACAACAAATCCCACAACAAATACAGGGTTTTAAACGATTGAACATAATTACAATCAAATTTGGCACGGAATAAAAGCCAACAAAAACATAGTTGTAAATCACAACTTTACAAATTGTATGTGGCTAAGGCCTAGTATTTGAATTCAAATAGAGCACATACATTGAATTCAAATGGTTTGTGAGGTGAATGGGTTTTTTTTTTTTTTTTTTTTTTTTTTTTTTTTTTGAATGTGTATTTTTTTTTTTTTTTGGATGTGTATTTGAAAGTGGTGTAGTAGGGTTAGTAGGTTTTATTTTACGTACTTGTCTCCGAGTTTTGTCCCTGCTTAAATGTAGGATGTTTAAACGTAGGGTGTAAGGATTTTTTAAACCACATAAAAGTCCAGTCCAAAAAAGAGAATTTTATAGAGAATCCTGTGACATTATTGACTTTATTCCTAAAACATTTGTAGGAGAAGTCATTGGATATTGGAAAAGGCATTTTTGACCTTTTTGATGAAGCTTAAGTTTGTCAGTAAAATTGGTCAGATGGAAGCAATCTCCGGCCTGTACGAATGTACTCTTGAAATTGGTCACCGGTGTGGTGTCTACCACAACGCCTTCAATGCCAAAGTCAGTATAAGAAGTTCTTTGGAAAATGAACAAGTAATGTTACAGAAAATAAGCAATCTCTCAATATCAATGTGTGTGTGTGTATGTACCTTGTACTTGGTAGTGTGAATGCTTTATATATGTTGTTACAGCTCCTAGCCGTTGGGGTAGTTATGGTGATCTTAATGCTCTTTTTAGTAACGTTTCACGTCTTATAAAAAGGCTTCAATATATTCCAACGGCTCATACAGCTGGTTCTGTAACCGCTCCATGTATAATTGGTTACAGTGAATGGCTTGTTTACCCTCGTCAGTGACGTGGGTGTTGGGTTTGCTCGTCCAAGTATGTCTTCGTCTGTCTTGTTAAGATCGTCCATGGCAGAGGAATTCGTTAGTCTCGTCAGCTGCCCCCCGATTCTATGGTCGTTAAGACGCGCCTCGACGACCATAGAATGTGAAAGGTTACGAACCGTAGGTGACTCTTGGGATTTCATTCCGCATTAAAAGCGTAGTGGCGGCGCTCCTTAGGTGGTGGCCTACATGGCACATTTTGACTGGGGGAGTTAATGCTCCAACTGGTGGGATTATTAGGTTTCCCGCTGGTTTTTCAGTCTCCTAAGTTTTGGTTTTAAACTTCTCCCCTTCTTATTTTTCCTTTCATTTTTCGAAAAAATTCCAATCATTTGATTTAAGCGATTTTTGCGAACCTCACTCTACGATTCTTTTTCAAACTGTTGTGTTGCGTATTGGTGCTTCCCTTACCTGTCGTTGTTAAGGTACATTTCTTCTTTCTTTTATGTTTTACCTTTTCTTTTCATCCTATTGCGGTATAGCATATGATTTTCTTCTTCTCTTCTTCTTTTTCTTTGTCTTTGATTTCTTGGGGAATTAGCTTGTGTTGTTTCCCTTTGCGCTGTCTCTGTGTTTCTATGGTTAGCAGCTCTGAGGTTAGGATAGTTTGCCCATCAATCTCCTTCCTTTTTGCGCGCTTAGGGGGGGTCTTTGGGTGTGTTCCTTCATTTAGGGGATTTCATTTTTGAAGGTAATTGTTTGAGCGTTGCCTTGGCTGATTTGTTGCCCTTGCTTCGTTAATCAATTGATTGGTTCGAAAGTCAAGTTAAGGGGCAAAATATAATGTCTGAGGTTAGATCTAGTGAGCTTGAGACTGGATTGTCGTCCAATGATGACCCAGTAGAGAGGGATACTGTCGGCTCTACTCCACAGGAAGTTAGGGCTTTTTACGCTCTTGACGAGAAGTGTGGTTTAGATGCTAACACACTAGGGAGATTCAAGGATAGGTTCCAATTTCCGAAACGAGTTAGGGTTCGTCTGCCCAGTGAAGAAGATTGGGCCTGTCACTTCTTCCTCGGGGAGGTATGTTTCTATGAATCTGCCTTCGTTTCTGGGTTGAGGTTTCCTGTCCATCTTTTTTTCATGGAGCTGCTAGACCGCTTTGGTATTGCTCCTGGGTAGCTTATGCCCAACTCGTGAAGGATTTTGGTTAGTTGTATGGGAATTTGGTTGGCCGCTACTGACAGCGATATGCTCAAGGCTGATGAGCTTGTCTATTTATATCGCATAAAAATGTCTAGGGAGCATGGGTATTACGAATTGGTGCCCTGGGAAAGAAGAACTAGGATTGTCAAGGGTTTACCGTCGTCTTTCAGGTATTGGAAGTCCAAGTTTTTATTTGTGTCTGGGGACGATTTTGAGACTTCCACTGGCGAGGTTTGGGGTGATCTCCCGAGGTTGCATCGTCGGTGGGGAACATCAACCTTAGGTGTGTCAACATTTCTTCTTGTTATTTAAGGTTCACTGTGTTTATCGTTGTTGCCACTGACTCCTTTACTTCTCATTTTGCACAGTTAAGAGACGGCCCAAACTTAAAAGCAAATACAAGGAGCAAGTATAGAAGGCTATTGAGTACGCGCAGACAATTGAGAGTTGGGACGATCTTGTGGATCCGAGGACTCTTGCTTTTTACTGCCTCGGACCAGAACCTTCCTCCTTCGTCCTGCGAAATCTTGGAATTGAAGGAAAAAAGAGTAAGTTTTTTTTTTTTTTTTTTTTTTTTTTTTTTTTTACAAGTGCTATTTTTTTCTTTGCAGAAATGACGACCAAGTTCAATAAAGATATGTACGCGAAGATGAGATCCAAAAAGGACGAGCCACTGTCTAACATCGGGAAGAAAACAGTCCGTGTTACTAGGAAGGGTGGCTCAGTCACTCCAACTGCCTTCATCACTCCAATCATTTCCGGGGCTGAGATGACGAGGAAGGCCTCTCCCACGACTTCTGTGGAAGAGCTTGGTGTTACTCCTGTCTCCAAGAGGCCACGGCTATCTAAGAAAGAGAAAGAGAAGGAGAAGGTCAAAGTTCGTTCGTCCATGCTCTGGAATGACGAGAAGCTGGTGGTGGAGAGGGCTCACAGGGTCGTGACTACAGCGGATTTAAAGATTTTATCCGAAGCTCCTTTCAATGACGTTGCTGCTTGTCACGTCCATAAGCTTGTCCAGGTAAATTTTTTGTGTAACTTGTAGTTTCTTTTTCCTTCTCGTTTTACTGACGACTTTGTACTATTTTCCAGGTGCTGGGAGAAAGTCTCCATATTACCTCTGAGTACTTTACTCAAGAGGCTAAGGTGGCGTCTTTCACATCTAGAATGGAGGCTTTGGAGGCAGAGAATTCGGCATTGAAGAAGAAGTTCATTGACTCCATGGGCGAAGCTACCTCCTTGAAGGAAACCGTGAAGACCTTAAATGACGACCTTAGAGTGGAGTGCCAGCTGACAATGGAGAAAGATGAGTAGCTTCTTGGGGCTAAGGAGAAGCTAAAGACCATCGCCGCTAGATCTATCGAGGCTTTTCAAACAACTAACGAGTATAACACTGCCTTGTCCAGTTGGTATTTCAAAGGTTTTGAGCTCCTGAGGAGATATCTTGTTAAGCATCCTTCTGGCGTGGACATGGAGAAGCTAGATTTTGAGGAGGTAGACTAGGAGATGGCAGCTGACGAGACTGCCCAATCTTCTACTGCTGAGCCTGATGCCCCCGAGAACGCTCCTAGTAATGACGCTGTTAATGATGACGCCCGAACTTGATACTTGTGAAAATTTTCTACCTTCTCTTTTTAGATGCCCATTATGTTTTAGGTTGTTTTGTAAATCTAACTTTAGAACAATTACTTTTTAATCTATCTTGAGAATAATATTTGTAGCCCAGTGTTTATGGGTCTTTTGGATGTAAAAACAATGGTAATTGCCCTCGGTTTTTGGGCTTTGATTAATTTTGCTACATACTTACTTATATCCGTGATTGCATACTTGTTGGTTCATGATGTGCTTGAGGGATCTTACATCCGTCCATACTTTGTGCTTAGTTATCTTCCTGAACCTTTTCATGGGGTCTTGTTAAGGGTTCCGGTGAACTAGTTGGGGACCCCGATCCAATCTTGACTTTGTTAAGATTTGTTGTAAGGTTCTTGTCCCCTCTTCATCGGAGATTTTTTTTTTTTGGTATCATTAACTTACACCCATCTAAGCGGAATCTTGTTACTTAGCCATTTTTGGCTTGTGGCTTTCATCGTTAGTAACTTACATCCGTCAAAGCGAAATCTTGTTACTTTGCCATTTTATGACTTACACCCATTTAAGGGATCTTGTCGTTTGTTTGGATTCGTCAGTAACTTACAGTTGTCAAGGCGGAATTTTGTTACTTAGCCATTTTATGACTTACACCCATTTAAGGGATCTTGTCATTCTTTTTGCTTTACAGTTGATCAGACCTGTTTGCATGGAGACATTAGATGAATAGTTCATTTATAAATTTCAATAACGAATACATTTATCTGTTACATCGTTTGATGGTATTTCTTTAAGTGCTCGATGTTCTATGGCCTCGGGAGTTTTTGCCCGTCTACGGTTTCTAGGTGATAGCTACCTTACCTGGAGTAGTGGATGACTCAGTAAGGCCCTTCCCACGTGGGTTTGAGCTTTCCTTGGGCAGAATCTCTAGTTGTCGTGGTGACTTTGCGTAGGACGAGATCGCCTATGCCAAGTTGTCTAAGCTTTACCCTCTTGTTGTAATAGTCAGCCATCTTCTGCCAGTACTCCACCATTCTGCTGCAAACTTTGTCTCTCACTTCGTCTAAGCAGTCCAGGTTAACTCGTAGATTATCATCATTGTCTTTTTCATTGAATACCTCTTGTCTGGTGCTGGTCACTTCTACCTCGACTGGGATCACTGCTTCAGTACCATAGGTAAGTCTAAAGGGGGTTTCTCTCTTTGGAGTTCTTACTGTGGTTCTGTAAGCCTATAAGACGTTGGGCAACTCTTCTGGCCAGGCTCCTTTCACGTCGTCCAGCTTTGTTTTGATGATCTTGAGCAATGTTCGATTCGTCACCTCCATCTACTCATTCGCTTGTGGATGCCCTGGGATGAGAGCTAATTCTTGATGCCTAAGCCTGAGCAGAAGTACTTGAAGCCTTGGCTGTTGAACTGTCGTCCATTATCTGATATGATTGTCCTTGGAATCCCGAACCTGTAAATTATATTCTTCCACACAAAACTTTGGATTCTTGCTTCAGTTATGGTCACCAGTGCCTCTGCTTCAACCCATTTCGTAAAGTAATCAATAGCAACTAGTAAGAACTTTACCTGACCTTTGCCTTGAGGTAGTGGGCCAACGATGTCGATTTCCCATTCTGCAAATGGCCATGGGGATGCAATCGTCGTCAATTGCTCTGCTAGAAGTCGTTGAACATTCCCGAACCGTTGACACTTGTCACATTTCTTGACAAACTCTGTTGCGTCCACCTGCATAGTTGGCCAGAAGTAGCCTGTTTGGATGATCTTGCTCACCAGGGATCTAGGACCAACATGATCCCCGCAAACTCCTTCATGGATCTCCTTCAGGATGTACTTTGCTTCTTCTTCGTTAACACACTTTAAGTAAGGTATGGAGAAGCCTCTCTTGTATAGGGTGTCATTGAGAATCGTAAATCTGGCTGCTCTCTTTTTTATCTTCCTAGCCTTATTTGCATTCTGAGGGAGGTGTTCGTCCTGAAGGAAAGATACAATAAGCGTCATCCAGCTATTTGTACTCTAGATTGCGAATGTTAGAGCTTCTTCAATGTTGGGATTTTTTTGGACTTCCATCATCAGGCCTGTTTTTGACCACCCTTCTTCTGAACAGGCTATCTTCGAGACTTTGTCTGCCGCCATATTTTGGCTTCTGAGGATCTGCACGAATTCCACTTCATCGAACTCCTGAGCTAGATGCTTCGTCAGCCTGAGGTACTTCTGCATTCTTTCTTCCTTTGCTTCATATTAGCCCTTGATTTGCCCAATTACTAGCTTTGAATCATTTTGGACTAGCAGGTTCCTAGCCCCAAACTCTTTTCCGAGCCTCAAACCCGTCAGGATTCCCTTGTACTCAACCTCGTTGTTGGTGGCCGGGAACGTCAACTAAACTCCATACTTTAGTACTTCTTCATCGAGGGTGATTATAACGACCCTTACTCCTCCCCTTTTTTGGGCTGACGAATCGTCAGTTTGTATCATCCATTGCTTGGCTTTGTTGGCGAGGTCGTCTTTGTCTAGAGGGGTGAACTCTGCGATAAAGTCTAGCAAAGCTTGTGCTTTAATGGCTGTTCTAGGATGATATTCAATATCAAATTGGCTGAGTTCAATTGCCCACTAAACCATTCTTCTAGCCGCCTCAAGTTTGCTCATGGACTTCTTGATAGGTTAGTCTATCATCACCAGGATAGGATTTGCTTGAAAATATTGCCTGAGTTTGCATGAAGCTACTATCAATGCGAACGTGATCTTTTCAATCTTCGGATACTGAGACTCAACTCCTTGAAAGGCTTGGCTGACGTAATAAACTGGAAGTTGTTTCTTGTCTTCTTCTCGGATTAGGGTTGCACTTACGGCTATAGTTGATACTACTAAGTACAAATATAATCTCTCACCTTCTTTGGACAGGCTTAGAAGGGGCGGATTACTCAAGTAGCGTTTGAGCTCCTAGAAAGCTACTTCACATTCGTTGGTCCAGCCAAAAGCCTGTCTTAAGGTCTTAAAGAAGGGTGGCACTTGTCCGTCGCCCTAGAGATGAACCTATTGAGGGTTGCAATCCTTCCCGTGAGCTTCTGGACTTTCTTGATGGTCTTGGGAGATGCCATTTTGATTATGGCATGTACTTTCTCCGGATTTGCCTCTATTCCTCTCTAACACACCATGAATCCCAAGAATTTCCTTAAGGCTGCACAAAAAACACACTTACTTGGATTCAGCTTCATTTGGTATTGCTTAAGGGTAGTAAATATCTCCTTGAGGTCGTCTAGATGGGCAAGTTTTTCTTTACTTTTTACGAGCATATCATACACGTACACCTCTATATTCCTGCCTATCTGCTTATTGAACATTTCGCTCATGGTACCTTTGATAAGTAGCACCTGAATTCTTCAGTCCAAAGGGTATTACCTTATAGCAATAGAGCCCCTGACTGGTGATAAAGGCTGTTTTCTCCTGATCTTCGTCAGCCATTTTTATCTGGTTGTATCCCCGAAAAGGCGTCCATAAACGTCAGCAGCTTGTGTCCAGCTGTAGAATCTACAAGCTGGTCTATTCTTGGAAGAGGGAAACTGTCCTTCGGGCAAGCTTTGTTCAGATCCGTGAAGTCCACGCACATTCTCCACTTCCCATTTGCTTTCTTCACCAGGACGACGTTCACAAGCCAGTCTGGATAGAATAATTCACGGATAAAGCCTGTAGTCAAGAGTTTATTAACCTCGTCAGCGACTGCTTGGTCTTTTTCGGGTGCGAAGACTCTTCGTCTTTGCTTGACGGGTTTCCTCTCGGGTCTACATTCAACTTGTGCTGGATGACTTCTAGAGATATGCCTGGCATGTCGTCTTGGCTCCAGGCAAAGACATCTAAGTTTTCTTTAAGAAACTGGACAAGTTTTGTTCTTATCTCAGGACTTAGAGTCGTCCCTATCCTGGTAGTCTTAGTTGCTTGTCCTTCGGCCAGTTCTATTATTTCCAGGGCCTCCACCTTTTCCTTCTCCTTTTCTTCGATCATCCACGTATGGTTTTCCTTTACGGCTAAGACTGCCTGGTAGCATTCTCGAGCTAAAACTTGATCTCCTTTAACTTCGCCAACACCGTTCTCCATTGGGAGTTTTACCTTCAGGCAATAGGTAGATATGGATGCCTTCCACTTATTGAGTGTTGGGCTTCCAATGATCACATTGTAGGATGAGGGGCAGTCTAACACCAAGAAGTCCAGCTGACGGGTCAATTGCTTCAGGTAGGCCCCCACAGTTACTGTTAACGTCACTATGCCCTTGGGATATACCCTGTCACCACTGAAACTGACGAGGGGGGAATCAAATGGACGCAGTCTTTTTGGATCCAGTTTCAATTGTTGGAATGCAAGGAAGTAGATGATATCAGCAGAGCTGCTATTGTCCAAGAGGATCCTTTTGGTGTTGAATCCTTCTATGGTAAGCATTATGACTAAGGGGTCGTTGTGAGGTTGCTTCACTCCCTTAGCATCTCCTTCATTGAAAGTCATGTCCTGATCAGTTCGTCTCTGCTTCAATGGGGGTGTCATGTGGACGCTGTTCACCTATCATTGATAGACTTTCTTGAGGGACTTGAATGATCCTCTTGTGATGGGCCCCCCTGCGATTGTCTGTATTTCCCCAATCACATTTTGAGGAGGTTGGGATTGACGATCGTCGCCCTTAGACGAGGACTCATGTTGACTCTTGTTTCCATCCTAGAATTTACTATACTCCCCCTTCTTCACAAATTTCTGCAATTTCCCATTCCGTATCAACTCCTCTATTTACTCCTTTAGGTCCCGACAGTCTTCTGTGTAATGGCCATAATCCTTGTGAAATCGGCAGTACTTATTCTTATCGCGGACATTAGGAGACGAATGCAATGGTCGCGGCCATTTGAGGTAGTGTTTATCCTTAATATGCGTTAGAATTTTGTCAACAGGCATAATAAGACGGGTAAATTTTACCGTTCGCATACTTTTATCATCTTTCCTTCTGTTCCTGTAATTGGCCTGACGATCTAGACACTCCCACTTTTGCCCTCTACAATCGTCATCCTTCCTTCCTTTGTCTCCTGGTCTCTCTACATCCCAGATGGCTGCTAATGCGTCTTTAGCATTCATGTACTTTTGTGCTTTAAGGAGCATCTCAGCCATCGTTTTTGGGGGATTCTTCGTGAGTGATGTGACGAGCTCTCTGGATCTCAAACCTACTTTGAAGGTTGTCAACTGCACCTTATCATCAGCTTCGTCCACCTCCAGGGTCTCCCGAGTAAAGCGTTTCACGTATGACCTCAGGGTTTTCTTCTTTCCCTACCTGATGGTGAGTAAGTGGTCTGCGATTCTCTTAGGACGCTGTCCTCCAATGAAGTGACGCAGGAAGGCGTTGCTCAACTGCTCGAAGTTGTCAATGGATGATGTTGGCAACTTTGTGAACCATTCCTTTGCAGCCCCTTTAAGAGTTGTTGGGAAGGAACGACACAGTATTTCGTCTGGGGGCTGCTGGAGCCCTAGTGTCGTTTTGAAGGTGTTAAGATGATCCTGTGGGTCCTTAAGTACATCGAATGGTTCAAGTTGGGGTAACCGAAATTTCGATGGCACTGGACATTCGAGGACTGCTATGGTGAACGGCAAATCCGTTGCCCTGACCATTCGATCCACACTCCGTTCTGTTTTCTCCTTGATGGCGTTCCTCAGTTCATCCATCTCCCTCCTCATCTCTTTGAGAAGATCTGAGTTCTGCTCGGTAGGAGTGGTAGGCCTTTGATGGTCACTTCTTTTGTGGCTATCCCCGTCGTCATCTTGGTTCCCTTTAGACCGATTCTCCACCTATTGGAGCCTTAGCTTCATTTCCTGATTTTGCCTGGTGAGTTTTTCGACAGTAGCTACGAGAGCCTGAACTTGCTGAGCTAAGGCTGTGGAATCTTGATTGGACTCCATCCGAAAGTAATAGTTGATCAGAAACTACTTTTTCGAGTCTGAAAGTGAAAATGTCGTTCCTACAGACGGCGCCAAACTGATGAAGCTTAAGTTCGTCAATAAAATTGGTTAGATGGAAACAATCTCCAGCCTGTATGAATGTACTCTCAAAAGTGGTCACCGGTGTGGTGCCTGCCACAACGCCTCCGATGCCAAAGTCAGTATAAGAAGTTCTTTGGAAAATGAACAAGTAATGTTACAGAAAATAAGCAATCTCTCAGTATCAATGTGTATGTGTATGTACCATGTACTTGGTAGTGTGAAGGCTTTATATATGTTGTCACAGCTCCTAGCCGTTGGGGTAGTTATGATGATCTTAATGCTCTTTTTAGTAACGTTTCGCGCCTTATAATAAGGCTTCAATATATTCCAACGGCTTATACAGCTGGTTCTGTAACCACTCCATGTATAATTGGATACATTGAATGGCTTGTTTACCCTCGTCAGTGACGTGGGTGTTGAGTTTGCTCATCCAAGTATGTCTTCGTTTGTCTAGTTAGGATCGTCCATGGCGAAGGAATTTGTCAGTCCCGTCACTTCTGGAAAGTCCAAATCAAAGAGGGAATCATGTTAGAGATACTATAGCTAATAAAAGTTTGGTCTCAAAAATCGTAAATATCTTATAATAATTTTACTATTACTTTTTTATAAACATTTTTTTAATATAAGACTTTTGTTCAATTTATTAAACACAAAAGGAGAAAATTTTGTTATGATTAAAGTAGAGATCGGGGTAGAGTAAAAGTTTTCAATTACACAAAAGGGGTATCTTTAGTGGGAAAGGTTGAAGAAGCTAAGAAGAGAATAATTTTCAAAACTAACAAGACGGAAAGACAAAAGAAATGCTCAAGACTTCTTCCCCTTGTAATTGTTGGGAACCTTATTGATGGACAACTCTTAAGAAAAAAATAATAATAATAATAATAAAAAACAACATAGAAGCCATATCAAACACTATAATGAATGAAACCAATTTGCTTGCAACAAACGTTGGATTATTGATGGAACACGTCTTCGAAGAGCAACCAGCCACAAGCCCCAAGACTAAGGTATATGACACATAACCCCCCTAAAGGTAAGGAAGATGAAACTAGCTAAGTGACTTGTCACTTGCCTCTCGAGCTCAAACCTAGGTTAGCAGCTCCATGGAAGACTAGTATTATAATAAAGTTAGTGGGTATGTTCATGGATCTTAGAGCACTCCAAGCCAGTTAGTTGGCATATGGAAACTGGGACTATTTGGCCTTTTACCCCTAATTTTTTTAAAAATTAGCAATATGCCCCTATTTCGATACTCGATTACCTTAAAATCGAGTTTCAATGAAATACTCGATTCATAGAAAGTCGAGTTATGCCCAATCAAACTTTAAAAAAAAGAAAAAAAAAAAAAAAGCATGGACCTCGAGTTAAAGGAAATCGAGTTCAAAAACGCCACTATAAGGCCTTAAAATGTCATTATAGGGCTTAAAAACGCCACTATAGGGCTCCCTGATGGGGTGATAACACTTATAAAAAAAAAATTTGTGGGAAAACGCCGCTATAGAGCTTTAAAATGTCACTATAGGGCTTAAAAAGGCCAATATAGGGTTCCCTGAACCTGGGATCACACTGATAAAATTTTTTTTTGTAGGAAAACACCGCTATAGGGCTTTAAAACGTCACTATAGGGCTTAAAAATGCCACTATAGGGCTCCCTGAACCTAGTATGGGGTGATCACACTTATAAAAAAAAAATTTACAAGAAAACGCTGCTATAGGGCTTTAAAATGTCACTATAGGGCTTAAAAACGCCACTATAGGGCTCCTTGAACTTGGGATCATACTTATAAAAAAAAATTTTGCATGGAACTCGATTTTCAGAAATTCTAGTTCCATGCAATATTTTTTTTTTTTTTTTTTTTTTTTTAAGTTTGATCAGCCATAACTCAATTTTCTACGAATCAAGTATTTCATTGAAACTCGATTTTAAGGTAATCGAGTATCGAAACAGGGGCATATCCCTATATAGTTTCGAAATAGGGGCATGTTGCTAATTTTTTAAAAAAATTAAGGGCAAAAGGCCAGATAGTCCATGGAAACTGAAAGCTCGAATTTGTGTGAAAATACAAAAGCTGTTTAGACTCCCAAATTAAAATTACAGCTCGGTTGATTTTACTCTAACTTAAACTAAGTGCAGAATAGAGTAAATGCAAGCAAACAAACAATATAATTACTCTAAGTCATATTCATGAAATCATAGCAGTAAAATAAAAGCTAAAAGAGTAGGGAAGAATAATGCAAACACAAGATAATATGCCGATGTGTTATCGAAGAGGAAATCGAAGAACTCGGCAAAAAACCTCTCCACCGCCATCCAAGCGGTAAATCGATCTACTAGAGAATAAAGTTGGAGTACACGAATAACAAAAGACCCTCCAAGCCTAGTCTACCCGGTGTATTTGAGCCCTTCAAGCTCCTACTACGAACTGACTTAACGAAGCATTGTCTTCTCTAGCTCTTCGGATCATGCAATTCAGCCCGATTGCATCCACCAAACAAATGGCTTCTTCCAATGCTTCCCAACTGCACCAAAACCTCACTTTACACTCAGGATAGGTGTAGTAAGTGTTTGGGCTATCAACCTCCCAAGGATTTGGATATGGAGAGGTAGGAGTTGAGAAAACCCACAATGGATTATGTAGAGGATTGTGGGTATGACAAACTCTCACTCTTAAGGGTAATGGCTATGGTTTTCTCTTTGAAAAGCACTCCTCTCAATATTTGGGTAATGTGGGTATATATAGTATGGGTAGAGATAAGGCGTATTAGTTATGACAAAATAGCAAAACATAATGTTTCGCAGGTATCTCGCAGGAAGGCCTTACCCGCGAGACACTCGCAAAAACCAGCTGTCACCATCTGTCATGACTCTTCGCATTTTAGTCATGTGCTGAACACATGCTTCACTTTGCAGAAATGCTACTCGCGAGCTACCCTTGAAAACTTCTTTGATCTTCAATTTGCCTTAAGTCTTCACACTCTCTCTCACACACAACCTTTACAATGAAATCCCACACAAAATACAGGGTACATAAGATTGAACAAAATTACAATCAAATTTGGCACGGAATTAAAGTCAACACAAAATAGTTGTAAATCACAACTTTACAGAAACCCATAAGTAAGTTGCAACTCATTGATATTGGTTATGGTTTTTACATAATGAAATTATTTGCTTTATATGACTACTAACATGCTCTAGAGGATGGTCCTTGATCTGTGAGAGATCAATACCTGGACGGTAAACCATAGAAAGCGTATTTCCACCCCGCAATTCAACGGGGGGAAGATTTGCTAGGATATGCATTCAACCAAGTATCCATAAACCACTTCTTAAGCAAATCGAAATAAAAAAAAAAATTTTGGCAAGATATTGGATATCAGAACTTTCCATCTTTTGCCATCAAAATGGAAGGCTTGGGCATGCACAAAACTCTTGCTTCGAACCAGTACCTTGCCCAATACCACCTCACAACAATCTCAAAGAGTCCAAATGTTGCTATTTTAGTTTGTGATTGCAAGAACTTGATGGATCAAGACTAGACTGTCCATCTAGGACACTCATTTCGTGAAGCAGATAGTTGCACAGTCAGAATAGTGAAAAAAGGGGTAGAGAACAAACAAGTTGTGAAGTAGTATACGACAGTCATCCACACTTTGTATATCACTGTTTTGTATGAGACCTGATAAAATTGGAGACTCCGAAAGAGTGCTCTATAATTGCTTTCGTTATGTAATTAGTACTTATAAATAGTGGTGTGTAGCCAACTTGCCAATCCACCAAAATCGACTTGATTCAAGCCAACTTGTCAGGTTGGTGGGTTGGGTTGGGATGTGAAATTTGTTTTTACAATTGGTCGGGTTGGCTTCGGGTCATAAGATTCACAAATTTTCCTAACTCTACCTGATCCAACTATATTTATTATATATTTAAATTTAAAAAATATATTATACAATTTTGTTATTTACTTTTTTACCCATCTTAAATAAAACAAACTCTAAATTGTCCTCATATAGTATGTATTGGTATAGTATGTATTGGTTTGGTTATACCCAAAACTAGTTGCTAACCCGTGCATTGCACGGGATAATTAAATAAAAAATAAAAATATTTATTTTGCTACTATAACTTGGCTTTAAAAAACAAAATGCTATGGTGATGTCTTCATACAATGCTCAACTGCAATTAAATCTACTATTCACCACCAATATAATCTATGTTATCTTGCATATTTGTTTGCATAACAAATGAGTCATTTTCACTTTTATAATAAAACAATCTATGGTAGAAGAAAGAGATAAAATTGTTCCATTGAAGGACACATGATGAATGTCAACTTTCCCAACTTTTTAGTGTAGAATGATGTTCTCTTTCCTCTTCTTTTGCACTACACTACATTTGGTAGTGTTCAGCCCAAAGGATTGTGCAGAACTTCTCCTAATCACAGATGTTCTGGTTGTAAACCTATGCACATATCATAAAGAATAAATCCTACTTTGGATAAATATATTATACAATTATTCAAATGGTTAAATTAAAAAGGAAATAAAGAAGAAAAGTTGCACCAGCCACAAACTCAATTAGATTTCTTTTGAATAAAATGGTGTTACAAAGTGTTACAAAAAATGAGAGAGAGAAAAAAAAAAAAAAAAAAAAAAAAAAAAAACTGAGAAAGGGGAAGGAATACTTACACTTGAAAATAGAAAAATTGAAAATCTACAAATTCAATGCTTGATAATAGATCTACAAATTGCATTCTTATATCCTCCATCTTCTACAAGTTAATTGGATATAATTAAAAAAATTTCCTAACAGAACGTTTTTTCCTTTCCATTACGCTTTGCATATTTTCATCCTAATTAAGTTTAAGAAATGCTCTGCGGTCACTGCATAAAGAATGTGTGCACAAGTTTAAAATCAGTAATAGAATTAAGGTTAATCATTAAAAAAACCTGCAAATTCCATTAAAAGGATCAGTATGTATCAGCTTAATAATCAACCTGCAAGAATCACCAGTAAGGGATCTTCCTCATCAGCTTCCTCTTTCCAATTATTGGAAGCACAAATGGGTCACTATGTGCAAGAAAATTAGCATTTTTTAAGGCTGGATTGAGGCATTAAAAAATAGACTCCATAAGAAGCATCTTTCCAATATTTGGGTCCCAATGGTACAGTGCAAAGATGGTGACCTGTTACACAATGTTTTTCTTTTTTTCTTTTTCTTTTTCTTTTTAAATTACAGTGAACATCCTAAAGTTGTTAACCAATACAAAACTTGTATCCAATGATATATACCAAGTGGGGTAAATGCCTCTATATCATCTAGAGCCTAATTGTTTTAAAGCATTTTGAATCACAAGAGCATCTGATGGCTAAAGTGCTTTGCCAAAAATGATCAAATAGTTCGAAGCAACAAATATTTAATATGCAATCATAGTTCTTGTAAATCTGACAATTTTAGGTAACTGATACTGAATCAATGCATTATGGATCATCTTTGCTTACAATCTATAATAAATAAACAGAAGAAAAAAAAAAGGTTTAAATTAATCAATAAACAAATTAGGCTAACTAAGTTGGAGAAACATGTTTCATAGAAAGAGAATCTTGTATTTACTAATTAACCTTTCATGGTGCTACCTCAATACACAACAAAGATACGGAATTTTCATTGATCTAAATGCTCAAAGAAATAGAGAGAGTTGAGAACTATTATATCATTTAATTATGTGTGTCTCAAATTACTTTGTTTCTATAAGGTTTTGATCTTCACTACTTACATCAACAGAAGAATTGCTAAGCATGAACAACCATTAAATTTTGGCATTTATATGCTTATATAATAGTGGCTGTGAACATTAGAAAGTGTTGACCATTATAATAGTGCATTCTTTTGCTTCCCTCTACTTCTCTAGTTCCATCAATAGACTCAATCTCTATTTCATGCAATTCAGCCTCAACAGTGCGAAACATTACTGTGTCTACATAGACTCAATTCATCTTTATTCTGCAATTAGAAAAGTCACCATTTCAAGTTCTTTTTTTGTAAACAATATTAATACCACCACTCCCAAAGTAATTAGAAGTCTAGAACAAAGCTCTATTGAGTTTAATTCATAACATTTTCATCAATCATATAACCAATTTACCAAAGTATAAGGAATAAAATCATTAAAAAGGTTTCCACAAAAAAATTTATTAGTAAAGCGGTTACCCTTTATTAACAGTGTGACTAAAAGTGAAATTCAAAGTGGAAAAGTCTTTCAAAAAAAAAAAAAAAAAAATCAACGCGAAAAAGGAACATTATATATAAAACTGTCTATGTTGCAAGAAAATAGCCTTACCAACCAAACATGAGATGTTTGTCTTCTTGTCCTCATTTCCTCCATGAAAGCAGGATTATAACTGAATGGAGTTATCCACTTTTTGTCTATTCTAAACCAAGCCTTTCATACCTCTGGAAAATATTAGCTACCCCTTCAATTAGAACAACAATCCCAATTATTTAAAGCAAATCACCAACGCCCTTTTAAAATGACTAGAATGTGCAAACCGCTTTTAAATTACAATCTATATATTTTTAAATTAGAATCTATATTTTCTTAAAGGATCATACAAATGTGTTTTTTCTTCAAGAGTTTGTTATATATTTTCAAAGTCAAAATTGGAGTTTTCCCAATGCCTATGATGTTGTCAAGAATAACCACATATGGTAGTAGTACAGTGTAAAATTTTGAGAGAATGACTATAAGAGATCCCATGCTTACAATCTAATTATGTTGTAAAAATTTAAATATTTTTGCTTTCTTTCTTCTCCTCTTTTGTGACATCCAAGAAAGGCTTTCAAATTTGTGGCTTAGCCCAAAATAGCCAACAATGTAATTTATTTTGAGATTCTAATTTCAAATATTCATTTTAGCCACTATGTTCCTTGATTTCCTTTAGCAACCAAATACAATCTTTTTAGGGAGGAAAAAAGGAAGGAAAAAAAAAAAAAAAAAGGCCTAAAAAGCTATATAAAGAAGATGCCCAAATCTCAACCAAACTAAATAAAAACCTAAAACTATTCATATGTATTCTATTGCTGCACTTTCTTAGTAACTAAACACAAATCATTATTAAACAAAGAAATTGTAATGGCACAAAAAGAGAGAGGGTTTAGAAGAAATCTTATATAATACGCAAAGGTACTCATCAGAGTCCACTGGTAACCCATGTAGAGAATACTTATAGTCAACAATAGTGCAAGGCTGCAAGCAATCTGCTATACAAATTAAGATCATTCCCCCAAGAAAATATTTATCTAAAATAAGAGAGAGAAATGGGAAGGGACATAAATAATAAATTTGAACATCTTGTTTGAACTACATGATCTATGTTATTAATTTAAATATTCAAAGTTTCTTGGCTTTCATATGAAAGGTTGCTAGAGCAACACATCAAGGAATTTAGGATTTCGAAGATAATTGAGTCAAGATTTGTATCAACATACAAAATATTCCATCAGATTTGTGTAGAAAATTAATCAAATTTAAAACTTAAAAGGTACTAATTCTGAAACTATTGCATCAATAAGAGGAGAAATTGAACTTGAAGAGCATGAAGGTAAACTCACTCTTCAGTGTTTTGGTCAAACATTTAACATCTTTACTCAATTAGAAATTTTTTCAACATACCATCTAGCTACCACTTCTATTTTGGGTTATCATCTCTAACCACCATCTAAAATTTTGTGGTTGTCTATGCTTCCCACCCAACAAAAAATTATGTTCCCTACCATTAAACTGACTTCTTAATTTTGCAAGTATTATGGCTTCTAGAATAACAGCAAAAAATCTCTAAGAAATTTCATCAAACACCTTGTGTACATGTAAAAGAAAAAACACTTAATGAAAGTGGACATTATTAGAAATTGTCTATTACTCTACTTTCAAATAGTAGCATAACAGTCATAAATCATTGCAAAACTTCAATTTAACAGTAGAAATTCCAAAACATGTATGTATCAGTGCTTCCAAATCTACTATCTAAGCCAATATCCAACTGATCAAATTGTTTGAACATTCAAGTGCAGATAAATATTATGCAATGGATTTTAAAATCTCCAATGTACTACCAAGGGCCATATCTTTAGTGTTATGACATGCAATCATGTATCAATAACCCCTTCAACATTGTTAATCCTTTATTTATTTTATTTTTTATTTATCAATAAGTGACCCTTTTAGTCCTTTCCTTCGTCTAAGTACCCTCAAATTTCATAGTAGTACTCGTTAATAGTGAAGTAATCAGTTCTTACAATTAAATTAATTATGAAAACTGGTTCCTGCAAAGCAAATCCCCCCACTTTTCAAAGGCAAAAAAGCAATGAAAAATAACCCACTATTTGCCTATTAGATTTGATAATCAATATATCAGCTTGGATCACAGTGAAGTCTCACAAAATATGCTTCAAAAAATAGATATGGAAGAAGAAAAAACACAACTCTACCTTTTCACTTTGCTATTGCTGGAATTTGTAGCCAGGCTCTAAACTCTATAGGTTCAATCCTCTACTGTGCATGGCAAAAAGCATAAAATAAAAGTCAGTAGTAGGCACGAATCTTAACTTCCATGGTTATACCTAAATTTAAAATACAATCCTTATCATAACTAACAAAAATAACTATATTTGGGTTAGATTTTTTATTTTTATTTTTTAAACTAAGGTCTTTGGGTTAGAATTGATTTTGTTTTAGTAGAAAAGATTGAAATGGTGTCACCTCGCAGTAAACTCTTCATCTTCTCCTACAAAGGTATCTCCCTCCAAGATACTCCCACACAAAATAGAAGAAGAAGAAAAAGTTCCACAAATGAAAAACTATCTTAACTTTTTAAAAATAAAATAAATAAATAAGAGAAAGAAACAACAGTGACTTGGTTGCATTCTTGTAGAAGGATACAGTTAAGAGACGTAGCTTTGATTGAATTTGCTAAAATATGAAAGAAAGAGCAATGAGGCCAATAATTGAAATTAGCAAACTCCACTACCAGCTCCAAACTCATCAATCTATGCTAATCATTTAAAAGAAACACTCCCAATTGTAACCCTAAACCATACTTAACAGCCAAAAACAATAGAACAAAATTAAAAACTTACCAATAATGTTTTCGGAGAAGTTTTGGTCTGATTATAAAGTCCCTCAGATTTTCTCTCCCTCTCTGACTCTCTCTGGCCCTTATTGATGCTCTCGATGAACAATAATAATGTAAGGCTCTTTTGGCTTTTTTTTATAAAAAAAACACAAATTTACTCCAAATTGAGGGCCCGTTTGGATGGAGGGGAGAAGGAGAGGGAGTGGAGGAAATAGGCTAATTTTTGGCTAAATCTACTCTACTCTACTTCCCCTCCCTCTCCCTCAATCCAAATAGACCATAAGAGAACAGGTAAGGGGGAAAACCTAAAATAAAAATAAAAACATCACTAACCATTCTTTAAAACGCCAAGAGATGAAACCCATGTAGAATTTGATCTTCTATAGTGTTTCCCCAGGTTCAACGAAACCAACATCGTTTAAATCCGTAGTTGAATAGCAAACCCTGATCTTAAATAATTTAAAAACAAATTAGAATCTTTACTTTGATGAAATATGGAACTCTAACTTCAAATTGTTACTTATATGGAAGAGATTGCGTGCTTGAGGTTAAGGATTTGGGGGAAGATTAGAATTTAAAGATAGAGGGAATTCTTCGCATTAGGAGGGGAGTCGGGAGAGATATAGAATATAGTCGGGTAATTCTCTTTAAAAAATTAAACTTAAATAAACAAAATAAAAAGAATCTTAAAAAAAAAAATTGTGGTGAAGTGAAAAATTGTGGGAGTTTCAGAGGTTTCAGTTATATTCATATATATATATATATTGTAATGACCCAAGGAAAAGCGCTAGCCATATTTGCGCTAGCCATATTTGCGCTATACCTCAAAAGGACTAGTCACAATTGAGGCTCCTTGCAGTTGTTAATAAAGTCCAGTTCAACCCTGTAAATGCTCGATGTGGGACTCAGCACACACCCAGACATATCACACAATCAATCAAATTAGGGTATCACAATCTCCCCCACTTAAATCCCTAACATCCTCGTTAGGGCTCACTTTGTGGAGTAGTGTCTTCGAGCCCACACGGGGTTACCAGGCCGGTTCTGATACCATATGTAACGACCCAAGGAAAAGCACTAGCCACATCTGCGCTATACCTCAAAAGGACTAGTCACAATTGAGGCTCCTTGCAGTTGTTAATAAAGCCCAGTTCAACCCAGTAAATATCCGATGTGGGACTCATCACACACCCACACACATCACACAATCAATCAAATTGGGGTATCACATATATACTAGTCACTAACCTGTGCGATTTACAGGAACAAATTTTGGATGAGTTTTAGGGAAAAAAATCATTATTTTTGAGTTGGAATAGTAAGCAAAAATGCACAAAATTTAATATATATATATATATATATGTATATATTGAAAGAAATAGCTCAAAGTTTTATTAGTTAGACTAAAGAAAGAAATGTCGTTTTATTTATTAGTTTTTTGTGGGAGGAATAAGAGACAGAATGTTCAATCTCTAATTTAATTTGTGTTGTATATATAGGTATATAAAATATATATTGTAATATATATACTAAAAAGTGCTTATTGAAATGTCATAACTCTTCGTATTAGATATACCAAAATGTGCCTATTGAATGAAAATGTACTTATTGACCAAAAATATGTTTATTGAATGAAAAGGTACCTATGTAAATAAGTATGGAATGGTGTTTGTAAATCAAGCACCTTCCAAAAAGCTTCATTTTTCACTTTTGTAAAAGTATACCACTACCCACGAGACTATCTCAAGAGAGTTAATACTAAATAGAAACACGTTTTGATAATACCTTTGAATTGTTTTGAAGTTATTGCTAATTTTATATATAAATAAAGAGATATAAACATTTATTTATGCATTTATGTGTTTATTAGGCAAAATTTAAATAAATTGTTAAAAACTTTAAGATTTATAATAGTTGATATGCTTCAATATTATCAATAAAAATTTATGTACAATTATAATTATTATAATAATAATAAATTATTATTATTATTATTATTATTATTATTATTATTATTATTATTATTATAAACTAAAAGGCTAAAAGCACCTGTTTCTATATGCTATTAACATTGGTAACGTGCAAAAAATTGAATTAGAATCAATTAACATGGTGTGTCAAATATGGGCACATTTAACCAAACATCATACTAAAAAAGTTAAAAAGGAAACCCAAACTACACATTTGGGTAAAGCAACACAAAGAGGAAGAAAAAAAAGAAAGAAGAAGAAGAAGGGCGGGATGATGTCAAGGTACTGGTACGAAAAATTCCATCTCTTTCTCACCGTATCTTCTATAACTATCTCTTCTTGCCTCTTCATTTTTCTTTTTCTTTTCCCCCACAATCAAATCCTTTGTTATCCCTCTTGTAGTAGTGCTCTTTTCTACACTGATCCTTCTCTTGTAGTATTGCTCTTTGTTATCCTTCTCTTGTGTTCTCTTCAATTAGTTAAGCCAATTAGTAATGGAAGTTGTGGAGATTTGTGGGTTGGAGTAAATTGGCCTTGGACCACCAAAGAAATGTTTCAAAGTTGTGGACATAAAAATAATTTCAGAGAGAGTGAGAGGGAGAGAAAAGCGTACTTTTTATGGGTATGGTGGGTTTTAATTGAGGAATTTGTGTTTCTGATGGAGAAGTGGTGTGTCTTTGGATGGAAGGTGGGCTTTGCCGTGGGATTGAGGAAGGAGCATTGGGGGAGAAAAGTTTATCGGGTTTTATCAAAGCTTTATTTTGCTTATATATATATATATATATATTTTTTTTTTTTTTTTTTGTATTTATGTTTTTTTTTTGTATTTATGTTTTTTTTTTTTAAATATTGTGCTGACGTGAAAAATTGTGGGAGTTTTAGAGGTTTCGGTTTTATATATATATATATATATATATTATTTTGTTATAAATTTGCTCTTATTTGTGATGATATTGTTCTAATTCTCAATTTAATATTCTAGTCCAACCCATGAGTCTAACCTGATCCATGTGTGTTGAGTTAGGTTGGATTTTTTTTTTAACTCGTCATGGTGTGTTGGGTTGAAAAAACTCTTCAACACGACTCATGCACACTACTACTTATAAATAAATAAATTCATGATAAAGACCAAAAATAATATTTTATTATATATTCTATAAATTCATGATAAAAAAAAAAAAAAACTGTGACAAACTGCTTTTGAACAAGGAGTATAATTAAAAAGTAAAAATAGAGTTGTAAAAGCCACGTATTTTTTAGTTAAATCTGTACATCACACCGAGATAGTACCATTATTGGAAAATAAATTATTAGTCTCACTCTCAAGTTAACGCTGGTGGCCATGTGCCTCACTTCCCAAAAACCCCTGCCATGATGGGGTGATTGGTACATGTGTTTGAAAATATATATTTTATTTTTTGAAAATATGCGTAAAAATATACGTGGGTAAAAAAGTGTATGAAAATGCATGCCTCACTTTTCAAAAACCTCTACCATGATATATAGGGGTGATTAGTACATGTGTTTGAAAATATGTATTTTGTTGTTTGAAAATCTGTATAAAAATACGTGTGGGTGAAAAAGTGTATGAAAATGTGTGTAATATTATTTAAAAACTAAAAATGTGTATTTGAGTAAGGGTACTAAAACACCCCCTAGTATTTAAAAATGCTGCTACTGTTTTTATTTTTATGTTTTATGTTTTTAGACGGGGTGCGAGTGCTCGAGCTACTATTAGTGGTAGTAGTAAAATGCAAAATACCATACTGGCTGGCTCCCACCTCCGGCCAGTAAAGTGCCACGTGGTATTCTGGCAATGCAATGAGCTCCGCCTCCACGGACGCACGCTCACTCCGGATCACATGAAAATGCGAATCTTCCTTCCCTCACAAATCACAATCACAAACTCCTCAGCTTCTTCTCATTCTTAAAAAAAAAAAAAAAAAAAAAAACTCAGCTCTCAGTCTCTCTCTACTCACTCACCACCTCCCAACCATAAAAAGGTCCACCCCGGCCCATATGGGCAATTTCGTCAACCCAAAAAAAAAAAAAAAGGAAGAAGTAGCAATTCCGAAACTCACACAAAACACCATGGGCCACCTCAAACCCTACAACCAATCAAAAATCACTAGGCGATTAGCTCAATAATACATACAACCTTTGATGCTTCAACGAAACCAGACCATAGGAAAGTACGAAAACTGAGTTTTTATTGTTTGTGATTGTGGGCTTTAAAAACCCACAGATACGCATGTCTCTGCTTCTTCCATACGTGATCCACACATAGTTATTGTTTGTTTCCCAGGAAAATTTACATTTTCTCTATTTCGGATCATTGAAAAGGAAAATCCGAGATGAGTTTGACAGCAATCTTAAGCTCCATCGATTGGCAATATGAATCATACCCAACATATGAGGATTTCTTAATCCTTCCCTTCTTTGCTTTGTTGTTTCCCTCTGTTCGATATTTCCTAGATAGATTCATCTTCGAGGTACTTTCTCATTGTTTACCATAATTAAACCTTATCTCTTTTTGGTTTACTCACTTCTACTTTGTCAGGGTCTTAGCTCCCTTTTCAATCTATTGGATTATTGATGATTCGCTTTTTTTTTTTTTTTTTTTAATTTATTTATTTAAATCAAAATTTGATTGACCCAGATAGGCTTTTCACTTTTTTTATGATGGGTTTTGGTTTTGTATTTTGTGATGTGCATAATTGGATGTTGTACATTTGGTTGGAGTCAGTGATATTCTACTGTTATGATGAATATTTGTGCAGCTTTTGTTATGGTCTTAGAATCTTGGTGTAATTTTTTTTTTTTGTGGTGATTCCACATTTTGTCAGTTAAATTGTCTTTCATTTTTTCTTATTTTGGGTTGATGATAAATACAGGGTGGTGAGTAAGATTGTGGGTTCAATACTCAGTGTGTGTGTAAACTTATCACTTAAATGCATTGGTTTTAATGCATAAGCAGTCTGTACCATGAATTTTATAGCTGCCTTGTTCCATGCTTGACCAATTTAATAAATGGGCATGGTACCTTGTGTGTTTAAGTCTCTAAGTAGCTTAGCATTACTCCTACTAGGGTCTTCATTAGTAAATTTAGATTTTGGCAGCAAGCAACAGGATTCATAACTACGTCTTCATTTTGATCAATGAGCCTTATTATTTTGTGTAGCTCATTCGTGAGATGCGATCTATGAACATTAAAATGGATAGAGCTATTACCTTTTGTCCCTATTGTTATTACAATTTTACTGCACCATTATATATGTTTCTCTTTGAAAGTTCACTTCTTCTTGATTGTATTAAAGGCTGCTCTATATTTAGTGCTTGTTCAGCTATGCTGTATACCAGAAAGTTATCCTAAATTTTGATGGTTTACATAATGAAGACTAGCGAATAATATTTTTTCATCATTTTGAAGAAATGTGATGGCTTACTTCATGCTCTAATGATAATAGGTCAAATGTATCACTGTGCTATTTAATTTCAATTCGCTAATCTTTGCTCATGCTTGAGCTAAGCTTGGCCATTGTTCTTCTAGCTCAAGTCATCTGTTTTATGCCAGAAAATTGTAAAAGTCAGTATATTGCTCCATTCCTTTTGTATGTTTGGGAATATTTAAAAACTGTGAAATTGGGTGTTTAGATCCATGTTCCATTGTTTCATCAATTTTTAACTTTCTTTTTGTTCTTTCTCCAAATAGAGCAAATATAATCATAATCAGGAACTCTGAATGAGATTGCCTTTACTCTGTTGGATTTTTGCTTGTTTCTTTTTCCACTCAGACTTTTCTTCCCCCCTTTTTGCATTTTCTATTTTGGGGTGGCTGAAATGAATATGCATATTGCAGAAAGTGGCAAATCGGTTAATTTTTGGAAAGGGAAATCAGATGAAGGATGTTGACGCAACCGAGAGAATGAAGAAGATGAGAAAATTTAAGGAGTCAGCATGGAAATTCATTTATTATCTTACAGCAGAGATTTTCGCTTTATCTGTAACTTATAATGAGCCTTGGTTTACCAAAACAATATGCTTTTGGGTAGGACCAGGAAATCAGGTTTGGCCTGATCAAAAAATTAAGTAAGACTTCCCAGATTATATATATAATAATGCTGTGGTTGTTTGATGTAGCATTCACATTGGCTTAGCGCTATCCTCTACTTTTAATCGAACAAGGATGTTTGGTCTATTTAGTCAATTTTTACTAATTAATGACTTTCAGGTTAAAATTGAAGGTTTTGTATATGTTTGCTGCTGGATTTTACACGTACTCCATATTTGCTCTGATTTTCTGGGAAACAAGGCGTTCTGACTTTGGGGTGTCCATGGGCCATCATTTTGCAACCCTAATTCTCATTGTGCTATCTTTCATTTATAGGTAGGTTTTTCTGTGAGTATCTCAGTCACGTTCTGTTAATCACAATTTTAAGGAAGCAACATTACTGCCAATTGATCTATAGAAATTATAAGGGATGGCATTGTTGAAGTCATGAATGTGTTTTCCTAGTGCCTATTTAGAAAAGCTTATGGCATCAAGTGCATGCAATGCTATAAATGTCTTGGATATTTAGGTTTTATACAAGAAACTGTTTCTCTCATATTTCTTGCAGGTTTGCCCGTATTGGTTCAGTTGTTTTGGCTATTCATGATGCTAGTGATGTGTTTCTGGAGATAGGGAAGATGTCCAAATACAGTGGTGCTGAAGCGCTAGCTAGCTTTGCATTTATTATATTTGTTTTTTCCTGGATCGTACTACGCCTCATTTACTACCCTTTTTGGGTCCTTTGGAGTACTAGGTTCGTAAGCTTCCTGCTTAATTTAGATTAGCTATGAAACTTCTTTAATTTTCCTTAGCTTCTATATTTATGTTCTGCCATGGTCTTAAGATCAAGTGGTATATAGTTACACCTAATGCTACTTTAAGCAATGTTCTACCATATATTAATTTTTATTGAATTAATATTTTGAATATCTCAATGTCAGATTACATGTTCTCTATGTTCTAAACACAACCAAATTTTGTGCCAATAAGATGTTTTTACTATTTGATCAATAAACTCATTTCTTATGCATACTTTTAATATACAAAAACTTGAAATTTAAACATTTGATTGATGACATGGTTATTGATCTTTAATCATTTTGAAATTTTGAAAACATGGAGGGTATAAAAGAAGATTTAATGAAACGATGAATTTGTCAAAATCCGCATCCAATAAAAAAATATTTAGTGTAATATTGCTTATTGTTACATTAGGTATATCTTAAACCTATCTTATATATACACTTAAGACTTTTTGATAGTTAATAAGAAATTTTATTGAAAAGAAACTAAAGTTACAGAAACTGTGTACACTGGAAATGTACTAAGGGAAGCTTTATGAATTTAACAATAAACACATAAATCTAAAAATTCCTCAAATGAGGAAGCCAAAAGACTGCTCATTTCTTTCATCCAATAATATAAGGAGAGCAAGAAAAACCATTTTAGATCCACAAGAGAATGTTCTTCCCCTTCAAAAGTTTGATGATTGTGCTCGCTCCAAATAATCCACCTCAAACACAATGGAATGGCACCCCAAATAATCCATGCCTGGTGACTACCAATGCCCCCTCCAACATGCCAACAGCTCCACCCCGTGCTGTGGCAACACCCAAGATATACCAAACAAACAAAACACAAAGGTCCATAAGCTATAAGTATACATACAATGAATGAGCAGGTGGTCCACAGACTCCCAACTATTCTTGCACATAAAACACTTGCTGACAATGCAAATATTGCAATCTTGATTTCTCAAAAAAAAAAAAAAAAAAAAAAAAAAAAAAAAAGAAGAAGGAGAAGAAGAAGAAAAACCTAGAAACTGTTTCTAAAGGATAGGCTTTTGATATTGGAAGCACTCATTGGATATTTGGATCTTGGTTCCCTTATGTGTGATGTGTGCACCATGAAGATAACGAAATAGTTGCACTTTTAAAGAAACAGAGGATTCAATGTCTCAGTTGGAATCGCTGGATTATATATTTTATTCTTTTATATATTTTATTTATCGTTGGATTTTCTCCCTTTAATGCAGCTATGAAGTTACCCTGACCTTGGACAAGGAAGAACACCCAGTAGATGGACCAATTTATTATTATGTGTTCAATACTCTTCTATTTTGCTTGCTTGTTCTTCATTATTATTGGTGGGTGTTGATGTACCGGATGCTTGTTAAGCAAATCCAAGCAAGAGGCCAGATTAGTGACGATGTTCGATCTGGTAAGTAAAATCTATTTTCCTTCAGTGGTTGTGTAAAGTGAATGCGCACATTAATGATTGTAGAAATAAACAAGTATAAAACCATAAATGAATTTTGGTAGGTAAAATTTTCAAGTGGATATGAGGATCCACCTTTGATGCAACTATCTGGATATAAAAATGACTGCATTTAGGGGGATCTATCATTTTAGCAACTGGAAAAAGGTTTTTCTTAATTGCACTCCATGGGACATTGTAGTGAAGTGAACAGTGATGTCTTAGGGGTATTTAATTTTGTTTATTGCAGGTGGTAAGGGGTTGCATGGGTCAAACGAGACTTCGCTTTCTTTTTTTCTTTTTCTTTTTTCTTTTTTTTTTTTCACAGCATGATAAAAGAGCAGTATTTAATATGATAAAAGAGTACAGAATGTTGGACAGTATTGTAACCAATTCACTCTCTTGACTTTACCATACAAGAGGCAATAAGCTAAACCGGGAGTGAGTTCTAGCTCAAAACCTTATTACTCCTTCTAGCTATTATTAGTTTATTACTAATATTTCAAAGGTATATTACAAATGGCCTCCCTATGATTAGGGGAAATTATTTTTTTTGATAGGTATGATTAGGGATTTACCTCCTTATCTTTTGGAAACTGTAACTGAACCATCCTGTGATTTGGAGTAAATTGAAATCATCATATTTATTGTCCAAGGTATGGATTCTCCCATGTGACATGCACTTGTTGCATGAAACACTATATGATTCGTGTCTCTTTATTCCATTTCTTTTCGATTGTTCTGTTTTCATGGAAACGCCTCTATGGTGGCCACTGGGGTTTGGGTTCCAAGCTGAACAACAACAAAAAAAGCGAATGTCAGGTTAGGCTTCGTAGGTCTGATGCTTGGCCCTTCTCTCAGTTTTCCTTGGACAACACTAGGAGTCCTCAGTTCCTATGGTCCCTCAACTTCAGGCAGTGCCCATACCCCAACCAAGGACCCAAAAATAGTTAAATAAATAAAATTGAAACGGACAGTTCATAGCGGTGGGGCTCAGATGCAGCATAGATGATCAATAATAATGATGTTATTATTTTATGAATACTACAATATCCTAGTCTTTTATTAAAAAAAATGGTTAACCCTTTTTTTTTGGGGGTTCATATGCAGATAGTGAAGATGAGCATGAGCATCAAGATTGATCAAGGAACAAAATTTATGGCTACTATGTATGATCATTGCAAAGGTTGGTATTTAGTTGAAACAATTTAGAAGTTCCATGGAAGAAACCAACTGATTATCTAGAGTTCCTAGTGTTTTACGATGAACTAGTGCACATATGCGGTTTTAATTGGAGTTACCATTGTTATTTTTCTTCTTAAGTATTTAAAATGATCTTACATTATGAGCACAGATATGAAAAACTAAATGCATAAAGTGCTGCAAGAAAGATTTATTCTCAAAACATGTAAATTTTCTATTGGCTGTTCCCATCTTTCTTCAATTGAGAGAGATCTTCTGTCATTTCTCCTGCAGATGAGAACTGCTTTTCTGATGTGCTTTTTTTGCTATATTGAGAAACTTGTGGTTGGAGAACTTCCCTTGTAATTGAGAGGGTCATAAATCAATTTGAGATCAGATACAGAAGCAGGTTAGAGGGTAGCAATTGATGAGAAGTTACATTCTTCATCTGAGATTTTGGGCTATGCAACTTGCCTCCTTAAGTTTGAGTTTGCAGCCAGGGAAATGATCTGTTGTATAACGGAGTTAACAGTAGCTTGTGAGTCAACTACTTGTACTGAAAGTTAGTCCTGCTGCCAATTGTGAAATTCTGTTAGTTCTGTTGAAAGTTTTGATGAACCTTTTTGTAACTGTTGTTCTTTGACCTTATTGTAGTCCAATGTCTCCAAGGGGGAGTAGATTTTGTCAATAATTTGCTTGGTTGTTGGTGTAAGCCGGCTTACAAGTTTCTTATTTTTTATTTTTCATTCATATTAACTCAGAAAACACTTTCAGAATTTGCATTTTGTCTACTGGACTTTTGAATTGCTTAACTAATGTTGCTATCTAGGGTGGTGGTAATTTACAGGAAATGCATTTATTAAGTGTGCATTTAGATTTGGATGAAAATTATCAATTATTTTATTATTTGGCTTATTTTTGCTACTATTCATGAGTCTCACTGCACTTTTTAGTATTATTCATAGGCCAACTGTACTATTTCAATTAACTTTTACCTTTATCTACAGTCCTTTTAGCAATAAGTTTTCAGTTTCAACAAAATAAGTGATATCTAAACAGACCCTAAGTATCAATTCTTCATTGTAAAAATTTCTTTATTCCTTAAGCAAGAGGAGTGAGGTTGGAGATGAATGGATGAACCCCGAGCCTACCACGAAAACAGTACTTTGATCTTCAAGATAGCTTATGTACTTGAACACTCACATATGTACTATATTCTCACCGTTGTGAAACTTGGTCCATGGGACCTGGAAAAAGTAGCTTTCATTAACCTAATGACTTGTGTACTGAGATGTGTAACACTTTTGCCATTAAATTGGAGGAAAATTATTATTACACACTCCTGCTTACACACTTCATACGATATAATTTTAAAAAATGTCTGCATTTAATACATGATGTATACGAAGAGTTTATATCAAGAGTGCGAGACAATCAAAGTCTTAATTTCTAATACAAAATAGGAGGGAAATTGATCAACACATTTGAGTCATGCACCGTGATGATTGTTCTTTATAATCAAGCTAAGACAATAATTGGTTTTTTGTGTATGGCGGATTCAAATTCTAAATCTCTTTTCGAAGACAAAATATTTTATCAATTGAGCTAACTAAAATTCGCAATTTCTCATACACTAAGGCCCCATTTAGTATACAAGTTTAAACAAATGTTTTTAATTTTTAAACAACATTACTCGTATTTTCATACTTTTTTACTCACATTTTCAAAAAAACTAAAAACTGTTGTTTAAACACACGTGCCAAACAAGTGTGTCTATATATGAATTTAATATAGTTTATATAATTCTTAGCTTGATATGTATCATATAATTTAAATCTTATGTTTAGATTCAAACTATACAAGAGAGTATGGAGTATTTGAGGAAAAATGCAATATATAAATACATAAATTAAAACATTTTTTGTAAAAATTTGCACGAAATGAATTTCATCTACGAAGTTCATTTTATGTTTAAAAATTTAAAAACATCTAGTTTATGTTATTCTGTCAACCTTAGTAAACTTTTATTCTACGTCTTTTAATGAAATACCGGATGGATTTTTTTTTTTTTTTTTTTCTTTTATCATTAGATAGTTTGACAAAAACCAATTCATGTATATATTGCACCAAATAATTAGTCAAAGACAGGGACACAAAAGAGACCAGCTTAAAGAGAGTGAGAAAGTTTTTCTTGAGTGTTTGATCCAATTTCTTTTTATGTATTTGTGATAAAATTTGTTTTTCTAATGGCAAGGGAGAGATGGGTAATGGCTGTCTAATGGAAGGTAGCTCAAGTGATTTTTTATTTTTTATTTTTTTGATTGAGAATACTAAGTATTTTTAACACATATATGGGGAGAGAATTGAAGATCTTAAAGAAACTGACAGTGGTGTATTAAGTGGCAATTTTCAAAACACAAACGGTTTAGTCAAAATTGGCCCAACCACAAGTAGGTTAAATCTAATTTCCCCTAAAAACTATGTTATCTATTTATTCTTTCTTCTTTAATTAATCAATACTAATCACTAACCCATACTATGCACGGGATAATAAACAACAACTATACCTATTTGCTTTATTATTGCTACAATCATTCGAAACCAATCGAATTCTATAATTCTAATTTAAAATAAACATTGAGAATATGTATAAAGAAATTAGTTCAAATATTCAACATTCATCTAAAAACTACAGTGATACAGTTGAAGCATGATTCCAATAAAAAAGCATTTCAGATAATTACAACATATCATTTTTTTTTCTTACTATCTTTTTCTTTTGGAAATAAGTTGTCCCAAGAAATAATAATGAGTTGTTTGCATTGAACATTGTATTTTTTTTTTTTTTTGTTTTATAATAAATAACATTGTATTACTTTTTCTTTGTCATACCTACATCATAAATAATGTTGATGCCCACTTTGGCAAAGAGGCCCAATAGCAAGGAGAAGCCCAACAATATGGGAGGAAAAGAGTTGGTACATTAAGAAGAAAACCAGTAAGCTTGAATGGCAGGAATAATGGATCATAGGCCTAGAAAATAGCAAATAGGCCTCAAAGAAAGCAAGTGGGCCTAAGGAGCTCAAAGAAAAGAAATAGTAAACCCATGTGCATTATATGTAATAAAAAGCAAGCAATAATGGGCCAAAGAGGCCCGAAGTAATGAATTAAGTGAGTAAGGGGTTGATGGAAAGCCCATGAACCCCAAAAGTAAAGGATATGGTAATTTGGGCCAAGGAAGCCCAAGAGACTTAGAAAAGGCCCATAGGAGTAAAGAATTGGAATGAGCTGAGGATGCCTAAAAGGATGAGATGGGCCAAGGAAGCCCGGAAGCAATGGAATGGGTCAAGGAAGACCAAAATATTATGAATACTAGCCCAATGTTAATATTGGGCCACTGGAATTAAACAAAGGGAAAGCATATAATAGGCCCAAAAGAAGCCTAGCAAGCACGGGTCAAACAATAGCACAGCAGGAATGACAGAATAGCATGGCAAAAGTGCTAGTAGAAGTGCTAGCAGCAGATAAGCCATGGACACACATGGAAGTGGAGCACACACAAGACTCAAGCACCACCAACTTTTACCTAGCCAATACAAGAGTGGTGGGCCATGGGCCAAAGGTAAGAGAGGGTGTGGTCTAGCGGTAGGGAGAAGGGAGAACCTATTCTAGGGTTCCCTCTCAAACTCTTTTGGGGGAAATGTCCTGCTGAGATGACATACCACCCAAAAGAGGGAAAGATGAGTTGGAATAACTAGGTGCATGCCATAAGGGCTAGTGAGAGAGAATGCACATCCTTATCCGAATGGGAATGCCACGGTGGGCAAGCAAACAAAATAAGGCTCTTTGTCTGGTTATGGGATATGGCACGGCCAGCACAGATAAATGGTGGTGGCTGGGCAGTTGACACACCAGTGGTGGTCTGGAAGGACACCCACACTAAGAAAAGAGCGGTTAAGGGGTAAAATAGTAAAAACCCTTCACGACAAGCAATATAAAAGGGCCCTCCGTCCTACACAAGTACAAAGGAACAACAACGGAGCAATATGAGAGAAAAGAAAGAGTGAACTAACATCCCCCCAAGGGACCAAGAAAAAGAAAGAAAACAGAGTAGAAAACTCAGATAGAAAAAAGATAGAAAAATAGAGAGTAAGCAAGAGCGTGATAGCAGGCATGTACCCATAGGCTAATCACTTCTCTTCCTCTAAAAGCCTATCCTCTAGTAAGAATTAAGGAATTTGAGCATAAGCCATTTAGGCCCAATCTCTTAAAGTGTATAATTTTCATGACAGGATCTCCTTGTGAGGTTACCCACATGGAAGAAGTTGTTCCCTTCTTGGACTTAACTCCATAAGATAACCAGGCGTGGCAGACTGACCATTCTTTCTTTCATTTTATGGATTAAGCATTGGTGTTATTTCCCTTTTTTATCATTATCATTTTGTTTATACTGCATTTATATCATTGTATTGCTTTTTCTTTTATTTCATTTAATATTCCCTGCTTTTTTGGCTGACAGTAAGCATATTTCCTTTTATTGTTGTTATATTATATCTGCTTGCCATAATCCTTTTGTAACAGTTTCCTTTGCCATAGGCATGTCACTAACGTTTTAGCAAAGGGACCTCAATTTGTGCACAAGTCGGTTTGGGGTGTATTGTAACCAAGCCGGTCCTAACTTTCCTACCCAGAAGGCAACCCAGCCTACAATTGCAAAAAGGCTCACCACATTTAAATTGTTAACTTCACTGGGGAGTTGGGAAACAGACAGGAATAGTAGACAGAAGCCCTTGCAAGTTATGCCCCTAAGATCCAAAGCAACACAAAACATGAGCACTGTGCCCTCACAAGCAGAGTCAAGGCCAACAACGCCTCACCAACACCAACCCAACCAGGCAGAAGGTGTTAACAGAGTGGGGGTTGAACCCCAGTAACAGCAAAGAATTCCCATTAACAATGCCAATGTTTTCATCGAGGTGTTACAGTTGTTGCAACACTCACAGCAGTAGATGATGGAAGAAATCTGTCAAATGAAGGTGGACAAGATGAAGGAAAAAGGAAGCCAACATGACCAGAGTATGCAGCAAACATGAAAGAGACCCTAATTGAAGGCACTTCGCAGAATACAAAGTAGCGCTTTATCACTATGGCCAAAGTCGCAGCACTTCTGGAGCAAGAGAGGGCCAGAGCATCTAACGAAAGGTTCTATGCACGAAGACTTCCTTACCCACTAAGATTACTTAGCAAACCATACCCCGAGAGGTATGAACCACGAGTTTTTGCGCAGTATAATAGCAGAAAGGGAAGTCTCGTTAAGCATGTGAGCAAGTTCATTGATACTCTTGGCCCTCATGCGACAAATGAGGACCAATGTCTTCGGGAATTTTCTAAATCACTATGTGACCATGCATACACTTGGTACATCGATCTGAAACCAAGGTCAATCCAAACATGGGATGACATGGTGGACGTATTTTGTACTAAGTACTTCCACGGAGAGGAAATGGTAACGCTCGCAACTAAGCAAAGAAGTGGCGAAGATTTTATGGAATACATCAAAAGATTCAGAGACATAGCACTTGATAGCTATGATCATTGTGAAGAAAAGACATTGGTGGAAATGTGTATGGCAAACATGATTGGGGAGTACAGAGCTGTCCTGAAAAATCTAGAAATCTCCCAGTTCGCACAATTGTTGCAAAAAGCCAAAAAGACCGCCCAATTGGTGAAACCAAGTTATGACAAAAGAAACACTCCATAAGCTATGGCAGTGTCCACTAATGAAGGAAAAAAGAAGTTTGATGGAAGGGAATACGATACCCCTCCATCACTGCCATATACCCCAAAGAAGCTAGATGTGCTTCTAGATAAATGGATAGTAGATGGAGTCTTTAAGCCTAATTAAGTTTCTAGAGAGCCCACCAAAGAAGAGCGAAGAGACCCACCCTTCTGTTGTTTGCACAATTATGTGCAACATCCTATCGTAGAATGTTATGCGCTCCGTAGACTAGTGCACCCAAGAATCAAAGAAGGGACTCTAGAGCTGTCCTAGCCTAAAGTTCAAAGAAACCCACTCCCAAACCATAAGGGAAAAGGTATAACAGCAATTGTCATTTATGCAAATCCAGGGGAAGACGGGGAAGAAAGGCTAACCCTGCCTGCCGCAGCGATTACCACCTTGTAGAAGTTCCAAGTTCAAGAACTTGTTTGATCAGTTGGGGCTCACAATAAATGAACGAATGATAGCTACAAAAGCCTTGGTGGGGTAGGAATAGAATGTTTGATTGTAGAAGTCACGGATCACAGAGCCTTCTTGTAGGAGGCAAGTAAGATCACTTTCAATGATGAAGATATGGAAGTAGGGTACTCAGATCATAAGAGGCCCCTTTATTTGGCAGTATCTATAAATCAAGTCCCCATTAAGAGAGCTTTGGTGGATACAGGTGCTTCTATGAATCTTATCCCACTAAGTACCTTACAAGCGATAGGATTTTCAAAAAGAAAGATTCAGAGATGTCCAATGGAAGTGACAAGATTTGGGGGAAGAGGCAAATAGATCGTAAACCACATTCAGCTATGGTTGAAAGTGGGACCAGTAGCCTCTTTGGTCCACTTCCACGTGGCGAAAATAGAGGTCTTATACCATGTGCTATTGGGAAGGTTGTGGTTGCATAAGTACCAACTGGTCCCATCTACTTATCATCAGTGTATGAAGGGAAGGTTGAATGGTAGAATGATACGAATAGTGGCAAATCCATCGCCCTTCAAATAAGTGGAGGCTCATCTGGTAGAAGCTATGTTCTATGATAAGTGGGCACCAGTTGGGGAGAGCTCGGTATCAAAACCACAAGGCACCTTTGTGCCTAGGTGGGAAGATATCCAAGATGACCCAAAGCTCGATCTAAGGTGGCTATTGGTGCAGAAGAAGAAAAGGAAAAAGGTGCCCCCTTTGGAATCAGATGATGCACCACATTATGTCAAAATTCGGGCCCTTGATGGTAGAATCGTCTACAAATTATAAAGGTGCGCAGGGCCCATATGCGATGTGCAAGTGGGCCCTGGGCAAGAGTGGCAGCATAAAAGTTTGGTATGCTGCGTGGCTTAAAAAAGTTCAGAAGAAGAAAGTAATACGGAGAGAAAGGAGGAAGTTACAGCAAAAAAAGATGTACAAGTCACAGTAGAAGAAAGACTGGAAGAGGTTGACCTGGGATCTAATCTGCAGGAACCAAAACCCATCTTAATTAGTTCAAAACTATCAGAGGAAGAAAAGTCAGAATTGATATTGTTGTTGAAATTTATTATAGCGAAATGCCCAGATTGGATCCCGAGTTGGTGGTGCATATGTTGAATGTGGATCCTGAGGCCAAGCCAGTGGCTCAGCCTACCAGAGTATTCCACACTGAAATAGAGGAGCAAATAGTAAAAGAGGTGCAAAAGTTGCTGGCAGGGGGTTTCATTAAGCCCATCCAGCATCCATGTTGGTTGTCCAACATTGTGCCAGTAAAGAAGAAGAATAGACAGATAAGGTGTTGTGTAGATTTCAAAAATCTCAACAGAACTTGCCTAAAAGATGAATTCCCATTGCCAAACATAGACTTGTTGATAGACTCTGCAATAGGAAAAGCCATGTTTTCCTTAATGGATGGGTTCAGCGGATACAATCAGATTCGAATGGCACTAAAGATGCGGAGAAAACTACCTTCAGAACACCCATAGGCAATTTTTGTTATACTATGATGCCTTTTGGGTTAAAAAATGCTGGCACAACCTACCAACGTACCATGACGGCCATATTCCATGACATGATGTACCGAGAGTTGGAAGACAACATAGATTGTAAAGTTGTAATTTACAACTATGTATTTTGTTGGCTTTTATTCCGTGCCAAATTTGATTGTAATTATTATCAATCGTTTATACCCTGTATTTGTTATAGGATTTGTTGTAAGGGTTATGTGATAGGGAGTGTGTGTGAAGACTCAAGCATTTGGAGGCTGAAGGATTCTCACGGGTATGTCGCGACCTAGCTTCCCGCGAAGTGAAGCATGTGCCCTGCACGTGCTCGAATGCGAAGAGTCAGGCCAAGTGGAGACAGTTGTCTCTCGAGAGTATCTTGTGGGTAAGGCCTTTCCGCGAGACACCCGCGAGACAAGCTATTCTGCCAGCCTGTACTGACTGACTCACACATTTTGCACCTATCCTATATATACCCCTATTACTTACAAATGTTGAGGAATGCTTCAGAGAGAAAACCCTAGCCAAACACATTGGGAATTAGAGATTGTCATCCCCACCTTTCTCTATACAATTGCTTATGGTATCTCCTCAACCTTTCCCTCTCCATTTTCCATATCTTTGAAAGGTTGATAGCCCAAACACTTACCACGCCTTTGAGAGTGTTGAGCGACGTTTTGGTGCTACTGGAAAGCATTGGAAGGAGCCTAGAATGGCAGATGCAACATGGAGCTTGTTGCGGGATCCGGAGAACTAAGACAAGACGTCTCGGTGTTATTTGTGTTTGCATCCTTCTTCCCTACTCTTGTTCATTTCATTTTTACTACTGTGTTGCTTTAAATATAGATTAGAGTAGTTGTTTTGCTTATACGCTTGTGTTTACACTATTTCGCACTTATCATTAAGTTAATGTAAAACCAACCAAGTCGTAATTTTAATTTGGGGGTCTAAACCGCTCGTGTGTTTTCGACACATTTTCGAGCTTTCAATTGGTATCAGAGCAGGTACACTTGCTGCGGTTGTAAAACCTTAGTGTGATCCTTGACCCTTTTTAAGATGGACCAGTCTCAATCGCTCAATGTTCCACCATTTTTTTATGGGAACAATTATGCATTCTGGAAAGTTAGAATGAGAGCATTCTTATGCTCTATCGATGATACCGTTTGGGATGCGGTTGAGATAGGTTAGACTAAGCTGGAGGCTCCTAAGTACTTGGGATAAGGCAGCTTTAGCGGCAGCCAACGCTAATAGTAAAGCTTTAAATGCTATCTTTTGTGGTGTGTCCCCTGATGAATTCCACAGGATCTCTCATATGACAGTAGCCAAGGAAGCTTAGGAGATTTTGGAGACTACCTATGAGGGTACAAAGAAAGTTAAGGACACGAAGCTTCAGATTCTTACCACCAAATTTGAAGAACTCAAGATGAGTGATGATGAACCATTTGATTCATTCTATGGGAAGCTCAATGAAATTGTCATTGCTAAACTCAATCTTGGGGAGAAGATTGAAGACACTAAGGTGGTGAGAAAAATATTGAGGTCCCTGCCTGAAAGTTTTAGAGCAAAGGTTATTGCCATAGAAGAAAACAAAGACTTGGATGAGATTAAAATTCAAGAGTTGATCGGGTCTCTCCAAACGTATGAGCTGGGACTGCCTTCCCATAAGATGAGCAAATCGCTTGCTCTTAAAACCATCACCGAAAGAACAAATGATTCCTCCGAAGAAGATAGAGTGGAGAAGGAAGTAGCATATCTTGCAAAGAACTTCCGCAAATTTTTGAAAATGAAGAACAATGGGAAACTGTTCAATAGAGGAAAGTTCTCTCCTTCAAGAGGTGATAAGAAAGAGTTTAAGAGAAAAGAAGAGAAGGATTCTCAATCTTCTTCAGACATTGTGTGCTATGAGTGCAATGGCCATGGACATCTAAAGAAGGAGTGTCCGAATTTTCTAAGGGGAAAAGGGAAGGCTTATGCTACAACGCTCAGTGATTCTGACTCTTCTGATTCTGACTCGGAAGAGAGCTGTGATGGTGAGGGAAACTACTTTGCCTTCATGACCATTGCTCATGTAGACTCCTCAGATGACTTGGGTGCACTTATGAAGGAACTTGGTGAGCATTCTGATTCAGAGTCTATTGGAATTATGGAAGAATCAGATGTGGAAGAGGAAGAGAGTGCAGCTAATCTTCAAGAAAACTACTCATTACTCCTTGAGAAGTCGGGAGAATATGCAAGGGTAGCCAAGGCAGCTGTTAGAAAAATGAAGAAGGCTGAGGAAGATTACTGGAGTCTCTTGGTCAGACATAAGGAGGCAAAATGCGAGATAGAAAAGATGAACGGTGAGCTGTCAGAAGCTTACTTAAAGATCAGATTTCTTGAACAAGAGGTGGTGCAAGCGCAAGTCAAGATAGAAAGGGTCTCCTCCGGAAAGTTGGATGATGTTATCTCATCCCAAAAACATTCCTCAGACAAGTCCGGATTGGGATATACCGGAGGGAGTAGCTCATCGGTCAAAGCTACCAAAGAAGTAAAGTTTGTGAAGGCCATAGAGCCGATTATAGAAGAGGCCATCCCTGAGAATGTTAAGGTTGAGAAGAAGAATGTAATTGAGCAACGGATGGTGAATAAGCCCCGAAATCAATTTGTAGGCAGATACGAAACCAGAGCAAGATCTCTCTCAAGACCACAATGGGGTCCTAGAACAGATTATGTGTGTCATTATTGCAGACTGCGAGGACATACTAGACCAAACTGTTAAAAGCTGATAGCAGACAACAATGCAAGTGCACCTTGGTCACGAGGAAGAAGAAACGACAAGAGGTCTTAGGGTGGTGAGCAACCAAGAAGTCAAAACCATGATCCAGGAATGATGGACATGATGAAGATGATTGGTGCCTTCACCACTTGCTTGGAGAGTTTTACCAAAAGGTTTGAAAGTCCCAACTCTCGTACCCAATTCGTCAAGGATATCACCCCAAACGCACGTGACGTGTGGGTGAAGAGGGGTACTCATGCATAAGCATTATAATATGTCCATGCATTAATTCTTTCAATGCTTAAAGACATTTGTTGTTGCATTATATCATGCATTGCTTTCATTTTAATTTTCTTTTGTCTGGTTTGCACCTATTTTTGTTGATCTTACTTTTCTTGTTTTGTTTTGGGTGTGTTTCAAAAAATTCAAAAACCCATAAAAATTGAAAAATCTCAAAAAGTTTGATAACTTGTTTTGTGCATATCTCATGTGAGTTTGGCCTAGTACTTTCGTACTTATGGCGTAGTGTATTTACGATCTTAGCTTGTTTTGTATGCACTCTTTTCTTTGTGGAAGAAATCTTGAAAACTATGTGTGACTGTTGTAAATAGATCTTCAAGCTTGTCATGAATGATTGGTCAATAGTCTTGTTGGTCTTGATACTTGCATAGACCTGTGTCCATATCTCTTCCCACTTTATTTTTTTATGTTTTTGTAAAAAGAGCTCACAAATTGTAAATCTCCAAATGAAAAGAGATATTGAACTGCAAAAGCCTGTCGCACACACTAGTATTCGACTAGAAAAAAGGGAAAGCGACTCTTTTTAATGTGTTTTATATGGTGCTCAAAAAGGCCAAAGGCTTATCATCAATATTGAAATATCACAAATTTCAAGCACCAATCTCAAAAAGAGATGTTTTTTTGTCCAATCAAAATGAAAAAGGACCAACTGTTATGATTTATGTTGAAGCCAAATGAAAAGCTTCTTTGTTATGTTTTCATTGTGTGGGAGGTCATATATACTCACTTCTATAATGGAGATAGTCCATTTGATTTCGTATCAGTTGTATATGACTCGATTGAATTGATCATTGAAGCTTCGCTCTGATCTAAGGACTTTTTCACATTTGATTCTCACACACAACACACAAGTCTTTGATTCAATCAATGCCGATCTCATTTGTGTGATTGTATATGTCCAAATGTGATGTGTATGCCCATGAACTTGTTGATCAAATCCAAAAATATTTTTGTGAGTTTAATATGTTTTTGAAAGTGATTTTATACTTTCTTGTGTTTCATTTTTGGTCAAAATGCAGTTTGTGTGTTTTTCATCAAAAACCTGGTTCAGGGGATGTCTCGCGAGAAGCTCGCGACTTAGAGCTTCCCGTGAAAAGTGTTTGAGGAAAATAAACTTTTTGCAAATTCACTCAGAGACTTTTGCGACTGTCTCGCGACCAACAGCTTCTCGCGAAATGTTGTTTGGCAAAAACTGGATTTTTTCAAAATTAGACAGAGAGTTTCGCGACTGTCTCACGACTGTTTCGCGACTTAAAGCTTCTCGCGAAAAATTTGTGCTTCAATGGCCACTTTCGCGACTGTCTCGCTACTCTCTAACCCGCAAAAAACACGTGTTTTCAGTTTTATATGACTGATGTGACAGTTTTTCAAATCATACCTCCTTCCCTCGCATAAACTCACTCGAAGCCATTTTCAACCCAATTCAATATTCCATCAAAATCCGTTCAAATCAAGCATATTTTCTACATTTTCTTTCTCAAGGTATGTTTCCTAAAGCATCGTTTTCATGTTTTTACTTAGTTTATGTAGATTTGTGTTAGGGTTTTGAGTAAAATTGGGTATTTTCGAAATTTTGGGTGTTTTTCTACATTGGGTTAAATTTTTGGTAGTTTTTTTGTTTGGGTTGTGTCCCTCTTCATCTTTGTGCATCTGTGTTGGCCCCGTGTGGCATTTTATCGTGTATTGAGGGTTGTTTCCACCATGTTCATGCATTGCTCATACTTATAATAACTTTGTGCATATTAGGTGTTTGATAAAATGTCCAAGTGGCATTCTTATGCTTAATTGGTCTCAAGTGAGTTCCACTTTTAGAGTGTCCATATGTCTTACCATATTTTGTTCTAGTTGGTCTTTAATCTTGTGTGTTTCATACACTTTGTTCATTGTGCACACTTTTGACACACACCTAGGCACACTTAGGCACCCCTCATGCATCTCATGCCGCACACACTCATCAGCCCTTGCACACAGACACACACACGTGCACTGTCTCTTAGTTTTATGCATTATGTTTATGCTTTATTGGTTTGTGTTTTTAAGCATGCTATTAAGGGTCAACCATGCTATGTTTTTCAGTTAGTTTAACTCTGATTTGGAACTAACTTGAATCTAATCAAGTTTTGTCTTGTGGTTTGTGTTTGTTCAATTTTTTTTGCTTTGTTAAATTGTGCAGATGTCTCCCACCAAGCATGCAGCTACAAAGAAGAAGTCTTCTAAGCGTGCACGTACTGAATCTGATCACTTTAAGTCCGCGGAAGTAGATATGAAGTACAATGACTGTTATAAGGACAGGACGATCATCATGGAAAGAGTTGTTCAACTAGAAACTCTTGAGGACACTTTCATCCCTCAAGTGTTCAAGGATAGAACTTGGACCAAACTGCTAAACCCAACTGGAGTGGTTTATTCAGAAATTATCAGGGAGTTCTTCTCTAATGCCACTGTCAACGGAGATCGTATTGACTGCTGGGTAAGACACAAGGAGTTTGTGATTACAAGAGAAATCATCCAAGACTTATTGGAAACTCGTCCCCCATCTCAGCCACTCACAGTTGCATATGAAGACAGACTTGATTCTACTGCTGAGATGATTAAACTCCTTGGTGGTGAACCGAAGCAATCATCCATGAACACCATCAAATTCTCTCCAGAAATGAGGACACTAAGCTATGTGATGATTCACAATCTGTATCCGGTCACCAATCTCACCACTCTATCTGCTCCGAGAACAAGATTCCTATATGATCTCTTTACTCATAAGGAAATTGACATTTGTGGCCAAATCATGCATTTCCTGAAGAAGAGCATCACAAAGCAGAATTCCCGGACTGTGATGCCGTTCCCCTCCTTAATCACGGGATTGATTGCCAAGGCAAAAATCAAGCTACCCAGTGGCCTCACAGCTGTTCAGAGAGACTACCCCATTGGTGGTCATACACTGACTCGGAGCACTGCACACATCAAGGGCTCCAAGACTGGTGTGCATACTATCCCACAGCCTCAGGTTGAACAAGATGAGGGTGGAGATACAGAGGAGGAGATTGATAGGTTCATCTCGACTCCAGAGCCATCTGCACAGCCTTCTTCTTCTGCTCCACCACAAGGCTTGAGCAAACTTGATCTCTTGCTGGCTAAAATGGATCAGATATCTACAGTGCTGGATTCTCATGTACAGCACACTGCGGATCAATTTGCATACCTTCAAGGACAGATCACCGCGCTCTCTTCCTAAATACAAGACTTATCTATGGAGCAAGGTTCGGATTCAGAGTCTGAAGAGTTCTAGCCCTTTGGCCATTCCGGTCAAAAAGGGGGAGAAAATTTTGAGGGGGAGCTGGATCAAAGCTTGCATAGCGTTAGGGGGAGCATAGTTTAGAACCTTAGTAACATTGGTTATTGGTTTTTCAAATGGTTTTTATTCAGTTTCCTTTAGTTTTATAACTGGTTTATGTTTACTGTCTTACTGTTTTAGGTTTAAAGTTTTGACACTTATGCTTTGACTTTAGTATTAATTTCAGTATTATTTCAGTACTTCTTGTTTATTCTCTATGCTTTGTGGCATACCTGTTTTGTGGCTTTTGTTTGTACCCATGTTGCTTATGTAAGCTTGAAGGGTGTTTGGTTTGTATGCACAGTTTGTAGGCTTTTATGGTTTGTGCCATGCATATGCAGTACATTGTTTATGCAGCCTTTTTGCTTGTGTTATTGAAGTTTAATGTCATACATTTTACTTCAGTACATCACTCTTGTACCCTTGTAGGATTGTTCCTAGATGCATATACGTTCTATGCATTGATTGAGTGATGAACACTCTTGTGCCTTAGTAGGATTGTTCCTAGATGCAAATACTTCGTGTATTTAGCATTGGTTGAATGTTGGATTTGCAAATGATACTCTTCAAATGAGCTTATCATCTTACATATCCAGATGTTCATTCCTTGTGTGAATGAGCATAGTAATTGCTTGTGTATAGTGATTACTTGTTTGATCTTACCATGATCTAGTGTTTCTATTTCATTTTGCTTGATCATGCTATTATTGCTCCATATGCTTTTCAAGTTTTTTGCATACAATGATATTATTTTGTTGTTGTGTTTCAGGAGTTACTTGTTCATATGTTTCAAGAGCTTTTCAGAATCTAGAATTAGGTGTGAGTGAGTTTTGCCTTTGTTCCCAAACTCACATTTAAGTCTAGAGTCTGTTTTAGGGTTTTGTTACGGAATAGCCAAAGGGGGAGATTGTAAAGTTGTAATTTACAACTATGTATTTTGTTGGCTTTTATTCCGTGCCAAATTTGATTGTAATTATTATCAATCGTTTATACCCTGTATTTGTTGTGAGATTTGTTGTAAGGTTTGTGTGATAGAGAGTGTGTGTGAAGACTCAAGCATTTGGAGGCTGAAGGATTCTCGCAGGTATGTCGCGACCTAGCTTCCCGCGAAGTGAAGCATGTGCCCTGCACGTGCTGGAATGAGAAGAGTCAGGCCAAGTGGAGACAGTTGTCTCTCGCGAGTATCTCACGGGTAAGGCCTTCTTGCGAGACACCCGCGAGACAAGCTATTCTGCCAGCCTGTACTGACTGACTCACACATTTTGCACCTATCCTATATATACCCTTATTACCCACAAATGTTGAGGAATGCTTCAGATAGAAAACCCTAGCCAAACACATTGGGAATTAGAGATTATCATCCCCACCTTTCTCTATACAATTGCTTGTGGTATCTCCTCAACCTTTCCCTCTCCATTTTCCATATCTTTGAGAGGTTGATAGCCCAAACACTTACCACACCTTTGAGAGTGTTGAGCGACGTTTTGGTGCTGCTGGGAAGCATTGGAAGGAGCCTAGAATGGCAGATGCAACATGGAGCTTGTTGCGGGATCTGGAGAACTAAGACAAGACACAGTTCCGAGAAGCCTTGTTGAAGTAGGAGCTTGGAGGGCTTAGGTACGTAGGGTAGACTAGGATTGGAGGGTTTCTTGCTAACCCATGTATCCCAACTGATTGTCTAGTGGATCGATTTTCACTTGGAGGGCGGTGGAGAGGTTTTTAGCCGAGTTCTTCGATTTCCTCTTCGATAACACGTCTCGGTGTTATCTGTGTTTGCATCCTTCTTCCCTACTCTTGTTCATTTCATTTTTACTGCTGTGTTGCTTTAAATATGGATTAGAGTAGTTATTTTGCTTATACACTTGTGTTTACACTATTCCGCACTTATCATTAAGTTAGTGTAAAACCAACCAAGCCGTAATTTTAATTTGGGGGTCTAAACTGCTCGTGTGTTTTCGACACATTTTTGAGCTTTCATAGATGACATAGTTGTGAAGTCAGAAATGTGAGAAGATCATGCCCAAATATTGAGGAAAGTGTTTGAAAGATTTCGGGCTTTCAAGTTAAGAATGAATCCCCTCAAGTGTGCCTTTGGAGTATCTTCTGGGAAATTTCTGGGTTTCCTAGTGTGGTGGGCCTTTTTGTAATGTTAGGCTGGGTTGCCTCCTATCGTACTGGGTTCAAGTGTTCTGAGTAAGGAAGTTGATGTTGGTTAAATCTAGTTTTGTATCTCATACAAAACACATAGCGGAAGCAACAAACGAAGATCTATTTCATTCATGATCGATAACTTGCACTATATATATTTCAGAATTTAAGAACAAGATAGCGTACCTTGATGCGGTGAAATTCAAAACAAAAGATTAGAAGTACTTGGGAACACTTTTAATCTTCACTCCAATTCCACTTTACGCTCGAGAAGTGTGGTCTCTCAATCAATTACTAAGGGAGAATAACGAGTGGCTTCACTCACACATACACACCACTTCACAATGGTGTCTCACTTTTTCTCTAATCAATATTCTGTATGTCTCTCCCTTTATATATAACTGATTATCTAATTGGGCCGACCTATTGGGCCTTTCCAATTGGGCTTTAATGTGTGGCTTGGAGTGGGACCAAAAGGGACAAATAAGACACTAGCTCCAATGGGCCTTGGCTTTTCCAGTCAACTCTTGACAAGTCCAAAGTTACCATTAATTATATTTAATACCACTATATAAATATAATTGCACTCTAGGCCTTATTAATAAATTATATCCCAAAACTTTATTATACATGCAACCCCTTCATAAAATATTCGTAGTAATTCAAAGTCATAAATATAGACTGTCACTTTGAAGATTACTACATCTTAATCCTTGAGTACCCGGTTTAATCCTTTTAAGTTATTCATCATATATTTATGAAATCCAATTTCATAAATATATACTTTAGTAATTTCTTACCAAAGTGGTTAGGCCTAACTCTCTGAATAACAAACCCATTAAACTTATCTCAAGGGAATATTTTGTATCTCCGTTAAGAGACTATGAATTCCATCTTGAAAATATATGTTCCATCAACACTAGATGTGGCTGCCCAACATACTGAGGTTTTGACCGTTACTTTAGATCTCACTCCTGATATATCAAAGTAACCTACATTTCATGATCAGGTCCATTATTCTCTCAGGATTAAGAGTTCATGCAAATATAGTCATAAGATTTATTATTCAATTGACAGTCGTTAGGAGAATAATAAATCTCACAGCGGTCCAGTTCAATATGTCTTAACTCTTAAAACATATCAACATATCAACTAGAAGTCACCACTTCCATGATCAAGACAAATCATCTTAGTTAATATGTTATAGTCTTCACAGATGAAATGCCCAATTTCATCACCGACTACGAACCAAATTCTGAGTTTACAAAGAACTTGTGACTTATATCTTCTGTGACTAAATCACATAAATCACATACTATGCATCTCATGGACTATATGATAATGTCCAAATATTCATGTTACCATTATTTCAGATAATAATAAAACAACTTTATTAATTCCAATATTAAGTCATACATCATGTCATACATAATGTCATACATAATATAATACATAGCATCATACAATAGGATTCTAGGGCACAAATCGTAACAGTTGAGACCGATCCAACTACAATACACTTTGGTCCGGCTTATGCACAAACTATGCCTCGTTTGCCAAGAACTTCGTTCACATGCCCATGGTAGGCAGAGCTACTTCGGATGAGTCATGGCAAGCAGACATGATAATAATAATAATAATAAAATAAAGTACTTTTGCATTTAGACAAAGTGAATAAATAATCCCCAATTAAAATGATAATCACAATAATAAGAAACACTTTGTAAAGAAAATGGTGGAGATAAATAAGTAAGACATGAGATATCTAAAGAAAGGAAAAGGTCAATCTGTTACGCCAAGTTATATCATAGGACCAAGACCAAGGAGCAAACCATTTTCCTTAATGTGAATAATCTTCCAGGGAAAATCATGTCATTGAAATTAATCACTTTGAGGGAAACGGGCCTGAATGGCTTGTGCCTAAAAGAATCCCCTTACTTTTGGTAAAGGGCAGAACTTTTAGAGGGAGAGAGGGGATCAACCTAGTGGTGCATGCCTGCCGTTCTAACTCTCTATTTTCTTTCCTTATTTTCTAATTATCCTTTTCTCTTTCTTTTTCTCTTCTTTTCTCAATACTTTTTTTTGTTTCGTGTTTTTTTTCCCTAGAGGTTACTCTTAATGTGTTCATGATCCCCTTTCTGTGCAAGGCAAAAGTCCTTTATATAATACCTGTTATGATCGGATTTTACTATTTTAGCCTTTAACTACCTTTGTCTGGTCTGTGTGTCCTTGCCGACCACCTACTAGTTTATCAATCGCCTAGCCGCCACCACTTACCTGTGCTGGCTGTACCACTAAACAAGGAAGACAATTTTGTTTGTTTGTTTGCCATGGCACTTTTACCTGCTACGGTGTGGATGCTCTCTCACTTCCTATCCCTCATGGCATGCACCTAGTGGTTCCTACTCATCCTTGCTTCTTTTGGGTGTTATGTCATCCCTACAGGACATATCCTCCAAAAAAGCCTGAGCAGGAACCCCAGAATAGGCTTTCCCTTTTCCCCACCGCCAGACCATACCCTCTTACCTCTAACCCATGACCTACCACCTCCTGTATTGGCCGGGTACGTGTTGGTGAAGCCTGGGCCTTGCACATGCTCAACTTCTACGTGTGTCCAAAACTTGCCCGCTACGTTTGCCATGATCTGAAGGCTTTTATGCATATTCTGCTACCCATCCTTGACTTCTTATGGCATAAGCTACTTTCTAATTCCTCATTCTCTATGGCCCACTCCCTTTGGGGGCTGGGTTTTACTTGATTTTAGGCTTTTCCTCCTTCAACCAATTCTTTTGCTCTTTTCTACAGTCTTTGCATTTCCTGTTGCACTATTCTGCCATTCTTATTGTGATGTTATTGGACCCAAGACTACTAGGCTTCTTTGGGCTTGTTGCTTATTCTTCTCTCAATGACTCAAGATGGTCATTGGGCTTTTTGTTACATTGCTTGCGGGCTCCTGTGTCCCATTTCCTCTTAGGCATCCTTGGCCTATTAACTTTCCTTGGGCATCCTCGGCCCTTTCTAATTCTGTGTTTCTATGAGCTTTTACTAACTCATTTGGGCTTTCCTGACCCAATTACTTTATCCTTCATCCTTGGGGCCTATGGATTTTTCATCAACCCTTTACTTTCTTTACTTGCATTACTTTGGGCATGCTGTGGCCCATTCTCACTTTTCTACATCACATTGTTGCCCATAGGTTTGCTACTTCTCTCTTTCCGGGCTCCTTTAGGCCCGTTTGTTTCCTCAAGGCCCATTTATGTATTTTACAAGCCTATGATCCATTATTCCTACCGCTTGGACTTAATGGCTTTTCTATTCAATTACTAATTCATTTTTGCCCATGTTGCTGGGCTTCCAAAATGAGCATCAACATTTAGCCCCCTGAGCATATGAAACGTTCCTACGGTTCATATGCGAATAAAAGACTTCCTTTTCCTTTCTGTCTTTCCATCTTCATTTTCGTCGCGGGCTTTTTTGAATAGTGGTCCCTAACTTATACATATGCATATATATATATATATATATATTTGCCATGAACAGTGTTGTCTCTTTGAATTTCCCAATTTAGCAGTTATTCTGAAATACAGTCGCTGCTTCAATAATTCCATCCTTATCCGATGGCTGACCCGTCGCATCCTTTCATGTTGGTATTAATGACGTTGGTATTTAAGAGAAGTTCCCTTCACATTCCAAATACAAACACTCTCTCCCCCTCCAACACAAACACTTTCCCCATTTCCCTTTCTTCACTGTGTTCTCCCTTTCAAACACTTTCATTTATTTACTCTGATCAACTGCTGCACCATGACGCCGGCAAAAGGCTAGAGTTCTTCCCGCCGTAAGGGAAAAGAGATTGCCTCCGATCCTCCCACCGCACGTGATGTAGACGAAGAGGCCGTGTATTCCAAATGGGACCACTCCGACGTGGAGGAAGCATAGCGTGCCTCGGATAGTGAGTGCGCTCCTCTTATAGATCCTTGGTACAATATCCATCCCTATTTCCCAAAGGATCCTGGCGATTACATGCCACCATCGTCGAGCCGTGTGTGGCTTGCTCTTTGCCGTCAAAACACAGATGTTTCTTGGGCTCCGTTGGCTTCCTCGATCCCCGACCTTGTCATCTGCCAAGGCACTTCACTCTCCATGCCTATTCACTTCGAATTTGGATCGGGCACTGCTTTGGGTTGGAAAGAGTGGGTAGACAGGGAGTTGTCTGACACGGGCTTCATGAGGTTACTACAACAGGTCGGTTTATTAAAGGCCATTGTTTCATCCTGCTATTTATCTAACTATAGGGACCTCTTCAACCTCTGCCATTTGGCCTGCTAATAGTGTACCACCACCCACACTTTCTTTTTCTCCTACGGTGAGGTCACCATGACTTTGGAAGATGTAGCAAATCAGTTGCTATTGCCCATCCTTGGCAATGTTGATCCTGGCGCTTTAGAGCTTTCCCTAGAGGAAGAGACCATGGAGGCCGAGTTAAAGAAAAAGATGAGTGGTAATGCAAAGTTGTCGCTTTGGGTTGGTTCTTCTTCTAAAATTTCTGTTGCTGCTCGCCATGCGGCTTTTATCATGTTCTGGCTTTGTAAGTTTATCTTTGGCTCTCATCCCCACTATGCTGTGAAGCTTTTATATTTTCGATTAGCTATTAAGATATCTACTGGGATAAGTCTGCCATTGTCTTTTATGTTCTTGGGGCATTTGTATGTTCAATTAGACATTCTGCGGAGCGATGAAAGTCAGGTAGGCTCTTGCCACATAGTCACTTCTTTTGTTCACAGTACTATTCTATAGCACTTGTTATATGAGCATTGTGCCAGGCACTTGGCGAAGTGTAGGCCCGTCCGTTTTGCTAAAGAGAAATATCAATCATGCCTGAGAGTCATTACCAATTTCTATGGTAGATTTGAGTTTGACTTTCTGCTAGCTTTTCGTAGGTTAGTTTAAAGCCAATTAATCATTCTACTGTTGAGTTTTTTGATAAAGGTGTTGGGTTTTCTTGGAGAGCGTATAGGAATTTAGGTACAGGTTACACATGTGCAGATTTTGTTATGGGTCCATTTGTTGAGACTGCCTGGACCATTACTCCATTGACCGGTTTCGAGTAGAGAGGGATTACTTACTTGGCAGCCACAACCTCATGGCCCTTCCACACTTAGGGGCTTGATTTAATAGGACCAAGTAATCCGCCATCACGTGGGTACATATGGATCCTAGTGGCTATGGAGTATTTTACCAAGTGTGCCAAAACAATACCATTCCGTAAAGCCACGGGAGGGGTAGTGGCAAATTTTGTCAAGGAAAACATAATTTTTAGGTTCAAAGTACCCCACATGATCATCAGTGACAATGGCACGCCCTTTGTCAACAGCGGTGTGAGAAAGATGATAGAGTTTTACCAGATCAAATAACATTAGTCATCAAGGGAATGGGCAGGCAAATGCGACAAACAAGACACTCATAAAGATCATCAGCAAAATGAGCTAGGAGTATGCTGGGGGATGGGCGACACACTTGTCAGATGCCTTTTGGGATTACTGAAACTCACCAAAGTTAGCCATAGGGTTTTCACCCTTCTCTTTAGTCTCTGGAATAGAGGTGATGAGCCTAGCAGAAGTAATGACTCCCTTTTTGAGAGTCATTAAAATGCGGAAGAAAGAAAAGGAGAAAGAAGTTTTTGCAACCGAAATGTGTGAAGACCTAGAGGGGCTGGACGAGAAAAGGGAAGAGGCTCAAGAATGCAACCACAGATACAAACAAAGAATGACTGGAGCTTATGGCAGAATGACTAGAGAAAGAGTGTTCTTAGCAACTTATGCTAAAAGCAGCAGACCATGTCCAGCGAGGTATGACAAGATCATCTAAATTCTTACCAAAATGGGAGGGACCCCTTGTGATAAAAGAGGCACATGCAAGTGGGTATTATCATTTGGCCCAGATGGATGGCAAAGATCTAATGGACCCCATCAATGGCAAGTGGTTAAAACGATACTATGCTTAAAAAAAAAAAAAAAAGTTCACGTAGTTATCCCTTTTGTTTAGTTATTTCCATTTTTTTTTTTTTCCCTTTCCTCCAAGTGACTATGTCACAAGCCAATATTGTAGCATGCTTTTATTCAGAATGTAATAAAAAACTCTGAAGTATTAGAAGGCATATTGTATCATAGTCATAGTGATAGCAAAAGTAGTAGCAAGTGTAGTATCGTAGCTTACAAACCCAAACTATAGCAGTCATATCAAACTTGCCAAATAAGTACAATAGAAAATATAAAGTGTACTAAAAAGGGAAATAAAGGAAAGGAAACAAAAGGGAAACTACATAATCTTAACGAAGTCCAGAAATGAGAGCCTGTTCTTCAAAATGATTAGATCTAACAACACTAGAAAGAAGGCGCTCACGATGTCCCTCAAAGTCTGCCACCTCCTTCTTCAAAGCCTCAATGCATGTATCAATGGCATCCACAGTAGGTTGAACCTTCTTCATGAAGAAGGCTCAAGCAATCTCATGCAAGTGGTCCAACATGAACTCTACAGCAAAGCCCACCTGATCAACTCCTAGACTGTAGCCCTCCACTACAAGATCCTCTCGCTGGAAACAATGTCAACAAAGTTGTGCTTGATATCGTTCATCACACATCCCAATAGCTTCAAGAAATGCTCCCTCGCAAAACAGCCGAAAAGAAACCCCTGCATGAAGTTTCTGCAGCTGCTGTAAACTGCCTCCAAATGGGAAAAGCACTCCTCGGGAACCCGAAAGCTGTGAAAATCAACATAAGGAAACCCAGCACCCCAGAAGTCCACAGGATCAAGATCATTAACCTCGGGCTGGCCAATGTGAGTGAAAATAGCTGCAACCTCGCTCACGGGGTCTAGAACCATGGTAGAACTACTACCCACCTCAAATTAAGAAGGTGCAGTAAGAATTGGACCTAAAAGAAGAGATGGAATGCAGTATAAGGAATCCATGAAATGAAGAGAATGAATTTATAAGAAAGATAAGGAAGAAGATGGAAGAAAGAAGACATACTAGGACCTATAGGAATGAGGGCTGTGGGTGTGGCAGAAATAGGTGCTGTAGGTGTGGTAGAAATAAGAGCTACAGGTGCGGCAGGAATGAGGGCTGTAGGCATCAAGATGTTTGCTACAGTCTTAGGCTCCTCAGGAATATCTGTGATTAAAGGAATGAACATGCAGAATAAATACATAGTGCACTAGAAAGTTATGCATATATATATATAAAGAAAAAAAAAAGAAAAAGAAAAGATGGCAACGATAAAGGATGGGAGAGAAAGCCTAAAAAGTGTAAGGGATACGTACCCATAGCCTTGGTCTCGTGCTTATTACTGTCCTCCTCATTGGAATTAGAGACCCTATTCTTTATAGTAGGCTCATCATCTGAATCATCAAGAATCTCCTCAGATCCTTCATTAGAAGACAGATTTGCATCTAGCCCATGAGTGGCAGAACTAGGAATGGATGAGGGAGTAACCACCAGAGAAGAGCCATCCTTCATGGTTTGAGATAAAGCCGCAAAAGGATCACTAGTCGAGATAACAAGAGGTGTAGCAGGGGAGGCAATCTTAGTCTGGGAAGCAGTTGGAGGAGTAACTCCCTTATGGGGAGTAGGAGTCTCGACAAGAATGAAAGCAGGCTCACTGACCCCCTCTGTCTAGGCACCCTCCTCTATAGATCCAGGCTCAGTGGAAGGGATAGGGGTCTCAGTAGGAACCTTCTATGCAACAGTAGTAGCAGCAGAAGCCATGGTCTCAGTCACCACATCGGCCCCATCGAAAAAGCCCTCTATGGGTGTGCCCATGGCAGCAGAAACCTCCTCAGCCGTGGAGTGATAGATGGAGTTAGGCTTGGGCTCAGCTTGAAGAACACAAAATAAAAGAGAAAGGAATGTATGATAAGTGGAGATGTGTACATATATATACAAAAAGAAAAGGAGAGAGAGAAACGAGGCACATGATGACACATGGCAACGAAAACACATGCAAAAGGCGAAAGAGAAAGACATACCTCCACCTTGAGCTTATCAAGTAATATGGGGCAGGTAGCAGAAGTATCCTCTTTGTGCTTAGATTGAAAAAAAAAAAAAAAAAAAAAAAAAAAAAAAAAAAAAAAAAAAGTAAACATGTATATGGGTTTAGCTGCAGAAAAGCCCTATAAATAAGAAAAAATAAAGAGGAAGTAAAATTAGAGATAACATACTCTCCTTTCAAAGGTGGCATACAAAGGAGGGGGAGATGTCTTCCTCTTGTTACCTTGGGTTCTGCTAGAATGAGGAGCATCAACAGATGGCTATGGAGTAGCAGGCCTAGACTTGCCTGCAATAGGGCGCCTGCTGGAATGGGTATGAGCAGAAGGAGGAGGAGAACTCTCCAAGACTATACTACCTATAGAAGGAAGGCTGCTCTTAAAAGGGACAATGTCTGAATAAGTCTTGGAAGAGTCATCACCCTTCTTGGCAAATCAAGACGTGGAGCCTTTCTTCGCGGGAATGGGGAGGTTCGTCACCTTCACTCTTTTCTTCCAACCTATGGGGAAATCACTAGCATGCCAGAACCACCCTTTCTCCTCCGATTCCCACTCAAATATAGCAAACCGACTCTGCTTCCTAGCATATGCCACCACAGACTTGGTAGGAAGAAGAAATCGAGGATTGGCAGAAATGACTACATTAAGGCCATTAAGAGGAATGAGGAAAACCCATGGCTACTCCAAAACTCAAAGGCACTACACTGTGTCGCAGTAATGGCCAAACAAAAGTGGGAGACTCCATAATAGCAGAAAAATCATTAGGAATATCCTGATCCAACCCAAACTGCCTCCTCACTCTAACAGTAGAATAATGTACAAACCGAATCCCCTCATCAGCCAAATAAGGCAACCACCCAGCATTGGTGGCTGCCAAGTAAGTAATACCCCTCTCATCAAAACCAGTCAACAGGGTGGTGGTCCCAGCAGTATCAATAAAAGGACCCATAACAGAATTAGCACATGTATAACCTATACCCAAATTCCTATATGCTCTCCAACAAAAACCAACTCCCTTGTCAAAGAACTCCACAGCAAGATGTCCAAACGGCTTCAATCCAACCCAATAGAAAGCCAATGGAAAATCATATGCAAATCGCCCACAAAAATCAGTAATAACCTTCGAACATGAATGATACCACTCCTTGGCAAAACGGACCGGCCTACACTTTGCCAAATGCCTAGCACAACACTCCCATAATAAATGCTACAAAATAGTACTATGGGCAGAAGTAGTAACTATATGGCAAGAACTTGCCTACTTCTCATCACTTTAGAAAATGTCTAACTGCACATATAGATGACCCAAAAATATGGGGGCCAACGACAGACTCACCCCAGCAAATATCTTGATAGCTAATCGGAAATACAAAGGCTTCATAACATAATGAGGATGAGAGCCAAAGATTAAATTACAGAGCCAGAATGTGACGAAGGCTGCACGACAAGCAGCAATAGAAGCCTTGGAAAAAGCCCCAACCTAATGTGACAACTTTGCATTGCTACTCATTCCTTTCCTCAACTCGGCCTCCATGGCCTCTTCCTCCGCAGAGAGCTCCAAAGCAACAGGGTCAACATTACCAAAAATGGGCAAAAGCCCATGTCTTCCAAGGTCACGATGATCTCACCCCAAGAAAGAAATAAGATGTGATTAGCAGTGCAACACCAGCGGACCAAATGGCAGAGATTGAACAAGTCCCTATAGTTGGACAAGCAAAGCGATGAAACAATGGCCTTTAACGCACCGGCCCGCTGTAACGCCGCCATGAAACCCTTGTTAGACAACTCAGTATCTACCCATTCTTTCCAACCCAAAGCAATACCCGACCCAAATTTGAAGAGAATGGGAACAGGGAGTGAACTACCTTGGCAAATAATAAGATCAGGAATCGAAGAAGCCAACGGAGCCCAAGATATCTCTGTGTTACGACGGCAAAGGGAAAGCCATACACGACCCGGCGATGGAGGCAAGTACTCACTAGGCATTTTTAGGCATTGGGAGTGGGTATCGTACCAAGGATCGATGAGAGGAGTGCACTCACTATCCAGGTCAAAGCGTTTCAGAGTGAGGAGCCTCTTCGCCTACGTCTTTTGTGGCAGGATCATCGGAGGCGATCTCTTTTCCCTTACGGCGGGAAGAACCTTGACCTTTTGCTAGCATCATGGTGGAATGATTTGTCGAAGAAAGTGGGTGGAAGTGTTTAAGGGAGAAGACACGACAAAGAAAGGGAAAGGGAAAGAGTGTTTTGTGTCAGTAACATGAAAGGAATCTCTTTAAGTACTAATGTCATTATGCTAACACGAAGGGATGTAATGGGTCACCCATCGGATAAGGCATGAAATTAATGAAGCGGAGGTTGTGTTTCAGAATAACTACTAAATTGGGAAATTTGAAGAGACAACACTGTTCACGGCAAGAAAAAATAAATAAATAAAGCAGGGCCCACTGTTCGAAAAAACCCACGAAGAAGAAGAAAAGAAGAAGAAAAGACAGAGAAGAAGAAGAGTCTTTTTTTTGTTTGCATATGAACCACAAGAGCACTTCATATGCTTAGGGGGCTAAATGTTGATGCCCACTTTGGCAAAGAGGCCCAATAATAGGAAGAAGCCCAACAATGGCAGGAATAATGGATCATAGGCCTAGAAAATAGCAAATGGGCCTTAAAGAAAGCAAGCGGGCCTAAAGGATCCCAGAGAAAAGAAGTAATAAACCCATGGGCATTATATGAAATAGAAAGCAAGCAAAGAATGGGCTAAAGAGGCCCGAAGTAATGAATTAAGCGAGTAAGGGGTTGATGGAAAGCCCATGAACCCCAAAAGTAAAAGATGTGGTAATTTGGGTCGGGGAAGCCCAATAGACTTAGGAAAGGCCCATGGGAGTAAAGAATTGGAATGGGCCGAGGATGCCCAAAAGGATGAGATCGGTAAAGGAAGCCCGGAAGCAATGGAATGGGTCAAGGAAGCCCAAAATAGAATTATTACTAGCCCAATGGTAATACTGGGCCACTGGAATTAAGCAAAGGGAAAGCATACAGCAGGCCCAAAAGAGGCCTAGCAAGCATGGGTCAAACAATAGCACATCAGGAAGTTCTAGTAGACCTGCGAAAGAGGCAAAGAATGGATTAGAGAAGGAAAAGCTCACAATCAAGCAAGGCCCAGCCTAGGAAGGAAGTAAAATATAAAGAACGAAGGCTCAAAGACCCATTCATGCCACAAGAAGTCAAGAACAAGCAGCAGAATGTACAGACAAGCCCTCAGGTCATGGCAAGCACATGAGCAGCAAACAAGCCATGGACACACATGAAAGTGGAGCACACACAAATCTCAGGCACCACCAACTTGTACCCAGCCAATACAAGAGTGGTGGGCCATGGGCCAGAGGTAAGAGAGGTTGTGGTCTGGTGGTGGGAAGAAGGGAGAGCCTATTTTAGGGTTCCCGCTCAAACTCTTTTTGGGGAAATGTCCTGCTGGGATGACATACCACCCAAAAAAGGGAAAGGTGAGTTGGAATCACTAGGTGCATGCCATGAAGGATAGTGAGAAAGAATGCACATCCTTATCCGAATGGGAATGCCACGATGGGCAAGCAAACAAAATAAGGCTCTTTGTCTGGTTATGGGATGTGGCACGGCCAGCACAAGTAAGTGGTGGTGGTTGGGCAATTGAAAGACTAGTGGGTGGTCTGGAAGGACACCCACACCCAAACAAAAGCAGTTAAGGGGTAAAATAGTAAAAACCCTTCATGGCAGGCAGTATAAAAGGGCCCTCCGCCTTGCACAAGGAAAAAGAAACAACAACGGAGCAATAGGAGAGAAAAGAAAGAGTGAACATAACAACCCTATAAGGGACAGGAAAAGGAAAGAAAATAGAGTAGAAAACTCAAATAGAAAAAAGAAAGAAAAACAAAGAGTAAGCAAGAGCGTGATAGCAGGCATGTACCAATAGGCTAATCCCTTCTCTCCCTTTAAAAGCCTACCCTCTAGTAAGAATTAAGGAATTTAAGCATAAGCCATTTAGGCCCAATATCTCAAAGTGTGTAATTTCCATGGCAGGATCTCCCTGTAAGGTTACCCACATTGAAGAAGTTGTTCCCTTCTTGGACTTCACTCTGTAAGATAACTAAGCGTGGCAGGCGGACCATTCTTTCTTTCATTTTATGGATTAAGCATTGGTGTTATTTCCCTTTCTTTTTTTTTTTTTTTTATCATTATCATCTTGTTTATACTACATTTATATCGTTGTACTACTCTTTCTTTTATTTCATTTAATATTCCTTGCTTTTCTAGCTAACAGTAAGCATATTTCGTTTTATTGTTGTTATATTATATCTGCATGCCATAACCCTTTTGTAACAGTTTCCTTCGTCATGGGCATGTCACTAAAGTTTTAGCAAAGTGGCCTCAGTTTGCGCATAAGCCGGTTTAGGGTGTGTTGTAGCCAAGCCGATCCTGACTCTCCTACCCAAAACCTTTGGGCCATAGTGTGGCAAGAGGTAGCCCAGCCCACAATTGCAAAAAGGCCCACCACAAATAATAATGATAAAAATAATTTCACAACAAAAAAGCAACTATAAACTCTATGATAATGAGAAAATTTGTATATAGGAATTTAAATACATGGAAAGGCTAATATAAAAATAGACCCAAAGTTGAAGAGACACAAAATGAAGGATTTTCAAAACCTAACCCAAACATCGTTCTAGAACCCTATCTATTCTTTTTAAACCTAGACGTCAAAAGAAAAAAGAGAGAGAGAGAGAGAGAGAGAGAGAGAGAGAGAGAGAGAGAGAGAAAGAAAAAAGAAAAAAGAAAAGTAAATAAGAGATTGAACAAAAACATACAAATTCATTTTAATTGTGAATCAACCTCACTACACAAATCCACTCCCCACTCCAATGTATTTTTCAAATAATTAACATTGCTTTTCAAAACACTATTGGATCTATTGTCTCAAGAATTAGAAGCACACTATTGCCACATCTGTCTCTAATTATATATTCTAGGCATGTAATCTGCATAAAACCCACTGGCAACTACAAGAGCTATCAAAGTTTTTCGATGATTTGATAGCATTTCACTTGTCAGTCTTGACCTAAGCATCCTCCTTCTAGAACCTCATCTCTTCTTTTATTTTTTATCTTTTTCAAATTTTTATGAACCTGCACGTTATCAATTTTAAGTTAGATTCAGCAAGTGATTTCAAGTAAAAAGAACATTTGCACAAAATCACAACTTAACTCACCCATAGTTAGGCTACAATTTTTTTTTTAAGATTTAATTGCATGTTAGGAGGATTTTCTTCTTAGTAATACCATGCTGTACAATTTTGTAAGCAAAATTCACACAAAAATACACACACTTATCAACCAAGCTGCAAAAATCAGTAAAACCCAATCAAACACGTTTGGTTAAAGTATTTCTTCAAACACTTTGAAGGGATTAGGGAATTAAGGAATGTTATCGACAAAAAAATAGAGTTCATAAGTATTAAAAAACCAAAGAAAATAATAATCAACCATTAAACCAAAAAATAAAAAACTAAGTTCATAAGAAATGGCATTGGTTTAATTTTTTGGGTTCTAGAGTCATCAACATTAAACAGAAAATACAAAAGCATATTGCATCAAAATTGTGGTAGAACATACTTTTGGGTATGAGTTTTTATGATAAACATAGTCAAACAATGATTTGAAATCTGCCAACTCATTATATGCATCTTCTACAATAAAAGAAAAGGAAGTCCACATGAAGCATGCTTAAAACAATTGTAAATATGAAGCTCAAACACCACATACAATATTCTACCCAAAACCTGACATTTAACAAAATTCATCATCTACCACTATAAATTGATGCAAGAAGGTCACTTCTAAAAATAAATGGTTTTTAAACATTATTACATAATGAAAATGATAAATATAAGAGTCTATAAAATAACACATAGGAATGTAATGAAGATAACAGTGTGAACAGTGAATCAAATTTTGAAGTAAATTTGCATATGGTTTATCATATTTGTGGTTTTCTTACTAAGTCTTAGTGATACCCATTGAAAAGCTTCAAACGAGGCCTAAAAAATTAAAAATTAAAAAAAAAAATCCTTTTACAAACCTTTTCTTTTAAAGATATATAGATAATAGATCATATAGTATCAATTGATTTGTGGTAAATTATGATGAAATAAGCTTCAAGGCCCCAATATTTATAATTCACTTAAGTGTGCATTTGGCTCCAAATTAAAAAGCCAGTTTATTTTACTATTCAGCTTATTTTTGCTATTATTTATGGGCCCCACTACACTTTTTGATACTATTCATGGGTCACACTGTACTATTTCAGCTAACTTTTACCTTTATCTATAGTACTTTCAGTACAAAGTTTTCAATTATAGCAAAATAGACGGATACCAAACAAACCCTAAGTCAGAAAGTAAATTCTCAAACTCATAATCTATTTATTCTAAAGACAACCACACAAAAATAGATGTAAATGCCAACAGTTCTATATAAACAAAACTGAAACTTAAAGAAATAAAAATTGAAAGAAGAAGAAGAAGAAGAAGAAATATTAGAAAAATTTCTTACCCCAAAATTCTCAGCCGCAAGTTCATGTTGTCTTTCCCACTATGCCTCTTGCTTTTGCACATCCTTTACAAAACTCACTCTAACTTGAAACGCCTAGGCAATCCCAACCAAAATGAAAATATCACCCATTGAAAAGCCATAAAAGATTCAAACTTTACACATATACATAGAGAGAAATCACCGAATCATTTTAACTACATACCATCAATGAAGCTACAAATAATTACACATAAAAGACCCCATAGGCTGGTAATTATTTGTAGCTTCATTGATGGTATGTGCTTAAAATGATTTCAAGGTGCTTCATTGATGGCATGTACTTAAATGATTTCAAGCAATTGCTTCAAATATTTTTTATGTTCTTTCACATAGAAATAGCTATTAATACATTATTACATTGTCTCTATTTAATTGAACATAACTGTATTTAAAAAAAAAAAAAAATTCCATAGAGAGTGGCTTGGCTGAGCCTAATAGCATAGCTTGGAATAATTGTGTATTACTTTCAACCCAACATTTGGTGTTTTTGAAATTGATTGTATGTCTTACTTAAGATGTATCAAAAGAGTTTATGAAATTTGGTTTTAATTGTTTATAGAGATAGTTGAAATTGAAATAAACAAGCATTTCGTTTGATTCCTTTCAAATAGACACCCTTTCAAACTACTATTATTTGCATGTAGCCTACATAATCAAAATTAGGGGCCATCAAGAGTAGATAAGCAGAGATACTTAGACTATTTGTCAGCTGTTTTGTTTTGAAGTTTTGAATATTGAGTTTATGAGTTGCTTCTTATGAGAGATAGTGGCATAGTGCCTCATGTGTTTACGTGGCATATTATTTCCTGGCAGCAAATGCATGGTCTTGCTAATGCTGTCATGAGATTGTTACACATTTATATATTCATTTTATCGATAAATTTTTATCGTTTATCCTAAAAATGAGAATGAATGAGAGAATTTTAAATATTAAGTAAACAACTTCTTCATATGGTCTGAGTTCTAAAAGAATGCTAGGCCTAGGAGTTGCACAATGCACTAAACAAATTTTTTTTTTTCTTTTTTCAAATAATGTAGTAGCCAGGTATTCATACTAATATTTTCAATGGTTAGTTCTTTACTCTTTTTTTTTTTTTTTTTTTTTTTCCTTTTTTGAAAAGGTTATGTTACTATCATTAGGTATATGTTGTGTAATGAAATTTATTCATCTAACAAAGAAAAATAAAATAGAAAAGAATGATTTAAGAAACAGTCAAGAGGCAACATCTCAGTTAATATAAAAGAAAAAAAGTTGATTTTTTTTAGGGAAAATTTTGAATTTAGTATTGTTTATTAGGTGTTTTAAGTATTTGTTTGTGTAATGAAATCTACATCTAATAGTGAGAGAGACTCATTAAGCTTGAAGTTCACAATATGCCTCCATAAAACATGTGTAATATGCTCAAGAGAAGAGATACAAAATTGCCATTGTCAATCAATAAGGACTATCATGGTTTGTGAGGGCTAGCCAGTTATGGTTAAAAGCTCAAACGTGCATGAATTTTGTGCTCTATTAGGATTTGAGCCTGAGATGGTCATTTAGTAGAACCGTCATTTACATATTTATGGTATCTAAATAGTGTCAACCAAAACCAAGTATCTTACACAATAGAAATGAGTTTTGCTAAGGACTGAGACTGACCCATGTTTTACAACATATATGCCCCTGCCACACACGGGTGCACACATATGCATTTGATTATACTCTCGTGGCAAAAGGGGTGATGCTCACCATAGAGACTCAGTTCTTTGATATTGGCATGAAAAAATAAAAAAAATAAATAATCCAAACAAAAATAGAGGATTTTCATAAAATAAACATAAAAAATTTACAAGCTATTTTTATTTATTCTGACTTCACTCAAACATTTTGTCGAACACATCAGGTGATGCTATGATAGGGTCGGCCTATCTTCGCAAATCTTTTGTCTCAATGAGTCTTATGCTAAGAAGCATGGGTGCAGATTCGGATTCAGGTTTGGGTGCAAGTGTGGGTGCAGTGCAACGACTCAGTAATTTTTGAAAAAGTAGGGTGCGAGTGAGGCAAGATACATTTATTAATAAATTATTAAAAATATTTTTATTTATATTTTCTATATATACCTAAACATATTTTTTTTCCTATAACGGTAAACATATACCAATTTAAGAGCAATAGTATAGATAATAAAGTCTTTATAAATCCATATCATAATTTAATATATTAATCTTTTTTAAGAAATAAAATATATTAATCCTTAACTAAATATATTAGCCCTAATAATAATAATAATAATAATAATAATAATAATAATAATAATAATAATAATAATAATAATAATAATAAACTACCTACTACCATTTAAAACAAAAATAAATAAATAAATAAAAGAAAGGTAAAAAAATGGAAACCCATATAAAAAAATAAAAATAAAAAAACCGAAAGTTATTAGCCATGTGGTTAGTGTGTGGGGAAACAATAAAACCCACTAGGCACTACTCTTTCAACCCTTCACTTCACTCAATATTAAGTACTGACCAGGTCACGTGGGGCACACAAACTAAGTAATTAAAAAGAGAGAAAACAAAGAAGATTAACAGGCATAAAAAGAAAACACTCCAAGGGTGTTTGGTAATGTTGTTCTAGTAACGTTGTTTATATATTTTTTTTAATACGTGTGGGTAAAAAAGTGTATGAAAATACGTGTAATATTGTTTAAACACTAAAAAACGTTGTTTAAAATCCCTTACCAAACACCCCCTTGGGCTTAGAAGCTTTGTAGAACACAAAGAAGAAGAAGAAGATGAAATGCAGAAGAAAGAGACAATGAAGAGGGTGGTTTAATACCAGCCCGCTATGATTTTTCCAGCTGAAATAGATGATATCATCCGGTTCAGGCCCTTTTTTAGCCCGTTTTGGTCCGAATTGGCTCGGTTTGGTGCGAGTTAGCACAGAATCCGTGCAAATCCACAAACGAGAAAACAAAAAACAAAAAGCAACACGGCACGAACACGCAATCAGCGGTGTCAACCACCACACGCTGCGTCAGTGTGTGTCGGGTGTGGGTGCAGTGGCCCTGGAGCTGCACCCTTGCTTCATAAGTCTTATGTAAAGGTAAAGACCCAAGGAAAAGAACTAGCCATATCTGCGCTATACCTCAAAAGGATTAGTCACAATTGAGGCTTCTTGTAGTTGTTAATAAAGCTCAAATCTACCCAATAAATACCTGATGTGAGACTTATCACACACCTATACACATCACACAATCAATCAAATTGGGGTATCACAATCTCCCCCACTTAAATCCCTAACGTCCTTGTTAGGGCCCACTTTGTGGGGTAGTATCTCTGAGCCCACATGGGATTACCAAGCTGGTTCTGATACCATATGTAATGACCCAAGGAAAAGCACTAGCCACATCTATGCTATACCTCAAAAGAACTAGTCACAATTGAGGCTTCTTGTAGTTGTTAATAAAGCCCAAATCTACCCAGTAAATACCCGATGTAGGACTTATCACACACCTACACACATCACACAATCAATCAAATTAAGGTATCACAGCAACTGATGATTTAAACTATACAATATTTTTAAATCACAAATCACAACACAGATAGGAACATAAAAATCCAATGTGTCCAATAATTTGAATTATCTAAACCCATCAATTTATGAATTCAGTTATAATTCACCCCTGATCCAATTTTACGCATCACGTATGAAAATAATAATAATAGCAAAGTAATGTAATGTAAATCCAGAACCAATAACCAATAACTAAAGAAACCATAGCCCCTAAAGTAAACACAATTAATTTTTTTTTGGAAAACTCTTTTTAAGGCCAACGAACTAAAGGCCAACCAACCATTCAACCATAGCAACCCAAAACACCAAAAGTAAATAATAACAGGGTAGGTAGATTTCAATTGAAAGCGAATCAGAATTCTTACCTAAGGTTCAGATTTTGCTCTTTAAAGAAGGCTAGCTTCAGTTGTAGATTCTTTGTATCTAACGGTAGTTTTACGATTCAGATTTTGCTCTACTCAGGAGATTGGCTTCTGTTGCAGACTGTTTGTGTTTGTTGGTGGAGAGAGCATGGGAATTAAAAAGAGAGAACGGCTGAATCAATAAGATTAGAAAGGAGAGACGAAGCCAAAGAGAAGAGAATGAGTCTAATATTAGGTAGGGACCGTATGTATTAAAGTCGAAAGAATTAAATCAAATTAAAAAAATATAAATAAAAAATACTGATGTGGAAAATTGTGGAGAGATCAACCAAAAGTCAGAGGTTTCAGTTTTATCTATTTGTCTATCTATACTACTATTTAAGGGGCTTCCCCTCCTTGGACTGGATTTTTTTCCCTAAAATACCCCTACACCCCTAGGTTCAAGTAGAGGCAAAATTAAAGGATAGTTCGATAAAAATACATGTCTAACTTGTACTAAAACATTGCCTACAAAATAAGAACACTCTCCCACTAACCCACTTTTTTTTTTTTAACTCACTAACCCACTTCTTCCAAACAACTATACATTTATTATTTACAAAACAGGACCACTATCCTAATGGTTTTCAAATTACTTTATCCATTTATTAAAAAAAATTAAAATTAAAATTAAAACAAACACATTTCTTTGTAAAAATACATATGCCGTACTGATTAAAAAAAATAATAAAAATAAATAAATAGAAAAACACATCTGCCCTTATTCCCCTTATTAAAGACTCTATTGCCGTTTCCTCTAGCCTCTGAGATTAACTCCAAATGAAATTTCCATTTGAAATCTCCAACGTTTTTGTTTTTCCTTCCAACCTTCGCCTCCCACTTCAGTTTTATAAATTCTATTAAGTTTTTATGGTTTTATTACATCCACATTTTTATGGTGTCAAAATGGCCATTGAATTGCGTGATGATCCCTTTTCAAAAATTGTATATATGTTATAAAATGAAAATTATCTGTGAAGGTTTTAAAGTTTTAATAAGGAAATTTTCATATCATGTGCTCAATATATTTTAAATGTTTGCATAATATTTTGTCTTAATTTTAGGTTTTACATGTTTCCTTCCAAGTTTTGGCGAAAAAGTTCAAGATGAACAATTAGAAGTCACTTTTCCAACTATCAATAAAAGTTTTAATAAGGAAATTTTCATATCATGTGCTCAATTTTTCTAATTGTTTGCATAATATTTTGTCTTAATTTTGCAGGTTTTACATGTTCCCTTCCAAGTTATGGTGAAAAGTTCAGAATGAACAATTGGAAGTCACTTTTCTAACCAAATAACGTACACTAAAAGGCTCTTGCATCTCAAAATGGCTGCCACTAAAGGCACATAATTCTCTTGCTTGATGATTTTATGTCAACAACAAGGTGATAAATTAAACTATGATATGTTTTGATTGTAAAAATTGGATCTTGGTGTGTGCCCGAATTATTGGGGTTAGCTTTTTGTTTGGTTGCCGAGAAAGTTAAGGCAAAACATAAACTGTTTCCTACATGAAATATAATACTTTATTTTTCTCCTAGCAATTACTACATGTAGTAGAATATGGTGAAATGCACTTTTTCTTATAAAATTTGTAGCAAGTGGTGTTTGCTTGGCCTTCTAAGTATTTGTATGATGTTTTCTATCAATTTTGGTTACAATTTTGTTTACATAACTTTCTATCGATGAATTAATAGAGAAATTGAAAAATGAATTGAAGCTTAAGCAAGGGTTTGACCCAAAAGTAATTTTTTGTTCAACTTTTATGTTTTCCTATATTTAATAAAATTGAGGATTAGTAGCCTCATAATTGTTATACAATTGGAGGATAGCTCATATTTTTTAAATTTGTTTTCCTACAATACAATCTATTTGATTGTTAAATTGGTATCGATCGTGCCTTTTGAAAAATTGAAAATCTAGATACAAGGAATGTATTCATTTTAAAGTGGAAGTTGAATTCAATCTTGAATGTATTCAATTTTTTAGTTGTTTTCAAGGCAAAAAATTTTAAAAATGTGGTAAGTTTTAATTTCAAGTGAAATTTGATCTAATATTAATGTAAAAAATGTATTCTACCATGTCACTTCCTTTTTTTTTTTTTTTTTTTAGAAACAAACACACCACAAAGGATAGGAAAATGGGTTGTATCGTGTCTTTTCTCATTTGGCTCTTTTATTTTTTTTGGGAAAAAAAGTTAATAATTTGCATGCATTATAATTTAAGATTACTACATTTTCCAATTATAAAAAATAAAAATAAAAACATAAGGGTGTGATGAGTAAATTATTTCATCCAAAACGCAAAACACTCGTTACACCCATAAGTATTTCTGTGATTGAAAAATATAGTAATTTTAAATTATAATAAATGTAAATTATTAATCTTTACAAAAAAAAAAAAAATTATAGAATCTCTAAGCACGCACTCATATACTGATTAGCATACATGCAAATACACTACCAAAAAAGTACACTATCAAAAGAAAAATTTTAAGGGCAAAAGGGAAAAACTGTAAAAAAATGTAAGCATCTGAGCATGCGCTCATGTATTGATTAGCATACACACAAGTACACTACCAAAAAAGTACACTATCAAAATAAAAAATTAAAAAAAAATGTAAAGGCAAAAGGGGAAAACTGTAAAATATGTAAGGGCATATTTGACCGAGGAAAAAGAAGAAGAAAAAGAAGAAGAGGGAAGAAGATCGGCTGATCATCTCTCCCACAGAAGAAGAAGAAGAAGAGGCAGAAGAGATCGGCGTGAGAAGGAGAGAGAGTAAACTGATTTTGGGTGCAAGGGATTCTCTCAAAATGCAGCGTTTCAAGTTAGGAGTTTTGCTCTCTTGGCCGTACGTGTACGACACGAGCCGTGTCCGTGCTTTCTTGAGTCTTAATACAAGTTGCAGCAAGTAATATATTAAGTCTTGGATTATGTGTTAATTTTCTTCTCCATGTGTTGGTTTACCAATGAGAAATTAAATTATATGTGGTAGATTTCGGGAATAAAATCTCAAATGCTAGGATAATTATTGCTTAATTTATAAAAAAGAAAATGATTGTTTTATCTCCAACAAAAGTGATGGCTTTGTAGCAGACAAGCAAACCATAGGGCTTTCAGTGCAGTGTATTCTTTGAGACAGGACATGTAGGTTTTAGAGTAAGTTACTTTTAATAAATTCTTCTTTAGGGAGTTCATATCAAATGAAGTTTTGTATGCTTGCATAATGCCGTATCTGTTTGATTTGATTTGATTTGCCAACGGGAGAGAATTAAGTAATTGATAATGTTGATTGATTTGTAGATTAGCTTGGCGGAATCAGTAACCAGAGATCTTTGTAACTAGTGGCAGGAGACATGGAAGGTGTCCTAACAGAGATTCCCCCACCTTCAAGGTTCTTTCAGGAAGATCTCAACAACTTCGCCCCTCCCTCACCCCCTCTCCCGTCTCCCTTCCTTGTGTTTTCTAATCCTAATCCTAAACCAAATGAACCTCTCCGCCCCTCTCTCCTCATCGTGGCCATATCTTCCCCATCCCTATATGTCTTCCATCAACTGTCCTCTAAAACCATTATTGGAAGTCTTATTCTCCCCGAGATCCCTTTCTCCGGAAACTCTATTGAACCCTCTCTTGGAGACAAATCCTGCAACATCTACACACATAATGATGCTGATGATTCAATTATCATCGTCTCTGTTCAGTGCTCCATTGCTGCCGAGAGATCTAACGTTGTTGCAAAGTTGCTGATTGGAGAAAAAATAATTCCTGAGAGGGTTCTGATATTGGATTCAGTTCAGAGTCAAAGCTTCCGAGGTAAGCTGTCACCAGATGAGACATTTGCTTTCAAGCTGGAGACATCATCAGAAAGAAAAGGGCTGGATGATTCATCATTGTTGAAGGGTATAAACTATTTTCCATCAGGAAGTGTTGTAGATGGCTTGGCAGCTGCTCTGCTGGGCCGATGCCAGATGAGGAACATCAAGGGAACTCTCTGTGTTTCGTGGCCTGAATTTGGTGGGGCTGCTGTGTCCCTGCTTAAAATCTCTTCTGCAGAGGAATGTGTTGCCAGGTTTGGACTTGAGCATAAATGCTGATGGTGTGGTTAGCTGGACCAAGGATCATTCTTTTGATTCTTAGTTGTACACCTAATGAACTAGGTTTGAGATGCTTTTTTCCCCCCTGTTGTATAACTGTTTCATTAAATTTTATTCCTTTTTTTGTTCTGTCATAAGATTTTGAAAAGAATTCATGACCCAGTAGGATCTTATTTTTACCCTTTATGATGCCAAGCTCTAATATTCGTCATTCAATCCTTCCAGATTTTTTTGTCGTCTTGAATTTATTGGAATTTTTTTTTCATATGTGAAAATTACATGTTGCTGGCAGATTTTTACTTCTAATCTGTCTTCTGGTAGCTGCTCAATGAGAAGTTGTCTTACACCGATTTTGTTGATTCAGCAAAGCCACAAAAAATAAATAAAGAAAACCACCATTGTTCTTGACTACCCTCACCTGTAGGCAAGACTGGCAGTGGCAATCTTGACAAAAATTATAGTGCACTTAGCATCTGGCCGGTAGAGGGGAGTAGAGTAAAGTACAACATTACTCTACTCCCCTTTGCTCTGCAATCCAAACAGGTCCTAAGTGTTCATTGCAGTTGGTGCTTATGGCTCTAATAGGTACCAGGTGGTCTGGGTTTTCATTTGTCATTAGTTTTGTAGGCCACAATTTGACATTGACAATTTGATTCTCATCTCACCCATTTCTCATAATTCATATCTCAATTCTCATAACTTGTAACTCACAACTCATGACTCATTCTCATAACAAATGATTCCCAATTTTTTTCTTAACTCATTCCACATTAGTTGGTGGGACTTGTATCAAAAACTGCTACCCGCCATAGCAATGAAACTTGAAGACCACAAATTGCAGACAAATGTAGCAACTCAAATGAACCGAAGAAGAAAAAAGCATTGATCAGCAACACCCACATGATCAGCCACACCCACAAAAAGAAAAAGCTACCAACGGCCACACAAACTCACCTCCATCACAATCCAAGCCTCAAACCACAACCACACCAATACACCCATCCAAATCCAAACACATCAACATACAAATCCCTAGATCGGCAACCCAAATCCCTATATAGTAAATAGGACTGATGAAGAAAGAAAGAAGAGAACAAAGTTGAGAGAAAAAAATGGCTTGAAGAAAAAAGAAAGAGCCATTGGTAGTGTGACACGTATATACAGTGTGGGTCACATTCATCATAAGTTATTACCAAAATGTCACTTAACTCATAACTAAAAATTTGAAAACACCAAAAAGTTGTTCTCAATTCTCATCACTCATTCACAATATTTTGAGTGATGAGAATTGGGAATGAAAGAAAACTTGGCCAAATAGATACAATTAGTGTGGGATTCACCAAGAGCGAGTAATGGGTGATGGAAAATGAGTGATAGATGATGGAAACAAGGCAAACCAAATAGGCTCTAAATCTCACTGTGACACATGATTCTTTAGAGTTGTGCTACCTATCCAATCCTTGTTCTGTGAAAATGACCCAACAAATCTCTAGAGTCTAGACCATGCATTTTTTTTTTTTTTTTTTTTTTTTTATATTGTGGACTAACATGGATTTGAAAATAAAAAACTTGGTTTGTATCCCTGCTTTAAACCTCATTTTGTGAGGCTAACTTCGATCTTCACAATCAAATAAAATGGTTTTCTCTAGTGGCCATATGTGGCATGTCATACTTTGCCAGGCATGCTATACTCCTGACTAAATTGCCAGCATCTCTTGACTATAGACGCTTTCCTCAGCCTTGCAAGCTTCAAATCAAAGTGTTCATTTGTTACTGAAATCAGAAAATAGCTTTTCTATTGTGACATGTGGTTATTGATTTGACATTAAATGGCTGTAGTGCCTTTTGAATCTAGTACCAATGGTTATTGTATTTATATATATATATATATATATATATATGCATTCCCTTTAATGGTGCGTGGGTCTCATAGTTGTGTGTAGTCTCACACATCGTGGGAAGTAAGATGTATATATCAAATATATGAGATCGCTTTTCATTTTATAATGATTGTTTTTATCATCAGATTAAGATACTAAAAAATTAATTGGTTTTTGGTATAGTTAAATTTAAATCCCAAATTTATTATTATACAACAAAATATTTTACTAGATGAATTAATTGAAATTCACATAAATGAAATGTGGTTAAAAAAAGCATATTATTATTCCCAGTTTTTTTTTTTTTTTTTTTGAGAAACTGTTTTCCAGTTTAATGGGATATAGTATTGGTTTAGATACAACTGAATGTTGTGTTGCGTTTTCTAAGTTGCATTTTCAATTTTTATTTTTTTTATTTTTTTTTACGCCGGAGTTATTGACTCTTTAGAGACAGTATTTACTGTTCATGAACAGTGTATACACTATTTACGCACTGTTCATGGGACTCACAGTCACTTTATTTATAAAAAATTAAAAATGGATCCCACGGTATTATTTACACATTTAAAAATTATTTTGTTACAGTGTTTTTAGCAACAATCAGTTTTCAGCAACAATAAATTATATCCAAACGGACCCATAATGAGATGTTAACTATAGACTATAGAGGACATTTCTCTGTCGTCTCTATGTTGTTGCTAATAAATTTACAGGCTTTTTTTTTTTTTTTTTTTTTTAATTTAAGAGTAAATTTACAGGCTTAAATCTTATTCCACTGACATTGGGGCACATTAGAGCATCCACAGCCGAAATGCTAATCTCATCCTATTTTACCATTCCAAAAAGCCACTTTATCAATTATACAATACCATTTTACCATACATCCAGCATCCAAACTTTTATTTTCTTATTCTACTTGTTAAAATAATATATTTACATATTAAAATATATTAACCAACAAAATGCACTCCTCTCAAAAAAACGCAGAAACCCTGTTCCAAAAAAGAAAACCCAGAACCCACCTTGCCACCACCACGCCACGGGCCAGCAACCACCACCACAACCAAACTCACCACCAACAACAACCACAAGAAACAACCACCAAGAGGAAAAGAAACACAAAAAAAATTGCCAAAAACTACCACCATCGATCGAGGAAATTGCCAAGAAACACAAAAAATTGCCAGAAACACACCAAGAAGAAAAACCTCTTCAAACCCACGCTCGAGGAAATCACTTCAAACCCACCACGCCGACTCGCCGATCTCCACAAGCCACCGATCAGCAACCCCAAGCCACCAATTAGCAAACCCAAGCCACCGATCAACAAACCCACACTGCCGATTTGAAACCTAGGCCATCAAAAATACTCTATCATCGATTTGAAACCCACGCTGCTGATTTGAAACCCACGCCATCACCGCCACGCCTTCAACGGACCTTGCTTCCACCAATAGTGAGTTAGGGAGTGAGAAAGCGTAGATGAGAAAACAGAAAGAGAGAGTTGAGAAAGAAAGAAGACGTCTCAGCTGCAGAGACAAAGAGAAAGAGAAGACATAGGAGAGAGAGAATAAAAGTGATTAAAAAATTTATACAATAGTGCTACAGTGCCATTCTACATGTAGAATGGCACTGTAGCACAATCCTAAAATTTTTTACAATTCTTCAGTTTTACAATCCTAGCTGCTGACTCCTTTAGGCTTAAAATGCCAAAATTTCCGTATTATGGCCCATTCCCTACGTTTGGGAATCACACAACTTCCGCTAGGTCTAAATTTGATACAAGTAAACTTGACCGACAAATTGGCAGAGCTCTAGGGTGTGTTTGGTAACGTTGTTCTAGTAATATTATTTGTATTTTTTGAAAAATATATGGATGAAAAAGTGTATAAAAAATACATGTAATATTGTTTAAATACTGAAAACTATTATTCTAGTAACACCACCAAACTGCTCCTAATTTGTGCTTCTTCTTTTTTCTCTGTTAAGAAAAGAAATGTATACTAATCTTGCACTTCACGGTCGATCATGACTCATATCTTTTTTCTGAAATTCTAGATTTTCTCATGTAGAGTAGAAAAGCAATCAAGAATTTGAGAAAGAGTGTATGATTCTTGTCTTTGAAGAAAAAGTGAATAGGATTACGTGCAAGTTGACAATCACATTACCAAATATAATGGGGTACTTTTGTTTTTTTTGTTTTTTTTTTTGTTTTCATAACAAACGACACAAATGGAACTTTCACGAGGAGAGCATCAGATTGTGACATCTTGAGCTGGAAATTGCACACCTGAATTTCAATTATCAGCCTAAAAATACATATAAACATAATTAAATTGATATAATTAAGCATTATGGTTAAACCTAATTTGTTCAGGTTGGACCATCTAACCAACCTTTTCGCATTCCATTAGGCTGATAATCTAATGGTATATCCCTTTCTTATAAATGAGGAGCTTTAATAATCAACCCACTTAGATGTGAGGTTTTTGGAATAAAAGGATAGGGATACTATTATATTTTTTGCTGATTGAAATTTAATTTTTGAGAGAGAAATTTTAAAAAAGGAAGCAAAGCCTGTTCAGACCTCTATGTAAGAGTTGAAGTGGTAAACATTAGCTGTTAACAATTTTCGGTTGGTGACTTGCCCAAATCTTTTAAGCCTTTTGTAATGGTAGCTCACGTACACGTCTTTTTAAGGTTCTCTCTAATATTGGTTTAAGAGTAGCCACCAACCAGGCCAAATATTAGTTGCATCCTCTCTTGACTACAACACAATTCTATACTTAATACTCAAACGGCATTGCAAAAAAACTTATGACACAATATTCCACATTCCTTGTACTTATATATATATATATATATATATATGTCAGTCCCACCCATCTCTCCCACTCTCACTCTCCAATTATCCAAGAAAACCAAAACAGCAACAATGGCACCTTCCCTCAATTCAAAGCCCCTTGTTCTGCAAATCTTGCTTCTAACTTTGTTCATTCTTGGAACCAAATTACATGCAAGTGACCCTGTTCTAAAATTGGATTATTATGCATCTACTTGTCCAACTCTGTTCGAAATCATCAAGAAAGAAATGGAATGTGCAGTGCTAGCTGATCCACGTAACGCGGCCTTAATACTTCGATTACATTTCCACGATTGTTTTGTTCAGGTCTACATCTTTATTCCATTACATTCCTCGTCATTAATATTATTGACATGCTTCAAAAATTTTATTTGTTTGAAATTGATACATTTTATAATTTTGATTAAATATTACAACTCTAAAAGTGTATCAAATGTCACATCATTTAAATTTTAAATGATACGTTACTGTGTATACTATATTATCCTGAACAAATCATTTTCCAAAATTATTTAATTTCAATTGGCCAAAATTTCGTGCATGGCTAACATGGACAAGAATTGCTTCAGCAAAGTAAGGAATAATTTGATATGTTGATGAACAGGGATGTGATGGGTCAATATTGCTGGATGACACAATCACATTACAAGGAGAGAAGAAAGCTTCCCCCAACATAAACGCTTTGAAAGGTTTCAGAATTATTGATAGTATAAAGAACAAGCTTGAATCAGAGTGCCCCGGAATCGTTTCTTGTGCAGATATTCTCACCACTGCCGCAAGAGATGCAGTCATTCTGGTAAGAAGAGTAGTTATTTGTAGCAAGCATGTTTTAATATTAAATTTCCTTTTTGCATAGTAGTACTAGTAGTAGAGTGGTTGAGTATATGGCGGGAATATATTTTACATTAAAAATCTAAAAATGTAATTGCATGAATCAGGGCAACACAAAAGGTATTGTATTTAACCACTGTACTCTAGATTTCTTTCTTTCTAGATTTCTCTTTTCATGATAAAATTTGTTCATGTATTTGGATTTATGACTTTTTGAGGCCTCCATTGGTTCTATAGTGATTTCTTTTTTTCTTTTTCTTTTTCTTTTTTCTTTTTCTTTTTCTTTTTTCTTTTATGGTAGTTGATTTGGTTATTTATATTGAAATTAAAATTTTCTGAATTTGACTACAAAAATGTTAATAAATGTATTTTATTTTATAAAGATAGCCATCAACTATAACTTTGATGCAAGATTTTTTTTTTTTTTTTTTTTTTTTGAGAAAATTGATGCAAGATGTTAAGCTAATACTTAAATGTATTTTTTTTTTTTTTTTACATGTAGATAATAAGCTAGACAACTTTTATGTACTCATTAAAGTTTTGGATAACAAATATTTCCTCAAAAATTATCTTTTCTATGCGCGTGTGTGTATATATATATGTTCACTTGTGTTCATACTCTTGTATACAATATATTTTTTAGTTGTGATTAACTTTAACATTAAAAAATTAAGATGTTTATTATTTTTTATACATAGTGTGTGTGGGTGACATGAATAATTTAAAATATGGGTAATTGTTTGTTAATGCTACACTAATCAACAACCTCTTATTGGATTAATATTTTTAAAATTTCACAACTAGAGTAAAATTCTGGTTTTTTTAATAGATGACAAATTTCATAATAATTGGATTTTATTGAATATTCAATTGAAAAACTCATGTTTTGTGTATAATTTTAATATATATAAAAAATGAATTTTAAAGATTTTATGGATGAGATAGCTATTTGTAGGGTCCAAATTTGGTAGGCCAAGCACAGGCTTTGCAGATTGTGAGCCCAATGAACCCCGAACAATAAATTTGTAGAGAATGGGTTAAACAGCTAGGTTGAATATGAATTTAGCAACGATTCATATATGCAAGTAAGGATAAAACGATGTTCAGACTATTATCGAGTGAAATCTCTCTAGAATCCGAAGAGGCTTAATATTTATAGACAAAATGAATACAATTTCTCTTTCCCCAATTTCAGAGACCTGTTCCCTTTATATATCCTTCTTCTTCCTCATCTTCACCGTACACTTGTTCTTCATCCAAGCATTCACTTGAGTACATATCACATCAGACGTTTGCTTTAGTCTGCTGTGAGTGGTAGTAGCTAAGGTTGAACTGTTCATGTGTCTTCTCCACATAAATGCGGCCAGGAAAGTTGCTGCAATGCATTAAATGCGGTGATAGCAGCTTTTCCTTTAAGATATTTTATGTTCTTCTCATCCCTAGGCATGCCTAGAGTTCGCTCTTTACCGTGGAATCAGTTAGGAAGGTCGCTCAAGTCTTCAGTATATTTGCTTGATCAAGTTCTCTAATGATCCGATGAGGGGGACCTCTTCGGACTAACAGGATTGTCTTCGGACGTATCCCATCATTCCTTTTCAAGTGCATTTCTACAAACGGACTCAGCCCTGATCCCTTTTACCTCTTCGGACAAACAGTGATATTCAAATTGGGCCACAGGCCCAATACGTAGCGTTGGGCTTTCACACCCACACTATTAATTTTAATCATCTTGAAAATGTTCATGCATAGAAGGTAGAATAAGAAATATAATACTACAATAGATTTGTCAAAATACACCTTCAATAGAAATCTAATTGGTAGTGTAGCATTGTCAAAAGTTAATATTATGCGTAAATATTAACATGAAATCTTTCTGACTTTTTATTTGCTTCTTCTTCTAATTAATAATTTAGAATTATTTGTAAATCCAAAACCACTTACAAATAATTATAAGTGGTTTTGGATTTACAAATAATTCTAAATTATGCTAGTTTAAATAAATTAAAATTTATTTTTTTATTAAGAAACCTAACAATAAATAATTTTTATTAAATTAAAGTTGACTTTCCCTAAATAAATCCTAATTAAATTAGGTATGCTTTTTTTTTTTTTTTCCTTGAATCTCTAATTTGATTTTTTATTTGTTAATACTTATTAACCAAATACATATCTTTTTTTTTTTTTTTGAGAAACAACCAAATACATATCATATATGAATAAGAGTAAATTACAAATTACACTCCTAAAATTTTGGGGTGATTGGATCTTGCACCATAAAGTTTCAGAATTTGGATTTTACCCATTGAAGTTTTGGATATTTGGATTTTACACATTGACATTTCAGAATTTGGATTTTACCTTCTAAAGTTTAGGGTTGTTTGGATTTTTCACTCCCAAATTCTAAAACTTTAGGGTGTAAAATTCAAACACACCAAAACTTTAGAAAGGAAAATCCAAACACTTCTAAAATATAGGGGATAAAATCCAAATTTTGATACTTCAGAGTGTAAAATCCAATCACCCCCAAACTTTAGGGGTGTAGTTTACAATTTACCTTATGAATAATTTTCTTGTCAAACTTTATCTTGCAGTGCATGGTTTAACTATTGAAATATATTAATTATTTGTATATGTGTATTTTGAGTTTATTTTGATTGATATATTAATATTGTTAAAATAATGATCAAGTGATTAAATTTATAATTTCCTAACAGTTTAAACTCTTGGGATAATCATAAGTTCATCATTGCATCAGAGTAAATTTGTTTAGTTAAAACTTGGTCTCTGCCTTACCTCTTGTTAAAAAAGAAAAGTTAAAAATCTCATGCGTTAGGCCCCACCTATTAAGGGGTTTAAACCCGCACATGAGGAGGAGTTTTAGAATAATGGTGAAGTGATTAATTCATAATTTTCTAAAAGTTTAAACTTTTGTAACAACTGATAATTTATAAAATCCCATACATAATTTGTCCCCTTAACAAAAATTTCTTGCTTGGTCCTTGGTGGGAATGGAGGTATTTTGATAAAATAAGTCTATTGACATCAAATAATTCATTGAATTTTACACATCTTTGCTTCTGTATTTGTGTTGTGGTAAGCCTAGTCGAGTGAAGTGGCAATGCCATGTGAGAGAGACTGTAAAAAATTTGGTAAAAGAAATTGGTACCTCTAGCAGAACTGAATTTGATAATATGCCTTTTTCTTCATATTATTTGCAGGTTGGTGGACCATATTGGGAAGTTCCACTGGGAAGAAAGGATTCTATAACTGCATATTATGCATTGGCAAACACAAATATTCCAACAGCAGATGAGGGCTTGCCCTCTATCATTTCTAAGTTTCTTTATCAAGGCCTCTCTGTTACAGATGTGGTGGCTCTATCAGGTGTGGGCTAGTTTAGGATTCTTGAGCAATTATGATACCAGTTACACCTATTGCGTGACTTATTAACACTAATTAGTAAAGTAATATTTTGCTAATCCATAAACTTTGAAAATTAAGAATCAAGCAAATGAATATCATGGAAAACATGGGGAAGCCAGTGAGAATATTAACATAGTGGGTTTTTTTTTGTTTTTCTTCGTACATAATGTGCAGTACTTGAATCCTAAGTGATATTGGTATCATACTCTCCTCTGGGTTGTTTCTCTGCTTTTAATCTACAGGGGCACACACTATAGGCATGGCACGCTGCACCAATTTCCGATCAAGGATTTATGGAGACTTTGAAGCAACTTCAGGACATGATCCAATCTCTGAGTCACACCTCAGCAGCTTGAAATCTATCTGCCCACCAAATGGGGGTGGGGACAATAATATCACGGCCATGGACTATGTTACTCCTAACCTTTTTGACAATTCATTCTACCAAATACTATTGAAAGGTGAGGGACTACTTAACTCAGATCAAGAAATGTATTCAAGCTTGTTTGGAATTGAAACAAAGGAACTTGTGAAGAAGTATGCAGCAGATCCAGTAGCTTTCTTCCAGCAATTCTCGGATTCGATGGTGAAATTGGGAAATATTATAAACTCGGATAGTTTTGTCACGGGAGAAGTTAGAAGGAATTGCAGATTTGTGAACACATGAGCTGCAACTCTGAATTGATGAAAAGATACAGTTGATAATTTTATATGTTTGTTATATCAAAAAAGTGAATGCATTTAACAAAAAAGTGTCACTTTTAGTTGGAAATTGATGTTTCTCTTTATTCTGTTTTATTAAATATGAGTCATTCTTGTATTTCTCAATGTCAAAGAATAACATGTCAAAAGAAATTTTGGTATGAAAATCTGTCATGTACCGTACTCATTTTCACAACTTGATTAGAGTTTGTTCCTCTTTCCTAGTTCAACCCATATTGTTGATTGTACTTGGCAACAAATTTTGCCTTAAACCTTTCAATAGTTCCATTAGATTTGTATTTGATCATGTAAACTCATTTGCATCCAATCACATTTTTGTCTCAAGGGGCACAGAACAAGCTCCCCCATCTTTAACCGACCATTCCAGTCAATGTTCGACCATCCTAGTCAATGTTGGCCGGCGTTTCACCTGTGCTAATTGAAATCGATTTTCAAAAACCAATTTTGGTTCTCCAAATGCTTCTCTTTCTCTCTTTCTACCATGACATAGAATTTTTTTAAATGCTGAAATACCTTGTCTTTTATTTTCACAAAATACATTCACACTTTTTGTGAAGAATCCTCGACAAAAGTAATAAAAAATCTGTTGCCACTTAAGAACTCAACCTTAGTAGGACCTCATATGTCAGAATAAACCAAGACTAATGCATTGGGCTTCCTAATAAAAGATTTATAAAATGAAACTCAATGTGAGGGATTCATTTGCCAAAATTTATAACCCTTTTTTCACTCATGTGAACTAGTAAACTATATAAATCTTACCTCTAACAAGCAATAATGAACCTTTAGTAAGTTCCCATTTGTTGTCAAAATAGATATTATAATCTACTTGATTCAAAGCATGCGTGAAGATTAGATTTACATATTACACAATCTCCAGTGTCAAAGTCCATCAAGTATTACCCTTAACACAGGTATCATCAATTTGCACGATGTCAGCATGATTCATTGCCTTATTCACTTTACCAGAGTATTCTACCTTGTACGAAGTAAAGAGCCCATTTCTTGATGTGACGTGAGTAAACACCCCATTTCGTAACCATTATGTAAACTCATAAGTGCAAAACTGTCATTTTGTAATATATGAAAAAAAATTCTAATTTGACCGTTAAAAATTCCAATATTCTATTGAAAATAAATCTAGAAGTTCTTGATAGAAATATGAATGTACGTAGCGGAAAAATAACGGATCTATTTTATTCGCAATTGATAACATATGCTATGTAAGTTTCAGAATATAATATCAAGAGAGTGTACTTTGATGCGGTAAAATTCAAAACCAAAGATGAAAAGTGCTTGGGAACACTTTTAATCTTCACTCCAATTCTACTTGATGCCCAAAAAGTGTGATCTCTCAATCAGTTATATGTGTATATTTCTAGAGAGAATTCAAGAGTGTTACATAAATACTCTTTCATGTTCTTACAAAAATTCTATATATTTCTCTCCACATAATTGATTATCTAATTGGGTTAGCCTTTTGGGCCTTACCAATTGGGCTTTAGTGTGTGGCTTGGAGTGGGACCAAAAGGGAACAAATAAGACACTAGCTCCAATGGGCTTTGAGTTTTTCTGTCAACTCTTGACAAGTCCAAAGTTACTATTAATTATATTTAATACCACTATATAAATATAATTGCACTTTAGGCCTTATTAATAAATTATATCACAAAACTTTATTGTACATGCAACCCCTTTATAAAATATTCGTAATAATACAAAATCATGAATGTGGACTGTCACTTTGTAAATTACTACATCTTTATTCTTAAGTACCCGATTTAATCATTTTAAGCTATTCATCATATATTTATGAAATCCAATTTCATAAATATATACTTTAGTAATTTTTTACCAAAATTGTTAGGTCTAATTCTCTGAACAACAAATCTATTAAACTTATCTCAATGGAAAATTTTATATCTCCGTTAAGAGATTATAAATTTCATCTTGAGAATATATGTTCCATCAACACTAAATGTGGCTACCCAACATACTAAGGTTTTAACCATTACTTTAGATCTCACTCCTTATATATCAAAGCAACCTACACTTTATGATAAGGTCTATTATTCTCTTAGGATTAAGAGTTCATGTAAATATAAGTTGTGAGATTTATTATTCAATTGACAGTCATTAGGAGAATAATAAATCTCACAACAGTTCAGTTCAATATGTCTTAACTCTTAAAACATATCAACACATCAACTAGAAGTCTTCACTTCTATGATAAAGACAAATCATCTTAGTTGATATGTTATAGTCTTCGCAGATGAAATGCCCAAATTCATCACCGACTACGAACTAATATTCTGAGTTTACAAAGAGCTTGTAATTTATATCTTCTGTGACTTTTTACATAAATCACATACTATGCATCTCATGGACTATATGATAATGTCCAAATATTCATGTTACCATCATTTTAGATAATAATAAAGCAACTTTATTAATCACAACATTAAGTCATACATAATGTCATAAATAATAATATACATAGCATCATACAATAGAATTTAAAGGCACAAATCTTAACAAACTCTCACTTGCCCTAAAGACTATTGTGCACTAATTTAACTCTCATTCCCTCCAAATGTGACTCGAAAGTCCTTTGAGACAAGGCTTTGGTAAGGGATTTGCTAGATTGTTTGCACTTTCAATCTTTGCAACCACTACATCTCCACGAGCAACAATGTCTCGAATGATATGGTATTTTCTCTCAATGTGCTTTCCTTTCTTATGATTCCTTGGATCTTTGGATTATGCAACTGCTCCACTATTGTCACAAAACAATGTGACGGGTACTTGCTCCATTCTCACTACACCATTCTAAGCTTCCATAGTAGAGTCCACAATACAAGATTGCTTAACACTCCTCTAAGTTATGGCTCTACCTCCCAAGGCGAATACACATCTTGAAGTGGACTTTCTGAAATCTAAATTCGATTGAAAGTCTGAATTTGTATTGCCAATGGGAATCAAATTCTCGCAACGGTAAACAAGCATATAATCTCTTGTTTTCTATAGATACTTGAGAATATGCTTTACAGTTTGCCAGTGTTTTGGTTCTAGATTTGATTGATATCGACTGACCATACCAACTGAATAACAGATATCTGGTCTAGTACAAAGCATGGCATACATGAGACTTCCTACTATAGTGGCATAAGGAACTTGTCTTTTCATATTTTCTTCCACTTGAGTCTTAGGCCTTTGGTCATCAATCAGAGGAACTCTATGTCTAAAAGGAAGTAAACCTTTCTTGGAGTTTTGCTTGCTAAACCGTTCTAGAACCTTATCTATATATCTAGCTTGTGATAAGCCTAACATCTTATTCTTGCGATCTCGACATAACTTGATCCCTAGAATAAAGTTAGCCCCACCTAAGTCCTTCATATCAAATTGGCTTGACAACCAAACCTTTATAAATGACATTACCTCTACATTCTTTCCAATGAGTAGAATATCATCAACATAAAGTACTAGGAACATTATTACTTCATCTCGATGTCTTTTGTACACACATGGTTCATCAAGATTTTGTTCAAAACTAAATAACTTGATTGCTTGATCAAATATGATGTTCCATGACCTAGATACTTGCTTAAGTCCATAAATGGACCTTTTCAACTTGCATACTATATGCTCTTGGTTCTTAGTTATGAAACCTTCTAGTTGCATCATATAGATTTCTTCTTCAAGATTGCCATTAAGAAATGCAATCTTGACATCCATTTGCCAAATCTCATAATCATAATGAGCAGCAATGGATAAGAGAATTCTAATAGATTTAAGCATTGCTACTGGTGAAAATGTTTCTTCATAATCAATACCTTTTTTTTGTGTATACCCTCTCGCCACTAGCTTTGCTTTAAAGGCTTCAACTTTTCCATCTATCCCTCTCTTCCTCTTGTAAACCCATTTGCAACCAACAAATTTAATGTCGTTAGGCGCCTTTACAAGATCCCAAACATGATTGGAATACATTAAATCTAATTTAGATTTCATAGCATTGACCCAATGATGTGCATCTATATCATTCATTACTTCTTCATAAGTGTAAAGATCAGTTTTGGTCTCTTCTAAGATAGCTTCATAAGTTTCTCCCAGACCTATAAATCTTATAGGTGTCCTAACAATCCTCCCACTATGACGAGGCACCTGTTTACTAGACATCTCATGAGTAGTATCTTGTGGTGTATCCAATACAGCAACATCATCCCTAGTTTCATCCATTGGTTGTTTATTTACAGGCTCATTCATTTCAACCAAAAAAGCTCTACTTCTAGGAGTAAAATTATTTATATAGTCATTTTCCAAGAATTTAGCATTTTTACTAACAAAAACTTTGTTATCTTTACAACTATGGAATAAATAACCCCTAGTTTCTTTTGGATAACCTACAAGTAAACACACTTCTGATTTTGGTTCCAATTTATCAGGCTTCCCTTTTAACACATATGCTGAACAACCCCAAATGTGGAGATATTTCATACTAGGCTTACGCCTACTCCACAATTCCATGGGTGTTTTGGGAATCGATTTTGATGGAACTAAATTCAAAAGATGTATTGTTGTATTTAAGGAATAACCCTAAAAAGAAATCGATAAAGTTGAGTAACTCATCATGGACCTAACCATTTCTAAAAGAGTCTTATTCCTTCTCTCTACTTCACCATTTTGTCAGGGAGTTCTAGGTGCAATCAATTGGATAGAATCCCATTTTGAGTTAAGTAATCCTTGAAATCCCCAAGAAGGTATTCGCCACCATAATCAGATCGAATGGCCTTTATTCGTTTACCTAATTGATTTTCAAATTCAGCCTTAAACTCTTTGAACTTCTCAAAGGCTTTGGACTTCTGTTTCATTAGGCATACAACCATATCTTGAGTAATCATCAGTAAAAGTGATGAAGTACTCATAACCTCTTTTTTCTTGGGTTGACATAGGACCACATACATCTGAATGTACTAGTTCTAGCAAATCTTGTGCTCTTCTACCTTTTACATTAAAATGTCGTTTTGTCATTTTGCCTTCCAAACAAGATTCACTAACTAGAAAATCATCAAAGTCCAATGGCTCTAAGAGACCATCTTTGATCAGTTTTTGAATCCTATCTGAATTAATATGACCCAAACGTAAATGTCAAAGATATGCATCACTAGTAGAAGAAAATTTTCTCTTTAATGATTTTACATGAGAGTCATTATCTAATTCAGAATTATATAATTCATACTTATTAGGAGTTAAATAAAAAGATCATCCGCAATATTGCCAGAACAGAAAAACACTTTACCCTTCTTTATTACAACATTGTCTTTAAGGATAACACAATATCCATGTTTACCTAAATAAGTTACAAAAATCAAATTCCTACGAACATTAGGTACATACAGACAGTCTTCCAATATTAAAACCAAGACTCAAAGCATAAATTAAACACTCCAACAATTTCAACCGGAATTTTGCTCCCATCAGCCAAAGTAAGAAACAATTCCCCTTCATTAAGCTTTCTGGTCTCCTAGAACCCCTACAAAGAATTGCATATATGATTAGTACAACCTGAATCCACACACCAGGAATCCGTGAGATTTTTTACTAAACATATTTTAAGGAGGAATGAACTATTCATACCCTTATTATTAGCAGCTCTGAATTTTGGACAATTCCTCTTCTAATGTCCTTTCTTTCCACAATCGAAACACTTTCCTTTGATGATCTTTCCTTTGTCAGCAACCCTTAAGGCAATTTGTTTACCCTCTTGCTTGGTGAAGTCCTTCTTCTTCTTCTTCTTACCCTTGCCTTTCGACTTAGGTTGAGAAGTAGAAGTTTCAGCCATATTAGCATAAACACTAGAAGTACCAAGAATGCCTTCCACTGCTACCAACTCATTCATTAATTCAGACAATGAATAAATCTTTTTGTTCATATTATAATTGAATCTGAATTACTTGAATGATTCTGGTAATGACTGGAGTATCATATCCACTTGGGATTCTTCATCAATATTGGCACCTAAAACATCCAATGTATTCAAATTAGAGATCATTGTAAGACAATGCTCCCTCACTGAACTGCCTTTAGCCATTTTGGTATTATAAATTTGTCTCATGGTTTCTTGCCTTGCAGAATGGCCTTGCTCACCAAACATCTCCTTCAGACTTAACATAATGTCCAAAGCTAGTTCTGCATCATGCATTTCATGCTGTAGAACATTTGAGATAGATGCTAGGATGTAGCACTTGGCCATCTCATTAGATTTCTGCCAACGATCATATCACTGTTTTTCCTCAAAATGAGCATCTAATAAAGGGAAGCTAGGACATGGTTGAGTAAGCCCATATTTGTGCTCTTCAGTAATAAGAACAATATCCAAATTTCTTTTCCAGTCAACATAATTGGATCCAATCAATTTGTTTTGATTAAGAATAGTAACAAGTGGGCTAAATGATGCCATGTTCAAATCTAAAATAATAAACATGAATATAATGAGTAAACTGGACATTATCAATTTATCATATAAACATACAGCATGGAACCTTAATAAAATCATAATATAATATATGCAAGGACAACCCAATCCCATGTTTAAAATTCCTTGGAAGCAAGTAAATTATAAACATTATGATTGATTGAGAACTATTCTCATTATTAGTGCTATCATGATAACTCTTATAAAAAACTAATAATATGCCTTTTTTTTTTTAGCCTCTAAGCAATAATGACATAGCTCTGAAGGGAGGTTAACATTAAACTTGGTCTAGTGTACACCATTGACTGAATTCTATGTGAGTCATTAAATAACTCCACGGTAGCGTGGTCGTTCTTAATGTAAAAACACATATCATCCATCATTAAGAAGTTTAATATGTAGTACCATGAATCAAACACCCTCTGAAGGGAGCTAGGCATATACGTCAAGGCGAGGTGCTTAATCACACAGATAAACCAACAATGGAGGCCGTGAGATCCAACTCTTGTATCTCTCTCCCACTAGATATTTTAAATTAAAGGTTTTTATTTATAAAACATGCGTAATCTTATTACACATAGCCTTACTCTTTATACATATAACAACACTTAGAAAAAATTCTGAATTCCTAGTTCTCGATCGATAGAACGTGTATCTCGATCGATCGAAAAATCATTTGGCTGCTCGATCGCTTCTCGATCAATCAAACCTATGAATTCCTAGTTCTCGATTAATCGAACATGTATCTCGATCGATCGAGAAATCATCTGGCCACTCAATCGATGCTCGATCGTTTCTTGATTGATCAAGCTTCGTGAATTTTGAATTTTCAGAATTTTTCTAAGGCAGTTTTTTAATAGTTTTTCATGAACAAACAACTATCATATGAACATGATAGACAGAGATTGATATCAAAACTGAATTCCAATGATGCTATAGCCTTAAAGTTTAATTTAACATACTTAAATTCAAATTTAAACAACATGATAATATCAATATAAGTTTTTATTAAATCATAGTTTTAACAACCATGCAGAAAATTAAATATGTTTAATCTTCTAACATCATGAAACTATTATCTCTAATTCCAAAACTCACAAAACATGTTATACAGATTCGAAATTGAAGACTGCTCTGATACCATTTGATGGAAATATGAATGTACGCAGCAGAAAAATAACGAATCTACTTCATTCGCAATTGATAACATATGCTATGTAAGTTTCAGAATATAATATCAAGATAGTGTACCTTGATGCAGTGAAATTCAAAACCAAAGATGAAAAGTACGTGGGAACACTTTTAATTTTCACTCCAATTCCACTTGATGCCCAAGAAGTGTGGTCTCTCAATTAGTTATATGTGTATGTTTCTAGAGAGAATTCAAGAGTGTCTAACACTCTCATACATACTCTTTCATGTTCTTACAAAAATTCTGTATGTTTCTCTCCACATAACTGATTATCTAATTGGGCTAGCCTTTTAGGCCTTACCAATTGGATTTTAGTGTGTAGCTTGGAGTGGGACCAAAAGGGAACAAATAAGACACTAGCTCCAATGGGCTTTGGGCTTTTCTGTCAACTCTTGACAAGTCCAAAGTTACCATTAATTATATTTAATACCACTATATAAATATAATTGCACTTTAGGCCTTATTAATAAATTATATTCCAAAACTTTATTATACATACAACCCCTTCATAAGATATTCGTAGTAATACAAAGTCATGAATGTGGATTGCCACTTTGTAAATTACTACATCTTAATCCTTGAGTACTCGGTTTAATCCTTTTAAGTTATTTATCATATATTTATGAAATCCAATTTCATAAATATATACTTTAGTAATTTCTTACCGAAGTGATTAGACCTAACTCTTTAAACAACAAACCCATTAAACTTATCTCAAGGGAATATTTTGTATCTCCATTAAGAGACTATGAATTCTATCTTGAGAATATATGTTCCATCAACACTAAATGTGGCTGCCCAACATACTGAGGTTTTGACCGTTACTTTAGATCTCATTTCTGATATATCAAAGCAACCTACACTCCATGATCAGATCCATTATTCTCTCAGATTAAGAGTTTATGTAAATATAAGTCGTGAGATTTATTATTCAATTGACAGTCGTTAAGAGAATAATAAATCTCACAGCGGTCCAGTTCAATATGTCTTAACTCTTAAAACATATCAACACATCAACTAGAAGTCTTCACTTTTATGATCAAGACAAATCATCTTAGTTGATATGTTATAGTCCTCGCAGATGAAATGCCCAAATTCATCACTGATTACGAACTAATATTCTGATTTTACAAAGAGCTTGTGATTTATATCTTCTGTGGCTTTTCACATAAATCACATACTATGCATCTCATGGACTATATGATAATGTCCAAATATTTATGTTACCATCATTTTAGATAATAATAAAGCAACTTTATTAATCACAACATTAAGTCATACATAATGTCATAAATAATAATATACATAGAATCATACAATAGGATTTAAGGGCACAAATCCTAACAGTTCTAACAATCAAAATGGCATACCGTATGCTTAAATCGAATCATTGGATTAATTATAGCCAAGTCAAAATTCAACTGTTATATACAATTCTTATGATTAAGACTAGAAACATGTGATTACGATTAATTAATTGTGATTAGTTATTAAATAATCAAATTAGGATTGATGATGTGTTATAAACTCATTGATCAGGGATTAGGATAAGGATGAACGATCACACATAAGATTTTATGATTCTAAAATAAGATTGTATGATTCTAAAGGATAAATAATCTTAATTTTTTATTTTAATTAAATCTATTTAAAACAAGTATTTAATTAAATAAATTACTTCCTATATATCCATTGGCCTCATATAACCCTAAAACGACTAAAAATATTAAATTTAGAAATGACCTGAAAATCCTCAAAATTACTAAAAATATTGAAATCAAGAACAACACTTGGATTCTGGCTCTGAGTGTTGATCATCACTTAGGCCCCCAAATTAATTGTCAATTGCCACTTGATCTCCAAAACTAGAATTTTTAGCCATTTTATGATTTTTCACAATTTTTAGTCCACATTTATCATATTCTAACTTTTTATAAGCTGGGTTTTTTAGCCTTTGAGAGTCTAAAAGTCAAATAAACTTTTCAACCAATGCTCTCTCCCCACTGTATGAATAATGAATTCCCTTATTTTCAAAAAAGCTTTCGGGAAAGAGCAATTAGGTGATTGCTAATCCTTTCTACCAATCAATGCACTTTACCCATCAAAAGCTTAAGTTTATAACTTCCCTAGCATAAACTTGATTCAAAGAAAGGCTTCAATCCATTTCCACACTCAAGTTGTTGTCAAAGTACTCTTATTCTGTCAGTTTAGTCCTTAACTTTTTGGTATTGTATCAAAATAGTTATCGTCATTAATTGATGGATGGAAAATGTTGATGTGACTAACAGCCAAATTAAAAAAAAAAAAATTATGTTTTTATGCTACATATACTACCACGTGTACTGCCACATGAAATAAAAAATAAAATTAAGAAAATTAATTTAAAGAATTCGTTATAATATCAAATATAATATAAATGAAATAACTTAACCAAACTAAAATCCAATGAATACAAATATTCTTATAATAAAAACAAATACAAATATAATAGTTGCATTCCTTAGCAAAGGGTTTGAAAGTCAAAAGAGGAAGAACATTGTTTTTAGTTTCGTTTTGCCCTATATCATCATCCATCAATAACAATATGCAATATCATTTTCCTCACTTGCCATTCTTTCTGTCCTCCACTAACACCGCAAGCTCCTTTGAGAGAGAAAGAAAAAGCACTGTATGGGTACTGATAGGGAACATTTTCACCAATTAGAAAATTTTTTCCAACACCCTAGAGTCTTCGGTCTCATAAGCTTACCAAAAGAATCTTCTGTCACCAAAAGTATCGTCAGTCACAAAGGGAGCATGACACCACGCGATGCATTCTGCCCTAATAGTCGTCATTTATCAATGGTTCGTCAGGTACCCAGCGATCATTAGATACATTCCCTGACACCGCACGACATGCTCCACCCTGATGGTCGTTACATATCAATTGGTCGTCAGGTACCAAGGGGTTGTCAGGGACCCAACAGTCGTCAGGTACCTTCCCTGACATTGCATAACACGTTCCACCCTGATGGTCGTCATATATCAATGAGTCGTTAGGTACCCAGCAATCATTAGGTACCTTCCTTGACACCGCATGACACGTTCTGCCCTGATGGTCCTCATGTATCAATGGATTATCAGGTACCAAGGGGTCATCAGGGACCCAGCAGTCGTCAGGTACCTTCCCTGACACCATGTAACCCGTTTCACCCTAACGGTCATCACCTATCAATGGGTCATCAGGTACCAAAGGGTCGTCAAGGACCCAATGGTCGTCAGCTACCTTCCCTAACATCGCGCAGTAGGGGTGTAATCAGTTCGATTCGGTCGTTTTTTGTGTTTAGCCAACCGAAACCGAAAATTTCGGTTTGTGAAATTCTTAACTGAAACCGACCAAAATAGTTGGGAATCAATCAGTTTCAGTTTTATTGCAATTTTGGTCGGTTTGAAAAGGAAGCAAGAAAACTTAGAAAAGTAAAGTGCACCCATTTGAGGTGTTGGAATATGAAATGTGAAACAAAGAAATTTAAGCAAAATATTGCAAAAGAAAGAAGCCCCAGTAGGCCAGATGGTACTCTCATGATATTCAGAGACAGACAAAGAAAAAGAAGGGATAGAAATAAAAGAGAAGAATCATACCATGAGAGATGCAGAGGCCGGTGTGAGGAGTAGTCGTGGAGGCCAACGTGTGGAGACCGGCGACAAATGTGGACTGATAAAGGTCAGTATGTGTGAGAAGGAGTGATGGAGGCTGTGAGAGAGAGAGAGAGAGAGAGAGTGATGGAGGTGTGAATGTGTGAGAGATGGAGGCGTGATGGTTTGATCAGGTTTGATTAGGTTTTTTTGTTTTTTGATAACTTTATTAGTTTTTTGAAAGATAAAATCATTGAAATGAAAAGCCAAGGCCCAAAAGTTTATAATAAAAATGATGGAGGCCTAAAGCACATATAAACTAACGGAGGCCCAAAGCAAAGAATATATAAACTAACAGAGGCCCAAAGTTCCATATATTTACAAACATTATATTATATATTTAATATAAAATATAATATAATAATATATTCGGTTCACTTTCGGTCAGTTCGTTGCATGAAAGTCTGCCACAAAAAATCGAACCAAAAATTTCGGTTTTTAATATAATAAAATTGAAACTAAACTGAAATTTTGGCAACGATTCGGTCGGTTTGAAGCAGTTTTTTGGTTTCTCGATTTTTTGCACACCCCTACCGCGTGGAACACTCCGCCCTAATGGTCGTCACATATCAATTTGTTGTCAGGTACCGAGGGGTCGTTAGGGACCCAGTAGTCGTCAGGTACCTTCCCTGACACCAAGCAAAATGCTTCGCCCTAACAGTCGTCACGTATCAATGAATCGTAAGGTACCAAGGGGTTGTTAGGGACCTAGCAGTCATTAAGTACCTTCCCTGACACCGCATGGCATGCTCCACCCTAATGATCGTCATACATCAATGGGTCTTCAAGTACCAAGGGGTCTTCAAGTACCAAGGGGTCGTCATGGACCCAGTGGTCGTCAGGTACCTTCCTTGACACTGCTCAACAAACTCCGCCTTAACGGTCGTTACATATCAACAGGTCGTCAGGTACCCTACTCATCGCCCAGAACATGCTAACACTAACTCGCTTAAATTGATGAGACACTTTTGGTAGACGACCCACTATACTCGTCCAATCAACAAACCAACTTGCACACTAATAAGGGTATTTTCGTCTAATAAAGTCCTTCGAGCACTTTAACCCATCAAGATGGAATACTCTACCACTGACCTATCAAAGTTTATGCCTCTTCTGGTGGGACCTACCAACTACAGACCCGTTGGGATGAACTCCTCATTCGGTTTCCTTGAAGTCTTTGCAAATTAGTTCTCCATGTATGTGCCCAACGGATGGTTGCATATGTACCCAATGGATGGTCACGTCTTAACCTCCGTATTCATACTGATGGATAGATGGTGATACCGACAGATAGATGGTCATACCAACAATTGAGTAACTAGGTCCCATAAACCTTTATGTATTCTCCACTCATGCATCCCTATATGGAAATAACTTGCACTACACACCCAAAGACCATACTCCATGCTCGTGTCTTCCCTATATGGGAAGAAAAGCTCAAGATCTCGGGGTCTTAACTCCAAATCTTCTCTACAAGGAAAAACCCTGCATTCAAGGGATCTTGGTCAGCTCTATACCACTATATAAGTACTAGGCCTCCTCTTCCTTAAGGTATGTGAATTCTCCCTAACTCTTGCAATCTTAAGGTCTTGGAAATTCTTTTATCACTAACTTAACCTTCGAAGGGTTTTTGGCCGGTACCCCACCGATGTCCTTTGATTGGTTCTTCTCTTTTGTTCTTTAGGTGCACCCATTTGCACGTGTGTGGACGATCAACTCACTAACGATTTCTGTGCATCATCAGGTACCATCATTTTGCACAACAACGACTTGATGCGGTGAATGCAGTGAAGGTAGTGGGTTGTAGTACTGTGTAGAAATGAAGAAGAAAATGGATCTAGAAATAATAATAATAATAATAATAATAATAATAATAAAGCTGTGGAAATGATGGGCATAAAAGGTTGGGAGCCTCTGCAAAACAGTTGCTTGCCTTATTGTACTGGGTGGTATACTTTTATTTGAACAAAGTACGCAAAATCGAGAAAGATAATAATAAAGTGAAGAATTTTATAAATAACGTGTAAAGCGTGGTGAATCAATGGTTGGGTTTGATTTATTTTCTCATCGTGTGTGTGTTTTTTCTAATATTTTGTTAGAGCAGTGAATCAATTCAATAGGTGAGCTGGATTTTTAAGACTAGAACTCTAAGGATTTTAATCCCAGTTTAGGGATCTATTTAATTAATTAAAAACATGAACCACCCACGTGGTAGCATATGTGGCATAAAAAATAATTTTTTATTTTAGCCGTTAACCAAGTTAACATTTTCCATCCATCACTTAACAGTAGGAACTATTTTGACACAATACCAAAAGGTTAGGGACTAAATTGACATTTAGTTTAAAAGTTAGGGAACAAACATGTAGTTTACCCTAAATATAATAAATTACAAATCCATGCAAACCCTTGATTTAGGGGGACAAATGACTTTAATCGAACAGTGCAATTTGAGAGTGTTTTAAGCAAGTGGATGGCTTGCATGGTAATATAAGGTGATTTAAATCAATATTGGGAGTGTTGATTATTTTCTTCATAGGGACTACTATTACTTGATTCATGGAAATTTTTTGAATGATATATTATATATATATATATATATTTGTGTTTTGGTAAATTCTTAAACTCTATGAAATCCTTTGGAATTTGTTGTTTTATGATGTTTATGTGATAAATTTTTGATGGATTTTGGCGAATAATGGAAGATTAGAGGGTTAGGAATATATAGGTCTTGTTGTATCGTGTATTGAGATAAATTTCTTTTAAAGTGTGTTCCTTTGCATTTGAGATGGTTTTGACATATGTGAATGTGAGTATTATGCTTCTTGCATGCCAAGTGTTTGGTAAATTACCTCTATGAGTTATGAAGTTGGATTACTTGACTCTTGGTTGTGTTAATTGTTATATAATGTTATGGGTTGCATTCCTAATTGTTAATATTTGCTAACATGTGTAACTTTAAGGTTAATCAAGTCTCAAAGCTTTTGGCATTGTATTATAATTATAATGATTTTCTTTTGGGATCCTCAAAATTATAATGATTTTTTATGTACATTGTATACATATAGTTGGATCCACTATTTAATTTCAAGCTATTTGAACCAATGTTATGAATACCGTTTCAAAGCCCGTTTCAGTTTGTCCAGTGAAATGGAATATTTCGGTACTGGTCAATTTCGGCGTACCGTTTCAGAGTGTTTCGGGATACCTAAAAAATAATATATATATATATATATATTATTGTAGAACATAAAATTGTCAATTCTAATAAATAAATAACTAAATATCAAATAATACTAATCATTTAGTCTTAACTCTTAAGTCTTAAACATCAATTTAACATCACAATTCACACAAGAAGAAGATTTACAAGTCAATAACTAAATATCAAATAATACAAAATATTTAGTCTTAACTCTTAAATCTTAAACCTCAATATTTAGTTAATTTAATTATATATAATAATGTTTTTAATTTTCAATTTTGCCTATTCATTCATTTTTAGATCCCACTGAACTGCCATATTTTCATATCTTTTTATTCATTTTTTAACTTTTCTTTCTTCCATGTCACACGTGTCTTTGGTCTTCTCTTCCCCTATTTTCATCTTTCTCTTTAAGTCCCATCTATCACTGATCCCAATATTCCCATGCTCCAAACCTCATCACAACCATATGTTCAAAATGTCTTTCAAGTTCTCTCTATACTCTTCTATTCAAAAGTTCTGACTCTCACTTAACCTTCTGTCCCTTAAGTCTTAATAGTCTTATCTCCTCCCTCTCTCAGCATTGTTCATCTCCAAGGATTTCTCTTCAGGTTTGCTGCTCTGTAAATTTGTTGACACTAATCTCATCTTCATCATCATCTTTATCTTCTTCTTTTTTTCATTGAGGCAGTGAGGCTCATCTTAAGCGATTGAACATGTACCGGTCGAATCTTGAATATCGACCGGATTTCACTGAAACGAACCGGAATGCTCGAGACACACTGGAATAGGCCGAAATTTTATCCGAGGTGGAACGGGGGGGTGTGTCATTCCGGTTTGAATAGCGGTACGAAATTTTTCGGCCATTCCGGTCAGAACGGAACGAAATTAATAACAGTGATTTGAACAACTCTAGTTATGAAAGGTGAGTTATGAAATAAATATTAATCTAAAAAGGTCCCTAGTCTACCCTATATATATAGCATGTGTTTCCACCAAAATGATATATATGTGGTAAATGTCATAAACCAAAAAATCTCTTTTATCTATACACTATTTTATAATGAGTATTCTTTTTTTCTTAAACACTTAAACAACTATAGCTGAAGCTAAAGGGGGTGTTTGCGGTGTGGTTTTGGGCCATTTTTAGCACCTCACTTTGTGGTGCGGTTTAGCCAAAACCATAACCACACCGCACCTCATTTTTGCGATCACATGTACGATGTGGTGCAGTGCAGTTTAGAGTTTAGCCAAAACCATAACTGCACCGCACCCCATTTTTGTAGTCACATGTGCGATGTAATGTATAAGATGTGGTTTGAAGCCATTATATTTTTCAAATTTTGGGTTTTCTTGCCCAGCCCAAAACTAATTTTTCCCTTTGTTTTGGACCAAGTTTTAAACTATTGAACTAGTTTTTCTTTATTTTGGGTTGGCTTTCCTAATCAACGCTTGCTTGGGTTATTAATTTTTTTTTTTTTTGGTTGAAAACAACAGTTATTAATCTTGTAGGGACCAAAAAGAGAGAGACAAAGTTTACTGTAAGTAAGTAATGAGACAACCTTCCCCTTCCTTAGATCCAATACAATAGAATTTGTAAGAGATGGGCTAGAACAACAAGCATTCTGATCCCCACAAAAGCCCCAGTCTTCCCCATTATATAGTCTGTTGCCTTCTGATTTGCTCTATCCATCTTTAGCTGTCCTTTACTCCTTCTTGACACCTGTCACCTATCTTTTCTCTCAGGGGCAAGTGGCAGCAGTAGCTGGTGCAGCTGTGACGGGCATCATCTCAAGTCACTTCCTCATTTAATGCGGCTGACAAAGCTGGTGTGCGCCATTTATTACTGATGTGACTGGGGGCTACTGCCCTAGCGGCCGCCTGTCTGCCACTGACCTGTGCCTTTCCCTGCTAAGGAGGCTTTCTCCTTTGGCGCTTGGTGTGGTGCTTCGCAAGGTCTGGCTCTTTCCTCGAGAACTATTCTTCCTTGGGCCCCTGCTAGTTCTACGCTCGGCCCAACGCAGGGCCCTTCTCATTCCTCCTAGGGCCTCAGCCCATTAGTTCAGCCCCCTGGCCTCCTTTCTCATTCCTCAAGTGCCCACAAATCTATTAATAATATATTTAATATTAAAAATATATATATATATATATATATTAATATATAGAGAAGGTGCAATGCGGTGCATTTTGTGCGATTTTCTTATTATAAAACCGCAAATTGCACTGCACCATATGGTGCGGTATGGTTGTGCCATTTTGTGGGCGGTTTTGGTGCAATTTTTGCGGTTTGTGCAATTTATGCGATTTGGTGAACACCCCTAACTGAAGGTATATTTATTTTCTTCCGCAACTCTAAATTTATTTCTACATCTTGGTATCATAGTCATCCTTCATGTGATGTTGTTATTAGAATATGTACTTCACTATGGTGTTGACTAATTGGTTGTCAGTGGATGGCAATTTATTAATAATTATTTCTTTGATGGCATGCCTTGACTTAGAGGACATGAGTAATTAATGTTTTGAAAGTGTATTTAATGTATTCAATTGGTAATAGGCTAGTTTTATTGTGTTATTTAGTAACGTTGTTGTTAAATGAACTTTTAACATTGCTTTTATTATATTTAGATGGTGATGATGAGGGTGACCATTCTCCTACTACACAAAATCAATCATAAAGGGAATCTCATTAGGAAATATGCTGCTTGTGGTTTTTTTTTTTTTTTTTTTTTTTTTTTGGGTTTGATGACTATTTAATTTATCTTGTTGCATTAAATGTATTAAATAGTTTGCAACTTTGACATGACATTCTAGACATTTGGAATATTTTGTATTTGGGCATAACAATTATTATAGCTAGAAATTTTATTATTGTGTTTTTAAATGGACTTTAGCGGCCCTTTTTTGGGCTTTTGTGGTGGTTTTGGCCCGCCGCAATAGGCCAGTTTTTTTGTAATGATAGTTTGAATATGTTTGATTATTGTAGGGTTTATATTGTGTGCACTAGATCCAGCCTTTTTATTTAAAATTGATTTTTGTTTAGTTATAAACAGGTTGAGAAAACAAAATACTGGGAAAATACTTTTGCATAGGAAAACAAATAGAACCTATAGCGACGCTTTTAAACTGCTAAAGCATGTATTCAAAAACAATTTTAAAATAGCTATAGCGGCGCTTTACCGCTGCTATAGCCTATATTTAAAATAAATAAAAAAATTGAAAACCCTATAACGGCAATTTAAAACCGCTAGGCCTAGGATAGCTTGCTCGAAACCGTCGAGACCTATACAGGTGTTTTGTAAACTGTCGGTGTAGCTCACCTGAGGACTGAGGCTATTGCCATACTTATTGGTCAGCGGTTGAAAGTGCTGGAATTAAAAGCACCGAGATAGCCCAATTGAGTCTATACCAACGCCTTCTAGATCTATAGAAGTGGTTTAAAAATGCCGGTATATATAGGTCGATAATTTGGTAATGGAAGCACTGACACGGGATAATGGAAGCACTGACACTACCCTTCTTAGGCCAAATTACTGTTTATGGGTTAATTAAACTAGTCGCTAACTCGTGCGATGCACGGGATAGTTAAATAAAATGACAATTAATCAACATCACGTTAAGGTAAAAGGATTAGTGAGAGACTGATTTGCCCACCAAGAATTTAAAAGAAAAAAATATTGATATAATAAAATCTAAGAAATTTAGAAATAGAAAATTGGGTTAATAATATGCATATTATAGAATCTCCAAATTCTACTTCAAAACCAATCAAAACTCTTCAAATTCAAAAAATTCATATATAATATACCAAATAAAAATTTACCACACCTTGGGTTGGAAGACATAAGTTGCAGTTTTGATTTTTCTCCAAAAAATAGAGATGCTTCATCTGCTGTATACAATATAAAATAATTATTAGAAATTTCAACCCAAAAACCAAACCCACAAAAACACTATCAAAATATAGAGATTAACCCAAATACTTAGAAGAAAATAAATTCTAAATATAACAAAACAATAAGATAGAATGAAAATTTCAGGCACATATGAAAGCAAATAAAAAAGACAAAACCTACGTTTTTTTTTTTTTTTTTTTTTTAGTTGAGTCTCTCTCCTTCTTATTTTTTTAATTTTAAAGTGAAGTTAAGTTTAGATTTTGAGATGGTAATTGCTAGGGTTTTAAGGAGAGAAGAGAGAGTCCTACTAGGAGTCTAAATAATATAAACAATTCAAAATATGGAACATTATCAAATTTATAACACCTAATTCCATTATCTTCTACGTTGAATCCAAACAAATAATTAATTGAAATTAATCCAAACAAATAATTAATCAACAAAAATCAAAGCTTTAATAAAAAAACAAAAAATCACATGAACCCAAATAAAAATTCTCAATAAAGTAAGAACATATAAAAATTTACCACACCTTGGGCTGGAAGACATAGGTTGCAACTTTGATTTTTCTCCAAAAAATAGAGATGCTTCATCTGCCATATACAATATAAAATAATTATTAGAATTTCAACCCAAAAACCAAACCCATAAAAATACTATCAAAATATAGAGATTAACCCAAATACTTATAAGAAAATCAATTCTAAACATAATAAAACAATAAGATAGAATGAAAATTTCAGGCACATATGAAAGCAAATAAAAAAAGACAAAACCTACGTTTTTTTTTTTTTTTACGTGAGTCTCTCTCCTTCTTATTTTTTTAATCTTAAAGTGAAGTTGAGTTTAGGGTTTTGAGATGGCAATTGCTAGGATTTTAAGGAGAGAAGAGATTTTGGTATTTTTATGCAAAAAACGTTATTTTAGGTCTAGGTGATTTATTTCCTTATTTTTAGGCTCTTTTAATGTTTTTTTAGGTCAAATTTGGTTCCTATTATGGTTAGGTATTAATTGGGGCTTATTTTAGAATATATTTTCTTGTCCATCAAGTTTTATGGAGCCCTTAAATAGGCCTCCAAGTTTGTATGCGTTTTTCAATATTATTGTTATAAGATATAAAACCTAAAATAAAAAGAATCAAAAATAAAAAGAAAAAGAAAATTGTGATGATGTGGAAAATTGTGAGAGCTTCAAAAGTTTCAGTTTTATATATATATATATATATATAGATTAAACAGCCTCAAGCAATAGTGTAAAAAAAAAATCACACAAGTATTAAGATAATCAAACAACCAACAACGCACCAAATTTATGTGAAAAAATCCCTCCAGTGTAGAGGAAAAAACCACCAGACAAATCCAATTAATTCAACATAGTAAATAGAGATTACAATACTTAAGTTTATAATTTACTTGAGTTCACAATAATTTCAGAATCTACAAAAATTAATCAATAAATCTCTAGGAATAGATACATATCACGACAAAAACTTGAAACCCAGTAGAACCAATAACGCAACAAGATCTTTGCTGTAAATGCTTCTATACTCTCTTGTACTTTGTAGCTTTGATAAACAAATATAAAACTTCTAGCTTTAAAATTATTCTATCACGCCACACTGTGTGCTCGAATTCTTCTTCCTTGTTATTTTAGTTTTTTCCTTGCTTAATTCGCACTAGCCATGCAAGCCCTGCTTATAAAGAAACAATATACCCTACAGCAGTTGTATGCATCTAGCCTCCCGTAGAGGCTATGCATACGACTTTGCATGATATATATACCTTATAAAAGCAAAAAATGCCACACCTCACGGTTCTCCGATCTCTTTCTAACATTAGAAATAGAATACTCTTTTTCCTACTAGTATATGAAATTAATCTAGTCTAACATGGAGTAAATTTAGTTTGTAGCATCACATTTCACGCTCATTAAGCTGCTTTAAGGCCACATGGGCTGGACCCTCAACTTTTTGAGCCAGTTTGGAATTGACTTTCATCAAATATCATGTGCCTTCATACAAGTATTAATATTTTACCAATTGAAGAAGGGTAGTTGTTTCCTTTATGTGCATCACTATACCTAACTAATACACACTTCTTTTTTGTCTTTGGATACAATTTTCTTCTCAAGGATTTGTCTTTGTGAACATTGCATATACATAATAATACATCCGAATGCATGCAAGGAGTGATTAGCTGTTGACTAATAAGAATCCAATGATTGAAAAGTTCTGTCCTCTAAATTTTGTGTAACTTGATAATAAATATTTTTTTCAGCTTTTAATTTGTGTAAATTTGTTCTCGCCATTTGAACTACTAATTGACAAACCAAGGGTACCATGTTAAAGAGGAGGTTGTCTATTTTAAAAATGATAAAAACTATTACTCACATAATATTACAAACACATAAAAAAACACAATTATAATTGTGACTTGATGTCACACTTTTGAGAAAGCAGTTGATTTGCATTCCACCCATATGCCAGTTATGAGAAATCGGTGCATAGAGTTGGTACCTCAAATGGTTATGCATAGTTTCTATCTCGGGTCTTGCTTGCACTCAAACTTTTTAGAGAACCCGAAGCTTTTTTTTTGCTAAATTTGAGGACCCAAAGTTGTTTGGAAAAAAGTGGCCCAACCGTATTGTAGAGAATTTTAGCTAGTTTCATAAGATACCTGCCTTTTGGATCAACTTTGTGGACAAAGCAAGTATCCTGGTTGGTTTAGCAACAAAAATTTAACATTTTCATTATCACATCACATGCATATTTAAAGATCTTTCTTTATCTTGGATTTAAGTAAATGAGATATATTCTTCTCAAAAAAAAAAAGTAAATGAGATATTGTTGGAAAGCTTGTAGTAGAAACATGACTACCACATGCAGCTTAATTCATTCCGATTTTGGCTCATATATAAGTACTAATTTTTAAGGAGGTTTAAGAATATTGATGAAAGTTTGCAATTCTAGCATTACTCGAAAAGTTGATAATTTGCTTCAATTGGATAGACATATTTTCTAATCAAACTTTGACCCCCGATAACGGGGGGTTTAATCAAACTTTGATATTTTGCCAAACAAAGCTCTGGGTTTGCTTGCGTTTGACTAATTCTACATTGATTAGAGCAAATAAGCCTAGTCAACACCTCAGTTAACCCTCCTACTCCCAATTGAAAAAAATTTTCCTAGTTTTTGTGCTTAGAGAATATTCTGTAGAGGTGAGAAAATAGGCTGGCGATTGTCATGAGGTGAGAAGAGAAAAATGTTAGACAGAGAATGAAATGAGACAATATCTGTTGGATTTAAATTTTAAAGGGCTTGAAATTGTGACCTAAAGTCGCCATTTTGCTTTTTACATAGATTTCTGGTTTTGAAGTCAGGATGGTAGCTTAGATATTATGAGTTGAAGTCACAATTTTTACCTAAGAAATCATGAATTCAAATCACAATTTTCTACTAAAAATAAATAAATATTGAATTGAAGTTTCAATTTCTGTTTCAATAACAAAAATAGTGAGCTATAGCCTCCTAAGTCCTAACTTAAAGCCCCACATCAGCCCATGGGCAGCTTTATGCATTCTAGCTTCTAGGTCACAAACTGTTTTTCCGATTTTATTTTCTCTTAGACCTTTTTTATCCTTAATTTTTTGGTTTTATTTTGAGTATAATTTAGGCGTAAATGCACTTTTGGTCTCTACATTTTGGATTATTTCTCAATTTGGTCCCTAAACTGATTTTGCTCCTACGTCATCCTTGAAATCAAAAAATAGATTTTATTTTGGTCCCTGCTATCAACTCACTAACAAAAAAATCTTACGTGGCTAATAGAGTGCATAAGTGGCATGTTAGATACTAACGTGGCTAATAATTTAATAATAAAAAATTTTATTTAATTTTTAAAAATGCCACCTCAACTCCACGTAAGTTTCTAAATTAAAAAATAATAATTTATCAGTTTTAATCAAATAAAAAAGAGGAAAAACAAAATTAAAAATAAAATCAATTAAGATCTATGTTCATCTTGATCATGAACACATAAGAACAACAACCTAGAATATTTAAACACAAGAACAAATGAATAGAAACCCATAATATTCCAAAATTTGTACCCAAATTCTTCGACAAAAATCAATTATATATTCAACCAAAATTATTATCCAAAACCATCTCTTTCCCAACCATCTCTTCATCGTGGGGATTGACCTGGGCTTCACAAGACCCACAAACCAACTACCTGAGGCTTCATAACACCCATTACCTGAGGTTTCGTCATTAGAAACAATCTGGGCTTCGCCGTGAGGACCGATCTGGGCTTTGCACCTGAGGCTTCACCATGAGGACCATCACAACAACATAGCCAACACAACCACCAATCCTTCGCAACCACCACCACCACATGTCTGGGGTTTCACAACAACACAACACACCCACAAATCCATAACCCACAAATCCAAACCAACCCACCACCCCAAACCAATCCTTCGCAACCACTACCACCACCAGTCTTGGGTTTCACTGTAGCACAACACACCCATAAATCCACAACCCACAAATCCAAACCGACCCACCACCCCAAACCAATCCTTCGCACCCTAAACCGATCCTTTGCCTCCACTGATCCATAAAACTCCATGGTCGAGCTTAAGAACTTAATCCACAAAACCCCATTTCAAAGCATTCAATCGACTATGAGAGTTTATCAACAAAAAAAAAAAAAAAAAAGAATCGGCTGGAGGAGAAAGATCAAAGAGAAGGAGAATGTGAATCAGCAAAGAGAGAGAGAAGAGAGTGAGAAGAATGAAAATAACTTTTTTTAATAATTTAATTTTTTAATTAGATTAATGTTTATTTTTAATTTGTTCTGAACTGGCATTTTTTATTAATTTAAATGCTAACATGGATGCTGACGTGGTATTTTTATTATTAAATTATTAGCCATGTCAGCATCTAACATGCTACTTATACACTCTGTTAGCCACGTGGGGTTTTATGTTAGTGGGTTGACGGCAGGGACCAAAATAGAATCAATTTTTAGATTTTAGAGACTAACCTATGAGCAAAATCAATTTAAGGATCAAATCGAGAAATAACCCAAAATGTAGGGACCAAAAGTGTATTTACGCCTATAATTTATTGGCTTCCTTACCTAATTTTTTTTTTTTTTTGGCTTATGTTTTGACTATATTTAAGGTATAATTTAATGGCCTCCTTCCCCATTTTCTTTCTTTCTCTTAAAACGTTTATTTCCTTCTTCTTTTTTGGCTATAATGTAGGGTTTAGTTTATTTAGTTAACATAATTAACCTTTTTTATTTATTATTTTTTTTTAAATTGAAGAACTTACCTAATTGGATAAATTTTAAAAACTTTAGGAGGTTGCCTAACTTGCCTAAGGCAAGAGTCGACAGTGTCACCGCATCAACCATATCACCAAGGTTTGAAATTGTGAGTTGAAATTATAATTTCAAATAAAACTATGAGTCGCAAGTTTGAGGCTTCTTATTTTCTCTTTAAAAAAAAAAAACTCGGGGCTTCTTCACCCTCGCGCTTCTCTCTCCTTCTCAATTGAAGAATTAATTTGATAATTATACAGTGAATTAAAAGTTTCTAAGAGTTTGTGTTTGCATGTGGTACCCTCTACTCATCTATTTGAAAAAGTTTGATGTGATAATGTGCTATTGAAGGTGTAAAAGAATTCTATATGCATATAAGCGTACGGAAAATTTCAAAGTCAACCTAAGAATGAAATGTATAGAAAAACATGTTTAGATCTAGGATATTCATTTTTCATTAGGAAAACAAGATCGATTAAAATAATGTACCATAGAAGTAGGTATGACTTTGTCTACGAATTAATAAAAGAAATGTAGTTAGCGTAAGGAAGACGCTATAAAGTTTGAAACTATTTGTCTTCTAGAGTAACCCTCCTTGCTAATGAAATTATGGCAGTTTATCTTAACTGGGCTAAAGCAATGAAGTCAAGATGAAAATTCACTCAACCGAAGAAAAAATTGAGAAGAAAATTCCACCTCTGCAATTTCAAATCAAGCAATCCTCACTCCTACTTTTTGATAGATATAAGTAATTCCAGTCAGTCAAATAAAGCATGTCTTATTGCTTTTTTCTGCATTTTTCACTCTCTTCTTTGATGCATTCTTGATTAGATTCTTTCAGGTCACCAATAGAAGGGCTATGCTACCCCATCAAATTGACAAAAATTACGCCTAGCATCAATAAAGTTCAAGAAATTTCAAAACTGACTAATTTGGTCCTTAATCTCAACTTAGTCAGTTAACATGGTCCTATTACTCATTTTCCTCTTCTTACTCTCTCAAACCTATATGTTCTCTCTCTCTCTCTCTCTCTGATTCTCTAAAGCGATGGCGAGCGACGGATCGCCAAACAAAACATGAGTAGATCTGAATCAAGTAGTGTGCTGTTAGGAATATGAAATAATTGTTGTAATTTCTTTAATTAGGTAGTTAGCTAATTGATTGAGATTAGGATTAGGATGAGTTCGTTAGGATTTGAGCACATGTAGCTCAGTTAACACATGACTTAATTTATAGAGCACAAGTTGAATTAACTAACCAATTATCTTGAACCATGTGGACCAATACATTAGAGCTAGTATCCTATAAATACATGATTGTAATTTAACATTAGAGATCAATTAGAGAATAAACCAATTTCTTAGTGCATTAGTGTATCTCTCTCTCTCTCTCTCTCTCTCTCTCTCTCTCTCTCTCTCTCTATGGAGGGTGACTACCTTGAATTAAGTCAATTTCTCTACAATTCCCATCAATCCACCTATAATTCCTATCCATCCCCATTAGGTACCATTGGGTTCCTAACAAGTGATATCAGAGCCAATGATTTTGAGACGAATGAGTGTGACCAAAGAAAACTTTGGAAAGAAATATGACAAATGGTGAACAAAGTTTTAGAGGATGTCAAGGATATTTCAGAGAATGTTAAGGCCTTGACTAAATCTAAAAAGACCATGAAAGAAGAGTTCTCAAGATTGCAAGAGGACCTTGAGAATATGATGGAAGAGAAGTTACAATCTCTTGATTCAATGGAACTCGAAGAACAAATTAAGTTCCAAGAATCTACTGCTGTTGTTGCAAGCCTAGACATTGATTTTTGTGTCAAAGTGGATAATGTTATCCATGTACACGCTGCCCTTGAAGTTTAGTCCAAAGAACCAACGAAGAAGGTGATGATGATCTTCCTAGAACCAATTCTTGATGCACTAATGGAGGCTTCCATTCAAGAGTCTATAATTCAAGAATTGGCATTCCAAGTGTCGGTGATCCAAGAATCCAAGATGCAAGCGCCAACAATTTTAATGGTTCTAGAATCAAATGAGGTCTTGAGGATACAAGAACATTTTAAGGTTCAAAGAACCAATAAGACCTTGAAGATTGCAGAACCATTGAAGGCTCAAGAATTCGAGCAATGTTTGAAGATCAACGAAGAAGAAACCTTCATGTGCACGGGACCACTTGTCAAAGAGAAATGCATGAATATGGTGATCAAAGTGTCACTAAGGTATTGGTCCATTGGAAGATCTCCTTTAATGAATATGTCATTTCACAACACCACCTTGTGGGCAAGGTGTTTTCAAGGGGAGGGAAATATTAGAAATATGAAATAATTGTTGTAATCCCTTTGGTTAGGCATTTAGCTAGTTGGTTGAGATTAGGATTAAGATGAGTTAGTTAGAATTTGAGCACATGTAGCTCATTTAACACATAAATTAATTCATTGAGCACATGTTGAATTAACTAGCCAATTATCTTGAACCATTTGGGCCAATGACATTAAAGCTAGTCTCCTATAAATACATTATTGTAATTCAACATTAGATATCAATTAGAGAATAAACCAATTTTTTAGTGCATTGGTTCATCTCTCTCTCTCTCTCTCTCTCTGGAAGGTGACCACATCGAATTAAGTTAATTTCTCTACAATTCTCATCAATCCCCTATAATTCCTATCCATCCCCATTAGGAACCACCAAGTTCCTAACATGTGCAGTGTGAAGTTTCAATGGTGGTAGTTAATACTTTAGGAAATCTGTGGGATTTGGGCGACTTGATGCAGTGGTGGCCGTTGGTTAACTAGGCAATATGGTGGGCTTGTCGTTTGGTGCATCGGGTTTGGTTTTCTAATGGGTTTTTTTGTAGGGGGGGGGGGGGGATCAGATATGTAAATGTATTGTTTGGGGATGGGTTCCAATACAATGGTTCGCGATGGTTTTACCGGTTTTGTGGGTTTTTTTGGTGGGTGGCGTTTTGGTGGTGGAAAACACAATTAGATTTTTTTTTTCTTGTTTTGGATTAACCATAGTGGCTATGCTATTCAATCAAATATATATATATATATATATATAGAGAGAGAGAGAGAGAGAGAGAGAGAGAGAGGGAATAGATAGGTCTGAGAGAGAGAAAATAGGAAAATGGCTAACAGGGCCAATGGTGTTTAGGGACCAAGTTGGTTAGTTTTCAAATATCTTAGACTTTGTTGGCATTCGCCCAAACCTCAGGGTAGATTAATGAAATTTACCCTTTCTTTTATATAAATTTGTTATTATTTTATCTACATTTCTCCCTCACATTCCGTTCATGTTTTGTCCACACATAAAAAGATAATTGCTCTATTTTTTTTCTTTCTATTTTCTACTTTCTTTTGGTAGATTTTTATTATTTTTTACAGCTCTGCTTAGGTTGGATGATTTTTTTGTGTTTTTAGCAAATTTGTTTTGGATTGATGCATTGTTTGTTAATTCCCATCACGAGTCCTCTCTCTCCCTCTTATGATTTTAGTTTGTATTATATATATATATATATATTGGTAAAGGGTAATATAATTAAGCAGCACCAAGGATTACGAAGTCTTGGTATGAAATACCCTAAGCATTCGAAAATAATTGATACAAAATAGGGGGAGGAGGATGTGAATACAAAACAAAGTTATCACTAATGGGAGATCCTCCCTTAGCCAAAATATCTATGCACTTGTTTCCTATGCGGTAGATGTGGTAGATGTGAGTTTCCTAAAAAACTGGAGGAATGACTTGCAATCAGATATCAAAGCATCACAAGGGTGAGAAGAGTCAGATATACTATCATAGGATGTGAGGATAGTGATCACAACGTTAGCATCTAGCTCAATAGAGAGTTTTTTTATGTTTAAATCCTTTGCTAAAGTAAGACCATCACAAAGGCCCTAAAGCTTAACTGCCATAGAGTGAGTGATTCCTATATTTCTAGAGAAACCACCAATCCAAGAACCTGTGTGATCTCCAATAAGCCCTCCTGCACTAGCTCTACCAGGATTGCCATGAGCTGAACCATCAGTATTAAGTTTTAAGAAGCCTGAGGGAGGGGGGGACCAATTGATGTGGATGCAATCATTGAAAGGCTTTCTCTCTTTGATAGAAAAGGAGAAGTGGAGTTCGAAAGAGGTGGATTTGATTTTTTTCACAATATCACTTGTGTTGAAAGCTTTATTTTCCATGACCAACTTGTTTCTAGCTATCCAAATAGCCCAAGTTGTGATCGGGAATGCTACACTCCATGGGATACAAGGGTGGAAACTAGAGGAGGTAGATGATGTAGACATCTTCATGATCCAGTGAAGCACATGAGGGGTGTGGAAGATTTGGGGGGTAGGAGGAATGCTAATGGTTGTCCAAATGGGGTAGACAACAGGGCAATCCCTAAGGATTTGGAGGATGGATTTTGGGTGGTTGTTACAGAGAAGGCATGAGGCTTCTGTGATGATTTTCCTTATAAAGAGGAGATCTTTTGTGGGAAAAGTATTATGACAAGCAAGCTAGAGGAAGGTAATAATTTTGGGGAGGGTGGGAAGTTTCCATAACCATTTCCATAACCATTTCAAGGTTAAGAGTAATGAGATAAGCCAAGTTAGCGTTGAAGCGGCCATTTAGGGAAGTGAGCCAAAAGAATTTATCCGGATAGGAATGGTGGATGGGTTTTGGAGTAGCCTGGATGATATCCAAAGAGCAGGTAGGAAGACTAATGGAAATTTTTTCTAAGTCCCATCTTCCATTTTGATCCCAAACATCACAAACCTTGAGGGATTCTTCCCCTTTATTCAGGGGGCCTTGGATAGAATTCTGGAGAGGTCCCTAGCCAGTCTAGTTATCCTTCCAAAAGTTTATGGAGTTTCCATCCTTAATGAGCCAACCAGTCCCTTTATCACATATGTGGTTAGCTTTTGAGAGGCTATCCCAAGTAGAAGAAATTTTCTTTCAAGATGAAAGATTTTGGGGATATTTTCTTTTGAGAGTAATGGCCCAAAGATCAGTGTAGTTTGAGTGGAAAGCCTAAATTCTTTTTGCAAGCAAGGCTAGATTTCGAAGGAGACTTTTTTTAATACCCAAGCCACCAAGACATTTTGGTTTTGTAATCGAAACCTAATTTTTTAGGTGGAGTTTTTTCTTGGAGTCAGAGTCGCCCCAAAGGAAGTTATGGTTCAACTTGTCAATTTCTTTACAAATCTTGGTAGGGAGGAGGGTACATTGCATGATGTGGGTCGAAATGGCAGTGGTGACTAAGTTGATAGGAGTGAGACGGTCGACCATGGAGAGGGAGTTCGCTTTCCAGCTTACAAGTCTATCTCTTAACTAGTTGATGATGAAATCATAAGATCTCATGTTCCTTCTATCTAAAAGGATAGGGGCACCTAGGTGTTTGCCAAAATTCCTGGTAAAGGATATTAGAAGTTCATTTTCCACCCTCTTACTATTTCTAGGGTCAGTCTTAGGGGAGAAGAAAATTATGGATTTTGAGTAGTTGATCTTTTGGCCAGAGATATTATAGAAGGTATCCAGAACTCTTTTGAGGCAATTCTTTGTTATAGCTTTGGCAAAGAGGATAAGTTCATCAGTAAAAAATAGATGTGTGAAAGTAGGACCATTTCTGGAGGTTTTGAATCCATGCCAGTTACCAGACGAGACTTCCTCTTGAATGAGCCAAGCTAGATATTCCATGCAAAGGATGAAGATATACGGGGAGAAGGGTCACCTTGTCTAATTCCTTTAAAAGGAAGGAAAGGGTTGAGGCGTTCACCAATTAGAAGGACAGATAGACTGGAGGTGGAGATGCAAGACATTATGGTGTCTATCCAATCAGTGGAAAATTGAAGAAGAGGATGGTGCATCTAATGAAAACTCACTCAAGTCTGTCAAAGGCTTTCTTTAAGTCGATCTTGATAGCCATGGTGCCTTTCTTTCTTTTAGAATTTGTCATGGTATGCACAATCTCTTGGGTAATGACGATAATGTCACTAGCTTTCCTCCCTGGGATAAAGCTAGCCTAAATGGGGTGAATCAAGCTGTTTAGGTGGGGCTTGAGTCTACGGATAAGGATCTTTGTGACTATTTTGTAAGGGTGTTGTAGAGACCAATAAGTCTAAGTTGATGCACAGTCTCAGGCTTGGCTGTTTTGGGAATGAGGCAAATGAGGGTGGAATTGAGGTCACATGAAATTTTCTTGGAATAGAAGATGTCTTTAATGAAGGATGTGACAGAGTTTCCAACAGTATTCCAAAATTTTTGGAAGAAAATGGGATGGAAACCATCAAGACCAAGGGCTTAAAGGAGAAAATTGCTTCTTTGATTTCTAAGTCAGTAACATTTTGGGCAAGGTGGTTATGAGCAGAAGGGGGGATAGAGGGGAAATTATGGGGCATAGGGAAAGATAGTTGCTCACAAGTTAAGTCAGAGGAGTAGAGGTTTATGAAGTGGGAGAGGATTTGATTTTGGATGTCAGGTGGGGAATAAGTCCAGTTGCCCATAAAGTCTTTAAGGCCCCAAATCTTGTTGTGATGTCTTTTACAAATGGTAGAGAGATGAATTTTTTTTTTTTTTTTTTGTTATAGTCACCTAATAATAGACATGGCAAAACGAATCAGAATTTTCTGACCAGACCCGATTAACCCACAACCCGTTGACTTGCAAACCTGATTGACCCGACCTAACCTGCTCGTTTTGCCACATCTACCAACGTTAAGTAGATTAAGATTGAGGTGTAATTCTTATAAAATATTTACTTATTCTTCTTTACTTAATATGTTATGTACTCCACTATAGTTTTTTCGTTCTTTACTTGCCACCTTCATTTTCTCTTCCTACTTTAAACAAATTGAAGATTATACAAAGATTAGTTTCTAGAAAACTGGAACAAGAGTTGCACCAAATTTGGGTATCAAGTGTTTAGTGGTAATTAGTAAGTGGTAACAGTATCACCAGTGAGAATCTAATCACAGTTAAGGAACTTATAAAAAATTGACAGATTGCATCTATTTCAAAAAAAAAAAAAAAAAAAAAATTGTTTGAAAAATACGAGTCAACTCGACCCAACCTGCAACCCGACCCGACCTACCCGTTTTTCCACGTCTACCTAATAAGGTCCATTTAGTTCTGGATTTCAGGGCCCAAAATTCTTTCTCAAGATTAAGTACTTGTTGGTATTCCATGTTCAGCTCTTTCTCAAGGTTAAGAAGAAAAGGGGAGTACTTGGAGCAAAGAGCAGCCTGAATACCATTTATTCAAGCAAGAAGCCACCTCTTTCTATGGAAGATATTTCCAAAAATGTCTTGATTCCAAATATTAACTCTTCTAGTGAAATCTTTAAAGGCAAGGATCGTGTTATTTGGGTGGGTGTTCCATGCATCTTGGATGATGTTTGGGAAGGAGGGGTCATTAAACTAGATGGTTTCTAGGTGGAAGGGGTAGTTGTTTCAGTTAGGGGGGGAGGGCAAGGTATCAATGAGGATGGGGTTGTGATCCGATGAAGTCCCAGGGAGGTGGATCACCTTAGTTTCTTCAAACAGAAGTTGCCAGTTGGGGTTGCAGAGAGCCTTATCTAGTCTTCTATGGACAAGTCTAGAGTCCCTTTTATTGGTCCGAGTGAAATGAGGACCTTTGTAGCCAAGGTCTAACAAGTTGCACTTATACAGAAAATTATTGAAGAGACATACGGTTGTGGTTAGGAGGAGTGCAGCTAAAATTTTCTTGATGATCCAAAATATCATTAAAGTCACCAGCTAAGAGCCAGGGCTGGGAGTGAGAGGAGGCATAAGCAGACAGATTTTCCCAAAGTTGTTTGCGAGTATTTAAGTTTGGGTTTGCATAAACAACAGTAAATAACCATACAAGGGAGGGATTTGAAGCACTCACCTGCACAAAGGCATGAATGGTTTGGTCAGTCATAGAGAGGATGTCCAGGCTTATGTCCTAAGAATTCCAAAGAACCCAAATGCCTTCACTGATCCCAATTGCATAAGAGCGGCAAACTTTGTCAAACCCAAGGTTAGAGCTAATGGAATCAAGCCTGTCTCCAGAGATGCGAGTTTCCAAGACTACAACAATAGTAGGTTTGTGAAGACGGATGATGTTAGAGAAGTTTCTGCAGAAATTTGAGTTGCCCGTGCCCCTATAATTCCAAAGTAAAACCTTCATTGGAGATGAATTAAAACGGTTGGCCTAATTTATCAGACCGGATCTCCATTCCCATGGAATTGGGGTCAACATTGCCCAGGGTTGTGGGTTCAACAGGATGCGATACAAGAGGCCCATCGTGTGAGAGTTCTGGCTCAGGGACAATTTGAAGCATAAGAATTTGAGTTTATCTAAAAATACAATCAACTTGGCTATGTATTTGAATGTGTTTACCAAATATTTGTGTAATTGATTATTACAAAAGCTATCTCTTATGCTTTTGGTTTCAATTTCATTTTGGTGGATATAAGTTTATAATTTTGTGATGGACTTTGATTGTTATAATAATATTTTTGAGAGAAGGAGAAATTTGAAATGTGCCAAAATAAAATACTTGAATATTTGAAAATTCACTTGTATTTAACAAAATCTATGAACAAAACAACCTACTATGACACAATTTAGAAGACTATAACCCATTTATAAAAAAAATAATAAAAAAAAAAAGAACAATATTACAAAAACACATCCAAAATATGTAAATAAATAGTAACCGAGATAGTAAGAGTAAATAGAAATATACATTTATAGAGAGAAAATATATTAAAAAAAGTTGTAGCATTTTTTTTTTTTTAAGAAAATTTCAACCTATGGCGTCTGCTTCTGATGATAACTCTTTATCATCAAACCAAGACATCAACCAGTTTTTAAAATAGACAGGAATTGAATACCAAATCTCTTATTCAAGCATTAGAGATTTTACCAATTGAGCTAACTAAAACCCACAAGTTGTAGCATTTGGAGAGAGAGAGAGAGAGAGATGCAATGAATATACATGGGCAATGGTTTATGTTCTATTTGGAAAGAAAAAAAGGGGGGTTTATAAGAAAAAAATTGTCTAAGTGTTAGAATACCTCCTTGAGTAAGTAAGTCTACTTTTTCTAAAGACTATAATTCATTTCTTTTAATGTTTTCCGGTTTCTACCAAATAAAATATATACCATGCACAATACAAAATATTTGGTTAAAATATTTATTTTTTCCTAAAGTTTTCCTGAATTTGCCCTTTCATCTCTAATATTTTAAAAGTTAGTTTTTTAGTATCTCCAAATTTTATTAGAGAATAAAAATGATATTAGTGGTGGGTTTATATATAAGAGAAAGTTTAAAGACACAAAAATATTTAACATCTGCTAATGTGACAGATTGTTAGTAGTAAATAAAAAAATAATGTCAGTGATAAACTTAAATAAAAACAATAAAAGCTTGTAAACTCAACCTATGAAAAAATTGTCAAATATGTCTGTATCATTACTCGTCTACTATATAAATATGATCATCCTCATCCACCACTTAAAAAAGAAAAAAATATTTACAAAAGTTGCGGAATAATTAGTGAGTAGTGTCCATGAATTTTTTTTCCCCCCTGGTTATCATTAAATAAAGCGGGCAATGGTTGATTGCAGGCTTTTATTCAATTACCCAATAAATCTTCCACTTCCAGTGGCTCATTGGCTCCCTTTCAATCTTGGAGTTCAAATAAAGCAAAACACTGAAGCAATTAGTCCTTTCATTGTTGCTTTGAGCAGTCTTTTTCTGTCATTTTCATTGATGTTTCTTTTTGGTCAGCTGTGAGAATCGAATCGATTCCCCCCTACCATTTCCATTTTGTCATTTCCATATTAAAAGCATATATCTTTTTTCTTATTATTTACTTTTCAATATCCATGGAAATAAAATTCTTAGCTAGAAACTTCCACCTTAAACTTTTTAAGTGTACGGGCAATTCCAAAAAAAAAAAAAAACTTTTCGTGTGGGACATAATGAAATTTATATTTATATATATATATATATATATATATAAAATAATAATAAGTAAAATTGAGAGAAAATCTAATTAAATTTCAAATTAGAATTAAATTAGAGTCTAATTTTACGCCATATGTCCCATCTAATTTAAGTTTTTAAATTTTTGTACCAAGTGAGTTAATTCAATGTAAAAATTGGATTTCAATTAGAGTTTCATTTTGTGCCATGTGTCCCATCTAATTTAAATTTTTTAATTTTTGTATCAAATGAATTAATTTATTATAAAAAACGAGAAGTACAATATAAGTAAACCATAAAAATATAATTTTTTAATGATTTTATATTTATGAGCCTTTTTTTGTATAACTAAAAACAATTCAAGTTAATAAGTTTTATATATATATATATATTAATAGTCAAACTAAGAGAAAATCCAATTAAATTCTAAACTAAAGTCTAATTTTGCGCGTGTGTTCCATCTAATTTTTTAATTTTTGTGACAAGTAAATTATTGAATGTAAAAACAGAAGAGTCTAGATCTAATTAAATTCTAAATTATATATATGTAATTATGATTGTTTTTAAATGTATCCATGCATATGCACGGGGTTACACACTAGTTAATCAATAATTTACTAATCAAATGAACGTGATTGAGTCGCATGTTTGCAAAGATGATTATTATTGTGGCAAAATAATGATTTGCATAGCTTTTGTTCCACTTTTTTTTTTTTTTTTTTTTTTTAGAGAGTTTCAACTTATGGCGTCCGCTTCTGAGCACTTTATTATCAAACCAAGACACCAATCGGTTTTTGGTGTAGGCGGGAATTAAACTTCAGATCTTTTATACAACCATCAGAGATTTTACCAGCTGAGCTAACTGGAACCTACAGCTTTTGTTCTACTTAAATCACTAACTTATATAGAAAAAAAAAATCATTAATATTGAGTATCATGATATCATGTTAACGGTCGTATATATATTTATTTCTCCAAAAAAAAAAAAAAAAAGGTCAATACAAAAGATTGAAAATATGGTAAATCCATAATTGAATTATTCAGAAACATAATAAATTAATCATGTAAAAAAAAAAAAAAAAAGTATCTTTTCCCCAGCCATTATTACCATTGATTCAACTCTTAGCAAGATAATTTATATAGAGGGTTGAAGAAGTTACAACATATACTGGGTGAGCTTTTGATGAATGATATGTAGCTGTTGGATGATGCATATAGAGAGCTTGTCATTGTTCTTTTATTTAAAAAAAAAAAAATCCCGATTTCTTTACAAGAACCGTGATATATAGTGCTCACTGCTCACACTATCATATCATTTCTTCACTCTATTTTAATTCTGAATAATGAATAATAATAATAATACTACTCCCTAGTCAAACCAAAGGAATTTGAACTCATGAATCATGATGCCCTCAACAAGAAATGAAAGTGATAGTCTCCATTCTCCACCCACCAATTAGGACGTCGTGATAATTTTGGTAAAGATGCTGGAACATTACAAGCAAGTTAATTGCTCATGTTATTAATATTAACGAAACATGTGTGTAACAGTACTCTAACTCAATAACACATTTAATTCTACCCAATAACTCAGATTCTCCATTTCTTTTGATTTACAGCAAGTCTTATGCCATGATTTACTACGTACACCTTAAGACATTATGCACTGTCAATTTTGTCATGGGTAGGGATTGCCTTAATTGGCATATCTATTACATTCGGTATTCAACTAAGGGCAAAGTTTGGTTCCAAGGTTTGGAGTTATCTTTACCAACCAGTTCTGTACGATGTATAAAATCATTCATGCATGTGACTAAAATTATATGACTAATCTTTTCGATCATTACATAATAAGTTAAAATATGATAGTTCCAAATAAGTCCGGAACCACACCTTGACTTCAATTAATGAATGAATGGTATAGTCCTGTGACATTAATGGCCTGTTTGGATAGAGGGTGAAAGAGGAGGAGTGGAGTGGAGTAGAGTAGAGTTGGCTAAAAATAAGCTAATTTTGTGCTAAATCTACTTTACTCTATTCTACTCTACTTCCTCTCTCTCTCCCTCAATCTAGACGGACCATAAGATCTGCTAAGATAAGGTGACAAATTAAGGGGAGGAACTTAGTTTTGAAATTTAAATATGAGTCATGCTAACAAGTGCCCTTAGGGCACTCATTAATAATTAATTTTAGAAAAATTTTGATATCACTTTTATAGAAAATAAAAAAAATTGTCAAAATATTAATTACTTTTTTTTTTATTTCCTATAAAAAATTTTTTTAAATAAATTATTAATAAGTGCTCTAAAAATACTCGTTAGTATTTTCCTTTAAATATAAGTGGGAAATAAAATTGAACCATAAAAGCCATGTACAGATTCTATATCATGGGGATCGGAAAGCAATAATCGACTTGGTACTCGACCACGCAGTCAATGATTGAAAAGTGGAACTAATCAAAGCACGTTGGATAATATTACGGTGTCGAAGTTTCATTGGCTTCATCAATGACAATCATCAAACCCAACAGGACAATCACATGTAACAGCTCATGCCGGTTATGTTACATTTGGCACAACACGAAATTGATCATATTGCCCACACTGCTTCATCGTACCCTGTCCCTGATCTTTGGGATCAATTTCTTTTTTTTTTTTTCTTTTTTTCTTTTTTTGTATACGTTTGACCAAAAAAAAAAAAAACGAAATTGATCATATTGCTTTTGTCTTTCTTGTCTCATAATCGTACATAAAAATGAAGAAAAAAGTTTAAAATAAAGCGAAAATGAAAATGGAAATGAAAATTATGAGATCCAGTAATATTGTCTAGACGCGGGGAAATAAGCGGTCGGGTTGAGTCAATCAGGCTGTGAGTCGATATTTTTTTATTAAGGAAAAAAATATATTTGCCATTAGAAAATAATGCAGCAAATTATTTAATATAAAATGCATTATTTTAAATTTTATCAATCATATCGAAAATAAGCTCAGCTAAATAAAGTAATACTGGTTCAATAATTTTAAATTACACAAATTCTAACATTACTAATCAAAACAAAATAGCACAAAAGATAATTAAAATAAACACACAAGTTTCATTTTTATACAATATCAACATCCCAAGACATAAAGCAAAATTACAAATGCTTTATTGAATAACTAATTTAATAAAAAAAATAAAAACATATAAGACATTTACAATCTTGAAAACTAATTATATAATTTAATATCAATTGTGGTTGACACTCTATTATAATTTGAGAATATATATTAAAGTTTGATTGTTTACTTATTTATACATGATTTCTTTTATGAATATCTTGTCATTGTTAAGCAATACACGCTATAGGAAATATCATAATTTATTTTGAAAAACCATTTATTTTGGACATAAATTGTTAAAAAATATGACTAAGTATCTATAATTTATGCTAATTTCATTGATATACTTTAGCTTCACTTTTTTCACACTTATGAATGCTTCTCATACATATCTATAATTTTAAATATATGTTTTTAGAGTTCGAATTTGGTAAGAATGAGTTGTAGAACTCATATTTTACACTATCTAATAAGAGATTACAACTTCAGTTTTTTAATTAAAATTTAATATATCGTACCACACTTAATAACATCTCAATAAACTCCTAATTTAGTTGGATATATATACGGGTATTAAAATTGATTAGGTGTGGTTGTACTTATTCTTAAATATGTGATAACATGATGTGGCACGTTGGGATTAGAGGGTGTAAAACTTGGGTTTAACACTCCATCCTTAAAGAATTTAATCTCATTTTTTTAATTCTACTATAACCAGATTATCTTGGCATGTACTTTGTTATTTAATATTTAAAAATCTTTACTCATTACAGAATCCCTAAATCATTCATCTACCAATTCATTGGCATGTAGTTATGTAAATGTCTCAATTGTTTCTTTAAAGTCATTGTATCTAAATGATGTTAAATATATATTTTTGAATTGCGTTATCCAAAATATTTTAAAAATTGATTTTTTATATAAAAAATTAATTAATTAATTAATAATAATAATAATTGTGGGGCCCGAGAATTTGGTCACCTCGACCCACTTTGTATTAAGCGCAACACCCGCGCCGAGGAGGAAGCAGTGTCCGAGGATGAACAAGAAAGGCTCAAATGGCCTAGGGACGTCGCCGAGGACGATCCTGTCCTCGGCTAGGCGAGATTATAGAAGAGAGGAACGACACACCATCAAAGGCAGCCCCTTAGAGCATCCGAAGGAAAATGACAGGTATCGTAGATCATCCATGGGAGCACGGTGGGGGAGTAATTCAGGAGGAAACTGTCACTTCCACATTAAATGCCCGTAGTCGACATTTTGGCCGCATTAATGAGGGAATGACCTATGAGCAGTGTTGCCTTGGTTGCTGTAACTCACAAGAGGTCTGGAAAGGCGACTAATGGGACAGGCACTCAGGTGTAGGCTTGGATGATCAATAAATGGAAGGCAGAGATTAACGAAATAGGACTATATAATAGGAGAAACCCTCTGTAGATAGGGGGAATTTCTGTAAGGATGACAATCCATAAATGAGAGAATGGCTCCTCGGATTGTGCCGAGGACCAACTTTCTTAATTTCTCCTTCAGTTCCCCTCCGTTTAATGGTCGTAAATGCCATATTGACCGTTGTCCATACGCTAACACCTAGTTCTTAAACCCATTCTCTACAAATTCATTGTATTGGGCTAGTTAGGCTTGAGTCCACTCGTCTAAGAACCGAAGTGCTCAAACCCAATCCCTACAATCAGCGCCGTCTGTGGGAAGAACTTGTGTGTTAGTGTGTGCGATGGACAATCATGGTAAGGCCGAGCTCCTATCAGCAAAGGTCCCTACAAGAGTCATTTTGGCAGTGGTGCATGCCAAGCGGAAGTTCCCCCTTTGTTTCCAAGAGAGTACACGCAGTTTTTGCCATAACTTAGCCTCCGCTCAAGTATACACTTCGAAGTACTAACTGCGCGGGGAGGACTACTAGATGGGGGATGGTCCTAGGGACTGGTTCTCGGCCCTCCTGCTTCGGGAAAATCAACGCGCGTTGGCAACATCCATTGATGATTGCGCAGCCAGCGACGTAGAGCACATGGTCATGATCCTGATTGTTCCCGCGGTGTTAGCTCATTTAAAGTTAGCAGTGGAACGCTACCGTTGGTTTCATTAAGGTTGGGGTGACAATCTCTCGTTACCATTAACAACACCAACTCTAAGTTCCATGGGAAGGAAAAACAACAACACACTTGCTCATGAAGCAATTATCATAAAGGAATGAAAGATTTAGAGAGTAAAGTAAGTAAAAAGTAAAGCCACATCTTTATTATATAAAGGAAAAGTACATCATACACCAAATGGCTTAGGCAGGCTTGTTCTAAAGCTAACTATAACAATAGATACTTAGGCAGGCTTGTTCTAAAGCTTACTATAAAAAGAAAGACCGAGGCAGGCTTGTTTTAAGGCTACCAACAGCAACTGAGCCCGTATGGATGGAACCGGTGATGAGAAAGAAGAAGAGGCAGAAGCACCAGATGGCCCCATCCCAAGATGTTCCCTTGATTCTCTCCAGTTTCATGATAATTAGGCATTAGAGGCGGCAACACTGGGGCATCAACCGTTCCACAGTCTCGCAAGCCTCCACCGACAAGTGAACTGGACGCGAATCACTACCAGCTTGAAGGGAGGGCAAATCCGCGCACTGGAGGGGAATATTATACCTCTCGCGAACCTTCCTCCTAACTGCAAGATACCCTTCCATCAAGGTGAGACCCAAACTTTGTTGCACCGAAAGGCTTATGTGATCTACACCCGCTTCGACTCTCAGCTGAAGGAGGAGGGTCTTCTTTCTCGCGTGGTTGAAAGGAAGGAACGTCTTTGGCCTCTGTTTCCTCTGCCCCCATTGCGTCCTCCAGGATCGGAGTGGCATTCTCAACTCCTGGAGGGGGCTCGGCTTCCTTGCCCTTGCCCTTCTCCAGGATCATCCCATTGCCTTAAGCCTTGATTACAGTCTTGGCAAGGTCCTTAGAGATGCCCAAAATGTGGAGAACTTAAAGTTCCTATTGAACTCAAGGGTTTGTAAAATGTGAGAGAACGATTCCCCCAAAGAGCCTTATATAGAAGGCAAAGGTTGGTGGAAATTAATCCCCGCCCAATTTCCAAAGAAACCACCAACCGCTAGATCTAGGTTGATCCACAGAGACATTAATGAGGATGTGCCTCGTGTACCGAAACATTAAGCACGCAACTCGAATAGCCAAAAGACGCCTCATAATTAGAAGCGGCAAAAAAATGGCGCAATGAAGCTCCTATCATATGCGAGGGCAGAAAGCTCGACTGCCCATGTCTAGGCCAGCGTTGGGCCAAAGGCCCAGTCCGTGGAAGAATCCCTCCTTGACGACATAAGCTCAAGGTCATTATCACTCTCGGGGCAAGCTTTCCAACGACGAGGACAAGTCCCTTTACTTCAAGAATAGCCTAGGCACTAAACAGAACCAAGCCTTGCATGGTCCTCGGACTCAAACCTATGGGGAAGCTAGTTACTTCAAGAAAAGCCAAAGCGCAAGACAGAACCAAGACCTTGCATGGTCTTCAGACTCAAGCCTATGGGGAAACTAATTACTTCAAGAAGAGCCTAGGTGCTAGACAGAACCAAGGCCTTGCATGGTCCTCGAACTCAAGCCTATAGGGAAACTAGTTACTTCAAGAAGAGCCAAAGTGCTAAACAAAACCAAGGCCTTGCATGGTCCTCGGACTCAAGCCTATGGGGAAGCTAATTACTTCAAGAAGAGTCAAAGCGCTAGACAGAACTAAGATCTTGCATGGTCCTTGGACTCAAACATATGGGGAAGCTAGTTACTTCAAGAAGAGCCAAAGCGCTAGACAAAACCAAGGTCTTACGTGATCCTCGAACTCAAGCCTATGGGGAAGCTAGTTACTTCAAGAAGAGCCAAGGCGCTAGAGAGAACCAAGGTCTTACATGGTCCTCGGACTCAAACCTATGGGGAAACTAGTTACTTCAAGAAGAACCTAAGTGCTAGACTGAACCAGAGCCTTGCATGGTCCTCGGACTCAAAACTGCGGAGAAACCAACTACCTTCATCAAGGATGCAAACAAACACAAGCCTATGAGCATCTCGTAAAACATTTCAAAGTACTTTGAGCTTAACTCCACAGCGTAATCAGCAGCTAACTGTCTTCTTAAGGATTAATATTGTAAAGCCATCCCCTTAATATTCGATTCAGCAAAAGCAAGCCATATTATCAAGGCTCAATTATTAACCAAAGTTTAAATGGGAATTATCACTATGGACTTAACATTTTTTAGCTACCGATTCAAAATAAAAGGTAAGCTACTACAGAGATTGTACAGCTAATAATCAAATCACAAATGATAAAAGTAGCAGAACCCATCACAATAACAGTACGCACATAATATGAAGAACGAAATCTTATACATTCAATCCCAAAGTCGCTTTACAATGTTCAAAAAAAAAAAAAATGAAAAGCCTAAAGCAAAAGTACAACTGGTGCCAACCAAAGGGGCCTACTTCCTCAACTTTATTTTAAGTTCTTCCTTGGGGAGCTGGGCTGAGAGGGTCTCAGGGTCCTTAGGGCCTTTAGGTGGAGGTGCAACTCACAGGGGATCAGCTGAAAGAGGTGCCTCCTCAACATCAGACGCCTAGGCTTCAAGAGAGGGTCTTGCAGCACCCTGGAGCGCTACCTAGTCTGGGCCCTCGTGTGTCTCATGCGCTCCAGAATGCTCGGTTTCCTTGGCAAGCCTGTCAGAAGTGGTAGTGGCCAAAGCAGCTTCGCTTGGAGCAGTACCAACTTCCTCAGAGACCACCTCAGCCTCGGAATTAGGTGGAGCAACCTCACGAATGGCCGGTGGGTAGTACACATTTTCCACCTTCCACAGGTCAGATGAGGCCTCAACTCCAGCTTGTCTGAGGGCTTTATTCCAAACCTAGGAGCAGTAGAGCCTGCACACCCCAGGGACTTGAATTTTAAGGGCAGCCTCTATCTCAGACACCCCCGAGGCATAAGCCTCCTCCTCGGCTGCCTCTTTAGTGGCCTAAGCCTCCTCCTTGGCAAACTCTGCCTCTACCTTGGCCCGTAAGGCTTCATCTCGGGCAAACTCTACAACGTTCTTGGCTCCCTCTACCTCGATCGCATTTTCTTCAGCTCGGCAATTTGCTCTTTAGCAATCATCAGCTGTTTCTCTGCCTCGAGCAAACGCCTCGTTTAGTCCTGAGCCTGTTTTTGAGCGCTAGCCAAGTCGGACACCGCACTATCTCTGGCCTTCATCACCTCCTTCAATTCCTCATTCACCTTCTTAAGGTCAACCTCGGAGTTCTTAAGGGTCCGCGCGGCATCCTAGTGCTTGTCACGCTCCTGATCCAGGGCCCTACTCTGATTATTAGCCTCCTCCTCCAGCCTAAAGGTGGCCTAAACAGCCTGCGAGTTGAGACAAGCACACCATAAGTTAAAGACCGAAGAGCAAGATTCAATGAAGGCACAAGTGGCAGAGGCCTTACCATGCCCAGATACCTCTTGAGATTGAGGACTACCTCCTGCCTCCTCAAGTCCCTCAACTCGGCCATATCAATTGGCAGCAGCAAAGACCTCTCTAGTGCATCTGCCACATAGTTGCCATTGCCTCCTTGGAAGTCCCTGAGGGAGGCGTTGTCCATCAAGGGAGCCCCGTGAAGCATCGGCACAGAGAGCCAAGCTTGAGATTCAGGCTAAGTATCAACTTCTCTGTCCTGGCCCTGATGCCCGGTCTTTAGCTATTTCGGAGATCACCGATCTTCATCCTCTTCCTTGGGGGAGCGAGATCTATCAACCCCATAGGCAGCTTGCCTTTATCCTTTTTCTGTTTGGGATTAGAGGGCTCAAGCCTTGGTGACAAGCTTGGCTGAGGGGGAAGAGGCGGAAGCTTAGGCTGGGTGGAGGGCCTAGTCTGAACAGACTGGGGCTTGGCGAGAGAAGGAGGAAGCTTGGAATGAGACCCCCTTGGCGCATCCTTCCCTGCCTGACCCTCAATCAGATCGAACAGGTTGGTTTGGAGTTTCCTCTTGAAACCCATTTCGACCTGAGAAGAGATCCCCTCTGATAGGATGCCTGCTTCGGTCAAGTTGGGATCAGCAAGGTCACCAGAGAGATCCTCGGGCGGACCGACTTGGTCGAAAGTGCCAAATTCGTCCTCGGACAAACCCAAATCCACGACTTTTTTTTCTCTCTCTATGCCTTTTCCCTTGTCCTCCGCAGCCTGATGGGACGAAGAAGGGCCTGACAAAGAAACAACCTCTGGGATAGGAGACCCTTTAGGAAGCAAGAACCTGTGTTCCACCACAGTAATCTTGTGAAGCCGAGGATCCTTTGCTCTGATCATGTACTTCGGAGCTGAGAACAATTTCTATATTGGGTCGTATCCGAGGATTTTGTGGGCGGCCTTAACTTGATTATCTGCTTCATTTACGAAGATCTCTGCCCTAAGTACGGTTTCCAAGTCCGCCTTGTTGACCAGGTGGAAATGCTGTTCAAAAGCGTGCGGATCTGCAAAAAAAAAAAAAAAAGGCATGTTTGTATTAACAACCAAGTAATGTGGACTATGATAACGAAAAAGGTCACCCTCTTTCCTACACTAAATGTCCCACCTGGTGTCCCTTCCATTGTCGGACAATGAAGGCCGTCGTGCCACTCCCCAGATAGAATTAGAAAGTCCTTATTTAACCCCTTGCTAGACTCAGGGAGGCACTGGATAAGCCGAACCCTATCCTCCCTCGTCTTTATGTAAAAGGATTTGCTCTTTAGGTGTTAGAGATTGTAGCACCAGTTTACGTCGTGGTAAGATAACCTCAACCCCATCTTCTTGTTTAGAGCGTCCACACAACCTAGAATCCTAAACACGATGTTGAGGTACAAATTTTCGGGCCTTGATTTTATTAACCCACACACAAAAATACTCATATAAGCCAATACATTATTTTAAACCCACATAAATATTCCCACATATATTCTCCAAATATTCTCTATGTTATTGGGCCTTCACAAATACTCCATACACAAGCCCATAAATTGCCTTAGGCCCTCTCACAAATGCTACCTATTATATCCCATATATTACCCAACTTAGATTTTCCACAAATAATACTCACCATATTGCTACCAAAATTGGGCCACAAAACTACACTACCTCCACAAAAGCCAAACAAATACCATCTAAAGCCCGGTACGATCCGGCATCTCTAAAAACCGGTACGATCCGGCATCTCTAAAGCCCGGTACGATCAAGCATCTCTAAAATCCGGTATGATCTGGCATCTCTAAAGCCCGGTACAATCCAGCATCTCTAAAGCCTGGTACGATCCGACATCTCTAAAAGTCCGTTGCTACACTGCAATATTTTATAAAATCCTAAATCATTTTGCAAAGCCCAAATATTCATTTGCCACCAATTTTACAAAGCCCAAATATTCATTTGGCGCCACTTTTACAAAGCCCAAATATTAATTTGGCGCTATTTTTTCCAAAGCCCAAAATGCTATTTTGGTAAAAACAATTATTTTACACTCAAAGCCCAGTTATTAATATTTGGCACTACTATTAATTTTACACTTATTCTACAAAGCCCAAATATTAATTTGGCACTATTTTTTCCAAAGCCCAAAATGCTATTTTGGCAAAAACAATTATTTTACACTCAAAGCCCAAATATTAATATTTGGCATTACTATTAATTTTACACTTATTCTATAAAGCCCAAATATTATGTTGGCAACTATTTCATAAAGCCCAAATGTTATTTTGGCAACTATTTACAAAATCAAATACTATTTTAACACTTGTTACTCATCTCTCAAAAATATTGCTTCCACAAAATCCATGGAAATTATATCTATTATTTCTATAATCAACTAAACTACAAAGCCCATGAATGTTACCCATGGCAAAACCTCTCATTTTGTAGGATTAACCAAACCCAAGCAAGCTTGTCTACCAAAGCCCAACTGGGTCGGCCCAGCCTACATAACAAAATACAACAGTTGTTAGCTTACGTAAAGTGACCAGCCAAAATCTCAGCACAAGCAGCTGAGGCCTTTCCTACCAAGTCCCAACTTGTCTAAATCAAGTCAGAAGAGGACACGTGTCCCTCAAGGGCTAAATCCTTCCTCACAAGCTGAAATCCCATCACTCCTCATGTGACATAATGCTGGGACGGATGTGACAGAAAGCTGAAAAAGGGTCAGCCAGTTGAAGCTCCTCTCTTCTCCAACTCATTTCATCAACAAAAAAAAAAAAAAAAAAGACTCAAAGCTACCATGACAAGGCCTTTGAAGCTCCTGAAACGTGATGGAACCAGCTCATTTTCATACCAAAAATGTATATTCTCAGGTTCATGAACCAAGCACATGAACCCCAAATGGAGAAACTTAGGGAAATGTGGTTTGGAGGACACTAAGGGAATCCCAGCAGAGCTCCCAGCAAGGGCTCCAAGGTTGACACCTGGCTTGGAGTGGTCCAATCTACCCTAGGGAGTTCTGATTCTAATTGCAGCATAACCAAGGTCATTAGCCTCAAGCATGCTCTAATCCAACCAGCCAAGGCTAATCAGCATTTAATGCTAAGCCAGAAACCCAGCTGTTACTACCCAAAACATCAACAACCTTTTAAAGTTGAGCTTACTACTCTTAGCTAAAAATCCTAAGAATGTTTTCCTAAGGATTTTCTGAAGATTGGGAAATATTTAGCAAAGATTATTTGCTAATCACCCTCTAAAATCTAGATATAAATAGAACTCTCCATTAATGCTTCAGGGAGAACCAACTAGCTCACAACCAACTCATTAAGCTACACACCAAGATTCCTCCTTAACTTTCCTGCAAAAAGTATTCTCTAAGCTCTGAAAAATCACTGAGTTCTCAGTCTCAAGCTCAGAAACCGAGTTCCCCAGCTCCTAGTCACAAACTCCTCTTTTAACTCTAGTCATAAAACACTTACACCAGCAGAAAGCCCCAACAGACCTACTTATATTGCTCACTCTTTGCTATACACTTTCACTCATTACTCATATTACTCACTATATTCTCTCACTCATTCCTCATACTACTCCAAATGATTACCTCTACTTACTACATATGCTATACTTATGAGCATGCCATGGCACCATAATGACCTTGCTGCACTAGCTGGGATCTATCTCTCTCCCTTCATCTCACACTAAGTCTCTCCATTATTTGCTATTATGGAACCCATGATATTTGTTTATTCATTTACTATTAATGGCTATGATATAACCGTGACTATTGAATTTTCCCCCCATATTGTTGTCTTAGAAGACTCTTCTCTAGAATTAACAGATGCTGAGTCTGAAAAAGTGGACATTTCTCTTAATTTGTGAAGTAGCTAACAATTAGAACTTATTCTGTTTGTATTATTTTACCGCTGGGCCATTTTCTGCAGAAACACTTTACTGCTGGGTTTATCTTCTGCAGAAACACTTTACCGCTAGGCCATCTTCTATGGAAACGTCTTACCGTTGGGCCATATCTTACAGTATGCTTTTAAGTTATGCTAACGTGTGTGCTGTAGGGATTATTTGTGCGCCATTCTTATCAATTCCAATCTAAGCCCAAGGCATAAAATATAGTGGATTTCTTGGATCTTCACCGATAGCCTTTGGGTCGTGCATCAAGCCCATCGTTGAGTTTCGGTTTAGACCCTCCGACCCATTGTAAAACTTATTTGTCGGAAGGAAACCTTTTTCACCCCCAACATTTTGGCGACTCCGTTGGGGAGTCTACTGAAGCCAAGAGTTCACCATGCCTCTTAGGTTGCAGAACAGTCGGCAAGATGGGACTAGGAACACTGGTCCCCCAACAGCACAAAGCTATCACAGTCAAGCTCCACAACGAGAACAAGCTAACCAACATGAGGTCAACCAAGAAGATTCTGATCACCGATTCTTTTTCCTCTTGGAAACAATACAAGGAATGTAGCAAGCTCAGTTCGAGTTTGCTGAATCTTTAAGGGTCTTGAGAGAGACTCAAAGTCCAACGCCCCAGCCATTACATGAAGATCCAGATCGTAGAACACAGCAAGAGAGGGGATCAGCTGCTGGGAACCCCCAATCTGGTGAGCAAAATGCTTCTTTTCTTCAGTTTGTTACATTATCTGATCTCACTACTTTGCTGGAGAAAGAAAGGCTTAGCCAGCCGAAGGAACCAAGGCACTTTGTTTCGTAGGCCACCTTACCCAGCTGAGTTGTTATGCAAGCCATATCTGGAGAAGTATGAGACTCCCACCTTCTCTCTTTATGATGGGAGGAAAGGAAATGCGATTGAGCATGTCAACAAGTTTCTTGATTCCATGGGTCCTTTTGCCGGAAATGGTGATCTTTGCTTAAGGGAATTCTCAAAATCTCTTACCAATCGTGCTTACACATGGTACTTCACTTTACAACCAGGTTCCATTGCTACATGGGATGACATGGTTGAAAGTTTCTGCTCAAAGTATTTTCACGGAGAGGAAAAGGTTACTATCTTCACTCTTCACAACACTAAGCAAAAGTCCTCCGAAGGACTCCTCGATTTCATCCGACGGTTCAGAGATGCTGCTCTTGATTGTTATGGGCAGTTCAAAGAGCAAGAGTTGGTTAAGATTTGCATCGACAACATATCCCATGAATACCGAGCCCATTTGGAGAATCTTGATATTATCCAGTTTGCCCAACTGCTCTAGAAGGCTCGTAAGACAGCCGTATCAGTCAAGCCATCCGCAGTTGAAAAGCCCAAGTCTGAAAAGAAAAATGCTCCTCAGGCTCTCACAGTCTCCACCAATGAACCAATGGTGGAGGAGAAACGAAAAAGGGAAGAAGGGGAAGAGTATCCTCCTATTCTGTGCACCGATGAAGAAATGAATGCTGTCATTGACAAATGGGTGGCTGATGGAGTGCTTAGGCTTTTCAAGCCTATCCTTGAGCCCACTCCGGAGGATATGCGAAAACCCCTCTATTGTCGGTATCATAGATATGTGGGTCATGGGACTAGAAGTTGTAGAGCGATCCAAGGGACGTTTCACCGGAAAATTTCAGATGGCACTCTAAATCTCACTCGTGAACAGGAGGTCCAACAGAATCCACTGCCTCAGCATTACAAAGGGAAAGCCACAACTGCTGTACTTTTTCATAATGGGGCTGATGACAATGAGACTACCAACGGTACAAACCTGCCTCTAGCTGCTATCTCTGCTCTTCAAAGAAGTCCTACCTTTTGGACTTTGTTCAATCAGTTGGGGCTCAAAGATCAGCAACTGAAGCACTTGTATCCATTGCTTCCAACTCTAGAACTCACTGCCTCACAGTTGAAGCTCATGCCAGCCGTGCCTTCTTGGAAACTACTAATGTCATCACCTTCACCGACGAGGATATGGAGGTACAACACCCTAATCATAGTAAACCATTATATATTGCTGCTCAGATTAATGATGTTCACATAAGGAAAGCACCAGTCGACACTGGTATATCACTTAATCTTGTTCCAACTAGCACACTTAAAGCAGCTGGGATCGCACTCAGCAGAATAGCTGAGGCTCCCATTGAGGTTTTTGGCTTTGCTGAAATTCATGAATGCACTATTGGGAGTATATAGTTAGTTCTTAAGGTGGGGCCTATTGTTGCTCTCACCAGATTTCATGTTATCGATTCACCTGTTTCTTATCATGCTCTACTTGGGAGGCCATGGCTCCACAAACATAAGCTTGTGCCATCTACTTACCACCAATGTGTCAAGGGAATATTAACGGTAAGCCTATACGCATCCCTGCAAATCCTACACTATTTGATCTATCCGAGGCACACTATTTTGAAGCTACCTTTTATGATGAGCTCACCCCAAGCGAGGAAGATTCTACTTTAAGACCTGTTGGGATCCCTTTACCCAGCTGGCAGGATATTGAGAATAATCTAGAAATAGACATGAGATCTTTCCTTGATGAAAGGAAAAAGAAAAGAGAACGTGGGGAAACCTCCAGCGGTGCCTCACAGCCACATTGTGTACAAGTCCGGCTGCCGGATGGTCGTTTGGGGTATCCTTTATGACGGTATGCTGGGCCTAGCTGTCTCAAACAGAAGGGTCCCGGACTGAATGAAGCAAGCACTACGCCAACATGTTGTTATACTCAAGAAAAAAAGCACTAGCAGAAGAAGAAAATCTACCCAGTAGTCTGGCAGAACAATCTGAAGAGCCCCCAGCGGTAACTAATTTCTCAACTGATGTGGAGCTAGAAACCATTAATCTCAGTGATGATCCTAATGTTCAGCGACCAACTTCAGTTAATGCAACTTTGCCACCACTGGAGAAAGCTCAACTCATCTCATTATTAAAGGAGCACATTGATGTCTTCACTTGGGAGTACCATAAGATGCTTGGTTTGGATCCCAACCTAGTAGCAAATGCTCTTAATGTGGAACTAAGGGCAAAGCCAGTAGTACAGCCCATGCGGACCTTCCATCCTGATGTTGAAGCTCAAATCATTCAAGAAATCCAGAAGCTTCTCACAGCTGGGTTCATCAAGCCTATCATGCATTCAAGGTGGCTTTCAAACATTATACCGATCAAGAAAAAGAATGGGCAAATACAATGTTATGTTGACTTCCAGAATCTTAACAAAGCATGCCCCAAAGACGAATTTCCAGTTCCCAACATGGATATGCTCATCGACTCAGCTGCTGGGCATGCTATGTTTTCATTTATGGATGGCTTCAGCGGCTATAATCAGATCAGAATATCATCTAAAGATGCAGCCAAAATAGCCTTTCGAACTCCTATTGGTAACTTCTACTATACCGTCATTCCCCTTGGTCTCAAAAATGCTGAAGCCACATATCAAAGAGCTATGACTACAATCTTCCATAACATGATGCACGAAGAGATCGAGGACTATGTGGATGAAATTGTTGTGAAGTAAAAAACCAAAGGAGATCATCTTGCTATCTTACGAAAGGTTTTTGAAAGGTGTCAACTTTACAAGCTACGCATGAATCCACTCAAATGTGCTTTTGGAGTTACGGCTGGGAAATTTCTGGGATTTCTTATACACCAAAGAGGCATAGATGTTGATCCTAATAAGGTACAAGCCATTGCTACTATGAAGCCATCTGCAACACTCACACAGCTCAAAAGTTTCCTTAGTAAACTCTCATACATCCGGCGGTTTATTCTGGGTCTCACTGCCTTTGCACCACTGCTAAAGAAAGGAAAACCCTTCCGCTGGGGTTCCAGATATCAGCAAGCATTTCTCCAGCTACAGCAACTCATAACTAAACTGCCAATCATATGTGCACCCATACCAGGGAAACCGCACAAGCTGTATTTGGCTACCAATAACGAAGCAATAGGGGCACTCACAGCCCAAGATGATCAAGAAGGGATTGAGTGACCGGTTTATTATGTTAGTAGAAAATTAAAAGATGCTGAAACCCGCTATTCTAGAGCTGAAAGGGCTTGTCTTTCTCTAATATATGCTGCCCAGCGACTGCACCATTATCTGCTGGCTCACACGATACAACTCTTGACAAAATCTCATCCAATCCACTCACTTTTGAGGCGACCAGTTCTTTCCAGGAGGCTAGCACAATGGCTCTTGCAATTATCTGAGTTTGAAATCATATCAATCACCCCAACAGTTGTAAGGGGTCAAGCCATTGCTGATTTATTGTCAAACTTTCCTGGCGAGGACTGCTGGGATATTATTAACGATGTATCTGGAGAACTGCCAGCGGTTGCATTGGTGGAAACAGCTGGGGCAGTTTGGACTTTGCATTTTGATAGGTCATCTACCACTTCTGAAGGAGGGGCTGGAATAGTCCTATCCAACAGTACTGGAGAAGTAGTAGGTATGTCATTCAAGCTCAATTTTCCATGCACCAACAATATGGCTGAGTATGAGGCATATCTTACTGGCCTAGCATAGGCTCGTGAAATGGGTATCAAACATCTTCGAGTGATCTGAGAATCAAATCTAGTTGTTTGCCAAGCTAAGGGAGATTTCGCACTTAAGGAACCATCTTTAGCTCCATATAGAGCTATGGCTCAAAGGTTGGAGGACTCTTTTGAAGAATTCAATATTGAACACTCCCTAAGGTCCGACAATTGCTTTGCCGATGCTCTAGCCACATTGGGATCAAAAGTCAGATTTGAAGGTGCTACTACGGAGGTTACTATTGTAAAAAGGCCAATCCCAGTGGTACAAATGCTGAGGGAAGAATTCTCTAATCAACCGCTGGGACAAACAAATTGGCGGTCTTCCATTAAAGTAGCACTATTGTCATCGAATGAGAAGAATCATTTAAAAATACTCAAAGATTATGCTCTAATGGCTGGAGATTTGTACAAAAAGCTACCTAGAGGAGTTCTAGCTAGATGCTTGAGCCCTGGTGAGTCCACTAAGCGATTAAAAGAAGTTCATGAAAAAGCTTGTGGCGCCAGCGGTTCTGTCAATCTCTACAGACGCCTTTAGCGATTGGGATATTACTGGCCAGAAATGGGCAAACAGGCTGCCATTGTTCAAAAGCAATGCACTAACTGCCAAAATATCTTTGATCAGATGGAATCATGTGTAGTTCTTACTACCAGCGATTGGCGTGTACCCTTCCTTGAGTATCTCATAGAAGGCATCTTGCCCGACAATCATGAAGAGGCCTACCGCTTGAAAAAGTTGGCTGCTTGCTATTTTGTGGAAGGAGGTATTCTTTTCAAGAAGGGGTTCAATAGGGAGCCTTTGAGATGCTTAGCGACCCCCGAAGCACAATCAGTTATACAAGAGGTACATGTGGGAGAGTGTGGCGACCATCAAGGCAAAAGGCGACTTCTCCACCAGCTGCTCAATCTGGGGTATTTCTGGCCCACAATGAAGCAAGATGCAACTGAATGTGTGAAGACATGCCATACTTGCCAAGTCCATGGAAATCTCATACATACTCACCCCACCAACCTTCAAAACATGATGACTCGTAGGCCATTCCATACTTGGGGGCTTGACTTAATAGGCCCTATTAATCCACCATCCAAGGGTCACATTTGGATACTAGTGGCCACTAAATACTTTACAAAGTGGGTTGAGGCCATCTCCTTAAAGAAGGCTACAGGCCCAACTGTTGCTAATTTCATTCAAGAGCACATAATCTGCAGGTTTGGTATTCCTTACAAGATCATTACTGATAATGGCACTCCTTTTGTCAACAAAGATGTCCAAAAATTTCTTGACCATCGCCACATTAAGCATCGCAAGTCCACTCCTTATTATCCACAAGAAAACGGTCAAGCGGAAGCTACCAACAAAGTGCTATTGAGAATTCTCAGCAAAATGGTGCATGAATTCGAGGGTGGCTGGACAGAACACCTGTTGGAAACCTTGTGGGCATACCAAAGCTCAAGCAAAACAGCCACCGGGCAATCACCATTCTCTCTTATATATGGTACTGAGGCTATATCTCTCGTTGAGCTATTGGTTCCCACACCAGGGGTTGTTCATGGACAAGAAACAGACATAACTGCTGCCACTTGTGCAGAAATTAGAACTACTGACCTTGAAACCTTGGAGGAGACGCGAAATCTCGCTTATAACCGCACCCAGTGGTACCAGCAGCAGATGGCCAATGCTTACAACAAAGCCACGAAATCCAGGGTTTTTGTCAAGCGACAAATGGTTTTGAAGGCAGCAGATCATATTAAAAGGAATCTCTCAGCACCCTCAAAATTTTCCCCAAGTTGGGTGGGACCCTATCTTATAAGGGAAGCCAGCGCCAGCGGTTATTATCGTCTAGCTACAGCAGGGGGTGAAAGTCTCATGGAACCTATCAATGGCAAATGGCTTAAGTTGTACTATGCTTAATTCAACTTTCAAGTATGTACCCATTAACTCTCTTTTGTATGGTTTTAAACCACTCATACTACTACTATGCCAATAAAGAATTAAGCATTGCCTTTTGCCTCAAACACAAACTTCTCATGCTTACGAATTCTCCAATGTTATTTTTCATACGCAAATATATTTACTCTAAACTGTGGATGAGATTATAGCCCTAACAGCTGGGTATTCTGAACCAAAATAGTCATGAACACAACGAATATTTGCAAAACTATGTATATGATTTCCATGGCTATATTTTAGCTTGAATATACTACTTTTTGATAAATGAAGTATTTTTCATAAATCAAATTTGCGTACTTGTTCATAAACCAAAAGCACAGCTGGGGAAAATATTAAGTTACTACACAAAGTTTATATGGCTGGTGCACCTCTCCACAAAACATAGCCTACATAGCTGAATAAACTCAACACACAATTGATTTCATTACATCATGACAAACTGTCCAAGACACAAACTGCTAATAATGATAAATAAAAAAAATAAAAAATAAAAAGGAAGCTAGTTAAATAAGCCATCGCCAAAGGTTCCCTCTGAGGAAGAAACACCTCCAGCTGACGATGACTTCGTCAATGCATCTCTCTGACTCAGCAACAGTGCAAGCTCAACTCTCTTTGTTGCTATCTCTCTCTCAAGATCAGCTACTTTCCTTGAGAACTCATCATCTTGGGTAATGCAAACCTCAGTAGCAGCACGAATCTTGTCAAGGATGAATTGGACTCCAAACTTCATGAATAGCAAGTCCTTAAGAGCATTTTTCCACTCAAGTGCTTTCTCCAAATTTTCCAAATTTGAACTCTCAAGCTTTGTACACTGCATGTCTAGCAGCACTGCAACAAGCAATTGAAGACCAGATTTCCTCAAAGAGACACCTAACTTACATCCAGTTATGAAGTGTGGGTGTTTTCTCATAATTGCTGCCAGCAGTGGCTGGCCTTCTTCTGGAATTTCTAACCGCTGGAATATGACAGTATCATTTGAAAGGGGGTGAAAGTTAGTTGCCACTTTTTTGTTCTCTTCATCTTCTGCAAATCTTTCTAGAAATTCTTCAAGGCTCATTCCCTTAGCAACACCACTGGAAGACTCACCCCGTGACTCTACAAGAGAAAAAAGACATGGTTGTATCCCTAGCAATAATAGAAAAACATTCGCACAGCCAAGTGTTATTTGACAAGGAGTTCATTTTACTATTCACGTGAACAATTCGAAGTTATCATACCTGGAATTTCTTTGTCATGATGTGCATCATGAACGATTGGAGAAACAGCTTGTTCTTGGCTGGGCATACCAACAGCAGCTTCTCCAACAGTAGTAGCAATATCTAGGTCCTTGCCAGCAGATTCCTCACTGGATTCCCCAGCAGCAGCTTCTCCAGCAGTGACAGCAGCAGTAGGGCTTTCACCAGCCATCTCTATGTCTCCATTAATTGAACCTAGAGAACAAAGGACGTCAGTAGAGGGAACACGGGAAGAAACCGAAGCAAGGAACAGTAATTTACCGAAATCAGCAGCCATACCCTCAGAATCATGCCCCTCTAATTGCATCTCTCCACCAGAATGTTGCAGCATAAAAATACACAGTTAACACCAAAGAATGAAGGCAAAGAAGAAAAGAAAAAGAAAAGCAAAAAATAGAAAGACTATAAGAAGATAAAGGCTTCGAAAAGATACCTCTTCTGAAGTTTCAAGGATCTCTGCCCTGCTAGCACTGGTTTTTCTTCTATAGTGCTTGGTTGGTGATAATGAGCTAGCAAGAGCATCAGCTAGGGCACTGGACTTAGTAACCTAAGCAGTACCAAAGCTGGATTGAGCAACCGCTAAGGGCTTAGGGCTGCCAGCCCTAGACTTTTCAACACCTGCTCTCTGTCGTCTCACCTTCTTGGCCTTGTCTTCGGATGAAGGTGATTTGCCACAGAGCCTTTTGGATGTACCAGTGGCTGGGTCAAACTAGGGGGCTTTTGCAACGACATTCTTTTCACTCCATTCCACGGGAACGTTACCCCTATGGACCACCTAACCATTCAAATCAGCTCTCCACTCGGCAAAACCCAAGTTATGTCTAGCAGCCCAAGACGAAGTTGCCTTTGTGTTTGGAATGAGTTGGGCATTCAAAGAAGGCTTTCTCAAATGAGGGCTTATCACCACTTCATTAACTTCTCGGCTTTTCACATAATTCTCAAAGGCACTCATCACCTTCTTCCAATACAATTTCATACTTGGGGTCGCATACCCCTCACGATGCCTACTCGAAACCAAAATTCTCTCTACCTTATTAGCCCAATATGCTAGGGCTGTACCGTGCACTAATGGTTGCACTGCATCACTCAAAGCACAAACTATGGTATTAATGTCTGGAACATCCTGGCTAAACCTGAATTGTCTCATAACTCTATGTGGGTTGTACTGTGTTAAACTGAATCTGTCACCTCTTAGGTATGGGATAAATGAGGGTGACATGATGAGCAAGAGATTGGGGATTTTCTCATTGTCATTCAGCCTAAACTCCTGGGATCCAGGTCTGGCACTCGGGAATGGATTTGGGCATTGAAACCCAGCAGTAACGTATGAGTACAGCTTCTAAGCAAAGTGACCTCCATCATCCAACAGTGTAACAGAAGAGAGGTTCCACACCTTCAGCCCCATCCATTTCATCAATAAGGGTAAACCATCTTCAAACCCAAGAAACCGAAGCTCACCATCAGGACCAATAGGTCCGATCACCCAATTGCTCGCCTTTATGTCGCCAACATCTTTACCAACATCTTTACCAGCTCATTTTCATATCAAAAATGTATATTCTCAGGTTCATGAACCAAGCACATGAACCCCAAATGAGGAAACTTAGGGAAATGTGGTTTGGAGGGCACCAAAGGGATCCCAACAGAGCTCCCAACAAGGGCTCCAAGGTTGACACCTGGCTTGGGGTGGTCCAATCTGCCCTAGGGAGTTCTGATTCTAGTTGCAGCATAACCAAGGTCATTAGCCTCAAGCATGCTCTAATCCAATTAGCCAAGGCTAATCAGCATTTAATGCTAAGCCAGAAACCCAGCTATTACTACCCAAAACAGCAACAACCTTCTAAAGTTGAGCTTACTACTCTTAGCTAAAAATCCTAAGAACGTTTTCCTAAGGATTTTCTGAAGATTGGGAAAGATTTAGCAAAGATTATTTGCTAATCACCCCCTAAAATCTAGATATAAATAGAACTCTCCATTAATGCTTCAGGGAGAACCAACTAGCTCACAACCAACTCATTAAGCTACACACCAAGATTCCTCCTTAACTTCCCTGCAAAAAGTCTTCTCTAAGCTCTGAAAAATCATTGAGTTCTCAGTCTCAAGCTCAGAAACCGAGTTCCCTAGCTCCTAGTCACAAACTCCTCTTTTAACTCTACTCATAAAACACTTACTTACACCAGCAGAAAGCCCCAGCAAACCTGCTTATACTGCTCACTCTTTGCTATACACTTTCACTCATTACTCATATTACTCACTATATTCTCTCACTCATTACTCATACTACTCCAAATGATTACCTCTACTTACTACATACGCTATACTTATGAGCATGCCATGGCACCATAATGACCTTGCTGCACTAGCTAGGATCTCTCTCTCTCCCTTCATCTCACACTAAGTCTCTCCATTATATGCTATTATGGAACCCAGGATATTTTTTTATTCATTTACTATTAATGGCTATGATGTAACCGTGACTATTGAATTTTTCCCCCATATTGTTGTCTTAGAAGACTCTTCTCTAGAATGAACAGATGCTGAGTCTAAAAACGTGGACATTTCTCTTAATTTGTGAAGTAGCTAACAGTTAGAACTTGTTTTGTTTGTATTACTTTACCGCTGGGCCGTTTTCTGCAGAAACACTTTACTGCTGGGTTTATCTTCTGTAGAAACACTTTACCGTTAGGCCATCTTCTGCGAAAACGTTTTACCGCTGGGCCATATCTTACAGTATGCTTTTAAGTCATGCTAACGTGTCTGCTGTAGGGATTATTTGTGGGTCATTCTTGTCAGTTCCAATATAAGCCCAAGGCATAAAATATAGTGGATTTCTTGGATCTTCACTGATAGCCTTTGGGCCGTGCATCAAGCCCATCGTTGAGTTTCGGTTTAGACCCTCCAACCCATTGTAAAACTTATTTGTCAGAAGGAAACCTTTTTCGCCCCTGACACACGTTAATGGCGCATTGGGTAGGGGCTAATCAAAAGCGCCGAAGGTAGTCCCTCATCACTAGCCCCATAGGGATCCTCACACCAGCTTCTAGGAAGGCGATTATTGGGATCACTACTTCACCCGCTTTCCTCCTAATATACCACTCACCTTCCGCACAATACCTTAAACCCACATTACTGGGTATCCTATGATCAGCAATGAATTTCTCCATCGCCTCCTCAGACTCAACCAATCTCTTGAACCTACCCATCCCAGAGAATGACCAAGAGATTCTAGGGAAAGTAAAGGAGTAAAGGGAAAAGAAATTCAAAAGGAAGAAAATATGAGTCAGAAAGAGAAGAAAACTTATAGAAACGAGGAAAAGCTCCCCGGGCAAGCTTTTTATGCTAAAGTGAGACATAAGATCGTTCGAAGACTTGACCAAGTTCAGAGTATGTGCGCAAAAGCTCTTAAATGCAAAAGTAAAGAGGCAAATCAGTTCAAAAAAGGTATTTATACCCCCAACTAAGAGTAACCGTGTGGGTTTTCCCGCCCATAGAGTCAAAAAGATCCCCTATCGTTCGATTATCATCAACCCGTTGAATGTGGGAAGCACAGAGCCACCAAAATTTAATGTGGGCGCGCTCCATGCACCGAAGCGTTAGGAAAACACCTTGGGTAGGTAAAAGGACTCTAGCACTGAAGGAAGACAAGGCTTGCCAAGATATAAGGAGGGCTCGAGGACATCAAAATCCTCCTCTCCACAATAAGAGACAGACCGTAGGATTTTGAAGGGCTATTGTAGGACCCGAGAATTTGGTAACCCCAGCCCACTTTGTATTAAGCCCAAGGCCCGCGCCGAGGAGGAAGCAATGTCCGAGGATAAACAAGGAAGGCCCAAATGGCCTAGGGATGTCACCAAGGACGATCCTGTCCTCGACCAGTCAAGATTATAGAAGAGAGGAATGACACACCATCAAAGGCAGCCCCCTAGAGCATCTGAAGGAAAAGGACGGGTATCATAGATCATCCATGGGAGTATGGTGGGGGAGCAATTCAGGAGGAAACTGTCACTTCCACATCAAATGCCTGCAGCCGACATTTTGGCCGCATTAATGAGGGAATGACCTCTGAGCAGTGCTACCTTGGTTGCTGCAACTCACAGGAGGTCTGGAAAGGCAGCTAATGGGACAGGCGGCTGATGGGACAGGCACTCAGGTGTAGGCTTGGATGATCAACAAATGGAAGGCAAAGATTAACGAAATAGGACTATATAATAGGAGAAACCCTCTGTAGATTAGGGGGAATTTCTGTAAGGATGACAATCTATAAATGAGAGAATGGCTCCTCGAATTGTGCCGAGGCCGTAAATGCCATATTGACCGTTGTCGATGCGCTAACGCCTAGTTCTTAAACCTATTCTCTACAAATTCATTGTATTAGGCTAGTTGGGCTTGAGTCCACTTGTCCAAAAACTGAAGTGCTCAAACCCAGTCCCTACAATAATAATAATAATAATAATAATAATAATAATAATTGAAACTGCACAGAATCAATAGGCTGAATGCTCCAGCTTCGATGGACTAGTAGTTGTTGCGAAGGCCTACAAGGATGAACACACTATCAAAGGAGACCGGGGTGGACCGGCCAAACACCTTCCGATGGCTAAATTAGTTTCTCACAAGAATGGAGTTCCAACCTTTTAGGAGTAAAATATCATAATGCACTTACCTTGGTTTGATTCAGACCGGTCCTTATATAAAGAACCTTGGAGCGGTTATTAGCTTAGTAACTTCTCCAAAATTCGTGGAAATCAGTGAGTCCGAACATAACTTCCTTAACGGCTATAGAAGTTACAACCGCTGGTGGAAGTTAAGTATATGAGGAATTTATGGCGATGAACATGGGTTGGGTAACTGCTCCAAGATTTTGTGGCTCGAATCCTCCACGCACGTGAGTGAATCTATAATTGAGGATTTCCCAAGTATTATGTGGTCGTCCATGTGCATTGTCCATGGACGACCTTTTTGTTCATAAGTGGTGTTATGTGATCGTCCATGTGTTTTGCCCATGGACGACTCTTTTGCTCAGAAGGTCCGTTTGAACATTTGGCTAATTGATGTTCATGGACGATCCCTATGAACGAACCAAAGACGGTAATTTTTTGCTGTCCCATTAGTCCCCCCCTGGTTCAAGGGTCGTCCAAGGATATTGTGGGGATTTAAATCACGCCTTTATGGTTCTGGCCTAACTTTTTTTCCTTTCTTTCTCTTTTTTTTTTTTTATGGGGCCACATGTCATGATTTTCTTGGTTGACTTGTTGCGTCGATTGCATTTTTCAAAGGGACTACATGTGTCATCTTCTAAATGGCTGGTGACGCTTCCCTGACCCTACTTATGGGCCCTATAAATAGGCACATTCTCTTTCTTGCCATTCACCTTTCTCATAATCTCCCCTTTGCCATCTCGTCTATAACCCTCATCTAGCCCTCGTCCTAGTTCTGTCAGGTATTTCCTCTTCCTTCTTAGGTTTTCATCTTAATCTTTTATTTTAGTCATGTCTTCTTCTAGCGGTAGTACAGAGAGAGAGATAGACGAGTACCAGGATGTTTCTTCTGGGAGTTATGAGAGTGGTGAAGGTAGCACAAGCTATAGTAGTAGTAGCTCCTCAGATGAGCATTATTTGTCTAAGGTTTCTGGTATTTCCCTAGAGGAATTCCAAAAGATGCAACGTAGGACGGCCTCTGGAGCTGGGACTAGCTCGTCCAAAAAGCAGTCTAGCCCTTCTCAAGATAAGGAGGAGGAAGAGGAGAATGTGATATACAGCTATGCCCCTGAAGTAGTGTCCACCCTAGATGCCCCTAAGTTGAAAACTCTTGTAAATAGATACCAAATCCCTAGGGAGTTCAAACCTTGTCTACCCAAGGAAGGAGAATGGTGTTGTTCTCCTTCTTTTGGTTTGGGAGTATATACGTCTTACCTTTTACTTGGTCTTAGGTTTCCCCTAAATTCTTTTTGTAGAGGTCTTCCCCATAAGTTGGGTATTGGACCGAACCAGCTCAACCCCAATGGATGGAGGACGGTAGTTGCCATGCAAGTGCTATGGCGTGAAGCATTGGAAGGGGACTGTCCTATAATAGTGGACAAGTTCCTCTACTATTATAAGCCCTTAGAGATAAAGAAGTCCGCTGGTTTTTACCAGTTCTCGTCTAGAGGCTCTCACTATAGTTTAATAAAGGGTCGTAGCTCGTCTGATAGGCTCTAGAAAACAGAATTTTTTATTATTTCCAGAAATTGGGCTGGAGACCCAGTAGATGTGGGTAATACCCCCTTCCCATCTTTTACCAACCCTCTAGGTCGCCTTCATCTTGAGGGTATGTTTCCTTTCCATTTTATTTCATTTCTCTTTACATTTTCTAACTTTCGGTCGACTAACCCCCTTTTCTTTTTTATTGATGCAGTTGTTGTTCATCCACGCTTGGATAAATTTTACTTGGACCGAATTGACCAAGTTCGTGCCTTCCCTGGGAGAACTTTTCACGATCTAGTGACTCTCAGTCGTCTAGCCACTTGGGGGCATGGCCCAGAACCTACTGCTAAGAATCTTGGTCACAAGGAAACCACTCGTCGAAGTATCGTCCATTCTTCTTTTCTTACTTTCTTCCTTTTCTTTTCTTTTCTTTTCTTTTCTTTTTAACTTGATTTTCCTCGTCGCAGGAATGACTACAATGAGGGAGAATAGGAAAAAAACCATAACTAGTGGGGACAAGGATGCCATCGCACCACCAATCATCCAGAAAACTTCATTCCAAATAGGGAAGAGAAAATCTAAGTCTATATCCAGTGCAGTGGATCTGGACGACCTTCCGAGTCGTCGAGGTCCTAAGAAGCAAAAACTTAGCAAGGCTTCTCTTCCCAAGGTTCCCAAATTTACACCCCCAATGATAGACTTGGACGAGCCTCCAATAGATATGAAGCCTATCCAAACAATTCATCCCGTCCAGACTGATCCTACTCCCCCTCCAGCTAAGACTCCTCGCAAGCCTCATCCATCAGAGCTATCTGGGCATCCTTCTAACCTAGTGTTGGACGAGAGCTACGCATGGAGGACGTTCAAAGGAATAATCACTGATAATTAAGTCAATGAATGCTAAAATATGTTAGTGAAGGAATTTGAATGCTCTAGTATCCATGACCTCTTTAAGGTATGAATTTCATTCATCCTTGTGTGTTTTTAGTAAGTTTTCAAAATAAAAATGTCTAACTTTCCTTCGTCCACACATAGGCTATGTCAAAGTTTTATATAGCGATGTGCCAGGCCAAGGAGCTCTGTGTGGAGGCCAAAATGGCTAAGGAGAAAGCTAAGGAGCTGAACAATGAAATTATATTAAAAAGGGGGGAGGTGATTAGGTTAACTAATGATTTTAATCGTCTGCAAGGAAGTGAGACGAAGCTGAGGAACGAGGTGGAGGAGCTTAAAGCAAATGCCATCAAGAAAGACACTCACATTGCTTACTTAGAAGGACAAGTTTCTGGGTTTGCTTCGTCCTTGGAGAAAGCACCTGAGGAAGCCATATCAGCTTTCAAGAAGTCTGACGAGTACAAGAATCGTCTAAACAGTCACTATGCTACTAGCTATGAGGACTTCCGTGCTGATGCCAAGGAAGCATTTCCTGACTTGAATTTTGACTCCTTCAATCTTCCTCTTCCTACAGAAAGCTCCTTGCTGCAGATGAGTTCTAAGGATGTCAACGTAATGGACGATGCTAGCAACGAAGTTACCCAGGATGACCCCAAGTCTAGGGGCAATGTCCCCAGTGGTTTATCCAAATGAAGTTATTTATTAGTTTAATTTTATTACAGGTGCTCGTTGTTTTGGGCTTTGCTCTTTTTCTTTTTCTTTTTTTAGGATTTATTCAAGTACAATTCTCTCATCCAAATTTATGGACGAGCTTTATGAATGATCATTCATGATATTACTTCTAAGGGTTTTTGGACGGTGGTCGTCTACCCTTGCATTTTCTGACTGAATGAATGCTTTTCGTTTCTATTGTTTATTGTGTTTGAATATGCCATAAGCTTTGTGAACAAGTTTTATTTATATCGTCCATATCATTTCTGTGGTTGTGGTGTTCACCCACTTATGGACATTTTACCTCGTTTTGAACATATGGACGAATTTCTTCTTGCACTGTCAAAAATAGAGTAACATGAATCCATGTTTGCCATTCAAGTATAGTTTGTCCATGAATGACGTCTTTTTGCCAGCTTTATTCGTTATTCAAACTTGGGATGATCATTTACTCGTCCTTAATGAAATTGTTCCCAACAAATGCTCGTCCCTGTGTTGGATTGTTAGGTTGGTTAAATTCGTCTATGGGCTTGTGGTGTTTTTACACGCACATTACTCGTCCATGGTTTAGGTGATCATACCTTAGGTTTTATCTTGTCTTAAGCTTGGACGGATATACCTTAGGTTTATTTTTCTTGCTTTATCTTTATTTGAAGGAAAGCTTATAGACGGTACATTCTTGCGTCCAAGGATTTTTATTCGTCTTTGGCTGTTTATCTTCTATGGATTATTTTAAATGAAATTACAAAAATGGATGATTCCCATACAATCATACATATACTTGGAAATGCATCATATATATATTTGGAAATCCATGCTATGTAAGCATTCGTCCACAGTCATGGCACATGCTTGAGAGCTAGTGCCTTAGGGAATTAAAAATACTTACACAACACAACTTCGTCTATGAGCAGCACAAAATACTTATACATCTAAATCACAGTAGAAATAAGCAAATACTATAAAATAACATTGAACATATTACTTCAAACGTCCAAAGATCTCATCCATGGCAATGTTCGTCCATGATTGCCCTTCATTGATAGTATCTTCTTAGGTGTTCAACATTCCAAGGGTGCTCTAGCTTTCGTCCATCCAAGGCTTCCAAGTAGTAGGATCCTTATCTCTTGCAGTTGATAACCCTGTAAGGTCCTTTCCAATTTGGTCTTAACTTCCCATGGGCCGGGTTTTTGGTGGCCAAAGAAACCCTTTTAAGGACGAGATCCCTAATGTTGAAGTGCCTGGGTTTCACCATGGCATCATATTGCTTCCCATAAGATTTTTGTACCTCGCTATTCTTTGCTCCACATCTATCCTCACCTCATCTACAAGGTCGAGGTTAAGACGAAGCTGTTCCTTGTTTTTTTCATCTTGGTACTTTATCACCCTATGGCTAGCCATGTGCACCTCTGTGGGTATAACAGCTTCACTTCTGTAAGCTAGTTTAAAAGGAGTTTCCCCCGTAAGAGTCCATTCTGTTGTTCTGTAAGCCCACAAAACACTTGGTAGTTCATTCGGCTATACTTCCTTTGCCCTTTCAAGCCAAGTCTTGATAATTTTCAACAAGGATCAGTTTGCCACTTCTACTTGTCCATTAGCCTGAGGTTGGGAGGGTGAGGAGTAATGGTTTTTGATTCCAAGTTGTTCATAAAATTCCCTGAAAGGTGTGTTGTCAAACTGTCGTCCGTTATCAGACACCAGAACCCTAGGTACTCCAAATCTGTATACAATGCTCTTTCAAATGAAGTTTTTGACATTCTGTTATGTAATCTTTGCTAATGGTTTAGCTTCTACCCATTTAGTGAAATAATCTATTCCTACTACCAAAAACTTCATCTATTTAGTTCCAGTTGGAAAATGGCCTAAAATATCCAAACCCCATTATGCAAAAGGCCAAGGAGCCATCATTAAGGTAAGATATTTTGATGGCTATCTAGGAATATTACTGAAACGTTGACATTGATCACATACCTTAACACATGCCTTAGCATCAGCTTGAATGGTTGGCCAATAATATCCTACACGGACGACCTTGTGGACGAGTGATCTGGCTCCTGAGTGATTACTACATACTCCTTCATGAACTTCCCTCAATATGTAATTCGCCTCGTCTAGAGCTAAACACCTTAGGTAAGGCTAGGAAAAATCTCTTTTGTAAAATACTTCGTCCATAAGGATGTACTTGGCTAATTTAACCCTGAGCTTTCTTGCTTCGTCCTTCCCTTCTAGAAGCCTTCCATCCTTCAGGTATGATACTATTGGGGTCATCCAATTTTCCTCACCTTCTATTTGCAGCATTTCTGGGAAGTCTATACTTAGCATGTATTGTATTTCATCAAACTCGTCCACTGCTTCATTCATGGAGGCTTCTTTTGCCAGAGTATCTGCTTCTATGTTCTCTTCCCTTGGGATTTAAACGAAATCAGCTTCTTTGAATTTCTTCACAAGGCATACCACCTTCTTTAGATATCTCTTCATTCTGTCTTTCTTGGCTTCACACGTCCCATTTACTTGGCCTATGACCAACTTAGAGTTTCCCAAGACGAGTATTGAGTTTGCTTCTATTGATTTAGCCAACTCTAACCCCTTAAAAAGGGCTTTATACTCCACTTCATTGTTAGTTGTTTGGTACTGCAAGCAAACCTTGTGCTTCAATTTATCTCCTTTTGGTGATTGCAAAAAAACTCTTATACCTCCTGCATGCAGTGTAGACCATACATCAACATGGACGACCCATTTTTTGTTGTCTTCTCTTCCACCTAAGCCTTCATAACTTGGAATGAATTCTGCAATGAAATTAGCTAAGGCTTGAACCTTTGTTACATTCCTCGGTTGGTATCGAATGTCAAATTCATTGAGTTCAATTGCCCATTAAATTAGTCGTCCTACAGCTTCTAACTTGTTCATTGCCTACTTGAACGGATGGTCCGTCATGACATTGATGATATGAACTTGGAAGTAATGTCTTAACTTCCTAGAAGCTGTTATTAATGCAAAAGCTAACTTCTCTATCAGTGGGTACCTTCCTTCTGCTCCTCTGAGCACTCGACTAATGTAATAAACAGGCTTTTGTACTTTCCCTTCCTCCCTGATCAATGCTGAACTTATGGCATGTGGGGACACCGCTAAGTACAGATACAGCTCCTCTCCTAGCACGGACGGACTTAACAATGGAGTCATGGCAAGATAGTCCTTTAAATCTTGGAAGGCCTTTTGACACTTGTCCATCCATTCGAATGCCTTCCTAAGAACTTTGAAGAAAGGCAAACATTTATCTGTGGCTTCAGAAACAAACCTGTTCAGAGCTGCAACTCGTTGAGTAAGGGATTGGACTTCCTTGATGTTCTTCGGTAGTTCCATGTTCAATATGGCTTGGATCTTATCTGGATTTGCTTCAATTCCTCTTTTTGAAACCATGAATCCTAGGAACTTTCCTGTCAATACTCCAAATGCACATTTACTTGGGTTCAGTTTCATCTTATATCACCTAAGTGTTTCAAAGGTTTCCTGAAGATCGTTCAAATGGCTTCCCTCATCTAAGCTCTTCACAAGCATGTCATCAATGTACACCTCCACATTCTGTCATATCTGTGGACGGAACATGTGATTCACCAACCTTTGATAAGTTGCCCCTACGTTCTTTAGACCGGAAGGCATCACCTTATAACAAAACAAACCTTGACTGGTAATAAAGGTCTTTTCTTGGTCAGCCTCGTCCATCTTTATCTAATTATATCCTGAAAAGGCATCCATGAAGCTCAACAACTGATGGTCAGCTATAGAATCCACCAATTGATCAATGCGTGGCAAAGGATAACTATCCTTAGGGCAAGCCTTATTCAAGTTAGTGAAGTCTATGCACATCCTCCACTTGCCATTTGCCTTCTTTACCATCACCACATTGGCTAACCAATCCGGGTAATAGACTTCCCAGATAAACTGTGGTATGGTCAGCTTCTAAACCTCTTCCTTAATAGCCTTATCTCATTCAGAAGCAAACACCCTCTTCTTCTGACGAACAAGCTTCGAAGAGGGGTACACATTCAATCAATAAGTAATTTCACTTGGATCAATTCCTGGCATGTCGTCATAACTCCACGCAAAAACATCGATACTCTTCCTTAGAAACTAGACGAGGTTTTTTTTCGCCTTCTCCTTCATACTTGTTCCAATTCTGGTGAATTTTTCAGGATCATCTTCTTGAAAAAGAATATCTTCCAGTACCTTAGTGGGCTCTGCAACAATCCTTCTCTCCTCAATACTCATTATCTGCACCTGCTCGTCCAAAGCCATCATGGCTAAATAACATTCTCTAGCTACCAACTGATCTCCTTGTGCTTGTCCTATCCCGTATTTCGTAGGGAATTTGACTGATAGATGGTAGGTAGATGTTACTGCGTTCCAACTGTTCAAGGTTGGTCTTCCAATAATAGCATTGTATGAGGATGAACAATCCACCACGAGGAAATTGACTTCCTTGGTTATTTGTTATGGGTATGATCCCACCACTACAGGTAATGTAATGGTGCCTACAGGCTGTACCTTCATTCCTCCAAATCCTATCAATGGCAAACATACTAGACGAAGTTGATCTCATCCAAGCCTCATCTGCTGGAAGGCAGGATAGTATAATATGTCTGCAGAACTTCCATTATCCACCAACACTCTCCTGGTTGTATAATCCGCAATGAGTAAAGTAATGACAATTGCATCGTCATGTGGGTGATGGATTCTCTCAGCTTCCTCGTTCATGAATGAAATGGCTGGCTCGTCGGTCTCCCTCGTCCTTAATGACCATCCAGAGAGTTGGACGTTCTGTACCACCTTGAGATTTGTTTTCTTTGATTTGGAGGACTGCCTCATTGAAATTCCTCCTATGATAACCCTTATTTCTCCAAGTGGGGGCCGTGATGATTCTTCCATCTTTCCCTTCAACTTCTCTTCTTTATGATCCCTTCCAATGAAGTGCCTCAACTTTTCTTGTCTAATGAGATTCTCGATCTGCTGTTTCATGTCATAACACTCATCTGTGTCATGCCCATGATCTTTATGGAAGCAACAGTATTTATTCTTATTGCACTTGTTAGGATCTCCTTTCATCTTCTTTGGCCACTTCAAGGAAGGATCATTCTTGATCTGCATGAGCACTTGATCAAATGGGGCATTTAAGGGTGTATAATTCTAATTCCTTGCTAAAGGGCCTGGCTTCTTGTTATCTCAGTCCTTCTTATCTTCCATTTGTCCCTTATTTAGACGAGGACCTTGTTCGGAGTGACGCATGGGGTTTGCTTCCATTCTCTCAGATCTCTTCCTCTTCTTAGCTATGATTGCGTCTTCTACATTCATAAAGTTTTGGGCTGAATGGACGAGTTTAGCCATAGACTGAGGCTCTTTCTCATAAAGCTTGTGGATGAATAAGTCTGAGTTAACTCCATTATGGAAAGCCGCCAATAATAACTTGTCGTCTACCTCGTCCATCATGAGGGCTTCCCTTTTGAAACGAGTGATGAATGACCGCGTGCTTTCATTCTCTTCTTGTTCTATGGTTAACAGGCTAGACGAGGAACACTTGTGTCTTTGTCCTCCAATAAAATTATTAACAAATAACTTGCTCAATTCTTCAAAAGAATTGACTGTGTTTAGAGGTATCTTGTTGAACCACACTTGCGCTAGTCCTTTAAGGGTGGTAGGGAAGGCTCTGCACATAATCTCGTCTGGAACCCCTTGGAGATGCATTGTAGTCTTGAAAATAGCATATGATCAAAAGGATCACGCGTTCCGTCATATGAATCCAAGGTAGGCATTTTGAACTTTAGGGGTAAGGGATGACCATTGATGGAAGCCATGAAAGGGGAATCTGTTGATGAACCAACTCCTCTACAAGATTTGCCCTTCTCATGTTCTCCCTCATTTCATCCATAACCTTTCTCATATGATCCATCTCCTTCTCCAAGTGTGGCACCCTTCGCGAAGTGGTGCCCCTTGATTGACTTTCGGGCTCAGCATTTCCCCCTCTGTCTTCTTGACTTTGGGCTTGTCCTTCAACATATCCTTCACGACACTGCCTCAGATTAATCTCCTTAGTCAACTTTTGGTTCTGACGAGTTAACTTTACCATGGCGGCTACCATGGACTGTATGTGTTGGATGGAAGGCGGCTGTGTGACAAGCGCTAATTGTCGATCTTAATGGGGATGGCTAGAAGCATCCCTACTCTCTTGGTGGCCTAGGCTAGTGACCCTTGATCTTGTCCAAACCATACAACCTTTTGTCAAAGAAAGATAAACGGCAAAACTCGAAGTTTTCCTTCCCACAGACGGCGCCAACTGATACTGCACAGAATCAGTAGGCTGAATGCTCCGGCTTTGATGGACTAGTAGTTGTTGTGAAGGCCTGCAAGGATGAACACACTATCAAAGGAGACCGGGGTGGACCGGCCAAACACCTTCCGATGGCTAAATTAGTTTCTCACAAGAATGGAGTTCCAACCTTTTAGGAGTAAAATATCATAATGCACTTACCTTGGTTTGATTCAGACCGGTCCTTATATAAAGAACCTTGGAGCGGTTATTAGCTTAGTAACTTCTCCAAAATTCGTGGAAATCAGTGAGTCCGAACATAACTTCCTTAACGGCTATAGAAGTTACAACCGCTGGTGGAAGTTAAGTATATGAGGAATTTATGGCGATGAACATGGGTTGGGTAACCATTCCAAGATTTTGTGGCTCGAATCCTCCACACACGTGAGTGAATCTATACTTGAGGATTTCCCAAGTATTACGTGGTCGTCCATGTGCATTGTCCATGGATGACCTTTTTGTTCATAGGTGGTGTTATGTGATCGTCCATGTGTTTTGCCGATGGACGTGTCTTTTGCTTAGAAGGTCCGTTTGAACATTTGGCTAACTGATGCTCATGGGCGATCCCTATGGACGAACTAGAGACAGTAATTTTTTGCTATCCCATCAATAATAATAATAATAATAATAATGTCCATTATATATTGCCAATTGAGTTTGACTTGCGTACTGTAAAGCTCACAGCAAACACTTAAACCAATAATGTATTAGTGTCATTATTATTATTATTGTTATTATTATTATTATTATTGTGCTGTTCAAAATGATGATAATTACGAATCACCAAAAAAAGGAAAAAAAAAAATTAATGGATCAGGTCATAAGTCAGGTTCGGGTTGGGTTGGGTTGACCCGCAAAAAAAATAGGTTGGTCGCTAATCAACCCGTTTTTACTTCTTGTAAAAAAATTCGGGTATTTTCAAGTCAGATTAGCAAAATTTTACCCGTTTTTCCATGTCTAATATTCTCCAAAGAACTGAGGAAATAAGAAAAAGTTGGTAAAACCTCCAAAGAAAAGTTGGTTCTAATAATTAGCTAAACCGAAAAAAAACAAAATTCGTTGAATAAGTAACACAATATGTGTTCAAATATTATTTACACAAAAAAGAAATCAATTGATGTCTTCATCCAAACCTCACAAGGCAATTTCGGCATAATCGCTCACAATGGACAAAGATGAAATGGAAGAATTGAAGGGTGTCGGTAGTGGTGGAGCTAGAATTTGAATTTAGGGTCAAAATTTATAACTGTACATATGTCTCTCATATATATTCCCACTAACATTTGTAGATTTCTACACATTATGGATGAGTATAACGCGCACACACAATGTGTGTATGCACGCACATGTGTGTCTATCTATATATATATATATATATAAAAGGCCAATTTGCACAATAAAATGCCACTTATGTTAATATTAAATAGTATTTTAATGTTGAAAAACTCATTAAAAGATAGCATACACATTCTATTGTTTTTTTTTTTTTTTTTTCTTTCTTTTAAAAAAAAATCTAAGACATCTTTTATGGTGCCTCAATTATATATTTGAACCCCACCTCCCACTCCACTAGCTTCATTCTTGGTGAAAAAAAATAATATTCTCTCTCTCTCTCTCTCTCTCTCTCTCTCTCTCTCTCTCTCTCTCTCTCATCTTAAATCATTTCACTATGCATGAGGCATGCAACCATCCTCTATCTCCTCAATTTCTCTTGAATGTTCAAAAAGTGTGTGGAACACTTATGAACGTTTAGACCCCGAATTCACAAAATACCAAGCACCAAGAATTGGTATTTTGTGAATTGGTCTCTTCTGAACTGCTTCCCAAGCACCAAGAAAAACCTTCTCACAGATATGGGTATGGTGAGATAAGGATTTGGCTAATGTACCTCTCAAGGATATGTATATGGAAAGGGTAAGAGTAGAGGATTGTTGGAGAATCAAAGGATGAAAATTGTGAATGAATCAATCTTGTTTTTCTCTAAGGTTTCTCTCTCGAAATTCTCTCTGGAAACTCTCTACATTTCATGGGTATAAGGGTATTTATAGTAGGGTGTATGAGGAATGCGAAGAGTCAGTTACAACCAAACAAGGTATTCTGGCAACTCGAGCTCGCGACTGGAACGAGTTGCGAGTTTGAGTCGCGAGCTAATTGCCTGGCCAGACTTGAAGTTTTGTCCTGTAGTGCAACAGCTAGCATGACCTTTCAGCTTCCCCTGCATGCTTCACACGTGTACCTTTCTGGCGACTTGCCAGTCGCGAGGCTCTTTTTGAGTGTACACTTTTGAGTTTTTTTTCACACTCTCTCACACACTACCCTTACATGATTCCCACCTAAATACAGGATTTCTAAATGTTGAATTACAAGCAAATTTGGCACGGAATAAAGCCAACAAAATGATTAAATAAATTCAACCTTACATCTCTATCTTAGTTTTAACTCTTAGTCATTGACACTTTCACATTTGCCGCCGTTGTTCTATTTCAGGTAATGCTTTCTCTCTCTCTCTCTCTCTCTCTCTCTCTCTCCTAAATTAGTCGATCTCTCCATCTTTTAATTGCACTCAAAAATTAAGAAGTTAGGGGATTATTTATTTATTTTAAATTCTATTTAGGCATGTATTTAGTTGTTTGATTTCAACGGTTTTGTGTATTTAGTTATTTTTAAGAATTTCACCATTCCCACACTCAACACACATAGCCCAACCAATTTAACAAGATGCATTAATCAGCCTAAATCGACCATGGTAACTTGTCAGTTTTTGCCTAATGCGTGTAAGGGAATTAAGGAAACGGCAACATCATGGCTGCAAAAATATGCAATAAACTAATGGGTTCCAGTTAGCTCAATTGGTAAAGTCTCTGATGGTTGAATGAGAGATTTAGGGTTCAATTTCTGCCTACACCAAAAACTTATTAGTATCTTGGTCTGATGATAAAGAGCTATCATCAGGAACAGGCGACATAGGTCAAAACTCTCTAATAAAAAAATATTAAATATGCAATAAACTTGACCACATTGTATTGTGTATACCCCTAATTATAGGACTGCTTTATAAATATAAATTTAAAGGACAAAGATTTTCTCCAAACTTGTTTAGAGAATCTCTAAGAAATTGTATGATGATTCATAAAATTATCTATTGTATTAATTTAAATCACATAATTCATTAAATGAAACTGAAATTTTTTTACTGAAAGTCTAAAAAAAAGTTGAAAAATGAGCTGAATTAATGGGATATATCAAAAAATATAATAAGACTCACAAATAGTAGCAAAAATAAACTAAAATTGCAAATAAGTTGAAAATTTCAGCCCACCCCAAACAATCTCTAAGTGTTTGAAAATACAAGTAGATGGTCAGTTTTTTGATCAACAAGTAAATGGTCATTTGAAACACCAAGTGGTGGGTTAGAAGATTTTTTTTTTTTTTTTTTTTTTTTTCAAATATTGGAGGAAAACTTTGTGCAAGTCCAAATTCTATATTATCTATTAAAATAAAAGAAAAATATTAATTTTTTAGGGTACACAAATGCTGTGACAGACACGGCTAATTGTTCAACCGCCCTAGTGCTGAAAAGTGAAAGCAATTTACTTGAAAAGGAAAAAAAAAAAAAAAAAATGAAAACAATATTTTAATTATGACAGAATTTCATTCAAGAGTAATTATAAAACCACAATAATTATTATAATATTTTTATAATTATTTTATGCAGCAGATTATGATAGATTATTTCTATTTTCACATGAATCACAATTTTTTCATCTACTGCTCAACTTTACCGCATCAAAATTTTGTAACAGGAGTGTGGTGCTAGATTTTTTTGTTTTCTTATTCAACACAGCACTCTTTTTGCGAATGCGAGCTGTGACTGACTCTAGAAGTCTATATATATAAATAATACTAATATATAAGAAAAGAGAAAAAGAACAATAAAAAAATAGAGGTCTTTTCTCTCTCTCGGTGACTCTCTCTCTCTCTCTCTCTCTCTCTCTCTCAATCTCTTTTTCTCTCTTGGGAGTGTTTACACGCAGAGAGATTGTGTGTAGAATCCCACTTCCCAAAAAATCACGGAAAATCACATTCCTTTGTGTAGCGGGAAACCAATAATAATATTATATTGAAGAAACCACCGACCTTGTTCTTCTTCTTCTACTTGGGTTTTTATTCTTTTGCTCATAAATTCCCGTTACTCATTGCCACTCAAAACAAACATCTCGCTCTGTGATTCCAATATCACACATTGGTTTGTCTTTTTTATCTTTTATCTTTTCTGGGTTTTGTTTGTTTTGCAATTATTATCTATGTGCAATTCTCATGTTTTTATTCTCATTTTGATGTTGTGTGTGTCGTTTGAGTCGGTTACTAAGAGTTTGATCCAAATAGGGTATTAAAAAGGTTGTTCTGTGCTTTGTGTTTTTTGGGTAATGTTAATTTTGTGATATTCTTTTTCTGGGTGATCCTTATTTTATGCTTTTTTTTCTATAATGGTGTTTGGATCAAATTTCTTTTCTTTTTTGTTTGTATTATTGTTTTAAGATGAGTGAGAAATGTGTTTCTTTGGATCTTTTAATCTTAGTTTGGTACTTTGTGTTTGATGTAATGCTCAAAAGCATGTCCTGACAAAGTTATGGAACATATATAGTTTGTATTGTTTATTGAAGGTTACTGTTCTACAGCAACTTCTTGGATATAATATTGGAATTACCTCAAAATGTATCAGTTTTATACATTAAATTTATGATGTTTATGACATTATTATTGATTCTCGTGATAATCAGGGTCTGATGACTATGAATTTCCTTGATTATTTCACCCCCCAAAAATAAAAAATAAATAATAAAAAAACCTTAAATTTTGTTACCAAACCTCAAATTTTCAAATAAGGTTTTTGAATGCTTTAATTTTTACCTGTATAATTAGCTCCAATCTTAAAGTTCTGCTTGGAGACTAACTGGTAAGTTTTGCTGTGTTGTGTGATATGAAAGAGAAGCATGAAATATCAAGTTCAATTGTTAGAATAAAAACTGCTGTTGGCCATTATGGGAGAAATAGTTGTGTGTATTATGCCCTCGATTAGATGAGCACAGAAGCATTGCTAGCTTAGAAAAGGACTTATATTGGTGCCATGGCATCAGCTGGTAGATTTCGTTCACACTTTATCTGAAGAATGAGCATCTTTTTCTTTTGCCACCAATATCTGATGGGATTCATGCATCTAGCCCATTATTATGTAAACATGGTTTACCTAGACATCATCACCTAACTTAGTTTAATTTCTCCCGTGGGAAAAAAACTAACTTTATTTTTAGGGAAAATTACAAATTACCCACCTTTGGTTTAGTTTGAGATTGAGTTGCCAACTTGTTGTTAAAAACGAGCACTATGTTCACTTGTGGTATAATTGTTTTTGCTTCTAGTTCATGAGTAGTCAGATTGTAATAAGGTTGTTACTGGGTTTCTTTTTGAGACACGTGATATACATATACAAATTTTGATGATTTGGGTCTTAAAAAATATATTAGAAGTACTTTGTGTTTGATGTAATGCTCAAATCAAAACTATAGGCGATAAAGTGTGATTAACACTTATTTTTCTGGTAACATAGTTTTTTAGGTGTAAGAAACTTACATGTCTTTCTGAGTTTACTCAACCAAAGCAAGAACTGCTCTAGATTAACTCTTTAGAAGGATGGATTTAATTTGGTTCTGTGGCTTGATTTTTTTTTTTTTACAAAAATTACTGCAGTATTGTTTCCATTTTCTTGAAATTTAATCATTCTGTTGTATAAATGATAGTGCACGGTATGAGACAGTGTTGTTTTTCTTTTTTGCTTATACTATTGAAAAAATTGACAAATTTTCCTTTGCTTTGGTGGGTTCATCTCAAACTTTGATGACTTATCTCTATTCTGTTTAATTTACCTACTTTAAATGTAATCAAAATCATTTTGATCTCTCAAACCAACTAGTACAGACCAATGCTACTTATTTCTGAGAGAAAGCTCTGAAAATTTTCTTTTCTTCATTGGATATTGTAATACCTTTTCAATTAAAGCTGTCCATTTCATAGTCAAGAATCCTTGGAATATTGCTTATGTTATTCACGCAGATTAATACTGTATAGTTTATAATTGCAAATTCTTACCTTTTATCTTTTCACAGTGACTTAAAATTTTTGGTTTTCAGTTTTCGCCTTATATGTTTTCAAATTTGTTCATGTTGGTGCTTTATCTGTTTTTTGTAATCAGAGGGAGCCAGCATATGTTCAATGGATCAAGATACTTCTAGTGCTGATTCACATCAGAAACGAGGTGTTCTCTTAAAAGATCAAGTTCGATTGGTTAAGAGAAAGGACTGTGATCGCTATGAGATTGCTTCAATCCAAGATCCTTTGTCATTTGAGAAGGGTTTCTTTGTGGTGATCCGTGCATGCCAATTGTTAGCCCAAAAGAATGAGGGAATAATACTGGTAGGCGTGGCAGGTCCTTCTGGTGCTGGAAAGACAGTGTTTACAGAAAAGATACTCAGTTTTATGCCCAGTGTTGCTGTTATTTCAATGGATAATTATAATGATGCTAGCCGGATTGTTGATGGCAACTTTGATGGTAAACCCTCTTTCTTACTCATTTTCTTCTTTTACAGAGCTTTTTCAATAATTTTATTGGTTGACTATTCTCTGGAAGTAACTGTAATATCTGAGATGTTCTTGCATAAGCGTTACAGGATAATATCTGTAATTGTGTCTTGGTAGTCATATGAATGTCAATATCCAAACTTGTGAGTAAACTTTTTTTCATTGGTAAGTTACACACACACCTGTAGGTTTTGAACCCATGACCTTACCCTCCATTCCATAATAAAGGAAGGATGAAGTGCCAGTTGAGTTAGAGCTCATTGGTGAAACTTGTGAGGAAACTAATCAATTGAGTGACTTAAGTCTCAGGTCAGACCGATGCAGATCATTGACATATGCATTTTGATTTACATTACAGTTTTAAGTCTCAGAGCTTGAATATTGTTGGCTTGATTGATTGCTCATTTTCTTCTGTGGTTCTGTTTCAGCCATAAATTCTTTCCCTATTACCAACACACTTTCACACACATTGTCTATGAATTTGTGAGCGTGTGTGCATGCATGTATTTTTGAATTCTAATGAAATGCTTGCTGTTCAAACAAATTTTTATATATTCACAAATTGGACGGAGAAAACATCCATGAAGTTTTTCAATATCAGGTGATGCTAATTAATCTGGTCACCATTGTCCCTTTGGAAAGCTCCTCAGCTTCATTAGCCATTGGCCACAGGGGACTGATATTTTCCTTGACCCCAATAGCAGCCTCCTATATATGTATCTGTTCTCTGGTTCATCTTTACAGTTGCTTGTTTGTGTCATTTCATTGTCTCTGTTCAGCCAACCGACACACATATTTCGTGTTCATAGTTCATAAGCAATTTGTATCCCTTGTACTAAAACTCTTATGCGATTTGGATTCCTTTTAGTACTTTAACTCTTTCAAGGTACCCCTTCAAAGGTTTACTTCACTACAAGAATTTTGTAGAGGGTGATCATTTTGGATTGTAGACTGTCTTCTGAAATTATTTCTCTAGATTGTTTCATGATGTGGGTTACTTGACGTCAGCAAAATGAATTGATGAGTTGGTTTGTCCTGCTCTACCAAATTTGATGCTGGACAGACCAAACTGATGCGACGATAAAATTAAATAACAAAAATTAAGGATAAATAACTCAGGAGTCAAGTACTTAGGCCTGCTTTGTGTCAGTACCTAGGCCTACTTGGAGTTAGCACCAAGTTAGTTAAAACCTTCAACAGTTAACACTTAGGGTCCGTTTGGTGGGTGATGGAAAAGTGGAACGATAGAAAATATTTCAGTTTTCTCTCGTGATGTTTGGTTGGAAGAATGGAAAAGTAGAAGGTTAGAAAACTCATTTATTTGGTTAAGAAGAAAAATAAGAAGATAGAAAATATTGTTTATATAAATTTACTCTCATACCCCTATTATATAATACAAGAAATAATTTTTTTTTGTAATCATAAAATAAAATATATTTTTTCCATTATATTATATATATTTTTCTTGTATTAGAGGTGAAAGACGTCAAAAAAAAAAAAAAGTTAACGCATAGTGGGTGAGTGGGAGGGGTGTTTTCTCAAGATCCATCCTCAAAACCCCTCCAGATTGGAGAGAGAGGATTTTGGTGGGCTTAAGGAGGAAACACCTGGGTCCACCGAAATCCCTCCCCTCTTCCCTCCTAACCAAATAACCCTTTCCATTTTTTTTCTCCTATTTTTCTCTGCCTCTTTTCCATCCCTACTAAAATCACCCCAACCAAATGGGACCTTAGGATTGGCCAAAGTCAGTACTTGGGGAGTTTTAAGAGAAGTTTTATTCATCATCAAAATAATTCCGTCTTCACAGGAATACATTATGCTCCTTATATATACTACTAAACTCTAATTCTAACCGACATAGGAAAATCCTAGTTCTAATTGACTTAGAAACCTAAATTTAAAGAACTTGAGAAATCTCAATTATTGAATTACAAAAGACATTAAAAAAATACTAATAATCTAAATAATAACTAAATCTAACTCACCAATAAAAATATAATTTACATCCAAATTAAATAAAACTAACTATTTCTTTGTGCTTGCCACATTAGTTGGTCTGTGTTTTATTTGTGCTTAAGCCTTGAATTCTTGATACTTGGAAGTTGGAACATTTGTACAACAACAAGCCTTAATCCCAAAATTTTGGGGTTGGCTATGAATCCTCAACAGATTTTACTTTGGAGTCGGCCCCATGCATTCTTTTCCTCCATTCTGTTCTATATGAAGTCATATTCTCTATTACTCCCTTAGTTGATATAAGTCCTTTTTAATTACTTCTAATATTATTTTGGGTCTTCCTCTAAATTTTTTAATTCCCTAAACTTGGATTAACTTACTCTTTCTTACCGGTGCATTAATCAGTCTCCTCTAAACATGATCAAACCATTTCAAACGACTTTCTCTCATCTTTTTATTAATAACAGCTACTCCTATCTTTAAGCTGATTTTCTCATTTTGAATCCTATCTTTCCATGTATTTCTAATTATCCATTTTAATATTCTTTTTTATTTTATGAATATTTTACTTCTTATAAATCCAACATTCGGTATTATAGAGCATGGTTGGTCACATGACAGTCTTATAAAATTTTCCCTTTAACTTAATAGGTATTTTTCAATCACACCATACTAATGCGCTTCTCCACTTCATCCACCTAATTCTTATCCTATTATTCACATCCTTTTCAATCTCTCCATCTTTAACTTAATAGATATTGAAAGCTCTCACTATTTAGTATCTCTTGGTCATCAAGTCGTACCACCCCTTCAATTGTATTTCTAATTTTACTAAACTTACATTCCATGTATTTTGTTTTAGTCCTACTTAATCAGAAGCCTTTAGATTCTAGCATGTCCCACCAAATTTCTAACTTGGCACTAACATATCATTTGCAAATATCATTTGCAAAAAGCATACACCAACGGACTTCCTCTTGAATCAATTTAGTGAGCTCATTTATCACTAGTGCAAAGAGATATGGACTTAATGCTAACTCTTAATGCAAACCTATTTTGATAAGAAACTTACTTGTAATTCCTCCACTTGTTCTCACACTAGTTACAACTTCAGCATACATATCTTTAATCAACTTAATATATGTTAGAGGAACTCCTTTCTTTTCCAAAACCGACCACATGACCTCTCTAGGGACCCTATTATATGCTTTCGCTAGATCATTAAAAACCATATGAAGATCTAGAAGCCTCTCTATATTTTTCCATTAGATGTCTAAGTGAGAAAATAGCTTTCATGGTAGAATGTCCTGGCATAAAACCAAATTGATTCTCTAATATTGTTGTTTCATGTCTTAACCTATGTTCAATCACTCTTTCCAAAGTTTTATAGTGTGACTCATAAGTTTATTTTACGATAATTTGTACATTCTGTAATACCCCCTTGTTCTTGTAAATAGGAATTTGAGTACTTCTCCTCCACTCGCTAGGCATTTTGTGAATACTTAAGATCTTATTGAATTGGTTTGTCAACCATCATACACCCACATCACACAAGCACTTCCAAACTTCACTGGGGATTTCATCTAGTCCCACTTTTCCCATTTTCATCCTTCTTAATGCATCCTTTACCTCGGTCATCCTAATTCTTCAAACAAATTTGTTGTTTTTATCCTCCATTGGGTCACCCAAGTCGCTCCAATTTTCATATGGTTTCCATTAAAAAGTTTATCAAAATAGCTTTTTCATCTCTCTTTAATGTGATCTTCTTTTACTATCACTCTTTGATCTTTAATGCACCAGGCACCATTCAAGTCTCTTCTTTTCATTTCCCTTGTCTTAGGAAGTTTACAAATATGTTTCTCTCCCTCTTTCATCCCCAACTTGTTATATAATTTATCATAAGCCCAACATTTAGCCTACATTTAGCCTCTCTCTTTAATTTAATTGTTGCTTGAAGCTCCGTATTCCACCACCAAGTCTCTTTAGTTGGTTTCCCACATCCTTTAGATTCTCCAAGTATGTCTTTAGCCACTCTTTTAATACAGGAAGCCATTTCATTCCACGTCTTATCTACATCTTTGTCTAAATTCCACTTTCCTTCTTTGATTATTTTATCTTTAAACACATCTTGTCTCTCCCTTAAAACCGCACCTCTTAATCCTTGGGTTTCTTTGTCTAATATCTCTTCTTTTCCATCTTCTAATAAAAATATCTAGTACCACCACTCTATGTTGAGTGGTTACACTCTCTCCTAGTATCACCTTACAATCTTTACAACATCTACTATCTACTTTTCAAGTAAGGATCTGTGTTATTTCATTAATTTTTCAAGCCTACAGTATCACTTCAGGCTGGATACTGATTCTTTGTCACCTCTCCCAAACCCCGCAGAAAGTGGGAGGTTTGTGCACTTGGTACAACCTTTTTAGGAAAAACATGAAAATTGCAACTTCTTTCAAATATTATTTCTATCTTTTTCATATCATGGGATGCTGAACAAAAGCTCCATCACTGTGTCTGTTTTCCAATTCTTTTCTAATATGGTCAGGCAAAAACCTCGTTGTAAGATTGGGTCATCTTCAGTCAATATGTGGAGCCTGATTTAATGATTGTTTCATGGTTAGGATTCTTAGGTTGTAAGTTTTGTTGTCTTGGCCTTGGTGCTGTCCCTAACTAGCCTATTTTCTGCCTTGATTGTTGGTTTTTAGTGAATGAACATATCTGTAAAGTATTCCACATGGTATACAAACGTCTTGTTTCCAAATTTTGTTTGGTTTCAAGGAAATTTTACTTAAAGTTAAGTAGTACTTTTGCATTACTTGCAAGAAGTGAGCATGCATGTGTATATTACCAAATTCCATCAAATAGTGTGTTTCGGAAATCACTTATAATTGTAAATATCTAACCGGAGTAAGCTAACAGTTTCAATTTGGGAAATAAGACACACAGCATAACTCTGTTGGTTCTAATGTCTTTATGAAACAGATCCACGCTTGACAGACTATGACACCTTGCTCCAGAATGTCCATGATTTAAAGGCAGGAAAGCAGGTCCAGGTTCCAATTTATGATTTCAAGTCTAGCTCCCGCACGGGATACAGGTACTTGTTCATGCATCTAATACTTCTAGACTTTGGTAATATGTATGGGTCTTCTCATTCTTTGAGTAAGCTGTTTTAAATTATACTGTTTCATGATAGCTGAAGGAACAATACATGGAGACTTTAGATGTGAATTTTAAGAGTCCCAAGTATTCTAAGCCTAGAGTTAGGGACTCTAAACCTAGAGGTTGAGCCCTGGTGCGATGGTAAATGCCTTCCACCAAAAGCAACAGGTCGCAAGTTCAAGTCTGGGAATTAGCCTTTTCAAAAAAAATAAAAAATAAAAATTGTGGTAAGGCTACCTACCATGACCTCTCTTAGAACCGGCAAAAGTGAGAGCTTTGTGCATTAGGTACAACATTTTTTGTTCAGGGAAGAGCGATTAATGAACTGGTAATAAAATGTAAGTTGATCCAAGATTCCAAGTTAAGGGAATTTAAAAAGGTAAAGGAAGCCCTAAAATAACATTAGTAGAATTAATAAAAATTGACTTATCAATTAAGGGGGTAACAAAGAATACGACTTCATTTAGAACTTAATAAAGGAAAAGAATACATATGGCTAACCCTAAATAATCTATTGAGGATCTATAGCCAACCCCAAAAATTTGGGACAAAGACTTGTTATTGTTGTTGTTTGCAAGTATTCAAAGCTAACAATGGAGTTTTTCATCTTTTTCATTCGGAATGATGAACATAATGACATCCTGAGTTTTTCTGTTATCAGACTTAAAAAGTAGTGGTTATTGTGTTCTTTCATATACTTATATATTGTAAGGTAGGTCTATCATTTAGCTCAAAAATATATATATATATATATATATTGTAAGGTAGGGGATTGGGACCATGCCAATTTTGCAACCTCTTTCATTATTGAAAAGATCTATATTTTGTATTCTGAACAACCTCCCCACCCAAGAACCAAAAAGATAAGGAAATTCTTTTTTTTTTTATAAGTTAAAAAGATAAGGAAATTCAACTCTGATTGGGTAATATGTCCTCTCTATATCTTGAAATCAGAAGCCATATTCAACTCTGATTCTGCTAATGTATGTGGTTTTCCAAAACTTTTTTTTAAATATATATTTTCTGGTTAAATTTCTACAACTCTTTCATATTCACCTGGTAGGTATCTAAATGCATATATCTATGACAGGACACTTGAAGTCCCAACCTCCCGCATTGTGATCATTGAGGGCATCTATGCTTTGAGTGAAAGGTTGCGACCTCTACTGGACCTTCGTGTGTCTGTAACTGGTGGAGTTCACTTTGACCTCGTCAAACGGGTTTTACGGGATATACAACGTGCTGGCCAAGAACCAGAAGAGATAATTCATCAAATATCTGAAACGGTTTGCTTTGGGCTCACAGCCAGCCACCCCCCCCCCCCCCCCCCCTCCTGTTTAATCGTTATATTTAAGAATTATAACTTTTTTGGAAGTTCTCAAGTATACTTTTATCAACAGGTATATCCAATGTACAAGGCCTTTATCGAGCCCGATCTACAAACAGCACATATTAAAATCATCAACAAATTCAATCCTTTTACTGGATTTCAGAGTCCTACTTATATATTAAAGGTTATTATCTATGTTATTCATACTTTACTTCTTATTTGTTGCTTTTATCAATGGTTCTCAAATACTACGTCTTTGTCTACATCGATAACTGAGTGCTACCTTTTATTGTAGTCAACAAGGATGGTGACTGAGGACAAAGTCAAGGCTGTTTTCAGTGAAAATCATACTGAAACAAAGGAACAGACTTATGATATATACCTTCTGCCACCTGGTGAAGATCCAGAATCTTGCCAATCATATTTACGGATGCGGAATAAAGATGGAAAATACAGTCTCATGTTTGAGGTTTGCCTCTTAAAAACCAATTATTATTGTTCCTATTATTGTGCATCCTGAATATTTTAGTGCCTAGCATATTTTGAGAAATAACACTGTTCTTTAAGGCTGTGTATTTTGACTTGTTTGTTTAGTAAGGGTATGGTCCTAGAAATAGCTTCATATAAAAGGATTTCATGTTTCTGTTGCTGTTACAGATTGTGGAGAAATTCAATTTCAGTTTCTTCCTAGCCAATTTTAAGCCCTAACCCATTCTTCTACAACTCTAAACCCTAGATCCACAAATTCTCTTAAACCTTAGCACACCACAATCGCATATAGAAAAATTCCCCAATTTGTCCTAGGTCAAAATTTATACATGCACATCCCCAAAATGAATGTTAGTAGGCTCACCTACATGCATGTAAGGAGCAGAAGATGAATTTGAGGGATAAACAAGATAAGTTTTTTCATGCTATGTCAATTCTTGCCATCAGAATAGATTCTCATTAAAAATTCCAGTCTACATTTTTATTTTTTACATTCTCTTGCAGTTTTCTTAACTTTTACAGTCCTCCTTGTTACTGCATTACGTTATCTGTCAAAATATGATGCTTGGAAGTCCTAAGGAATGTCACTTTCTCTTATACATGATAAGGCTAGAAGCTTTGTGTTAGAATATGATGTCACCATTTATGAAAGCCAGTTTGACCTTGAGATAATGGGATAAGTTTCCCATATCCTTAGCATCCCCACCTTCCAGTGGCTCCCCATACTTGCTAAAAATTGTTTTGATAAATGGAAGGCAAAACTCTATTGGTGGTATGGTATTACCTAATCGATGGCTTGTACTTCTATTTTTCAGGAATGGGTGACTGATAATCCATTTGTCATTTCACCAAGAATTACGTTTGAGGTCAGTGTTCGTCTTCTTGGTGGGCTAATGGCCTTGGGATACACAATAGCATCTATCCTTAAGAGAAGCAGCCATGTATTCTCAGATGATAGGGTCTCTGTAAAAATTGATTGGCTAGAGCAAGTAAATCGTCATTATGTTCAGGTACCTCTATATTTTTGGACCTTCATCTATTTATTACTTAATAATCAGATAGGGTTCGATGAATATTGTAAACTTTTAGTTCTATCTAACCTATGTTTAGGCATATGCTTCAATTCTCTTTAATATGGCTATCTGTAGCTGGGCTGCCCCAGTTTTGTCTGGACCTGTACCAAGAACATTCTTAGTGTAGGCCAACATCTGGCCTTACCTTAGAACCTGGTACTATCGGCCAAGGCCCAACCCTGAGGGGAAAAGTATTGGCCTGGCCCAGCCTGGACTGGCTCACGGAGTTGTTCTTGCCTAATCTTTCAATTCAGTAAAAATATTTGTTGTACTTTGTTGTCAATTGTGATGCAGCATAAGTGGTTTGAGGCTAAGGTATAAATCTATGAGACTCAGATGTTATAGTTTCTGATTATGGTGCTTAATGCAACTCTTTAGTCATTCATTTTCTGAGCTCTCTTTGAAGCCCTCTATTTGGGCTCTGCACAAATCTAAATTTCTTGTTTTTTGGTAAAAAGGTGCAAGGAAAGGATCGCTTAGTTGTAAAATATGTTGCTGAGCAGCTGGGATTGGAAGGTTCATATGTTCCTCGTACTTATATCGAACAAATTCAACTGGAAAAGCTTGTAAATGAGGTCATGGTATACAAATTCCAAAACTTTATAATGCCTTTCAATTCCATGCATTGTTAGTTGTGATCTAATCATGCCACAGGCCCTGCCAGAAGATTTAAAGACGAAGCTCAGCCTGGATGAGGATCTGGTTTCAAGCCCCAAAGAAGCACTTTCTAGAGCCTCTGCAGATAGAGTTGCCATGAGAAATAAGCATCTTAAGAGGTGCACTTTTCTGGTCGCTTTAGTAATTCTTCTTGTGATTTAATACATAGATGTTGACACTGTATTCTGACTAGTGTGCTAGACAACCTAAGCTGGTAGATCAATGTCTGAGATCTACCAATTTGAGAATTGGATATATTTGTACGTGTTACGAGTGCTTTTCAATTGTTTGAGTTGGTAACTTGAATTTCAATTCAACTTTTAGCAGGTTATAAGCTATAATTCTGTGGATTTGAAATTGCAAAGAGAATGTCCATGTCTTTGCTTGGAATTTGGTTTTTCTTCGTCTCTATGAAGTCATATGCAGTGCTGTGTCACCAAGGATGTATGGTCCCTTTTTCTCTTTTGTCAGTTAGGAGTACAGCCTTAAAAGTAGAAACCAGCCTGGTGAGAACTCAAAGTGGTTTCTAGAATTAAAGTCTCTTGCTCTAGCAATACAGATTCTTTTCCATCTTGGCAACTTGTAATTTATCTTCTATGTTCTAAAAACAGATATTCATGCCAATCCATTGCTAGACTTTCCATGTGATAAATTATATTCTCTTGTTATCTGATATCGTTACTGTCTTGAGAAACTAAGTAAAGATCACTTAGTCTTCCATACAAGATAAGTGTTTCCCATAGATTCATATTTTATTGGAATTCATTTGAGGTGTGAAGATCTAGTTATGTCATAGACTGATACCAAAGACAATTTTGGACCATGTTCAAGAGAAGAAAGTCTGTTTCTAAAGGATTCTACATCAAAACCAAATGGCCCAAAGCCTCAAAACAAGTTGTATGTGAGACTATGTGCACGCGCTTTATGAAATGAATTTCTTTCCCACTCTAGGTTTTAAATCAACCACCGACAATTTCTCAAATCTGTTCTTTATCATTTTTTTCTTCTTCTTTATCTTCAGTTAAAGTTTTCTGTCTTTAAGTGACAATGAGATTTTGAACAGTGGTATGTCACATTCGTATACAACCCAGAGGGACAAAAATCTGGCAAAGCTTACTGGATATAGTGCCAACGGTCAAAGGTTTGATGATAGAAACTCGGAGTCCCCTTCAATGCCGGCGAATCAGGTAGACTTGCATTATTCTTAGTGCTTCTGATATTGTGCTTTTCCTACAATACTAGCAATCAATATATATATATATATATTTGTCAATCTCCCTTTCTTTTTTTCTTTATTTATTTACTCATTTTTGCTAGGGGGTCTTTACTCAGCTTTTAGAACAAATTACCTCGCTGAATGATAGAATGGATGAATTTACAAATCGTATTGAAGAGATGAATTCGAAGTTAACCATCAAGAGAAATTCCCCCAGCCAACAAAACATGTCTGCTCAAGCTGACACCTGCAATGGCTCTGCTCCCACTTCTTACTTCATCTCTAGTTTAGGCAATGGTTCATTGACTGGATCTATAATGCCTAATTCATCATCTTCCTCCCAGTTGGCTAAGGAGTCTCCTTTGATGGAAGAGGTATTAAAATAATCTCTTTATACCCCTACAATTTTTTCCCCTCTGTTTTTATAGCTCTATAGGTTAATAACTATAAGAGACACGTTGAGATGAAATTGAGATGTTGCGCTGCTTGCTATGATGACACCTTACAATATTTGTGTTGTTTAGAATATAGTGTATATAACTAGAAAGTTATCAATTAATTCTTTTGGTAAGTTTGTAATTCAGTCAGGTTTATATATGTTCCTTTATTTGCAAACTCACACTGCTGCCAAAGAAAAAAAAAATGAAAAGAGAATAAAAGTTGATTGATGAGCGAGGTTATTTTTTTCATTGACTAGTTACTCTTTTTATAAAAAATAAAGAAATAAATAAATTTTATAATTATTAGATATTAGTCAGTTTGCACACACATGGGTTTTGAACCCAGGTCTCTAGAATCAAGGCGATAGGGCTTTTACCTCCTAGCATTGGTCTAATTTGTGTTGTAGTAATTGATATGTTGTGATAGCAACAATGTCACAACCACAACAAATTTCTCAAGTTTGAGGTGGCAGATCAATTAGTGCGACGTTAGTTTCACATGGGACTGCCATTTACATCATTTTTATTGTAAACCAATAACAATCTGTCACTTCAGCTGATACATAACTTCTTGTGGCTTCAGACTTACTAGTTGTGCTAGATAGGAGATTATTTGTGAGAAAATTGTGCCACGTGGGAGAATTCATAGTAGAATGCATCCATTAAAAAAAAAGGATATTTACTATTAGATCAAAATACCAAAAACAATTGAGAGCTTGTAGAACAATATTCGTTATGAATGAGAAATTGCAGAGTTACATTATTGAAACAGTGAAAGTTCAAGTTGTGGTGGGAGGTGCATTTCCTTTCATATTCTGATAATTTCTTGATCAGAAGAGACTTAACTATTTCATTTGGCTGTGGATCGTTCTTATTATGCTCTTATAATTGCATGCTCTATGTTTTGAACAAAGATTTGATCATGAGGTTTATAAAAAGTTCTATAGTATTTTCATATCTAGTCTCCAGAAGTCATTTCCCAAACATGATTGCTTGTTGGCTGGTGATTCATTTTCATATTTTAAATTTGTTTGTGCCTCTGCTTTGAAACCAGATATCAGGTATTGCACGGGGACAACGTCAAATCATCCATCAATTGGACAATCTTAACAATCTTGTCCGTGACAATTTAGGAGAGAGGTCTCGCCAAATAAAAACAACAAACAAGAGAAGCATTATAGCTGATGTTGAACCCATCACAGTTATGCTCACATTAGCTGTTGGTGGTCTAGGAATCTTCCTGATTAAGGGATTTTTAACCCGAGTTTGATTCCTCCACCCAATAGACTTTTACAATCTAGTGAATCTTTTTTTTTTTTTTTTTTTTTTTTTTAACTGTTTTGCAATTTTACCTTTAAGCTTAAGAAAGTAGTTGATTTAACAATGATGGATAGTCTTTAGAGGTAGTAGAGGCACATAGGAACTTTCAAGGTTCTCCTTGACCTTGAGGGTTTGTTTAAGGAAGGATGCCGGGGCCAATTTTGTAACGTTGGGGGCCTCCATTTTCATGTCAACAATGATTCACTTGCATTTTATGATATTTTCAAAGTTATTAAAAAAAAAAAAAAATCTAAAGAGAAAAATCTACAGTTAGATGAAGTACTGAATTTATATGTGAGTTAAGAAGTCCCCCCACAAAGCCTAGTGTTCTATTTAAATGGATTAGGAGTAGTTTTAAATTGAAGGGACACTTGGCATAAATTTTGAACATGTGAAATTCAATTGGAATGACACTTGGTACAAAATTGAAGTATAATAAAATCTAATTTGTATCCTTTGTTGAGCTTCTGTTTTAATGCTATGCTAAACAAGAATTACATGAAAACTCAATAAAATATTTCAATAATATGTTTAAAATTGAATACTAAAATAAATGGTAAAAATAAAAGAAATTTTACTTAAAATATAGTTGATTATAATAAAACTTAAGTTTTTATCAAAATCCAATTATAAGAATTAGATATAAAACTATTTAGAATAAATAATAAAGCCTTTTGAATATCATCTTTTTTTCTAATAATTAAGTTTTAATAAGAGTAGATTTTTTTTTTTTTTTTTTTTTTTTTTACTAAATTGAAATTTATACCAAATTAGGGTCATTTTGATTTGTACCTTAAAGTTCAAAATTTTGATCCATACCCGTAAAATTACGTGATGATTGGAGAAAGGGCCTTTTGTTCATAATTGTTAATCAAGTGTTTATTAAATACCACCTAAACATGTTATGTACGTTAGTTAGACCAATCAAATCGTTTAAATTCAATTAAATTACAAACAAAAACTTTAAAAATAAAGACCAAGATACATTGTTAGTCCCCAAGATACATTGTTAGTTTCCTTGTCTATGTCTAATGAAGCAATGATAGGACAATTTTTTTTTTTTTAATTACGTTTCAACCTTTTTTGTTTTTGATAAAACTAGTTACTAACCCATGCGATGCACGGGCTAATTAAATAAAAAGATAATTAATCAACCACATGGTAAAAAAAAAAAAAAAAAAAAAAGCTAAAAGAACTGATAAGAGACTAATTTGTTCATCAAGTAATCAACCTAAGTGGCATCATAGCTCATGTACAAAAGTCGCTATTGCATTTCATGGCTGCATTCTTGTTAATAACGGGAATTGCCTATATAAAACTTGAAAAGGATCAAATGACAATATGGAAAACATTTCATAAATAACTTATTGATGATAGATATAGAGAGGGAACTTCTATAATTCATCAATGGAATTGGAATCAGTATCTCATTGTAAATAAAATATAGCTCTATATTAAAACTAAAAGTAAAGTTTCAATCATTCACTTTCTATAAAACAGTATCAAAACGATAAGTAGTTTACCTCGGTTTCAAATAAAAATTACTTGAAGAAACAACTACTTTGAATCATTATCTGAAAGAGGAGTGACATAAAAAACTAAAATAAGATGAAATTCCTCGAACATTTTCAGCATCAATGTCCAAGTTTAGCTCTATGTATAGCAACCAATTAGTCACTCCAATTGAAAGCACAATGTTTGAAAGAATCTGCCAAGTATCTTAGTCACTTACAATTTTCATCCACCTCCCTAGATCACTAAATTATACATCTAACTACCTTAACTTCAATATTGAATACAAAGACAGAGTCAAAATGTCTCATAAGAAAATGCATACAATAAAGAGCCTTGAAGCCATATCCTCTAAATTACTTTGCATAAGAACAATCTGATTTATTCTATAAATAATTAAAAAATAAAACCATTGAATGTTCTTTCCTAGTCCATTAGCAACAGAAAACTATTGAAGCTGTTATTATTAACCATTAAAATATATATATATCTATATATATTGAATGTGCTAAAAAAATTAGCCTACATATTAATATAGTTTTATACCTTAGCTTTCCTAGTACATTAGCACTTGGCTGACAAACACAATCCAAACCAAACTTGAACTATGCTTAATGTCAAAATACTATATTTATAAGCCATGCGTTCAAACCCACTATCTTTATCAAAAGGAAAAAGATAAAAGACAACTCATCCTCGTGTTCTCCAAATCAAAAATCACATATAGACGGTTTCCCTTATAGTAACATCCAAGTTGTAGTATCATAATAAGTCCAGCTGATCTTTTGCCACGTAACATTTAGTCCCCACCAACACTTCCAACATCTTTTAAGCCTTAATAACGAACCTAGTAAGGGAGTTCATTATTGATGGCTTTTGTCAATGTTGGCAATGATCATGCAATTTTTATATCCTAGAATTCTTCATTAGCCTTGCCATTCTTCAAAGTTCTCTAAATAGTTATCATTCATTATCTTTTTAGCTCAGTTAGAAACCATGCCAAAACTTATCATTCAAGGTTATATTAATTCTTTATCCAACCTTGACAAAATTTAACTAAACAACTAAAGCCTATCACATAAAAAGTCATGAACCTAATCTGACAATAAAAGCAAACAAAAGACTTAAGATCTTCTATAGTTGTAATTCATTAAAAAAAATTACTTTGGTTTAGATTCCTGTGTAGTTCATTGGTGTCTGTTTTTGTAATAAACAACGCCAAGAAATCAAAATTATTCTAAGCCTGAACTAAAAGTAGTCAAATATCAGAAAGAACTTAAGACTAGAAACACAAATTTACTACACACTTGACAGAGTAACCAACAATAAAATTACTAAATTTCATTACTTTTTTTAAATAAAAAAAAAAAAAAACTAAAGCAACAACTATTCAAACAAATCCAAAAATTATTCATTCATATTCCTAAGAGGAAATTTTAGAAACCCATCAAATTTCCCATCATGCATGGGCTAAGCACAATTCAAAGAAAACAAACTAAAAAGCTCTGCAACCAAAACTTCATTGATGCAACTTTGATACCTATAAATTTAAACAAATTTTGTTATGCTAGAGAAAGAACAGAGAATCAAACATGCCAAATTGTAATCAACCCACCGACAATTTTATCAACACAATTTAAGTTTGAATCTATGACATCCAAATTGTAATCAAATAGCACTATAAAGAACTGAATACAAAACAGTACCTCATGCAAAATCAAAAACAAAAGCAAATACGAAAGCAAATTTGGAGTCCTATTTGGAGTTGGTTATAAAATACCAAATACCGGAGGGCCTGACCAACAGAAATTCAGATGAGTTAAGTTGTAGGTTTCGCATGTTAACATTTGACTTTTTTTACCATAGAACTATTTTTCCTCCTATATCAATATTCATATACCAAAACAGTAAATAAAATTGAAGTTTATATGACATGCCAAAGCATTAATAGTGAAACTAAAACAATTTCTAAACTTAACACATATGAAACAAACAAAGAATCAAACAAAGAACACCAAAAAATCTATTTGAATTTTCTAATAAAAGACCCAAGAAACCCAACCTTTACTACCAATCTTCAATAAAAAATAATTCCCATGATTGCAATTCAAATAAGAAACACATGCCCACTTAGAAAGCCATTGGTTTCTGCTTAGAGAATTTTGTGGGCGATTTAGAGATACTTGAACTAAATCATTCAAGTTCTGTCAGTATTCATATATTGTGAGGAAAGGAAGAGAGGAATGAAGGAAGATAGAGAGGATGCTGTTAAAAAGCAGAACTCTAAAGATTTGAACTCTGAAGGGTTGAAACATTGAAGGGTTTTGTTGAAAATCTGAAACGGTGATTTTGTTTTGTCGAGGTATTGTGATGAGATAAAGGGAAAGGAACTAAATTTGAAACCATGAAACAAAAGGTAGGGAGGCAGAAAGTTGAAACCATGAAATACAAAGGGTTTCCATTGAAAAGTTGAAACCGTGAAACACAGGCTTGGGTTTTGGCTTTATAGAGTCTAACATTTTTTGTTCAAATTGCTTCACATTAACTACTATATATTACAATGACTGAGGTTAATTTGGCAATATTGAATAGTAGACAACATGTTCATGGAGAAATTATTTGCAAAGGGCTTGAGTTCATGAAAGCATGATTTGGCAAGCTCTATTTTTTTTAGCTAATAAGTAATATTATTCATAACGAAAAATTGACAAAGAATGAAAGTACAAAATGTTCATGCTGATGAATAGTGGTAACAACAGAAACAACAAAGAACTAAAGGACTCAAGGGACTATTCTAAGAGAAAAAAGGATTTGGCAAGCTCTTCCCCTGTGATTTTCTTGAATTCCTGTGTCTTGGCTAACTGCACTGCTCATAAAATGGCCACTGCTTCTGCCATTAAAGGATCACTGGAATTAACCTTTTTTGTCCAAGCTTTAAGATAGACTGCATTTCTTCTCGAGCTACTACTCCCAGAATTGAAGCATTCACTAACATAGTAGCATCAGCAATTAAACGTGATAAGCCTGTAAACCAAAACATTTATATTATACTGCTACTTTGCACATAAATCATTTTAATTACAAATAATCTCTTGCACAAAAATATCATTAAAAGTACTTAATCCCAACATGAATCTCCATGTAATATAGCAAAGAAACCATTAGTAGATTATCTAGTCGTCTCGAACTATCTTATGGATTTGTGCATTTGCATTACAAACCCTTTAACTTCTCTTTATGTTGTAAATTTGTAGTTCTTTCTTTTGGCAGATTATCTACTTCCTTATAGCATGATCTAATCAGGATCAACTACACCACAACTTTAAAGAAGGTGGTATCCTTGATAGATGAAAAAATTAACTTGGAAAGTTCCCTCATCTCTTATAAACTAATTTTCATTAATTCAGTCTAAACTTACATTAGCAGCCAAGAAAACAGTAAAGCAAATGGCAAACTCAAAAACTAATTAAAAAACTTCTAGCTTTGTTGAGTATTCTTTGCTCTTACTTTTGTGTTATTTCCCATCTCCAAGTCATCCATAGAACCTGTCCCATTAGTGAATAATTCCTCCATTACTTATTAAATTTTTTTTAAAGAAGAAAAGAAAGAACTAAATTGTACTCTACTAACATGCTTCTAAGACAACATTTTTTAGGGTCCCACATAGTTCAACTCCTTCCAATTCTTGGACAAATTTGATAACATGATATAAAAAAATTATGAACAGAGCATGAATCTAATGATTGATTGATGTGCATCTAATCATACCCAACATATAAAATGGAAATTTGACTTTATGTTTCTACTATATTAAAATCTACTTACAAATCACTCTAAGACAATTCATTTATTTATGTCAAGGATTTTATGAACAATTTTCAATTATGATACCTTATATTTCTAGCTAACTAATTTGTAAAATTAATTTTTATCAACTATATGTGTCCATTGCATTCATAGCTGTGACTAAGAAATAGAGAGTACTAAATAGTTGAATCAATTTCTCTGCAATGTCTCTATTCTCCCTGTAACCATTTGACTTCTACACAGAAATTCTCACATAAACCTCTTGTCAATTAATTGATTTACCTAAAATTGGGGGTTTTGAGATCATTCCATGGAGATCCTAATCCTTCCTAGTGTTTTAAAGGTATTAGAAATAATGCATTGCAATACTAGAAATAAAAGGCACAATATTATAGCAAGTAAATTGACCTTCCTCACTATAGTGAAAAAAGCATCCAATGCTCCAAAATAATGTAGAGCAACCCTAGCTAGTAATTTTCCTTTAATTTACAGTTCAATTTTGACAATTTGCAATCCACACAAATGAACCAAAGAAAAATAAATAAATAAAATAAGAATGCACCAGTAAATAGTAAACAATCAACTTGTATCTCTCTTCAATAACTACTTAAAACCTAAAAGATAGTACAGCAAGGAAAAATGGAAGAGGTTTTTGGTTTCCTCTATTTTTTAGACAGCTTATCATAGCTTTTGAGTGGTGCATTGGCTAGGTCCAAGGCAACTTCCAAATACAATTTACAGAAGAAAATAAAGGCAAGAGAGATAGAGAAAGGGACTACCTTCAATGGCTTTCAAATCTGGTGGATTTTCATCAATGCCACAACCTCTTTCTTGTGCGTTGTTTCAGTTGTCCTCAGTTTCTACATATAAATATATATATATATATATATATTGATAAATAACGTAAGAATATTATCAATAAATCAACTGCACTCAATTTGCATAGAGTATGAAATGTAAATATTTTGTACTCTAAATGGCATAATGGATTCTACATAGTGACCTTGCCTAATCATCTCAAAATATGCCCAAAGGATCCAAAAGCCAAGATAGTATTTAAATTAAAAACTTTCACCCTTGACCACTACCTATTCAAATGAAAATCCCAAATTAACATAAAGCACAACCTTCTAGTTGTTTGATTTAGATTTAGAAAGTAAGTATTCCATTGCAATGATCATTATAACTTATTCAACATATTTTAACATCTTTAAATTTAAAGTAACAAAATTAAACAACAATTAATTTGCATTTGTCAAATGACTACACTACAGCATTCAAGCTTCAACTACAAATTTTAACGGTGATAAAGTATAAACCATCTAAACCTAAGAAACAAAGAAAAACCATTATAAAAAAAAATAAAAAATAAAAAACTAAAATACATATGTCTGCCAGCATACCCTAACCCAAATTCCTTTATCAACACAAAATCCTCCAATCTAAGCATGCTCATCATCAAAGAGCCCCACACATTTGAGGGAGATTATCAAACCAATACCAAAAAACACTTTCAATTATTTCTCCATCTTTTCTGCTTCTTGGTGTTGTAGATGTCTTCTATCATGCTCTACTTTTTCTCATCATTCAACCTTAATTAAAGCCAATAGCCCAAATAACTATAAATAAATAAATAAATAACCCTAAATAACAAAACCTAAATAATATTTAACACAAATATTTGTTGTTAAAAATACTTGTACTGGTAGTGGTTCTTGCAGTATACGAAGGTGTCAAGAGGCAGAGTTGAAGGTGGGTGATGATTTGACATGGTGGCATTTTGACAGTCTGACAATTCCTCTTTCAGTCTCTCTCCATCTATCTCTGTGTGCACATTTACGATTACCTTTATCAGCTACAAAATCATAATAAGAAAGTATATTAAAAAAATTAATGAGATGGAAACAAACAACAAACCCAATTAATTGAACAAATTCTAAGGTGTGATTAGACTATTATAATCCAAATCAACTTTTGAAACCAACAATAATCAAACTAAAAGCAATTCAAATATAAACCAATTAGCAAAACTAAATAAAAGTTAAAACAAGTCAAGAATATCTGATGCTATTTGTGCAAAATGGATTTAGTTGAAGAGAGAGAGAGAGAGAGAGAGAGACCTTCTTAGTGGAGTTGGCTAATACCGTCATTGGGGAAGAGAAAGGCTCGAATGGGAGTGGTAGGGGAGACTGAGTATTTAGGAGACGAAAAGAATACAAACTCAGACTCCTTGTCGTACTCGTCCACTACTTACTCTCTGATATCCTTATATGTTTATAAAGAATCAAAACAACAGTTGCAGCAATTGGAAAAGGTTAACAAGTTTAAAGCAGTTTTGGCCATTCATTGTATCTTTTGGATTGTGTTAAAGATGGGTATAATTTGATTAATAAATTATAAAATGAGAGAAGGGATCTAACCTTTGGACTTGATTTGGCACTTGCTGATTGATGTTTCCGTGAAGCGAAGTCATATTTTTGTAAATTGTGCAGGAAATAAAGTACAGAGAGAGGTAGTGAGAGGGAGGAGAACACATAGAAAGAGAGGGAGAAGAAATAAATGGTTTTTTTTTTTTTTTTTTTTTTGGGTTTTTGTGGGAAGAACTATGGAACGTGAAAAGTTTAAAACTACCCAGAGAGTCTAGAGTAATAAGCGCTTCACTTAATCCCAAAATGAAAATACGCATTGTTTATTGTTATGTGTTTTTAATGGTGGACATGACAATAATTTGTGTAGGCACATGGTGTAATGAGGCACGGTCAACCAAAAGTCAAACATTTCGACTATTAGTTATTATATAGATAACATACAAGCATTTGACCTAATTCTATCCCAAACTTGGTTTTATTCAAGGAAAATTATTATGTGCTCCTAAAGCACGAGAACGTGGCATTCATTTCTTTCATATTCATAGCGGATTCCACTATGAATTTAATAAGTGGGATGTATCATAAGTGTGAGAGGCATCATTGTACTCTAAGAATACCTGATAATTACTTTTCATTTGAAACATTTCCAAATCCTCATAAAAAAACCCAATGAGTTGCAATTTTTTTAGATATAAGGGAAGATTAAAGGATTAGGAGTTAAAAGATTAAAAGATTAGGAAAGTTAAATTGGTAGTTGGGTTTTACTTCAGGTCACAAAATCAAAGGTTTATTGAGCCCCAAATAGAATGAGTCCCTATCTATAAACAACAACAACAACAACAAAAGCCTAGATCAATATTGTAAGATTGAATTTAATCAACCATGTATGGGCTTTATTCTGTGCCAAATTTGCTTGTAATTCAACATGTAGAAACTCTGTATTTAGGTGGGAATAATGTAAGGGTTATGTGTGAGAGAGTGTGAAGAAATTCAAGTTGTGTGCATTCAAGAGGAGTCTTGTGACTGACTCGAGACTAGCAAGTCGCCACACGTGTGAAGCATGCGAGGAGCTAAAGGGTCACAACAGCTAGAGCACTACAGGACAAAAAGTACAGTCTGGCCTGAAAGTTATTTCGCGACTCAAACTCGCGACTCATTCCAGTCGCGGGGCCAAGTCGCCAAAATGCCCTGTTTGGATGAAAACTGACTTTTCACATTCCATCTCATATCCTACTATAAAATACCCTTATTTCCAAGAAATGTAGTGTGGCTATTCAGAGAAAAAAACCCTAAGAGAGGTTTCTACAACACACCCACCTCATTAGAAAGAGAGCTACTCATTCTTAGAGAGAAATCTTTGTAGTCTCTTCTCATTTTCTCTCCCATTGTTATACCCATTGAGAGGAAATTTGTACCCAAATACTACCCACACCCATTTAGAGTGTTGAGTGTTTTTGAAGCTTGGGAAGCATTGGAACATGCTAAGGATGGCGGATGCAACATGGAGCTTGTTGCGGGATTCAGTAAGCTAGAGAAGACAAGATTCAGCGTAATCTTGTTGGAGTAAGAAGCTTGGAGGGCTTAGGTGCACTATGTAGATTAGGCTTGGAGAGTCTTCTGCTATTCATATATCCCAACTTTATTCTCTAGTGGATTATTGACCGCTTGGAGGGCGGCGGAGAGGTTTTTCGCCGAAAACTTTGGTTTCCTTTTCAATAACACATTGTTGTGTTGTATTTGTGTTTGCATCTCTCTTCTCTTAATCTTTGCCTTTTAATTACTATTGTGGTTGTGATTAATTTCGGTTTAGATTGTTTTACCAATTTTGTTTTAGCTTATTTTTATATTCCGCACATATATTATTGGATTATAAGCTTGTATTGATAATTTGTGAATTGGGGGTCCAAACAATCATAGGTGTTTTACACACTACTAGAACATTCATTTGTTATCAGAGTGAGTGCACTTGCTGTGGTTTAATTACTTGAGTGCGATCCTTGACCCCTTGTGTTTATTTGCCATGGATAGTGTTTTGTATGCTTCTATGCATGTTTTGGATGTTGATGAATGTAACATGTCATGTGTTTGTGAAAATGCCTGTATGAGTGTTTATCCTCATGATTGTGATGACATGTTACTTGAATCATTGGGTGTTTTTGATATTCCAAATGACAAACTCTTGAAGAAAAAGGCTAAGAAGTTTCAAAAGAATTTGAGCAAGTTATTTTGTGAAAAAAATGATTTGATTGCTAAGCTTAATGAACCCAACAAATTGGTTGAAAAATATAAGAAACTTGCTAAAAATTCTCTTGAAAAACTGAAAGAGTTTGAATGTTTGAATATGGACTTGGATGCTAAACTTGTTTTGTTTAACAAACTTGTTTTGTTTAACAAACTTGTTGATGAGCTAAAATGTGAAAATGAATCTCTTAAGATGCATGCCAAGTGTTTGATCGCTGAACCTACTGTTAAAAATGATGAAAATATTTGTTGCAATCATGTTGTGGTACCCAATTTTGTGCCTATTGTGTGTTCTACCTCAAAGGACAAATCGGTATACATTCCTCCACACAAAAGAAAACAAAAAGTGGAGAGAAAAGCTCTTAAGCCTAAGCCTCGGTTTAGGTCTCATCCTAGGAAATTGAGTGGATCTAAGTTTGTTCTTAATTGCCATCATTATGGTGTGATCGGTCACATAAGACCTCAATGCCCCATGTTGAAGAAAGAACAAAACTATGGTGGTAGATCCCTCCCTAAAAAGCCTAATGGACCTAAATCCATTGTTTGTTACCATTGTGGTGCCTTTGGTCATCTTAGACCTCATTGCTCTAAGTTTCATGCCCTTAAAAGAATCAAAAGAAAGGAGAAACTTGAGCTTCTTGGAAGTTGTGCTAAAAAGGGTAAATCGATTTGAGTGATAATAGCATGTTGTTAAAGAAAGTGTTTAATGCTCTTAACTCCTTGTCTATGTGTATCTCCGGTTCTCATTCTTCTAACCCTCGTCTCACTTCTCATGAGACACTCATTCCAAACAATCGTTCCATTTGGATGAGGAAGGGTTCCTATGGTTGAGCTTTTACTCTTTTGGTTCTTAATTTAATTCTTTCAATCCTTGTTGGACCCTTCACGCATTGAATGCCATATCTTCATGCATTTTGTGCATCTTGCATTTCTTTTTATGCATTGTTGTTGTTTTAATCTTACTTTTATGTTTAGTTTTGTGTGAGTAAAAAATCCAAAACCACGTAAAAAGTAAAAATTTCAAAAAGTTTGATCGTATATGTTTGAGCACATATCACATGTGAGTTTGGCCTAGTACCTTTGTACAAATGGCTTTGTGCATTTATGAGCTTAGCTTGTTATGTTTGCACATCTTTCTTTATGGGAAAAATCTTGACATCTATTTTCAAGTTTGTCATGAATGATTAGTCAATAGTTATGTTAGTTTTGATTCATGCATAGATTTGAGCCTATATCTCTTCTCACTCATTTTTTTTGCTTAAAGAGCTCAACAAATGTAAATCTCAAAATGAAAAGAGATAAAGAGTTGCAAAATCCATCACACATACTAGTATTTGACTAGGAAAAAGGGAAAGTGACTTTTAATGAAAATGTATGGTGCCCAAAAGCCAAAGACTTGTTCAACAAATTGAAATATCAAAAATTTCAGGCATCGATCTCAAAAGAGATGTATAGATCAACAATGATCAAATGTTATGAATTATAAAGAAGTCAAATGAAAAGATTCAAAGATATGTAATCATTTTCTTGTGAAAGGTTATATATGTTCATTTCTATAATTGAGATAGACCACTTGACTTAGTACTAGTTGTGTATGACTTGATTGAATTGATCATTAAAGCTTCACTCTAGACTAAGGACTATTCCACATTTGATACACACACACAACACACATGCCTAATGTTAAATGAATGTCTTATTCATTTGTTCGATTGTACTTATTTAAATGTGATGTGCGTGTGCTCATCTATATATGAATCAAACCGAAAAGATTTTTAATCATTTTATATGTATTTGGAAGTGATTTTTATCACTCTTTATGTTCATGTCTTATGCTTACTTTGTTTTTCTTTGTTCAAGCATGTTTTGTGTTAAAAAACAGGTGTCAGAATTTTTGGCTACTCATTCTAGCTACTCTCGCGAGTAGCGAGTTTTGGTTACTCGTTTTTGTGACTCGCCTAGTCGTGAGATCTAGTTGCAAGTCTACACAGAATGGTTCCGCAACTCACTCACGACTCGCCAGTCGCGAAACGCCCAGAAATAGCTTTTTAAAGAGCTTATCGTGGGAAACCTGTTTTAAACCTCTACCATCCTCTCTTAAACCCCTCTTTCAATATTTTTACATCTAAACCCAATCAATTTGAATGGTTTTTCATTCCATTAATATTTCTAAGGTAATTTTAAACTATTTTCATTGATTTGGATCCTTAGATTATGTTTTGGAGAGTGTTGTGCTCTTGGTTGGGATTTTCATCATAGGGGTTGGGAAAACTTTTTTTTTTTTTTGGGTCAAATTTTTGTATGGGATTGGTTTCTTTTGATGATTTTCTTTGGATGTTGGTCCCTTGTGGCAAAAAGAACATATATTAAGGGTGAATTTCATGATGTTCATGCATTGTTTTACATTGTTGTTCATAGTGTGCACGTTAGGTGTTTGATAAAATGCCTCTTAGGCATTTTCTCACTTGTTTGGACTTCGATGAGTATCAAACTTTGGGGTTTCTCATGTGTCCTCATTAGGAATATGGTTGGTTCATTGGTTGTGTATTTAACACACCTTGCCCCACATGTGCATTTTCCATGCATTAGTCATGCATTACACATAGCCACCTCTTGCACACACCTTTGCTACCCTTGTCATGCATTGGTTTATACCTTGTTTCTTCATCCTAGCATGTCATATTTACCTTATACTTTGTAGGATTTTGTTTTGTCTTTTGTTTGAGTTTCATTTCTCATTCATCTTGTACCCCTCATGCATCATTCTCCTTGTTCATTCCTTCATCTCTTGCCCTCTTTTCTCCTTGACCCCTTTGTCTATTTATGTCAAAAAAGGGGAGAGTATACTCTAGAGTAGTATGCCGGAGTGTTTTGTCACTCTTGTACACATTCTTAGGGGGAGAAATTCTATTTGTTGTGCACATTTGTAGGGGGAGAGATATTCCATAGGCGAAATGCATATACCAAGGGGGAGAAAACATTGAGTTAATAAGAAAACTCTATTTTGTTTGTTTTCTTGTTTGCTTTATGGTGCTTTGAGTTATGTTTTGTATCTATGCTTTGTTGTTCTCATTGCATCGTGTTTGTGTTGAACATGCATACATCCTTATGCTATTGTGCTTTGTTGATTGCATGTTCGGATGATCATTTGCTTTGCTATGTGATCATTGTAGTCATTTCTGTATGACTATTTTGGTGTATGATCAAGTTGCTCACATGTTTCACATCTTGTTTACTTTATCGCAACTTACTTGTTTCATTATACTTGTCCTTTTATTACTTGCTATACCTTGAGAGTTTAATGTGTTTTGTGCAAGTGTTTCAGGTTACAGGTATTTTGTTCCAAGTGCATCACAGTTTCTAGATTTAGGTGTGAGTGAGTTTTGCCATTGTTGCCAAACTCACGTTTAAGTCTAGAATCTGTTTTATAGTGTTTTGTCATGGAATAGCCAAAGGGAGAGATTGTAAAGTTGAATTTAATCAACCATATATTGGCTTTATTTCGTGCCAAATTTGCTTGTAATTCAGCATGTAGAAACTCTGTATTTAGGTGGAAATAATGTAAGGGTTGTGTGTGAGAGAATGTGAAGAAACTCAAGTTGTGTGCATTCAAAAGGAGTCTCGCGACTGGATCTCGTGACTAGCAAGTTGCCACACGTGTGAAGCATGCAAGAAGCTGAAGGGTCACAATAGCTGAAGCACTACAAGACAAAAAGTACAGTCTAACCTAGAAGTTATTTCGCGACTCAAACTCGTGACTCATTCCAGTCGCAAGGCCAAGTTGCTAGAATGCCCTGTTTGAATGAAAACTAACTTTTCACATTCCATCTTATATCCTACTATAAAATACCTTTATTTCCACTAAATGTAGTGTGGCTATTTAAAAAGAAAAACCCTAAGAGGGGTTTCTACAATACACCCATCTCATTAGAGAGAGAGCTACTCATTCTTAGAGAGAAATCTTTGTAGTCTCTTCTCATTCCTTCTCTCATTGTTATACCCATTGAGAGGAGATTTGTACCCAAATACTACCCACACCCATTTAAAGTGTTAAGTGTTTTTGGAGCTTGGGAAGTATTGGAAGATGCAAAGGATGGCAGATGCAACATGGAGCTTGTTGCGGGATCCGGTAAGTTAGAGAAGACAAGGTTCGATGTAACCTTGTTGGAGTAAGAAGCTTGGATGGCTTAAGTGCACTGGACAGATTAGGCTTGAAGGGTCTCTATTCATGTATCCCAACTTTATTATCTAGTGAATTATTGACCGCTTGGAGGGCGGCGGAGAGGTTTTTCGTCGAGGGCTTTGATTTCCTCTTCGATAACACATTGCTATGTTGTCTTTGTGTTTGCATCTCTCTTCTCTTAATCTTTGCCTTTTAATTACTGCTGTGGTTGTGATTAATTTCGATTTAGATTGTTTTACCAATTCTGTTTTAGCTTATTTTCATATCCCGCACATAGTTTGATTATAAACTTGTGTTGATAATTTGTGAATTGGGGGTCCAAACGTTCATAGGTGTTTTACACACCATTTGAACATTCAAATATTAATGGATGAAAAGAACAAAAAACAAGAACAAGATCAAGATTTCTTATTACTAGGTTTGGGGTTGGTAAAGTAAAGAGGAAGTCAAAAAAATAGTTAAAATTCAAAGTGAATTTGAGAGTAGTGTTGATATTTTATTGGTGTAGGATAGTATCCAATTTTGGTAGGTGGGATTGAAATAAAGGGAAAATAAATGAATAAAGATGGAGAGGAGGACTAGTCTTAAGGGTGAAGACTAGAGAGGCCATATGATCAATACTAAGTCAAAGTTGATAGATTTAGGATGTTTTGAATGAATAGAAAACGGGTTTGGGTTAAATTTGGGGAAGAAGAAACGGGTCAAATGTTTATGTGTAAAGTTTTTTAGTAATAAAAGAGTTGCCACATAATTTAAAAAAAAGCCTTGTCATTATTTTGTTTGATACATAGGTAAGGAAACTACCGGAAAGATTAATAGTGCTAAATTTTTTAAACTTCAAAGACCAATAACACTTATTTGAAATTTCAGGTATCAAAAACACTTAATAGGTAAATTTTAAGTACTAACAGTGTATTTTGAGCAAAAATAGAAAAATTTTCTAAATCCAAAAACTATGTAAATATTTATTTTCTTTCCACTATTTTCTTGGCATCCAAATTAAAATCCAAAAGGAGGAATCATTATAACAATCAGTGGCGGCACCACGTGCAACTCAGGGTGTTCCTAGGAATGCCCTGACCTGAAAAAAAAAATACATATAATAATTTAAAAAATTTATATTTAATCTATATTAGGAACATCCTTAATCACAAAATTAGTAACACCCTAAAATTATAAAATTAAAAAAAAAATTATTTGTTCTACTTTCAAGCAAAAAAAAAAAGCCCAAAAAAAAAAATTGAACTAAAATCTATAAAAAAAAAAAATTGTAACAGAGCCAAGCCCACGGCAAGCCCAATAGATGACAGAGGTATCAAACCCACAGATTCTCCATCCCAAAAAAAAAAAAAAAAAAAAAAAAAAAAAAAAACACAAACAAACAAACAAACAAACCAAAAGAGCAAATCACTAAATCAGACATAAATCAAACTCACGGTCACGTCACTCGCAGAGCAAACCAACCCCAATACTGGCAATACAGAGCAAAAGCAAACCAAACCCCAATACAGAACAAACCAAACCCACGGTCATGTCGTCGTCACTGTAGCTCGCTCATCTTCGTCATCGTCGTCCTCGCCCCACGTCATCGTCGCTCGTTGCTCGCCCCTCATTGCAGATAGCAGATTGTAGATCGCTCAGCTGCAGGCTGCTCCGCCACTCCGATGCTCGGTGCTCCCTCCCTTAAGGTATTTCTCTCTCTTTTTCTCTCTAACTCTCTCAGTCTCTCACTCTCTCTCTCTCTTTGTCTCACTGAAATGAAAACTATGAAATGAAATTAATGAATGAGAGTCTCTCTCTCTTTATTCTTTAAGACTCTAACTCAGTAACTCTCTCTCTCTCTCTTTTGAACTGTGGGTCTATGATTGGCTCTTTACTCTTTAGCTTTATTAATATTTTTCTTTTTGCCTTTTTTTTTTTTTACTTTTTGAATGCTTTATCTTATCTGTTGGTGTTGGTCAGTGTGTGTTGGTGTTGGTGTTGGTGAGATATTAATTGTCTTTTAGTGTAATGTGTATTGTGATTTGTGATTGTGAACTTTGGCAACTGGCTATTGTGATTGGGGGCATCAGGCATGAGGCTTGTGCTTGTCTGTTAAGTGGGGTGGGGGTAGATGGACGCATGAGGCCGGGTAAACAATAATTAAAAATTAAAGCAGTATAATTAATGACAAACAAATTAAAGCAATATAGTTTATTGTTGCGCTAAACAACAATAATTAAAGCAGTATAATTAACCAATACATTATATAAGACAAACAAATTAAATTATGTTAGGCTAAACAACAATTAATAATTTTATAATTAATGAAACAACAATATAACAAATTATAGTTTATAAAAGACAAACAAATTAATGAAACAACTAAACAACAATAATTAATAATTTTATTAATATTTCAAATGAACTTATAGTTTATTGTACAGGTACCTTTGTTTATTTCTTTTCATTTTTTTTTTCCTTTCGAGGTTTTTCGGTGTACAAAATGCAATTTTGTTTTGGTTTTAAGAACATTTTTTTTTTTTTAAGCACAAACTTCATGCCAGCCAAATCCTGAATTTCGGCCGGTATTTACTGAAACGTCTCGAAACACCCAAAATAGACCGAAATGACCCGAAATTTTTTCAAAGTGGAATAAGAACACCCTGGACAAAATTCCTAGAGCCGCCACTAATAACAATCTAACAATCAAGTCATTAATTCCTAGCCTTCTCACAACCCCTTTGAAACTCAAAAATCCCATCACTAACATCCCACAAATGCTACTTATCATCTAAACCCTAGTGATTATATGTACCAAGTCACAACAATTGTAATAAATTAAAAAAGTCGCAACAATTTAGTTCATCCACCAAGTAATCATTTAGCACCAAATTACTCATAAATTACACCAAGAAAATAATAGAAAACCTTAAACTTAACTTGAAAAGAGAGTAGAGGAAAAAGGAAATAGCCAAGCCCCTAGACCTTTAGAGAGAGAAAGAGAGAGATTGAAACCCAATCACTATACTAGAGAAGATAATAGATAAGATAGGATTTGACAAAACCTACCTGGTAAACCAATTGCTACCCCACCGAAAATCAAAAAATTCAATACCCAACGTGGAAGAAACCCTAACCACCAACCCCAAGTGTACCTTTTCATGTTGTCATAACCTTAAGTATCTCTTAATACTACTCCTGCATAGTCCCAATTATTTGTCTTACTTTTTAAATAGTACTTTAGTAATAAAGTTTACTTATAACCTACATTAATAATTTTAATATATTTATAAAAGCGTTGGCATTTGGAGTTTAAAAAATTCCTCATTTTACACTCTAAAAAACTATTGTATCTATTTTAGTATATCATTTCACAACTCACCCCACATGACTACATCCAATTTCTTTATTTTTCACATCACAATTAACACTATTCATTTCTCTCTCTCTCTCTCTCTCTCTCTCTCTAAAACTAGCAGTCTAGCAAAGGTTCAGCGGCTAATAAATTGGGTTTAGGCTTGCTAGCAAAGTGGGTTTTGATTTTCTGTGGGATTGTGACTTTGAAAGCCTGGGTTGTAGAAATTGGTGGTGCTATGGTCTGGTTGTCCGGTGGCAATGCTTTGATTTGGTGGTCCGAGAGAGAGTAAATTAATTTTAAAAAAAGTAAGGACTGCTACATTAATTGTTTAAAAGTAGGCCTTTACTATAGCAAAGTTGCAATTTTTTTTAAAGTTTAAGAATCTGGATATAGAGTGTTTTTTTTTTTTTTTTTTTTTTTTAGGATGTTATAATAACATTTTGGGAGTTAGCAACCACAAGGCAAAAAATTATGCTGTACAACTATTAAAGCATTCTCATTACGTTATCCTGCATAATCCATTAAAATGCAAAATAAATAACATTATTCATAAAAAATAAGAAAAAAATACATAAAATAAACACAAGCTAAATGCAAAAAACAAAAAAAAAACAAAACAAAAAAAACAAAAAAAAATAGGCATAAATACACTTTTAGTCCCTACATTTTGACTTTTTTCCATTTTGGTCCTTACATTTTAATTTTTTCACTTTTAGTCCCTAAACCAATTAACGGGTGCTATTTTCGTCCTTTTCGTCGGTCAACCGACGAAATTAGCTGACGTGGCAGCCGGAGGCATTAAAATATTATTAAAAAAATTATTTTAAATGCCAAAATTTTTAAAAAAATTAATTACTCAATTTTAATTAAAAAAATAAAAACAAAAACACAGCAACCCAGCAACCCAGCAATAGAAACCTAGCAAAAGAACATTACAACTTGTTCTTCGTGTTCTTCCCAGATCAAACTCCGCCACCAAGAACACAAATCCAACAACCAAAAATTCAAACCTAGATCACAACAACACAAACGAAAAAAGAAAAAAAGAAAAAAAAGAAACAGAGACCAAACACAAACACAGACCTAGAGTTCTTCGTGTTCTTCCCAAATCAGACCCAGTAACCAAGAACACAAATCCAGCAACCAAAAACTCAAACCTAGATCACAATAATACAAAAAAAAAAAAAAAAAAAAGAAACAAAGACCAAACACAAACACAGACCCAGAGTTCTTCGTGTTCTTCCCAGATCAAACCCAGCAACCAAAAACCCAAACCTAGATCACAACAACACAAACGAAAAAAAAAAAAAAAAAAAAAAAAAAAAAAAAAAAAAAAAAAAAAAAAAAAAAAAAAAAAAAGACCAAACACAAACACAGACCTAGATCATAAATAGAGATCAAACACAAACGGAACCCAGATCACAACCCAAGCCAAAATCATCAGTGGACCCAACCACCGATCGATGTTCACAACACCCACATGCAAGCCTCCAAATTTTTCCTTTTCCCATTGTTTTCACGGCATCAAGACCCCACGGCCTCCATGATCAAAACTTCAAAGATCAGCCTCTTGATCTGCTCGCCACTGGTCAATATCGGGTGAGGTAGAAAGAGGTGTGAGAACCACTGATCTCGGCTTCACAACCACTGATCTGGCTCTAATATCGAATCGTGACTGGGTTTTCTTTCAAACACACAGGTTCTAAAACAAGATCAAATTTTTTGTTTATAAGGAAGAGCTTGGTGATACCCCTCTTGGCCAAAGTAGAGATGATTCCAAGCTTAGCGACCTCCAAACCTTTATCAGCTTTCGGCGACGAAGATGAAGATTAGGCTTCGGATTCGTAATCAGCTATGGCAGTGTACTCGGTGAGAGAAGGCGAGGAGGCCTTGAAATTCAACGGCCCTGATTTGAAATGAAAGGCTCTGTTTTTAGGAAATAGAAATGGGTATGCAGTGTCTCCATTCTTGACAGGGTGGGAAGATGGGGTTGATGAATGGTGTAAGTATTGGGTTTGAAGAGTAAAGGAAAGGTTGTTGTTGTTGTTGTTGTTAGTTGTGAAGGAAGAAGAGGCGAACAATAACCTCGGCTATTTAAAATTGAGTAATTTTGGTAACCCCAGCTAGGTTGCTGGGTTTTTGTTTTTATTTTTTTACTTAAAATTGAGTAATTAATTTTTTAAAAAAAATTGACATTTAAAAAATGTCAAATAATTTTTTTAATAATATTTTAATGCCTTCGGCTGCTACGTCAGCTATTTCCGTCTGTTGACTAATGGAAATGATGAAAATAACATTCGTTAATTGGTTTAGGGACTAAAAGTGGAAAAATTAAAATGTAGGGACCAAAATGAAAAAAAAGTCAAAATATAAAGACTAAAAGTGTATTTATGCCAAAAAAAATAAAAATAAATTGCATATTGCTAGTGTGCTTTATGCAGCTCCTTATGCAATTGCATAAAGCACTTTAGCAACATGCAAAACTTTTTTATTAATTTTTTATTCTCTTTCTCTACACTTGCCTCACTTTCTCTTCTCTCTTTTCTAAGTTAATATTAAAGTAATATTATTTTAATGTAATGTATTATAAAATAAATAATGAGATATGTTATAAAAGTGGTTATATAAAATAGATAAAGTGACTTTTTAGTGAGGTATATGCTTTTTCTTTTCTTTTCTTTTTTTATAAGCAGATGAGAATGCTCTAACATTTATATCAAATCATATAATGCAAGCTTTATGTGTACAATCCAACTTTTACTATTAAAACAAAAATATTATCATCTATAATTAAAATAATATATAATAAATAATGAAAGTTATTTTAGATATGGGTACTCCTATTGTAACTTAGTAAAGAAAAATCTTCTAAATTTAGAAGAAATGTTGTTTGTAGAATTTTATTGAATTAGTATTTTCTGAAAATTTTGAAACTTTCATAATAAACTTTTATTTTTAAGAATAATTATGTTAATTATTTTAATGTATTTGTAGTGTGTCATGAGGCATAAGGAAAATAGTAATAAAATAAGAAGGGGAACAACATGTAGACACAATTATAATTTATATAGCGCGAGTTTAAAGGATCTTTTTTTTAATTAAAAAAAAATTATTTGTATTTCTATATTGCAACGACTGTTCTTTCTTTGTATTTCTATATATAAAATGACCATTTGAAATATACATAAATTCTAGTATAGAATAGTGTTTCAAGTTTAAGCACCTAATCTCGTTAAGGAAAATCTTTTTAGAATTATAAACACATGTAAAAAAAAAAGACATATACAAACATGGGAGCAAAAAAACATTAAAAAAAAAAAGAGTACTAAGGAATTACCTTTGCTTAGGCCAGAGAGAGAGAGAGAGAGAGAGAGAGAGAGCATTTGTTTTGGCAATTGACTTATCATTTAAAGGAAAAAAAGAAAAGAATATGTAGTAGTGCTTAAATGTAAGGAATATAGATGAAAAGTTATAGTAATAGTTTTATGTAGGAGTGTTTTTTTTTTTTTTTTTTTCTTTTTTCGCCCTTCAAATGCAAAATAAAGAAGAAGAGATTTGAAAAAAAAAAAAAACAAAAAACAAAAAAAAAAAAACAAAACAAAACAAACAAACAAAAGGTAAGTCTTGATAAAGGGGAAAAACAAAAAAAAAAAAAAAATCAAAAAATGTGGTCTAATTTTTTAGACCATGTTTAAGATGGAAGTTAGAGATGTATTTTTAATTTGTCTCTATTTAAATGTACGGTATATAAAAAAATAAAAATAAAAAGTACGGTGTAAGAGTATTTTTGAACCATCGAAATATGTATCCCAAATAAGAGATTTTTTTTTTTTTTTTTTTGGGATGAACAAATAAGAGAGCCCTTAAACAGTAGTATAAATAATAATAATTATTATTATTTTAATAGATAGCATAGATAATTTTTTGGGGGGAGAAATTACACTTTACCACCCTAAACTATGCACTAGATTACACTTTGCACCATAAACTATCTAACTGCACACTTTACACCCTAAACTATCACGCTTATCACACTTTGCACCCTGTTGTTATTTTTGCCGTTATATTTAATAGAATTTTACTGCATGTAACAAGCACATGCTTCTTGCTTAGGTGGAACAAAGTTAAAAAAACAGAAACACCCTTCTTCAAAATCAATTTAAACAAAACCTAAATTTTTTCACATCTCCCTTTGTCTCGTGTGTCTGCCATCCTCTTCCCCAGATTAAGTTTCAAAATATTTAAATTGACCTCTCTAATTCCATAGCAAAATTCATTCACAGTACCCCATCCACCTTCCTGGTATTTCTTATACTATCTATAGCTTTCTAGTTATTAAAATAATTAAAAATCGCTGGTAAGGGGAGACTAGTCAACAACTGGTAAATTGGCCACAAATACATCAGTTTTTTCGCGAATCTAGCTGGTGGTGAATGAGGATGCATCTCAAGAATGGAAAGCTCTATGAATTGAAGGTGAGCATGGCGTTTACCCAAAAAAAAAAGAAGGTGAGCACGGCTAATGAGGCATAGTTCCTATCTGCCGTGCCATTTGGGATTTACTATTTTAACTTCTTTTATACCATTTCGTCAGTGATGGAATTAAAAAGTATTAGATTGTATTTTATGAATCTGGGGAAGGGGATGGCAGACATGTGAGACAGAGGGAGATCTGGAAAAATTTGGATTTTGTTTTAATTGATTTCGAAGAAGGATGTTTCAGTTTTTTAACTTTGTTCCACCTAAGTAAGAAGCATGTGCTTGTCACATGCAACAATATTCTATTAAGTATAACAACAAAAACAACAGTGGGTGCAAAGTGTGCAATTGGATAATTTATTGTGCAAAGTGTAAGCTAGTGCATAGTTTAGGGTGGTAAAGTGTAATTTCTCCTTTTTTTTTTAGAAAGATAGTATAGATAATTAGGTATAGATATAGAGGATGATTTAATAAATTAGGTATAAATAAAGTTGAGTTTAAAAGTCGTGATTGTGCTAAGTGGCTGCACTAAATTATAGAAAATTTATTAAATTTCTTTTTAAAAAAAATTAAATTTAGTTAGTTGGTGGCATACAACTACTATACCTAAGAGAGACCTAATCAATTTGAATAATCATTGTTCACCTATATCTTTTCTAATTTAACACCTCATGGACTCCTTTCTTTATTCCAAATCAACTTCTTGAGAAAGTCCTTCTAAAAATTAATAAATAAATAAATAAATAATTCTTGAGAACATCTATATCCTTTTTTATTTGACATACGCTCTCACATACTTTTTTTTCTTCATATCGTATTCTTCAAGAAGTTTAGGATGTTTGATTTTTACATGAACTCCTTTTAGGTGGAGTATACACACACACACACACACACGGTTCTTTGGTGTAATTTTTTCATTCTCCTGCCAATTGTATGATTTTTTGATTTAGTCTTTCCTTCTCCTATTTACGGCACCTACAACCTTACAAGTATGTGTTTGTTTACTCTAATTTTTTTATTATAATAAAATTGAATAGCTTTCATGCATTTGTTGCTTTTGTTTAAGCTAATTTCCTTAAATTTGATATATTTTATATGCTTATGATTTGAGAATCAATGATTAAATATTGTTAGACATGCTTTCATAGTGCCGTATCTTCCACGAGAATTGATATATTAATTTTTACAAATCTCTTATTCTCCTTTTGGATGATTTATTAGTTTGTATATCATATATGAATTACATGTTTATAACATTGGTTCCAATGATGATATGTTGTTTCCATCCCCTCAATTTAGATTTTGAGGACAATATTCTTTTTGGCTCATTATTAAGCATGTATTTGTTATAATTTATTAATTATTTTCATTAAAGTTCTTTTACATACACATTATACATATTTTTTAATCTCAACATTAATTTGATGTTAGATTCTTGCCAACAAAAAGAAAAGGGTTAGTAAAATTTTAGAACTCCTTATTTATGATAGTTGAATTTATATTTTTTTTAAATTAGTATTTTGTAAACTAAAAAATTTCACCAATAGACTATTTCAATATGTTGTATTTCAATACTGTCTTGAAGAATCAAAATTCAACCTTGATGAGAAAGAGAAAAAGATTGGGTCATTACATTTTATTAATTTGGACCTTTATAAAAATTGAAACAGAATAGAATAGAAATGTAGGGCCCAAATTTGATGGGCCAAGCACAAACTCTGCAGGCTGTGAGCCCAATGAACCCCAAATAATAAATTTGTAGAGAATGGGTTAAACAGCTGGGCTGGATATGGATTTAACAATGATTCAAATAGGCAAGTAAGGATAAAATGATGTTCAGACCAGCATTCAGTGAGAATCCTCTTGAATCCGAAGAGGCTTAAGGTTTACAGACAAATAAATACAATTTTTTTTCTCTCCCCCTTCTGAGAAACCTATTCCCTTTATATATACTCCTTCCTCCTCATCTTCACCGTACACTTGTTCTTCATCTAAGCATCCACTTGAGTACTAGTCACATCAGATGTTTGCTTTAGTCTGCCGCGAGTGGTAGTAGTTAAGGTTGCATTGTTCAGGTATCTTCTTCACATAAATGCGGCCAGGAAAGTTGCTGCAGTGCATTAAATGCGGTGGTAGCAGCTTTTCCTTTAAGATATTTTATGTTCTTCTCATCCCTAGACGTGCCTAGAGCTCACTCTTTGCCGTGGAATCTGCTGGGAGGATTGCTAGGGTCTTCAGTATATTTGCTTGATCAAGTTCTCTAGCGATCTGATGAGGGGAACCTCTTCGGACCAACCAGATTGTCTTCAGACATACCCATCATTCCTTCTCGAGTGTATTTACACCAAACGGACTCAGCCCTGATCCCTTTTACCTCTTCGGACAAACGGTGATATTCAAATTGGGCCCCAGGCCCAATACGTAGCGTTGGGCTTTCATACCCACAATAGCCCCTCAAAATTCTAATTTTTCCCTCACATTCGAAGAGAAAAAATGGGATTTTGATCTTTTTGCTAAATAAAAGCATTGAAATCATTGAATCTCTGAATCCACACGTGTATGCGCATAAATTTAGGCGCTTCTTTATTGCCGCTGTTGTTGCACCATTTCCAAGGCACCATTAATTGCTCCGGGCGACGTCTTGTCTATGGAATCCAACGGGAAGCTACAGATCCAACGGACATGATTTTTCTCAAAATTTGGGCGAGATAAATCCCACCACTTTGCCTGCCCCTATATAAAGCCCTAGAGGGGGTTATTTTCCCCTTCACTTTTCAAATTCTAGACTTTTCAGCGGACTCAAGCATTCACGCTCACAAAGCCTCTCCTGTCATCAACTCCAACTCACCCCAGAATCAACTACGATCTTCCTACGAACCTAAAGGCCATTTTTCAATTTGATTCCGGGTAAGTTCCTCACTTGAGATTTTCATATTCTTTTTAGTTTGCCTCTTCGGCCTTTGGATAGTCGCTCCCTAACCATTGTTTTGTACCGTTCCCCTATCTTAACTGAAAATGGGTAGGTTTAAATATCTGGTGGATAGTCCTTCCCAGATGGAGAAGTTTAAGGCGACGTATCGCGTCCCCCAAGATGTAGGCTTGAGATATTGCTCTGCGGAAGAGTTACTAACAAACCAAGAAGTGGGCGAAGTGGTAATCCCCATTAGCGCCTTCCTAGAAGGAGGAATGACCATCCCAATGGGTCGCGTCACCAGAGACTATCTCCGAAACCATAGACTTTGCCTTGAGCAGTGCGCATCTAACGTGTTTAGAATTTTAGGAGCAGTTGACGACCTGAACCAACACCTAGGGTTGGGACTCACCTGGCTCGATGTGGTACACATGTATGAGTGTCGTACCAAACAAGGGTTAGGATAATATCTTAGGTCCCGATTCGATATTGTCAGGCTTTTCTCTTGTCTTCCCAAATCTAACAAAGGGATGAAACACGACTATCTGATCGTCTCAAGCGCGTGGCATGACGGGCCTCATTGCCCTACTCAGCCAGGAGAGCCAGGTGGGATATCCTATACTTAGGTTTCCTAACAATAGACTTAGGGTTTTTGCTTTCAATGATTCGGCCTTCTCTATCACGTTTTTTCTGACAGTTTCATTTTGATGTTTATAGATAGGGATTACGTTGCTCCTCGGCTGAGCCTTACAAACACAGCGGCACTCAATTTCCTTCTTCGGTCAGAGATCTTCGCAAGCGAAAATGGGCAGTTTAGGGTTGTGCATCTTATCCTTGGCTATATCCCAAAGTCAAAGGATTTTTAGCCGATCGGCAACGCGATAACACTCGGAGACCACCGCATTAATCGCATCGACGTTGCTCGGAAGGATTTTTTAGCTCCTTTTGACCTCGCCCCTGTGCCACACCCAAACCCACAGGGCGTTCCGTTACTCGTTCAGCCTGTTCAACAGGTTCCTCTTGAGCCGGTAGCAGAGAGAGAAAGAGTTACTTCTTCAACTCCTTCGCTTGACGAGCAGATTGACCAGTTCAAATTCGAAGGGGAAGCTTCGGAGGAGGTTCAAATTTTGGACGCCGACGAGGGGATTGATAGGCAATCTGTTGTTCTCCCACAGAGGATAGAAATGCCTGACAACTCTTCTAAAGAAGACATGCAGAGTCTAACTGATTTGATGAAGAATAGAAAGCCGAAGGCCGCTACCAAAGGTACTGGTACATCCCAGCCCACGGTCACTCTTCCCCTTCCTCCCCTTCCACAAGCTCCCTTAGATCTCGGCCTAAAGCCACTGCTGGATCTAAAAAAGAAGAGGGTCGCAGTGGAAACCGAAGAGAGAGTGGTGGCACCTCCGAAGGGGCCTAAGCAGCAGAAAACGGCCCACGACACAAGAAGCAGAAGGGCTTCGTCTACTGAGAGTAGGGAAGACCCCTTGGCTGCAGACGTGCAGCGAGGAACTCGGGTATGGTCCCCGAAGTTGACATTGGATGGTGCAGCCATCCCATATGATGCCTCTCTCAGAAATTACACTGGAGGGAAGGCCGGACATATCGCAGAGGCGTTGAAGCAACCTCTGCTCCTCCCGAAGGACATGGAGTCCTACAGGCGCTTCAACCAACAGGAGTTCTTTCTATCCTTTAAAAGGGATTTAGCCATGGTAAGAGAATTGACCCACCCTCTCAATTCTTTTGTGTGTTCATAACTAACATAAAATTCTTTGTCTGTCATGCAGATTGCTCAACAAATATACGTGGCTGAGGAGTGGAACAAGAAGAAACACGTTGAAGTACAAGCGAAGGCCCATTCTCGGGCGGAGGCCGAGAAGGCATTGGGCAGCCTAAAAGACGAGTGCGCCCCGTCTCCGAGCAACTGAAAGAGGAGACAAAGGCAAGGAAAAGTCTGGAGGTGGGCCTAAAGAACGCTGAAAGGCAAGTCGAAGACCAACGCCAGAAGCTGTACACTACAGAGATCAATCTGGAGACAAAGAAGGCGTTGGTGAAAAGTCTTCGGGCCAAGCTTGACAAAGCCAGGGATTCTGCTAAATTGACCAAAGAGGATGCTCAATTGGCCAAGGAAGCAGTTGAGGCTGAAAAGCAAGCTGCCTATATGCTGGGGGTGCAGGAGACCCAAACAAGGCTAACCGAGGAGTTTGCAAAGGTCTGCAGAGAGTACTGTGACATAACGTGGGGCAAAGGCCTTGATGCGGCTAGAGTCCCCCTAGAGTCTGCCCTAAGGCAGCCTGGGAGTGTCTACTACCACCCTGATATCTGCGACCTGCCAGATACTTTAGATGCTTCTTCGGCCGACCCAAACCCTCCAGACACCGTTGAGGCAAGCCAGGCACCTGTTCAGACCGGTGATGTAGGCGAACCGTCGAAGACTGACCCATTGCCTCAGGAGAAGGCTTAGGTGTTTAGGGGATATATTTTTTGTACTTGTAATAGTTAGACCCCATTTTCTTTTGCTTTGTAACAAAGTTGTTTTCCTTTGATCAATGGAATGGCTTGCTCTTTGTCTTTATTGCTATTATGGTATATGTCAGGATGCGTCATCACAGCAAATAACAATAGTTTGATAAATGAGAATCAACTAATACCATGGTTTTCGCTTAAACATGATTAAGGAGGCCTCATGATAATAATGGCTGCATCGGAATGTTAATTGGCAAAAGTAATTTGGTCAGAGAACTATTGACATAGTTGAGTTTGAATTCAAATACTTGGGGAAATTGTAAAGCTAACCACCATACTATGCTGATGACGTAGACAATAATACTTAAGAAAAACTGTTCGTATGGGGATTATTTAGTAAATGAGTGTTAACTAATTCAGATCATCTGGTCTGAGGACTACAGGCATGATTGAATTTAAGTTTAAACTCTTAGGAAAGTCGTAAACGAGTGTTAACTAACCCAAATCATCTGGTTCGAGGACTACAGGCATGATTGAATTTAAGTTTAAACTCTTAGGAAAGTCGTAAACGAGTGTTAACTAACCCAAATCATCTGGTCCGAGGACTACAGGCATGATTGAATTTAAGTTTAAACACTTTGTAGAAATGTAAACAAGTGTTAACTAACCCAAATCATCTGGTCCAAGGACTACAGGCATGATTGAATTTAAGTTTAAACTCTTAGGAAAGTCGTAAACGAGTGTTAACTAACCCAAATCATCTGGTCCGAGGACTACAGGCATGATTGAATTTAAGTTTAAACACTTAGGAAAGTCGTAAACGAGTGTTAACTAACCCAAATTATCTGGTCCGAGGACTACAGGCATGATTGGATTTAAGTTTAAACACTTAGGAAGGTCGTAAATGAGTGTTAACTAACCCAAATCATCTGGTCCGAGGACTACAGGCATGATTGGATTTAAGTTTAAACACTTTGTAGAATTCTTAGCATAATAAAATGGTACCATGACTGAAGGAAGGATTGATTTAATAATAATACATTTTAAGGTTATTTACATTCCACGGCCGGGGTACTACATAATTATCCAGATCTTCTAAGAAATATGCTCCAATGCCAACCCTCGAAGTGATGCAGTATGGTCCTTCCCAATTTGGTCCTAATTTTCCCTAAGATGGGTTCTTTGCAGTACCCAGCACTTTCCTCAGCACCAAATCACCAGGCTCTAAAGGTCTCAACATTGCATTTTCCCTCCGTTCTTCAATTAGATCCAAACTCTTTTCCAGCTGCCCATCGTTGCTGATCAGATTAAACGAGCTTGTCCTGTATGTTGGGAAACCAGTCTCCAGAGGTATAACGGCTTCGGCCCCATAGGTCATTGAAAAGGGGGTCTCCCCAGTAGACCTGCGAAGTGTAGTTCTGTACGCCCACAACACATGAGGCAATTCTTCCACCCATCTACCCTTCGCATCGTCCAGCCTCTTCTTTAATCCGTTAACTGTGACTTTATTAATAGCTTCTGCTTGCCCATTTCCCTGGGATAAGCAGGGGTGGAGTATCTGTTTGTGATTCCTAGTTAGCTACAATAGCCCTTGAAAGCTTTGCTATCAAATTGAAGCCCATTATCCGAGATGAGGGTATAGGGGACTCCAAACCGAGTGACGATATTTTTCCAAATGAACTTCTTTACATCTACATCCCTGATGTTTGCTAGAGGTTCAGCCTCGACCCATTTGGTAAAGTAATCTGTGCCGACCAGAAGATACTTTTTGTTTCCTGTCACCTTAGGGAATGGGCCCACGATATCCAATCCCCATTGGGCGAAAGGCCATGGGCTGGATAATGGGTTAAGAGTGCCACCTGGTTGATATATGTTCGGCGGAAACAGTTGGCATTGGTCACATTTTTTAACATATTCATGGGCCTCTTTCTGCACATTTGGCCACCAATAACCCTGAGTAATGGCTCGGTGAGCTAAAGATCTACCTCCAGTATGGCTGCCACAGATCCCCTCATATAATTCTTCTAGTAGTGATTCAGCTGCCTCAGGATGCATGCACAATAAGTATGGACCTGAATAGGAACGCTTATATAGTTTATGGTCATCGGACAGCCAGAACCTCGTAGCTTTCCTTCGTACTTTGTCCGCTTCCCCTTTTTCTTTGGGCAATACATCGTCCTTCAAGAACTTGATGATAGAATCCATCCAGCTTAGGTCGGCCCTGATATAATGAACCTGGACTGCTTCTCTTCTTAATTCCATAGGTCTAAGTATGTCCTCAATGAGGATAACTCTTGGTAGTTCTTGCGCCGAAGAGGTGGCAAGCGTGGCCAAAGAGTCAGCATGCGTGTTACCGCTTCTGGGGACGTGTCGCAGGTTAAAAGATTCAAACTCTGACTGCAGGAACTTAGCTCGGCTCAAGTACCCCTGCATTCTTTCATCTTTCGCCTCGAATTCACCTTGCATTTGACCAACAATTAATCTAGAGTCCAAGAACATCTCAACTGACTTTCCTCCCATCTTTCGTACCATCGTCATTCCCATCAATAGAGCCTCATACTCTGCCTCATTATTCGTCGCTGAGAAATCCAGCCTTAACGCTTTTTCAATGACAATTCTCTCGGGGGATATCAACACTAGTCCCAATCCTGAACCTCTCTGATTCGATGCGCCATCTACATACACTTCCCAGGGCAAAGGGCTCCGTAGAGAAACCATGCCGACAGTCCTTCCATCCAAGCCCAGCGTTGGGGTTACTTCTTTTAAATGGGGCTTCGTGAATTCAGCGACCAAGTCCGCAAGGATCTGGCCCTTCACTGATGTGCGAGGCATGTACTTGATATCAAAAGCCCCTAGAGACGTGCCCCATTTGGCAATCCTTCCAGTGTAGTTGGCGCTTCGGAGTATGGCCCTGAGTGGGAGCTGGGTGAGGACTATAACGATGTGGGCTTGAAAATAATAAGGCAGCTTCTTCGTACCGAGCACTACAGCCAGGATGGTTTTTTCCAGTGGCAAATAACGAATTTCAGCTTCATGCAGTGACTTACTTACGTAGTAGATTGGTTTTTGTACACCACAATCTGTCCGTATTAACACCAAGCTTACAGCATTAGGAGCTACAGCGATGTAGGCAAACAAAACCTCATCTGGCTCAGGACTGGACATGATTGAAGGTCTAGCTAAGTAGTCCTTAAGTTGCTGAAAAGCAACAGCACATTCCTCAGTCCATTCGAAACCCTTCCACTTGTTGATCAATGAGAAAAAAGGCCTGCACCTGTCTGCTGATCTGGAAATGAACCTATTGTGGGCAGCAGTCATCCCTGTCAGCTTCTGAATTTCCTTGGGGTTCTGAGGAGCTCGTAAGTTGTTGATGGCTTTTATCTGATCGGGGTTAACTTCAATCCCCCTGTGAGTCACCATATATCCTAAGAACTTGCCTGATCCCACACCAAACAAACACTTAGATGCATTTAAGCGTAATCTGTGTCCCCTTAGAATTTCACAAACATCCCTAAGATCCCCAATGTGCCTAGCAATAACCTTGCTTTTTACCACCATGTCATCAATATAAACCTCCATGCTTTTACCTAACTGCGGCTCAAACATCCTGGTCATCATCCTTTGATAGGTAGCCCCTGCGTTTTTCAGGCTGAACGGCATTACCTTGTAGTAATAATTCCCCACAGGGGTCACAAAAGTTGTTTTCTCCTAATCACCGAGAGCCAGTGGTATCTGATGATAACCTTGGAATGCATCCAAGAAGCTCATCCGAGGGTGTCCAATGGTAGCATCAACTAGTTGGTCTATCTTCGACATTGGAAACGGATCCCTTGGACAAGCCCTATTAAGGTCAGTGAAGTCCACGCACACCCGCCATTTTCTGCTTTTCTTCTTTACCACCACTATGTTAGCCAGCCATTCAGGATAAAAGATTTCCTTAATAACCCCTGCCTGCTTAAGTTTCATCACCTCTTCCTTGACCGCATCTGCGTGTTCCCTTGATGAACGCCGGAGTGATTGTCTCTTGGGGACAATGGTGGGATTAACGTTTAGATAGTGGCAAATGAACTTTGGACTTACTCCTGGGGCTTCTGCTGAGTCCTATGCAAATACATCAGCGTTGGTTCTGAGAAACTCTATCAACTCTTCCTTCTCTTGAGGAGGCAGCATGGACCCAACTTGAAAGAACTTCTCTGGGTCGTTATCAACAACTACCCTCACAAGCTTTCACACTCTGCCCCTTCGGCCGAGGTTTCGGTGTCCAGCACCGAAGGTTTTAACTGCTATAAACCCTCATCGCTACAATCCGAGGACTTAACCTGAGGTTTGTGCTGGATAGCTGCCACTAGACATTGTCTGGACGTAGATTGATCTCCTCGAATCTCCTCGACTCGCCCTTCGAACGGATATTTAACCTTCTGATGAAGTGTGGAGGATATGGCCCCGAGGGTATGAAGCCAAGGTCTAGCCACAATCGCAGTGTATGGTAAGTAGGAATCCACCACTATAAAATCTACCTCCACCGTCTCAGATCCAGTTTGCACAGGCAGTTTGATCTGGCCTTTCGGGATTACCACTTTGCCATCAAAACTCACTAGAGGGGAACTGTAGGGCGTTAAGTCTTCGAAAGTTCAGCCCCTTATAAAGGTCTGGGTACATTATTTTTGCATTGCTGCCCTGATCTACCATTACTCTCTTTACGTCGTATCCACCTATTCTGAGAGTAACCACCAGAGCATCATCATACGGCTGCATAGTCCCAATTTTGTCCTCGTCCGAAAAGCCCAAAACAGGTTGAAACTCCATCCTAGACCTCTTCGGCTCTCTGTTAACACTCTCCGAGGGCAGCCGAGCAACTGAGAGTATTTTGGATAGGCAAGACCCCGTCCTCCCTCGTGCGGTAAAGATGACATTGATCGTGCCCAAGGGGGGTTTTACAGAATCGTCTCTTCAAGACCCTGCGTTTGCCTGGTTTCCCTGACCATAGGAGTGGTGTAAAAGTTGTTTTAACTTGCCCTCGTTGACAAGTTGATCCAAATGATCCCACAGGCTCTACAGTCCTCAATAGTATGCCCATGGTCAAGATGATATTGGCAGTAGAGATTGTGGTTACGCCTTTCAGGATTTCCGACTATCTTGCTTGGCCTCTTGAAGAAAGGCTCATTCTTGATTCTCTCCAGAACTTGGTGCACTGGCTCACGAAACATAGCATTGACTGTCTGAAAGTTCGCTGAACCCTGTCCAACCCAATCCTTTCTCGGCCTGTTATGGTTCTGTCGGTCCGACTTGAAATCCCTCCTCTCCTGAGGGATAACCTTATCCTTTCTCTTACCCTGCTGTTGGTCTTCTTCAACTCTTTTGTACTTTTCAATCCTATCCATCAACTGGCGTACACTGGTAGCAGATTTGCCTGTTAGGGATGTCCTCAAGCCATGTTCAGTGGGAAGGCCTGGCTTAAAAGAGCTGATGGCTACCAGGTCACAATCTTCCTCCATCTCATTATACGTTTCCCAGAATCTATCTGAATATGACTTTAGAGTTTCACCCTCTCTCATGCTGACGGATAATAAGGAGGCCATAGACTGCAGAACCCTTCGACAAGTGACAAAACGCGACCCAAATGCCTAAGTTAGCTCTTGGAAGGAGCTTATGGAGTTCGCTTTCAGACTATCAAACCATCTCATGGCGATCGGTCCCAAGCTGGATGGGAAGACCTTGCACATTAGGGCCTCGTCTCTGGAGTGAACGGCCATCCTCTGGTTGAAATGACTCACATGTTCCATTGGGTCTGCCCGGCTGTTGTAAATGGTGAATGTAGGCTGGTGGAAACGTCGAGGAAGTCTTGCATTCTCGATGTTACGTGTAAAAAGAGATCTGGAAATCTGATCTAGGGCTTTACTCATAGCATCGTTCCCTACGCCCCTAGGTAAGGGGTTCCAAGGGTTCCTCTCACGATGGTGCATCTCCTCATAGGGAAAGGACTCGCTGATTGGTGTTCGAAATTTCTGCTTGTAGACAACGTCCTATTCGTCCTCAGAATCTTCATCAAAGTATGAGGAAATGCGTTTCCTCTTTGCATGGTGCAGCTCCCTCTTTAGCCTTTCAATTTCTAACTGTATGCTTTGGTTTTTCTCTGCATGGGACATATGGCTCTCTCCATGCGACTGGTTTCGATCGTCATGTGCAGTGTGCAGGCAACCCTCACGATCCTGCCTCCATTCCAGATTAAGAAAAGGATCGGTGTGTTGAGATGACCTGGACTCTGCTGGACGTTGCCTTGGTTCATCCATTTATGAGGTGTTGCTTCCACCTTTACTCAAGCTGATTCCTATAGACGGCGCCAATTGTAGGGTCCAAATTTGATGGGCCAAGCACAAACTCTGCAGGCTGTGAGCTCAATGAACCCCGAACAATAAATTTGTAGAGAATGGGTTAAACAGCTGGGCTAGATATGGATTTAGCAACGATTCAAATAGGCAAGTAAGGATAAAATGATGTTCAAACCAGTATTTAGTGAGAATCCTCTTGAATTCGAAGAGGCTTAAGGTTTACAGACAAATAAATACAATTTTTTCTCTCTCCCCCTTTGAGAGACCTATTCCCTTTATATATACTCCTTCCTCCTTATCTTCACCGTACACTTGTTCTTCATCTAAGCATCCACTTGAGTACTAGTCACATCAGATGTTTGCTTTAGTCTGCCGCAAGTGGTAGTAGTTGAGGTTGCACTGTTCAGGTGTCTTCTCCACATAAATGCGGCCAGGAAAGTTGCTGCAGTGCATTAAATGCGGTGGTAGCAGCTTTTCCTTTAAGATATTTTATGTTCTTCTCATCCCTAGGCATGCCCAGAGCTCACTCTTTGCCGTGGAATCTGCTGGGAGGATTGCTAGGGTCTTCAGTATATTTGCTTAATCAAGTTCTCTAGCAATCCGATGAGGGGAACCTCTTCGGACCAACCGAATTGTCTTCGGACATACCCATCATTCCTTCTCGAGTGTATTTCCACCAAACGGACTCAGCCCTGATCCCTTTTACCTCTTCGGACAAACAGTGATATTCAAATTGGGCCCCAGGCCCAATGCGTAACGTTGGGCTTTCACACCCACAAGAAAAAATATATATTTTATGTTAATATTGAGATTTGTGTTAGAATAATAACATTTACCACATGCTTTTTTGTAGGACATAACATTTTATTGCACGCCCTTAGATTTTTCTTTTGTGATTGAAAAATGTAGTAATTTAAAATTATAATTGATGTAAATTATTAACATTTACCTCCAAAAAAAACAAAAAGGCCTTTGAGCACACGTATAAGTGTGTGCTCAGAGGCTAGTATTCTTCTATGATTTATTCGTTCCATTCCATCCCTTTATGGACTCCCAAATTAATTGTAAAAGTTAATAATTTTCATCCATCTATATTTTCCAATTACAAAAATACCTAGACGTGTGATGAGATTTATGAGTTTGTGGGTAAAATAATTTTTTTGTATATATCTCATCACACCTCTAGGTATTTTTGTGATTGAAAAATGTAGCAACCTTGAACTAAGATAAATAGAAAGTATTAAACTCTAAAAAAAAAATTAGAAGAGTCTCTAATCACACGAAAGAATCTTATAAACTTTAAGATGTATTTTATTTTTATTTTTCTAACCTTCTATAAAAAAAAGTTTTATATTTGAAATTTCAAATGAAAAATAAAGGTCCAAGAATTATAGTGAGAAAGTGAGGGGTGTGAGAGAGTGAGAGAGTTGATGATGGAGACTGAGAGAGGGCTGAGTGCGGCATCAAAGTGATAAGAGAGGGCTGGTCGAATGCAATGTGAGAGACTGAGAGAGATTTAGGTTTATTATTTTAGGTTTGCCTTTAGGGCCTATATCTGTGCTTCTAAACACTTAGAAACGTGGCTATAGACTTAACCTATAGCCGCGTTTTAAAAACGTGGCTATAGGTCCACCTTTTAAAAAATATATATTATTCAGTTGGATTTATAGCCGCATTTTAAAAACACAGCTATAGGTCCTCCTTTAAAATATATATATATATATATATTATTCAGCTGAACCTATAGCCACGTTTTTTGAACGCGGCAGCCTATAGCCACGTTTTAAAAACGCGTCCTCCTTTAAAAAAAAATATTATTTGGTTGGACCTATAGCCACATTTTAAAAACATGGCTATAGGTCCTCCTTTAAAATATATATATATATATATATATATATTATTCAGCTGAACTTATAGCCAGGTTTTTTGAATGTGGCAATAAGCCCTATCCAAAAAAACGCGGCTAAAAACACTTACAAACTCAGCTATAGACTTAACCTATAGCTGTGTTTTACCTAGGGATGGCAATTTTTGCTCGATCCGTGGGTACCGGGCCCGGCCCGACCCTAATGGGCCGGGTTTTACCCGATCCAATTAGGAATAGGGTTGGGTATGGGTTTAAAAAAAAAAAAAAAAAAAAAAAAAAACCCGAAACAAGTCCGGGTCGAGTCCGGGTTTTACCAAAAAAACCTGGACACAACCCGAAACCCAACTCGGATAAAAACCCGGTACCCTAAAATTACAAAAATTACCCCTATATATATATACACCTATAATCTAACCCTAATTCCCCATTTCTTCAGCAGCAACTTTGAACTCACGCCTCCCTCCCTCAGTCCTCACCCTCACTCCCACACTCCTCCTCACCCTCATTCCGACACCCCCTCAACACACGGCCTCACAGCCCTTACTTACTCTCAATCACTGACTCACTCACACGCCTTCACTCCCACTTTCACTCACTCTCCTCTCAAGTCTCACGCCGTCAGCCATCAACTGTTAGCCGCACCTCTCTCATGCTCTCAACCTCTCGGTCTCACTCTCTTTGCCGAAGAAGACGAAGACGAAAATCTAAGATTCTCGCCGTAAAGCCTCTGCGATCTCACCCACAAAGACGAAGATGAAGAGATGAAGACGAAGACGAAGATGAAGAGACGAAGACGAAGACGAAGAAGAAGAGTCGAAGACGAAGACGAACAACCACGGTGATTTACGACAATGGTTTTTTATGTTCTTCTTCCATTTTTTCTTTATTTGATTAGTTGGTTTGGGGATTTTAGATTCTTTTGTTTAACTTGTGGGTTTGGGGATTTAGATTTTGTTGTTGAGATTTGATTTGGTTTCTGTGAATAGTTTGGTTTCAAATGTATTTGGTTTCTGTGAATAGGAAATTTGAATGGTTATGTGGATTTAATTTGAGATTCATTTGGATTTGTTGTTTGTGCTACACTGCTGTGATTCTTTTTTCTAAGGAAAACAATTTTTTTTTTAATTGATTGGGCCACTGTTAGGGGCTGAAGATTGGGCCCTAAAGTGGCTTGGCTAGGCGGGGCGAGTTTGGGCCCCGGTAAAAAAATCCGTTTAATAAATGAGCCAGGTCCGGATATGGAAAAACTCGGCCCGAACCCGACCCATCGTCATTCCTAGTTTTACCTATAGCCGCGTTTTAAAAATGCAGCTATAGGTTAAGTCTATGGCCACATTTATTAAAAACGTGGCTATAGGTCAACTATAGCCACTTTTATTAAAAACATGGCTATAGGTCAACTATAGCCACTTTTATTGTAAACGTGGCTAAAAATAACACGTCTATAGCCCGCATTTTTTGTAGTGTTAGTAACATACTACAAACTATCACTAACTCGTATCTCAGCGCCATGCCCTATATAAACATCCATTATAAACACAGTCAACACTATACACTATCCCTCTATAATATCCAGAATTGACAATGTTAACATCAAGAAGTCGAATGCCCACCACCATAGGGTGTGGCTTGGTGGTAGGAGTCTTCATATCGTTTCACATAATACTTGGCAAGAGTTGAGCGATTAGAGTAGTAGCACTTTAAGGAATGTGTTGTGCCCACAATGATAGCCCCCATCAACTCCTAATGGTACACATGGTATTACTCATTACCGTCACGTGACATGAGGTTGATGAGTCCACACCAAAGAGCCTCTTTTTATTCAGCAAAAAAGAAACAAAAAAAATCAAATGACCAACTGATTCATTGAATGACATTTGAATTCTTGTACATGGCCATATCTTAGTAGTAACAAAGTTTGCATAAAGTTGCAGAATTAATTGGTCCAACCTAACAGAAATTGATTATAGAATAGGATTACTTGACCAATTAGACTAATCAATCCAAATAGCTGTCAAATCTCAATCATCTAAGACTAAGAGAAATGAAAAGGCAAATATGTTAGCATTAAATCAAAATAACTTGTATATATATATATATATCATTCTTGTCAAACCAAATGTGGTTCTACAACTTGACAAATGCATCGTTGTTTTTGAATAAAATGTTTTCCTATTTCCGTATCCTTCCGATTAAAGAAAATAGGATAAACATGTACACAATTTTATATTTTGGAGTGTTCATTTTAGAGATGTTTATACAAAAAATATTAATGCCAATACAAAACGGCCATCTAGATTATGATTTATGACCTGCATATTCCAAAACCACTCATCATACTTCCATTCTACTAACATTTACATTAATTAAATTAATCAGTAAATTAGCCCAACAGCCCCAAGACTCTAAAAAAATAAAAAAGAAATTACATTTTTAAATAACTAAACCAAATCTTGCCTTTACAAAAAATATGATTTCCACGCTTAGCTTAAGTGGCTAGTTGTTTTCCCTTTGAATTGCAGTTGTGCGGACATAAGTTGGAAATTCCCTTTGAATTATGAAAGCTAGGTTTTTGCCTACGTACCCCAATTGGCTAAAGAATTTATGAACCCCTAAATTGGTATTAAAAATATAAAGAAAATCCACTGTAAAAAATTTATAAAAAAAAAAAAAAAAAAAAAAAAAAAAAAAAAAAAACCCAATCAAATGAGTACAAAATATATGTTAATGGAATTTGATGATGCACAGAACATCAATAGACTGAATGCTCCAGGCTTCAATGGATTGGAAGTAGGCCTGAAAAGAAAGAAACACTAGATCAAAGGTGACCGGAGTGAACCATCCAAGAAACCTCTGATGCTTAAGTTTCTAGAACTCAAGAATTCCAACTTTAGGAGAAGTGGAAACTTACTTTCATTTGATGTGGATGAGTCCTTATATAGTGAGCTTTGGAGTGGTTACTTGTTTAGTAACTTCCTCAATGTGTATGGAAGTTAGAAGATTCAGACTTAACTCCCACAACTGCTATAGAAGTTAGAAGGTTCAATCTTATCTTCTACAACTGCCATTAGAAAGTTAAGAATTTAGTGGGAAGTTATAGCTATGAACAAGGATTTTGCTCATACTTCTAAACTGTAGAACGTGGTCCGAATCATAAGCTTTTGTGCATAAATCCATTCTGAAAATTTTCTAAGTGTTGCAAGGTCGTCAGCTGCTTCCCTAATGGACGGCCTTCATACCCATGGACGACCTCCCCACGGTGGATTGGCCTTCCAATGTTGGGTTAACCTTCTTGTTCCTGGACGACTCTATGGACAAATTGGAGATGGCCCGATTTTTAGTTCACCATCAGTTGGCCCCTTGTATAATGGTCGTCCAGAACACTGTAGTATAACTATTGGTTTTTTACACGCGTCAACATTTTTATGGTCAATCGTTGCACCATATGTTGTCCTTACTCTGGGTGAATTTTATTGTTCCAGATTGTGCCACGTGTCATAATCTCATTAGTTGGCTAGTCATGTCAATTTATTTTTTGAGGAAAATGCCACGTGTCAACTTTTGGTTGGTCCGTGTCGCTTCGTTGACCCACCTCTAGGCCCTATAAATATGTACATTCTCTTTCTTACCCTTTACTGTTCAAATAATTTCCTTTCTGCCATTTCGTCTAAGAGCCTCTTCTAGTCCTCGTCTTCTAGTCTCGTCAGGTACTTCCTTCCCTTCATCCTTAGGTTTTCATCTTTGTTCATTCTTCTAATTATGTCTGCGTCTAGTAGTAGCCTAAAGAGATAGATAGACGAGTATCCAAATGTGTCCTCTGGGAGCGGTGGCGATAGTTATAGGAGTAGTGAGGTCAGTACAAGTTATAGTAGTGACAGTAGTTCCTCAAACAAGCATTATTTGTCTAGGGTCCCTAATTTTCCTTGAAAGTATTTCCAAGAGATGCAACGTTGGATGACTTCTGGGGCTAAGGCTAGCTCACCTAGAAGGTCACATAGTCCCCTTCAAGACGAAGAAGAGGAAGAGAATGTAATCTATAATTGTGTCCCCGAGGTAGCGTCTACTTTGGATGCAAGTAAGTTAAAAACTCTTGTAGATAGATACCAAATTCCTAGCGAGTTTGGACCTCGTTTACCTGAAGAGGGGGAATGGTGTTGTACTTCTTCTTCAGGTTTTAGTGTATATACCTCCTATCTTCTAGCAGGTCTTAGATTTCCTTTGAACTCCTTTTGTAGAGGTCTCTTCCATAGGTTGGGTATTGGACCAAACCAGCTCAACCCTAATAGATGGAGGACAATAGTTGCCATGCAAGTGTTATGGTGTGAAGGCGCTTGATGGGAACTATCCAATCACAGTGGATGAGTTCCTTTATTGTTATAAGCCCTCAGAGATTAAACAATTTGCTGGTTTTTACCAGTTCTCTTTTAGAGGCGCTCAGTTTAGTTTAATTAAGGGCTGTAGTTCTTCTAACAGGCTTTGGAAAAAAGAATTCTTTTTTATTTCCAAAAATTGGGCTGGGGACCCAGTTGATGTAAATAGTGCCCTTTTCCCTCCTTTTACCAGCCCTCTAGGTCGTTTTCGTCTTGAGGGTATGTCTTTCTTCCTTTCTTTTATTTATTTTATCTAACTTTTTCCTCATCTAACCTTCTCTTGTATTGGTGCAACTGTTACTTGTCTACACTTGGACAGTTTTTATTTAGAGCGCATTGACAGAGTTCATGCCTTCCCTGAGAGATCCTTCCACAGCTTGGTGACCCTTAGTCGTCTAACTGCTTGGAGACTTTGGTCTTGAGCCTACTACTGAAAACCTTGCTTAAGAGGAGACTACTCGTTGAAGTAAGTATCCATCCATTTCTTCTTCTTCTTCTTTTTTTATTTTATTTTATTTTATTTTTATATTGCTAACTTTGTCCTCTTTAACATAGGGTTGGCCACCATGAAGAAAAATAAAGGCAAAGGCGTTGCAAGCAGTACTGAGGTTGAAGAGGACATACAGGTCTTGGACGATGCCACTCTCTTGGTCATCTAGAAGTCTGGCGTCCAGACTAGAAAGAGGAAGGGTATATCCAGCTCTGTGGATCTAGGTGACCTTCTTACTTGTTAAGGTTCCAAGAAACAAAAGTCTGGCAAGCTTCCTCCTCCTAAGGTTCCAAAGTTCCCTTTTACGACGGTACACTTGGACGTCTCGGCAGCGAACTTGGTTCCCATCCAGACTGCTCCTTCGTCCATCCAACCTGTAGACCTCCTTCCTCTTGCAACCAAAACTCCTCATAGGGCCCACCCTTTAGAAAAAACCAAATGTCCTCCTAACTTGGTACAAGACGAGGGCTATGCTTGGAGCATGTTCAAAGGAATCATCACTGACAATGAGGTGAACTCATACTATAACATGTCAGTGAAGGACTTTAAGCATTTTGCCATCCATGACCTTTTCAAGGTATGTAATTTTCATTGTCTTTGTTTTATTTTCCAAAAATTTCAATGAAAATTTTTTAACTCTCCTTCGTCCATCTATAGGCCATGTCAAAGTTCTAGGGCTGTAAACGAGCCGAACTTTGCCAAGTAATGCATGTTCAAGCTTGGCTCGTTAGGAAAAATCAAAAGCTCGAGCTTGGCTTGAGCTTGTGACAAGCCTAAAAATAGTGTTTGAGCTCAAGCTCGAGGAAAAGCCAAAGAGCTTGAGCTTGGCTTGGCTTGGCTTGGCTTGATTAATTAGTCAAGCCAAACTCAAGCTTAATATCAAGCTCAAACTCGAGCTCAAGTCAAGTTTTTGAGCTTGAGATCTAAAAGAATTACATTATTAAATGCTTAAATATCTAAAATTAAGAAAAAAGAAAAAGAAAATAGTATACTCATTTTATCATGCATCTAGTCCTACTTATGATTAGCCATTATTCAAATTAATAATTTACATAATTAAATTCATTCATTCATCATTCCTTGTCTACAGTTTTAGCAATTGTTCAAAATATACCTTTTACATTCACGTTAGATGGTAAAGGACTAGAAAAATACCTATTTGTAACTATTATGAATGAGAAAATACTAACATATTTCATAACTTTACTTTATATGATTTATAGGGAAGGATCATATGTGGCCTATTTAATTATTTATTTATTTTTATATGTAACTATAGCATTAAGCGGTTCTTGATCAGTTTAAAAGAAGGAAAAAATTAAGGTAATATAGGTAGTGGTCTCATGTTGGCAATGTCATTATTAAGATACGTGTAATGAGTATATTTAGCTAACACATATAAACTTATAAATGAGTCTATGCTTGAATTGTTGTGTATCAAGCCTAATAGCTCACGAGCTTGTTTGTAAACAAATTTTTTTGCTTGGGCTCAGCTTGTTTACTAAACGAGCATAAAACTAAGGCTCAAGTTTGACTTATTTATAAACAAACAAACATGAAAAAGCTTTTTATCAAGCCAAGCCCGAGTTGTTCATGATCAACTCGGTTCATTTATAGCCCTATGTCAAAGTTTTGCACTGCGTCCACCCAAGCCAAGGAGCTTTGTGACAAGGCTAAGGCTGCCAAGGAGAAGAGCAAAGAGCTGAACAATAAGGTTCTTTTGAAGAAGGGGGAGGTGATCAAGTTGACTGAGAATCTTAATCGTCTATAGGGAATTGAGAAGCAGTTGAAGGACGAAGTGGAAGAGCTAAAGGTTGACTCCATTGAAAAGGAGACCCATATTGCTTACCTTGAAGGAAAGGTTTGGGGCTCACCTCGTCCATGGAGAAGGCTCAGTAAGAAGCCATTGCAGCCTTTATGAGGTCAAACAAGTTCAAAAATCGTCTAGATCATTATTATCCTGCTGGTTATGAGGACTTTTATACTAATGCCAAGGAGACCTATCTTGAAGTGGACTTCGACTCCTTTAAAATTCCCACTGCCACAGAGAGTTCCCTATTTCTGATGAGTTTCAAGGATGTCAACGTGGTGGATGATGTTTCAACTGAAACTACTCAGGACACCACTAATGCCAACAAGGACGACCCAAAGTCTGGGGGTGATGCCCCCAGTGGTTTATCTCAGTAAATTTATTTTTATTTTAGAAAAATTTTATCGTTTTAGTTTATTAGAAGTGCTTGTTGTTTTGGGCTTTACCTTCTTCTTTTTTTCCTTTTTCTTTTTTTTTTTTTGAATTCATTCAAGTACAATTCTCTCGTCCAAGTTTATGGACACATAAAAATACAATTGCTTTCATTTGGCTTTAAATAACTCGAGGGTTTTTGGACGATGGTCATCTACCCTTTTTTATACTTTATGAATGAATATTTGTTTTGACTTTCACTCTTCATTTAATGTTGAACATGTTATATGCTCTATGAATGAATTTCTTTTGTTTACATTGTCCATATTATTTTTATGGTTTTAAGTGTGGTCCGTCCACTCATGAAAACATTTTATATCATCCTAATTGAATGAACAAATTTCCTTTGTTTACATCGTCCATTTTAGGATAAATTTTTCATGCTCAACACTTCTACCATTCTCTGTTTCCCAAGTATGTGTTTCTTTTGCTAGCTTTATTCGTCCATAAATTTGACTTATATCTTGCATTGTCCCTCATCCATAGGCTGGATGGTTCTTTACTGGTCTTTGGGTAAGACAGTCCCAGCATTTACTCATCCAAAGATCGGATTGTTTGGCTGGTTAAATTCATCCATGGATTTTAAGTATTTTTACGTGCACGTTTTTCCTCGTCCATTGATTAGACGAATATACCTGAGGTTTTACCTCATCCATTGATTAGACAAATATACCTGAGGTTTATTTTCCTTTGCTTCTTCCTTATTTTAAGGAAACCTTATAGACGTTACATCCCTGCGTCCAGAGATTTTACTCGTCTTAGGCCTTTAGCCTTCTTGTGGATTAGTTTAAATGAAAAGAACATGAAAATCAGAAATTCATACAACATTATATACATTGGGAATCCAAACTGTATATACATAACATAAACATCGTCCACAAGCATGGCACATGCTTAGAAGCTAGTGCCTCTAGGGAATTAAAAATACTTATATACAAACAGACAAACCAAGCACATGACTTTGTCCATCACAAATTCGTCCATAGACAATGCAAAAGTTGAAAACTAATGCACTTTTAGGGAATATTAAAAACATGTAATACTAGCAATAAACATAAATAATTATGAAGAGAGTAACACATAGCTTCAACTTTGTCCATGATAATGCTCGTCCATGATGATGCTCATCCAGGCTGACCCTTCATTAATAGTATCTTCTTAGATGCTCAACATTCTAGGGGTGCTCAAGCTTCCGTCCATCTAGGGCTTCCAAGTAGTATAATCCTTGCCTTTTGCAATTGATAACCTTATAAGGTCCTTCCCAATTAGGCTCTAACTTTCCATGGGCCTAGTTTCTGCTTGCCAAAGAGACCTTTTTTAAGACGAAGTCCCCAATGTTGAAGCACCTGGGTTTCACCATTGCATCATATTGCCTAGCCATAAGATTTTTATACCTCACTGTTCTATGCTCCACATTCATCCTTACCTCGTCAATTAGATCGAGGTTAAGATGAAGTTGTTCTTCATTCTCTTCTTCTTAATACTTCTTCACCTTGTGGTTAGCCATGTGTACCTCTGCAGGTATGACTGATTCGCTTCCATAGACTAGTTTAAAAAGAGTTTTCCCTGTGGGGGTCCTCATAGTCATCATGTAAGCCCATAGAACACCTGGTAGTTCATCTGTCCATACTCCCTTTACTCCCTCAAGCCGAGTTTTGATAATATTCAACAATGATCGGTTTGTAATTTCTGCTTGTCCATTTGCTTGTGGGTGGGAGGGTAAGGAATAATGGTTCCTAATTCCAAATTGCTCGCAGAAATCTCTAAAGGGTGTGTTATCAAACTGTCATCCATTATCTGACACTAGTACCCTAGGTACCCCAAACCTACATATAATACTTTTCCAGATGAAGTTCTTGACGTTCTGCTGTGTGATCTTTGCTAAGGGTTCAGTTTCTACCCACTTAGTAAAGTAATCAATTCCCACCACCAAAAACTTCATCTGCCTGGTTCCAATTAGAAAGGGACCCAAAATATCCAATCCCCATTGCGCAAAAGGCCATGAGGCTATCATCGAGGTGAGGTACTCTGATGGTTGTCTAGGGACATTACTGAAGCATTGACATTAATCACACATCTTCACATAAGCTTTAACATTTGCTTGAATGGTTGACCAATAATACCTTACACAGACGACCTTGTGGACAAGTGCTCTAGCTCATGAATGGTTGCCACATCATCTTTCATGAATTTCCCTCAACACATAGTTTGCTTTGTCTGGAGCTAAACACCTCAAGTAAGGCTAAGAAAAGCCTCACTTGTATAGCACTTCTTCTATAAGAACATACTTAGTTGATCTAATCCTTAGCTTTCTAGCTTTGTCTCTTTCTTCTAGAAGCATTTCATCCCTGAGGTAAGCTATTATCGGGTTCATCCAATTCCCTTCACCTTCTATCTGCTGCACCTCTAGAAGATCTATGGTAGGCATGTACTGAACTTCGTCAAGTTCATCCACCAATCCATCTGCGGATGCTGCCTTTGCTAAGGCGTCTACTTCCATGTTTTCCTCCCTTGGGATTTGAAGGAAATTGACTTCCTTAAACTTCTTAATAAGGCATTTCACCTTACTAAGGTATTTCTTCATCCGTTCTACTTTCGCTTCACATGTTCCATTTACCTGGCCTGTGATCAATTGGGAGTCTCCTTGGATGACCACTGACTCGGCCTCTAAGGACTTAGCCAATTCCAACCCTTTAAGAAGGGCTTCATATTCAACTTCATTTTTGGTTGTTTGGTACTATAGACGAGCCATATACTTTTACTTATCTCCTTCAAGGGACTGCAATACAACTCTTATTCCTCCTGCATATAGTGTAGACGACCCATCTACATGGATGACCCATGTCTTAGTCTCTTCCATTCCGTCTAGATTACCATAACTTGGAGTGAATTCCACAATGAAATCAGCTACAATTATTGCATTTTTAGGCTAATACATGATATCAAACTCACTTAACTTTATAGCCCATTGGATCAATCATCATGCGGCTTCCAACTTGTTCATCACTTTCTTGAGCAGATGATTCATCATGACATTGATGACATGTGCCTGGAAGTAATGCCTTAGCTTCCTGGAAGATGTTATTATTGCAAAAGCCAACTTTTCAATCATCGAATATCGTCCTTTTGCTCCCCGTAGTGCTCGACTTATATCATACACAGGCTTTTGCACTTTCCCTTCTTCCTTGATTAATATTGAACTTGTTGCATTAGGGGATACTGCTAAGTATAAGTACAACTCCTCACCTGATATGGATGGACTTAGCAGGGGAGCCGTGGTAAGAATAACTTTAAGATCCTGAAAGGCCTTTTGGCACTCGTCCATCCATTCGAATGCCTTCTTATGAACTTTGAAAAAAAGCAAACATTTATCTGTAGCTTTTGAAACATACATGTTTAGAGCTGCAACTCGTCCAATGAGGGACTGGACTTCCTTTACATTCTTTGGTGGTCCCATGTTCAAAATGGCTTAGATCTTGTCAGGATTCGCTTCAATTCCTCTCTTTGAAACCATGAATCCTAGAAACTTCCCTGACGAAACCCCGAAGGCACACTTACTTGAATTGAACTTCATATTGTATCATCTAAGTGTGTCAAAGGTCTCCTGTAGATTGTCCAGATGTTTCTTCTCGTCCAAGCTCTTTACCAACATATCGTCCACATAAACTTCTACATTCCGTCCTATCTATGGACGAAACATGTGATTGACTAACCTTTAATAAGTTGCCCCCACGTTCTTCAAACCAAAGGGTATTACTTTGTAACAAAATAAAACTTGACTAGTAATGAAAGATGTCTTCTCTTAATTTGCCTCGTCCATCTTTATCTGGTTATATCCTGAGAAAGCGTCTATAAAGCTTAGCAATTGATGACCTGCTGTCGAGTTTACCAACTGGTCAATGCGTGGCAACAAATAACTGTCCTTAGGGAAAGCCTTATTTAAATCATTGAAGTCTACACACATCCTCCACTTGCCATTTGCCTTCTTAACCATCACCACGTTAGCTAATCAATCCGGGTAATAGACTTCCTAAATAAATTCTACTGTGGTTAACTTCTGGACCTCTTCCTTGATAGCATTATCCAGTTCGGAAGCAAAGACCTTTTTCTTCTGACGAACAAGCTTGGAAGATGGATACACATTCAATCGATGAGTAATAACACTTGGGTAAATTCCTAACATGTCTTTATGACTCCACGAAAAAACATTGATACTCTTCCATAAGAACTGGACGAGGTCTTACTTCGTCTTCTCCTCCATACTTGTTCCAATTCTGGTAAACTTCTCGGGATTACCCTTTTCCAAAGGGATGTCTTCTTGTACTTCAGTGGGCTCTGTAACAACCCTTCTTTCCTCTATGTTCATCATCTACACATGCTCATCCATGGCCAACATGGCTAAGTAGCATTCTCTAGTGGCTAACTAATCCCTTGTACTTGCCATATTTCGTAATCTATTGGGAACTTGACAAATAAGTGGTAGGTAGATGTTACTGTCTTCCAACTATTTAAAGTTGGTCACCGTTATAGGAAGATGAACAATCCACAACAAAGAAATTTACTTCTTTGGCTATCTGTTGTGGATAAGTTCTCACAACTATAGGTAGTGTAATAGTGCCTACAGGTTGCACTTTCATTCCTCCAATTCCTACTAAGGGCGAATTTACAGGACGAAATTGATCTCGTCCAAGCCTCATTTGCTGGAAGGCGGGTAATATAGAATGTCTACTGAACTCCCATTATCTACTAACACCCTTCTAGTAGTGTAATCCGCAATGAGCAAAATGATGACGATTGCATCATTATATGGGCGATGGACCCTTCCAGCGACCTTGTCTGTAAAAGTAATGGCCTGCTCGTCTGTCCCCCTCGTCCTTGGTGGTTGTCCAAAAAGTTAGACGTTCTGTACCACCTTTAAGTATGTCTTCCTTAACTTGGAAGATTGCCTTGTCGAAGTTCCTCCTACAATAACTCTTATTTCTCCAAGTGGGGGATATGACAACACTTTTACCTTTCCTTTCTACTTATCATCTTTATGATCTCGTTCAATAAAATGCCTAAACTTTCCCTGCCTAATAAGATTCTCTATTTGCTGCTTTAAATCATAGCACTCGTTCGTGTCATGCCCATGATCTTTATGGAAGCAGCAATACTTGCTTTTATTGCGCTTATTGGGATCTCTCTTCATCTTTTCTAGCCACTTTAAGGATGGATCATCCTTGATTTGCATAAGCACCTGATCAAGTGGTGTGTTCAAGGGTGTGTAGTGTTGACTCCTTCTTGAAGACGATCCTACCTTCCTATTATCTCTATCTTTCTTCTCTCCCGTCCGGGCCTTCTTTGGACGATGGCCTTGCTCAGCATGGCGTGGGAGGTCTGCTTCCATTCGCTCTACTCTTTTCCTCTTTTTGGCAATGATTGCATCTTCTGCATTCATGAAGCTTTGGGCTGAGTGGACGAGTTCAGCCATGGTCTGTGGCTCTTAATCATATAGCTTGTGGATGAATAAATCTGAACTAAATCCATTATGGAAGGCTACCAATAATATCTTGTCATCCATCTTGTCTACCATCAAGGCTTCCCTGTTGAAGCAAGTGATGAAAGACCGCAAGCTTTCATTTTTCCCTTGCTTTATAGTCAACAAGTTGGACGAGGAGCGTTTACACCTTTGTCCTCTGATAAAGTTGTTGACAAACAACTTACTCAACTCTTCGAAAAAATCAATAGTGTTTGGAGGTATCTTGCTAAACCACACTCGTGCTGGCCCCTTAAGGGTGGTTGGGAAGGCCCTGCACATTATCTCATCTAGAACTCCTTAAAGGTGCATTGTGATCTTAAAGGTTGCTATGTGATCACACGGATCGCGTGTTCTATCATACGAATTCAAGGAAGGCATCTTGAACTTAGAAGGCAGGGAATAACTATTGATAAAAGCTATGAAAGGGGAATTAATTCAATGAACTAAATCATCTATGTGATTCTTCCTTCGCATATTCTCCCTTATCTCGTCCATGACTCTCTTCATTTGATCCATCTCCCTCTCCAAATGTGGCACCCTTCATGAAGTGGTACCCCTAGAGTGGTTCTCATGCTCAACAATTTCTCCTTCTCTAACTTCTTGACTCTAAGCTTGTCCTTCCATGCATCGTTCGTGACGTTGTCTCCTTTGGTTGATCTCTCGGATCAGTTCTTGATTCTAATAGGTTAATTCCGCCATGGCACCTGCCATGGATTGTATTTGTTGGATAGAAGGCGATTGTGTGGTAGGTGTTGACTGGTGAGCATGGTTAGGGTGGCTAGAAGTGTTCCCACTCTCTTGATGGCCTAGACTAGTGGTCATTGACCTTGTCCCAACCATACAACCTTTTGTCTAAGAAAGATAAATTGCAAATCACAAATTTATTCTTTCCTACAGATGGCGCCAACTGATGATGCACAGAAATCAGTATGCTAAATGCTCCGAACTTCAATAGACTGGAAATAGGCCTGAAAAGAAAGAAACACTAGATCAAAGGTGACCGGGGTGAATCGACCAAGAACCCTCCAATGCTTAAATTAGTTTTTCCTATAGAACTCAAGAATTCTAACTTTAGAAGCAGTGGAAACTTACTTTCATTTGATGTGGATGAGTCCTTATATAGTGAGCTTTAGAGTGGTTACTTGTTTAGTAACTTCCTCAACGTGTACGAAAGTTAAAAGATTCAGACTTAACCACCACAATTGCTATAGAAGCTAGAAGATTCAATCTTATCTTCTACAACTGCCATTAGAAGTTAAGAACTTAGTAGGAAGTCATAGCGATGAATAAGGATTTTGCTCTTACTTTTAATAGTAGAACGTGGTATGAATCATAAGCTTTTGTGTGTAAATCCATTCTGAAAATTTTCTAAGTGTTGCGAGGTCATCCAGCTACTTCCCTGATGGATGACCTTCATACCCACGGATGACTTCCCCACGGTGGATTGGTCTTCCTATGTAACCTTCTTGGTCCTGGATGACTCTATGGACGAATTGGAGATGATCCAATTTTTAGTTCAGCATCAGAATTCAATAATTATAAGGAAAAAATGGATTCAGGGCAACATACCATTGGACAAAGAAATAGAAGGAATTGATACGCCTATAAAGAATCCAAAAACAATTCCTAAACACAACACTTCCAAAACCAACATTCAATTCTTTTGCTTATTATATATAAATCTCTATAATCCAAGTAGTAGATCATACTTGCAGAGTACTATGGTCCATCCATTGTGTTGATAAAAAATAAAAAAAATAAAAAAATTGAAAACATGGGCCAAGTATGTTTAGTGATTGAAGGAATATGGGAGAGTTGTAGCAGTTTAAATCTCTAATATATTTGAAGTTAAGTTTGAAAGCCACCAAGAGAGTTGTCCTATTTTGTAGACCATGTTTCATGTGAGAGTTTAAGATGTATTATTACCGTGTTGTTCTCAAGTTATGTTTGTGCTTAAATTTAGAGTAGAGAGGTATTTTTGAACCATCGAAAAATCCATTCTAAATAGTGGAATCCCCTTAAATAGTAGTATAAATAGAAGAAGATTCCTCTCTTTGGGCTTGACTTTTATGCGTCTTAGAAATATCCCAAAATCTTACGTCAGGAAAAAACTTGAGGACAACTCAGTAAAAATATATTTTAAACTCCACTTAAAATGCCCACAAAATAGAACACTCTTCTACTAATCCATGTTTTCAAAACAAACTTATCCAAAATTTAAAAAATAACGTTTAACAAGAAAAAAAACTTGAGGACAACCTGGTAAAAAATTTCTCCAACTCCACTTAAAATGCCTACAAAATAAGACACTCTTCCACTAATCCATATTTTTAAAACAAACTTATTCACCACTGCGCACCCTTGGCGTGATAGTCACTCCATAAGTATAAGTGCTTGTGAAGTGTGGGGGGTAAGGACCGGGGTTCAGGTATCCAAGAGGGAATTTCACACACATATACACTTAGATTAAGTTAGAGTAGAATTTCTATCTTGTAAAAAAATTATTAAAAAAAAAAAAAAAAAAAAAAGCCTCACATGACGCTAGTGTGTGTGTATATATATATATATATATATATTGGTAAGTTGCATACTTGTTATAGAATTAAACCTCGTAGGTCGGTTTGTTCCCTTTACAGCACTAGCATCCAGGGATGCCAAAAAATAACAAGTTTTGCATTTTCAAACATTATTTTATTTATTTTACACACTTATTTTACAACACACCCTACGTCCTATTTTTATTTTTACATACAATCCAATAAAATAATATAAATTACCTAATAAAATAATAAAAAAATATTCTTCTCTCTCTCTCTTCCAATTATCTTTTTCTCTTCACACACAACCACAAGATTAATTTTTTTTTTTTTTTTACAACCAATAAATAGTAAGGTTGCATAGATTGCAAGTTTTTTTTAAGTACACAAACTCAGATTGAGTGTATTTTGGCTGTCTTGGGGTGTAAAATAGCAACAGCAGTGTTAAACACCTAAGGTCTTATAAGTATCTAATCGAAGTTCTACACGCTCCTACCACATCACACAAAAACACAACGGCACTCTAATTTGAAATTTCTGAATTTGGCTCTCTCTCTCTCTCTTTTTTGTCATCCGATCAAATAACAACAACGGAGTACGGCTTCAACGTAAAGCGGCAGAAGGGTCTAGAAGATGGCGATGTAGGAGACAGCGTGAACTACACCACACTCCTCGACGAGTTGGAGCAACTTGATAAGATGGCTTCAACCACCACCGATCCAAAAACTTTCTCTGTTCTAGTTCATCAAGTGGATCTCATTCGCCAACAAATTTTGGGTTTTATCATTCTTCAACAACAACAACAACAAACCAAACCCAAACTTTGAAGGTTTTTTGGGTTTGTTTCTTCTGGGATATCAACACTTGTTGATATAATGATGGGTTTGAGTCTACAATGGATGGGTCAGATCCGGATCGCCTAAACGAGTATTAGGTCTAGGAATTTCACAATTCAATTTTTAATTAGGTTTTGGATAGCAATGTTCTTATTATTATGAGACTAGGGCTTTTTTTCCCCCCTTTAGGATCAGATTTGTAAGGACGAAGACTTGGTCCAATTGACTTTATGTAAACAATATATATGTGTGTATATATATATATATATTAACAATGTTCATTTTAGTATGAGATTAGAATTTAATACATGCACTTTCTAACTTCTATTATATGTCTCTGAAATTGTTGTTGTTTTTCTTTTACAATGTTAAACAATCAGCTTCAATTTCTTTGGGTGATGTTAATTTTGTGATATTCTTTTCTGGGTGACCCTTGATCTATGATTTTTCCTATAATGGTAGATGCTGTTTGGATCAATTTTTTATATTGTTGTTTTAAGATAAGTGACCAATGTGTTTATTTGGATCTTTAAATCATAGTTTGGTTCTTTATGTTTGATGATGTAATGCTCAAAAGCATGTCCTTAACAGAAACCCCAGTAAAAATTCACCTAATTTAGTTTATTAAAGAGGAAAAGAGTAACTTTATTTTTAGGGAATTTTCAACTTGACTACTTGAGATATAACTGTTTTCGCTTCGAGTTCATGAGTATTCAGATTGTAATAAAGTTGTCATCTAAAAAAAAAAAAAAAAAAAGATTGTAATAAAGTTGTTGCTGAGTTTCTTTTTTAGACGTGATTTGCATCAGCAAATTTTGATCACTTGGGGCTGGCTGAAAAAGAATGGTAAAAGTTGTGATCAGATGGGAAAAGTGTAACTTTCTAAACCATAAGTTGTTAATTCAATCTTGACCAACCAGCTTTTGTGTTGATTCAAGGTCAGGGCCGGCCCTAATCCTAGGCCATTTAGGCCCAGGCCTAATCCCTAACATAGAAAGCCCCAAATTAAAATGGGCCAGTAAGTTTTTTTTTTTTTTAATTAAAAAAAGAGTGGGTAAGTGGCACATATTTTTTTTTATCATATAAGTTTTATAAATTGATATGTCCAATCACAATAAGTAATTCAATATTTATTTATTTTTTTCTTAAAATGTCATATCAGTTTGTAAGTTTTTTATAGTAAAATTTGTAGTACTTTAGCATCTTTTTCACACAAAAAAATAATTATGAATTAATATAAATGCAACACAATTACCAATTCACTATTAAGTGAATAAAAAAAATGCTAAAATTAATACAAATTTTATAATAAAAAACTCACAACCTGATCAAACAATATAATAAATTAATGTTTTGAATAACTTTTATTTATTAATGACTCGTCAGTTTGTAAGTATCACTAGCTCACTTTGGATGAACTAGTCTTATCAATTAGTAAGAATTTGTAATAGATTTGAAATAAAAAAATTATACTAAAATAAATATCATTTAAGTAATATTTAGATATAAAAAGACCCTTTTAAAATTTTTGTCTTAGGCCTCAAACTATCTTGGGCTGGTCTTGTTCAAGGTCTTTCTGAGTTTACTCAACCAAACAAGAACAATACTCATTAATGCTAGAGATGGATGGATTTAATTTTGTTCAGTGGCTTGATTTTTTATTATTTTTTCATTATATTACTGCATCATTGTTTCAGACTCTCTTGAACGTTTGGTAACGTTGTTCTAGTAACGTGATTTGTATTTTTTGAAAATACATGCGGATGAAAAAGTGTGTAAAAATATATATAATGTTATTTAAAAACTAAAAATATGTTGTTAAACTCCTATGCCAAATAGTCCCTTCATTCTGCTGTATAAATGACAATGGACAGAACTTAAGTGTTGTTTTTCAAATCATCAAAATCAACCCTTTTTCTTTTTGCGCATTTATTAATACTACTAATAACAAATGACATTTTTTTTCCCTACACTTTGGTGGAGTTTATCTTGAACTTTGATGACTTGTCTTGTCTCAATTATGTAATAAGTTAATTGTCGCTATTATAGACGTTGAAGAAAGGTTCAAACTACAATGAATCCAAAACCATAGGCACTACCTAAAATAAGGCGAAGATCATTCGGATGAAAACGAATGAACACCAAAATCAAGCAGCAGGCTTGGAAGTCTTATTGAAGAAGCTCCTCTCAGGTTGTGCCTCTCAACAGGAGGTCCATGCTATCCTAAAATTTTAGCATTCACTGCATCAAGTGCTCCTGCTTCCACTTGAGATATTCCATTCTTGTGAACTTTGTAAAGCTCCATTTTCAGCTGATAATAATCTTCTGAGTCTAGCAAATTTGAAACATTCGCATCAGTTCGTACAAAAAATTCTGTCTATTTTAACATAAAAACCTACTTTTTTTTTTTTTAAATACTTTTCAAAACACTCTACATTTGATTATTCATTTTACAATTCACACTATATTTTATTAAAATATCAATTTTTCTTGATTTTTAAAATTATCTCTCTTTTTTACATGCAACAACTACCGTCAACTCTTTCTTTTTTTTTTTTTGAAATACATAAAAAAAATAAATAAATAATATCAGTGTATACAGACTAATGTGAGTCATTTTTAGGCAAAAATGTGTAAATTCTACTTTCTTTCTTTTTTTCCCCTATTATACACTGATTTGAATGCTCTAAGGGGTTCTTGTGCGTGGTATCCATTTGAATGGAACAAACAGAAATACATGTCCAATATTTACCCTTGCAAAAGTCCCTTGGGGCTTCCGAAAGGCATTTTGCACCAATTTGTAGCCTATCTCCAGCACACAAAGCATCTTTGTTGATGTACAGGACATGGAAGAAATGACCTCATACTCAAACGTGGAAGGCATCTTTTCCTACATAGTTTGTCATGTGCTTGTCGCATTCAACATGTGCATCTTTTGGGGGCTTCACTAGATACATTCTTTTTCTCCCAAGAGACAAGATGGACACAAAATGGAAATTCAACCACTCCTTCCTCTTTCATGCCCAAATCATATATCCTGAACTTGGGATCAGAAACACCCCTGCAGTATATAGACTTTGGATATGACTAACTTTTAATCCGCCAGTAACACCTTCCTGGTCTTCAACCATTATGCCTGCCCTGCTAAAAGAAAATAAAAGGCATTAGCTTGGTAGAGAAATTTGTAAGCAGAGAGGGTGCTAAGACCCACATGTCACTAATAATTATACTAGAGTTTATCCCCAACACTCAAATAATAACAGTATGCTCCCTCAGAACTAAAGACTAGTTTTCAACAAACACATTCAGACAAGGCTGAAACTTAAGATATGAAGTTCAATCATCGGGAACAACATTGCAGAAATCAACATATAAAAGACAAGGATAACGGAACCAACCTAGTTAATCAACAGACTTGTTACCTGAAAACACAATAATAAACGCATGCATGAAGATCACACGTGCATAGGACATAGAAGCATTAGAGAGACAGTGAGAATTTGTATGCGAAAAGGGAGCTAAGATCCACATGTAAGTTACAATTGCAAGCGAGTTCAGTTTACCCCTAATGAATAATAACAGTATGCTCCCTCAGAACTGGACTAGTTTTCAACATAACCACATTCAGACAAGGCTGAAATTTAATTATCTGAAATTCAATCATGGGGAACCTTACAAAGAAAACACAAGGACAATGAAAACCCCCCATTTGATCAACACAGATTGTTTAAATAAAGAATAGCAAACGAGGGAAAGTTGTAAGCTAAAAAGGGTGCAAAAATTTCTACCAAAAAAAGGGTGCTAACTGCTAAGATCCACATGTCACTTATGATTACAAGTGAATTTACCCCCAACAAGTAATAATATAACAGGATGCTCCCTCAGAACCGAAGATTAGTTTTCATCAATCAGATTCAGACAAGGCTGAAACTTAATTATATGAAGTTCAATCATCGGGAGCAACAGTCTGAAAACCAACATAGATAATAAAAAAGACAATGGAACCAGCCCAGTTAATCAACAGAGACTTTCATTTACATAGGAGCCAAACAAGAGAAACTCAATAGAACAATATCCAATTGATAAACCAATACCCTTCATACTGAAGGTACCCTTCAAGCAAAAATGTGACCATCAGATTGTTAACAGGTTTGAAAATTCAACAGAGACCATTAGAGAAGTAATCTATAAGCAAAATAGACAAAAGCAATTATCAAGAAATGGCAAAGAGGCAATCAAATCTATCTTAGTTTCAAGATCTACAAAGTCCAAAAAAAAAACCTTTAAACGCAGAACAATCATACTAAACAGATCTAAGCTAATTAAATTAACAGAGGTTTTACCTGCAAAGTGAATGACAGACAGAGAGACACTAAAACCTCAAATCCCTACGGTGTTGGAGTTAGAGAGCGGCCACTTCAACCACTCACACTCTCAATTTATAGTTAGTACAACAGTACTTGCTCTAAAACCCTAAACCTACCGGGCTTTTTTCTACCACTCTCCAGTCAAATACAGTTCAACTGTAAGTCTTTAACTGTTTAACCACTGTTTGTACTTTGTCCTTGTACAATTTCATAAAAATTGGTAAATTTCTACATTTACCGGCTATTCCGTAAACAGCTTATTTTTTAGTAATAAACAAATAGACTAAGAAGAAGAAAAATAAGAATATTGTATGTAAACGAATTAAATAAAAGTAATGTCTCAAGTGTAGCTCTATTTTTTTTAACTAATTATTTCAAATTTTATAGTAATACGTGTTATACATGTTCCATGCATGGTTTCATATGTAAAATAAGAAACTATTTCATTAATAAATAAATAAATATATAAATAAATAAAATTATAAAAATTACTTTAAGTTTGTAAAGTTATTATTTATAACTATGTGTTTTGTTAGCTTATATTCCGTACCAAATTTAATTGTAATTTTATTTAATCTTTTGTATCTTGTATTTATTATGGGATTTGATTGTAAGAGTTGTGTGATAGAGAGAGAGAGTGTGTGAAAACTCGAAACAATTGAAGACTGAAGAGTTTTCGTGGGTAGCTCGTGACTAAGCATCCCGTGAAATGACTCATGTGACTTGCACATACTCGAATGCGAAGAGTCAAGACAGGATGGAGACAACTGTGTTTCGCGAGTATCTCGCGGGTAAGGCATTCTCGCGAGACACCCGCGAGATATTTTGTTTTGCCAAACTATCCATTCTAATAAACACTTTCTGTGCTTATACTATTTATACCCACATTACCCACAAATGTTGAGAAGTGCTTCTGAGAGAAAACTCTAGCCAAACACCTTGAGAGTTAGAGATTATTATACCCACAATCCTCTATACATTAGCTTGTGAAATTTCCTCAACTCCTACCTCTCAATTTCCATACCATTGAGAGGTTAATAGCCCAAACACTTACCACACCCTTTCAAAGTGTCAAGTGAGGTTTTGGTGCTGCTGGGAAGCATTGGAAGAAGCCAAGGATGGCAGATGCAACATGGAGCTTGTTGTGAGATCCGGAGAGCTAGACAAGACACAGTTCCGAGAAGCCTTGTTGGAGTAGAAGCTTAGAGGGCTTAAGTACATAGGGTAGTTTAGGCTTGGAGGGTCTCTTGCTAACCCATGTATCCCAACTGATTGTCTAGTGGATCAATTTCTGCTTGGAGGACGGCGGAGAGGTTTTTTGCCGAGTTTTTCGGTTTCCTCTTCGATAACACAACAGCGTGTTATCTTATGTTTGCATCTTTCTTCCCTACTCTTTTACATTCCATTTTACTGCTGTGTTGCTTTGATTATGGATTAGAGTAGCTTATTTGTTTATCCACTTGCATTTACACTTTTCCGCAATTAGTATTAAGTTAGTGTAAAATCAATTGAGTCGTAACTTTAATTTAGGGGTCAAAACAGCTCTTCTGTTTTCAACACATTTTCGAACTTTCAAAGTTACATAACTAATGCACATCATAATAAAACTAATTTCTTATAATGAAAAACTAATATTACAATATAAAAAATAATTTAAAATAAATAATAAAACTCTTTTTGAATTTTTTTAAACTTTTGATAATTAAATTTTAATTGGAGTATTATTTTAATTTATTAAATCCTTGGTAATAGAATTTCAATTAAAGTAGACTATGATAATAATTTTTTTTTTTTTAGAATCCTTTGATAATAAAATTAATGTATTTATAATGATTCATGTGATAAAATTATATTATACAACTTAAAATAACTTTTTTTTTGGGCTGAATTACAACTTAAAATACTTACAATAAGTCATGCAATGCAAACATAATATTTACAACTGATGATGAAGTAGAAAAATTATCTTTAGCTCGTCTATAGTGGTCATCTAGGAGCCAAGGGCCATGTATTTGAAGAGGTTGTCCACAAGGAAAATTCCTATGGACGAACACGCAACACTTAGGAAATTCTCAATAAGGGATTTTACTCGCATATGTTGAAGATTCAAACCACACGATGCTTTGGAATGAGAACAAAGCCCTTATTTATTGCCGTAACCTCCTCACAAATACTTAACTTCCAGCAACAGTTGTAGTAGATAAGATTGGAGGTTATAACTCCTATAACCGTTGTGGAGGTTATGTCTGATCTTACTAATTCCCACAAATTTTGGAAAAGTTACCAAGGGAATAACCGCTCCAAGGCCCTCTATATAAGGACTCGCCTACAGCAAACCAAAGTAAGTTTTTTCTGAAATTGATTCCTAAAAAATTGGAACTCTATTTTTCAGAGAAAGACTAATTTAATCATCGGAAGGCACTTGGCCGGTCCACCCCGATTGCCTTTTGATAGTGTGTTCTTCCTTTCAAGTTTTCCAAGCAAATCATTGTTTAACTGAAGCCTGGAACATTCAACTTACTGATTCTGTGCAATATCAGTTGGCACCGTCTGTAGGGAGATATTTGTGTTAGGAAAATTCATCTTTCTTAGACAAAAGGCTGTATGGTTCGGACAAGATCAAGGGCAATAAGCCCAGGCCACCAAGAGAGTAGGGATGCTTCCAATAATCCCAACCGTGATCGACTAGTCACACAACCACCTTCCATCCAACATATACAATCGATGGCAGCCGCCATGGTGGAGTTAACCCGTCAGAACCAAGAGTTGACTAGGAAGATCGGTCAAAGAAGGTAATGTCAGGAAAGATATGCAAAAGAGCAAGCCCAAAGTCAAGAAGACAAAAGAGAGAATGCCGAGCCTGAGAACCAATCAAGAAGTACCACTTCACAGAGGGTGCCACATTTGGAGAAAGAGATGGATCAGATGAGGAAGGCTATGGACGAAATGAGGGAGAACATGAGAAAGACAAACCCTGTAGACGACTTAGTTCATCGAACAAACTCCCCTTTCATGGCTTCCATCAATAGTCACCCCTTATCTCCTAAATTCAAAATGTCTTCCTTAAACTTGTATGATGGAACACGTGACCCATAATGGGTTCTTTTGAAGAATTAAGTAAGCTATTTGTCAACAATATTATCGGAGGACAAAGACACAAGTGCTCCTCGTCCAGCCTGTTAACTATAGAGCAAGGGGAAAATGAAAGCTTGCGGTCCTTCATTACTCGCTTCAACAGAGAGGCCCTCATGGTAGACGAGATGGACGACAAGCTGTTATTGGCTGCCTTCCACAATGGAGTCAATTCAGATTTGTTCATTCATAAACTATACGAGCAGGAGCCTCAAACCATGGCCGAACTCGTCCATTCAGCCTAGAATTTCATGAATGCGGAAGATGCAATCATAGCCAAGAAGAGGAAGAAAGCAGAACGTATGGAATTGGATTCCCCTCGTCATACTGAATAGGGTCCTAGTCCAAAGAAAGCTCGGACAGGAGAGAAGAAGGATCGAGATAATAGGAAGACGGGCTCGTCCTCAGGAAGAAGTCAGAACTACACGCCTTAAATGCTCCACTTGATCAAGTACTTATGCAAATCAAAGATGATCCTTCCTTGAAGTGGCCAGAGAAAATGAAGGGAGACCCTAACAAGCGCAGTAAGAATAAATATTGTCGCTTCCATAGGGATCTTGGGCACGAAACGAACAAGTGTTATGACTTGAAGCAGCAGATACATAATCTTATTAGGTAAGGTAAGTTGAGGCATTTCGTAGGAAGGGATCATAAAGATGAGAAGTTGAAAGGAAAGATGGAAGAATCATCACGGCCCCCACTTGGAGAAATAAGAGTTATCATAGGAGGGACTTCAACGGGGCAGTCTTCCAAATCAAAGAAGACGTATCTCAAAGTAGTACAAAACGTCCAACTCTCTGGACGGTCACCAAGGACGAGGGGGACAGACGAGCCAACCATTTCGTTCACAAACGAGAAAGTTGAAAGAATCCATCATCCACATGACGATGCAATTGTCATAACTTTACTCATCGCGGATTACACAACCAGGAGAGTTTTGGTGGATAATGGAAGTTTAGCAGATATATTGTATTACCCCAACTTTTAGCAGATGAGGCTAAGACGAAATCAACTTCGTCCAACATGTTCACCACCGATAGGATTTGGAGGGATGTAAGTGCAGCTTATGGGCACCATCACATTGCATGTGGTGGTGGGATCATACCCACAACAGATAACCAAGGAAGTGAATTTCCTTGTGGTGGATTGTTCGTCCTCATATAATGCCATTATTGGAAGGCCAACCTTAAACAGTTGGAAGGCAGTAACATTTACCTACCATCTATCAGTCAAATTTCCTACAGAATACGGGATAGGACAAGCACAAGGAGATCAGTTGGCAGCTAGAGAATGTTACTTAGCCATGTTGGCTATGGACGAGCACGTGCAGACAATGAGTATTGAGGAAAGAAGGGTTGTTGTAGAGCCCACTGAGGTACCGGAAGACGTTCTTTTGCAAGAAGATGACCCTGAAAAATTTACTAGAATTGGAACAAGCATGAAGGAAAAGACGAAGCAAGACCTCGTCCAGTTTTTGAGGAATAATATCAATGTTTTTGCATGGAGTCATGAAGATATGCCAGGACCCAAGTGTAATTACTCATCGATTGAATGTATACCCGTCCTCCAAGCCTGTTCATCAAAAGAAGAAGGTGTTTGCTCCTAAGCGAGACAACGCTATCAAGAAAAAGGTCCAGAAATTAACTATAGCATAATTTATTCGGGAGGTCTATTACCCGGATTGGTTAGCCAATGTAGTGATAGTCAAGAAGGTGAATAGTAAGTGGAGGATGTGCGTGGACTTCACTGAATTGAAAAAGCTTGCCCTAAGAATAGTTATCCTTTGCCATGCATTGATCAGTTGGTGGATTCCACAGCCGGCCATTAATTGCTAAGCTTCATGGACGCTTTCTCGGGATATATTCATATAAAGATGGACGAGGTAGACCAAGAAAAGACGTCATTCATTACCAGTCAAGGTTTATTTTGCTATAAGGTAATGCCTTTTGGTCTGAAGAACGTCGGGGCAACTTATCAAAGGTTGGTTAATCACATGTTTCGTCCACAGATAGGACGGAATGTAGAAGTGTATGTGGACGACATGTTTGTAAAGAGCTTGGACAAAGAAAGACATCTGGAAGACCTCCAAGAGACTTTTGAGACGCTTAAACGATACAAAATGAAGCTGAATCCAAGTAAGTGTGCGTTCGGGGTGTCGTCGGGAAAGTTTCTTGGATTCATGGTTTCACAAAGGGGAATTGACGCGAATCCAGATAAGATCCAAGCCATATTGAACATGGAACCACCAAAGAATACCAAGGAAGTCCAATCCTTCACTAGATGAGTTGCAACTCTAAATAGGTTTGTTTCAAAAGTCATAGATAAATGTTTACCCTTCTTCAAAGTTCTCAGGAAGGCGTTCGAGTGGACGGATGAGTGTCAAAAGGCTTTCCAAGATCTTAAAAACTATCTTACCACGGCTCCATTGTTAAGCCCATTCATGCTAGAAGAAGAATTGTATTTGTATTTGGCCCCACATACCGTAAGTTCAGCATTGATCAGAGAAGAAGGGAAGGTGCAGAAGCCTGTGTATTATACAAGCCAAGCACTCAGGGGAGCAGAAGGATGATATTTGCTAATGGAAAAATTGGCTTTTGCACTAGTAACAGCTTCTAGAAAGTTGAGGCATTACTTCCAAGCCCATGTCATCAATGTCATGACAGACCATCCACTCAAGAAAGCAATGAACAAGTTGGAAGCCGCAGGACGACTAATACAATGGGCAGTCGAGCTCAGTGAGTTTGACGTCAGATACCAACCAAGGAATGCAATAAAGGTTCAAGTTCTAGCAGATTTCATTGCAGAATTCACTCCAAGTTATGAAAACTTAGACGGAATGGAAGGCAATAAAAAATGGGTCGTCCATGTTGATGGTTCGTCTACACAACAAGCAGAAGGAATAAGAGTTGTTTTACAATCCCCTGAGGGAGATAAATTGAAGCACAAGGTTCGTTTGCAATATCAAATAACCAACAATGAAGTTGAGTATGAAGCCCTTCTTAAAGGACTAGAGTTAGCTAGGTCCATGGAGGCAGAGTCAATACTCATCTTAGGGGACTCTCAGTTGATCATAGGCCAAGTAAATGGAACATATGAAGCCAAGGAAGAATGAATGAAGAAATACCTAAATAAGGTCGTACGCCTTGTGAAGAAGTTTAAAGAAACTGATTTCATTCAAATCCCAAGGGAAGAGAACATGGAAGCAGACACCTTGGTGAAGGAAGCCTCAATGAATGAAGTAGTGGACGAGTTTGACGAAATTCAATATATGCCTAGCATAGATCTTCCAGAAGTACTACAGATAGGAAGTGAAGAGAATTGGATGACCCTAATAATATCAAACCTGAAGGACAGAATGCTTCTAGAAGAGAAAGAGAGAAAACTCAAGATCAAGTTAGCTAGATATCTCCTCATGGACGAGGTGCTACACAAAAGAGGTTTTTCTCAGCCTTACCTGAAATGTTTAGCTCCAGACGAGACGAATTATGTATTGAGAGAAGTTCTTGAAGGAGCATGTGGTAACCACTCAGAAGCTAGATCACTTGTCCATAAGCTCGTCCATGTAGGATATTACTGGCCAACAATCCAAGCTGATGCTAAAGCATATGTTAAGGTCTGCAGTCAATGCCAACGATTCAATAACGTCCTTAGACAGCCGTCAGAGTATCTTACCACAATGATGGCCTTATAACCTTTTGCATAATGGGGATTTGATATTTTAGGCCCTTTTCCAACTAAAACTAAACAAATGAAGTTTTTGGTGGTAGGAATAGATTATTTCACTAAGTTGGTGGAAACTAAACCCTTGGAAAAAATTACACAATAGAATGTCAAGAACTTCGTTTGGAAAAGCATTGTATGCAGGTTTGGGGTACCTAGGGTACTCGTGTCTGACAATGGATGACAGTTTGACAACACACCTTTCAGGGACTTTTGTGAGCAACTGGGAATCAAGAATCACTACTCATCACCCTCCCACCCACAAGCCAACGGATAGACAGAAGTAGCAAATCGATCCTTATTGAAAATCATCAAGACTCGGCTTGAAGGGGCAAAAAGAGTATGGTCAGATGAATTACTGGGTGTTTTGTGGGCTTACAGAACAATAGTGAGGACCCCCACAGGGGAAACTCCTTTTAAACTAGCTTATGGAAGTAAGGCAGTCATACCTGCAAAAGTGCACATGGCCAACTACGGGGTGATGAAGTATCAAGATGAAGAAAACAAAGAACAGCTTCGTCCTAACCTCGATCTTATAGATGAGCAGAGAACAGCAAGGTACAAAAATCTTATGGCAAAGTACTATGATGCCATGGTGAAACCTAGGCCTCTTCAACATTGGGGATCTCGTCCTAAAAAGGGTTTCCTTAGCAACAAGAAACCCCACCTATGGGAAGCTAGGGCCAAATTGGGAAAGACCTTATAGGGTTATCAACTACAAGAGGCAAGGATCCTACTACTTGGAAGCCTTAAATAGACGGAGGCTAGAACACTCTTGGAATGTTAAGCATCTAAGGAAGTACTATCAATAAAGGGTGACCATGGACGAAGATGACCACGGATGAAAGCTATGGACGAGTGAAGTAATTTGTTGTTTTCTCGTGTTTGTTTATGTTTACTACTACTACTATGAGTTTTAAGTGTTTCAATAATCCCTTAAAAAGTGCATTAGTTTTTGAAGACTTTTGTGCTATTCATGGATGAAGTTGTGTTGTATAAATATTTTAAATTCCCTAAGGCACTAGCTCTTAAGCATGTGCCAAGCTTGTGGATGAATGTTTACGTACAGTTTGGATTTTCAAATTTATATAATGATGTGTTTTCAAATACATGTGATGATATGAGAATCCTCCATTTTTGCGATTTCTTCAAAATAATCCACCAAAAGTCAAAGAGTAAGAACGAACAAAATCCTTAGACGTAGGGATGTATCGTCTATAAGCTTTCCTTGAACAAAGGATAAAGCGAGGAAAAATAAACCTAAGGTATATCCATCTAAGCGCAAGACAAGGTAAAACCCAAGGTAAATTCGTCTAACCAATGGACGAAGAAAATGTGCATAAAAAGTATCTCAAGCCCATGGATGAATCTAGCCAACTAAACAATCTGATTCACAAACAGGCAATGGCTGGGAACATCTTTTACTAAAGATGAATAAATAATCATCCTAAGTATGAATGAATGAAGCTGGCAAAAAAGAAATACCATTCATGGACGAGCTGCACCTATGAAGGGCAAAGGCTAAGCATGAAGGGTTTATTTTGTTTTGGACAATGTAAGTAAAGATTTGTTCACATGCTCAAGATGAGATAGTGTCATCGTAAATGGGCTAACCCCACAATCACAAAAATTGCATGGACGATAAAAATAAAAAGTCGTTCATAAAGCTTATGGCATATTCAAACACAATAAACAATGAAAATGAAAAACATACATTCATTCATTCATTCAAAGAAGGGTAGACGACCACCATCCAAAAACCCTTAGAAATAATGCCAATAAAAGTGATTATGCATAAAACTTGTACATAAATTTGGACGAGAGAATTGTACTTAGATAAATTCAAAAAGAAACAAGTAAAGCCCAAAACAACAAGCATTTCCAACAAGATTAAATAATAAGTTTTCTAAGGAAAAAGTAAATTCACTTGGATAGACCGCTGGGAGCATTGTCTCCAGACTTTGGATCATCTTGGGTCACCTTGTTATTAGCATTGTCCACCACATTAACGTCCTCAGAACTCATCGCAAGAAAGGAACTCTCAGTGGCAAGGGGAATCTTAAAGGCATCAAATTCCAAATCAGGGAAAGCCTCCTTGGCATCAACACAGAAATCCTTATGGCCAGCCCCATAGTGGTTGTCTAAATGATTCTTGTACTTGCCAGACTTCTTAAAAGCTACAACAGCTTCTTCACGGGTCCCCTCCAAGGGCGAGGTGAACTTTGAGACTTGTCCCTCCAGATGAGCAATGTGAGTCTCTTTTTCAATAGCATTTGCTTTAAGTTCCTCAACCTCTTTTTTCAGCTTCATCTCTATTCCTTGCAAACGATTGAGATCTTCAGTCAGTCTGATCACCTCCTCCTTTTTTAATAAAACTTCTTTGTTTAGCTCTTTGGCCTTCTCCTTAGCCGTCTTAGCTTCTACACAAAGCTCCTTGGCCTAGCAGGCTGTTGTGTAAAACTTTGACATAGCTTATGAATAGACGAAGGAAAGTTATAAATTTTGTTTAAAACATCAAGAAAACATAACAAAGATAAATAAAGTTTATATACCTTAAAGAGGTCATGGATGGCAGAACGTTCAAAGTCTTTCACTGACATATTATAACATGAATTTAATTCATTATCAGTGATTATTCCCTTAAACGTTTTCCATGCATAACTCTCGTCCAGCACCAGGTTGGGAGGACATTAAGACGACTCTGAAGGATGAGCCTTGCGAGGAGCTTTGGTTGGAGGGGGAGGATCAGTCTGGACGGGTGGAACGGTTTGGACGGGTACCACATTGATCATAGGATCGTCCAGGTCTACCATCGAAGTAAATTTTGGGACCTTGGGAAGAAAAGCCTTGCTAGATTTTTGCTCCTTAGGACCTCGACTACTTGGAAGGTCATTAAGGTCTACTAAACTAAATATGGACTTGGGCTTTCTCTTTCCTGTTTGGGCGGCAGGCTTCTGGATGACTGAGGGTGCAATAATGTCTTTGTCACCACTTGTAATGGTCTTTTCCCTATTCTCTTTCATGGTAGCCATTCCTGCAACGAAGAAAATAAATTTAAAAAAAAAAATGAAAGAAAATGATAGACGATATTTACTTTGACGAGTAGTTTCTTCATGACCAAGGTTTTCAGCAGTAGGTACTAGGCCAAGTCCCCAAGCAACTAGACGACCAAGAGTCACTAGACTGTGGAAGGATCTCTCAAGGAAGGCACGAACCTGGTCAATGTGATCCAAGTAAAACTTGTCCAAACATGGACGAGCATTAGCTGCATCAATAGAGAAAAAAAGGTTAGACGACTGAAAGTTAGAAAAATAAATAAAAAAAATAAATAAAAAATGGAATGGAAAGAAGACATACCCTCAAGACGAAGGCGACCTAGAGGGCTGGTAAAAGGAGGAAAGGGGGCATTACTCACATCAACTGGGTCCCCAGCCCAATTTCCAGAAATAATAAAAAATTCAGTTTTCCAAAGCCTGTCAGACGAGCTACAGCCCTTTATTAAACTAAAGTGAGGGACCCTAAATGAGAACTGGTAAAAACCAATAGACTTTTTTTTTTTATCTCTGAGGGCTTGTAACAATAGAGGAACTCGTCCACTGTGATTGGACGGTCCCCTTCTAGCGCCTCACGCCATAGCTCTTTCATGGCAACTATCGTCTTCCAACCATTGGGGTTAAGCTGGTTAGGTCCAATACCCAACCTATGGAGAAGACCTCTACAAAAAGAATTTAAGGGAAACCTAAGACCGGCTAAAAGGTAAGAAGTATATACCTCTAAGCCAGAAGAAGGAGAACAACACCATTCTCCTTCTTCGAGTAGATAAGGCTTAAATTCTTTAGGGATCTAGTATCTATCTACAAGGATTTTTAATTTAAGTGCGTCTAAAGTGGATGCTACTTTAGGGGCACAACTATAAATCACATTTTCTTCCTCCTCATCCTCGTCCTGAGAAAGGTTAGGTGGCTCTCTGAATGAGCTAGTCCCAGCTCCAGAAGCCATCTTACGTTGCATCTCCTAGAATTCCTCTAAAGGAATACCAGGGACCCCAGACGAATAATGGTCGTCTGAGGAGCTATCACTACTGCTTATGCTACCCTCACCACTCTCATAACTACCTCCACTCCCAGAAGAGACATCCTGGTACTCGTCTATTGCCCTCTCCAGACTACTACTAGACGAAGACATAACTAATTGGAAGAAAGATAAAGATGAAAGCCTAAGGATGAGAGGAAATACCTGACGAAACTAGGACGAGGACTAAACGAGGCTCTTAGATGAGATGGTAGAAGAGAAATTATGAGAAAGGTGAAGGGTAAGAGAGAGAATGTACCTATTTATAGGGCCCAGAAATAGGATTAGAAAGCGATGCAAACCATCTAGGAAGTGACACGTGGTAGCTTCTTCAAAAAATGGAATCAACGCAGCGAGCTAACCAACAAAATCAAGACACGTGGCAGTTACTTTGAAAAATGGAATCAACGTAGCAAGCTAAGCAACGAGATCACAGCACGTGGCACAACTTAAAACAATTTAAGTATGATCAAAACCATAAAAGAATGAGTTAAATTTCCACAGTATTCTGGACAACCCTTGGACAAGGCGGCAACTGATGATGAAGCAGAAAAATTATCTCTAGCTTGTCCATAGTGGTCGTCTAGGAGCTAAGGGCCATGTATTTGAAGAGGTCGTCCACAGGGAAAATTCCTATGGACATACACGCAACATTTAGGAAATTCTCAATAAGGGATTTTTCTCATATATGTTGAAGATTCAGACCACACGGTGCTTTGGAATGAGAACAAAGCCCTTATTTATTGTTGTAACCTCCTCACAAATACTTAACTTCCAATAATAGTTGTAGTGGATAAGATTGGAGGTTATAACTCCTATAACCGTTGTGGAGGTTATGTCTAATCTTACTAATTCCCACAAATTTTGGGGAAGTTACCAAGCGAATAACCACTTCAAGGCCCTCTATATAAGGACTCGCCTACATCAAACCAAAGTAAGTTTTTTTTTTTTTTTTTTTTTTTTTTTTTTTTTTTTTTTTTTTTTTTTTTTTTTTTTTTTTTTTTTTCTGAAATTGATTCCTCAAAAATTGGAACTCTATTTTTCAAAGAAAGACTAATTTAATCATCAGAGGGCATTTGGGCGGTCCACCCCGATCGCCGTTTGATAGTGTGTTCTTCCTTTCAGGTTTTCCAAGAAAATCATTGTTTAACTGAAGCCCGAAACATTCAACCTACTAATTCTGTGCAATATCAACAACCATAATTTAAAAAAAAAAAAAAAAAAAAAAAAAAAAAAAAAAAAAAAAACACACACACACACACACACACAAACGTGAAACTTCTGTTGATTTCTGGAGAAGTTTTAATTTTGCAATTTTTTTCATCAATGTTGGACAAGTCAAGGCTCATCTGTGTTCAATCTTAATGGACAAACCAACCTTGATTCGCCACACAAATGATGTGCATGAAATATACAAAATAAAGTACTCTTATATTTGCATATTAGAGTTTGTTTGAATACTGCTTATTTTGCTGAAAACTAAAAATACTGTAGCAAAATAATTTATAAGTTAGTTGATTATTTATTTATTTTTTTTATTTTTTTTGTGTCTACATTTTTGTGTGTGTTTGGGGCCATGAAAAATAGTCATTTAGAACTCAAAACACACTGTTTTGCTTATTATAATTTCATCTGTGTTTTTTACAGTTCTAGGGGCCATGAATAGTAGTTGGGACGCGCATCAAAACGCGCAAAACACAGACGTAAATGCTATCCAAACGTAAGCTTAATCTTACTTTTATGCTATGTTGTGACTAATTATAAATTTATTTTGTTTTATAGGTAATTGAGAATTTAGAAGGTGATGAGTTTTATTTGATGCAAGAAGGATGTACTTTAACTCAAGTGGGCTGAATCCAAATCATGCTCAAAGACTTACAAGATGCGGAGAATCCTAATCAATTAAGGAAAGAAACTAATTGGAGGGGGAAAAAAAAAAGTCCAAAAACATCAAAATTCATAATCAGGATTTTTATGCCCACATCTCTGTATTTTGGGCATAACTCTCATCTTAGATGTTGGGTTGTAGTGATTCAAGCTGGGATGAAAAGCTAACTCAAAGAGCAAGTCCAGATTATCACTTTTACTAGGCCAAAATCACCTTGCAACATGTGCCTAAAAATCTGATGAATTTTCAGATCCGAATTTCCTTATTCTTTTTTAGTTTACTCCTTGTCCAACTTGTATAAGGAGTGTGTTCAGTTATACATAAGCTTTAGATCAATTTTTGGATAGAGAGCTACCTGATGCAATACATCCCTTCCCTCTCACAACTTTTTTTCACATTTTCACTTTTTTTAGTTTCACCTTTTTACTTTTCTTAACTTTCGGATTTTTTTTTTTTCCAACTCTTAATCTCAGCCGCTATTCCCCCCCCCCCACACCCAACCCCCCCCCCCCCCCCCCAAAAAAAAAAAAAACTCAGCCATTGATATTTATTACATCAGGTACAATATCCCCCACTAATTACACCCTTGGAGTGGAGAAATTATAAGGTCCACATGGTGGATAAGTGACGTGGTCCACCATTCCACTAAAAGACTCACACCTATTTAAAATTGCTAAGTTTAAAAAAAAAAAAAATTAAACAGAAACTGATTCTGACTCAGCAATTTTGAACAAGTTGGAGTCTTTTGGTGGAATAATGGACAAGTGTCTTGGTTCACCAGAGTACTGTATAATTTCTCGAGTGGAGTGATGGTGAAATGCTGATATAGTTATTTTGCACACATATCTCTTATTATTGGATTTTGATACAACTGATGTGGTATCATTTGGTACTAAATAATTTTTCCTCTCTCTTTTAATTTGATAGTGGGGAGAAGGGGAATTTGAACATGAACATCTCTATTAGAAATACCAATATATAACAATCAATTCAACTATAAAACTCTTGGCCAAAAATTGTTTTTTAAACATTACTATTATGACCTTTAAATTTGGATGAATTTGTTACTTTCTTTGTTTAAATTTTTTATTTTTGTCTTTAAATTTACTTCCTTTTGGATTTTTAAACTTAACATTTTTATGAAATCGGTATTCTTTTCATTATTGTTTACCGTGTTTGTTTCGATTTTGAATATTATAGGCCTCCGAGGTTGATTAAAAAAACCAAAAAGAAGAGGTTGTGATTCTATTTGTGGTTTCTAGGATGAGTATGCAGCAAAGGTATTTTATTTAGGAATGTTCATGCCCTGATTTAGCTCGACAGAATTGTCCGACATTGCACTGCTTGAACTGCGCAACAAGGCTACCCACAATAAAGCTACAAGAACAATAATTTCACAATAAAATTAAGTGGCTAACTATAAATGGCAGGTAAAAAGTGACGTTGATAATGGACTTAGATGACAACCAACAACAGTTTGGCACCTAGGCCTTATTGTGAAAATGGTGTATCCATAGCACTACTCTTCCTTAAAATCCAAATAAGTAATGCTCACAAACACACAATTTTCACAATAGTTGACTCAACAAAGTTTTACTGATTCTAATTTAGTCCTATTACAAACATCACTTTTTTTCCCTGGCAATAACTTGCCACCTAAACAATTGCAAATTTTTATGTCTCTAGACTTATTGAATCCAAATTATGTCCTTTAATTTTGATTAAAGTATATTTTTTTGGATCTTTAAGTTTGAAACTACTTTCATTTTAGCACATTATGTTTCAAATAATTTTGGGTGTTCATGTTGATTTTGTTGTCCATTTTCATTATTAATTTGATTGTTAAATATCTTTCATATTTAATATTCATGAAATACTAGCTCTAAAATGTTGTAAATGTAGAATTTTCATTGTTGAAAGTAGATAACCACATTATGAATGGTTAAATTACTAATGAAAATGGACAACAAGGTTGATTCAAAAAACTATATCAAACATGAAGGGCCAAATGAAAACTTTGAAACATAAAAAGTCAAAATAAAAACAGTCCCAAACTTTAAGAACTAAAAGAGCACTTTAGTAATTAGTCTTCAAATTTAGATGAATTTTGTTATTTTTGTCGTTTAAAATTTAATTTTTATTCTTAAACATTTCTATCAAATTAGCTTCCATTCATTATTGTTTATAAAATTATCGTTTAAGTTCAATAAAACGACATGGTATCACATATGTGAATAGCATTAGTTTTATAAACACAATGACAATAGGCAAAAGTTAAAAATAAACTTTATGGACACATTAAAAAAAAAAACAGACACACACTCACACACTCAAGCAAGAGGGGATTAAGGTTTATCACAAAAGTGAACCACTACAACTTCACTATAATTCACCAAGACTTTTTCTTTTTTAAATGGTATAATTTGGATTTTGTTTATTTAAATTTAGGCTCCGTTTGGTTTGGGTGAAAATGATTTCAGGAAATCATTTTCACCCAAACCCCAGTGTTTGGAAGGCAGGTGAAAACCTCATTTCCGGAAAATAGGATGCAACGTTGACCGAATTTACGCCTTTGACCCGGAAATGGTTTTACGTTCTTATTTTACCTTCAAACCATTTCCGGGTCTCGCACAAAACACACAAAACGCACAAAAGAGAGAAGCCAGAGAAACACTTGAGAACGGAAAAAAGAGAGAAGCCAGAGAAGAGAGAACCCAGAGAAGCCGAAGACACCGTCCACGATCTTCGACTTTGCCGGCGCCACGAACGAACAAACCCACGATCTTCGACTTCGCCGGCGGCGCGAACCCACGATCTTCGACTTCGCCTTCGCGCCACGAACTGATCTTCGACTTCGCCGACGAACCCAGAGCCCAGATCACCACCGAAGACCGACCCACCAAAGATCGCACCCCACCGACGAACCCACGAGGCTTCGACCTTCGACCTTCGAACCATTGCCTTCGACGACCCAGACCCAGACCTTCGAACCATTGCCTTCGAACCATCGCTCTCTCTTCCTCGATCTCGTCGATGACTCTTTTTTTTTTTTTTTTTTTTTAAGTTTGATTGTTGTTGTTGTTGTTGTGGTGGTGTTGTTGTTGCCGGAATTTTTTGTTGTTGTTGCCGGAATTTATTGCCGGAATTTGTTGTTGAAGGGTAGGAAAATAGCATTTTCCTAATACAACCAAACACATAAAAATATTTTCCACAACAATTTTCATAATACACCCAAACACTTAAAAATATTTTCCTTTTCCGGAAAATAGCATTTCCGAAAAATAAGTATTTTCCAGAAAATATTTTACGGGAACCAAACGGAGCCTTAGTGGGGTTTGGGTTTTGATGGGCTCACAACACATTTGGATATGAATAGATAAAAGTAGAGTTGGGCTTTATGGAAAAAGCGCCTCAGGCCATTGAACCTTCGTGGGCCAAAGTTGTTCTATTCCTTAAACTTGGTCGTGTGGCACTGCCAAGAGAGACTGAGCTACGATCGGGAGAGAGAGAATGGCGTGGAGGGGACAACTATCTCGGAATCTGAAGGAGCTTCGGATCCTACTATGTCAAACCTCTCCAGCAAGCTCATCCACTAGGTTCTTCATTTCTTCCCTTTTATTTTTTCAAATAAAGATTTATATTATACCATTAAAAGCAAAGTCTAATCCATTCTGGAAATTTGGATTGTAAAAAGAGCATTCGTGGAGAAGAACTACAAGGAGCTGAAGACACTGAACCCCAAACTCCCAATCTTGATCCGCGAAAGCCGTGGGATCGAACCCCAGTTATGGGCTAGATATGGTATCTTTCTTTGCTCTCTCATTTCTTTTCATATCTTGACGATTTTTGAGATTTTCATGTCTCCTTTCTTGTGTGTTAATTTTTTTTATCAAACTAATTAGAATTATAAAAATTTCAATTTTTATAACGGTGGAGGGGGGGGATTTGAACCTAGATGTCCCAATTGGAAAAACGATGAGATGAAAGTTGAGCTGTAAATTTATGTTATTCCATATTAGTATGCTTTAATGTTCCTTCACATATCAAAGGAATGTACTCTTTAACCCACTTTTATCAAAGGATAGGGCAATGTTCATTTGTAGCTGCTCCCCATTGGGATTGTAGTCACTGACATAGTGACATTGCATTTAATACCTTTACAGGGTTATGGGATTTTCTTTTTCCCCTTCTGTTTATGTTTGCCACTTCTTTTAAGGATATTACACAAATAGGTCCAAAGTTTATACCCTGTTTCATATTAAGTCATAGGTTTAAAATTTTGTCAATTTAAGTCCCAAACTTATGAGATCTTTTCAATTTGAAGCCTCTTCCATCTCTGTTACTTATTTCTATTATTGTGAGCAGCACAAGCAGAGGAAAACAGGAAACCATTGAGAAAACTTTGTGTTTCACCTAGGTAACTAACTTTGATTTTTTTAGCATAGAATATTCATTTCACATACTCTAAGAGAAACTTTCTCTCTCTACCATCTCTGTTCAATGGCAGTCAACTTGATTTATGAACAAGCTCCCTGTGAAACACAGTTTAATCAATGGTTTCCTGCCCTTCTTTGCTCTGTTATTGCCAGCATAACGTAGATGGATTGAGGTGTCAAATTGAAATGATTTCATTAATTTGGGACCTAATATGAATAAAGTACAAACTCTGGGCCTTTTTATGTAATTTCCCTTTTTTACTTTCTTCCCCTTGTTATTTGTCGGATGACCAAAGAATGGTAGAGAATTGGATGTAAATTTATTTATCTTACTCAATACTTGATATATTAATCTCCATTGATTTTTTAAAGTAATTCTGTTTAATGTGTTCATTTTATTTTTAACGCGTTCAGTGATTCCATATGATATGTTTTTGATAAGTAATAAGTTTATTGATATAAAAAATGGAAACACCCTAGTACACAGGGAGTGTACAAGGGGTCAAACAGTCAAGAACAAAAATTACAAGAATCTAGGAAATCAAGAAAAGATAAAAATGATTGGTTCCACAAAGCAGCCAACCAATCCATAAAAGTTCTAAAGAAAAATAGCTTCAAGTTTGATATGGATCTCTCCTTATCTTCAAAGCACCTACTATTTCTCTCCCTCCAAAGACACCACAAATAAGCAATGGGGAACAATCAATCATGTATACGCATTTCAAAGATGACCAAATCTGCCTTGCCAACATGCTAGAAGCCCCACAATAGATTGCAGCATAACCCAGCTCACTCCAAACAAACCGAACACCATAGCCCACAGATCCATTGCAACTAGACAATGAAGAAAAAGATGATCAACCGATTCACCATTACACTTGCACATGTAGCACCAATCCAATATCCAAACCTTCATTTTTCGTAAATTGTCAATCGTTATGCACTTCCCTAAAGCAGCAGTCTAAACAAAGAAGGCTACTCGAGAATGAATCTTCTGCTTCCAAATACTTTTCCAAGGAAAGCAATAGTCATTAGAGCCCACTAAGAGACTATAATAATCCTTAACCATGAAGCCCTTCTCTCTATTAGGTTTCTAGCACATCTTATCCTCACCAAACCCTTTCACCGAAGCACCATAAATGGTATCCATGAAACTGGCCCGTGCCTCTAATTCCCGAGTATGCACACCCCTAAAGAAACTTACATCCCAAAGCGGGACGCCATTATCAAACTTCATAAGCTCAGCCACACTAACCTCCTTGTCTCGGCGAAATCTAAACAATTCAGGATAGCTGACTACAAGAGATGTCTCACCACACCTACGGTCTTGCCAAAATTTCACCCTAGACCCATTCCAATATCATATAGAATGTGGCGAGAAAAAGAAGGCTATCCCCGACTAATATTTTTCCACAAGCCAACACCATATGAACCATTAACAGGCCTAGTACACCAGCCACCCCATTCACAACCATATTCCACCTCTATCACTTGCCTCCAAAGGGCAGCCCTCTCCCTCCCAAATCTCCATAGCCACTTCCCAAGCAAAGTTTCATTAAAAAATCTTACCTTCCTTATTCCCAAGCCACCCAAAGCAATAGAAGTGCAGATAGTAGCCCATTTAACCAAATGGAATTTTGGTTCATCTCCAATGCAACCCCATAAGAAATTCCTTTGAAGTTTCTCAATTCGGTTAGCCATAGCTGTAGGAATAGGAAATAAAGATAGAAAATAAGTGGGTAAATTAGATAAGAGTGCTTTTAATTAAAGTGATTCTACCTCTCTTGGATAAGTACACACGTTTTCATCCTGCTAATCTCCGTTCTATCTTCTCCAAAATCAGATTCCATATTGTCTTATCCTTAAATTTTCCTCCCAAAGGAAGACCCAAATCCTTCATTGGAAGAGTACCTTGTTTACAGCCAAGGAAATTCAACAATTAGTCCAAATTATGCACCATACCAACAAGAACCAATTCTGACTTGCCCAAATTTATCTTTAGACCAGAGACTGCCTCAAACCAAATGAGGATCATACGGAGAAACAAAACCTGATCCAGATCAACATCACAAAAAATTAAAGTGTCGTCTGCAAAGAGAAGACGAGACACCGTTAAAGATTTTCCCTCTAAACAACCCACACCAAAGCCTGACATGTGACCATCATGGACAACTTTATCCAACATTCTCCCATGGGTTTCCATAATCAGGACAAACAACAAAGGGGAAAATGGGTCACCTTGTCTTAACCCCCTAGAACTTTCAAAAAACCCACAAGGAGAGCCATTTATCAGAATAGAGAAGCAAACTGTAGATATACAAAAGAAAATCCACCACCGCCATCTAGCAGAGAACCCACCTCATTCTAGTAACTGCATAAGAAATTCTCATTGTACATTAAACAAGGCTTTCTCAACATCTAATTTGCAAAGTAGCCGTGGCAAACTAGTTTTCAATCTACTGTCAAGGTATTCATTGGCAATAAGTATAGGGTCAATAATCTACCTGTTTCTCACAAAAGCATTCTGTGAAGCTGAAATTATATCTTCCATGACTGTACAAAGTTTGGTGGCTAAGACCTTAGCAATGATTTTATAAACCCCTCCAACAAGACTAATGGGGCGAAAATCCCTGACTTCAATTGCTGCATTTTTTTTTAGGGATGAGAGTGATGAATGTTGCATTCAGACTCTTCTCAAACTGACCTTTAGCAAAAAAATGATGAAAAACAGCCATAAGATCAGGTTTGAGAATCCCCTAGCAAGCTTGGAAAAAAGCCATTGGAAACCCATTTGGTCCTGGCGATTTATCACCATTAAAATTCTGAATGACCTCAATAATTTCTGCCTCCTCAAAGGGTCTATCTAGTAGATTTGCTTTATCACCAGATATCCTTGGAAAAACCAAGGCTTCTGGAAATGGTTGATTAACTTGCTGCTCAGAGTATAAATTCATAAAGAATTAAGTAATACAATCAGCAATCATACCTTGATCGGAAGACAAGATTCCATCAACCATAAGGCTCTCAATACCGTTATTTCTTCTATTGGATTTAGTCATTCTATGGAAAAATTTAGTATTTGCGTCCCCCTCCCTCAAATGTAGCACCCTAGACTTCTGCCGCCAACTAATCTCTTCTAAAAGAGTGAGCTTTTCAATATCGGTATGGATGCTTGTTCAAACTTTTCCTCAGCTGTTAAAGGATAAGTCTCCTCTCTAACATCCAAATCATTCAATTTGTTTTAGAGTTATTATTTCTTAAAAGTGACATTGCCAAACTCCGCTTCGTTCCACTTTTTTAGATCCAACTTCAAAGCTGCCAATTTCTTAGCTAGTATAAAACTAGGATTACCTTGGAACAAATAAGATGCCCACCAAGCCTTCACTTTATCAACAAAATTCTCCACCCTCAACCATATATTTTCAAAACGAAGAGTTCTACCTCTTTGATGACTCCCCCCCTCCAACAGAATTGGGAAATGGTATGAAAGTACTCTGAATAGCCTTTTTTGGGAAAATAGAGTGAAGTGATCCGCTAAGAGTGGAGAGAAAAGAAACCGATCTATTCTAGAAGCGGAGGAAGTATTGGACCAAGTATAAAGGCCTCCTTCCATAGGTATATCCATCAGCCCATGGAGAGAGATAAAATCAGAAAATCCATTCATAGCCCGAGTATAACTGGCAGCCCCTAATCTTTCCGATGGGAATTGGATTGTATTGAAGTCACCTCTTAGACACCATGGCAAATCCCACCAACTAATCAGCCTTGTCAGCTCCTCCCACATTTTCTTACGCCTCTTGTTCAAATTTGGCCCATATACACCTGTAAAAGCCCACTCAAATTGATCACCAACATTTTTAAATTTGCATGAAACAAAAAATTGTCCCACTGCTTCCTCCACTTTTTCCACCACCCTTCGATCCCACATCAGAACACTACCTCCAGAAGCACCTTCAGAACCCAAGTACAGCCAATCTATATATGGACATCTCCATATACTTCGAGCAATTCCTCTAGTAATCCATTCAAGTTTAGTCTCCTGCAAACATACAATATCCGGCCTCCAGGTACGCAACAAATTACGAATCTGAAGCCTCTTCTCAACCACATTCAATCCTTTGACATTCCAGGAAAGTATCTTCAGATTCATTTAAAAACAGATAGAGCCCGCTCCCTATTAGTACCACTATGCCTGGTTGAAGTAGAATCATAATTATTCGAACTGAATAGACCCTTCAACTCTCTTATACCTTTCACTCCTGAACTCTGTGTCACGTGCTTTTTATTCCAAAGCAGCCCTACGGTGTAATTCAGCCTCTCAACAGCTAACAAAAAATTGGTTGTTCGATTTTCCAAACCTTTTAAGGACGTGCCCAGGAAGTTATCAAACCTGTTGAATCTACTTTGGAACCACTCAGAGTAAGATTCTTTCCTCACTGGACTCTCCACACCCACAACTTCCTGTCCTTCCATGGACAAGGGTAGAGAAAAGGTCAGTGGTTCCATTGCTATAGGCGACAAACCCCCTTTGTTAGGTAGCTCAACAGCTTCTGAATAGGTGTCCAAAACCCAAACCTCCACAAGTACTTCATCCCTATCAAATTGAGCTGATGACACCTCCAAAGAGTCGAAAAGACTTCAATGGAACCAAGGCCAACTGATTTTGCTCTTCCAAAACCTCTGTGACTTCACCCGGTGGCAGAGAAATCTGAATCGGAATCACCACTCTCCTTCCATCTCACAATTCAAGCACCCACTACTCTGAATTCCCCTATTTCTTGATAACATTGCCGGAATGTTCCTGAAGTATCAATCGGATGTCTTGCTGCAAGTTATCTTCACCATCGGAGGTGGTTGCTGACTCATCAGAGCCGAGAATCTCAATATCGGCCCTGTCGGAGCCAAGAAACTCCATATCGTCATCATCGGAGAGCTTCATCGACTGGGCTAGCATTAAAGAGCTACAAAGATCAGCTTGAGGAAGCTTCGGCTCGGCAACCACTGCATCGCAACTTTTAGTACCTTGCTCAGAACTCACCGAGACCAAAGGCAAAGAGATCCCTGGGTTTTGATGGAAAAGAAAAAGGGTGGGTTTGTTTTGGTTTGGGCCACCAGACTGATATGGGCTTGGGGATAGATGTGTGGAGTTTGGGCTTTGGTTTGAAGGGAGCTGTAGGCTTAATAATGTTTTTTAAACTTTTTTCTTTGGGCTTTACAATTCTGCCCACTTCCTGGACTTTGGACCACTTAACTGAGATTCAGTGCCACTGCCAACGATATTTTTAATCTCAAACATAAATTTATCCTCAAACATCGCTCTTTCCTTCCCAGCATTAATCAAATCGTGAGTATCATGGCTAAGATTGTGCAAGTTTGATTTGTTTGAATTTTGAAAATTTGGCATTAATTGCTTTCCTTTCTTGCTGCCACCACCATCTCTCCGATCACCCTCCACCATTGCCAACAGAGAAGATTTGGACTTCTCCACTGTCGGTTTCAGGACAGATTGTGGCTATTTGATGGCTAGTGTCTCAGGAGCAATGGCTTTCTGTAGATGAAATCCAAACCCTCTCCACCCACTACCCAATTTACCTTCTGGCACCACGATAAAGCCGTTCCGACAGCCATGGATAAGTTTCGAGATCATAAAAAAACAGCCATGTGCATTGGAACCTAGTTGCAGAATAAATATTTATCACCATCTATGAAGGTTTGTGCAAAATTATCAGTAGTTACATTGGACGTGAGATCCTCCACAATAGCTAGCAAACGCTTTGCACTCTCTTTGCCATGAAAACTGATCGGAGAGACTCCCAATTTCTCTCAAAAATGCATAACATATGATAAGTACCTCCCTCCTCAACAAAGAATTCAAAAGTCTTGGACTTGACGAGAACAACAGAGTAAAAACCACAAATTTGGTGACTAATTCGAGGTAGCCAGGCCTCTCACACACACACAATAGGTCAAATTAATGTAAATGGTTATGTTTAGGAAGAAAACATCAATAGGTTGCTTGTGCCCCCCCTTTTTTTGATAAGAAACTTGATTAATGAAAGAGGGTTTCCAAAAGTAAATGCAACAATGAAGGAAAAAGAAGGATGGACGATTGATAGCTATTTGACCTACTATGTGGTTGCATGGTTGAAGTTCATATTTTGACTGATTTTAGTTGGTCTGTTAATTTGGTGAGGTACATCAGTACTTGTAATATGTGGCAACTGTGAAGTAGAAGATTATCAATGTTTGACATTGAATAGGCTATCTTCTCTTCCTAAAAGATGCAAAACTGTTTACCATACAAGCTTCCTACAAGATGTACACAAATAACACATGGAGATATGGTTTGAGCTTATCAATATGTGAAGAGAGTAACTTACTACTTACTAGTGTGGCTAATTGGCAATTGTGATACTATTGATGGAAACCTAATCTTGCATCTACGTTTATTGACATTCATCTATATAACATTTCCACTCCCATCAATTGTTACTTGATAAGACACGTATGTTCTGTATCCTCCATCGGTCTTTTGGCCCTGTGCTTTGAACTTGAATTTTATGAATTGGTTTCTTCTATTTACCTTGTGTTTATCATACAGACATGGGTGTCGAGAGGAGTGTTCGTTTGGAAGGCTTGCCTGAGGCACAGATTTTGAAGGCACTTGAAGACCTAGGAAAAGTAGGGGCATCACTTAAAGCCTGATAGGTCTGCTATTGGACCATTTGGCATTTGCAATCCAATAAATTATCACAATGGGAAAATCTTCCCAGAGACCTTTTTTGTTCAATCATTCCATTGTGTCTTTTCTTTAAAATATTAATTTGAGTACTATGTATCTTTGTATTGTAGTTTGATGAGTTCATGCACCTTCCATTTACTCTGACCAATATACCTCGTGGCCAATGTTTGGCTGCAAACAGTGATTTCATTTCAGAATTGGACCTCTGCGTTGGTATTGTTATTTACCTGTTTGTGGTTAAAGGTGATCACCTAGCAAACTGGTAAATTATAAACCCTAACTCCTATGTGCAATCTTGAGGGTTTTTTAAATGCCTGTCTTATATTGTCATTAAAAAGAGGGATATAAAATTTCCCTGGGGAAAAAACTTCAAAGGGTACAATTGGTAGCGTGCATTTCTCATAAAGTTGTACTGTGGAAGTCATTGGTTATAGAAATGTAAAAAGAAAAGAGAAAAAGTAGCAAAGGTTATGTGTTTATTCTAAAGGCCAAAATTGTAAAATACCCATTTCGTCCAAAAGTTTTAGCAAAATGCTCCTGTTCTAAAACTATTTAAAGATATACTCCTGTTTTGAAACTTGATTTTTTAAAAATCGAGTTTCAACGAAAAACTTGATTCACCCAAAATCGAGTTACTTGCAAAAACTTACATGAAACTCTTCCATGTAAGTTTTTGCAAGTTTTTTGCCTACAACTCAATTTTGGGCGAATCGAGTTTTCATTGAAACTCAATTTTTAGAAAATCGAGTTTAAAATAAGAGCATATCCCTAAACAATTTCAAAACGTTGGACATTTTGCTACTTGTTTTGGGCGAAACGGGTATTTTGCTATTTTGGCCTTATTGTAAATATTTCAAATGACTTTTAAAACCAATTTAGTTGTGTCTAAAATCTTAAGATTCAATTTAGAGTGATCTGATATGGTTGTGAGTACAGTTAAATACAATATAAGAACAATTGAGTTGTCTATGGAGGCCATGAATTGGGTTGGAGAGACCTAGGCTCTTAACAAGTAGTTATTGAACCCAGTAACTTTGGTGTCCAGAAGGGGACAAGTAGAATTGGTTAGGATTACAGTCTCTCCGCTGCGCTAACATAGCCTCACTCTCCTGCATTTTCTGTGGAACTCAAGACTGCATTGCTGGGCAAGAACAAGCTAATGTGTTCAGCCTTATGGAGCCTTTCTCCTCCAATGACGAGCTTACAGTCTCTATCTGAATGCCTCTTTCCCTGTCAATGAGATATGCCAGTAGGCAGGGGAGGAGGTCAAGCTAATGAATGAGGGCCTCTGTGACCAAGTGGCATCCTCCCAGAGGAGATACTGCTTTCCCTCACGCATATTTTTTTCTCATATACATGTATGACGGAAATTTGTTGGGGAGTGTACATTGGTTCCTTTATCCTTTGCTCCCAAGGAATGGCTGTACTGCCTCTGACTTCATGGAATGTGATGTGTGGTTAAAACGTCAAGAATGACCAAATGATTAATGCTAATGGATGAATGATTGAGCTCTGTTCCTGTCTCTGTAAGCATCACTCTCTTCTTTTAATTTGTAGTCCTTTATTCACATCTTTTTTTTTAATAACTCTCTGCTTTTCCCTTGCTTGTCACTCACTTAGATTCAGTTATATTTCATTGAATTACCCTTTCATTACTTTTAGAGCTGTACAATGTTATACCAACTTTTCATGACTTGTTTAACTTAGTTTCAATTATTATTGATTCTTGATAATAATTAATGGTGCCACCCAAACCTAATCTTCCTATGTAATTTTACTCGTTTAGAAGCATAAGAGTAGATCTTTCATGTACATCATTTCTAGAGGAGCTGAATTTTGGTTAATCATCATTGACCTTGTTGTACATAGACACATCTTTGAAACTAAAGATAAATATCAAATTACTTTGGTGTGAACCTTATATTTATCATTCAAGTTAGCCTTCTTCCCATTCATTGCAAGGCAATGTATTTCCATTTTTGATTTAGTTAACCTTCGTTTACCTTTTCTTTTTAATTGGTCAATGATTTCATTGTCTTGGAGTGGGTAGCATTCAGAGTGGTTTAACTATGAGGTTCTACAAATGAAAATTGATGACATACTTGTGCATCTCGAATCCAAGCATGCATGATTGCATGCAAAGTTGTGACTAGGATTTATTTAGGTTGCAACAATTTCTTGTATAATTGATATATCTGTGGTAACCAGGTTAATCCTGAGGAAATTGCTAGCAATGCTTTGCACTATTATATAATAAATCAAATGCTATGAAAGTTGGGGGAGGGGTAGAAGGGAACCAAGATCATATTATTTGTAATAACCAAATACTATGTTGATGTTAAACCCTTTACCTACAGTTGAATACTTGTCATAATATAATTGGCTGGACGGGCCAATAACAAGTTGCAGAAATTTCCTGGGAGTAAAAATATAGTGTAGGGTTGGTCTTCACTCTTCAAGGATATGATTGATTAATGCATTTTGGCAAGACCGGTTTGGATTAGTCCAATAGCTTCTGCTGTGGGTATATTTAATATGAGATTGTTTCATGCAATTAATCGCTGTTTAAGATACGCTATTGATAATAACTGCTGGGGTACACACATGTACCCAACCCCAAAAGAGGGTCTGATTTTGTGACATTTGTCATGATCCCTCTCTGTTTTCCTGATTGTCTTTTAGTCTCTCTTCTTTCTCGAGGATATAGGCCAACTAGCATTGTGTGGTGTGGTGATTGTTAAGGTAGAATACTTATTTGCATTTAAATATTGCGACTGCTAATCCTGCCTTTGAGTTTGTGAAGTCTGTATTTCTTTCCAATTAAAGGCCAGTGGAATACTGGAGTCAATACCTCACTAGTTGAAGGCTATGAAAAGTAAAGGATCAAAAGGCAAGCTTTGAAATGCAAGTTGATGCTGTTGGAACTTTTTCTGTGATTGGTATAACTGTATTCCATGAGAAATCGCAGGGAATTAAAGCAATTTTATATGAGCTGTTGCTCTCTCTGCCGACCTGCCAATGTTATCTTCTTTAAATCATATTCAGTCTATTATCAATATCAACCATACACATTCCATCATGTCTTCTTTCCTCCGTGTATTCTATAGCTTCTATTTTGTTGGTTGTTTCTGCAGGAAATCTTTTTTTTTTTTTTTTTGTATGGAATAAATTCTTGCCAATTCTTATATAACATCATGAGCAATTTCCTTTCCAGATCAGTCAACACACACACATACACACACTAGTGTCTAGGCCTCGTTGGTTGGTAGTCAGCAATGGCATCAATTTAACATTTACTTTGTTATTAATATTGGGGGATTTTCTATTTTAGTCGGTAGCATATTGCTTTACTGAGAAGAGAGACTAACAACCATTGTCATTTTTGCTTTACTGAAAAGTGTCCAACACTCAATTGTCATTGCAGGGGAAGAATAAATGCCCACTATAATTGTAATGGAGCTAGTGAAAGATAGGTGTTTTCTTTACATAAAATTTCCCATATGTTTTTGGTGACTGACCACCTTTTTCTAACTAAATTAACCCAGATTATAGTCTTAATCGCCACTTTGGACCACATTATGTATTAAAAATCCAACAAAATTTTACAAAAGGACTAAAAGTGATAATTCAAAAAAAAAAAAAAAATCAGCAAAAAAAAGGACTAAAAGTGATGATATCTTTTTTTTTTTTTTTGGGTAAAAAATGGTGATGATATCATCTCCTCCCTCTAAACTCTTGTGTTGGGTGAACTTTCGGCATGGAACCTAACTTCTTGAGGATTCTTCCATTAATTTTTACGCATCAAGAAGCACCAAGCTAACTACTCTGTTCCCTTGATAAACAAGATTAGCATTTATTATATTAGCAAAGATAAATTTAGGTCAGAATTATGTACGTGTCCATTAGTGGATTAGAGAATGGCAGTGTCGTCATCACGTTTACCAAAAGAAGAGTAGTGTGTGAATAGTGGTGCAGGTACATTACACAAGTTTGGTAAGCTGTTTTAAGAATTATGGACACCTATATTTTTTTTCTTAGATGTTCACTTAACAACAGCAATATATATGGTCCTGAATTCCTCTTTTTTTTTTTTTTTTTTTTTTTTTGCCTGTCTTCTTCTCTGGATGGGACAAAGAAATCTAAGATATTTTATATCCAATTATTTAGAATACCTCCTTTCAGCTGTCTTGGTCCAATTCTCTCTCGTGTTGGCTTTGGTGAACGAAACCGCCCCCCTCCCCCCTCCACAAAAAAAAAAAAAAAAAAAAAAAGAATCATAACGATTTGCAAGTAAATAAATCATTCACACTTAAGAGTGTCAAATTGAAAGACGCACAAAGAGTGTCAAATCAAAATTTGTAATTGCAGAATTTTTTATACTTTAAAACATTATTGAAATTATTTTGTAACTTCATGCATATGCATAGATACAGTTAAAGATATACAACAAAATGCATAATATAATTCATATATATATAATTTAAATACTATTAATAGTCATTTTTATATTTTATTAACTCTTTAAAAAAATTTGTAAAGATATTATTAGGTATAAAATGTAAATTATCATTTTTTTTTATGAAGCACACCTTTTTTTTTTTTTTACGATTTATTTATTTGAAACTCTTTAGTTTTTGTACTTAATAACTTAATTGGATGAATATTTATAGTATGGTCCCACATTTTATTCTAAAAATAAGAAATAAAACTCTTTAATAATAAATAATTTATGGCACATAGCGCAAAATTGGAACATTAATTTAAAATTTTAATTTGAGTTTCTCTTAATTTTACCTATTATATATATAGATACACACTCAATTTTACAACATGTATGAATGTCGACATGTAATAAGTTATACGCCCGACTATTAATGGGTGAAAAAATAGATTTAATGCATCAATAACAAGTTGGCGCATAAGCTTATTTGTGAATTTGGGTGTGACTTTGGATGCCGCAGTCCTTCCATTGTCTTGTTATGGCGTCTTTGTTTTCATTTACATTGTTTTGTATTTTTCTTGATGTGGTCGCAAAAGTTTAGAACTTCAAAGCAAACAGACATGCTCAAAAGTGCCAAAAATCTGTCCTCCTCATCCACATGGACGATTTAAGATTGTTTTTAACTTTATTGATGATTTTGGTCAAAAGATTCGAAAATACCCGAATCCACTAAATGGCATCATTTTTTATGGTGAAGAATTAATAAATCTGGCAGTACATACGATCTTTTATGTGCACAATAGTGAATTACGGTCCTCAGTCCTCGATTCACAAATGACAAGATAAGATGTGATATGTCAAATTTTCATATATACCCAGCAGGGCCAAGAGTGGGCATAGATTGTAGGCTAGATTTGATCTTTATTATGTGCACAGCCACTCTTCTTTTAGGTATGAGAGTGAGGTGATATTCACGCAATCGAGACATAGAAATATAGAATAAGCTTTCCTACGCAACACCATATAGCCGTAAAGTCGTAAACCACTTAATTCGAATATCATGTGTCCATTATAAAATTCTCTGTCATTGAGTTTCACTGTCAACTTAATACGTGTGGACAATGTATCACATAAATTTATGAATTTTCTTGTTCATTTATTCCCGATTACAAAGGGAGTTTATTTTTTTAATTACTTTGGCCGGCATTATTCGACTTTACAAAAGACTGATTTCACTACTGTATCTGCATGTCAAATTCAATATCTACGATTTCAGAAAGGCACTTACTAATATCACACGAGAAATCTATGACAAGTTAGAGGAGTTGAATTTCATAAATCAATGAATATAGAATAGAACTAATAAAGAGAGAATAATTAAAAGGGTTAATACAGTAGTTGGGTATGTCATTTTGTGTTGTTTTAGCCTTTTAGGTGAATAAGCAATTGCTCGTGTATTAAATTACATAAGTGAGTTTCAATTAGCTTAATTGGTAAAATTTTTAATAGTTAAATAAGAGATTTGAAATTCAATCATCGCTTATACCAAAAACTGACTGGTGTCTTAGTCTGATAATAAAAGAGCAATTATCAGAAACAGACGCTATGAGTTGAAACTCTTTCAAAAAAAAAAATTACATAATTTATTAAATCATTTATACAATAGACATGATTATTAAATTAATCATATGACTATAGCTTAATGGTCATTTGACTAAAAGTATATGTGGTTATTCTTTTTCTTAGAATTTTTTTTTTTTTTTTTTATTTAAGAAATACGACTTTTGAGTTGCCAACTAATGAATTAGAAAAACCTTTGCTCAAACTGGTTTGGAAGAAAATTCCATTCATCATGTTTTTTTTCTTTTTTTTTTTGGTGAGAGTTTCAACCTATGCTCACGATGCACAGAATAATTAAAAATTTTATGTAAAAGAAAAAAAATATTGGCGTAAATATATTTTTAGTCTCTACATTTTGGCTTTTTTCTATTTTGGTCCCTACATTTCTATTTCACCATTTTTAGTTCCTAAACCAATCAACGCATGCTATTTTAGTCATTTTCGTTAGTCAACAGATGAAAATCACAAAGGTGACTAACGTAGGGATTAAAATATCATTAAAAATTCACTGTAGCGATAAAAAAAAAAAAAAAAAAATTAGAACAAGAACACACCAGAACATAAAAAACGAGAACAAAAACCCAGATATTCAAAATCACAACTCAAACCCAGATTTTCTCATTTTTCAATCAACAACGAAACCTCCAGCAAATAAAATTCATAAACCCAGAACAAGAGCAAGGATACCCAAATTTGAACAAACTCAATCACACAAGTCTCAAACAAACCTAGATACCCACTCATGTAAGTTTCAAACAAACCCAGATACCCACTCATGGGCAACTGATTCTCCTCTTGCTACACGCCACGGCCACCACTGGCGATGTTCACATTTTCCATATCCAAACACCATCCTCCACCGAAGCCTCCAACAAATCAAACCCATAAACCCAGAAAAATCATTAAACCCATATGAAAAAAACAAACCCAGAAATTTAAAACAAACCACCACCCAAATAGAAAAACAAACCCAGGTCAGAGAGATTGTGACCAACACTAATCGATCTGTGACGTACATGCCCTAACCCAGTGACGGACCTCCATGCGCGATGATGCTGATCCCAAGCGATGGGATCGGACCTTTGGTGACTGGAGCGGTGGAGCGAAGAAGGATGCTGAGAGAGAGTTGGAGAAACTGATTCAGTATGATGAGGTTAAGGCTGTAGTGAAGAAGCTCAACGTTCAACAAGAAGCTAACACGATCTCTGATCTACAAACCAATCTTGTCACCGTCACCTCCTTTAGACCCACCCACCGATCTCGCCGCAATCAGACCCATCCGCCGATCTCACCGCTATCAGACCCACCCACCCATCTCGCCTCCTTCAAACCCACCCACCAATCTGTGTTCCTTTACCTCTCTCTCTTTCTCTCAATCTATCTCTCCCTTTCCCTTTCTCACGATTAATGCTTATTTTTTAGGAAGATTGAATTTTTTTTTGTTATGTTTTTTTGTTGATTTGGTTTATATATTCAGATTTCCTATTATAATATTCAGACCCACCCACCTGAAATCATTTTCAATTTGAAATCATTTTACATTGAGCCAAATTTGGGTTTCTGTTCTTATTTTTATGTTCTAGTGCGTTCTTGTCTTAAATTTTTATTTTATTTTATTGCTACAGTGAATTTTTAATAATATTTTAATCCCTCCGTTAGTCACCTTCGTGATTTTCGTCTGTTGACTGATGGAAAGGACTAAAATAACATGTGTTAATTAGTTTAGGGACTAAAAGTGGTGAAATAGAAATGTAGGGACCAAAATAGAAAAAAGCCAAAATGTAGGAACTAAAAGTACATTCACGCCAAAAATATTTTACAAAAATTATTGAAACTATTATGTGACCACATGTAGCATGTAAGGTTTATTATATTAAAAAAAAAAAAAAAAAAATCCTGCTATTGTGCCAAAGATGAACGGGCTATGCGATTTGACTAGATTTAAATAGGCATTGGTAGGAGAGTATTTTGCCTTAGAGGGAAGCACCAGCGAGAGTAGTGGTGGACTTATAATAGATGAGTAATCTAATTAAAAATATTTTAAATGTCCTGAAATTCTTGGTAATATAATTGTAGTCGGTCTAGAATTTAAAGTTTCATGGAACCTAAGTAATAGAGTTTTACTTAAATTAAACCATCCTACTCATTAATAATATAAATAAAATTTTAGTTGGAGTAGAATTTTTAGTTTTTTGAAATTTTAGTAATAGAGTTTTAGTTAAATTAAACCATCTAACAAAAACCGGTTTCTTCAAAAAATTAATTAATATGATAAATTAAATTAATAATTAATGATTGTGTAGCAAATTGTCCACATAGAAGATAGTGGTTTTTTTTTTTGGGTGAGAAAGAGAAGATAGTGAGTTGCATGACCACAACTTTTAAGACATAATGTTTATTATATAATAAGTATATATATATATATATATTATTTCTTGACTACTTGCACTCGTTAGAATAAAGCCTTCTAGATTATCTAATGGACAAAGTTTAGTTACAAAATTGGTTGTGGTCTAAAACTACAACCTTACTAAATATCTTTTTATTGGAGGTAAATTTTGACAAATTCACCATTGGATTACAAATTCAGCTTTGTGGTTACTTAACTAAAAATATACTTTGATCCTATTAGAAAAAAGTCACATGTCTGAATTTTAAGATGGGAACTTAAGGAACAACACATAAGGTACTGTACCTAAATTTTGTATTTTTTAAATTTTCCTTATAAAAAAAAAAGATGGATAAATTACAACAACCTACTCTGAGGTTTGGGGTAATACCAAGCGCATCCAAAGGTTTTAAAAATTGACCAATTTGGTCCTTAAACACTAACATCCATTTGTTTAGTCTCCCAATTTTTTTTAATTTCATTTATATTATCTATTTCTTTCACTCTATACTTTGCCCAGAACATAAACCCTCTCTCTCACTCACTCTCAAGCTCAAACCAGTATATCCAAAGGACATACACGACCATGTAGATGTAGTTAAGAACCATTCAAAAAGAATCTTACTAAACCAGTGTATCAATTTTCCAAAACCATACACAGTCTCATTTGGGGAAAGAATTTACAAAACATTCAAAAACAAAAATTTCACTACATCAAATGATCAAACCAAGATCAACCCAATAAGATCTAGCATCACACAACACAATCAAACATATATCAACTCAACAATCAACCACCCAACATCACACCTCAAAAAGACCCAAATCAAAATATTTTCAAAACAAAACCCAGACCCACAATGGCGAGCATCGGGTGATCCAACAACTACCATCTACAACAGCACCACCTATCACTACCCACTCATCCTCCTCAAACTAGGAATGGCAACGGGTCAGGTTCGGACCGGGTTTTTCCATACTCAGACCCGACCCATAGGGCAAGACCCGTGACCCAGACCCGACCTGTTTAGGGTACCAGGTTTTTTCCCGAGGCCCGAACCCGCCTCAACCGGGCCCCGTTTAGGGATTAGGCCTAATTCGTGGCCCAACCAAAAAAAAAAAAAAAAAATTAAGCCCAAATTTATTTTTGCCTACATTAAGCCTGCATATTCTAATTCAAGCCTAGATAACATGGCCCAAATGCCAAATTAGTCCAAATCATAGGTTACTAATCATAAATCAATAAATCACCTGTTAATTATAAATCTATAAATCAATAAACCATAACTAATATCATAATCATAATTCAATAAATCATAACTAAGATTTTAAATCAATAAATTCCCTAGCTAAGATAACCATTTAATCATTAATCAACAAAATCATAACTAAAATCACCAGCTAAACATAAAAATAAAATAAATCCAACATGTCCAAGAAATAAGTATCAAAAGTCCAACGAATCCAAGAAATTAAAAAGCTACAAAATAAATTCCACAAGTTTAGAATAATTACAAACCAACAAATTAATCCAACAAGTCTAAGAAATTAAAAAAGCTACTAAATTAATAAAAATATTTAATCTTCATCAATTGTGATACAACTCCCGTCAATTGTGGCACAACTCTCATCATCTTCATTTGGTTCCTCATCATCAAGAATGGATTGACATGTACTATCTCCAGATATAGTTGAAGAATCTACAACAACAATGAATTAAAAAATGGAATAAATTTCATCAAATTGTAACTAGCAAATATAAAAACACAATTTTGATTTTATAAATAGAAATTAGACAATTGTTAACCGTTGATTTCACTCCATAACCAATTCTGAGCACACATCATTGCCTCTATAGTCTTGGGATGTAGCCTACTACAGTGTGGACTTAAAAGTCTCCCACTAGTGCTAAAGGTAGCTTTTGAAGCAATAGTTGTGACGGGAATGACTAAAATATTTCTTGCAATCCTTTGTAAAGTAGGATACTTGAGACCATTACTTTTCTATCATGCCAAAATATCAAAGTCTTCACTCACCTTCAATGCTCCCTCATCAATGAAATGATCAAATTTCATTCTACCACTCCCATGTTTTTTTGAACTACTTGAACTATTTTTCACAAACCCATCAAACCTTGACATTGACCTAATCAACCTAAATTTTATTTGTGTCATTTGATTTGAAGTACTTGTAGGCATATAAGAACTTCCTTCATTACCTACAGGAGACTCATCTACATCTCCATACTCATCAAGCAAATCATAACAAAGATTCTTAATTTTTTCAATCTCTAAATCAGAATTATCACTATAAATGTTAGGATAATAAAACTTCAATAACTTCATCTTATATCTTGGATCTAAGATAGCAGCAATAGCCATAACAACACTAACATTAGCCCAATAAAAATTAAATTTAGCAAGCATGCTTTCTGCCATCGTACTTATCATCTCACTTGAAGACAAACTCCATTCATTCAATGCAATTTTCAACTCACATACCAAAGCAAAATACATATTAGTTGTGGGGTACTTACGACCAGAGAAAAACTCGGTCACACTATGAAACAACTCCAACCTCTCACAAATATCTTTAGCTACCTCCCAATCATGATCATATGGCAAACAAGTATAAGATGTTTCACGTTTAGCCAAACGCGAGAAAACATCTTTATAAATCAATGCAGTAGAAAGCATTAAGTAAGTTGAATTCCAACAAGTTTTACAATTTAAGACTAACTCTTTGGTGCATTGAACACACAATTGACGTGCATTTTCTTCAAATTTTTGGCCTCCTTTTTGGTGATCCAGTCCAATAAATCACACTATCACGAATCCTTTCAATACCATCACCAATAAGAGACAACCCATCTTGAACAATCAAATTCAAAATATGTGCAGCACACCTCATATGCAATATAGACCCACCCAACATAAGAGAACTAGTATCAAGCTTATTCAAGAGAAGTCTTATCATGGCATCATTAGTACTACAATTATCTACGGTTATTGTGGACAACTTCCTATCAATGTTCCACTCTAAAATACAATCAACAAGGACTTCAGCAAGGACATCTTTCGTGTGTGGAGAAGAAACATAAACAAACCTAGAAAAATAATAGGAATAATTATAACATAACTAAATAAACATTCAATTTAACATAACTCAATAAACATTCCAAATGTAAAGTCTTTAACATTCAATTTATAGATAAAAAAATTACCTTAAAACCCAGCTTTGCAATGTCCAAGTATGATCAATAAAATGAGCGGTAATGACCATAAACCCTCTCTTTTTGTTACTTGAAGTCCACATATCAATTGTAATTGCCATCCTACTTCCATTCTTGTCCGTGATCTTTAAAGCTTTCTCCCTCTCATTATCATAGATTTTAAGAATGTCACTCTTCAAAGTATTTCTTGTGACAAGTTTAAACATAGGTTGAAGATCAGTCACAAATTCTCTAAACCCAATTTGATCAACCATTGAAAGGGGATATTCATGTAGGATGACCATACGCTCAAGCTTATTCCTCACTCTAGCTTAATCAAATTGGTAATTATTTAAACTCGTAGTTCCATCCACCTTATTTTGTTGTTTAATTAAGATTTGTTGTCGTATATCTTTAATCTTCATTTGTGGACATCTTGCTAAATGATTACGCAAATGGGTTGTACCTTGGCTAGAATCAACTTTTATCCTTGTATAATGAGCCCAAACATTTGAGGTAGTCTTTCTTTTTTTACTTGTATCCAAGTCCTCATTTGTAGGCTCTTGCTCTCCCTTTTCCTCTGTCCCTGGACTCCCTTGACTCCCTTTTTGTTCCTCTACCTCTAAGTCCACCGTCGGGGATTTTGAACTCCTAATTGGTTTAGAAGTTTGGGAGTTAAAATCAAAACAAATTATCACAAATTTATTATTACACATACTCATTGATTAATAGGCACAAATTCATAATTACACAAATTCACAAATTAAACATGATTAACAACAAATTCAAACACTTACTCGTTGTTTAGTGGGTATAAAGATGATGGTGATCCTGAGGGTGAGCTGCCAGGCGACAATGGCGAGGGTGTTCGTGAAAATGGTGAAGGAGATCACATAGTTGGCAAGGGACAACGTCCGATTCTTAAGGGAGAGCCGCTTGGCGAGGAAGAACCAGATTAGTTTATGTCTGTGTTTGTGTCTTCCATTTCCGTTTTAGGCTCTGCATTCCTAACAAACACAAAAAACAATATTTCACTGCCACATTTCACACTTAGTTTCACTTATTTCAACATCCTCCAATCCCCTCCTATTTTTAGCCTGATGTGTGACACATGATATTATTTAATTTTTGAATGCCACATGTCTTAGATTTAAATATAAATTGGAGGAATTGGAAGGGATCTTATCCCAGCCCATTATGCTCTAAATGAATAAAGGAGGTAAATGCATTTGGACATCACAAAATCACAATAAGAAAATAAGAAATGCAAGTTAACAGAGTTAATTTGAAAATAAATTTCAAGCAAGAGTTAATTTATGATTAACATTAAATTTTTTTTAAAAAAGTTAAAATATTCTCTCTCACAGAATACAACAGCTCAATAGTTAACAAACTCAATAATAGTATAACACCACAAATACAAATTGCATTCATTACTACCTCATCCAAAGCTAGTTTCGGTCTAATACCTAAAAGTAATTAGCGAGAGCATACAAATCCATTTGATACCTAGAACCAGAGTCCAATACAAAGTACACACTGACACTACTAACAATCCTCGAATTTTATTTGTTGAAAGCAGCATTTAAAAACACAAATTTATAATATGATTTCGATTTACAGTAATCATAGTAATATCAAATTAGCCAAAATAAACCAGGCATTTCAATGTTGAAATCAAAAACATCGTCGTAAAATTCGAAAAAAGAAATGGGTAATGAAGAAAGTGGAACCTTACCTTCCGATCTAGAAGGAGAGGGAAGCGCTGAGGAGAAGACGCAGACAACAGCAAGGAAGAAGCCAAAGAGGGAGGCATGACTGACTCAGTGACTGAGGGAGTGTGGAAGTGAGGGAGAGGGAGTGTCAGAGTGAATGAGCTGAGGGAGAGGGAGGGTCGGACTGAGGGAGGGAAGTGTGAGGGAGTGTCGGAGTGTGGGAGTGAGGGTGAAGGAGTGTCGAAGTGTGAGACTGAGCTGAAATGAGGGAGAGGGATTGTTGAACAGAGGGAGGAAGGCTACTGAAGAGTGAAGAAATAAGGGATTAAGGATTTAGGGTTAGGTTATAGGTATATATATATATATAGAGGGTATTTTTGTAATTTCATGTACCGGGTTTTTATCGGGCTAGGTCTTGGGTCGGGTCTCGGGTTTTTTTTTTTTTTTTTTAATAAAACCCGGACCCGCTTCGGGTTTTTTTTTTTTAAACCCAAACTCGACCCTATTCCTAATCGGACTGGGTAAAACCCAGCCCATTAGGGTCAGGTCGGGCCAGGTACCCATGGGTCAGGCAAAAATTGACATCCCTACCTTAAACCCAAATGGTTCCAAACATCCAACATCACATGATTCACACCTCAAGCCCAAACAAAACCAAATCAAATTAAAAAAAAAAAAAAAAAAAAAAAAGTCATACCCACGACGGCAAGTTCCACCTGATTGTGACCTTGCCACCACCGCCCACCACTTATCATGATCAAGCAACAGTCGTCCACCATCGTCCTAGATTGTGATCCACTCAGCCACCATCCTCCTAAAGCCGGACGCAGCCACCCAACTTTCGACGGCAACATAGAGCGTGGGTTTTGTAGGTAAATCGGTACTGAAACCGTGGTGGTGGAGTTTGTTGTCCTTGCTGAGTCTGAAACCTTATAGCTTTGATATTAAGCTTGAGGGAGAGAGAGATATTTTTTTAGCGTGAAGGAAGAGAGGACGAAGAGAGAGAGAAGAAAATGGTATTTTAAAAAATGAAATAAAACAATTTAATACACGGTGCACATACGGCGTTAGTGTTTAAGGGCTAAATTGGTCATTTTCTAAAACCTTTGGATGTGCTTGGTATTATCTCAAATCTCAAGGTAGGTTGTTGCAATTTGTCCAAAAAAGATTTATTGACACTCTATCTTATGAAAAATTATATATAAGTTTTTTTTATAATTTTTTAATACGTTGATTAAGTTAACATATAGGAAAGACACACGGTTTAAACTCAAATAAAATAGACTAAGATTAACACAAAAACAATAAAAAAAGAAAAATAAAAAAAAACAGTAGTTTACGCAGGTGTATCATATATGGGTGCATTTGTTTTAATTTTGCGTGTGCCAAAATTGCAAGTCAAAAGAAAATCATTGATACGTAGTAGTAGTGAGAGTTGTGGTCGACATGTTAATTTGTTAGTTATAATCTTCTCCACTTCTACGCGCATAATATTTACGTAATACGCGTCGTTCCCATGTGAACCGGTTCAAATTTCAGACATATTAGAAAATAGAAATCTAATACTAGTTTCTAACCTTTTTTAATAAAAAAGTTTCGCACCTTTTATAAATTATAAAAAAAACAAAATAAAATCTAGTACTAGTTCTAATTAATTTATGTTATAATAGGTGGAAGATATTTGTCGGTTCTTTTTGTGTCGTAAATGTAGAAATATTTATTTATTTTTACAGCTGTTAAATAATTGGAGGAGACGGGAAAAGAAAGGACAGGCAGTGAAGGAAAGTTAATGGAAAGGTCCAATTAACAAGCGACACGTGTTATAATGATGAAAAGACAGCGTGAGAGTCTACGTCGCAGACGAAAGAAGTAAATATATAAATAATACTATTATCTCTGTAATATTTTTTAAACAAATTTTTTTTTTGATAAACTAAACAAATTTTAAGCATTAATAAATAAAAAAATAATATTAATAATAGAGTTAGATTAAAACAAATTACCTTACTATATAAATTTATTAGGAAAATATTCATAATATTACTGGATAAAACTTAAATAAAAGAAAAAAAAAAAAAGCATATTTATTGGGCTTTGATTTGATAGCAGAAAATGAATGTGATCTGTCAGTCACTTGGACAGTTGGACATACTGTCTTCCTACAATGTTACTGTACGCTAAGGCGCAGCCCACAAAATTTCCAAAAAATAAAAATAAAAAAATAATTAATAAATTCTGTTTTTAAAAAAAAAATAAAAAATGCTGTTGATGAATATAATAACCAAAAAATAAATTTATATTCAGAGGCGGAAAAAAGGCGAGCAAAAAGAGCAAATCTTTTAATCCTATTCTAACGGTTATTATACCCGTCCTATTTATTTACGAGAAATCAGAAGTGCGTTATATTTTTACAATAAATTTTAAATGTTAGGTTGTTATTGGTTATTATTATTGGAGTAAAAAATTAATTTTAATGTTAAGTTCAAATTTAAACTAATAATAATTAATTATTTGTAATTTATTGTGAAAATATTGTAAAAATATTATAGACGCAATTCTCTTTATTTATTTATTTATTTTCTTCTAATATGAAAAATTGTATTTATTAAAAAATATTAATAGATATTATTATTCTACGCCGATAATGTTAATAAAGTAGTATTTAATTTTGATCTCCTTTCCCTATATATAAGCGAAGTCATAAATGTGGATTAAAGCAAAGAAGAGGCAGAGGAAGATCAACAACTAGGAGGAGGAGGAGTAGGAAAGAGCATAAAAGGAAGAAAAGTTTCAGAAAAAGTAAATGTTATTGAGAGAAGGAGAGCATCTTATCTCCTTTTTCTCGACAATGAGATAAACGCATTATAAAAAACCGAAAGAAAGAACAAAGAAGAAGAAGATAGACATACTTTTTCTCTGGTGCCAAACGTTTTTTGAAAGGCACAAACAAAAAAAAAAGTGATCGATCTTCCTTCTTCTTCTTCTTCTCTCACACTCGCACAGCTTTTTGTCTGTCTGATCTAGTTTAGATTAGGTTTGTATTTATAAACAAGAGAGATTCTACATTTTTGCGGGGTTTTATATTTTTAGAATTTGTGTTAGTACAATTTCAGAATGGCGATGTACGAGCCTATTAGAGGACACGATGAAGAAGAAGAAAGGAAGAAGAAGCGTGGAGAGGAGTGCTGTTCTGGAGATGTACACGTAGATGTAGTAGTAGATGATGTTGAAATGGCTGTTCATTCGAGATCCAGCGCCTCTGCTACTAGTAAGATTGAAGATGAAGGCTCTAAGCAAAGGCGCCTCCACCAGCACCAGCACCAGCACCAACCCCAACCAACACCAAAACCACAATCACAACGTCTCATTTCGCTCGACGTTTTTCGCGGTCTCACTGTTGCGGTAATTTATTCATTCCTCTTCTTTGTGTTCGATTTTTCTTTTGTTTGCTAAACTTACATACCAATCAAATATTATGAATTTTGGTAGATTGGAATTGAGATGAGATGATTGCATTGCTTTTTTTTTTTTTCCTTAAAAAAAAATCATTGTTTCCAGTCGAGAATTAGATGAAACGTCGTCGTCTTTAGTTAGCTTTTATGTTAACACAACAACAGTTAGAGCCTGAGTCCTCAATATTTTGACTTTTTTTATTTATATTTATTTTTAACTTCGCATATAGAATATGGAAAAGACTTTTTTTTTTTTTTCGTTAATCATTATCTCTCATTTTACGTTTTGAATACTCAAAGTCTCTTTGACATTTTTTTTTCCTCCAAATTCTGTACTGCGTATTTTTTTCATCCCCATGTCAACGAAGTTAAATTAGGAAATAGAAAAAGTTAATAAAACGTAGCCCCCGTCCAATGATTAAATTCGTTAGATATTTACAAAAATTATTTAACTCTATCTTTCTTCGTTACCATAAATAAACCAAACCATATTATGATTGTTTCTTTTTGTTTATTATCAGAGTTTGTGCTCAAATTAAAATTTTCATCAGAGAAATACTGAAATATAACCGGAGAGAATAATTGCTATTTAAGCTTAATACGTCCACATAATAATATTCTAAAATTTTAATGTGTAGAGAGGATGGACCATAATCATGGTATATGATACATATTGCAAATGGGTCATTGGCACAATATACTTTATAATTTATAGTACAGAAACGGTAGTGTAATGATGTTATAAGAGCTGATGAGTGGTTGTTTTGGTGGTAACTTGATTTGGAAGTTCAACAATCTTTCTTTGTCTTAAAAATATCATCAACTATAACAATTTAATACGTACCTACCCCTCTGTTATTGCCATTAATGTGCCATTGTCCTTTATTTAATTACGAGTCACAGATCACCTAGAACGAGCCTAAAACCCATAACTCATCCCTATATACGTGGTGGTACCTTGCATGTGTCAAGACTCAAGAGAGCGTGTACTGCTAATTCTTTGGCTTTTCTCTCCCTTTCAACTTTCAATACGGCTGGCCCTGTAATAAATCTTTGGTATTAACTTTTTGTTGACAACTTATTGGAAAGTTGTTAAAAATATTTAAAAACACACTTGTAGCTTAAAGTTATAAAATTGTGTTTGGCTTACATGGTAGTTTTTTAATTGACATTCTCTTAGTTTCTTCTTGGGATAGAATGATGTGGTATTGTGTTTTAAACTTCACCAAAGGTTTAGTTAGTAAGTAATGTGACAATTTCTCATGAAAACAAAAGAAGATGTCTAGTTGGAGATAGCCGGACCAAAAAATAATTTATACATAATCTAGGCTAACAAGGAAAAAACAAAAAACTAATCCAAGTGCACTACCTAAAGGACTTAAGAACAAGCTACTAAATATGCACAACTGCATAGTAGAAGCAGCTCAGGTTCCAGCCCTTTAAATTCTGTTGGTGCAATCATTATCAGCAAAAGAATCTACCAGAATACCATGTTGTTTTATACCATTTTTGTTATAGGGGAATGACAAGCTTTACATGTGTTGATTTTAGTTTGCACTTCTATGAATAGATAAAAGAATTTTAGGACAAATGAAAAACATTGGTTCTTGTTTGAAACCATAATTAGTTAGTCATTTGGTTTATGACGGTTTCTAGTAAGGCTAGTTGAACTCCTAATGAAAATGGGAAGCTGGCAGTGTGTTCTACGCATGATGCTTGTATGTGTTGTATACTTGAACTGGATTATGTGTAGATTGAGCGGGAAAAAGTGATTAACTGTTTGAAATTTGCGCTAATTTTTGTTGATGCATCACAGGACGTTCCTTTTAGCATTGTGATATTGCTAAATTAATGCAATGTGTCTGCCCTGTTTTTCATGTATTGACAAGCTAAATTAAGTATTCTCTTTTCAAATTAATTTCTCATTCTTGATGCAGCTAATGATATTCGTGGATAATGCTGGTGGAGTCCTCCCTGCTATTAATCATTCACCTTGGAATGGTGTAACCCTTGCAGATTTTGTCATGCCATTTTTCCTCTTTATTGTTGGTGTTTCACTTGCACTTACCTACAAGGTATCTCTTGCTCTGGGAATGTATTTCTTTTATCATTGGCATCCATGTATATATGTACAATGTAATATTTGATAAGTTCAACATGAACTGTTACTTTAGTTCTTGTTCTCATCATAAATTTAATGTGTTTTTGTTCAAGGCTGAAAAAGAAATTATTTAAATCTTCATGATATATTATACAAGTCAATAATATTATTAGATGGATGCTACTTCTACTACTATTGATCTCTAAGCCTAACAATTTATTTTCTTTCTACAGAAATTGTCATGCAGTACGGTTGCAACTAGAAAAGCAATAGTGCGGACTCTAAAGCTTTTAATACTAGGCCTTTTCTTTCAAGGTGCTTTCCCAGATCTATAGCTCTTAAACCGTAGCCTATACCCCCTGTATCCCAGAATTTATCTGTATTTTCTTTCAGTAACAGTGAAGATAAAAGCAACTAAGAACAATGATAAAAATATTGAATGTCTTTGAAAAGCTGAGTATTTTTTGTTCATTAATAATTGGGGGAGTTTCATTTAAAACACTTGATACGTTTTTGTAATCCTAAGGGGTAGCACAATCAGCCAGGGACTATGCTTTACCAAGCGGAAGTCACTAGTTCAAATGTCCCCTTGGGGCCAACACTTGAAAAATACTTTATATTTTTCTGTACTAAATGTGTTTCATCTTTCCTGTCCAGGTGGTTTCCTCCATGGCATAAATGATTTAACTTATGGTGTGGATATTGAACAGATAAGGTGGTTGGGTATACTACAGGTATACTTCTCCCCTCCCTCTTTTTTTTGGGTGGTTTTCTCCTTTTGAAATGTTTATAATGCCAGGTACCATAAAGAACTAGTTAGAGTGGGTTATTGTTCAGGCATTTATTAATTGAAACTTAAGAGCAGATCTTGCTGCTTAACTTTGATGTAATGTCTTCTTATAAAAGAAATGGCTTTTCCTGACTCAACTACTGTATCAAATATAAAAAGTAATTTGTTTTAGACTGCCAATGAACAGATTTGCAATTTTAGAGAAATCATATATGCCGTGCATTTTTTAGCTTTCTGAATAACACATACCATTTTCCTTCTCTCCTCTTTCCTGCAGAGAATTGCAATAGCATATCTGCTGACAGCTTTGTGTGAGATTTGGTTGAAGGGTGTTGATAATGTTAATTCAGGATCATCTCTTCTCAGGAAATATCGATTTCAGTGGTAGGTTTTATTTATCATGCAGCATTACTAACAAGATCTTGTCTGTGCATTCTCATGATTGCAGAAGACGAACATGAACAAGTCACTGAGTAAACAAATATCTAACAAAGAAAGGGGGAAAAAAAAAAAAAAAAAAATTAAAAGAGCAGCAACAAAGAAACTTAACTCTTCTGGGGAAAAAAGTAAAAGAAGTAATATCACAAATAATATAAGAAAAGTTTTCCACTGGCCTTTGGGTCTAATGCCATTTTTTCCGCCTATAAGTACACAGGGTGGTGGTTGAGATTGTTTTTATATATGTATTTTTCTTCTTTTAATTATAGTTTGTTTATATTAATTTCATATCCACTGTCACAGTACTTAATCTTCTCTCTTTGACATTTGCTTCTTGTCTCTTTTCCCTCTCTCAGGTTTTTTTCCTTGATGCTTACCACTCTATATCTTTTCTTGTTATATGGCTTGTATGTTCCTGATTGGGAGTATCAAATTCCAATAAAAGCCTCCTCATCTGCACCAAAAATGTTTTCTGTGAGCTTTAATCTCTTTTTTCTCCTTTTTAATTTCTTTGTATAATTTTTTAGAATTCTGAGGTTTGATTTTACATATGAAACTGGTGGTTGAATGGTTGTGTCTTGCCTATGCCTATTTGGAAGGTGAAATGTGGAGTGCGTGGTGACACTGGACCAGCTTGTAATGCTGTTGGAATGATTGACCGTAAGATATTGGGTATAAATCATTTATACAGAAGGCCAGTCTATGCACGAACAGAGGTATCCTGTTTTTAGAGTTGCTTTCAATTGCTTCCCTGCCCCCCTTCTCCCAAATGAGATTCATGTGTGTGTGTGTTTTCTTGGTTCACAGCAATGCAGTATTAACTCCCCAGATTATGGCCCATTACCGTCGGATGCCCCATCGTGGTGTCAAGCCCCTTTTGATCCTGAAGGGCTTCTAAGGTGTGTTTACAACTTTTTCCTGTTGTCCACAGGGTCATTCTTCAGCAACTATCTTGCTATATGTTAGAGTTTTAACAATTATGAGGACAATTTCCTGGGATTAAAATCTGACAAAAGAGCCAGTGCTACTTGGGCGGTTGGATGATTTCTTTGTCTTGTTAATGATATCACAGACTGAAACACATCATTTAACGGTGTTTAAGGTTTAACTGGCTATGTTTAAAAAGACATGATTGTTAGTAAAAATTATGGTTAAACTCAATTTTCTTTTGTATTTTTGGAAATTGATCAACCTCTTACTTTGTGCTTGTAGTTCAGTGATGGCCATTGTTACCTGCTTGGTTGGTTTGCATTATGGGCACATTATTGTCCATTTTAAGGTGATTCATATTCATGGCATAGCATGTCTTCCTTTTATCACTGAAGTTTTTTCTTTTTTCTCACCAATTTTTATTCATTCCCACATTCAGGACCATAAAGATAGGATCTTTCACTGGATGATTACAACCTCTTGTCTCATTCTCTTGGGCCTTTCCTTGGACTTATGTGGTAAGTAATGTCTTTACATTTTTCTCAAAAATGAATATATGGTAGTGGTTAATTGTACTACTAGCAATAAATTCTATTATTAATCTATCTGCATTTCCATTGCAGGGATGCATTTAAACAAGGTTCTTTACTCATTCAGTTACATGTGTTTCACTGCTGGTGTTGCTGGCATTCTCTTTGCTGCAATTTACTTGATGGTAGGATATCAATTAAGGAATGCAATTTTTACTTTGCTCACGGTTCATCATTGTTTAGCATGGATATTTATTTTGGGTTAGGTTATTGATAATATGATTGATCTTCATTTAATTGGGGTGCTGCCCACCCCAACTCACTACCAATTACAAAAGATTATTTAATTTTTTTCATCTTTTAGTTGGTAATCACGGGGTTTTCTACAGGTGGATGTGTGTGGCTATAGGCGCCTGACCTTGGTGATGGAGTGGATGGGTATGCATGCTCTGATGATATATATTATTGCAGCCTGCAATATCGTGCCAGTTGTCCTCCAGGGATTCTATTGGGGCCGGCCTCAGAATAATATTGTAATCTTTTCTGTTCCTGCTGTTGGATATTTCTTACTCCTGTAACTCATTAGCTTGTGATCTGATAACCTTTTTCATCTCTGGCAGCTTAGGTTCATTGGAATTGGATCATGAAAATTTGGGTTCCACTTACCCCTGCAACTATACTTTCAGTTTCAAGGTCATGAGGCTGGGCCACTTAGCTGTATCTTGCTGATTTTGGGTAGTCACTGGTGGAGCTAAGCAAGAATTTTGGAGTTGGATCTTTGTACAATTGGAGGGAAACTTTCTTCTCTTTCTTTTATGAATAGACACAATCTCTACAATTGAGCTACTTTGTAAATATGTAGGCACGCCATTGAAATTGGAGAACTTAAAATCAGGTCACTTCATGATGTTTATGGGATGTTTTGTCGTAGGATGCTTCAGCTTAGTACGATGCAACCTTTATGATGGTAGTCACATAATTAAGAATTATAGAAAGAGAGATATGCATTAGAAGGCTAATATAACATTTCGGGGGGGATATGTCATGCATTTATTCAAATGAAATCTAAGAAGGAAAAATTATCAACAACCTCATCGTAAAAAACAATGGTGATTTATTTCCCTGCTGAAAAAAAAAAAAAAAAAAAAAAAAATTCTGGATTGAGTAAACGTCAACAATCAAATAAAAAATGAGAAAGAAAACATTGCCAAAACCCAAAGCATAATCATTATAAAACAATAGTCATGCCAGAGACATAACCATGGACTTGTTGAGAAAAGAAATATAAAAATCTTGTGCCCCTCGACTTATTGATACAACAACAATAAAAACAGCGACAAAATAATGGAATCCACTCCCTGTGTTGTGTATGGAACAAGTTATGGATATCAATGGTGAGGTGAAGTGTGGTTGGGAGAAATCATAGGAGTGGGTGGAGGTCAAGGCGGAGGCAGAGAGACTGAAGGCGAGATTCATTTGAATGGGAGTAAAAGGATATATGGTTTGAGCTATAGTGAGTGCAAATGGGAAGATTGTAGCATTTGTGAAAATAAAATATGGATGAGAGTGGCACGCCACTTCTTCGAAGGTTTCTTGCTGACACGACCATGCACCTTATTTACTTTACTTTTAGAGAGTTGAGTGTAGAAGAGTAACATCCCTCTGTGTGTCAAACTCAAATGTCAATGATATTATCAATGAAAAAGATACAAGACGTGATCTCATTGCCTACACGGAAACGCTCAAAGGCTATGAGGTTCAAGAACATGGACTCTGTGTCATTATCCACAAAAGATGACTGGGAGCCTTAACACCCCACCATTGAATGAGATATCTTTGAGGCTCCTACTTTTGATCCTATCTCTACTTCCATTGTTCTTTTTTGACTGATTTTCTTTTTTGGGTAAGCTTTACCTGAAGTAAGCTCTTATTGTACACATCCAACACATGTCGGCAGTCACCCATGCTAAAGTGTTGGAGGAGCATGGGATTGATGAGAAACTCTTCATCTTGTGCTGGGGACAAAATTTATTGGTCAAATTCAAACGAGACAATCTTGTTAGTTATATTATATATGATTCGGTTGGGTTTGGAATATTTTTCAACCCAATCCAACTTCTTTGGGTTGAGAAACTCAACCCAATTCTTGATATGTTTTTTTAAAAACCAACCCAACCCAATTCTTAGGTCGTTGTTGAGACCATTTTGTCAAGTCTAATAACATTTTAAAGGTTTTCCTTCAACTATAGGTCATTATTCAATCAATAATTACTATTGAATATTGAGTGAGTTACATAATATTCCAATGTTATCAAAAATTAAATCTCACAATATTAAAATAAATAAAAATAACTAATTTAAACAAAATCTCAAATTCCAAAATAAATCAAACTGCTAATGACCGTGTTGATCTAATGGCACCTCCCTAAGTACAAAGTGAGTAATGTTGATAAAATATTACATTTTTTCCGATATTGCGCAGTCTCCTTTGAATTTGATTCATCCACCATGTTTTTGACTTGATCATCAAATTCTCTAACCCAATTCATATATTTCATTTATTTTCCAGTGTGCATGACAGTAACAAGTAATAACAAGAACTACTAAAACAAGCATTAGATAAGTAGATACGGTCATACTGCAGTAGATAAGGGGCTGTTTGGATTTCTAGTTTCCACAACTTATAACTCTGTTTCTATAACTCATAACTCAAAATGGTGAGACCCATGACTCAAAAGCTTGTTTGGATTTCAACAACTTTATTTCCAGTTTTTGGTTCCATCACTTAATTCTCTAATTTTTGAGTGATGAGTTATGAAAACTAAAAACATATTTTAGCTGTTTTCAGTTTCCATAACTCTATTTTCAATGGCATTTTTGTAATTAAACACATATATAGGGACCCACTGTCAGTGCCTTGTCAAGTTCGGCTCCCCCTTTCACGTCCCCCACCAACAGTTTTTCCTTCACACAAAAAACCCAACCCACAGAAACTCTTCTCCATTCCTAAATCCAAGCACATCACACTTCATCCCCTTTGCCTAGCTACGCTGATCGAGCCTCCAACTCATCCAACTTGCGGTGAACATGACGGCGAAGTTCTGGGCTTTTTTTTTTTTTTTTTTTTCTTTTTACTGGGTTTCCATTCCTTTTTTTTTTCTTCTCGAGTTTGTCAAGGTTGTCACCGCTATTGATGTTGATGTTGCTATTGCTGCTGTTGTGGCTGTGGTAGGTTTTAGAGTTTTTAAGGAGTGGTGGGTTTTTTTTTTTTTTTTTTTTTTTTTTTTTTTTTTTTTTTTTTTTTTCAAGTTTTTGGAAAAGAAAAATACTAGATAGCCATTTGGTTATATTGTAGATCTGGGAAAAGCATGAAAATAAGGATCATGGTGGGCTTGATTAAAATATGTGTTAACGTGGATGAAGAGAAAAGCAGAGAAAAACAGGGGAAAATGAAGGGGAGAGAAGGGAAAAAAGAGAGAGAGAGAAATCAATTGACATTGGATCAGTGTGTGGGTCCCACAAACAGTTGAAAAATATTGAGTGATGGTGCCAAACGGGGTGGGGTGTAGGGAGTTGGGTATTTTAAGTGATGAGTGATGAGTAATGAGTAATGAGTGATGAGTGACGGAAATTGAGTGAGGAGTGATGAGTGATAAAAAAAAAAAAATCCAAACAAGGCCTAAGCCACTCCCCCCTTCACTTTATAATTTCTTAAGGATCAAAAACAATTCTCAAGAACCCGACTTTCAGCATAAAATTTTCTAGAACGCTTGACGTATAACTTAATTATTTCTCACGTCATCATAGACAACCCATCTCCATCATGTTAATGATATGCAAAGGGACAAATGACACAAATTTATAGATTAATCACAAATGTAGTAAGCACTCTGAATTTCAAGTTAGAGTGAAAAATGAGTAGAAATTTAAGAAATGAGTTCTAGGGACTTGAATGTGTACCTAAAAGTGAATGGGGGGAGGGGATAGTTATACCCTTATTGCACATGCTAGATTGGGGAGTCATCAGGAGATTCATGACTCCTATTCCTAATTTTGGCCAGATGGAGTAGGGCTATGCCTATTTTGCCAGCTTGGGAACTCTTTCCAACTGGTTGGGAATCATGTCTGGGGACAAGTCACATTGTATTAAATGTTGAGTGTATGATTTGAGCAATTAATATGATCCTAATTGATGTGGTCCTAAATGCAATTTTTGGGGTAATCGAGTCCGGTTGCAATAGACGCATTCTATCTCTATGATTGGCCAATCTTTAAGTACTGGTTTAAGCATGTGAAGTTATTTTATTGTCCTTGCTTATTTATTAACTGCCCACAACAAACATAACTAAATTAAAGAAAATATTTCAATTATATATTTGAATTTGATAAGTAAATTAGACAGTAAAAACATGAAAGAAAAATTATTCTTAAGTTATGCGGTGAAAGCACATTGTGGAAGACTAAGTTTTATTGAAATTAGAATAGATTAGTGAAGTAGTTTGAAATAAACAATGACTCTTATTTAAATTTGTTAAAACTTTTGTTAATTGATTTTAAATTGATTTTACTTGCTTTTTAAATTTCTTGAAACTTTGTAATAGAGTTTCACTTTTAGTAAACTATGTTAATGTACTTAGTGCACCATATAATGTCAATTTTAGGATGTGTGATACTGTTGTTGAGCCACGTAGTACAAAAGCAACATATAAAACCCAACTTTTATTATTCAATCAAAAAATTATGGTAGATTAATGGAATCAGTTAGATAATAAATATTAAAAAAGATTGGCTATAGGATTTTATTTAGATAAGTATTTCTAAACTTCTTAAAATTTAGTTGTAGAGTTTCACTTAGAACAAACTATCATATATTATATTAGAAAAGTTTGTCAGTGGTTATGCCAAAATAGATTCATTAAATATATTAACATTGTTTGCTTTATGTTATTTCCAAAGTTTCAATAGGTTTAAATATACCACTTTGATTAACATTTTATTATCAAAAGTTTTGAAAATTTCCTTATTCATTTATATTATTTTTAATATTTAATATAAGTTTTTAATAATAAAAGTTGAATACAACATGCCGTGCTTGCATGATGTGACTCAATATAAGTATACATGTTATTTGTCATTTGACATACTATCATTAAACTATTAGTCAAGTGTTCAAAGAGCTTAAAACACCCTTGTACTTTTAAACTATTAACATAGTCTACTCTAAATAGAACTCTATTACCAACGTGTTAAGAAGTTCAAAATATAACCCCAAGGGGTTAGTTAAGTGATTCCTAAGATTTTATGATATTAATGAGATCTTGAGTTCGAAACCTCTTGCTAGCATCTTGGGGCTACCTTTAGGGATTCCTCTTTAAAATAACCCGGTGTGTGTGAGACGGGGGATTGCACATGCTCAAGGGAATAGTCAGATACTCGAAGAAGTTTGGATACCCTTGTTTATATATATATATATATATATATATAAAGTTCAAAATATTATTCCAAATAAAACTCAATTACTAAAAGTTTCAAGACATACATGTGCACACACACATAAATATATTCAATGTACTTTTGCCATGTGCCAGTACCATTAGATAATTCTTTTTATTTTATTTTTACTTTGTAATTGTTTCAATTTCAATTTATTATTGAAATAGTTTTTTTTCATACATTAGATTTTATTTTTATTTTTATTTTTATTTACTTATGCATTGCACAGACAAAATATTAATATCAATAATTTTAATGTACTTACCATGTAGTTGTATACTGCACAACAAAAATAGAAAAAGGTTAAATTGCATATTGGTCCTTGTTGGAGCATTTTAATATTAACTAATTAAAATGAATAAATGTTATAACATAAATGTAAAGATGTGGGAGTGAATATGGAAAATGAGCAGTTAGTGAAAATATTTAATCCCACATTGAAAAGGAGAGAGGCTATTTTATTCTTTTTAATTGTGGTGATTAATGGGCTAAAATGAATTGTCTCAGATATTGGACTAGATACGTGCGCAATGGGGAGTTAAAGAGTGGAGGTATCAAAAATGAAAATGAATCAGCCTCTTAGAACCTCCTACTTGGCAACCCATTCAGAGTAATTACTATGTCCGTTGGTGAGTAAATCGCCTGAATTAATACTCCATTTTTACTATGGAAAAATGAAGAGCCATTAACCCACTTAATGGACTATCCGTTTGGGCCTTTTCATTTTTTAAAAACTCCTTATCTCACCATTAATTGTGTAACTCCAGCCCATCAGATTAATATCTAGCAATTAATCTTGTAACACCCACTTAATCAGAATAAATTGGGTAGTAATTTCGTGAGGCCCATTGAGCCTATAAATAGACTCATTTAGATCCAATCCATGTTACTACGATACAAAAAAATAAAAAATAAAAAAAATAAAGAAGGATTCTTGGCGAGGAAGGGTGTTCTTTCTAGTGGAGCTTTGGGATTGAACATTTTGTGTAGAGATAGTTTTAGTCATATGACACTTGTTGGGTTGTTGTATCCTGAGGGAGACAAGACAAAGAAGGTCTGCACCGGTTACGAAGTTTAGCCAACCAAGGGCTTGAATCTCCTTAAAGAGAGTGAGTGCCGCGTCTCAATCCAAATAGTGTTGTGTAATTTTTCTCATTGAATTAATAATATTCAGAAGTACTATTTAGTTTCTCATTGTGTTATTTCCATTATCATTGTGATTGCAACAATAATTTTAAAGAGATTCAACACATGGAGCCTACACAAGAGAAACCAAATGAACCTGTTGGAGATCTTAACAAGCCTTTTCGCTTTAAGGGAGCCCACTTCAAGAGGTGGAAAGGAAATGTCCTCTTCTACTTGAGTCTTCTCAAAGTCTCCTACATCCTCACTGACAAGAATGCATCAAAAGTTCCTACCGATGAGATGAGTGAGGAAGAATATATTCTCCATCAAGAAAAAAAAGATAAGTATACAAAAGATGAATATAATTGTCGCTTTTATTTATTGAATTGTCTTGCCGATCATTTCTATGATTATTATAATACAACTTACAATTATGCTAAGAAAATTTGGAAAGCTTTACAAAGCAAGTATGATACCGAGGAGGTAGGTGCAAAGAAATATGCTGCTAGCAGATTTTTCCGTTACCAAATGGTAGATGGAAAATTCGTGGTAGATCAAGCACAAGACTTCCAAATGATTGTGGCAGAATTGAGATCCGAAGGCATAAAGATTGGAGACAATTTGGTGGTAGCTGACATAATTGGTAAACTACCACAATCTTGGAGGGAGTTCCAAAAGACTTTGCGGCACAAACAAAAGAAGACATCTTTGGAGACTTTGATCACACACATTCATGTGGAGGAGGAGGCTAGAGGACAAGATGCACTCATGACACAAGAGAGCAATGGTAATTCCACCACAAAGGTAAAACTTATTTTAGCCAATAAAAATATGTCCAAAAATCATTTTCCTAGAAATGGTCAATTGAAACCTAAAAAGGGAGCCTTTAAAAATAATAATAGACCTCAAGGAAGGGGAAACCCGAATAAAAATTACAATAAGAACCAAGGACCCCTTCACAAGATCAATTTAATAGATCTTGTTTTGTTTGTGGCAAGAATGGGCATATTGCTCGTTTTGGCAAATTTCGGAAACGTGAATCTGTCCTACAGGCTAACGTAACCGAAGAGCCTTTAGTGGCTATGATTACAAACATCAATATGGTGCAATATGTTGAAGGGTGGTGGGCAGATTCTGGTGCTAATAGGCACGTTTGCTATGACAAAAATTGGTTCAAATTGTACACTCCTTTTGAAGAAGAAAAAATTGTTATGCTTGGTGACTCTAGCAAAACCAAGGTTCTTGGGAGTGATGAGGTTGAATTAAAATTCACTTTTGGACGTGTGCTAACATTGAAAGATGTTCTTTACACTCCATTCATGAGGAAGAATTTCATGTCACGTTTTTTGCTTAACAAGACTAGTTTTAAGCAAACTATGGAATCTGATAATTATGTAATCACTAAAAAGAGATTATTTGTGAGCAAAGGTTATGCTTGTGATGGAATGTTTAAAATGAATGTTGAGAATAATAAAGCATCTACCAGTTTAGTTTATATGCTTTCTTCTATTAATTTTTTCCATGCTCGTTTGTGTCATATAAATAGTAGATATGTGGGAATCATGAGTAGTTTAGGATTAATTTCAAGACTGTCAAAAGATTTTGAAAAATGTGAAACTTGTAGTCAAGCTAAAATTACAAAAAAGCCTCATAAAAGTGTTGTGAGAAATACCAAATTGCTTGAATTAATTCACTCTGATTTATGTGAATTTAAGAGAATTTTAACTCGTGGAGGAAATAGATATTATCACTTTTATTGATGATTTCTCAAAATATACAACTATTTATTTGTTGAAAAATAAAAGTGATGCTTTTGAAAAATTTCAAGATTTTTTAAAAGAAGTTGAAAATCAATTCGGTAGAAAAATAAAAAGAATAAAAAGTGATAGAGTCCGTGGGTATGAATTAAGTGCATTTAACTCATTTGTTTAGTCTTTGGAAATTATCCATGAAACTACTGCACCATATTCACCTACTTCTAATGGTGTTGCTGAAAGAAAAAATAGAACTTTAATTGAGTTAACAAATGCCATGTTAATTGAATCTGGTGCACCTTTATATTTTTGGGGTGAAGCTATTTTAACTGTATGTCATGTTTTGAATAGGTGCCACATAAAAAGTCACACACCACACCTTTTGAGATGTGAAAAGGACATAAACCAAATTTGGGATACTTGAGAGTATGGGGTTGTCTTGCTTATGTAAGGCTTACGAATCCTAAAATGCCTAAATTAGGTATAAGAGCTACTAGTTGTGCTTTTCTTGGTTATGCGATTAATAGTACAGCCTATAGATTTTTAATCTTGAAAACAAAATAATTTTTGAATCTGGTGATGCAATTTTTCATGAAGAAAAATTTCCTTTTAAATTGAAAAATATTGAGGGTGAAGAAAATATTTTGTCACAACCTAATTCTTCTACTTCACATTTACAAAATCAAGAAAATTTTGAAATGGAACCTAGAAGGAGTAAAAAAGCTAGAGTTGAAAAGGATTTTGATCTTGATTATTATGTTTTTAACATTAAGGAAAATCCCCAAAATTTAAAAGAGACTTTAACATCACCTGATGCTATATTTTGGAAAGAGGCTGTAAATGATGAGATGGAATCTCTAATTTCTAATAGAACTTCAAAATTAGTAGATCTTCCACCGGGTTGTAAGACCATAGGTTGTAAATGGGTCCTTAGAAAAAAGTTGAAATCAGATGGATCAATAGATAAGTTTAAAGCTAAACTTGTTGCAAAAGACTTTAAACAAAAAGCTAATCTTGATTTCTTTGATACTTTTTCTCCAGTAACAAGAATTACATATATTAGATTGTTAATTGCTATTGCTGCAATTTTTTATTTGAAAATTCATCAAATGGATGTAAAAACTGCTTTTCTAAATGGGGACCTAGAGGAAGAGATTTATATGGATCAACCCGAAGGCTTTGTAGAGCTTGGACAAGAAACCAAGGTATGTAAGCTAACTAAATCCCTATATAACTTAAAACAAGCACCTAAGCAGTGACATGAAAAGTTTGATTCTTGCATGATTGAGAATAGTTATAAATCAAATGAATGTGATAAATGTATTTATTCTAAATCACGGAATAATTTACATGTTATTATTAGCCTCTATGTGGATGATATGTTGATTTTTTGCTCAAATATGCATGTTATAAATGAGACAAAAAATATACTTAAAAGCTATTTTGATATGAAAGATCTTGGTAAGGCTAATTTTATTTTGGGCATGAAAATTACAAAAGCATGTGATGGAATATATCTTGATCAATTACATTACGTTGAGAAAATATAATTTTCATGATCACAAAAGTGTAGCTACTCCTTTTGATTTTAGTGTTCATTTATTTCCTGTAAATAATGATGTTGAAATTTTTAATCAAAATGATTATGCTAGTATCATTGGTAGTTTGCGTTATGCTACTGATTGTACTAGACCTAACATTGCATATGTAGTAGGAGTGCTTAGCAGATTTACTAGCAAGCTTAGTAAAGATCATTGGCTAGCTATTGAGCAAGTCATGAGATATTTAATTGATACCAAAAACTATAGCTTATTTTGTAAAAAGTACCATGCTGTGATTGAAGGTTTTAGTGATGCCGATTGGAATACTTTGTCAGGTGATTCTCTCTCTACCACTGGTTATATTTTTACCTTAGGTAGTGGTGCTATTTGTTGGAAATCTAAAAAGCAAACAATAATTGCTAATTCAACAATGGAAGTTGAATTAATAGCATTAGCTTCAGCTAGTGAAGAGACAAATTGGCTTAGAGATTTGTTATATGAAATTCCACTTTGGGAAAAGCCAATTTCACCTATATTAAGTCATTGTGATAGCACTGCCGCAATTGGTAGAGTTAAAAACCATTACTACAATGGTAAATCTAGACTTATAAGAAGAAATCACAGTACCGTGCGATCTTATTTGAGTAGTGGCATCATAATTGTGGATTATATTAAATCTAATGATAATCTTGCAGATCCATTTACCAAAGCCTTGGCAAAAGATGAAGTCTGGAATACATCGAGGGGGATGGGACTAAAGTCCATAGAATCATGAGCCATGTATGAGGATACCCAACCCAAGGATCAGAGATCTTGAGAATTGGGTTCAATGGGAAAAACGAATCATACGATGGTCGTAAGAAATGCACAATTTATTTACTTTTAATTATTTATTTTGTAAATAATTTTTTAATTGTTCATCCCTATGATGTAAGTGCATTTATCCTGTAATGTGGAGAGGTTGAGTTAAAAAACTCTTAATGAAATTTATAGCTCGTATGAGTAGGGTGTCAGAATTACAGGAGCACCCTTGACAAAATTTCACCTATGTGAGCGTGGGGGTGGGGCCGCTTCCTATGAGATTTGGACTTAATCTCAAATACACTCATGAAACCAGGATCAACACACGGCCGTAAAGTGCTAGCTATAAAAGCTCATGTCAACACTTGGGTTATTATGTGTAAGCAGTGACGCTTAATTTTCCTAAAACAGTCCTAGGTCAAGTCGGAAATCACTACAACTCTGGAGTTGAGATCGTTGTTTTACTAAGTAAAGGTTCAATGCAGAGCACACCTTCATGATGTATAGTGACCCGTTTTTGCTTGGTAATCTATCTTTAACTAAAAAATTTAATATTAAAATGAGTGGGGGATTGTTGGAACATTTTAATATTAAATAATTAAAATGAATAAATGTTATTACATAAATGTAAAGATGTGAAAGTGAATATGAAAGATGAGGAGTTAGTGAAAATGTTTAATCCCACATTGAAAAGGAAAGAGACTATTTTATTATTTTTAATTGTGGTGATTAATGGGCTAAAATGAATTGTCTCAGATATTGGGCTAGATACGTGCGCAAGGGAGAGGCAAAGAGTGGAGGTATCAAAAATGGAAATGAAAAGGCTTGAATCTCCTTAAAGAGAGCGAGTGCCGTGCCTCAGTCCAAATAGTGTTGTGTAATTTTTTTCATTAAATTAATAATATTTAGAAGTACTATTTAGTTTTTCATTGTGTTATTTCCATTATCATTGTGATTGCACCTTAATTTACATTTCTTCTCAAAATTATTTTTATTCTTCGAAATGTTTCACCTTATTTCTCATACTTTAAAATTTGTCCAAGAAATTCCCTTGTCCTAATTTGATGAATGGAAAATGATCAAGTAACATAATTCCTGTCACATCATTAAAGTGACCTTGGTATATAAAGTATTATGTTTGCTAACAGTATTTTCCATTGAAAACATTTTTTTTTTTATAGATATTTTAAAGTATAAAGATTTTGAAATAAATGTAAAAAATTGAGGACCAAATATATATTGTTAAAAAAAATAAATAGAAATAATATAAAGATAAAAAGGTCCGTATGAAATGGCCACTTAACACAACCATATCCAATTCGCACATATAAAATTAAGATCCCTATATGCTTTTATGGCCATAGGCGACAAGATGAAAATAAATGCCACATTCATTTCTTGAAAGATTTGTCCTAAATCAATTTAGGCTGTTTCTTATACTTTCCCCTCCTGGGATGCTCTGCAAACTCCAAAGATAAGAATTGGGGACACACCACCGTTGTTATTCAATTGTGCCTTGTATAATTTCAGGGCTAGTAATGAGAGAATATTCAATCGAGGAGCATCCACATCGGTGGAATTAAAAATTTTAATGTTTAACACCTCAAAAAGCTATTTTATTTATTTTAACACGCAATTTTACAACAAATCCTTATCAATTCTTTTTATTTTTTCCATCAACTAAACACTATTAATTTTATTTTTTATTAATTTCTTTCACTTCCTTTCTGCCACAAAACCCAACAAAAGGCATAATATATATATATATATATATTATTCCTTCTTGCTACAGTAAACTACTAGTCTTGGTAGTTCACCGTAGCAAATTGCCAAAAGCAATTCAGCTTTGGCACCATTGATTTTGGGTACCTTTTTGGTGTTTGAAGTGGTAAAATAGCTAACCAATTCGATGCAGGCAACACAACAATTCAAATACTTATCTGGGTGCGATAAGAGGGTGATCAAGAAAGTCCATTTGTCAAGGCTAGTGACCTATTGCATCTTAGGGCACTTGCAGCAATGGAGCTAAATAGTTATATACCTATTTTAGCTCCACCACAACACAAAAAAACACCCATATGGTAGTGGAGCTATATCTATATTTTTAGCTTCATTGCTATAGCGCACATCCATCTATGGATGTGCATTGTAGCTTAGAGCTAAAAAAAAAAAATTTATTCAGCCTGGGATTAAAATAATTCTTTTGTTCTCACACTGTGCCTCTCTCTTCAGTCACTCTCATCTATTTGAAGCTCTCTCTCAAAACTCTCTCCTTAAGCTCACTCTCTCAAGCTCACTCTTTCACCATCACTGGCCCGACTCATCCTCAACGTTGCCGCCATCGAAGCTCGACGTCACCGACCCACCAGCCGTCCCAAGCCGTAGATCAGACCCACGCCGATATTGTCCTCCTCACCGAAGCCCAACTCTGTGATTGGTGATTTTTTATTTTGTTTGTGATTGGTGATTTTGTGAGGAAAAAGATTAGAGATTTGAGTTGGTGGTTTTTTTTTTTTTTCCTTCCTTCCTGCTGTGGACTGGTGGTGGTGGTGGTGGTTGTGGGTGTGATTGATGGTAGAGGTGGTTGTGGTTGCTGTGGATGTTTTTTGGGTAGTGGGATATATTATTTTATTGTAGTGGATATATTATTTTATTATGATGTTTATATTGTTCTATTGTGTTGAAAGCTAAAATAGATCATTGCTGCAGCATGTGTGTAGGTAAAATAGATAGAGTAACCTTTTGTGATGCCAAATAGCTAAAATTTTAGCTCCATTGTTGTGGATACTCTTAGGAGGGGTACTCGCTGCACAAGTGGTAGAGATTTTTTTTTTTTTTTTTCCAATTTATAGGTTAATCTTTAACAAATTTTTTAATTGGACCTCTCATTTTATCAAAATAAGTTAATCTGATCATTTTGTCCCAATCTATTAGCAAATAAAAGCTAATGAAACTGATCAAAAAAAAAAAAAAATTTTTAATGAAAAATAGTACTAATCAAACATGTCATGAATGTTTTTTTAAATTTGTGATTAAAAAAAATTTCTTATAAACTGGATAGAAGGACCAAATAGACTCATTTTTAGAAACTAAGGACTAGATTAACAAAATTTAATGAGCCGTTTGGTAACGTTGTTTTAGTAATATTGTTTGTATTTTTTGAAAATGCGTATGAGTGAAAAAGTATGTAAAAATGCATATAATGTTGTTTAAAAACTGAAAACATGTGTTTAAACTCTTGTTCCAAATGGCCCTAAACTTTAAGATTTAATTTGACATTTCACAGTTCCAAGCTGCATTACAATCACAATTAGTTGCACATTTTTAGGAGATTAATAACATACTAGTGACGACGATATTTCGAGATACAAATAATAGCTAGCTTGATTGAGCTTGCGGGCAAAGTAGCCATTCAAGGCATCACAGACAAAGCTGAAACCTCAAATTCAATCAAAATGCGATAGTACTTGACCAAATTATGGACATAATAAATTTCCGAACTTTCACATTATCTGAGATGATGTTGTGATAAGTGAAACATCACTTTTTCATGATACCACCACCCACAACAACTCTTATTGTACACCAATCACAATTTGGAAATACTTTTTTTTTTTTTTTTTTTTTTTAGCCGAAAATTCCATTAAAACCTGAAAATGAGATACAACAAAGCAGAAACACAAACACACGGTTCAACTACACTCCAGATGGATTAGGTGTTGGATCATTGGAGGATCACAACCCTTCCACACTTGATTTGTTCCATTACATCTAGCATAATGAGCAAGTTCATGGGCCACTTTGTTGGAACCCCTTTTCAGGTGCTTAATACTCCAGCTTATAAAAGCTTGAGAAGATCATAAATACCTAGGTAGAGGTGGCCTACACTGCCATTGGTCTCCTTGTTTTGGAGGTCTTGGACAACTGTGAAGGCATCAGATTCAATTATTATTTTTGACAGCTGCATCTCCTTAGCTAGAAGAATTCCATTTTCAAGAGCTAAGATCTCAGTTTCCATGCTAGAGAAAAAACCTGGAAGGAGCTTGCAAAGTGCTGCAATAGTATCTCCTTTGCTGTTTCTTATGATTACTCCCACACTAGACACTCTTCCATCTTCTGAAACAGCTCCATCTACGTTAATCTTGTACACTCCAAGGGGGGGAGATTCCCACCTAACTGATTCATGATGCTCGCTCCGATTACACAAGGCGTTAGCTTCTTTATAGTCCTACCTAATAGCTTTTGCACAACTCCACACTTGTTCAGGAGAGTGGTTGGTATTTTCAAAAACCTTTGGTTTCGGCTATACCAAATAGACCAGGTAGTTACAAAGAATATTTCCAAATCCTGTGTAGTTCCATCCTGCAAGATTTTTAAAGCAACATCAGTGAAGTCCAACAGGTCCGCTCCAAAATTTATGGGACATCCCATCCACTTCCTCCAAACTTGCCTAGCTAACTCACAGTAAATTAAGGAGTGGGAGATGGATTCTTCTTCCTGATCACAGGTGGGACATTTAGAGCAGATATTCATACCTCTTTTGCACAAGTTCAGTCTTGCAGGGAGGCTATTCATACAAGCTCGCCAAGCAAAGATTCGAATTTTTGCTGGAATCTTTAGGTACCACATTTTCTTCCATAGGGGAGTTCTTGGATCACCGGATGAGCTTTCTCCGCTCTCTTCAGTCTCAATCACACCAAGGGCAATATAATAAGCACTCTTAGCTGTAAACTCTCCTTTTCTATTACCAACCCAAATGAGTTTGTCTTCTGGCAAGTTGTAGCTCGGGGGATATTTAGGATTTTTTCCGCCTCAAATGGAAGGAACACAGCCCGAACCACCTCAGATTTCCACCTTTTGTTTTCATAGTCTATTAGAGCCGAGACCATAGGAAAATCATTAAATTGGCAAAAGGGAGATATGACCTTGTAGGTTGAAGGAGTTGGGAGCCATTTGTCTTCCCATATATGAATTAACCGCCCATTTCCTACCCTCCAACGAGTGCCTTTTCGAATTACTTCCAAGGCATTGAAAATACTACGCCAAGCATAAGATGGATTACACCCAAGCTTCGAATTGAGCACATCACCATGTGGATAGTATTTCGCCTTGTAGATTTGAGCAATTAGAGAATTGGGTTTTAAGAGTAATCTCCACCTTTGTTTTGCTAACATGGCTAGGTTGAAAGCTTGGAGATTTCGAAACCCTATGCCGCCTTTCAATTTAGACTTGCATAGATTTTTCTAGCTAACCCAGGCTATTTTTGATTCTTGCTCTCTTTGTCCCCACCAGAATCTTCTCATCATCCCTTCAATGTCTTCGCAAAGACGTTTAGGATGTTGAAAGTAGCTCATAGTGTATGTTGGGATGGCTTGGGCAACCGCTTTTATGAGAACTTCCCTTCCTCCAATTGATAGCATCTTCTCTTTCCACCCCGCCAATTTTTTTGCAACTCTCTCTTTAACTTCTACAAAAACTTCTGTCTTGGATTTGCCAATGACAGAAGGCAACCCAAGATATTTGTTGTGCTTTGAGTCTTGCATCGGGCCCATAATTTCCAGCAATTCACTTTTTAACTTAGAGGGAGTGTTGTGGCTAAAGAAGATTGAAGATTTGTCGGCATTAATTTTTTGTCCTAAAACTGCCTCATAGAGTTTCAAAATTGACATAAGTTTTCGACACTCCTAGTTACTCGCTTTGCAAAAGAGTAAGCTATCATCAGCAAAAAAGAGGTGGGTAATCATGGGGCACCCTCTGCAAATAGAGACACCACTAAGCATTTTGTTTCTAGCTGCATCATTTATGAGTGATGAAAAGCCATTTGCACAAAGGAGAAACAGATAAGGAGAGAGAGGGTCTACTTGACGGAGCCCCCTTGTTGGAACAATACACCCATGTGCCATCCCATTAACTAGAACAGAGTAGGTAACAGTAGTTATACAATGCATTATGAGACTTATCCATTTTTCATGAAAACCCATACGTTCCATAACCTTTTCAATGAAACCCCACTCAACTCTATCATATGCCTTGCTCATATCGAGCTTGACAGCCATGAAACACTCCTTCCCATTTCTTTTATGATCCAAGCAATGTATTAATTCAAACGCAACTAAAACATTGTTTAAGATCAAACGTTCAGAGAGAAAAACACTCTGATTTTTAGAAATGATTTGAGGAAGGATAGCTTTGAGACGATTAGCTAAGACTTTGGATATGAGCTTATAAATGACATTTCTTAAGCTTATAGGCCTGAATTCAGTAATTTTTGTGGGATTTTTAGTTTTTGGAATAAGGGTTATATTTGTTCTATTGATCTCAACCATTGACATATTAGAATTCAAAACATTTAGAACCATACAACTAACATCATTACCAACTATATTCCAGTATTTCTGAAAGAAGATAGCAGACATACCATCTGGACCTGGGGCTTTAGTGGGGTGCATTTGCTTTAGGGCAGCTTCAACTTCCTCCTTTGTGAATTCTTTTATAAGACTCTGATTCATCTCATTTGTTACTTTTGCAGGAATTACTTCTGTCACCTCTGAAATGCGGCTTGGATAGGATGTAGTATAAAGCTTCTCAAAGTATGATACTGCCATTTCAGCAATGCTCTCTTTAGAATCACACTAAATACCATCCTTATTCTCTAATTCGAGAATTGTGTTTTTCCTTCTCCTTTCAGTTGCCTTAGAGTGGAAGCACTTAGTGTTGCGATCCCTAAGCCTAAGCCATTGGACCTTAGCCCGTTGCTGCCACATGATCTCCTTACTATCTAATAAGTCATTGATCTCCTTTCGAAGGTTATTTATTGCTCTACCTATGCTGCCATCAGTGTCCCTAACCACCATATCATTTAGGGCTTTTCTTTTAACACGAATCTGTTTTGGAACCTGCCCAAAGGTTAATAGATTCCATCTATTTAACTCTGCATTACATTGGTTTAGTTTCAGAGATATACCACTGGGGTTGTTCTGGCTTAACGAGTTTCTCTAGATAGTCTCTATAATGTTCTAACATTCCTCCTTTTTAACCCATCTGGCTTCAAAGTGAAAACAACGCTTTTTAGGAGGTTAAGTTCTAAAGAAATCTGAAACCAATAATGCACAATGGTCAGAAGTTGAATCCACAATATGGTGTACACAAGCCTCTTTGAAATTATCAATCCAGCTCTACGATGCAAGCACTCGATCCAACCTTAAATAGATTCTATCTTCCCCCTCTTGCATATTACTCCACGTAAAGTTTGGGCCAGTATACCCCAAATCTTTGAAGCCACAATTATTGACAGCAGCTCGGAATCCTTCCATTTGCCTTTAAGATCGACGACCTCCACCCTTTTTTTCATATGCTGCAAGAATCTCATTAAAATCCCCAAAACACATCCACGAAAGTTAAAACTTCCTATTTAGAGCTTTTAACTAATCCCATGATTCATTCCTTCAGTGCACTTTGGGTTGCCCATAGAAGCCTGTGATTCTCCATTTAAATCCTGATGGCTCATCAGTGACAATTGCATCAATGAAATTCCCCATATATCCCATTATCTCCAGCTTGATTTCCTTTTTCTAGAGCATTGCCATGCCCCCGCATTGATTAGATTTATGGATTACTAAGCCAAAAATAAAACCTACCTTCCTCTTTGCTCGCTCCATACCTCTTTTATTTAATTTAGTCTCCATTAAGAATATAATATCGGGATCCCAGTGCTGCACTATTTCTCGTAGTGCATGAACTGTCCGGAGGTTCCTAAGCCCCCGGCAGTTCCAACTTAGGGCCCTCATTGCTCTCAGCGGTGCTGCTTTGCAGCCACCGTCGATATCTCATCATATTGGGTGTCACTGGGCAAGTGTGTATCACACACATGTTTGTGAGGCCCATCGTCAAACATTTCAGACTCTCCTGGCCTATTCCCTCTTTTCATACCTACTAGATGGACCTTAGTTGTTATAACCGACCCTTAGGCTTGCCTTTCTCCCTAGCCACTTTTTTTAACTTGCCATTCCTTTGAGCTTTTATTTCTTTGTCTAGCTCTACCTCAGTTGAGTTACTAACCTTATTGTTCGTGGGCTCTGGTATGCCTTGGGCTGTTGATTTCCTACACCTCCTTGCTAGGCTTTTGGGCTTGGCCCACACTTGAAACTACATTTTCTTCATGTTTGACCAGCTCCCTAACTAGCCCCGATTTAGTTTCTTTTTGTCCCTCTTCTAGTCCATTTCGTTGCCTTGAAACTTGGTCTCTTTTTTCTCTATTGTCCCATCCAGCTAGCAAATCTACTGTTGGAAGGTCTAACATATCAACATCAGTCATTCCAAGGTTCTGACATCCCCTCTTTGTCTCGGTTCCACCGCTTTCATTTCGAACTGAGACATGAAACAGCTTCGATTCCAGCAGAGATTTTCCTTTTGTGTTTTCACCTTCACCAGAATCATGGCTTCTGCTATTGGATGGTTTTGTTCTGTCGGCACCTCCCTTGGTTTCTCCTCTTGCTCTCATCTAATCTCCTTATTAAAGATTGGAGTTTTGCCAATCTGGATTCACCTGACAGTGTTTAATGTCATGGCCCAGTATTCCACAAATAAAACAAAAGGTGGGTAACCTTTCGTACTTGAATGTGACCTAAAATCTTTCCTCATCCCCATTAGCGATATGCCCACCTCTTCTCAGGGGGTTTTCAATGGGTAACTCCACCCTTATCCTCATGAACTTTGCTTGGTCATCTTGTTAAGATCGTTTGTCAACTTTAATAACTTTGCCAAGCTTGTTTCCTTATCTCTTTCCCAACCTCTTCTGACATATTCTCAAAAGGCAAACCCCATACTTGAACCTAAAAGGGTGAATGAGAAAAAGCTATGTTTGTTGACGTTAATCCCTTTTTCCACCTGCATAAGAGAAATAGATTATTTTCAAAATTCCATGGTCCACATTTTTCTACCCACTCCATCTGAAACTTTGAGCTGAATTTGAATTGGAGAATTCCATGTCCAACTTTTACAATCCTTAGATCTGAGCCCATCTTCCATGCTGACCTTAAAGTGCTCTTGAGAGCACGCATGTTTTGTTGACAATCTGATAACAAACGCCCAAATAGGCTGAAAGAGCACTCCTCAAGCAGCTCTGTGCTAGAAGTTGCTGATACGGATATGTCTTCTTCCTCTTCTTTTGTGAGCTTTAGATTTTGCAGACTTTCAATAACTTTTTGATCCATTCTCTGATTTTTTGTGGGTACTCTTTAGTGGGAAGAGTATTCCAAAGGAAGTCTCCTAATCTAACTAGCAGAGAGAGTGGACTCGCACATACCGAGAGAAAAGGCAAGTAGGAATGGCAACGGGTTGGGTTCGAGGCCGAGTTTTTCTATAACCGGACCCGACCCGACCCGTGGGCCAAAACCCGCGGCCTAGACCCAGCCCGTTTACTAAGCGGGTTTTTTTCCCGAGGCCCGAACCCACCCCAGTCGGGTCCCGCGGGCCCCGTTAAGGGATTGGGCCCAATTCATGGCCCAACCAAAAAAAAAAAAAAAAGGGTCACTAGCCCTTCATCAGACCAACCATTTCTATCCCAATAAAAGTAATTCAGCAAGCACAACACTAGACTAAACACAAAAACACCAAGAAAACAAATTTGAGCCTGCTTATGGTACAAAGTTACAAACACCTGATGTTCTTAAACCATTCATTTGGACCTTCGCTATGAGCAACTTTGAATTTATTGCATACCCACATGATAAACAACACAAACAACAAAACCAAGTGTAAAGAACCCAAAAACCCACGTAGTAAAAATTCTGAAGAGAGAAAGAAGAGGAGTACGGTGTGCCTGAGGAAGAGCGTGGCTGCAGCAAAGCATGAGAATGAGGAGGCGTGAGACTGTGAGAGGCAAGAGGCGAGGTGTGAGGCTGTGTAGGAATGGCTGTGTAGGAATGTGAGAGGCAGAGGCGAGGCGTGAGACTATGTGAGGCCGTAAGCTTTTGTGAGGCAGTGAGGGTGAGTACTGAAGAGGCGAGGCTTGAGTTGAAATGAGGGAGCGAGGGTGAGGTAAGGAGGGAGGTGTGAGCACTGAGCTGCTGCTAAGATGAAGGAGGTGTGAACTAAGTTAGGGATTTAGGGTTAGTTATAGGTGTATATATATATGGGGTTTTTTTTGTAATTTCCTAATTACCGAGCCGGGTCAAGTACCCGTCGAATTTTTGTAAAAACCAGAACTCAACCCGAACCCGGATCGGATTTTTTTTAAAACCCATACCTAACCCTATTCCTAATCGAACTGGGTAAAACTCAACCCATTAGGGTCGGGCCGGGCCAAGTACCCATGGGTCGGGTAGAAATTGCCCTCCCTACAGGAGGGGGCAAGGCAGTTCATGAGTATCCTACATCCCAAGTATGCACATTATCCCAAGTTATGGCTTATGGGTATAAACTATAAACAAACTACAAAGAGTTTGGGAGCCAATTACACGTGCACAAATGCTAAAACATGTAGATGTAGGGATATGCAAAGTCCACTTAGTACAGAACATCCTGAAGCATCTCATCACTACAATTCCTTTACAAATTAAATATATCAAGGGTTAACAATATTTTCAAAGGTAATTGAGCCTGAAAATCTCAATCTCATCTCATAAACAACTTAACTCAGCAAAGTGATAATCATTATTATGTCCATCAAACTCTATACAGCTATCTACCTTAACTAGAGAAGAGAGTAACAGAAGAAAAGTGATAAGACATTTTTTAGGGTCTATGAGCTAGAATAACCTCACATTGAGAAGCTGTGTAACGGAGTCAGGCCAATTCTACAAATTTAACACCAATGGTAACTAATGAAACAATAGTTCTAACAGCACAACAAATTTCGCAACATTTTTTCACATGCACTGATTGGCAGGTTGTGATTAGTGTACAATAAAAGTTATGTTGTACAAATCACAATCTGCCATTATAAATCTTGTGCATCATTCTAGATGAGCTACTTAATCTTGCATCACACAATCTACTAATTTAATTAGTCTTTTAAACCAATTAATAGAACAAGTGCAATGGCAGCGCCAGTAAGCAATGATGAATCTAACACCACAGTAATTATCATCAAGACTAATAAAAGTTGCCGAGTCCAAAACCTCAAATAAAGTACTAATAATCACCACATAAAACTCATCATCAAAAGAGAGGTACACATCTATGTTCTCTTTGGATTCAAAAACAAAAACACTAATTGGAAACAAAAATCCAAAAGACAATGAAAAAAATGCAAAAATACAATAAATAATCAGTAGCCACCCTTAAGGTCATTGACGACATCGTATGGAATAGGAGTGACAGTCTCTAGAGTAGCACCCTCCACCATAAACCCAGGCTTAGGTCCTTTAGGTTGTCTTTTTGTAGTAATCGTTTCGCCACGAGCTTTTGCCTCTGCCTTCAGCTTATCATTCTGGATTTTCCTCTGTTCAAACTCTTCCCTACACCTTGATGGCTGAACATGTTCCACTCGGACATGAATCCTCTTCCTAATAATCCTGTTCCCAACCTAAGAAACCCCCAAACAAAAAAAAAAACATTAAAAAAAAAAAAAAATAGATAAAACCCAATTGGGTATTATTAAATTAAAAAGCCAAAAAAATTGTGGGTTCAAGTCATCTTGGAGCGGGGCAGACGCTAGAGGTTGAAATTAATTATATCGTATGTATCTATCGAATAGCTAAAAGAGTAACACATATTCTTGGAAATGGGAAAGTAAACCTGTTTGTTGATCTCAACACCAATGGCACGTTTGGTGACGTTCCAAATACGACCAGTGCGGCCATGGTAGAACTTGTGAGGCATACCCTTGTGAATGGCGCCGTTTACCTTGACATCAACATGATCACCGATCTTGAAGGTCCTCAGATAGGTTGTTAAAGGGATGTAACCCTTCTTTCTGAAGGGTCGTGCGAACAGATCCCTTGTCCTCGACCTTACTCCGTGACCCGCCGGCATTGCTACTCTCTCTCTCGAAATGGCCTTGATGCCTTTTACCCCGGAGGCTCAAAATGAGAGAAATTTCTTTGTTTATATATATATATGTGTGTGTGTGTGCGTGTTCGATTAGGGTTTTTCTCTAGTTCGTTGTCACCACTAGATCTCTTGTCGATTCTGCAATGAAAGGGCTTTAGCCCATAGCACAAGCCCAATTTTCCCAAGTATTGGACTTTGGTCTTGCTACTATTCTTATGAAGTAAATTCGATGACCCATTCCCTGGAGTTCCATCCAGCTTAAAACTTGTGAAGGCCCAATCCATTTAACTGGTAGTATTGTTGCATAGGAACTGGGAGTAAATTTGTAGAAACAACAGTGCTACCAAAGGAACACGACCCTCTCTCTATTTTACGGTCCAGATTTTGTTTCTTGGATTTAATTGTGAAAAAAGTATTATCTATAATAATAATAATAATAATAATAATAATAATAATAGGTAAAGCGAAGAGAAAGTCAAATCAGAATTTTAAATTAGAGTTTCAATTTTGCGTCATGTGTCCTAAATTATTTATTCTTAAAGAGTTTTATTTTTTAATTTTAGAATCAAATATGGGATCACATCATAAATATTTATCTAAGTGAGTTATTAAGTACAAAAATCAAAGAGTTTAGAATAAATGAATCGAAAAAAAAAGTGCTTCACAAATTTTTTTTTTTTTTAAATGGACAATTTACATTTTATACCTAATAATATTCTTACAAAATTTTTTAAAGAGTTAATAAAATATTAAAATGACTATCAATAGTATTTAAATTATATATATATATAAATTATATTAAGTATCTTATTGTATATTTTTAAGTGTATCTATGCATATACATAAAGTTACAAGCTAGTGTCATTTAATGAGACAACACTTGATACACTTTTAAGTTTTCTCCAAAAAATAAAAAAACTTGATACACTTTTAAGTTGTATTTGTTTCAACATTTCTATTTTTTTTTTCCAATTCTAAAAATGTCGGTCAACCTAAAAATATTTTTAAGTTGACTATAAAATAACCCCTCTTGAGGTAGCAATTCCAATTTCTGCCTTCTCATCACAACAACACCCCCCCCCCCCCCCCCAAAAAAAAGCCACCCATTAATCTATTGCTATAACCTAGCTGACCTAACCACGACTCGCCCATATGCTACAAGGCTCTCTCTCTCTCTCTCTCTCTCTCTCTCTCTCTCGCGTCGTAGATCCACTCACTTCGTCACACAACCTAAACTTATCTCTCTCAATCTATGTATGTGTTGTGTGTTGATGGATTGGGGTTACGGTTGTGATGTTTTGGGTTGTGTTTTTAGTATATTTTCACCACCAACCAAAGATATGAAAATATTTTCCAAATAAGTAACCAAACACCATAAAATAAATTCTTTTAGTTGAAAAATATTTTCTTCAAAACAAACTCAACCTTAAATTTGTAATATTTGATTTAGGTTGTGATATAAATGCTCTCCATTTTAAGTGAAATGGAGAGAATACTTTTTTGTTGTAAAACATTACAAATTTTACAACTGGTTGAATATCAAATTGTGATTGTGGGTTCCAGTTAGCTCAACTGGTAAAGTCTCTGATAGTTGTATAAGAGATCTGGGGTTCAATCCCCGCCTACACAAAAAACTGATTGGTATCTTGGTCTAATGATAAAGAGCTATCATTAGGAGCGGACGCCATAAGTTAAAAATCTCTCCAAAAAAAAAAAAAAATCTCACAGGAACATGCCATTTCAATAATTACAATTGTCAGTATGGCCCATTATTAATATCATTTTTATTGAACATCAATTATAATATGTGATCTTAGCAATTTTTGAAAATGCAGTGAATTTGTTGTGTCGACTTATTGTTGTAGAAAGTTGGCTGGGCATCAATCATGATTGAGGTGGAAGAAATAACATCCTACTACACAAACCACAGCCATAAATTGAATGAGAGGCTATCAATAATCTCATCCTCACCCATATTATCTTTCCCCTCCACTCCACCTCATCATTTTAAAACACACATTTGCCACTAGACTGCTGCTGCTGCTAGCAATCCATGGCTTCTTCTGCTACTCTCTCTGTGGCTAAGCCATCTCTCAAGGTCTCTTTAGTTACACTCTCTATTGTTGTTAATTCCTCTTCTTGGGAAAGCATTGGTGCCTTTTACATTAGCATTATTTTATGCTATGCTTTGTAATATTCGCGCGCACTGACATATATAAATTAGTTTCTTTCTTTGTTCAGGTCCACAGTCAGGGGTTCTCTGAATTCTCTGGTCTTCGCAGTTCATCAGGTTCTCTTCCATTTGCTCGCAAGTCCTCCGAAGACTTGTTCTCTGTTATTGCCTTCCAGACCTCTGCTGTGAGTTTCATTTTCCCTCTCATTTGCCTTCCTCAATATTTACCGGTTAGGACTACAAGTACTTGATAGTGTGAAATTCTTGCTCAAAGGCCACAGCTGTAAGCCTGTAACTATAATTCAACTAATGCTAACCTCAAAAGATAAAGAGTACACAAAGGAGTTGTTGAGCTCACATCTCACCATAGGAAGTGGCTTGTACGTAGTAGTAATCAGTACAAGTACTGATTTTTAACACTAACAAACAGTATACAGTATCTTCTATAATAATTAGGATAACCCATTTGGATGTTTTGATTTTTGTTGTTTACTTTGACTCTGCATCAATTTCTCATGGTATTTGCTAAGGCAACCAGAACGAAGTTTTACAGATAAATGATTTAGACAACGTCAGACTTGTTCATTTTGGATTTCATGATCATGTATAGTACATTTTCAAAGATAAATTCTTATGCTATTGGTACAATTTCAATGTTACATTTCACTTTACAATTTCATTGTGCATGAAGCATGAATCTTCATAATGGAATTACAAAAAATGGGAGTTTAAGTCAAGTTTCTTGCATCTAATTGATCATTGCAATATACTCTGTACATATATAAAGATTAATTAATTACCTCTGGGCGCCCAAGCTGCCAAGCTAGTTGAAGTTTTCAAGGTATTGAGTATATTGGCAATTTGGCATTGTTGTAGGTTGGTGGGAATGGCGGGTACAGGAGAGGAGTAGTGGAAGCGAAGCTGAAGGTAGCAATCAATGGGTTTGGGAGAATCGGAAGGAACTTCCTGAGATGTTGGCACGGCAGGAAGGACTCGCCATTGGATGTCATCGCCATCAACGACACAGGAGGTGTCAAGCAGGCCTCCCATCTTCTCAAGTACGACTCCACCCTTGGCATCTTTGACGCAGATGTCAAGCCCTCCGGTGACAAGGCTATCTCAGTTGATGGAAAGATCATCAAGGTCGTCTCTAACCGTAACCCGGCCAACCTCCCCTGGAAGTAATAATTTAGCGCACTCAATTTCAAATTATATTCATAAGATTATACTACAAATATAAAGATGCATTCAGTGTTATATCATTTAAAATTTTAAATAATATATTAGCATGTAACACTGCTTAGATACAAAAAAAAAAAAAAGAACTAAATCTGAATAGAGAAATAGACTCCTTATATTTCACTTGAAAATAGAGTATCCTAATCTATGATACAAAAATGAAGTGAGCAGAAATGGATGGTTTGTGCAGGGACTTGGAAATAGACCTGGTGATAGAAGGGACTGGAGTGTTTGTGGACAGGGAAGGAGCTGGAAAGCATTTACAGGCAGGGGCTAAGAAGGTGCTCATCACTGCTCCTGGGAAAGGTGATATACCCACCTACGTGGTTGGTGTTAATGCTGACGCTTACAACCATGCCGAGGCCATCATCAGCAATGCCTCTTGTACCACCAATTGCCTTGCTCCCTTTGTCAAGGTCCTCGACCAAAAATTTGGTAACTTAGCTCTCTCTCCTGCCTTTCTCTGCATCTGCCTTGCCTTGTACCGCCCAAGCATTTTGTCTGCAAATGCTTCCATGATATTTCTGCATTTAGATTGCTTCCTCAGTGTTCCATGATTTTGTTTGTTTTTCATACTTAATCAATTAGCTCTGTGGACTGTTTAGGTGCCTTAACAATGATGGTTTGTCCCAGTCACATCCATTATCATAGTATTTTCATTAAATTATATTTGCCAAACCACAAACCTCTCCCAACTTTTCAGCCTACATTTTACTAGTAGAAAAGAATTTGATTTTCTGTTTATAAAAGCTCAACGCCATCATTTGTGTCCCTAATCCCTACCAATTGGTCATATAATTAAAAATATTCTCACTTCGGTGCACCTTTTCAATATCCTAGATAATCTTCTCATTTGCATCTTTGTGGCCTAGAATCAGGGCTCATACCTAACCCCATCACCTTTTTTTGCTGTTAAATAATGCAGCTCTAATTATGCAGGAATATATAGTATCTCATCGTTACCGTTTTTGATGATATTGATCTATGATTATCTCTGAGATTGCATTGTCTTTTAGTTTACACAAGCTTGTAATTTAACTTCCAAGCATTTCTAACCATTCAGTGAGTGTATTAGTAACATGTCATCGTTCCATTTTGTATGATATGTCTGTCTCTCTTGGCTTGGAATTAGGCATAATCCTGCAATAGTTTCTCATTTACAAGGGATGAACAATTAAGTTGACATTAAATGCATGACTATTTTTCCCCCGCTCTGTTCTAATAAAGATTATGCTGGACAAGTTTTCCTTAGGTTTATTTAATCAAACTTTATATTTGTGAATTGTCATTGATATTTCTCTCATCCTCTAGCATGGTTATATGGCATGTCCATAACGTGGATATATGAAATATCATATTCATATGTTAGGCATCATCAAGGGTACCATGACAACCACACATTCCTACACTGGAGACCAGAGGCTTCTTGATGCAAGTCACCGTGACCTTCGTCGTGCACGTGCTGCAGCTCTCAACATAGTCCCAACTTCCACAGGTGCTGCAAAAGCTGTGGCCCTCGTTCTCCCTTCTCTAAAAGGGAAGCTGAATGGCATTGCCCTCCGTGTGCCCACGCCTAATGTCTCAGTTGTGGACCTTGTTGTTCAAGTATCAAAGAAGACCTTTGCAGAAGAGGTCAATGCAGCTTTCAGGGAGAGTGCTGACACAGAGCTCAAAGGTATCCTATCTGTATGTGATGAGCCTCTTGTGTCAGTTGACTTCAGGTGCACTGATGTGTCATCAACTGTTGACTCTTCACTAACATTGGTAATGGGAGATGACATGGTGAAGGTGATTGCTTGGTATGACAATGAGTGGGGTTATTCACAGAGGGTAGTTGATCTTGCTGACATTGTTGCCAACAACTGGAAGTAATCTTCAATATCCTGCTGTTAATGAACTTCTTTCCTAGTTTAATTTCTTGTAGATTTCTGTTTTTGAAGATATGTAATCAGATTTGAACCTTGATATCTGTATTTCAGAAGTTAAGATACTTGAGCGGTAATTTGTGAAATCTGACGCGGCCAAAGATTAAAGAAAAAAAGGCTAAAGTTTGTCAAAGAAGCAAAGCTTTCAGGCTTAGATTGCTAATTCTCCCCTATGTCCAAGTCGCTAATAGTTCGTCTTTGTTCTCTTTTTTCACTGGCGTAGTAAACAAATGCCATCTCAGTATATTTTACAATGAAAATAAGAATGATTTTGGGTCAAGTTTATTTAAACCCCAATAAAGTCCAAAATTCATCCAAACACAGATTGAGTTTCAACCGTGGCTATAATATAAATGAATTAAGCTGCTTATGAACAACTCGAGCTTAACTTAGCAAAATACTTGTTTATGTTTGTTTGTTTAGAAAACAAGCCATGTTCAAACCTTAAGTTTAGGCTTGATTATTAGACAAACCAAACTCAAACATAAAAATGTATTTGTGAACAAGCTCGTGAACATGAGAGCTTGATTTAACTATATATAATATACTATTTTTATATGTATGCTTATAAAAATATATTTATGTAGACTTGAAATTTGATTGTATAAGTTTGTCAATAATTTCATATGATATTAGATTATTATTTGTAACTTATTGATGATATAGATAGTCTGTTTGTAGGAAAAATTCATAAAATTATGGACAGGTAAAATATTTTAGTCATAGTTTCACAATATATAAGAAAAGAGCAAGTTAATTAAGTAGCTCGTAAACAAGTTTGAGCTTGCTCAATAAAAAAATGAGTTAAGCTTGAACATAAAATCTTATTTGGGGATGAGTTTGCGCTCAGCTCATATCATTGACAGCCCTAGTTTCAACCAAAATCTTTTGATGCCTAATGGGTGTGAGGCTTAGTGAGCGTTTGGATTGAGCTTAATCTCACGTCTGCGTTTTGTCTCTCTCTTTTTTTTTTTTTTTTCATTTTTTTTTTTCATTCAGGCGTGTGAGGGGCTACTGTGCGGCTACTGTTCATGTAATAGTAGCCGCAGTTGTTGACTTTTGTCTTTGAATAGTGCATTTGTGCACTGTTCACGGACCCACAAATTTCACTTTTTATCAACTTTTTCATTAAAAATGGTTCCCACGATACTATTCACACATTTAAAAATTATTTTGTTACAGTGTTTTCAGTTTTCAGTTTTTAGCTGTATCCAAACGGACCCTTACGGTCCACAAAATTCTTCACTTCACGCGATTAATTCAAACTTTACAGCCCACCTCTTCCTACTACATGGATTAGGTGCATGAGTCATGACAAGTATTTTAGCCATATTACAAAATTGGCTCATTCTATGTTTTCTTATGGTTTAATAGCCCACCTCTTGCATCGCCAATTAGGCTAAAGCCTATGTTTTCGCCAATTAGCCATATTACAAAATTGGCTCATACTACTGCTCTCATCTCTCACTGAATGATCTTTCCCAATAAAACCACATATTTACATGAAATGGGTTTGGAGGGAAAATGCTCAATTACATGCCAATTCACTTACCATAAGATCTTTAAGTCCACATATTTCTTGAAGGCCCGAGACTTTACGCATCCATGTATCAAAGCTCACCTTATTAGAAGACAAAACGTGGATTGGGCAAGTGGGAAATTCAAAAAATCTTATACATCCCACTAAAAAGTTATGTCTGTCAACTCATGTTCATATACATCTTGTTTTGCAACCTCCGTTTGATCTTATTCAAAGGGTGAAATTATCATTTTATAACAAAATGGTGGGGTTATAAAGGAGCCTAGTTTTGTCGAGTTGTGAGTGTTCAAGCTTAGCTCAACAAGGAATGTAAAATGTTCAAGTTTGGCTTAAGCTTGAACCAAGCCTATAAATGATGTTTGAGTCGAGCTTGTTAAAAGGTCTAAAAGCTTGAACTTGGCTTGACTTGTCTCGACTTGATTTATTAGTCAAGCCAAGCTTGAGCTCAATATCAAGCTTAAACTCAATATCAAGCTTTTGAGCTTGAAATCCAACACAACTATGTTATCAAGCCCATATCAAGCTTATTATCAAGCCTATTTAGTTTGCTTAAGTAATCCCAACTCCCAATTACTTAAAGTATTAGTAAGATATGAGTTTAATTGTGAAGATTATCACCAAGCTCATAAACAAGTAAAAACTCAGTTTGTTTTGTATTGAGCCCTAATGTTCATAAACTTGTTCATTAAAAATTTTATTTACTTGGGCTTGGCTCTTTTATCAAACAAGTCTAAAATTAAGGTTCAAGTTTGAGAACAAACTAATTGTTAAACACACACACACACACACACACACACACACACACACACTTAATTACACTCTCTCACCAAGCTTCAACACATTACTTAACCCAAAGTACCACAACAAAAGGGCCTAACTAAGATTCAAGTTTGGCTTGTTTATAAATATATAAACATAAATGAGCTTTTTATTGAACCAAAGCCTAGTTATTTATGATTAACTTGGTTTATTTTACAGCCCTACAAAAGGGAAACCCCATCATTTTAACAGTTGAATAATTACAAGCATAATTTAAAACAAATCTAGAAGGCCTAACTATCAAAATGAAATGTTATATGCTTAAAACCATCGAATTGTAAGATTAATCCAATTCAAGAATTTAATGGTAATCCCAACTCCCAATTACTTAAAGTATTAGTAAGATATGAGTTTAATTGTCAAGATTATCACCAAGCTTATAAACAAGTAAAAACTTAGTTTGTTTTGTATTGAGCCCTAATGTTTATGAGCTTGTTCATTAACAATTTTATTTACTTGGGCTTGGCTCTTTTATTAAACAAGTCTAAAATTAAGGATCAAATTTGAAAAACAAGCTAACTGTTAAACACACACACACACACACACACACACACTTAATTACACTATCTCACCAAGCTCCAACACATTACTTAACCCAAAGTACCACTACAAAAAGGCCTAACCAAGGTTCAAGTTTGGCTTGTTTATAATCATATAAACATGAATGAGCTTTTTATTGAGCTAAAGCCTAGTTATTTATGAATAGCTTGGTTTATTTATAGTCCTACAAAAGGGAAAACCCATCATTTTAATAGTTGAATAATTAAAAGCACAATTTAAAACAAATCTAGAAGGCCTAACTATCAAAATGAAATGTTATATGCTTAAATCGAACCATCGAATTGTAAGAGCAATCCAATTCAAGAATTTAATGGTAAATGCGCATTCTTGCAATTAGGTTAAACACTTTATGAGTGATTAATTATGATTGTTTCTTAAAGAATCATTTATAATTGATTATGGGTCATAATCTTATTGTTTAACCTTAAAACAAGAGTGCACATGTAGGTATTGGATAATTCTAGTGGATAATTAAGATATTTTGAATAATGGTTGATTATTTTCAAAATTAAGATAACTAATTACATTTTAGATTTCTAAATATCCTCTAACATTATCTAACACAAAAAGGGCTAAAAACCAAGTCTTGGGTTTTATTTATCTTTCAAAAAAATACTAATAAAAAAATCGAGTAAGAAATTTTGGAAAAAAGAAGAAGATTATTTAACTTTAATTTTTTTTTAACTATCTAGTCAAATAGTTTCCTTTTCAAACTATGTAGCAAAATACTCATGTTTTGGATCTCGATATTGCTGATGTTGAGTTCTATACATATTTTGTCACTTAATTTTTTTTGGAAAATTTTGCATATAATTTGACATTAGAAATGTCAAATTTCACTTAAAAATATGCATAGAACTTAACATTGCTAATTTCGAGTTCCACAAAATCGAATTCTAGAACAAGGGTATGTTGTTATATAGTTTGAAAAGAGGGTTGTTTGACTACATAATTCAAAAACTAAGGCAAAATAGCCATTTCTCCCAGAAATTTTGTGCCAACTCTGTCACAGAATTTCAAATCTTTCCTCAATTTTCTAACATGTACTTTAATTTAATCAATAATTGAGATAAATAAGAGATAAATACAGTATTGGGGAGTTTGAAATTGATCCAAATATGATAACCAAAGCTCATACCATCTATGCATAGAAGGGATGTCCTCTGCTTTAAAGCACAATGGTGCATTGAGGTTTTGAGAAGAGCCATTAGGTGACCACTACTCTTCACTATTAGTCACATCACTCTCCCATCAAAAGCCATGAAATTTAGTGCTCTCAAAGCCTTAAATCCTAATGTGTATGACTAAATTTCAAGTTTGAAATAAATCAAACAAGTAAAATAGTTTCACAAATGTAAATTTGTATCGATGAATGTGCAGTACAATTCTCTAAAATTACAAAAGAGTGATCCTCTGATTTAATCTCCTTGAAAGACTTGTTAACTGGAATTGTAGTAATGTGATTTTGATTCGAACACCAAATATACTTCAATTTGGCTGAAGAATGGATCAAACACCTTTGAAATGGAATTACAATGAATCTCTGCCTATGAACTTGTTAGAAATTCTTTGTTCTTTGTATGTTCTTCGTGTTCTTCATCTTTGAAGGTTTGTGGGTTTGTGGTGGAAGTTCTTCGGGGCTTTATAGGCTTGAATCCATAGAGCTTCACCGATTTGTGGTTTCTTGAAGTTTCTGGAGACTTTTGAGCTTAATTCCAGTGAACTTTAAGATCTAGGAAAACTATTTGGATGATTTCTCTTCAAATGTTCTTCATATTCGAAGGTTGAAGTTCATGGAGGCTTTAGTTCTTGATTCTAGCAAAATTTCTATACTTTTGAATCTTCTTTGATGTTGTTTGTGGCATGGATGCCTTGGTGTGGCTTCCAAGATGTCTTCAAAGATCTCTTGGTGCGTGTTCCAAGATGTCTTGGTGTGTAGAAATGCCTTAAGAAGGATTCTATTTATAGGAGTTTGGGGGGTGGGTGAGCGACACATAGCGAAGTCTAATTAGTGACACATGTCATAGCTTGATTGGAAGAGCTTTAAGACTTTTCCTCCAAGACACATGGCATCATTTGATTGGCTGAAATGTCTTAATTTTCAAGATGACACATATCAGCAATCAATTGGATTGCTTATGTCATTACTTACACGCGTCGATGTGTGGCCTAAGTTATTGCTTTCACGCGCTGATGTGTGACTGGTTTTTACATGCATTTTAAGCTTTTATTTCAATGACACTTGGCAAATCTCTGTTGGTTTCTGAATAGTGATAGGGGAAACTAGTAGCAATACGTGGCACTTTGTAATTGGCCATACTTTGTGGACTTGGTAGTATGATGTGTTAGGTTGTGATAGATCGAAAATTTTCCCTCTCTACACCTAAATTGTAGTCGATAGGATCATTAAACCAAATTCTTGCCTTCAACAATCAAATAATCAACAACAAGCTGATATTCAGTGCAAATTTTATTAAGATCAAGAAGGATATATTTGTGGATATATATAAGGAAAAAGGTGTTGTCCCTATATTATTATTATTATTTTTTTTTAAGGGATGAACATGCTAGCCTTATACTAGGTTTTCCATATGCTCACATGATGTTAAGATGATGATCAAATCAAATTTTCATTTTTTTTATTATAACATATTCTTTTCTTGTTTGTGATATGTTTGGATGCTATAATTTGTTCGTATGACATGAGTTTATAGCCATATGTTTTAGAAGATCGATATTAATTTGGAGAAATTGGTACCTAACACCTTCCATTCCTTAACAAAAGCTCTAAAGTTAGATTATTGGTTCTTGACTAAGCTTTATCTAAGTAATTGTCATTTTATAGAAAATAACTAGTGAAAGCACATTATTGCAAATAACTAGAGCTTGTTTAGACCCCCAATTTTAATTACAGCTTGATTAATTTTATGCTTAACACAGTTAATGCGGAATATACGTGATTAGCAAATTAATCAATCAAAGCATTCAACAATTGCATGGGTGAACAAATAAGAGCAATGTTAAAATGGAAAGGGTAATGGGTGAAAGAATGGCAAACTCAAGATAATACGACAATGTGTTATCGAAGAGGAAAACTGAAGAACTCAGTGTAAAAACCTTTTTGCGGCCCACCAAGCCGAAATGATCTACTAGTGAATAAGTTGGAGCATTAGGATACCAAAAAGACCCTCCAAGTCTAATCTACCTAAAGTACTTAAGCCCTCCAAGCTCTAGCTACCAATGGACTTCTTGGAGTTTTATCTTCACTAGCTTCCCGGATCCCGTAATACTGCCTGATTGCATCACCAAGCCTCACTGGTTTATTTTGGCAAAGAACCAATGCTTCCCAAGCTCCAAAACACTCTCTACACTCTGAATAAGTATGGGTTGTGTTTGGGTACAAATATGCTCTCAAGGTATAACAATAGAAGAGGGGAAGGAGAAGAGACTACAAGGATTTCTCTCTTGAGGATGTGTAGCTCTCTCTAACAAGGTGGGTGTTGTAGAAACCCCACAAAATTCCTTGTGGAACTTGACTCTTCAGCTTCCAGCATGTGCTCTTTATGTGACCTTCACGGGTTGCACCACTTGCGAGCCAAGTCATGAGATCAACTTCTTGAGCAAATCTTCACCACTTAAGACTAAACTCATTACAATTAAATCCCAAAAAATACAAGGAAATAAATTAATGAAATTACAACACTTTTTGTCATGGAATAAAGCCAACATAAATGTTATATGAAAAACCAAATGTTTTGAAAGATCAATATACCCCTCAACCATATGTTTGGTAGAGAAAGGTAAATTAGTCTTTCAATACTAAATTTTGTTAGATTTAACACCAAAACAAATAGTAGGGGGGACATTAAATAGAATTATAACTTTGGAGGGTCAATCGTGCATTTTGATAGTTGATAGAGTCACATGTAATCAGAGTGATAGTTTAGGATGAAAAACTATAATTTTCCCAATTGTTACATAGCCTAACCTGCTCACTCAAGTATTTTGAGGTCACAATTTTTCACAATGAGCACTTACTTTTCCTCTTTGCCATATTACGTCATCTTTTAGCAAACAAAGATTGAAGACATGAGTATAGTAGTCAAAGGCTTAATACACCATGGTTTAACTTTAAAGTTCATGGAACATCAAATTTCTTATTAGAAATCACTTCAAAAGGATCAATCTAGCTTATAATCTCCTCATTATCTAAAAAAAAAAAAAAAAGAAGAGAAAATTTGAGTAAAGGAAAAGCAACTTTTGGTCAGAGACAAAGAAAACAAGGTGTAACACTTCAAGGCAGCAAAATTTTCAAGAAAATCTTTACCCACAAAAAATAAATATGTTTTGTCACTTCAAGCTATAATTAATGGTCCAAGCAAATGACATTTCATGGGATGGTTTAGAAGGAAAAAACTATGTTCCACTAACTTACTAGTATTCAATAAAAAGGCAATACACATGTTTTTCTTATGAAGAGTTGTTCCCCCTTGTCTAGTCAAAATTTATCGTCTTCCTTGAAACCTCATGCTTTCCCTTTATGAGTCCCTTTGTTGATAGTTCCCAGACCTAGTGCTGATAGGGGATCTTGGGTCACTAGGAGGGATGTGTAGATGTTGGTTAGATTGGGCTTGGCTCACCACAACCCACTTGGGCTGTTATATGAACCAATTTGTGCAAAAGACAAATGAACTCCACAACACATATATGTATATTGGCCGAGCAAATAATGAAGGAAGAACAAATACACAATATAAAGTAAACAATGGTGATTATGAATGCCTCGATGAAGGTTATATATTTATTTGATTAAGTCAAGTGTTAGAGTACATTAGGTCCCACCCTCTGAGGATACTTCACAAGGCCCAATGAGCCTTAAAGGTCATAGACTTGACTTGTCTCCTTTCGGGTTCTCAAGACTTGTGAAATTTAAATCCCTTGAATCTGAATGGCTCCTCCAATATTTGGATAACGGACCTTCTATAATGCCTTTTTCCTCTCAACCTAAAAGTTCAAGAAAACTTAAAACCCTCTTCTTGTATTTCTCTCCCGGTTACTTGTTTTTTTGTTTTCTTTTTTTGTTTTTTGTTTTTTGTTTTTTGAATCATCCTTTTGTCTTCCTAGCCTCTCCCTTTTATACTATTCTTGGAGGGCCCTTTAAATTACTATTCTCTCCCCTTGTTCTCCTAGGTACCAGAGCCAATCCCCTTTGTCTGAAACGTTGGAGGTTGGCCTTTCCTTATTTCTTCTTATTTTGCTATTCTAGCAACTCGTACTTGAAAGTTCATTCACTGACTTTTAAGGTCACTACTCCCGAGAATCCACTATTATCAATCACAAGCGGTTACAAGTAAAAGGAATCCCAGTACCCAATACCAACTTATAAATGAACCCTTACCCCAATACACAATTGGACTTGTATTGTAGCGGTAATCTCTCTGTTCAATGCACGAATCCTAGTACGTGACTAACTAATGATGCATGAATCCCAGTACGTGACTAACACACCAACTTAAGGAAAATGTTGGCTGCAAAGTTCTTCAGTTCATCCAACAATGAAGATCAGGAAGCTCTTTGGTCACAAAACCCTTGGTGTAAAGACGCAGTAACTTCTACAGAAAATATGATGAACTAGAGCAAATTTTGTCTCCGGTCACAATATGCATGGATTATTCTTTTGCAACACCTTGCATCCTTGTGACGGCTCTTAAAATAATCCTTATATATATGTCTTGGGTTGTGAGAAAAGAAACCCTACACAAATACTCAAGGGTATGCATGTAATTGGATCTAGAAAACCTGATTTCTTAATTCTCGATAGATATAGCTTGTGTCGAGCTTTAACAGTAATTCTCGATAGAAAGGATTTTGTTGAGACTTTTGTCGAGCTTTAATGAACAACACATTCTTTACTTGTTTCTTAGTCAGATTTGCATGGCTTCAATACTAAACCTAAACACTTGTTTCTTGAAGTACTAAACCTATCTTAGATCTACCTAATTACAAGTAAAGTGCGTTTTGTCAAAAAATTAGCCAATTACATAAATATGTCTCTAACAATCTCCTTCTTTGGTAATCCGTGACAAAATCACAACAAACAAATGAATCATGAGAGAAGTCTTAAAACAATGAACTCATAATCACTAGTTGAAATACAAAAATAAATCTAACCCTAACATAAACTCTTGAAAAACTTTACAAGAAGAAAGTTCATAGTATGGTAGACTTTCACAACCTGTCTTTCTGAAACACTTAAACAAAACTCATCAAGGCATCATGTGTGAAATAGAAATAAAGTTGTGTACATAAAGAAACATGTGTATAAAGAGAGAAATGAAACAACAAATATAGAGATAGGTGAAGAAACACATACATCATCATATATATGAAAAGACAAAATACATTGTATGTTAATAAATGATCACAAGACCAATATAAATGAGGCTAAAGTAAAGAAAAGAAAAGAAAAGTAAATGTAAACCTCACTACATCCCTCAAGATGTATAAACACTCCCCCTTAACAAAAATGTCCTATACTAACTCTCCCCTAAGTACAAGACTATGCTTAAACCCAAAACTACTCCCCCTTGTTATTACGAATGACAAAGGGTAAGTCCTTGAGAGAGTTATAGTGAGACAATGGAGTAAGAGTAAATGCCATCACCATGTTAAGGAACCTCAAACCTTTTGCAAAGCCCGAGCATGGGGTGTATTGCTTCCCACCCCATATGGAAGGTATCTCACAAAAGTGAAACAGAAGCTCGTCTTTGGACACAGTTCGAAGATGCTTACAACAGGGATAGTTAGGATGCACTACCCTCGAAATATGTAGTATCTCGGATATAAGATCTGAGGTAACTATGATACGTGTACCTTGAAATGTAGTGGCAAACTGAGGTACAGAGGTGTCAATATTGTGTATATTGGAGTAGAACTCCTGTATAAACACGATGGGACACCTCAAGGGACTCTCAAGTAGAGATTCCCAGACTCAAGTTCGAATGACGGCAGCAAGAGGAGTGTTGGAAAAGTCCAACAGAATAACATGGTGCTCCGGATGAACACCACGTTTTTGAAAGTTCTCCAAGAAGTCCTTTCAGGCCTTCTCATCATGAAACCGAATGTAGAGAGGAGGGATAGGATTAGAAGAAAAAGACTTGGAACCAAGAGGATTCTGAGTTGGAGTGGATTTACGTGCTTTGGGTGCCACAACGCAATCTATCCGAGAGAGAGAGATAGAGACAAAACAAAACTCAATCACAACCAAAAATAAAGAAGAGAAAAGAAAAGACGTATGCATGAAAAATGCATGAACATGTGACGTGCAAAATTTAAAGACATCATGGACAGAACCCAATCAAAACCTACCAACACACAAACAACAATAATAAAACACCCATCTAAAATGCATGAAATGTTGTTAAAATGCAATGAGAATGCAATGCATGAGCATATAACATCAAATCAACAACACCCAACCCAACAATTTCACAAAAATCTCAAAAACCCAAAAACCTAGGTCTAAAAAGTGCATGAATGCATGAAAATGAAGGTTTAAGAACACATATCGAAGGATTAAGGTTTGGTCTAGGCTGAAAATCATAAGGGTAGAAGGTTTTGAGTGAAAGAAAAATGTTTGGGAGGAGAGAAAAGAAATTTTGTCGAGAGAGAGAAGTGGAAAATGAGATCAAATTTGTACTCATCCTATATATAGAAATTGCAGCTCGATGGATCGAAGTATCTATCGAGCACTAAATCTCGATAGAAATGAATCTATCGAGGTGCTGTTGAGGATTTGTCAACGGCAAAAACACCTCGATGGATCGAGATTCTGTTGAGAATCTATCAGCCAGACAGAACGTTTAGAAAATTAGCTCAATGGATCAAAGAAGCTATTGAGAGTTTGTCGAGAAGAAACCTAGAAATCTCAATGGATCGAAATTCCATTAAAATCTATCGAGAAAAGGAGAAAGAAGGGCTCGATAAAAGAGAATTCTTTTGAGGATTTGTCAAGAAGCTATCGAGCTAGAAGAAAATAGTTTTTTCAAGAAGGGAAAAACATATAGAGATGAATGCAACGAGCAAGCTACTTAAAGAAAATTTCCATACGTCTCCTGACATTTTTAAGGGGTTGTTTGGTGGTTCGACTAATGGCTACTCCATCATATTTTATTAGGCTAATCTAAGGGGAGTGGAGACCAAATTGATTGAATTGTTTGATCAGAAGGGTCATCTGAACTAGCGTTCCCCCAGAGAATTTGAAGTTGGCTTCACTCATGACTCTGTATTATCATCCTTCTTGAGTTCCCCAAGACATACATTTGAGCTTCGTCAGGGAGATGAGAATAGCATGGCTTACCTGGCTTCCATATGCCTTGTGTGGCTTTTGGTTCCTTCATCTTATGGCCCATAGTACACCCATTATCCTGAACACTAGGTCCTCAGACAGTTTGGCTTTGATTAGGACGTTCCTTTAGTCTTCAAAAAGGTTGTCCCTCCTAATCCATCTTAGATCCATTCTTGAGACTTCGTGCTTTGCTTACTAGTCCTAGAGGAGTCCCTAGGTCACCATACCAAGTTTTCAGAAGGCGGCCTATGGGTCCAACAGTTTCTACAGTTATTGAAGGAGGATCTAGAAGTCTTTCATGGATTATGTGGGTTTAGGGACAGTGGGGGAGGTTCCTCATGCTGTGCTCTTTTCAACTCCTTCATCCAACAAGTGCTTATCCTTTCCTACTCCTGACATAGTTTCAAGTGCCTTGAATGGGAGGGTTGGATTTGTTGAATGACATCAATCTAGAGGCAATTGGATATTATGCGAGTGATTTTCCTCCTTGGCCTAAGTCTACTATGATAGTTGGTTCCTTCCCAGGGGTTCCCATCAAAAAAGGGATGGCAAAGGAAATTGGTTCAGCAATTCCACAATGCAAGAGGAAGGAGAAAAAAGGTAACAAAGGCACCATGCAAAAGGATGAAGGTGAGAAGAATGCTAACAAGATAGAGACTAGTCAAGGAACTAAGAAAAAGAAAGTTTCTGCTTTCTCAAAGCAAACCTTCATTTCCCAGGGATCCAGGGAAGAGGCTCCTGTTATTGTTGAGGCAGGATCCCAGGGTAAGGAGGTCATTCATCCCCCTCCTCCCAAGATCAGGATTAAGACCAAGGTAGAGATTCCTAAGCTCCAGACCCTTATTGGTTCCTCGAAGGGGACCACCGCAATAGCTGTTTCTTCGCTAGCCCAAGGTTCTTTGGGATCCCTTTCTGTGATCCCTTATTTTCCTGAGGGACCTTCTGGGCAAACCCGTAGTAAGCAGAAGAGAGATGTTGATTCTGTAGAGAGAGACAAAGAAGGGCAATCCATTCCCCTTTCTCTTACTTTTTCTTTTTGTTGTTTTATTTTTCCCTTCTTTTTTTCCCACTGTCTATCTCTATATTCATATATCTGTGGGTTACTTTTGCAATCAAAATGCAAAGTTAATCATCAGAGAATGAAAGGTTTCTTTTCAACTGATGAGGTGGTATTATTTTTTTCAATATTCCTTAATTTTCTAGACCTTTTGTTAAATTCTTTTACTTCCTGCTTCAAGTGGAAATTTCCCTTCCTCCTTTTAGGGATGTGATTCCAGAGGAAACATCCAAAGATCAACCTCCTACTGGTCTTGATGCAGGTGAGGAGATTGTAGGTGAGTTTACACAGGTCCCTGACCCTGTTAATGGAGCGACCAAGGAACCCACCAAGGTTGTGGAAGAAGGTATGATTCCTTCTAAGGGAACAGGTATGTCTTGCCTTCTCCTTTCCTTCTTTTTTATTGGTGTACCCTGTGCTTACTGTCTTTTTCGAAATTCCTTCTATCATAGGCCAAGTTAGCCCCTAAGTTATTCTCGAAAGTGAAATTACAAATTTGACCTTAAAGGCAGAAACTCCTCAAGGTGTACTAGCTTTTAGTGACCCTTCCTCTACCGCTGGTCCTAGCATGGTTATTCTTGCTTTTCAACTTTGTCACTTTTCACGAACTCCAATTTTACTAATGGTTCATTCGTAGATTCTACCAAGGACCTAGGGGAGAAAATGAAAGAGCTCCAGAAGATAATGAAGGCAGTATCCTCAGTCTAGGGAAAGTCTTCCTCACATGTGCTTAGTGAAATTGGTAATTGCCTTCTCCCATTTTCTTACTTCCCCTTAGTCTTTTATTCCTACCCTTTATTCCTGATAACCCAATGCAGGTCCTAAAAGGATTCAAGAGTAGCAGTAGATGACCCATTGAGAGTCAGGGAATATCAAGAAATGCCTTCGGCCCATGGAAGCCTACCTTTGGATATTATCAGTGAGATTGGTATTCTTCCCTCTCTCTTTTATTTTCTTGCTTTACATGCCTTTTCTTATTAACAGTTCCCCAGTCTCTTCAGGTACTGAAGTGAGGGCTAAGGAGCCTAAGACCACAGTTGTTGAAGAAGTCCAGGAAGATTCAACAGTACCCACTCAAGCCACTAGAGTTCAAACCAAGATCCTTTAGAGTGATCTGGGACTTGCAGACCTTTCACTCCCTCAAGAGAATGACAAAGTGATGGAGGAGCCCAAAGATACTGTCGTTGTGGATCCTAGTGCTGGGCTCCCAGATTATTTGACTCGTTTTGATATGTTAGAGTTCAACAACCTCCCTGTGAGTCACTTCTATTGTTTTGAGGTATTTTTCTCCAGCTTCCTTTGCTTTTCCATACCTGCTAAAGGTTTGCCACTACTTGAGGAGCTGTTCAGGGTTCGCGAGGACTTTACTGTCAGGTTTAAAGGCGGTATTTTCTTAGGGAACATCCTTTTGGAGTTACTTTGTGTTATCCTAGTTTCCCTGAAGAATGCTTCAATTGATTCCTTGTCAGAGGAGAAAATCCTTGAATGGAGGGGGGTCATGCAAGACTTAGTGGAGGCAAAGTTTGATTTAACCTTCCTATTGGATTACCTCCAATCAGTGGCCCTTGTATTTTTTCAGAAGAAAGCCACCAAGGACCTTGATGTTGAGATTACTCTTGCCAGGGAAGCTTTGGCCCATGCCCAAGAAGCATTACAAAATTTGGAAGCTTGCAAGGAGCTATCCCTTTCAACCATAGCCACCTCTTCTTCTCTTGAAATTCCTCAAGAGGGGTCACTATTTGCCGGTCTTTTGTCTTAGCTGCTTCATGGGCAATTTGACCTTGCAGCTTAGTGTTTTATTTATGACCAACTACTAGGTCATGCTTCCTTTTCAGTGACCAAGTTCCTTGGTCTTGTATTTATAAACTTTTTCTTTTGACTAGTTCCTTGGTCTTTGAACTTTGATGTATTACCTCTTAAGGTTTTATTACTTTTTTTTTTTTTTTCTTTTGACCAATTCCTCGGTCTTTTGTATGGTTCCAATGAACTTCAATGTATTCGGTCTCTAAGGTTTTATTTGAGTTTTCTTATATTGTACATATTTATGCATGCATTTATTTATTTTAATGTATTTTGGTTTTGTTACTTATCTACTTCAAATAATCATAAGCAGATATCAAATTTTGAATAATATCATGATTTCTTCATTTTTTCAAAGACTTTTCTGAAATACATCATGGTAGCCAAAATGATTTAAGAACCTATTTGCTAAAAGGTAAGCCTACTCTAGACATAGAGTGGTTCCTTCATTCAGGTCATCAAACAAAGGAGTACTATGCCCATAAGGCTTATTCAAATAAGACACTTGATAAAATAAAGGAAAAGAGATGACAAAAGGTAAGGTAATACTTGGAGACCTCAGGTGTAGTACTATTTCAACCATTTTCCATTTATGAGATTTGTCAGGGAGCTCTCATCCATCATTAGCAAGTGATAGTACCCACTATCATGGGCTTCTCTAATGATGTAGGGACCTTCCCATTTTGGGGTAAACTTCGAAGGTCATGGGATGTTTCTTCTCACATGCTCTACTGCTTTTAATGCTAATTGCCCTTGCGTGAAGATCCTTGAGTGGACAGTCTGTTCATATGTCTTAGGCAATTTCTACTGATACCTCTGACTCTGTCTTCTTGCTAGCTCCTTTTTTTCTTCTAGGCTTTCTAGGTCTGCTACTCGCTCCCCAGCATGCACGCTATCTGCATCTCCTTGAATCTCTTCTAACATTATTCTGGGTGTGGGAATTGCCAATTCTACTGGCTTACGACCTCTATCCCATAGACAAGAGAGAATAGTGACAATCTTGTAGCTGTCTTCAGGGAGCTCCTATATGCCCATTGTACATCCATTAATTAGGACCTCCACTTTCCTTTATATTCGTGCTTCATCTTCTTCAAAATTTTAAGTATGACCTGATTAGTTGCCTTAGCTAGGTCATTCCCTTGAGGATAGTATAGAGTGGATCTCCTATGCTTAATGTGATATTTCTCCAGTAGATTTTTCATATCCTTATTCAGAAATGGAGTCCCATTTTCAGTAATCAGCCTTCTGGGGATTTCGAACTGTGTAATGATGTACTTGTAAATGAAATTGGAGACCACTGCCTCGGTGGCCTTCTTTAGAGGGAGTGCCTCCACCCGTTTGGTGAAGTGTTCAGTCACTAGAATCCATATGTGGCCATTTGAAGGGGGGTTAATGGGTTCTATAAGATCCAGCACCCAGGTGCAGAAGGGTCATGGAGTAGTCATGTCCTGTAGCACGTTTGGATGAATGTGTATGGAGTCTCCTAACACTTGACATTCACGGTAGGTCTTAGCAAGTTCCTTAGAGTCTTTCTTCATTGTGGGCTAATAGTACCCTAATGCTAAAAATTGCTTGTGAAGCCTTCTCTTCCTTGGATGATTCCTACACTCTCTTGAATGAACTTCCTTGACTACATCCTTAGATTCTCTAGGTCCCAGGCACCTCAAAGGATCTCCATTGTATCCTTTCTTAATCAGAAATCCATTTTGCAAAAAATCGTGAGGCCAATTTCTTCAATTGATAGGCAACCTTCCTATTAGCTAGCAGAGTTCCTTGGGTCAAGTATTCAACAAATAGGGTCCTTCAATCCTCTGTCACAAACACAACTTAAATTTCTTCCTTGTCCATTGAAAGTTGACAAATTTGGCACTTTTCTTGTAGTGTGGCAACATCTTTGCTTATGCTAGGACAATAGTATCCCATGTATTGGATTCTCCCATACAGGCTGACTTTTTCTATGATCCCACAGGTTTAGTCATGGTGCTCCTCCAGTTTTTGCTTCCCTTCTCTCTCGCTAACACATCTTGACAAGATCCCTCTTGGCAACCTTTGATACAATTCTCCTTCTATCAAAGTATAGTCCTTCAAATCCTTGATACTCCCACCGTGTTCAGACTTCTCCATCTTTTCCTTTATCAAATTCCTCAAATCTTCTTTGTCAAGTTCTTCTAGAAACATCTTCTTGACAGTCTCCATAATAGAGTTTTGCTGCTTGCTGATTCTTACCAAGGTATTTTCTTTTTCAAAAGGGACCTGGGACCCTAAGGTAACTAGTGCATTAGCGAACCAATTTTCACTCTTTTAAGTATATTATACACTAAAGGTTAGAAATTTTTTTCCATCTTCTGTGCCCAAGTACGATAGGATGCTAGACTTGGTTCCCTCAAGGAAAAATCTCCTTTGACTTGGGAGATTACAAGGTTAGAATCTCCCAGTACTCTTATACACTTGATTCTCATGCCAAGGGCTATGGCTAACCCTCTTAGATGAACTTCATACTCAGTGACGTTATTTGAAAAGGGGAATTCAAGTTTGAAGGAAAGTTGTATTGTTCCTCAATCTTCACAATTTAGCACAATCTCTATCCTGTTTGAAGTAGCTGTTGCTAACCCATCAAACCTCATAGTCCATTTTCTTCCAATGAGCTCCACCATTACTACTTCTTTAGGAATCTCCTCACTTAATGGGCAGTCCTCTTCTCTTGGGAACTGAGCCAATAAATCTACTATAGCTTGGCTTTTGACAGCCTTGGGGGTCTTTAGACCTATGTCATATTAAGAATGCAATAACAACCACTGGGCCACTCTTCCAGACAGCAAGAGCTGATGAAGGAGGGCTTTTATTGGATAAAATCTTGTTACCAATAGGATTTGGTGAGTTGAAAAGTAGTGTTTCAATCGTTGAGATGCATAGATGACTACCAGACATGCCATCTCTATCTTGGGATTTCTTGTTTCTGTGTCCTTCAAGGCCTTGCTCACATAGCAGATGGGTTGTTTGTTTCCCTTGTCATCCTCCTGGGTCAACAATGCTCCAATTGCCTAGGGACTAGATGCCAGGTACAACAATAGGGGTTTGCCACGGACTGGTGCCTACAAGGTAGGCAGATGACCTATGATTTGTTGAAGTCTCTAAAAGGCATTTTGTTGCTCATCTCCCTATACGAAAGCACACCCTTTTCCCAATAGTTTGGATAGTCCACTGGTGACCAAGGCTAGTCCTAGTATGAACCACCTGATGTAGGAGACCCTTCCCAAGAAGTTCTTGAGTTCCTTAGGTGTGGTAGGTCTCTTTATGGTTGATATGGCCCTGGCCTTAGCTTGATCTACACTTATCCCTCTGTGATGTACCAAAAAACTAAGGAATTTTCCCATAGGCACCCCAAAGGCACATTTCAAAAGGTTCATCCATAGCTTGTACATCTTGCATCATTCAAAGACTCGTTCAAGGACCTTGAAGTGTCCTTCCTTGATTTTTGATTTTACAATGATATCATCCATGTAGCCTTCCATCTCCCAGTGCATCATGTCATAGAAAATGACTGTTATGGTACGCTGATATGTAGCCCCTACATTCTTGAGACCAAACGACATTACGATATAGTAAAAGTTTCCGATCGAGGTCCTGAATGCTATTTTTTTTTTTGCATCCTTAGTTGCCATACGGATCTGATTGTATCCACTGTACCCATCCATAAAAGAGAACATAGTGTTCACAGCAGCTAAATCTATGAGGAGATCAATGTTAGGCAACGAAAATTCATCCTTTGGATATGGTTTATTTAAATTGTGAAATCTATACAACATCTGATTTGACCATGCATCTTCTTCATAGGAACTATATTAGAAAGCCATTGGAGGTATTGAATAGGTTTAATGGACCTTGCTGCCAACAGTTTCTTAACTTTTTGGGTAATCTAAACTTCTACTTTGGTATGAAAGACTCTGGCCAATTGGATCACGAGCTTAGTTCCTATATCAACATTGAGGGAGTGGACCACTAGTCTGGCATCCAGCTCAGGCATTTCCTCATATGTCCATACAAATACATCTTCTTACTTCTTTAATAGTCCCACCAGTTGTTCCTTTTCTTGTACAGATAATTGACTGCTGATGAGGATAGGACTCGGGTTCTCTAGGTCAGCCCCCAAGTTTACCTCTTCTAGTTTCTCCTTTAGTAGGATTTGTGCCTCTCTTTCCATAGCCCTAGATTCCTCCACAATCTCTTCCTTGGCTATCATGCAAGGTGGTGGTCTAGCACCCTCCTGTGGACTGCATTCAGGTCCTGCGTACCTTCATAAGTGATATACTGCTCTTCCTTCAAGCTTCTGAATAATCACTCATTGCTAGGACTCAGATGAGCTTGCTTCCTCTTTCTTCTGTCTTTTTCTATCAAGGAGTTTCCTCAGGTCATGGTTATTACTCTCCTCATCTTCTTCTTCCTTTAAGATGGGAGCCCCTAGGGTCTTGGAGATAGGACCGTACACACAATTTTTGTAAAAGATAAATCACACAATCACGAAATAATGTAACAAATTATCAATTTATATTGATTTGTTATGTGTGAGTACAATCCTCTATGTGACCCTTTACAAATGAAAGAATACAATAAACTCCTTTGATTCAATCTCCAAGAAACTTTACGATCTGAAAGGCTGTGAAGCTTGATCTTGAATCGTGCCTTAATGTCTCCAAGTTGAATGAGTAGTTGAACGTACTTGATTTGATGCGAGGGCCGTTGGCTTGATCTCGATTTAAATTGAAGCAAAATCCCTACTTTGATTTGAAAAAGTAGGAATGAGCTTGATTTTTGAGGGAGCAAGGGTGCTATTTTGGACTTAGAGATGACTCTCTATTTTGGCAGAGTATTAGTAGGGTTTTTCTCTCTAATTTTCTATCATCTTTTTCTCATATAAGAAGCCTCTATTTATAGGCAACTCAATAGCATCTGATTTGGATTTTTCTCTTAGCATTTATTGAGAGTTAATTATGAATTTAAGTTGGTCTTCCATTTAAAGAGCTTTCCATATAAGTCTTTTATTCTGATGTTGCCACATGTCTTTCTTCATTTGATGTTGTCACGTGGCTTGATTTCATTTGCTGATCATCTACGTCATCAACTGGAGATTAATTTGATCACAAATATTTGATTATGAATAATCGGACAGTTGTGAATACATCATAAAATTTTGATGTCTACAAAGACATTCTTCAGTTGGAGCCTACTCATCATTGAACATGGTTTCTACAAAGTTCACTTCATTCTGGTTGAAGGGACTAGGATTGGTAGTGATCCTTATAGGCTTCTCGTTTAGTCTCCCTTTCACGCACTGATGATACGTTGAAGGGATCAAGCGATATTTGTGAAGCTATGGTCGGCCCAATAGGACATGGTAAGAAACCTTAGCATTAATCACGTGAAACCGAGTCAAAGCTACTATGAGGCCTACCCTTAAAGCCAATTGCATGTACCCTTCAGTGAATTCCTCTGCACCTCAAAATCCTGTATCTCCATGGGTGTCCCCAAAATCCTCTTGCTAGCCATTCCTAGAGCCTCAAGAATACTCAGGGTAATGAGGTTGAGAGAAGCTCTTTGTCTACTAGTGCTCTCCTGATCTAGACACCATTTATGGTGGCTATTAGGTAAAGTGGCCTTCGATGATCTAGGTACTTAACTTCCATATCTTCATCTGTGAATGTTATTGTGTTAGTGGTTTCTAGGAAGGCTCTGCTTGCATGAGTTTCTGTCGCAAAACACTCTACTTTTGCATTTACTGCTATATTCATAAGGGATTCTGTGGCGAGCCTCCTTTCTTTTAGTTCAAATCCTAGCTAATTGAACAAGGACCTAAACTTCCGATTCCTTTGCAGCGTCCTCACAGTGTTTGGGTGGATGGATTCCCCTGCATTTTCTACCTCTATATCCGCTGGATTTTCGTGAATTACAATATGTATACATATGTATAACAATATATACAACACAACAGAATTAGCAATCATACACACTCAAACACTTGAAAGCATTTGAGAGATTGAGAGGTGTTCTTCTAGTGGATCTTTGGACTTCAACATCTTGTGCAGAGGTTGTTCAATCCAAACAACAATGTTGGGTTGTTGTATCCTGATAGGGAATATTTTTAGCATCCAAAAATTTATCTAACGCATTAAAGTCGTTAGGCCTCCTTGGGCTAGTTAGGGCTAAAAGCATCGTCAAGGAATAAGGGATCATCAGGCCTCCCATGCATCTGATGACCCCTAGAGCAACAGTCAGACACTTACCCGTCCAGTACACCATGGTGACTGATGAATCTACCCTGACGAATGATTCTTCATACTTAAGTATACCCATATGGAAAAAAACGCTATGCCCAAAGATCCTTATACATATTTGTACCCTCAAAAATTGGGAAGTTAAGTCTGAGAATCTTAGAGCATTAACTTCATATACTCGCTATAAGGAAAGAGCCTATATTCATGGCATCTTGGTCATCTCTATATCACTATATAAGCACCAAGCCCCCTCTTCTCCAAGGTACGTAAAATTTCCTAACTCTCATACTTTTAGAGTTATTGTAGATCATTCAGTCAATGACTTAACTTTCAAATGGTCTTTAGCCAAAACTCCACCGGTGCTCTTTGTATGTTTTTCACCTTTCATTCTTCAGGTACCCCCTAGTTACTGTGCATTTGGACAATTCACTCACTAATGATTTTGTGCATCATCATATCCTAAAAGAGACAAAGCAAGAGAAGGTTTGTCAGACTAGTTGTTGATATCGAATTTTGTCCGCTCTCGATTTGCGTGCCGGACCTCAAAAAAATCCAAAAATATTATTTTCTCTCCATGGGGCCACGAGAACATCCAAAATGAAGTGGCGCAACCCGTTCGGACACCGGAGCACATGAAGTGCCTTTTTTAGCTAAAATGACCAAAATGCCTCTGGTCAACTCTTGGGTTGACCGAAAGTCAAACATGGTCAAAATCCCCTCAAAATATCACTTTTCGTAATTTTACATCAAACCCGAGCTTCTCGGAGATTTTTGGCAAGTTTGACCCAGAGCTAATTATTGGCGGGCCCTAAAAACCATAATTTTGATCCAACCTTCAAAACGGGTTGAACCCGACGCCATTGCGAAGATTATCAAATTTTCATTTCAACGACTACTCAAGGGTCAAAATAGGAGTTAAAAAGGTTGAGATAGTATGAAAACCGATTAACGCACCAATCGACGCACCGCTAACTTCCCGGAGCCGTAACTTTTGATTCGACCGTTAGATTTTTGAGTTCCATACCTTTTTAGAAACTGGAATTCAAGATCTTTCCAGGCGTATCAAGACCAGCCCAATTTGAGGAGCTTCAAAGGTGGCGGCCCTACAAGGTGCGCCACCTCGTAAAGCGTGTCGAGGCTATAAAAGGCCCCGGGCATCTCCAGACCAAAAAAAAAAAAAAAAGACTTTCCTGGGTCTTGCTCTCTACCTGGACATGTTTTTCACATTTCCTCTCTCCTCCAAACACATTTCTACTCATAAAAATACCAAAAAAACAAATCAAAGCCTTTTGATTCTTCTCTTCACCAAAAATTCAAGGTATAGTTCTTATACCCAACCTTCTTTCCTTTGGTTCTACACCTTAGATTTTAGGTTTAAGGGGTATGGATGTAGCTTTTAGCTACCATCCATGCCCCTTCATCTTCAAAGCTTCATCTAACTTTTATCTTGCTTGCTCTTACTTTAATAACATGATTTATTGTTTTACCTAGCATGTTTCTTGCTTTATCTTGCTTTTTAGCTTTTTTCCATATGCTTTCATGTTTGTAAATGTGTTAGTTACCTCTTCTACATGTTTTATGCTTTATGCCATGCCTTAGATGCTTAGATATTTTCTTTCCCATGTGTTGATATTAGGGTCTACATGCTCACATTCTTGATATAATGTCTTCGGCTATGCCTTGCTTAGATCTACATGTTTGTATGCATGTTCTATGCACCTATGTCTATGTCTATGCTGTCACATGCTTGTATGTTGGATTTATGTTCTTCCACGCTTTTATGCTTACATCCACATGCTTAGATGTACATTCACATGCCTACGTGCATATCTACATGCTTATATGCATAGATCAGTGTATTAACATGCTTAGATCGATGCATTTTACATGCTTTATGCCATCTCTCATGTGCTTGGCGTGCTTTACGCCTTGTTTATGTGCTTAGGCCTAGACTTTGTTTGTCATGTCATGTGCTATTGTAGCCCTTTTGTTCATTTTATCTCATTTTCTTGTGTTTTGGCCTAATGGTTCAGACCCTATCTAGACCCTATGGTTTTTGTCATCGTCCATGTACCATGGCCCATATCAACAGGGTTTGGATCATTCCTATTTGCATGTCTATGCTTGCTTGCTTCTATGCTTTATGCTTGTGTTAGCCTTTCTAGTTCTAGGCTTTGCCATGTTTGGTGCCCTTCTCGGGCTTAACCTTGTATGGTTACATCCGACACCCATGAGGCCTTGTTCGGGCATTTGGGAGGCATCTCCGGATGCCGGGTTGCTCCATGCATACCCTTCCCTTTTCCGCTCCGCGCGATGCTATGCTTACCATGCTTGTTTGTGCCACCTGTTAGCTTTCTATGCCTCTTTACACGCTTGCTTACATGTTCATGCATGAGCCTTGATTGCTAGTGTGTCATCCATACTTCAACACAATGAAGTCATGGACATCCGATCCAAACCTACATTTGTCCCCCCGCGGACACCATCTTTTGTTTGCCTTCTTTCTTGTTTGCTTACTTCCTTGTTTTTTTGCCTTCTAGTTCACTTTCTTATCTTATTGCTTGTCATGTCTCCTACCACATGCTATGCTTGCTTCGCTTGTATGTTTGTTTGCTTTATACCCATTGCGCATTATATATGCATCTCTTTCTTTCCATTTCTTGTCTACTGGTTTCTTGTCTTTGCCTTTGTGTGTACACACATGAAGCGAGGATGCATGAAGCTAGGGCATGGTCTCCCAGGCGCAACCAAAAAGGGCGTGGATGCAAGCATGTAGATATGAGCTAAGCGGCTATGTTTAGTAGATTTAGGGGTCTAACCTCTCCCATTTGGTTATGTACTCTTTTAAACCCCCTTCCTTCCTCCCTCTTTTCTCTCTTAGATAGGTTGTATTAGGTATATCATACCATGTATCATTTGTCCTCATCTCTAGAGTATGGCAACCCCTATTTACTTTTATGCACCTATATTTAGGGCCATGCTCTAGGGATGTAGGCATTTACTTTCCTGCTCTGTGTGCTAACATTATGCATGATGTGTGTGTATATATATATATATATATACCTACTCACCCCTCCCAGTGTGATTGTCACAGTCCATGTCATCTAAAGTAAAGCGATGCCTAATTTTTGCCGCGAAAGTAAGGTGACATGTCGCCGAATTTTCACCGTGGAAATCTAGTATTTGCCTGAATGCCTTAGGAAAACATAGATTGGGACCAAACCCATTAAAAAGCCAAACCTCAAAGCCCCATGCATGCAAAGCCCCGAAAGCCAATGCCAAAATCATGTTTTTTATTGCCAATCTTCGAAAATTAAGGTTTTATCAATATAAAGGACTGTCCTTGAGCAGTTGTGGAGTGCCTAACACCTTCCCCACACGTAACCAAACTTTCGGACTCAAGAATCAAAATTTTTTGCCATCCACATTAGATTAGGAAAAATGCCCTTTTTCTTAGCCTAAGATTGGTAATAAAATCAACTAGAAACAGGTGACCAATCACACCTTAGAAAAACTCAATGATTGGTAGTGACTTCACTTACCTTTGGTAATCACCTAAAATTTGGCCAAGATTCCTGCCACACCTCCAAAGGTAGACCTACCTTCCTCCCCCAAGAGAGAGAGAGAGAGAGCACCCAAAGCTCCGCGTGAACCACACAATTATTGAAAGGGGCCTCCAATGGGCCCCGCGCACATGAGAGCGTCACCATGGCGAGTGGTCGAACGAAGGCCCACGGTTCTCCGTTTTACGCCGGGTGTCAACACCGGTTTTGGGATTTGCCAGAGAGGCCTTGAATTTCCTTAAAGAGAACAAAAGTAGCGCCTTAGTCCAATTGTGTTGTGTTTCTTCAAATAATATTTATTTATTTATTTGTAATTTTTATATTTCTATTGTATTTTTTTATTGTATTACACTGTACAAGAATTCAACTTGTCAAAGGATTCCCTACTTATGTCTCAATCCCGTATATCATTCTACTTGTGTTTTGGATTCCAAGTTGCAACAAGATAGGGGGGGAAAAAAATACTCATATGTATTAGAATTGTGCCACAACACAAGATGGTCAAAATGACCTTGTAAAAGAATTCAACTTGTAAAAGGATTCTCCAACTTTCTTTGGACCCCATATATTATTGGGTAACTAGTTGAGAATTCGTGTGTTGTGCGTGAAATTTTTTTTAAGGTAGTCTTATTATTATTATTATTATTATTATTATTATTATTATTATTATTATTATTATTATTATTCTGCAATTCAGACTAATTTAATGAAGTGTAATGCATTTCATAATCATATCGCAAGGTAAGTTTTTTACTATTGTAAAAGTTTTTATTTAATTTTTGAAACCTTAATTCTACCATAGTTGGTTGACTAATTTGTATAATTCCAAGTCAATCGAATACATTTTGCATGTTACATATAATTTCTCATTTCCTTAAGGAGGGGTATTCACAGTCCCAATGACCCACTCTAATATTTTTGCATGCTTGGTTTTCTGGGGTGCGAAATGTGTTAGTCCCATAAGTCGTATATTGTAGGATTTCCAATCAAGATTTCTAAAAATATACTCCATCTACAATAAACATGCAAAAGCACACACACCAAAATGGGCAAGGGCCTTCTCCTCTCCAAAAAGGAAGCTGCGGCCTAACTCTAATTCTAAAAGAAACTGGGGATCTCTGCCGGATAGAAGATGATAGAGGGCATACGTGTGTCTGAGAAAAATAAAAAATAAATAGTGATTGCCTCACATCAAAGATATGCAGTAATTTCTTGTAGGCAATCCAATAATGACAACATCTCATTCCATTGCTGAGGGTAAGTTAGTCCAACATTTGAGGTGATATATTAATTGATTAATTTTTCTTACCAAAAAAAAAAAGTAACTTGAGAAAATGTTGAAGCTACACAATCTGCAATGTAAGAATATTTTATATGTATTAAGTCAATATCTTTGTTATCCTGCATGTGGTTCTCCCATACTCTTTGAAGAGTGAGCCTTTTTTTTTTTTTTTTTTTGATAAGTTCTCTTTGAAGAGTGAACAGCCATAGAACTTTCTCAATTCTAAAATTCCAGTAAGCGACTGAGCCTGAACATATAAGCCTGCCAGATGCCTTCTTTTCCTCCATAGCTAATATGTGTGAGACTATGACATCGTCTATGTGCACTTATCCAATCGTTAGATTTGGATATTCACCTTTGGCACCTAACAAAAAGCTTGTGGAACTTAATTCACAGGTTAAAAAGGATGTTGAACTTAAAAAAGTAATGTGATTCGTATACAAAAAAAAAAATACTTGATGGCGGTATATAGCATTGATTTGAATTATGAAAGCTACGTATTAGCATCATTATCAGATTTATAATATTGGGTGGAATTGGCCAAATCCAACATGCTATTTTTATTTTACATCTTTTCTTCTTTTGTAGAGGACCACATTTATTATATTGCAGAAAATGCACATGCGAGAATTTAGGCATGGGTTAAAAATCAATCTTGAAGTACTTTTTTCACTTGAAGAGCAAAAAAAAAATAAATGTAACTTTCTAATAATGCTTTAAAATTAACTTGGAAGTATTCAAAATTTTCTAAACAATGTTTTTGTGATCTACCTGCTTTTCATCAATCATGGCTCGTTGTATAATGAGTATACAAACCTCTTTCTACATAACATAAATCTTTCCTCTCAAAGCATCAATATGTTTGAAGTTATTTACTACTAAATTACTTCTATTATATGCATAATAACTCATATTTGTTTGCCTATCCAACACAATACCCCTATTCAACTGCAAGTCAACAAAAATACCTTGAGTTCCCTGTCAGCAAAAATACCTTGAGTTGCAGGAGCATGAATATTGCTTGCAAAATTTCAATTTCTCCTACATGCAAGAATCATCCTTCTTCTCAATCGTGCATAATAAGAAGACTCCATAGTACCTACAAACCATCATTTACTAACCATCATTATAGTAAGAAATCATTTTAAAAAAAAACAGAAAGGATAAAAAATGGGAAAAAAAATTTACAATACAAAATGTAGATTAGGGACAGGAAAATTAATATTTAAAAATATCTCAAAACTATTTATTTCTTTTTTTCAACTTAGGATAATCCAACTTCTGAACTTGCAATTTAACTAAAAATCTATGATCAAATGGTGGATAATATGAACAACCCACACAACCAATAGATAATGTGAGCACTATTTAGCATAACCATTTCATTTTATTTACAATTGAGATTTAGAGATATCTAAAGAAATAATCTAGCTTCTGAACTTGCAATTTAACAGATAATTCATGATCAATTGGTAGATAATATGAACAACCTGCATAACCAATAGATAATATGAGCATTATTTAGTAGAACCATTTCATCTTATTTACAATTGGTATTTAGAGATACCTGAAGAAGTATTTCATAACAGGACTGACATTAGTTCTTGCAAACACTGACATTTGTAGGACAACATTGAAGTTGAAAATATGCCAATTATTTAGAAGGTCATGAACAAAAGCTTGAAACATGTATTACTAAGAATCAGTTTCTCAAAAGAAACTAAATAGTTCTATGTATATGTAAAGGTGAAATATCTGACGTGGATATTAATTACTGTAATTTCAGCTGTTTCAATATTAATAATTTAAACATGTATGATTGAGATTTTGATTCTCAAAAGCAACCGAATAGTTTTATGTATATGTGAAAGTAAAATATTTGATGTGGATATTAATGATTGTTTCAAGTGTTTCAATATTAATATTTTATTTATATAGGACTTTTGATAGTTCAAATATAATATCTTTTGATTTTTTTAAGGACGGTGACAATTGAACAGGTATGAAGAAGTGATTCAGTTAAATGAGGAGAGGAATAGCCAAAGGATAAGGGGAGTGAGAGAGGTTGGCATTATTAAGCTCAAGCTGGGAAATTGTGAAAGACTATTCGGCTTGGGCTCTAAAGTTGAAAGATATATAATACTATTCGGCTTGGGCTTTATGGTAGAGAGCATCAAACGTAAGCTATAAAAGATGGCGATAGAGAACAATTGGAAGATATTTTAATAATCTAAATATTGTTAAGGTAAAATTCAATAACCTACCCTAAGATTTGGGGTAATACCATGCACATCAGTTAAAAATAACTAATTTGGTCCTTAAAAACATACAGAAAGTAACGCTGTTTGTACACTATATATTAAACCATTTTAGTTCAATTTTTTAATTCACCATTTTTTTCTTCTCTCTTTCTTCTTCACACCAAAAAATCTCTCTCTCTCTCAAGCCCAAGCTCACGTTTTAGACTCATCTAAGGACCAACAACTCCACCACCAAAATGGTTTTAAAGCCAATTTACCCCCAAAACTCACGTCATACACTTCCATTTAAAGTTGGTTGGTTAGGTCGAGATCTAGGAGAATGGTGGTGGCTGGGTTGCAAATCGCAATGAGTTGTGGATGGCGGTTGCTAGATCGCAGTGAGTGGGGGCGACAGTTGCAAGGTCATGACCTGGTAGAGCTCATTGTTATGCATATAGGTTTTTTTTTTATTTTTTTTATTTGTGATTTGTTTGGGTTTGAGGTGTGAATCATGTGATGTTTCAAGACGATGGATGGGTAGTGATTGGTGGTGGCGGATAGTAATTGCTAGATAACATGATGCTCGCCAATGTGGGAGTGGGTTTTTTTTTTTTTTTTAATCTTTTTGAGGTAAGATGTTAGGTATTTGATTGGTTAAGTTGATCTATGTTTGATTGTCTTGTGTGATACTAGATCTAATTGGGTTGATCTTGGTTTGATGTAGTGAGAATTTTTTTTGGAATATTCTGTAATTTTTTTTTCCAAATGAGACTGTATGGTTTTGGAGAATGGATACTGGTAGGGGTGTCAATTCAGGTTAGCATGTCAGGTTCAGGTTGTGTCGAAGTCGGGGTATTCAATTAAATGCCTTAACTCAAACCCAACTCATTTACTAATCGTGTCATGGCTTTTCAACCCTAACTTGTCTTATTAATGAAGCGGGTTAACCCGACCCGACTTGACCTGACCCACTTGACGCTCTTAATAAACGGGTCATGTTAGGTTAACATGAATGTGACATAACCCATTTCAACCCGCTTAATATAAAATATAACATCCATATAGAAATAAGTTCTTTATATCTTGAAAGTAATGCATGCACTTCCAGTTTTCAACCCACATTCAAAATAACATAGTTCAACAAAAATATAACATCCATCTAGAAATAAGTTATTTACACTCCAAAAGAAGTATGTACACTTTAATCCAGATTCAAAATAAAATATTTCAACAAAAATATAACATCCACAGAACTCGCTAAATGCTAAGTATCAATATTGAAACAGTTGGGGCAAATAGTAGACTGATCATGACAAGTGTTTATAAAGTTTCAATTTCCAATTATATCACTTGTAAGTTTTTGTAATTACTCACTTTTCTTTTTAAAATTAAAATATAGGCTAGATATAAAAGGTATTTGATAAATTTAAAATAAAATAAATATTTATTTGTTATATGAGTTAAACGGGTTGTGTTAAATGGGTCATTTCAGGTTGACACATATAAATTGGCGTGCCAAATGTGTCTATTGCGGGCCACGTGGGTTGACCTGCTTATAACATGTTTATTATCGTGTCCTTTTCAAGTCGACCGGTTTATGACCCAAACCCCCTAAGGCCTGACCCTAACGCGCAAAACTCGTGTCGTGTTCACAGGTTAGATCGAACATTGACACTCCTAGATACTGGTTTAGTGAGACATATATATATATATATATATATTATTTGGAATATTTCTTAAATAGATAGTTTGTGTATATCTTTTGGATTGGTTTGAACTTGAGAGTGAGTGAGAGAGAAGTGTCTATGTTTGGGCACAAGGAAGAGAGAAAGTGAAAAAATAGAGAATATAAAATGAATTAAAAAATCGTTTGGGAGAGAGTGAACAAACGGCAGGTACACGCCATTTGTGTTTAAAGACCAAATTGGTCATTTTTAAAAAAATTTAGATGTGCTTGGCATTACCCCAAATTGTAGGGTACTATAATTTTCCCATGTATTTAAGGATATGGCTTGTGTCTAGTGCTTTTTTACACTGAACACGCTACAATACAGACATGTGACATGTGTCCGAATTGTAGCATTTCCAGTACAAAAAGGCACTAGACACAAGCTTCACCCTATATTTAATACTATAAAAAAAGAGGAAAAAAACTAGAAAAAAAATATATGAATATGACATAGCGGTTGATGTGGCTCAATTAGAGCGCAGCAACAATAAATGTTATGCTTTAGTTTATATATATGTGTGCGTGTGTGTGTGTGATAATCACATACTCCTTATTATACACTCATCATATACACACTATCACATGACTGAAATTTGTGTTTATAGAACACAATTTCATAATTTTAACTGAAAAGTGTGAAGTCACATTTTCACAATTTCTATTTTAATTATGTTTTAAAAACACGATTTCAAAAGGCAGTGTATAGGAAGTGTGTAATAATATTTTTCGTATATAATTCTGCTTGTCTGTTGGATTCTAAGCTACAACAAGAGAAAAACTATTTCTCATGTATCATATATGTATTATAGTTGTTAGTAGGGGTGCATGGGTCGAGTTGGGTTAGGTTAAGGGAATTTTTCAACCCAACCCACTATGGTGGGTTAAAAAAAATCCAACCCAACCCAATCCAACCCAACCCATCGCAGGGGTTCACCCACATGGATCGAGTTGGGTCGAGTTGAACCCATGGGTTGGAAAATTTTTATTATTATTACTATTATTATTAAATTGAGCAAAAAAATATATCTCACTTGCCACCTGAGTTGATAAACAAAATATACATAAACTAGTATTCTAACTTAGTTATAAACAAAATATATTCAACTGAGTTAATAAACAAAATATACATGAACTAGTATCCCAACTTAGTTATAAACAAAGAAGAGTGGAGTGAGAGAGTGGAAATGGGAGGCAGCAAAGAGTGAAATAAGATTTTTAGAGTTTGCGAAGTAATTGAGTTTTATATAGGAAGAACTGAATAGGGGAAAAAATAAAATAAAAAATTATTAATTATATAATATAGTTTTAAATATATATATATATATATATAATTTAAAATTTAAATATATATGTGGGTCGGGTCGGGTTAGGCGGGTTGTGATTGTTATGACCCAAACCCAACCCACCCACTATTAAAAAAAATTTCATAACCCAACCCAACCCATCCACCCCTAAAACCCGACCCAACCCGACGGATTGGGTCGAGTCAGTTTTGGCGGGTTGGTGGATTGGATGCACACCCCTAGTTGTAAGAGTGTAATAAGATTTCCTTGATATCATTCTATTTGTATATTGGTTTCCAAGCTTCAACAAGAGAAAAACTAATTCTCATGTATCATGTATGTATTACAGTTGCGGCAAAAGAAATAAAAGGTCACAAACCATTTTAATTGAGAGTGATGTTTTCTGAGAGCAAGTTCTTTAGGTGTGTGACAATCATTAACTATCAGGTGGAGAAGTTTTGTGGCAATGAATCTTTGGCAAAGATAAATGAAGGATCTCCTAATCTAATAAAAAGTCCATAAGACTTTACTTAGGAAGGCGAGGAAGCTCATATATATATATATGGGTTGAGTTCAAGTTACACCTAGTGTAACTCTAAGCAATGTTACACCACTCAATATTTTTTAATTGGATGCAAATATTGACAAATCTACCGTTAGATTACATTATCTTCGTATATTCTTCATACTTGCAAAATTTCGAGGTGATCAAAGATTAATAGCCATGTCATCGATCAATTATTAAAATTCAAATTTTTATAGTTTAAAATAATGCATAAAAAATGAATTTATAGAACAAATTGTAAATAGCATCCGATTGATATGAAAATTGGCATGCATGTTAAGAACATATAGAACATGTAATTCAATGGTTGGATATTCAAAATATTAATTAAATAACAAGTTATTGGGTGGTGTAACATTACTTAAAGTTACACTAGGTGTAACTTGAACCTAATCCTATATATATATATATATAACTGAGAGAAAATTCAATTAGATTTTAAATTAGATTTCAATTATTGTCTAATTTTGCACCATATGTCCTATAAAGTTTTTTTGATTTTTGTTCTAGGTGAGTTAATGAGGTGTAAAAGACGAAGGGTCTAATATAAATTTTTTTCTTGAGAAAGAATGGTCCAATATAAATAAATCATCAAAAACTCAATAAACAAAAAAAGAAAAAAAAGAAAGAAGAAACTCGTGTGTATATCTAAAAGAAATTAAAATAAAAAAATAATAGAGAGAGAGAGTATAATTTGAATCTATATATGTGTGTAATTGTAAATTTTTTTTTAATTATACCATTCATATGCACGAAGAGTAATGAAGACTAAGATGAGAGATGTATAGTAACTAGTCTTCACTAATATTCTATGCATTAATTCCCCTCCCCCCCCCCCCCCCCCCCCCCCCCAAAAAAATCAATCCACATTAGTTGCGAGTCTCTGAAATAAGACCTTAAAACTTTACTTAACAATCCATAAAAAAAATAAAAATATAAATAACTTAACCAAAAAAAAAGGACAATTAATTTTGACCCATCCATACAAATATTAATCACTCCCTCACTCACTTTTGAGCTTAAAAATTCAATCACCTACTCACATCTCAATTACTCCAACAGTTTTATATTTTCTTTGGTATTAATGAACATGTCAGTTATGATTATTATTATTATTATTATTACGAAGATACAGAAATAAAATGAGGACATAAAAACAGTAAATGTGGCTCTCTGTTGATGCATATCCAAATTAGGCACCTTACCAAGCGGGCCTAACAAACCAGTGGCAGCTAAGTAGTTGCGGCAATGTGGCTCCAGCTACCCTTTTTTCCCATCAAGAACTTGTTTGGAAGGATTAGTGCATGCTAATGTTGACTGGTAATTCGTAAATGGTAATAACCAAATTTGGTGGATCATGTATGCACTTAGCCACGACGCAAATAGGTAATACAAGACAAAAAAACAAGGCAGTAACTTTCATTTGTGGGAGTCTAAGAAAAAAGTTGATTTGTAAACAGTTTTTACCCTCAAGCGTATATAGGATTGTACCAAGACTTAAAGTCCGTTTGGATAAAATTTATTTTGCTAAAATTGAAAATTAAAAACTGAAAACACTGTAGTAAAATAATTTGTGTAAATAATACCGTAAGACCAATTTTTAATGAAAAAAATGCCAAAAAGTGATATCTGTGAATCCGTAAACAATGCACGAATGCACTGTTTACCTGAGAAAAGTCAACCTTTGCGGCTACTGTTTATGAACAATAACCGCAAACCTCTTAAAACGCGTGAAAAAAAAAAAAAAAAAAAACAAACAAACAAACAGAGACGCAGATGCAAACGTGGATCCGCAAACGCAGATCCAAACCCAGCCTTACTCTCAAATCAAAATCTGGCTCTCCATGCCAAAGAGATTAGTATTTTTTGTCTTAAGAAAACTCTGTTTATTAAGCATAGTTCAGAAGATTGGATACAAGCCATTTACTTTTTTGGATACAAGCCATTTACACTTCTTGATGTTTCTTTCACTCGAATACACATCTCAGAGTTTGATATATTTTTTTTTTCTAAATTCGGGGTTGGATAATTGGAGTGCACGTGGACACTTATCGTATATCTATATATATTTGCATCCCGAAAAGCATTAAATCTAATTAGTAAAAGATCAAGGCATGTGAAAACTTGAATCTTTTGATACGTGGCATACAATGCAAATATTTATTAAAGTAATTAGTTGTAATATTGCATAAATAATAGACTGGATAAAGCTATTATAATATACCGATTAAGTGCTTATCAAATAAAAAATACTGATTAAGTACAATATAATAACCGAAAAAACGATTAAAACCACTCACAAGGAATGAGTTTACGACTCCACATGCTCTTGGGCAATACACATCTAGAAGAGAGATTACATAACCATTAAATAACAATAATTTTATAAATAATAAGAAAGAGAGAAACATAATTAATACATAAAACCCAGATGATTATGACAGTGGAACATGATCAAAACTAAGGAATGAAAAAAGAAATCCCCATTAAACGCCCGAAAGTCTTCCTGAAATAGTAGTAGTTGGGGGGTGTTCATAAATTTATGTGGTAAATAAATAAAATTATTATGATAAGAGTAATATCATAATATATTAATAATAATCATTGATCATTGATCATTGATCATTGATCATTGATCATGCGTGAAATCATATGTCTCTGTCTCTCTTGCACTCAGGTGAGATTGTAGTGTATCTGACCCTATCAGTGCAATAGTTGTAGATGGTGTATTTGGTTCGGACCCATTGGAGACGCCTATACTGATAAGAGTCAAGGTCTTGGAACTCTTTCTGGTCCCACCATCTCTTGCCTTGGGTAGCACAAAACTTGGCTTCCACAGAGGCCTCACAACCATCGATATGGAAGCTCTTGTAGGTAGCGATAAATGGGGCCTTAGACCAGTCAGTCTTCTCGAGCCCACCTCTTGTGGCCCAATCATCTGCGTTCCAAAGGCTCGAGTAGATCTTCATGGGTTGGTTGAATGGGAATTTCACTCCCAAATCTTTGCAGTTTTTGAACACTCTTATTGGGATGTCATCCACAAAGAATCTGACAAATAAAATAAAGAGACAGTCAGAGTCCAGACACATCACCTCCCCCTATTCGCCCATTCCCCCAATGTCCACATTTTATAATATGTTTCTACTTTTGAAAAAGTATAAAGTGATACCAAATTTCTATTAACTATTTATTATTGATTTTGAAAGTTTTGTCGGGTTCTCTTGTTGAAAAAAACCCAAGCATGTTACCAGTATTCCTTTTTCCTACGAGTATGACCGTGAGCTGACTATAATGAGATTTTTCCAATTCAAACAGATTACAGGTGTTTGCTTTGTTTGATCATGTTCTAAATTTTGTCGGAAAAGACTTTTTGGTTTACACACAAACATATATATGTATATATATATATATGTAAGCTATTTATGTATCCAGTGATTGCGGGAAAGATTGGATGTTGATAGAAGTTCAACTTTTCTGAAGAAAAAAAATGGGGACTTTACTAGGGGAGGTCTTTATTGCAAATAATTTTGTTTCTTCCGGATGTTTCGATTTAATTAACGTAGGATAAATGCATTAAAAAAAAAAAAACATAATTTGATACTTTGAGAAGCACAAAGTCTAAAAATAACTGAAAATTAATGAACAGAAATTTTGTTAAGAAGGATCTAGCCTCGACATTTGAACATAAATTAATGAACATAAGCAGGTTTTTCTCCCAAAAAAAAAAATTTAATTAATTAAGCAGGCTTATTTCTTTGGACATATTAATCTCTCAATCTCAAATGAAAAAGCGACTTGAATATGAGTAATAAATGAACTTTAAGACAAATCACATCAAGAAAGTAGAAACAAAAAATGGTCATCAGATTACGTCAATCAGGGGACCTAGATCAGAGATTTGATTTGTGAAATTTTAAGGGTGGAAAATAAATCTTTTGGTCTATTATTTTTCCAGTTTGCTTTAATTCTAGATATTTAAATACAAGCAGCTTCATTTCAGGATCTGAAAGGTTCATTTCTAGATGCAAAAAGAGAAAGAAGAAAGAAAAAAATTGAGTAACTTACACAATCTGATACAGATTCCAGAGAACTGAGTAAGAGTGGTAGGCCTTGGTTGGATCAAACCAAAGATAAATCCTTTGTTCTCTGTCTCCCTTCCCTCCTGTGAACACATTTGTCTGTAAAATGTAGGGCTGTCCTGTCCTGTTCCCCAAGAACTCAAAATCTATTTCATCATGCTCCGAGTTTTGAGATGATAGCTGCAACATAATCAGACAAATACTACAAGTTTAAAACAAATTAAGGTGACAAAAAAAGAAAACCCCAATCTTAAAAATGTAAAAAATCTGAGTTTTTTCAACCAAAATTTTTTTTTCTCCTCACTTTCTTTGGAAAAGAGTACAACTTTACAAGACAAAATAAATGCGATGGGAATAACTCACATAGAAGGCAGTAACGGTTCCAGCAGAATCTCCTGGAACCAACTTTATTTGCATACTGAAGTGACCAAACAAGTAAGAACCTTTGGATTGGAAACCAGTACCTTTGCGCAAAAAAAAAAAAAAAAAAAAAAAAAAGAGGAGAACGTAGGCTAAGATGAAATTTGTACAAGCATTTTAAATCTGAAACGACAGCATCAATGTATTTCTGATTCAAAAGAATGCTTGTTCTAGCTCATTTTACCAGTATACTTGTCTAGGTGGAGTTGAATCTCAGAGCCTCCATTGAAGTACTTTATGTGATCAAAAGCCCAAGTGGGCATATAGTTTCTGCCAAATGGGACATCTACAGGCTTCCGTGGAGGAGCTCCCGTGGCTCCGGAGACCATAAATAGGAAACCCAGTAACAGAGTCCACACAAAAGAAGCCATATTTTCCTGCATAATAAGAAACAAAGCTTGTTTTGTTAAAGAAAAAACAAGCACACTTGAGAGGCTTCTAACAATGAGAGAAGGGAAGGAATAAACCAAGACTGCATAGAGAATTACCCAGAAAGAGAGTGAGAGAGAGAGCTGTGTGAGGATGTGATGATGAAAAGTGGAGGAGGCAGAGCCCTTTTGTAGGGTCCGATTTTTATCTGCACGCTATTTTTAAGTTTCTCGTGCAGTATTATTTTTGAACCTTGGACACTGTAATTATTATTATTATTATTATTAGGCGGTGGTGGAGGCTTACCAGTTTCTAATTTTCTATTAACATTATTGTTTCAGTTTGGGCACAATTGACCATTTAAAGGCAGCAAAGTAAGGCTATAACCAAGTTTTTACCTAAGTTTGAGCTTGAGTTTTTTTTTTTTTTTTTTTTTTTCAAATATAGTTTGGGTTGTCCTTAATCTATTTGATTTATATACAGCTTTTGAAAGTTTATAAAATTAATATATATATATATATATACAAGATAGAATTTTACTTTAGCTTAATCTATATGTATATTTGTGTGAAATTCACTCTTAGAGACTTGAATCCCGATTCTTGCTTTCCCACACTTCACAAACACTTATACTTATAGAGTGGCCATCACGCTAAGAATTCGTGATGGTAACACAAGAGTTTATATACTTGTATAGATTAAGTTTTAGATTTTTTTTTTTTTTTAATGGATTTAAATCGCAAACTTATTAAATCGTTTCAATTTCAAATCCTTGTCTTTATTCTCCAATGCAGAAAGAAAAATGGAGAATTATTGGTAAAACTTTGTATTATAATCAATTTCAAATTTCTTATTATGACTTTCTCACTTAAGTTTTTTTTTTCCCTAATTTCTAAACAAAGTATTCTCTCTCAATCTTTTATTTTTAATAGTTGCCAAATTGATTTTATTCAAGTTTCGATTAAAATGCATGAGTTTTTTTTTTTTTTCCTTTTTTTTAGTAAAAAGTAAAATGTAAAGTATAATCAATAGTTTCTTGTCTTTTTTATTTTTTTCATCTCTTTATTGTTAGAATAACAAAAACAAATAAAGGAGACAAAGTAATACTTCTTTTTTTATAATTCAATAATCGGAGATTTACGAAACTTTTGGCCAGAACAAGTCTTCAAATTAGAACAATTTCATAAGTTTGAAAAACTCTAATTAACAAAATTAAAAATCAAAATCCAAATATAAAGCAGTGTATCTCTCTCCCTTGCGGTCATTAAGACATCAAACATGAGTCATGAGAGTGTCGGCTATCAGCATATCATCCATTAGCTATTGCCATTCTCCATCTCTCTCTTTAGAATTATAAGCAGTTTGCACTGAACCCGGGCCCGGTTTGTTTGTTTGGCTGTACTTGATGACTCGCTGGTTCGGTGGTTCCACTTTTATAAGGGTCCGCTCCTGCCCTTTTGTCCTTTTATTTGTAGCCTATATTTTCAGCATAACTCATGGGCATAGAATAGATGGATAAAAAGAAGTTAGCAGGTATTTGTAATTACACTGCTCATTCATTTATTCAACTATATCATTAACTTCAACTGACATACATAAAATTTCACCGCGAGATGAGACCGCCAATTGCTTAGAATTTGAAGTTCGTATTAGGGAAAAAAAGAAGAAGAAAAGAAATAAGAATTAGATATTAGAAAATGGTCCAAATTAACCATATGTGTGGCTTTAATTATCAGAGACAACCCATATAAATTTTTTCCCTTTTCCAAATGGACTTCTACAGCCCAGTCCCACCCTTCTCCTGTCCTGCCTTTCCCCTATTTTTTTTTTTTTTTTTTCCTTTTTTAGCATTTCTAAGAAAGATGCTTTTTTTTTTTTTTTTTTTTAATTTCTGTTTTTCCCAACTCTCTTCCAAATAAATTGCTAGTTGAATAAGATATATGTGATTTGAATTTAATATACTCTAAAAATTAATTTGTATTTTGACTTGATGATAAATAAAAAATAAATAAAATGAAAAACAATTATCAATTAGCAGATATCATAAATTAAAATTCTATAAAGTGTGTAAAAGTATTAATCTAATATTCCCTACCTCCATTTAAAAAAAAAAAAAAAATTCCCTACCTCTAGTGATACAGGTAATATGATTTTGGAAATAGAAAAAATAAATAAAGAATGGGGAGGTGTGGAAATAGTACCATCATTTATCAATCCGTTGAAGACCTTATGCAAGACCTACCCACTAATTTACCTACATAGAAGTAGTTGCATCAGTTGAAATTCTTAAAGACTGCAATACTTCAACAACTAAAAATAGAGTACACCATAAATTATTAACAGTCTCGTTCTGATGAAATTTTTTACCTTTGTACTTACAATAAGTCTATTATGATAACACTTATAAGAAAAAAAATTAGTGTTGCAAATTATTACACAATTTTTTTGCCACAAATTTAATGTGAGAGTGTAAGTAGTGAAGAAAAAAAATGATAGATTTATATGTAAGTAATAAATAATTACTCATAATCAATGACGTCAGATTTATGACAAAAAATTATAGAATAGTTTGTAGTCTAAGAACCACTTCATTCATAAAGGTCGGGATTAATCCTTTCACACATTTAACATACGTCAAAACTATTTATTGACCAAGGGGATCCATAATCCCTTAATCTGAATGTGGTGGGGGTCTTGTAGTCACTTACCCTCATTGTTTTTAACTCTTGAGTTCAAGTCATTAACACTGGGCTGTAGGTCAGTGAGAGGATCTCATGGTATATCTTACCAAAGGATGTGACCTGCCACCATGGTCATACATTTTTTAAGTTACCAAAAAAAAAAAGAAAAAAAAAAAAAGAAGAAGAACTATAATCACCAAAATTTTAATAATTTTTAAATAGTTATATATATAATTTTAAGTCTTAGAATAAAAAAAAGTATATTCAGACTCCTAAAATTGAAAATTTTGCCTAAAAAATAGGATGCACATCGATCACACTTTGATTAGTGGTATCAGTTTTTTTTTTTAATTGATTTGTTTGCCTTTTCTTTTTAATTATTCAAATTATTGTGACCGGATTTTGACCTTAATTCAAATCACTGCATATGTGGCACTTTCAATTTGTTGTTTGGGATCCAAAGTTAAAATATTACAACTTTGGGATTCAGATTCCATACATTTTGTTATCTCTGCCTCTACCTTAAATGATTTGTTTGGGTTTTTTTTACTAGGCAACATGTTAGAAGAATATTAGATATATTATAGAACATAAGGTTGAGCAAGTAAGACTAAGTATTTTGAAATTTTGTTTATTGGAAAAATATTTGATGGAATAAAATAATAAATATTATTTTAACTATTTGATTTGTAGATGACGAGAAAGCCTACTACATTAATTTTGATTCTTTTTTTGTGATTAATATTGTCCAAATTTTTAATGACAATTTTGTTAAAATAATATATATGATTTCGCAATAAACAATTTACTGCTTCGATTTGAAATAATAAGTTATTACTTTACAAATCTTGTTGTAATAGATTTGAAATAATGGAAAAAAATAATTCATATCAAATTATTGCAATAATATATTCTTTGTAATAAATAATTATTTCATATTTGTCATTGCAATAGATTGTAAAATAATTGATATCTGGTTATTGCAATGATATTTTAATATTTGTCATTACAATAGATTGTAAAATAATTTTATATCAAGTTATTGCGATGATAACTTAATATTTGTCATTGTAATGGATTGTAAAATAATTTATGTCAAGCTATTTTAATGATAACTTCATTTCAATAAGCTATATTAAAAAAAATTTTATTGCAATAGATTTCACAAATAATTGGAATCAAGTTATTTCAATAATTAAAATCAAGTTATTGCAAAAAGATGATAACAATTAAGGTGTCTTTCTAGATCGGTCACTATCTTATAATACTCATCTCTTAAATAGTCTCTTTCTAATTCATTATATTGTCTAAAAAACTGTTTTCTTCTGTCAGCATGTTAAGGTTTTAAGTAATCATTTTTTAATAATCATTTATCCAAAACAAACTCACGTGAAATAACATTAAGTCAGGGTTCTTCTAGTTTTAAGATATTTGTCTCGGTAGGGGGATCATGATTGTATTGGTACACAGGTTGGAAGACATTTGGAGTTGGTTGAGCCGTATCTATTGTGTAGAAAGGGGTTTCAACTCGTCCCTATGGACAGATTCCTTCAACTGTAGTATTTATGGGATGGGAGGCTTCTTGATTTATATTCATAGATCTGTAATCAGAAAAAGAGGTTCTAGGTGTAAGCATATATGAGGGTGTTCTACTTCTCATAGAACTAGAAGATCTTATTAAGTTATTAGTCTGTCTTTTTAAACCAAAAGATATTAGTTATTACTACTATGTCGTCTGTGTTTTGTTTTATAGAATCAAGTTTATTATTTTCTATCTTTTGTGAGGAAACAATGGTGTCTAAACTCCACTGTTCAGGTAGTGTAATCTCATCATATCTTATGGTTTGAGGTATTTTTAATCTAAAATTCTGATACCTCATCATATCTTATGATTTGAGGTATTTTATTTGATTAAGAACAAATAGTCATTGCAATAACTTGACAAAAATTATTTTATAATCTATTGTAACAAAAAATATTAAAATATCATTGCAATAACTTGATATAACTTATTTTACAATCTATTACAATGATAAATATTAAGATATTATTACAATAACTATAAATTAAACAATTTATTGTAGTGGTAAAAATGAAATAATTGTCTATTACAACGAATATATTGTTGCAATAATTTTTTATTGCAATAACATATATATTATTTAATTAAAATTATCATTAAAATATTTGGAGTTTATTATAATAGAAATTTTTTTTTCACAAATCCATTACCTCAAATTTTTGCAATGACACAAATGTTTTTTCAATCATTTTTTTCATTGTAAAAAACTTTTTTTTTCTTATAACAATATTGGTATCATCTCTTTGACCCTCCTCTCCACTTTTTTCCCATGAACATAAAGATAACAAACTATAAACTTATCATTCTTAAACAACTATAAACACTAAGAACATTATTACTGCAAGAAAATTGTAAATTACACCCCTATATTTTGGGGTGTTTGGATTTTATACTCCTAAATTTTGAATTTTGAATTTTACCCCTTAAAAATTGTGGGTGTTTGGATTTTACATCCTAATATTTTAGAATTTGGATTTTGATACTCTCAAATTCTGAAACTTTAAGATGTAAAATCTAAACACCCCAAAATTTTAGGGAGTAAAATCCAAATACCCCTAAAATTTGGGGGATAAAATCCAAATTTTAAAACGTTAGGATTTAAAATCTAAACACCCCTAAACTTTAGGGGGTAAAATCTAAATTTTGAAATTTTAGAGAGTAAAATCTAAATACCCTCAAATTTTAGGAGTATAATTTACAATTTACCCAACTTAAAAAGGCTAAATTCATTGTATTGCATAAATTAATAGGTTAATAGCAGATATTTAAAATTATGGATTATGCTTAAAATAATAAAAGGGATTTAGAAAAGAAAAATTACATCAAAATAGTGGTGATTTTGTTATATTGTATTCTAACATGGGAGCTTTTTTTTAAAAAAAAAAATTACTTAAAAATTGCTAAGAATTTCATTATGTTAATGATAATTGATGAATTTTATTCTATTATGGATCACCAAACATAACTTTAACTTGAGATACTATTCCTTTTTTTTTTTTTTTTTCTTATTTACAACAAATTAGATAATTTTTGCATACGAATTAGAGTTTAGATAAATGATAAGTTCTCTTCAATTATATATATATATATATATAACCAAAACTTTTGACTTTTTTTTTTTACCGCTCCTTATTACACTATATGTCTACATAAATTAATGCCACGTATACATTAAAAAACACTAAATAGTTGTGACTTTTTATTTTTCAATAGGCAGCTTTTCGATCAACAGACACATTTTTATTCAATAGGCATATTTTCAGTCAATAGACATATTTTTATTCAATAAGCACATTTTTTATTAATAGGCACATTTTCGATTAATAAACACATTTTCGGTCAATAAACACTTTTTCATTCAATAGGCATCTTTTCAGCCAATATGTACCTTTCCATTCAATAGACACTTTTTTGGGCCAATGGACATTTTTTGGTATATCTAATATGAAGGGTTATAATCTTCCAATAGACACCTTTTGGTAGACACATTTTCATTCAATAGGTACATTTTCGGTCAATAGACACTTTTTCATTCAACAAGCACCTTTTCGGTCAATAGGCACCTTTTGGTATATCCAATATGAATGGTTATAGAATTTCAATAGACACCTTTTGGTATATCAAATTTGAAGGGTTATGACCTTTGAATAAACACCTTTGGACATATATATTACAACCTATCTTATATATACCTATATATACAACACAAACTAAACTAAAGACGCAACATTCTGTCTCTTATTCATTCTCACAAAAAAACTAATAAATAAAACAACATTACTTTCTTTTGCCTAACTTATAAAACTTTGTGTTATTTCTTTCATTATAATTTTTTTTTTTTTTTTTAAATTTCATGCATATTTGCTTACTACAACGTGGCTGTTTGGATAACATTAAATGTTGCGTCTGCGTTTTCTATTTCATGTTTTAGCCTTTTTTTTTTTTCTTTTTTTTCATGCGTTTAAGCTCCTGTGCGGCTACTGTTCATGAACAGTAGCCGCAAATGTTGACTTCCCAACTGTGAACAGTGCATCCGTATACTATTCACGAACCCACAAATATCACTTTTCAGTCACTTTTTCATTAAAAATAGGTCCCACGGAACTATTCACACATTTATAAATTATTTTGCTACAGTATTTTCAATTTTCAGTTTCAGCAACTTTCAGTTTCAACAACAATAAGTTGTATCCAAACGGACCCTACAACTCAAAAAATAGTGGCTTTTTTATTTTTTTATTTTTATGAAACTTATTTAATAGCTATTCTCGTACATCACACGGGTTAGCAACTAGTATAATATAAAAGCGAAAGACTTTTGTTGACCACTCCTCATTATACCACGTGACTACATAAATTAATGCCACGCGCATACATTTAAAAACACCAAATAGTTGTGTCTTTTCATTTTTCAATTGGCACATTTTCGGTCAATATGTATTTTTTATTATATAATAGGCACATTTTCGATCAATAGGCACATTTTTATTCAATAAGCACATATTCGGTCAATAAGCACATATTCAGTCAATATGCACTTTTTTATTTAATAGGCACATTTTCGGTCAATAGACATCTTTTTATTCAATAGGAATATTTTCGATCAATAGACATATTTTATTTAATAGGCACATTTTTTGTCAATAGGCATCTTTTCAATCAATATGCACTTTTTCGGTCAATAGATACATTTTCATTCAATATGCATTTTTTCGGTCAATAGGCACCTTTTGGTATATTTAATATATAACGCTAAAAAAAACCATTTCTCTCATGATGGAACGCTCTCTCTCTCGTGAGGAACAAGAGGAGCTTGCACGTAGTAAGAAGAAAGTAAAGGATGTGAGCCATGCTGGCTTCTATGAAGGCCATAACACTGGTCCTGTGTCACCAAATCATGATGGGGGATCGTGGAATCCGAATACTTCGTTTAGAGATAAGTTGGTGGGAGAAATTCCAAGGAGTTCTCACAAGCTTTTAGCTTCGAGGATGGTATGGATAATGATGCTGAGTCAGATGAGGAGGTGGAAATGCTCCGACAAGGGCTGTTATCGGTGAAACTCTCTAGGGAGTTTAAACAAAAAATCCAGAAGCCGTGGGTTAGAGCTTTTATCGTGAAAGTTTATGGACAGAGTGTGGGGCTTAACTTCATTCAAGCGAAAACTCCTTGCTTTATGGAAACCTGCAGGTAGATTAGACCGTGTTGACTTGGGTCATGGTTTCTTTCTCACATACTGTCTTTAGGAGAAGACTATGAGAATGTTTTGAGAAAAGGTCCGTGGTTCATTGGAGAACATTTTCTTTCTATCAGACCATGGGAAACGAATTTTAAGCCTGATTTAGCAAGTGTATCATCCATTGCGGTATGGGTTAGATTAAACGAGCTCCCCATTAAGTACTACAATGCAAAGGCGCTGCAAATTATTGGGAAAGCTATTGGTAATGTTCTGAGAATCGACACATTCACGGCGTCTGAAACTAGAGGGAGGTTTGCTAGGATTTGTGTGCAAGTGGATGTGGGAAAGCCTCTGGCTACTGTGATCATGATAGGGAGACTTGAACAGCAGATATGTTACGAAGGAATTCAAAAAATGTGTTTTAGGTGTGGTCGATTAGGGCATAGGAAGGAGCAATGCCCATACATTATCTAGCAAGAACCGATGGCCTCGGAGATGGGGGTGAAGGAAGGTGGTGAGATGGTTTCAAGTTCACGCCAAACTCATGCCTCTGACATACCGAGGAGCTGGGAGGGGACCGACACTGTACTGGTTGGGTCAGAGTATTACGCAAAACAAAATGATATACATGAGGGTGTGTACGGGCCATGGATCATGGTAGCTTATAGAAAGAATAGGACAAAACATCTGAAGAGTGGTGGGACCTCACCTAGACAGAGTAGTGGTTTCAGCTTCAGGGATAATGGTGACGTGGAGAATGAGAGTCTAGTACCGGCTGATGCGCTTCATGAGCCTTCAAGGGAAGTGAAGAGAAAGCTATCTCCTTCGAAGTTTATAAATAGGGCACAAATAGCTGCGGCTATCCTGAGCTTGAGAAGTGATGGACCAAAGCAAGCCCAATATAGCCCAAGTTTGATGTTAAAAAGTGGTGATGCTATGCCCACTTCCACTCGACCCAAGTCAGCTCACATATCACAGAGGTTTTCATCAGTGAAGGGTAAGAAAGGTGCAGCTAGCAGTGGGTTTACATTTGGAGAGCATAGCAGTGCCACTGGGGGGTCAAACTCACCTTGCGACATGCCCAGTCAGCCTGAGGTGAGTGCCGACATGGTGGGAAATTTTGGTCAGTGCAGTAAATCAGTGGCAAGTGTGAAAGTAGCTGATGAGGTTCCTTCCTCTGCTTCCGCGGTTTCAACGGTGGGTTTCCAAGGCCGTGATGCGGGCAAAGCCGATCCGATCCATGAGGTGGTTCAGGTAGGCAATCAAGTGCAAGATGCGGGTAAGGTCGACCCGAACCATGAGGTGGTTTAGTTCCAATTGCATGACAGCATAGACGGGTATAGTGACAGTAACGGAGCTAAGGGTGTTGATGGAGAGGTTGCAATACTCAGATTCGGCGTGGGTAGGCCATGTGCTATGCAGTGTGAAGTTTTTGAAGGAGATGGAGATGGGGGATTTACAGCTCATGGGTACTCTGTTTCCAGGGGAAGTTCAGACGAGAGAGGTGTTGGGGCAGACAGTATGGAGCTTGAAGGAAAAAGCAGAATTGAGGAGCCTCAGTGCTGATTGTCCCATTCTTTTAGGAAATTTTTTTTAGGATGAACATTATTATATGGAATTACAAAGGTGCTTTGAAGCCCTCCTTTAAGAAGAGAGTTGGAGATTTGGTGCAGAATCACAACCCAACTATTTTGGTTGTTATGGAAACACATGTTAGGAAAGATAGAGCTAGGGAGATCACAAACTTGCTGCCTTTTGATGGAGCAATCCATACTGACACCATTGGCTATGCAAGAGGGCTCTGGGTTTTGTGGAATGCTGACAAGGTTGAAATAGCCTTGCTCTTAAGGACTGAGTAGGAAATTTATGCCGAGGTGAAGGTTCGTTTCACAAACGCTAGCTGGTTACTTTCTGCTATGTATGCTAGTCCTAGGAATGCCGAAAGACAAGTTTTATGGAAAAATTTGATGAGTGTTGCTGAATTACATAATATGCCCTGGGTTATAGCTGGTGACTTTAATGAACCCCTCCTTAGCGAGGATAAATTTTGGGGTAAGGCGATGAGTGTTAATAGGTATTTACTGTTCAAGGAGTGTTTGGATCAATGTAATATGTTGGATATTGGGTTTGCGGGTCCTTGTTTCACTTGGACAAACAGAAGGAAGGTGCAAGCTCTGATTCAGGAGAGAATTTATAGATTTTTTGTGAACCCAAGTTGGTGTGTGATGTATGTCACTCAGACCACTGTCTAGTGCTTCTGGAGGTGCAACCAAGAACCCAAAATGGGAGGAGTAGGCTTTTTCGTTTCCAAATGGGGTGGTTGTTGGATCCTTCTTTTTTCCCGATAGTGCATCAGGCATGGGAAAGTAATAATAGGCTGGTTGATGCTATTAATTGGTTTATGCAAAAAGCTAAGGAGTGGAATAAAAACTAATTCGGGAATATTTTCACTAGAAAAAAGAATTTAATGTTGAGACTGAATGGTATTCAAAGAGCGCTAGCTTTAAGACCATTAGAATTTCTTGTGAAGTTGGAAGATGAGCTCCTTGGGGAAATGGATCTTGTGCTCAGACAGGAGGACGAGTTGTGGGCTTTAAAATCAAGGGTGAATTGGATGATACAGGGTGACCGTAATACAAACTTTTATCATGTTTCAACCTTGATTAGACGGAAGAGGAATCAAATCATGAATATTAAGAAGATAAAAGTTTTCATTAGGTGTGGCTTTGAGCAGATTTTCTTGTCTTCTTATTCTTGTGTGTCTAGGCTGGATCCTGCTATTTCTCAATGGCAGCTTAGGCTCTTGGATTTGGAGAAGGAGAGTATTAGTGGGGGGGCTTCTGAAGAAGAGATAAAGACAGCCTTTTGGTCTTTGAAAACTTTCAAAGCCCCGGGACCGGATGGGCTTCATGCGAGATTTTTTCAAAAGTTTTGGCATATTGTGGGTAAGTCTATGATTGAGGAGGTTCAAAAGGTTTTTGATGACAGAAGAGTGTCGGAGGCTTTGAATAGTACTCGCATTGCCTTGATTCCAAAAATTCAGGGTTCGGAAACTTTGGATAACTATAGACCTATTAGTTTGTGTAATATGGTGTATAAGGTGGTTACTAAGATTATTGTGGCAAGGTTGCGACCTTACTTGGACAAACTCATCTCTCCTATGTAAACGGCTTTTGTGCCGGATTGTAAAAGGATTGATAATATTATTATTGCCTAGGAGATCATTCATTCTCTTGGGAAGAAGAAAGGAAGGACTGGGTATATGGCGCTTAAGATTGATTTGGAGAAAGCTTATGATAAGCTTGAATGGAATTTCATCAGAGATATGCTTATTCAGGTTAATCTTCCAATGGATATTATAGATGTCATAATGAGTTATGTGTCTACAGTTTCTACATCTATTTTATTCAATGGAAAAGCCCTTGACTTGATCTATCCCTCTAAGGGTATAAGGTAGGGAGACTCAATATCTCCAAACTTGTTTATCCTGTGCATGGACTATCTTGGGCAGCTCAATGAAGAGAAGTGTAGTGGGAAGTTGTGGCAGCAAGTGAAGGCATCTTAGAGTGGTCCAGCTTTTTCCCACCTATTCTTTGCAGATGATTTAATTCTCTTTGCCAAAGCTGATTGGGTTAATTATGTGGCCATTAGAGATGTTCTGGATACCTTTTGTAGCATTTTCGGGCCAAACAGTGAGTGAACCTAAGTCAAGGGTGTACTTCTCACCAAATGTTGATAGGGATACGAGGGAGTCCCTTTGTGACATTTTGGGGTTTGCGTCAATGCCGTATCTTGGTAAGTACCTTGGTTTCCCGCTAAAACATCCGGGTTCTTCTTCACATGATTATGATTTTATTTTGGATAGAGTGAAGCAAAAACTTTCCAGGTGGAAGGCTAACCTTTTATCTTTGGCTGGCCGTAGAGTGCTCATTTAGTCATCATTGGCTGCTATCCCCTCTTACATTATGCAGTGCTCTTACCTTCCAAGAAGGGTATTGAATGGACTAGATAGAGTGAATAGGAACTTCCTTTGGGGGTCTATAGATTCAGCCAAGAAGATTCATTTGGTTGGTTGGGAGAAGGTGACAAAATCGAAGGAGGAAGGTGGTTTGAGGTTGCAAACAGCTAAGGGTAGGAATGTGGCGCTCTTATCCAAACCTAATTGGAGATGAAGTATTGCAACCATCGAAGGAGAGCAGCCGCTAATGCAAATAGTCTTCCTAACTCCTCAATTTGGGCAGCTATGAAGAAAGGGATGGGCACTTTTAACAAGGGTTGTAGGTGGTTGGTGACAAAAAACAGCACTTTGAATATTTGACATGACAATTGAACGAATGGAGGACCCCTTAGAAAGTTGATCCAAGGGCCTATTTCTCAAGAAGCCAATCTTTTGGAAATTAAAGATATTATGCTTGATGTGGGCTGGGATTGGGAGAAAACAACCTTTGAGTTACCGGATGAAGTAAAGGGATTGATTTGTGCAATTCCCATGTCGACCTTAGGAGGTGGCTCGGACAAATTGGCTTGGGCTGGATCATCCAATGGGTCCTTTGATGTCAAAAGCGCCTATGGTTTTGCTATAGAGTCTTCCAATGAGATTGCTTTTACGGCTAGCTAGATTTGGAAGGCAGATTTGCTTCCAAAGGTTAGAATGTTCCTTTGGCTGTGTGCTCACAATAGTATTGGTGTTAAGTTTTGTTTAGGAAGAAGAGGAGTGGTTCAAGATGAAGTGTGCCTTATTTGCTGCAATGGTGCTAAAACTATCTTGCATGCCTTGAGGGATTGCTCTCACCTAAAACATATTTGGAACCAGCTAGGGGTCACAGCTTCTAATTATGATTTCTGGCATGTTAATTTGTTGGATTGGTTGTCTCTTAATGTTAGAACTAATGATAAGCTGCATGTCATGAGTACTCCTTGGAAACTTGTTTTTCCCTTTGCTCTTTGGAGCAATTGGAAGAGTAAGAATGACATCATTTTCAATAGGAAAGGTCGGAATCAAAATTTGGCTTTGGATATTGTGTATCAAGCTATGGAGTATCTTCATTGTGTGGCTGCTCCAAGGATGCAAGGCCATAGAGTCTTAAGGAGAATTAGGTGAGAGCGTCCTGTGCAAGGGTGGAAGAAATTGAACACTGATAGGTCATGCAATGAGCTTCACAGCCTAGCTGGTTATGGGGGTGTGGTGAGGAATGAGGATGGTCAGTGGGTAGCTGGGTTCACTAAGTGGATTGGGGTCACCAACAGCTTTGTTGCTAAGTTGTGGGGGTTGTGTGAGGGCCTCAAGCTGTGCTGCAATTTGAATAGTCATTGTCTTGTAGTTGGGATGGATGCAAAGGCTATTGTTGATGTGTTACGAAATGCTGATTATGCTAACAACATTATATCACCTATTTTGGATGATTGCAGGCAGCTGCTTACCCGCTTCCATCAAGTCCATATTAACCATTGCTTCTGACAAGCCAATCAATGTGCTGATGGTTTAGTTAGGATGAGCTTTAGGATGTCTACTAATTTTCTTATTTATGATAGTTTGCTTGTGGACATTTTAGATGTTTTTGAGGGTGATCTCAATGAGATGTATTTTAACAGGATCAGTCCTGGTCCTTGTACTGGTGCTTAGTTTTTAATGTTATCATCTTTTCATCAAAAAAACGCATTTTGGAATATCAAATTTGAAGGGTTATGACTCTTCAATAAACATTTTTTGACATATATATTATAACCTATCTTTTATATATATATATATACCTATATATACAATACAAACTAAACTAGAGACGCAACATTTTACATATATATATATATATATTTTTTTTGTGACGTCAAATCTTGTCAAGCTTGGGCCTTTTGGATTCACCATTATTGTCAAGTAAACTCCGGATGCACAAGCCAGCTACACAAATCCTGTGCATTGTGAGTCCGGATAAGTCCCCGGCTAAGAATCATGTCAAACTTAGGACGTTAAGGTTTACATGCAATTTGTCGTAACGTGTCCTTCAACCATTGAGGCAACCCAATAAATGTTTTGAGTTTATCTTGAATCTCTTGATACATGTATCAACAGTCAAGACTCAATACCATAGGGTAGTCCCTCCAAACAAAATAATCCTATTTCCGCTGCTCCCAATGCCATTGGCCCATTATACTTTATTGATTTGTGTCTACCGACCTCAGTTCGTATACGTGACCAAACTTACCAGAGTCCACCACGAGTGACATAGGAATAATTGAAGCCTTTTTGGGCAACAAAAATCCACCCAACCTTGTCCATACTCCGAAGTCCCGTGGAAAACAGCAATGTTTCACCCCCATTTTTTAGAGTAATTTATTATTTTTATATGAACTTATTATTTTTTTTACTTTATTTATAATTTAGCAAAGTTTTTGCGCTAAAATCTATGGTAATAGATTTTCTTTTTCTTTTTTAAATTGTTATGAACGTTGCTAGATTTTTTGTTGGGTAGAAAACAAACGGTAAGATATATATATATATATATATATTTTTTTTTTTTAATTTATTAAAAATTGTAAGATAGTTGTAGCACTAATTGTAAAATTAGTGGTGGTAGATTATTTTTGTTTTGTTTGTGTAGGACGTCGCCTCGCTGGCTTCTGCCAAATTTCTTTCCTTTGTTAGGAGTAGAGAGTAGAGAGATAGCTACTCGCCAGTGCATACCTGAATTTCACTGAGAGTACCCATCATGACTCATGATAGGAGACCCCTACAGTACACTATGTACTCTCTTCAAAAGAGTGTACACCCAAAAACAGGAAAATAGTTTACGCGCATATTATTTTGAGAAAGCGCGTGTTTCTTAGTGAGACATCATAGATGGTTTAGAGACGCTTAATTTGATTTCCTAAGGAAAAATTATATTTATATATATAAAAAATTAAGGTTATAGTAAATTAGTAATTTAAATCCACATAGTTTTAAAAGTAATGAATTAAAACTTATAATTCAAAAGATAACAAATTAAAGATGAGATTTAGAAAAATGATAAAATAAAATTTTAGACTATTTAAGTTAACAAAATATTGTGTTTAGAATTTTATATGGACTAAAAGTTTAATTTATTACATTTTTAAACTTTAAGGTTTACTTTTTCACTTTTAACAATCTCATGAATTAATTTTTTTATCTTTTAAGCTTCAAGATTTAATTTATTATTTTTGAATTATAGATTTTAAATTTGGACAAAAATTCCCTTTTCATCCTTATATTTATGGGATGTTTTCATTTTATTTATTGTGTTTTCATAAGTTTCATTTTTAATTTTTGAGTTTTTGAACAATGTTTTATTTTGATCCTTAACGTCATTTAATTAACTAGTGGATTCTAATTAACTTAATTAGTAAAATTTCTGATGGATAAATAAGAAATTTGGGATTCAATTACCGTTTACACAAAAAATCGATTAGTGTTTTGATTTAATGATAAAGAGTAAACTCATAGAAGCAAATGTCATAAATTGAAACTCTATAAATAAATAAAACCATTTAATAAATATTAAAATAGTCATGCTAGCACTTAGATGGCAAAAACATTTACGTCAACATCCACTTTCGGGTATCAGTTCCTCTCTCTCTCTCTCTCTCTCTCTCTCTCTCTCTCTCTCTCTCTCTCTCTCTCTCTCTCTCTCTCTCTCTCTCTCTCTCTCTCTCTCTCTCTCTCTCCACCACTAACCTCTGGTACAAAGTTGTTCACCTAGGTCAAAGTTGAGTTCTCAACTCTTAGTAAGGTAAGATCGATAAGGTGTTGTATTTGTGGCGACATAACTAAAGAACATGATCAAATCAAGTGTGACATTGCTTTGGTAGGGTGAGATCAAACTTGACTAGAGATGATTTTTCTTAGGGGGGAGGGCGGGTTCTTAGGTGGATGAGATGGTGATGACATTTTGGGTGGTTGCCCAGGGAATTTTGTTGTATTAGTTGGATAATTTACTATAGGTTGAGTTTGAATTGTTTTGATTTTAATTTTCCCCCACAACCCTAACTAGATGTGAGTTTTGATTTATTTTTTAGTTTATTTATAAAGTCCAGTATTTTCTAAATATAATATTTTTGTTAATTTTTATTAAATAAATAAACTGATTTTCAATAAAAATACAATCCAAATACATAAACAAGTATAATTTAGAAAGGAAGATAAAATAAAATGTACTTTAAGTGTATTTGAGAAATTGCATGATTTTTAGAGAAATAATATACTTTAAGGTGAGTATGACATCTTGTATTTTCTATTAGCTTATATACTTAAATGTACAGGTAGGAAGTAACTTTAAACAAATAAATTAACTTATTTTTTTTACTTATTAAACAAGAGTCAAAAAATGAATTTAAGTAATTAAACTCGTAAAAAAAAAAAAAGACATTGTTACAAATTAGATTTTGATACGAGGCCAAGAAGTTATAAATAAGAGCGTGGGGGGTGGTTGCTCGCTAGTTGCCAATGATGTAGATGGAAAGAGTTGAAGAGGAGGGAGGTGGGGTCGGCATGAATGACAGTAGACATGTGGGTGGTCTGGCAACAGTGTCAAGGAACCTGGGCACATGACATGAATTGCGGTTTTGATTTGATGAGTGAGCCCTTCTTCGAATTGTTTGCTGTAATTATATAAGTCTTCATCTAAATCCAAAATCCCCTTTAAGTTATCGAATCTGGCGGTGATAGAGAGAGCCAGGACATGGTCCAATCCTCCTGTGGTGAGAGGATTGGGATGGGATTTGGTAACTGACTCTTCTGAACTGGCCTCGTGTCTTGTGTTCCAGCTCTATCCAACCTGCCCTACCCAATTCTAGGCCGACTTCAGAATCTAAACACCACAATCTTTTTCTTTCTTATTTTATTTTATGAAACTAAACACCATAATAATCTTTTAAGTTACAATTTTGTCGTAATTTGGATGTGATACGAAATGAGCCGGTGGAGAAAAAATAAATTATATTATATTATATAATAAAAGTTGGACTTAAACCGCGTGGTTGTGCCACGTGACTCCACTAAATTATAAAAATTTTATTAAATTTTTAGATTTTTAAAGAACTAAAAAAGAATAGTATAGTATCAGAACTCTAATTTATTCTTATCATTAAATAAAAAAAATTAACATTATTTTTTATTTGTTAAGATATATTTCTTAAATCAAGGGATAATATTGAACATACAAAAATTTAATTTAGATAATATTTATCATCTAATTAACATTATTTTTTTATTTGTTAGGACATATTTCTTAAATTAGGCGATAATATTTAACACACAAAAATTTAATTTAGATAATATCATCTAAATTTTCAAAATTTTAATATTATTAAATTAATAGTATTATTTTATCATAATATCAAGCTACAAAACTTGATTATTAACGGATAAGCACAATCCAAATTCATATTATAAATATATTTGTTCTTATCTTCTTCTTCTATAATTTCTAAGTTGATAAAATTTTTGATTTGATTACAATCCAAATTCTTCAACTATGCCTTATCTTATTATCTTATTATAATATATAAGTCGATAAGTAGAACACTTAAAAACAAAATTCAGCTTCACACTTCCATGAATTTTTTATTACACGTAAAAAATTGTAGAATTTTTTAAAATTTTTTTAATATATATATATATTTATATTTTTAGATTTTAAATATATATATATATATAGATTTTAAATATATATAAAGATAAAAATTTTCTTCTCCTATAATTTCTAAGTTAATAAAAATCTCAATTTAATTACAATTCAAATTCTTCACTTGATCCATCTAATCCTCATTTAATTATTGTACTATACTACACCTAAAAAGAAAATATTATAAAAAAAAGAACACACATCCAAGCTCCCATTCACACAGAACTCTAAACCTAGAACAATAGAACCTATTCCCAATCACTTCCTTACGGTATCTAGATCTCTCTCCGTCTTCTTCCATCCAGTTTCGTTGCATTTGATGTTTGTAATAGAAAGAGAGTCAAGTAGATCCACTGGAGTCTGGAGCATACACATGGACATGGCGGTAGTTGGTCAATTTATTGAAAAAAAAAAAAAATTAAAAACACCACCACCACATGACAATATGACATGACCATTCCGTGGCTTGACAAAATTTACACAAAAAAAAAAAAAAAAAAACACATCTGAAGCTGACTCAACTTAGTAGTGTCTAATTGTTCTCAATAATTATATTTTATTGAATTATTTCAATATATGAATGCCTAAATCCCATGACAATGTAGGTATGCATTCTTTTTTCTTTTATTATTATTATTTTCATTTTGTTTATTTTCTTTAGTGTTATTATTGATTTTTTGTCTTCATGTGATTTTAATTAATGAATTCAAAACATTCGAAAACATTGTCAAGTTTCTAAAAGCTCCTTCTTTGTTTTTGTATTTGTTTTTATTAAATTGATTAGGTTTTGTGTATTGGTTGCCTTTTGTTTAGACTAATTTTCTTAGCAAGATGTTCTACACTTGTATTCTTGAATTATCAACTTTTATTTTAATCTATAATATAATCAAGATTATATTAATTAAGATTTATCAATTGTTTAGTACGTTTTTTTAAATAATTATCAATTTAAAATTTAATTTGGAATTATCAATTTAATTTAGTTTTAAGAAGAAATCTTACCCCTTATTTTAGTGAGATAATTATTTACACTTGATATTTTTTTTCTTTTATCTTTATTGAATCTATTAAAATATATAATTATTTATAAATTTATTTTATAAGCTTTTTCATAAAACCGTGCAACGCATGGGCCTATAACTAGTTTTATTAATTTTTGAAGCGAAAATACACTTTTCGTCTCTATATTTTGGGTTAATTCTCATTTTGATCTTAAAATTGATTTCGTTGCAAATTTCATCCCTAAAAAAGGAAAATCGTTTTTAAAATAGTCTTTGCCGTCAACCCACTAATAGAAACCTCCTACGTGGCAGATAGAGTGCCTTGCTTGCTGACGTGGCGCTGATGTAACGCTGACGTAACTATTAAAATATTATTAAAAAATCATTTAGCATTTTTTAAATGACATGTCAGTATTTTAATTAATAAAAAATTAAAACAAAAAATTTTTAATTCCTCAATTTAAATTTAAAAAAATAAAAAATTGACAAAAATTTTACTTTTTTAGTTTTATATGATTTTTTTATTAATCTAATTAAATTAATCAGAAAATTCAAAAAAAAATTTACCATTAGACTATTTTAGTAATAAGTGTATTTACTTTTTTTTTTTTTATTAAGTGTTTTAGTCAAAAGTGTATATACTTTAAAAATCATCAAACCATTTTTTTTTTTTTATTATCATTAGAACATTTTAAAGCATGATCTGAGTTTAGAGAGAGAGAGAGAGAGAGAGAGATGAGGCCGGCAGTTTGGAGCAGATCCAGATTGCTCGATCTGGGCCTCCGTCTCAACCACCATCTCGGCCACAATAAAGCTCGATCTTGGCGACTTTGGTTCAAATCAGCGATGCGTAGTGGGTCAGATTGGCCTCTCTCTCCTCTACCGACCCCAGCAAATCCACCTCCACCACCGAAGCGGTGGCGCTCTTCTTCAGATCGGTGATTCTGTTTGGGTCTTGCTAGGCTTTATTGGGGTTTGTCTCGTGGGTCATGCTGTTTGGGTCTTGAGATTGTGAGAGTTGATCTTAATTTTGAGTGGTCATGTTGTTTGGGTCTTGAGATCGAGAGAATTGTTCTTGTTGGGAATGAATGGGAGAGCTCGAGTTCATCAATGAAAGAGTGAGAGATGATAATTTGTTTTTTCTTTTCTTTGGTCTTCTTGTGATAGGTTTGAGTTCTTGGATGCTGGGTTTGATTTGGGAAGAACAAGTTGTAAAATGAAGAACAAGTTGAAGAACATGAAGAAATTTTTTGATCTCTATTTCTTATTTTCTTTTTCTTTTTTCATTTGTGTTGTTGTGATCTAGGTCTGTGTTTGATCTCTATTTGTGATCTGAGTCTGTATTTGTTTTTTTATCTTTGTTTGTTTGTTTGTTTGTTGTTTGTTGTTTGTTGTTGTTGTTGTTTTTTTTTTTTTTTTTTTTTGTTGTTGTTGTTGTTGTTGTAATCTGGGTTTGAGTTATTTGGTTGCTGGGTTTGTGTTCTTGTAATCCGGGTTTGAGTTCTTTATTGCTGGGTTTGATTGGGAAGAACAAGTCGTAATGTTCTTATGAAAATTAATAATGATAAGTAATTTTTTTTAAAATTAAATTAGATTTAAGGTTTTTTTAAAATTTAATTTATTTTTTATATAAATTTTCTGACGTGGCTTTGTTTAAAAAAATTAAAATGCTGATGTGGTATTTAAAAATGCCAAATAACTATTTTTAATAATATTTTAATGGCCACGTCTGCGACACGTCAGCAAGCAGGGCACTCTGTCTACCACGTAAGAAGTTTCCGTCAGTGGGTTGACAGCAAGGACTATTTTAAAAATGATTTTCTTTTTTTAGGGATGAAATTTGCAACAAAATCAATTTTGGGACTAAAATAGGAATTAACCTAAAATGTAGGGACGAAAAGTGCATTTTTACCCATAATCAATTATATTGTAACATACAAAATAATTAAAATGTTGCGAGCAAATACTATGGTCCTAAAGTTGCCAACCCATTAAAATTGCACTTTTCTTCATCTTCTAAAAGGCTTTTTTTTTTTTTTTTGATAGGATCTTCTAAAAGGCTTTCTTTCTTCGTTCTCAAAAAAAAAAAGAGAAAAAGCTTTCTTTCTCCTTTCTTTTTATTTTTATCCTTATCTTATTAATGATTTTTGGCATATGCAGTTGCCCTTTTTTTTGGGTAGAATGCTCTTTTTTTTTTTTTTTTTTTTTTTTTGAACTCATACTTCGATCATAACATGGAGTAACGCTTTTGTCAGATCTCACAAAATTAATATTATTCTAAGAACCTTTACAAGCACAGAAATTTGATAAAATTCACATCATTTGACCCATCACAATAGAAAAAGGTGGAGAGATAAAGTTTGTGAAAATTTTAAATTAAAGAAAGATATTAGATGATAGTGATGAGGATTTGTGTTTCGTATTTGGACTAGAAAATATGTAACACATAAAGGTCCATTATTTTAATGGAATGAAATTATCATTTTCATCATGATGGTTAATGGATTAAATATTCATAGTTTATCCAAAATTTTGAATGACTTTATTATTGTTGTTGCATGGGTAATTTTAAGTAAAATTATATATATATATATATATATTAAGATTTATATATTAAGATGATAAATTTTGACTCTTCTTCCTCCAACTTATACCAAACTATATAAACAAAATTTCTTCCAACCTATTACTTGATAAATAGATGATCATCCACATATATTTTACTCGCATGACCCATTAAATGATTTGTAATTTTGTATAACTTAATTTGACTGTTAAAAATGTCTTGTGATAGATGATTATTTAAACCGTGATGAAATCATTTGACTTTTTGGTGTCTCTAATATTACCACATAAACTTTGGAAATAGAGAAAGTTTGGCAACAAACTCAGTTTTAGCCTAAAGTTACAATTCCATTTAATATCTATTTATTGGATGTGAATTTTGACAAATCAACCGTTGAATTATATTTTCGTCTTATATCTTCCATGTTTGCAAAATTTTCAGAAAATTAATGATTAATAGTTATATCATCAATCAAATATTTAAATTTCAAGTTTTTATAATATAAAATTATACATAAAAAATAAGTTTATAAATCGAATAATAAATTAATCTGATTGATACTAAATTTTACATATGTGTTAAGAACATAAAAAACATACAACCTATTGATTAGATTTTTAAAATATATAGTTATGCTAATTTTTTAAGTGAGGGTTGTAAACTACAACCAACTTTGTAGTCAAATTTTGTCCTTTGAAAATTCATATATTTTCAAGTCATCGTTATAATATAAATCTTCTAATTTGACTTTTATAGTTACAAATAGTGTTAAACTATGTTAGTATAAGAGTTCGTTTGGCTTGAGTAAAAACAAGAGGGACTGTAAATAGGGAAGAGAATTGTTTTCTTCCCGGGCTAACTTTTTTTGAAGCTGAATTTTCTCCCCAAATTGGGGAAAAAGTGGGCTTAAGATGGGAAATTTCCCATCTACCCCTCCCCCCACATGTTGGTTTCCTCTCCCTTTATTTTTTTATTTTTATTTTTTTTTTCAAAGAAATGGTGAGTTCATCAATTTTTTAATGTTATATTTTTTCCTTATAAACTATTAATTTTTTTTAAAATGTAATAGGGACATGAGAGTAAATTTATACAAATACAATGTTCTATATTTTCATATTTTAAGAGATAATTACAATATGCTGCTAACTCCATAGATCGAACAATTTCTCATTTAAAACCCCAAGCACTTAGTGCATAGGAAGGTGCCAACTCATAAAGGCTCTTGGCATCTTTTCATTTTTCTTCTCAACAAAATAAAAGAGGTTTTCACTTTACTTTTCCACCTCAACCAAACACAAATAAGAGAAACCTAAAATTTTTTCTATCCCCCACTTTTCCATTCCCCAATCAAATGCACCCTAAATTGATTAGAACTCGCCATATCTTTTTGGATAAACAGCCTAACGCTAAACAAATTTTGATTGGCTTTTTATTAGGAAGTTGTTATAAATTAATAGTTTAATTGATACTAGATGTTTCCAATAAAAACGTCAATAATTCAAACAATACTCCCTTAACTATCAAATTATAAAAATTTAGAAAAAAATAATATTAGAGTATGTAAATTACACATTTTGATAGTCAATGGACCCATTTAGAAAGAGGTATAACGATTGTTTCTCAATTTTATTGACTATTTGGAATTGCTAACTAGGGTTGTAAAGTAGTCAAGTTTTGTCGAGTAGTGAATATTCAAACTTGACTTGACAATAAAAGTAAAATGTTCAAGCTTGGTTCAAGCTCGAACCGAGCAAATGTTTGAACTTGGGCTCATCAAAAAGTCCAAAAGCTTGAGCTCTACTTGGCTCAACTCGATTCATTAGTCAAGCCAAGCACGAGTTTAATAACAAGCTTTTGATCTCGAGATCTAACACAAGTACATTATCAAATGCTTAAACTCTCCAAAATTCAAGTATAAAAAATATTATACTGATAGTTACATCAAGCTTATTACCATGTCAAGCCTAAAGTCCTTTAGTTTTTTTTTTTTTGGACAAGTAGTCTTATCTCACAATTAATTAAAAGTTTAGTAAGATATGAGTTTATTTGCCTAATCTATATCAAGCTTATTATCAAGTCCATAAATAAACTTAAACTTGGTTTATTTTGTATTAAGCCTTTATTGTTCACAAGCTTAATTATTCATGAGAAATTTTTTTTTTTTTAAAGTTTATTATTTTTTGTTCATATGAATTGTTTTGGCTTATTTATTAAATAAACCTAAAAATAAAGCTTAAACTTTGCTTGTTTATAAACAAATAAATATGAACAAAATTTTAATCGAACAAAGTCCAATTTTTTTATGAACAGTTTAGTTTATTTACGGCTCTACTCCAATTGCATCTAGTTATTTCAAATTTACAACCGACCTCATTAATTCTTCCTCAAAAAAAAAAAAAAAAAAAAAAAACCTTACCTCATTAATTGCATAGCCCCAAGGCCCCCAACCATTTACGCTTCAAGTGACTTGTGGGTAGTCCCCGTAATTGTATGTAAATCTTCTACTTTTAGTTAGCTTTGTCAATAAAATTTTCTACTATTGAACATTTAATAAATAATTAAATAAAAGAAGAAAAAAGAGGGAGATTTTCCTGCCAAGCATGACCGATCAACATATAACAGTTTTCGATATTTCTTTAGCAAAATTCTTACTTCTTAGAATCATTACTTCTGTTTTATTTTAGAAATCTTTTGTTTTATTTTTGAAATCTCTGTGCACGTAAGTATTCATGCAAATCAAATATTATATACCTGTCTATCCCAAAAAAAAAAAAAAAAAAAAAAAAAAAAAAAAAAAAAAAGTATATACCCAAACCTTAATAATTGCCACCCATTATTGTTTTTTTTTTTTTTTTTTTGGTAAACAACGGGAGGAAAATAACATTAAACAACTAGTCTATTACAAAATAGCTTAGCTTTATCAAAAGTTAGCGTATTTTCCACCACAAGCGGTGGTTCATACAAAATTTGGAAGCCAAAACCAAGGTCTGCTCCCATTTTAGCCAAAATATCCGCACATTTGTTAGCTTCTCGGTAAATGTGAGACACGGTGAAGTTAGGCATCGAGTCGATCAAGATCCTGCAATCATTTAAAAGAGGTTCCAGCATCAAATTTACAGAATTTGGGTTTGAAAGTAAATGAACAATATATTCAGCATCTAGTTCAATGTTGATATTCCGGATATTTAGATGTTTAGCCAATAATAGCCCATCCTTAAGAGCCCAGAGTTCAGCCATTGTGCTAGACACCGCACCAAGTTTCCTAGAAAAACCAGCGACCCAATTTCCTCTGCTGCAGCGAAGAACTCCACCCCCACCAGCCTTGCCGGGCTCACCACTAACCGCCCTATCTGTATTCAGCTTCACCCAATCAGGATTAGGTTTAATCCATTTTACTTGAATCTGGATTCTGGGAGGTTTGTTTGAAATGCCAGGAACAATAGCATAAAACTCAACACCTTTCTTAATGTACTGCAAGTGGATGGACTCATTAACTCTCTTATTCCTAAAAACAAAATTATTCTGGTGTAGCCAAATAAGCCAGACAGCTTGAGGAAATAAGTAACTCCAAGGGATACGAGATCAATCGAATGTGTCAGACGATTTGCAATTCTTCCTCAACCACTCAACAAGAGAAGTATTGTAAAATTCCTGATTAGAGTCATTTATACCCAATTTCCTCCACACATTCCTCTTAACACTACAATCACGTGAAAGATGAATAATAGTTTCAGCATTACAACCACAGAGATCACAAGAAGTATCAATATTAAAACCCCGTGAACCCAAGACATCTTTAGTAGGGATGCTGCCATGATAGCATTGCCACAGGAAAAATTTAATGCGAGGAGTGGTTTTAGCTTTCCAAACCCATATCTTAGAAGTACCAATGTTCAATGGGTTTAAATCCTTAGCAAGTAAATAAGCTGAGCTTAAGGAAAACAAACCATCTTTAGAGTAAGCCCAAATAAGAATATCTTCACTGGCAGAATTAAGCGCAAGGGGGATGCCTTTTATTTCCTGCACAATTCGTCTAGGGAGAACAAAAGAAATGCACCTCTCATCAGCCAAATAATCCTTTATAGACAAATTCCCCTCCTCTTCTGCTAAGGGCCCTTGAATTTGACTTCTCAGCGGACCCGAAGGTAGCCAAAAATCGTTCCAAACATTCACACCTGCACCATTGGAAATAGCCCATTTCAGGCCTTTATTAAAAATCACTCCTCCTACCTTACAAGCCCTCAAAGTGCGAGAAGCCGTGTATTTTCGATCCCTTCCACTCAATCTAGCTGGGGTCAAGTATTTTCTACATAACATTTGAGACCAGGCCGCATCCGGATTCGAAGCAATATGCCAGCATAATTTAGCTAGAATGGCAACATTTCTAGCTTTTGCTTGGAAAATGCCAAGACCCCTAATAAAAGTTGGATTGGTCACTTTATCCCACCCCACCATGTGGAGTCTCTGTCTATCATCATTTAAGCCCCAAAGGAAATCACGAGTGAGCTTATCAATTCGCTCACTAACTTTAGTAGCTAGTTTGCAATACTGCATGTAGTATTCAATAATAGGGGTGACCGCTGCCTTAAGGAGCATAAGTCTTCCAGCTGTTGAAAGGTAGTTAATTTGCCAACCAACTAATTTGGCCTGAACTCTGTCAATAACGAATTGGAACTCATATCTATTCCTACCTTTATGCCTGAGAGGGAAGCCAAGATAGTTACCCAAATTGTTCGTCTCACGAATACCCAACTGGTGGGTTAACTCTGCCCTATCTTCATCTGACAAGCAGGAGAGAAATAAACTTTGGATTTCTCACAGCTAATTTTTTGACCCGTCACCGAACAAAACTCCCCCAAAACCTCAGAAATGGCTTCACAATTATCTTGTGTAGCTTTGGCAAATAAGAGAAGATCATTAGCAAAGAAAATGTGAGAGAAGCCCGGACCATTCCTAGAGGCTTTGACCCTGTCCCAAACACCCTCATCACACTTTTTATTGATCAAAGAACTAAGAAACTCCATGCATAGAATAAATATGTAAGGAGAAATTGGATCCCCTTGTCGCAGCCCTCTCGAAGGCTGGAATTCTTCAAGTTGTTCACCATTAAAAAGAAAGGAAATTGAGTTAGTGGAAATACAACTCATGATCAACTCCACCGTGTCCAAGTGGAAATTAAGATTGGAAAGCATGTTTCTCACAAAACCCCATTCCAAACGGTCATAAGCCTTTTCAAGATCAATCTTGATTATCATATATCCAGTCCGTCCTTTCATTCTTTCCATTGCGTAGAGAAGTTCTTAAGCCACAATAACATTATCTGTACCTCTTCTGCCAGTAACAAAGGCAGTTTGGGAGGGGGAGACCAGGCTAGGCATAAGATGCTTCATTCGTAGGACTAGAATTTTTGAAACAACTTTATACAAAGTATGGCAAAGGCTAATGGGTCTAAAGTGACTGATTGTTTCAGGCCCCAGTTTCTTAGGAATCAGGGCAATGAGAGTTCTATTAAGCCAAGGGGGTACTTTTCGCGTCTGAAAAATATTTTTCACTTCCAATTTTACAGAATCCCCCCACAACCAACCAAAATCTCTAGAAAAACCCAGCGTGAAGACCGTCAGGCCCAGGGGCTTTAAAAGCTTTCAGAGAATTAAGGGCAAAAAGGATTTCAACATCCGAGGAAGGCAGGGCTAGGTTAAGAGCCTCAAAGTCCGAGAGGGTATTACCAAAAGAAAGGGCAGACTGCAAGGTCTCTCACACAAGACTTGTTTAGAAGAATAGAGTTTTTTGAACCCCATAAGGAAAATCTCCTTTACTCTACCAATATCAACAATCCAATTCTCATCAGGGTCATTGATACCAGCAATACGATTTCTACTCCTTCTATTCAGAGCAGCAATGTGGAAGAAAGTGGTATTGTGCTCTCCCTGAATCAGCCAGTTAATCCTAGCTTTCATCCCCCACAACTCGTCTTCCCAGTTAAGAATTTTCTCCATTTCCCCAGAAAGAAATTTATGGATATCAATCAATCTTTGCGAGGGATTATTTGCAAGGGCTTTCTCCGCACCAATGAGCCTAGCAGTCAGATTTCTTTTCCTCCAAAAAATATCTTCAAACACCTCTTTATTCCAAGCTTTAGCCTCAAGAGTAAAATTTTCAACCGCGAAGCAAACATCATGATTATTGCCCTCCCAGGCTTCCCGCACAATACTAGAAAAACCATCATGACTTAACCACATAGGTTGAAAGCGAAATGGGTGATAGCCCCCCATTATTGTTAGTATTTAAAAGAAGAATCAAATCTTTTTTTCCTTTTTTTTTCAATACTTATCAACGCTGGTTTGTGAAGTCAATTCCCTTCAACGTTCCTATCCAATCTGGTTTTGGGTCCACTTTACTAGTCATCATGTGAAAGCTGGTCATTAAGTTTTTTTTTTTTTTTTTTTTGATATGAAGTTCTTCTAAACTATAAGCAATTATTAGTTTTAATTATCATGATACTGGTCTTTTCCAAAACATGTGGTGGCATTTCTTTTTTCCTAGGTAAATGCGGGAGCTTAAACCCCCAAGTATTAGGTCTCTATACAACCTGAGTACTAACTCGCCTACACGGAAGAAAATTTTAGCATAAACTTTTCTCTCCCTTGGTAGGAGCGTTTTCTCTCTCTAGATAGAGTCAGTTTCTCCCTTGGTTCTTTTGCAAAGGGTCTTTTCTTGGTCCTCTCATCCAAACTGGTTTGAGCTGTGACCTGTGTACCGCAAAGCTATGGAGCAAGAGGTTCTGAATAATTTTCAAAAATTACAGCTGACAAAAGAGGAGGAAGATGATATAGTCATTACAAGGGCTACTAAAGCAGAGCTTCTAGAAGAATGTACGCTAAGCCTCTTTGGGCGTCTTCTCACAGACCGTCAACAAAATCAGAGGGCTTTCAAGAACACTCTGAAGACAGCATGGAAAATGGGTTCGGATTTGAGGATTGTGGAGACGGGGAATAGTATATTCCAGTTTAAATTTGGTTCAATGTTTCAGTTGGAATGGGTTGAGAGAAACGGCCCATGGAATTTTGATAATAACCTTCTTCTGTTGTGTCGATGGAGGAAGGGTCTAACGGCATCAAACATATCGTTCTCCAATGCCCCGTTTTGGGTTCAAGTATGGGGATTACCATTTGAGTATATGTCTGAAGATGCAGGGAAAGACATAGGTAGCAGACTTGGTAAAGTTCTTGATGTGGATAAAAGGTCCTTACAAGAGGAGCAAGCGAAGTTTTTGAGGATCCGGGTGGAGATACCCATTGACCAGCCTCTTAGAAGAGGAGGCCATATCACGAATACGGAGGGAGAAAGATGCTCAATCATTTTCAGGTATGAACGTCTCCTTATCTTTTGTTATATTTGTGGTATCCTTGGGCATGATGATAAGCACTGCACGGTGAGTCCCATGGAAGGAATGATAGAGAGGCAATATGGAGATTGGTTAAGAGCTGGAGGAGTGGTCAGGAACGGTAATGAGAAAGGAAAGGGTGTGAATGGTGGAAGCTCGGAAGGGATGGGAAATGATCGAACTAGCTTCTGGCCAGGGCATTCGGTTGTAAATACTAGTCCTTTTGTTGTGTGTAAAGACTTTGAGGCAGGTGGCCGGAATAGTAACAGTGGGTTTAGGGAGAGGAAAACTGGGAGCTTCGAGAAGCTGACAAAGGATTTGAATCCGACATGGAGTGAAGGTGGATGTTTGAACGGATGGGACAAGGATGATGGGGCAGCACGTGGGTTACAGGTTAGTCAGGGGGCTCGGTTAGAAGAGAATGGAGTGGGTTTGAATTTAGTTGGAAAGCAACTAGAGCCGGATGTGGAGGCCATGTCAGATAACAATTTTAAGGAGGGTGGGCCTGGTGATATTGAGCCCAAGGTGTCCAGCCCAGTTAAAGCTAATAAGGAGGTCATTAAAGAGCCTAATTTAAATGGTTTAGGCCCTAGTTTAGAAGCTGAAATTGAACCCACCAATAGGGGCAAGTGGAAAAGGATTGCTAGAGGAAAGGGTAAGGCCCAGGAAGTGGATATGAGACTTAAAGGTCTGGACATGGGAAATAAAAGAATGGGATGTATTGAGGATTTATTAATAGTTGAATGTAGAAGTTAGAAAAAGGTCCGTGGAGGGGAGAGTTGTATCAATGGTTCCGATTCTTTTAATGAAACGGCGGTGACTGCTACGCAGCACCGCCGAGAAAAATGAGGGCCTTAGGATGGAACTGCCGAGGGCTTGGGAACCCTCGGTCAGTTCGTGCGTTGCGCAATATTGTGCAACAATGGGATCCCGATTTTATGTTTTTGTCAAAAACAAAGCTGAGAAAGTGGAGTATGGAAAGGAAGAAGGTGAGTATTGGTTTTACTAATGGTTTAGTTATTCCAAGCCATGGAAGAAGTGGAGGTTTGGCTTTGCTGTGGAGAAAAGAGATTAAGGTTGATGTTCAAAGCTTCTCAGATAGACATATTGATGCCATAGTTTCTGAAGATACAGGGTTTCGATGGTGAATAACTGGTTTTTATGGAAATCCTGAGGTCCATAGAAGGAAGGAGTCTTGGGATCTTTTAAAGGTTCTCAGCAGAAAGGTTCAGCTTCCCTGGTTATGTTTCGGGGATTTTAATGAAATCGTGTCGAATTCGGAGAAAATGGGAGGAGCCCGAAGATCTCAGAGACAGATGGTTGACTTTAAGGAAGCAATTGATTACTGTGGGTTTAAGGATCTTGGGTTTTGTGGCCCGGAGTTCACTTGGTGCAATATGCAAAAAGGTCAGTAGAGGTTGTATCTCTGGCTTGATCGGGCTCTTGTTACGCAGGATTGGGCTGATTATTTTAAGGATGTGAGAGTCCACCATCTTGTGGAATCGGTGAGTGACCATTGTGCGCTTTTGATTACTAATTCCACGGTTTCACAAAGTCCTCGGAAAAGAAGGTTTCAGTTTGAAGCAATGTGGACGAGAAGGGAAGAATGCAGGGATATTATCAGGACAGTGTGGAATGATAATGCAAATCTTTATAGTCCGAATGGTATTGTGGCTGGGCTTAAGCAGTGTGCAGACAATTTATCAAGGTGGAATAGGGAGGCTTTTGGTTGGGTTCCTAGGCAGATTCAACATAAGAGGAGAATCCTAAATGAATTAGTGCTGAGGGATCATGATGGAAGCAATGGTGATGAAATTAATAAGACCAGAAAAGAAATTAACGAATTGCTGGATTGTGAAGAGATGATGTGGCAACAAAGGTCGAAAGTTCAATGGATGGGCTTGGGGGATTGCAATACCAGATATTTTCACACAAAGGCCTCTGAGAGAAAAAAGAAAAATACCATCTCTAAGATAGTGGATGAAAGGGGGAGGTGGAGAGAGTCTGCCTTAGAGATTGCAGAGGTGGCTGTTTCTTACTTTGAGAAGTTATATATGACTTCCAATCCTGATAAGATCTTGGAGGTGATTGAAGCTATTGATCCCAAAGTGTCGGCCGAAATGAATCAAGGATTGATCAAGCAGTTCACAAGAGATGAGGTTGAGGCAGCCCTGAAGCAGATGCATCCGTCCAAGTCTCCAGGCCTAGATGGTATGCCTGCTTTATTTTATCAACAATATTGGGATATTGTAGGTAGCAGTGTAGTGAGCATGGTTTTAAATGTTTTAAATTCCAATATATCTATGGCTGATATAAATAAAACTTTCATTACTCTTATTCCAAAAATTAAAAATCCAGCTAAAATGACAGACTTTAGACCGATTAGTCTATGCAATGTGATTTATAAACTTATTTCAAAAGTCATAGCCAATCGCCTCAAATTGGTCCTCCCCCAAATTATATCTGAAAACCAAAGTGCCTTTCTTTATGAAAGGCTTATAACTAATAATGTTCTGATAGCCTTTGAGCTCATACATTATCTGGACCATAAAAAAGATGGTAAGGATTGCTATATGGCAATCAAATTAGACATGAGCAAGGCTTATGACAGGGTGGAATGGGGCTTTATTGAAAAGGTCATGGAAAAACTTGGCTTTCATGAGAGCTGGATTAGTTTGATAATGCGTTGTATAACTTCTGTCTCTTATTCTGTTCTTATTAATGGTGTAGCATACGGTAACATTATACCCTCGAGGGGTCTTCGTCAAGGAGATCCCCTATCACCTTATTTATTTCTTTTATGTGCAGATGGCTTTTCCTCCCTTATTAGTAAAGCTGTTAGAAATCAGATGTTGAGTGGCTTATCCATTTGTAGAGGTAGCCCAAAAATTACACATCTTTTCTTTGCGGACGACAGCTTACTCTTTTGTAAAGCTAGTAGTTCGGAATGTCAACAGTTAATTGAAATTCTCCGGTTGTATGAGGCTGCCTCTGGTCAGAAAGTTAATGCTGATAAGTCATCGGTTTTCTTTAGTGCCAACACGGTGGAGGAAAAGAAAAATGAGATTTTGGGGATTCTTGGGCCTATGCAAGACTCTCGGCATGGAAAGTATTTAGGCCTTCCATCTATTATTGGTAAATCAAAGACCGAAGTGCTTGCGGAAATTAAAGAAAGGGTTGGAAGGAAGCTAGCTGGGTGGAAAGAGAGACTTTTGTCTATAGGGGGTAGAGAGACCTTAATTAAGGCGGTGGCCCAAGCTATCCCTATGTATGCTATGAGTTGTTTTCTACTACTAAAAGGATTGTGTGACGACATTGAGGGTATGATGAGGAGATTTTGGTGGGGGTAGCGTGGTCAAGAGCCAAGAATTGCATGGGTGAGTTGGAAGCGCTTGTGTAAATCAAAGCTTCGGGGTGGGATGGGGTTTAGAAAGCTTCAGGCCTTCAATCTTGCTATGTTAGCAAAGCAAGGTTGAAGGCTTCTCTTGAATCCAAATGCATTGGTAGCCCGGGTCTATAGAGCCAAATACTATGCCCATGGAGATGTTCTTAATGCTAGTTTGGGTTCTAGACCATCCTATGCTTGGCGGAGCATAATGCAGGGTCTTGAGGTTGTAAGAAGAGGTACGTGGTGGAGAGTGGGTAACGGAAGTTTAATCCATATATGGAATGACAAATGGCTGCCAACTCCCACAACCTACAAGGTGGTCTCTCCGCCTTGCGATTTTGGTGATTTCCCCATGGTCTCGGCGCTTATTGATCATGATCTTAGAAGATGGAGGGCTGATCTTGTTAAGTCCATTTTTCTGCCCTTTGAAGTTGATTTGATTCTCAATATCCCAATTAGTTATAATCTTCTGGAAGACAAACTAATTTGGGTTGGAAATAGGAGGGGTGTTTTTACTGTCAAAAGTGCATACTATGTTGCTCTTAACTTGGTAGATTGTTCAAATGAGGGAGAATGCTCCTATGGGGATCCGTGGGAGAGGTTGTGGAAGAAAATTTGGCACCTCGATATTCCATCTAAGATCAAAATTTTTGCCTGGAGAGCTTGTATTGATGCCCTTCCAACTATGGTGAACTTGAAGAAAAGAGGAATTGGAGAGAATGGGTTTTGCCCCTGTTGTGGAGGTGAGGTGGAAGTAATATCTCATACTTTAGTCCGTTGTGAAGTGGCGAAGAGGGTATGAGACTGTTGGGATGTCTATTTTGTTGTGGATAAACAGGAGCTGTATGAGGTGCCGGATATTGCTTTGCAAATCCTGGACAAGGGAACTACCCGTGAGCTGGAAGTGTTTTTTATGGTTGCTTGGTCAATTTGGTTTAATAGGAATCTAGTAGTTTTTGAGTCAACCTGCAGGCTGCCGAGACATATATGGAGTTTTGCTATTAGGAATCTTAATGAATACAAGGTAGCGAGGAAGTCAGTGGATAAAAGTCAGGGAGCTGAAAGTAATGGGTGGTCTCCTCCGCCGCCGGGAGTTTTTAAGGTGAATGTAGATGGAGCAACTTCGGTGGAGGGGAGAAATTCTAGTGTCGGGGCTGTCATTCGTGATCCTTGTGGTGCTGTCATTGCCGCTTGCTGCAAGTATTTCCAAGGCCATTTTTCAGTTGTTGAAACGGAAGCTCTGGCAGTGGAGTGTGGGATCTTACTAGCTCGTGACATGAAGATATCTCAAGTCATTATTGAGTCTGATGCTGCTTCCATTGTTGCTGATATTAATGATAAGGTTATGGATGGCTGTCTTGGCCATTTGTATCAAGGAATTTCTGCATTGTTGAACTCTTTCTCAAGTTGGAGAATCAAACATGTGAAAAGGGAGTACAACAGAGTTGCCCATAAGTTAGCCCAAATAGCTAGAGGAAGTGAAGCTAATCATGTGTGGGTGGGGACTCCTCCTCCTATGTTGTGTGAGATGATTATGGCTGACTGTATAGGGTAGTGTTTGTGCTTGTAGTTTCTGTCTTCTCTGTTGTAAGCCACTTTCATCTTGTTTGATGATTATATAATTCAGCTATCAAAAAAAAAAAAAAAACTCGCCTACACGGGGCGGTGGTACATGCGGTGATATTAATGTTTTGACAGGTTTTGACGTGCAATTTTGAGTTCAGATTATTATGCTAAAATCATCTTAGGTGTCCCAAAATCTTTCACGTGTCTTTTCAAAATTTTATTATAAAGGTGTCCAGTTGTCAACCTGTTGGTGGTTGATGTGGCATATCAGCTTATATAGATTTAGAGTATTAGCATAAAGTAGCATAAGCCCAAATTTTGCTGAAAAAATCTCCTAAAATCACTCAATTGACTTATGCATATATTATTTTCGAGAAATATTATGTGTGCAATATTTTCACACCAAATTATAGGTGGCAGATTATTACTTGTTATTATTGAGGTAAAAAAGTAATCTCAGTAATAAATTTAAATTTGAATCAATAACAACTAACTGCTTGTGATTTGTTATGAAAATGTTGTGAACGTAGCACTTATCTTTTTATATTTTTTTTTTGTATTTTCTAACGATAAAGTAAGAGAATGGTGGCTATAGTATGTAAAAAGAGAGAAATAATTAAAATAAATTAAGAAAATGTGATATTTTAACAAAATAAAGTTTAAAATAAATAATATGATGTGTGTATTTTGAAAAGTAATCAAATAAAATAGAAAAAAAAAGAGTATGTTTTTATGCTAAAATGTACAAATTGTTTTACATAAACTGATATGAATGCTTAGCTAACTAAAATCATCCTATATGGCAGTTTTTTTTCCCTCTTCCTGAGGTAAGAACAGATATTAAATAGAACTGATAAAAAACAGATACTATGCTTGATCTTAGTCAAGGCCGAGAAAGGTATTATACCATGTAGCATGGCAGTCGTATTCGTACATTGAAGTGGACCATCGCATTTGCATGCAGCCAAGAACAAGGATGGAACCATCCAGAGACCTTGGGGCCACCCTGGTCTTTTGAAAAAAAGTTCATCATACTTTTTCTCAACCATTAATTCATGGTTTTTGTTAACGTTGGACTAGTATCATTTAACTATAATGTTATTGTTGAACTCATAAACTGTTCTTATAGTGGGTTTATGATAACTCATTGTTCCTCTTCCTTCGAATTTGCAATTGTTTTAACTGCTAAACACAGGTGAATTCAATATTACTTTTAATAATTTACTGCTTGACATACGTTATTCTATTTCAACTTATGGCGCGACATTCATAATTTTGTTTTTATTTTACTGTGCTGCTGGATCTACAATATTCTGCTATTTACTTCTTCTTTTTTTTTTTTTTTGGAGAAAATTTACTTTATTGTCGTATATGAATTGAAGTTCTTTTGTTATTCTTACTTTCTTTTCTTGAATCTTGACCCTTTTTTTTAAGCCTAAAAGTGTATCGGCATTCATTGGTCTTCTATAGGCTGGTGTCGAGTCCTCTACTTTGATTCCCAAAAACATAATAGAAAATGGGCTTTTGCCCTTTCTTATTAAAATATCCAGCAAAATGCCTCATATTTGAAACTAATTAGAGAAATGCTCTTATTTTAAAACTTAATTTTTGGAACATCGAGTTATAGCAAACGTGGATTTAGAATTTTTTTTTTTTTTTGGAACTCGAGTTCCATGTAAAGTACTCGAGTTCCACTTGAATTTTTTCAAAGAACCCGAGTTCCATTAACTCAAATACTTCACACGGAACTCGAATTCCAGAATTTTTATTTTTTATTTTTCAGTTCGCTATAACTCGATTGTCCAAAAATTGAGTTTTAAATTGAAACCCGATTTTTAAAAATTGAGTTTCAAAATAGGGACATTTCCATAAATAGTTTCAGATATGGACCATTTTGATGGATATTTAAAAAAAAAAAAAAAAAAGGGCAAAATCCCATTTTCACCCAAAAAACATACCTTGTTCTAGCAAGGCTAATCCTCCAACAATTGACAGTGACCATGCAAAAATAAACAAAAAAAACCCTAACATTATATCAACAAATTTTTTAAAACTTTTACTCCTAATTGATCTTTAAAAAAAAAAAAATGCAAAAGTTACTACCAATTTTAAAACAAAAACCTTACAGATTAGCCTGCTGATAAACATAATTGGTGTCACATAATAAATACAATAAATAAATATTATATACTGAATGAATGTATTGTATTTCCCAAGTAATAAAATATATAAGAGTGCATTTATATAAGAGACAGAGTGTGTAGTATAAGTAAACAAGGTGGGCTTAAAGCCCACAATCTATTACACGTTTACAGCCCCTCTCAAACTCATGGTAGGTGCGAGACCAACTTGAGGTTGTCAACCAAAGCACGAAGGCATCCCTTAGGATGTGACTTAGTGAAGATATCTGCAAGTTGATCTTTACAGGAGACTGAGAACAGCTTGAGATCACCATGGACAAGATGATAATGGATAAAATGACAGTCGATCTCAATGTGTTTAGTCCGTTCACAGAAGACATCATTGAGAGCAATATGAATGGCACTATGGTTGTCACAATAAAGAGGAGTAGCAGAGGATGTGGACACACCTAAGTCCATAAGAAGCCATCATAGCTAAAGAAGCTCAGATGTGATATCAGTAAGGGCACGATATTCTGCTTCAATATTAGAGCGGCCACAAGGGTTTGTTTCTTGCTTCGCCAAGAAATTAGAGAAGAATCAAGAAGGAAGCAATAACTAGTGGTGAACCAAGAAGAGCCAATATCTCTTACCCAATCAGCATCAGAGAATGCATGGAGAACAAAAGGAGACTGAGCAGAATAGCAAAGGCCATGGAAGAGAGTGCCCTTCAGGTATTGAAGAATGCGTAGAACAACAGTATAATGAGTCAATCATGGAGCAGACAGATACTGGCTCACCTGGTGAACAACATAGGAAATGTTTAGACGAGTGACAGTGAGATAAACTAGGCTGCTAACCAATCGTCTGTAAAGAGAGGGATATGACAATAGTTGCCCCCTTGAGGGAGTCAGATGCGCATTAAGTTCAGCTGGAGTGTCAATAGTCTTGCTATCAGTGAGTCCAGCTTGAGACAAAAGTTCAAAAGCATACTTGACTTGAGTAATATAGAGATCATCTGTGGAATGAGTGATTTCAATATCCAAGAAGTAACTGAGATGTCCAAGATCTTTCATCTCAAACTATTGACTGAGAAAATCCTTGAGTTCTTGAATGCCACTGAGGTCATCACCAGTTATGATTATATCACCCACATATAGGAGAAGCAAAATAGTGTTTTTGTTGGTACGATGAAGAAACAAGACAAAATCATAAAGATTGGCAATGTAACTTAAGTGAGAGATGGTAGAGCTGAACTTGGTAAACCAAGCTTGTGGAGCTTGTTTAAGGCCATAAAGTGAAAGTCGAAGGTGACAAACCTTGTTCGGTTCGATAAAGAGACCATGAGGAGGTTGCATATAAACTTCTTTACTTAAATTCTCATTAAGGAAGACATTTTTGACATCTTTCTGAAAAGGTCCCATTTACTGGCAACGGCAATAGCTAAGAGGGCACGTACAGATGAGATTCGAGCAACCGGAACAAAGGTCACTTCAAAATCAATCCCATACTCCTGCGTAAAAATTTTTGCAATAAGAAAAGCTTTATATCATTCAATGGACCCATCAGAGCAAGTCTTGATCTTGTAGATCCACTTACAACCAACCATAAATTTCTTGAGAGGGAGAGTCACCAAATCCCAAGTATGGTTTTTAGATAATGGATCAAGTTCTTCTTTCATTGCAATCTGCTATAAAGGGTTAGTGGAGGCTTCACGATAGGTGTGAGGCTCGTGCAATGTAGCAAGGGCAGTATAACAATGACAAGGTGGAATGTCTTGTGCAAGATCTTCAGGCAGAGCAGGAGTAGGGGACCCAAGCTCTGGGTTGGGTGGCTCATCTTCGACCTGTTTGTCTTCCACCTGTTCATTAGAGGATGATCTAGAAGATGCATAAAAAATATCTAGTGATTAGGCAGAGAAGTCTATAAGAAGATTCATGAGTGACTATAGAAGGAGTATGTGGCTCATCTGGAAAAAGATCTAAGATAGAGGAGGTAGATAAGGAGGCACGGAAATGAAAGAGCTCGACGAAGAAGCGATGTTCCCAAAAGACAACATTGAGGGAGATATGAAGACAATGAGAGACAGGATCAAAACGCCGATACCCCTTTTGAGTTTCTCCATAGCCAAGAAAACAACAAAGTCTAGACTGAGGCTTAAGTTTGTTATGCTCATGTGGCTGAAGAAGAACGAAATAGGCAGAACCGAATGAGCGAAGGTTGTGATAGTCTGGAGATGACCCAAAAAGGTGCTCATATGGAGTTTGATTTTGGATGACAAGACTGGGAATGAGGTTAGTAGCATGAATAGCATGAAAAACAGCTTTGCCCCAAAAAGAAGCAGGAACTTTGGCAAAGTGAAGGAGAGCACGAACAGTGTCAAGAATATGACGAAATTTTTGTTTAGCTACCATTTTGCTGAGAGGTATCTGGACAAGTTAGTTGACAAACAGTGCCATAGGAATGCAAAACAGCTTGGAAAGCATATTGAGTGTATTCAAGAGCATTATCAGATTGAAAATTTTTGATACGTTTGGAAAATTGAGTTTCAACCATTTTTGCAAAATTAAAATATACTTGCAATAATTCAGAACGATGTTTCTTATTAAAAATCCAGCTATAGAGGGAATAATCATCAACAAAGACAACAAAATATTGAGATCCACCAATACACAGAGGAAGGCCCCTAGACATCAGAATGAATTAGGTTAAAGATATCAGTGGACATTGATTCACTAGTATTGAAAAGCAAAACTGGTTGTTTTCCTAACTGACATGAAACACAATTAAAATTTTTTGTGGACATTAAACCTAACAAACATCTAGAAGCCAAGTGTTGTACCCGAGAGGAAGATGCATGACCAAGTCAGGCTTGCCAAAGTACAAGGGAAGGAATAGAAGAAACTGCAGCAGCTGTAGCAGCAATAGAAATAGGAGCAATAGGTGAAAGACGAAGGTTGTCCACGGGAAACATACGCCCAACTTTGGGACCGGTCCTAAGCTCTTGTCTCGTCTTCAGATCCTGCACAATACACCCAGAATAATAAAAGGTAATGCGATAACCCAACTCAGCTAATTGCCCCACAGAAAATAAATTGTAAGAAAGGTTAGGAACATTGAAGACCCTAGGAATCGAGAGGTTGGAGGTCGAGATAGAACCTATGTTAAGACCAAATATTGTGGAACCATTAGCCGTGCGAATATTAAGAGGGTGTGGTGCAGGATCAAGTTGAGAAAATAAGGATGAGTGCGGTGTCATGTGGTTGCAATAAGTAGAATCCATAAGCCAAGAGGAAGGAGACATACTAGATAAAATTGAGAGAGAAGGGGAATAAGATGCATTACCAACCATACGAATGGTATTAGTGATGATGATTTGAAGGTCAACTGTGGAAATGGTGATAGTGGATCTAGAAGACTTAGACTGTGCAGAGACAGGAGCCATTGGTTGGACACTCTCAGTGTTAGCAACAATAACAGTAGAAATGGAAACAGCTGATTTGTTGCGATGATAGCAAGTATCAATATTATGGCCAAGATGTTCGCAAAAATTGCAAAAACATTTGTTGGATTATCGACGACGATTGTTGCAATAAGAAGAAGACATGTCCTTATACTTCATTTAGAAGCAAAATATGCAAAAATGGACTGTAAAAATGAAATTTACGCAAAAAACTGGGTGAGCACTTGGATTGCAAAAACTCACCTCTAACAAAAAGTCAACGTTCAGCGCTGGTCAAAGTCCATGGTCAAAGTCAACGGTCGCTGATGCAACAAGTTAACGGATGACGTAGCATGCTAACGTGGCAGATGACATAAGTGGCTGCTGTGGCAGATGAAGCACGCAGCTGATGTGGTAGATGACGTGGCAGTGATAACGTCGTGGATGACATTAGCAGGTACTTCACTAGTGCGTGAGGTGCGTGCTAAAATTGAAATCGGAGCGTGGCAGCACGTGTAGTGCATAGGACAACTCGTTGAATCTTTGAGTGGTGCGTGGGGACTTGTGGGCACTCAGAAGGTGTTGATTTTGGCTATGTTGTGTAGATCGGTTTGTGATCTATAGGACCATGTTACTAGTGTCGTAATCGGAACTTAAGAATTGACAGATCCAACGAAGGTAGTGATCTTGGCAACGGAGAGATATCTTCTGGCAGTGATGATTCAACTTGGAGTACCTCTGATGGTGGTGGAACAGTCATAAAAGGGCACAAATGGGTTTACTAACCGGAGAAGGTTGAGGCAGCGGAAAATGCCAAAAAAGACAAGACTGCAAGACTCCAAAAAGGTTAGAGCAGTGGCTCTGATACCATGTTAGAAATATTGAATGAATGTATTGAATTCCTCAAGTAATAAAATATACAAGAGTGCCTTTATATAAGACGCAGAGTGTGTAGTACAAGTAAACAAGATGGGCCTAAAGCGCATAACCTATTACACGTTAACAACTGTAATTTGAGGTATAGTTTGATAGTAAAGTGTAATTTTCTCAAATTTTAAAATGAATTTATTTTTTGGATAAGGAAAGTGGATTTATTTATTGTAATTCATTGTTATATAGGTATGGACATTATAAAGCTATTATAATAGAGTGATAAGTACAACAATAACCGGAAAAAAGATTAAAACCACTCGCAAGGAATGAGTCCACGACTCCACATGCTATTGGGCATTACATGACTAGACGAGAGATTACATACTATTAAATAAAAATAATTCGAAAAAAAGATTAAAACCACTCGTAAGGAATGAGTCCATGACTCCACATGCTATTGGGCAGTACTTGACTAGACAAGAGATTACATACTATTAAATAAAAATAATTTATAAATAAAAAAAGAAAGATAATTAATGACAGTAGTGGAATTGATGGAAAATAAGGAAGGAAAAAAATCCCCATAAATCGCACTCGAAAGTTTTCTATAAGAGTAATGCTATAGTTGCAAACTATTTTATATTATTTTTAGAATCATATGTCTCTGTCTCGCTTGGACTCTGATGAGAGTGAAGGGTATTGACTCTATGAGTGCAATTTTTGTAAATGGTGCGTGACGAGTAGCATACAAATGATAGTCCATCATTCACAAACTGTCACTAACAGTGATGAGCAAGGGTATGGACGAGCATGCATGTATTAACTCCATACAGTAATCAATAAGTGAGCAATGAACAGCACAAAACGGTTACCTTCATCCAATAATGCAAAAATTAAGGATCGGTTATGAGCAAAGAACGTTAGAGTTAAATTGCCATCATTAAGCATTGATTACCTAGCTGCAACATAACGGCCTGTTGAGTATTAACTCAGCCTAAGGCTATATAAAGCCAAGAAAAAACAGGTAAAAGAACACAAACACACACAACTATACAAATTATAGTTTTTCATAAAATAGAATAAGCTAACTTAAGCATCAGAGGGTCCTTGGCAAGCCCCACACCGGTGTCCTTATCCACTGAGTGCTTTCTATGACAAAAGTTTTACAGGTCGTCCATCAACTGATGAGGAACATATTGATAAGGCAAATTCCTGCTTCATCAGTTTGGCGGCATTTGTGGGAAACGATTGAGTTGCAATTCTCTCAAGCAAGTCATCATCGTATCTCTACCATCAAAGTTCTTCGAGACACATGGACACTTCCACTTTATCACCTCTTACGGATCCAACCGTAATGGCCTAACAGATTCAAGCACTCACTGCTAAAGTGCAAGGGTTGATGAAACAGAATGAAGAATTGAAGCGGAAGGCGAGCCTAGAGACTCCTACTATGTTGCAGTCTCGACGTAATTGCAATGACAACAATTACGAGGCTAATAGTCCAGAGAATAGTAGATCAGAGCATACCGTGCAGTCAACTCGTGGTAGTGACTAGATGATAAAAAATATGAGGAAGGAGTTGGACGAGGTCAAGAACGCCACGAAAGGGAAAACAGCAATAAACCTGGATGGCATGATCAAGAAGACTGACTCACCCTTCATAGCTAGCGTTCTGGAGTGCCCCTTGCCTCCCAAATTTCGTCTTCCTCAACTGGAGGTCTATGATGGAACTAAAGACCCTCTGGACCATATAGGAGCATTCAAAACACTTATGAGTCTTCAACAGCTCCCAGATGAAGTTATTTGCAAGACATTCCTAGCAACCCTTAGGGAAGCAGCACGGGTATGGTTTAGTAAATTGCCTGCAGCGTCCATTGCGAACTTTGACCAGCTAAGTGACTCATTCGTCCGTCACTTCATTGAAGGCCAACGCCATAAAAGGCCTACCTCCTACCTGCTAATTGTGAAGCAGTAGGAAGGAGAGACCCTGAGGGAATATGTGAAGCAATTCAACAAAGCAGTCTTGGAAATTGACAAGGTTGACAAGCAGGTGATAATGACGACCTTCTAGGCTGGGCTAAACAACCCTGACCTCGTTTTCTCCCTAAGGAAAACTCCTCCAACCTCGATGTCGAATCTGCTGTTTAAAGCTCAAAAATACATGAATAGGGAAGACGCGCCAACAGCGAAGGGATTGACGGGAAAACAAAAGGAGGACGAAGGCGTAGAGTCCCAAAGCAAGAAGAAGGAGTGCAAAGATAGTCATATGGAAGCTAAGACTAGCAAAAGTAGTTAGGAGGCATCATCAAAGAAGAAGTTAAACTTCACCCCTTTGATAATGCTTGTGGACGAGATCCTCATGCAGATAAAAGATGACCCTGCCTAGAAATGGCCTAAGCCATTGAGCTCGTCCTTAAAGGGAAAAGATTCGAAGAAGTACTGCCACTTCCATAAAGACTATGGACATTACACAGACGAGTGCCGGGATCTAAAAGAACAGATATAGGAGTTGATCTAGAGGGGAAGGCTCCAGAAGTTTATTAAGAAACACTATCAAGTTCGTTAAAGGATAGACGAGAAACCCACTGACGACCAAACAGAGGAAGATCGAGACAATCTCAAACCCATCGTGGGAGAGATAAGGATAATCACTAGGGGACCAGTTGCTGGAGGATCATACAAGTCCCTAAGGAAGGTGGTTCAAAGGCAGGTGAACAGCCTCTATGTCAATCACCCAATGACAAAACATTGTTGCACTGGGAAAGACGACATCGTCTTCTTCGAGCGAGATGTGAAGGGGATTAAGCAACCCTATGATGATCCCTTAGTCATTATGCTAACCATTGAAAGGTTCAATACCTGAAGAGTGTTGGTGGATAATGGAAGCTCGATAGATGTAATGTATAATGACGGCTTTCCAGCAGATGAAGTTGGATCCAAAGCGCCTCAAGCCTTTTGGAGCTTCGTTAGTCAGCTTTAGCGAAGATTGTGTTTATCCGAAAGGCATAATTTCATTACAAATCACAGTAGGGGCCTACCCTGCTCAAGTGACGAGGATGGTAGACTTCTTGATCGTCGATTGCCCTTTGTCCTACAATGTGATTCTTGGGCGACCAACCCTTAATAGTCTTAAGGCAGTAACTTCCACATATTGCCTAAAAGTGAAATTCCCGACCCCCCATGGAACTCGAGAAATCGTAGGGGACTAACTTTTGGCTCAGGAATGTTCTCAGGCAGTCTTGGCGTCTAAGGAAAATCACACTAGGATGGTAGAAGAAGAACCACCCAAACCCATGGAGGAGGTGGAAAATGTAGTGCTAATAGAAGGAGACCCTTCCAAAACTACCAAGGTAGGGAAGGAGCTTCAACAGACTTTGAAGGACGAATTGGTGGGGTTTTTTTTATAAAGAACTTGGATGTTATTGCATGGAGCTATGAGGACATCCACGGGATTGACAGATGAGTGACAGAGCATAGACTTAATGTCGACCCAACAAAAAAGCCCGTCCAGCAGAAGAGACGAGTGTTTGCTTCAGAGCGAAACAAAGCAATCACGAAAGAGATGGAAATACTTTTAACTACTGGATTCATTAGAGAAGTCTACTATCCAAAGTGGCTTGCAAATGTGGTTATGGTAAAGAAGTCCAACAGAAAGTGGAGAATGTGTGTGGACTTCACTTATTTGAACAATGCATGTTTCAAAGACAGTTTTCCCCTTCCTATAATTGACCAGCTTGTTGATTCGATGGCTGGCCATGAACTACTAACCTTCATGGACGCTTTTTCAAGTTATAAACAAATCTTAATGAAGGAAGAAGATCATGAGAAAACTGCATTCGTTACTAGCCAAGGCTTATATTACTACAAAGTCATTGCATTCAAAGTAAAGAACGCAGGAGCCACCTATCAAATGTTGGTGAATCAGATGTTCAGCAAGCAAATAGGAAGGAATATGGAAGTCTATGTGGACGATATGCTCGTAAAAAGCAGGGAAGCTAGAACCCATCTTGTAGACCTTCAAGAGGCGTTCGACACCTTGAGAAGGTATAAGATGAAGCTTAACCCTGCGAAGTGCCTCTTTGGAGTTTCATTTGGAAAATTCCTAGGCTTCATGGTGTCTCAGCAAGGAATTGAAGCAAACCCAAAGAAGGTCAAAGCAATACTCAACATGGTTTCTCCCAAAACAGTCAAGGAAGTGCAAAGACTGACAGGGCAAGTAGCCACATTAAACAGGTTTGTCTTAAAGGCCATTGACAAGTGTCTTCCTTTCTTTAAAGGTCTTAAGCAGACTTTTCAGTGGACAAATGAGTGTGAGGCAGCCTTTCAGGGCCTTAAGGAGTATTTGGCCAAGCCCTCATTGCTAAGCTTGTCAGTTGAAGGAGAAGATCTGTTTTTATATTTGGCAATATCTCCAACAACCGTCAGTTCTACTCTGATCCTCGAGGAATTCAAGATACAAAGGTTGGTGTACTACACTAGTCAAGCCTTCCAGGGTGCCGAAGCGAAGTATTCGCGCATGGAGAAGATGGCCTTATCGCTAATTGTGGCTTTGAGAAAGTTTCGTCCATACTTCCAGGCTTATACCATTATAGTTATGACAGACCAACCAATTCGAAAAGCAATGAGCAAACCAGTTGCTATAGGTCGTATGGTCCAGTAGGCAGTTGAACTAAGCTAGATCGACATTGAGTATAGGATTTCATAGCGGAATTCACTCTTCCAGACCCTAATTAGCAAGTAAAGTATTGAACAGCTTGCTCGGATGGCTCGTCAGTAACAGGACTTAGAGGCATTAATGCTATAATGACGTCCCTAGAGAATGACGTCTTTAAGTACGGGGTTTAACTCCAGTTTCCAACAATGAACAATGAGGTGGAGTATGAAGCAATACTTGCCAGCTTAAGGGTTACGAGAGCCTTGGGAGTCAAGAATTTGAGATTGAGGTTTGATTCTAAGCTGATTGTTGGGCAAATAACCAACGAATGTGAAGCAAAGGAGGAAAGGATAAAGAAATACCTATAGCTAACGAGCCAGCTCATTGATGAGTTTGATAACGTTAAACTAAAGCTATCTCGAGGGAAGAAAACTTAGGTGCTTACGAGGTTGCTATACTTGCCTTAACTGAAGATGCTCAAGCAGCAATAGGTTTGCTCATGGAGGTTCAGGCGACCCCCAGTATTGACGGACTGCAGACCCTTGTGATTCAGAAACCAAGAAACTGGATGAAACCAATCATATCCTACATTAGAGACGGCCAACTCCCATCTGACTCGTCAGAGGCGAAGAAGGTTAGAGTCCAAGCAGCAAGGTTCACTGTTTTGAATGGAGAACTCTACAAAAGAGGATTCTCAATGCCATACCTGAAATGCTTAACCCCTGATAAAGCAACGTATGTGCTATGAGAGATACACGAAGGCGTCTGTGGTAACCATTCTGAATCACGATCCCTAGTGGGAAAGATGATTAGGGTAGGCTACTTTTGGCCAACTATGCAAAAGGATGCAGCTGAGCTTGTGAAGAAGCATGATAAATGTCACCAATTTGGCAATGTGCAGCATATACCTGGGGAGTTACTGAAGAGCATCTCTTCACCCTGGCCATTTTCCACGTGGGTAATAGACATTGTCGGCCCACTCCCTTTGGGAAAGAGGCAAGTGAAGTTCCTGCTTGTAGCCATCGACTACTTCACCAAATGGGTTAAAACAGAACCATTAACAGTAATCACCGAAGGCAAGATACAGACCTTTGTTTGGAATAACATTGTCTGTAGGTTTGGGATCCCTAGGACGATCATATCTGATAATGGTCGTCAGTTTGATAGTTGAAAATTCAAGGAGTATTGTGCGACACTAAGGATACAAAATCACTACTCGTCACTTGGGCATCCACAAGCTAATGGGCAGACAGAAGTAACAAATTGTACTTTACTTAAACTCATCAAAGCATGACTTAAGGGGGCAAAGGGTGCATGGCCTGAAGAGTTGCCTAGGATATTATGGGCTTACAGGATAACAGCAAGAACACCAACAGGAGAAACTCCATTCAAGTTGGCCTTCGGCACTGAAGCAGTTATTCCAGTTGAGATAAGAGTCTCCAGCCTTAGGCAAGGTCATTATGACGAAGGTATAAACAATGACGAATTAAAACTCAGCTTGGATTGTTTGACTGAAGTCAGAGACGAGGTAGTCTTGAGAATGGCTCGATACCAACAAAAAATGCAGAAGTACTACAATCAGAGGGTGAAACTCAGAAGGTTCAACCCTGATGACATGGTGCTGTGGAAAGTCTCCCAAGCTACTAGGGATCCAGTGCAAGGGAAGTTAGGGCCTACTTAGGAAGGTCTATACAAGGTTGTTCGTTACTTTAGACGAGGAAGTTATAATTTGAAGGATTTGGAAGGCAATCTACTTTCTCGTCCTTGGAACGTGGAACACCTCAAAAAGAACTATTAGTGAAAGCTATTGCTTGGCCTAATAAGCTTTGCTTGAGCACCTCGCCTGACAACACATCAAATAAGCGAGATCTAATTATTTTTTCTAAGTATTTCTTTTCTTTCAAGTATTTTTTTAAAGCTATTTTTAGTTTGTTGTTTTCCTTGTAATTCCCTCATATATGAGGAATGCATGAAAATATGGGGCTTGTTCAGCCATCCTTTTTTTAATAAAGTTTGACAAAATGTCAAAACTAAAGTTCAATGACAAAAGGAACAATAGCAACAAATCACAAATTAGAATGACAAAAGCTCGAATGACAAGTGAAACTCGTAAAGTGTGGTAAAAACTCAAAGGGGTTAAAACCACAAAATATGGTAAAGACTCTAATGACGAGTTAAAATCATAAATGTAAAAAAACTTACAAGATAAGTTAAAATCACAAATTAAAATCATAAATGTGGTAAAAACTTAAAAGATAAGTTAAAATCACAAGCTAAAATAACAAACGTGGTAAAAAACTCACAAGATGGGTTAAAATCACGGCAAATGGTAAAAACTCCAAATGACGAGTTGAAAATCATAGACGTGGTAATGACTCTAATAATGAGCTGAAATCACATGGTAAAAACTCAAAAAATGAGTTAAATTATTAAGCGGAGTAATAAAAGAGTAAGCGTGAATCATAAAAATTTCGAAGTTTTAAACAAGATAAATGTATTGTTTCTCAAACAGAAGCCTCAAAACAGGAGGCATCCATTGTTTCCAAATTTCAAGCCTCAAAACAGGAGGCATCCATTATCTTTAAAATAGAACCAAAAAAAAAAAAAAATACTTAAATTTTTGATTCAAGGAACATTGACAATCTCCTTAACGCGGTTTGCCTCTGTTTGAGCCTCGTCATTAGCTCCTCTTGTAGCAGCACCCTTTCCTTCAACAACCTCGGTAGCTTCATCAATGGTTTCACCTTCTTTTTCATTGGCCTCGTTAGCCAGGATCTTAGTGTCAATAGCTTCAAAGTCCAAATTTGCAAAATCAACTACATGGCTATGATGCTTCATCATCCAACAACGAAGAAGCTCAAAGCCCTTGAAGTTCTGCTCGAACTGCATGTCAGAGAAGTGATCAGACTCCAAAACTTGGCAATCACCTTCTCACGCTCCTCGTCAGTACTTAGAAGGGCATCTTGGACTTCCTTGTCTTTTTGAATGACGAGCTTTTTCTCCATCTTCAGTGCTTCCTTCAGTTCTTTCACTTTTTTCTCAGCCTTAGGTGACTAGTACATAGCTTCAATCAGATCCTTCCTCAACCGCAAGCTTTCGGCCTCGACGAAATCGACCTTGGAGTTGGCCACTACTACCTTCTCCTCGCTGATCAAGTAGTTTGATGTTAAGCGAAGGGACTCACCAAGAACCTAAAAAATAATAAAAGGGTTACTAATTTTTAACAGATATAAGTACTTGACAAATGATGAAGAAACGTTGAACGAAATACTTGCACTAGTTTATGAATATGACGGCTGACCAGTTCATGAGAAGAGATAGACAAAAGACCCTTAAGATTGTTGTCAGTAATGACATTATGAGCTCGTCCAAGGGTAGTAGCGGGGTCGTCCCAAACACTCTTGCCAACCTTGGCCTTCCTTTTAGAGCATATGGTCAGAGGGCTGAAGGTCATCATCTCGAGGGAAGGAGTAGGAGAAGAAGGAGTATGAAAAAGTGACTGGAGGGCAGGAGTTTCGTCTTTCCCTTCATCTAGCTTGTGTTTCTTTGATCTAGGGGTAATGAGAGACAGGGGTTCATTCTTCAAGTTCTTAACACGGGCATACTTGTCTTTACTGTACCTAGTGGTCATTTATGCAAAGAGAGGGTTAGTTTGTGAATATGACGGCTGACCAGTTCATAAGAAGAGATAGACGAGAGACCCTTAAGCTTGTTGTCAGTAATGACATTATGAGCTCGTCCAAGGGTAGTAGCGGGGTCGTCCCAAACACTCTTGCCAACCTTGGCCTTCCTTTTAGAGCATATGGTCAGAGGGCTGAAGGTCATCATCTCGAGGGAAGGAGTAGGAGAAGAAGGAGTATGAAAAAGTGACTGGAGGGCAGGAGTTTCGTCTTTCCCTTCATCTAGCTTGTGTTTCTTTGATCCAGGGGTAATGAGAGACAGGGGTTCATTCTTCAAGTTCTTAACACGGGCATACTTGTCTTTACTGTACCTAGTGGTCATTTCTGCAAAGAGAGGGTTAGTTTGTGAATATGACGGCTGACCAGTTCATGAGAAGAGATAGACGAGAGACCCTTAAGCTTGTTGTCAGTAATGACATTATGAGCTCGTCTAAGGGTAGTAGCGGGGTCGTCCCAAACACTCTTGCCAACCTTGGCCTTCCTTTTAGAGCATATGGTCAGAGGGCTGAAGGTCATCATCTCGAGGGAAGGAGTAGGAGAAGAAGGAGTATGAAAAAGTGACTGGAGGGCAGGAGTTTCGTCTTTCCCTTCATCTAGCTTGTGTTTCTTTGATCCAGGGGTAATGAGAGACAGGGGTTCATTCTTCAAGTTCTTAACACGGGCATACTTGTCTTTACTATACCTAGTGGTCATTTCTGCAAAGAGAGGGTTAGTTTGTGAATATGACGGCTGACCAGTTCATGAGAAGAGATAGACGAGAGACCCTTAAGCTTGTTGTCAGTAATGACATTATGAGCTCGTCCAAGGGTAGTAGCGGGGTCGTCCCAAACACTCTTGCCAACCTTGGCCTTCCTTTTAGAGCATATGGTCAGAGGGCTGAAGGTCATCATCTCGAGGGAAGGAGTAGGAGAAGAAGGAGTATGAAAAAATGACTAGAGGGCAGGAGTTTCGTCTTTCCCTTCATCTAGCTTGTGTTTCTTTGATCCAGGGGTAATGAGAGACAGGGGTTCATTCTTCAAGTTCTTAACACGGGCATACTTGTCTTTACTGTACCTAGTGGTCATTTCTGCAAAGAGAGGGTTAGTTTGTGAATATGACGGCTGACCAGTTCATGAGAAGAGATAGACGAGAGACCCTTAAGCTTGTTGTCAGTAATGACATTATGAGCTCGTCCAAGGGTAGTAGCGGGGTCGTCCCAAACACTCTTGCCAACCTTGGCCTTCCTTTTAGGGCATATGGTCAGAGGGCTGAAGGTCATCATCTCGAGGGAAGGAGTAGGAGAAGAAGGAGTATGAAAAAGTGACTAGAGGGCAGGAGTTTCGTCTTTCCCTTCATCTAGCTTGTGTTTCTTTGATCTAGAGGTAATGAGAGACAGTGGTTAATTCTTTAAGTTCTTAACACGGGCATACTTGTCTTTACTGTACCTAGTGGTCATTTCTGCAAAGAGAGGGTTAGTAGGGTGAAAATCTATAAGGTAAGACAAGAAAGAACTAAAAACCTACTCTTCTCTTCCTGGGAAATTTTCTTCAAAACGTGCGCAGAAGGCTCGGGTTTAAGACAACACTCGTACAAACGACGAGGGTCAACCAGCTCGTTGAAATCGTCAACTGTGAAGGCAAACTCAAGGGTTGCCTTAATTCGTCCTTGGTAGTGTTCCTCTAACAAAGGACGATTAGCAACTGCAAAAGAGGAGACAAAAAAGAGATTAGAAAAGCAGTATAGCTCAAAACAATCTGTTTAATGAAGAGCAAGAAAGAAACACACCAAGATAAGGGATTTCCCATTTCTGTAGCAACCATGGGACCTCACCTCACAAGTCGTCAGACATGGTTTCCCATCTAGATCCAGAAATGAAGAAATATCGTGACTTCCAATCACGAAAGGAATTAGGGAAGCTATGGACAATTCTAGACTCCCTATTCCAAGGTAGAAGTTCAAAATACCTATAATGGGTGGAAGGCTTCAAACGATACAGGTAAAGAAACTCATTTAGGGTAATCATGTGCCCATCATGGACAGACACCCAGATCGACATGCAACCAATGATTGTCCTCCATGCATTAGGGACGAGTTGACCAGGTGCAACATTCAAAGCAAAAAGGAGCTGCATAATAAAAGGATGACCTGGAAAACGAAGGCCACATAAAAAAGTAGCTTCATAAAACTCACCTCGCTATGGGCAAAGGTGCATGCTTTCTCATTAAGACGAGGTAGTCTTATAAATACCCCCTTAGGGAATTGAAACCTCTTGCGGATAGATTTCAAATGACTCGTCTCTAAAAGGCAAGACTCAGAGAGAGCATGAAAGGGGATTAAAGACAAAAGAATTTTTGAAGAAGAGGAGGGTTTTGAAGAAGATGAAGGTTTTGACATTACGATTTCAAAATCTTTGTCAGAGGACTCAACACTTGATGACAAACTAGTTTCTAACTCACTGGACCTAACGTCGCTATCCCTGTACTCTATGGCAGTCATCTCTAGATGATGGGCGATTAGAGAATGACAAAGCAAAGGGTAAAGGCCAATCAAAACAAGTTTGAAAGCCCCACAATTTCAAGGAACAAATAAACCTACTTGGGGACGATGTCCACCAGAAGACTCAAGAAACACTACTAACCTAGCAAAGAAGAACGAAACAGAGGGAGTCTCCTTCCTAATAAAATCAAAATCAACCATTAAGAGAGAAACAGAAGCCTTACTGTGCAGAAAGTGCAGGAACTCTCTTTTATGGTTCGTTTGGATTGAGGGGGGAGTAGAGTAGAGTAGAGTAGATTTAGCACAAAATTAGCTTATTTTTAGCCAACACTACTCTACTCCCCTCCTTCCCCCCTCCATCCAAACAGGCCATTAGTTTCGGACTCCAAGCTTAGTGTATAACGAAGAAGAAGAAGAGGAATATGAGAAGGCTTCTTGATAAAAAAGGAAATGAATTCAATGCGCGGGAGACTCAAGGAAAACCTACACGTGTGGACAACACAAACACGGAACGTGGTGATCAACTGATTAAAATATTGCCCCACAATAAATATGATAGGACGAGGATCTTTGAGCACGTAGAAAGTGGTCCACCTAAAACAGACTTTCCATATTCCTTTGCTCGTCTACATGATCGACGACAAAGGAATAAAGGGGGCAACTGATGAGTAGCATACAAATGATCGTACATCATTCACAAACCATCACTAACAGTGACAACTAAGGGTATGGACGAGCGTGCGTGCAACTCCAGGCAGTAATGAATAAGTGAGCAATGAATAACACAAAATCATTGCCTTCATCCAATAATGTAGAATTAAGGATCGGTTATGAGCAGAAAATGTTAGAGTTAAATTACCATCATTAAGCATTGATTACCTAGCTGCAACATAACGATCTGTTGAGTATTAACTCAGCCTAAGGCTATATAAAGCCAAGAAAAAACAGGTAAAAGAACACGAACACACACAACTATACAAATTATAGTTTTTCATAAAAGAGAATAAGCTAACTTAAGTATCGGAAGGTACTTGACAGGCTCCACACCGGTGCCCTTATCCACTGAGTGCTTTCTATGACACAGGTTTTACAGGTCGTCCATCAATTGACGATGAACACACTGACAAGACAAATTCCTGCTTTATCAGTGCGGACCCATTGGAGACACTAGCTATAGTGACAAGAGTCAAGGTCTTGGAACTGCTTCTGGTCCAACCAACTCTTGCCTTGGGTTGGGTGGCACAAATACAATCCTTGATCTCCCCGGAGGCCTCACAAGTCACAACCGTCAAAATGGAAGGAAGCAATAAAGGGGGCATTTGACCAGTCAGTCTTCACAAGCCCACCCTTAGTACGTGGCCCAAATATCTGCATCCATAGTCTTATATATGGAAGTCCAATTTGACTTTTGAATGGAAAGAGAATTAAAGAGCATATCTCCCACGAAAAGACCATGCAATTTTGTCACCATACTAAAGAAAATATGACTAATGCAATTCTCTATAATTAAGGGCAAACAACTCCAAGGTCAAAACCCATCCATCCTCAAAAATAGGGGATCTGGTCATAATCTCGAGTTTGGAGGAACCTTAGGCTAGCACCGCACCAGTGCTACAAAGGTGGTCTTATTTTTCTTTGTTTTACAGCATAACACTGAGTTGTGTTAGGAGGTGATGTCCTGTAAATTTGTTGCCGACGGAGATGGTTGAACTTTGAGATCCGACGCAAATTGATATCCCTGAACTCAGGTGACTCGATTTACTTGGTTGTTAGAGTCAGGCAACTCCTTTTGGGTGGTCGCCGGTGATATATTTCAAACAACGAAAGTAGTAGCGTTATTGAAGCTCTAATCAATGGCAACCCTACATTTGACATTTAAGTTGAACACCTCTATCTATCTATCTATGTATCTATATATATATATATATATATATATATTATACTAAACTAACTATTTTGATTACCCCAAAAATATATTGAATAGCCTGATTTGAAAATTACAAAAATTTGGGTTCAATAAAAATGATAGTAATGTTAGGTCCATATAATTTTTACAATAATTTTTTAACAAATTATGAATGATACACCATTTACCCATTAATAACAACTTGTTACCTAAGATTTGTTGTGGAAGTATTGTTGCTGTTGCATCACTCCAAAAATAATTCTGTCCCCCTCCCTCGCCAACATAATCTTTAACACCTTAAAAAAAAAAACCCAAATAACAATGAAAAAAATTAGCTTTAATAATATCAAAAATAGCCCCCCCCAAAAAAAAAAAAAACTAGGCCAAACAAGTGAACAAATTATTTAACAAAAAACTCATTCAAAAACAAAAAATAAAAACCATTAATCATTCAAATTCGTAACTCATTTAACATGTTATATAAAAATAATCATTGATTTTATTTTCTTGAAAAGAATTGCACCAAGAAAAATTATGTGGCTGTGAATTCTCCTTGGTGGCACTGGTAGCTCTACTCTCTTCTGCTTTTTAGTTGTAGAAGCTCTGCGTTCCTTGGCGACTTGGCTTGCAATCATAGCAAATATCCCTCTCACCTTATTACTCTCATCTTAGCATTCTTAGTTCTTACTTTATCTCTTATCAATCAATTTTTCCTTTTTCTTTTTGTTAGTAGAAGGATTTTGTAAAATTTAATGTATTTGCGTGTTTTTTTTTTTTTTTTTTTTTTTTTTTTTTTTTTTGATATCGATATATTTAAGTTCTCTTTTTATTAGATTTTGTATAACTTAAGTTTTTTTAATGACTACTGACTACACTAAAGAAAATTCCTAGAGCCACCACGACCATGGTTGTCTTGGAAAATGCTTAATTCCCTAAAAACACATAAAATGTTATTTATATATATGTGGGTAGGGTTTTGATTTCTTCTCTTTTTTCTTTTTTTTCCTCTGTTTTTTCAATAAATGTAAAAATTCATTAATAAGAAAAAAAGAAAAAGAAAAAGAAAAAAGGCGGGCTGAAATCCAGTACATGAGGAGTATACAAAAGACACCCTAATTGGGTAGGAAAATGGTGAAAAATAGGTCAACCAAAGGACATACTATCCAAAAAAAGACATGCATCTAAATCAGTAATACTGGATATCAAAGCATTCTGATCCCATTCGAATAGAGAGAGCATAGAAGCTAAGACTTAACCATTAATACTCCAGCTTGGCATAGAAACTAAGCTGGAGGACTACCCTCTGCTGTATCTTCAAATTAACAGCATAAACCTGGATATGACCCTTTTTTCCCGGACACAAACATGTTACAAACAGATAGCAACATAAACCAGCAAGATGGGAAAAAGGAGTTCTGTACAAAATAGTATTAGAGTAACTTCCTACCCCTCATACAATTCACTCGGAGTATACCTTAGAAAACCCTGGCATTCAAAACAAGAAGCAACAACACTTACAATTAATTATTGGCGAAAACCACATTTTCGTTCCTACATTTTCACGCGATTCTCACTTTGGTCCATATTTTTTATTTTTACCGCTTTTAGTCCCTATTTAGAAAAATGCCATTCATTTTAGTTTTTTCCGTTAGTGCCCTAACGGCAAAATCCTATGTGGTAGACAAAACTATTAAAATAATAATAATAAAATTTATTTCGGCATTAAAAAATGCCACGTTAGCATCTAAATTAAAAAGCAAGTGATGGTGGTAGATATCAACGACAGCGAACACAACACCTACGCATTGGAGTGGACTCTGGATCACTTCTTTGCACCTTTTGCCTCTGATTATCCCTTCAAGCTCGTCCTCGTCCACTCCAAACCCACTCTTTTCTTTGCCATAGGTCTCGCCGGCCCTGGTATAAATTGTTATTTTGGGAAATTATTTTTGTTTGCGGTTAGTTTGAGTGTGAATTGTTGTTTATTGTGATGGAAATTTGTAGGAGCCGCTAAAGTTTTACTGCTTGTGGATGCAAATTTAAAGAAGATCGCTACCCGAGTTGTTGAAAAGGCTAGGGAACTTTGCTCCACTAAATTGGTATTTCTTTTAATTTTATTTTGAGAATCATAATCTTGTTTTTTTTAATGTGTTTTTATGTGGATCTATAGTTTAATTTTCTGTTCTTATTTTTTGGGTTTGTGATTTTTGGATTTTAATTTTGTGTTCTTAGATTTGGGTTTGTGTTCTTGTTCAAGACACACTTAGATCTCAATTAATGTGATTTTTGGTTTTTATTTCTGTTTTTATTTTTTTTTATTTAGTTAAAATTAATAAATTAAAATTTTTTTTTAATTTAGATATTGACGTGGCATTTTTTAATACCAAAATAAAATTTTTTATTATTATTTTAATAGTTTCGTTAGTCACATAGGACTTTGCCATTAGGGCATTGATGAAAAGAACTAAAATGATGGCATTTTTTCTAAATAGGGACTAAAAGCGATGAAAATAAAAGATAGGGACTAAAGTAAAAATCGCGTGAGAATGTAAGGACGAAAATGTGGTTTTTGCCGTAATTATTCAGTACTTAAAGACTAAGCCTTCGGCCATGGTGCATGCGGGCTACTTTGTTTCAAAGAAACTTTTACCCGAGGATGTAATAGTACAGAAGATTACAGCATGGAATAAGATGTACTAGATCGTTACAAGTGAATCCGATCACAACCCTTGCAATTTGGAGTAAAGATCCTGTACGTTACTTGACCTGAAATGATCAGATTTTTTTATTAGGACTTGACTAGGCAAGTGTTTCAAAATACTCCACTTCTTAGCTTCTAGCTTATATATCTAATCTCTTAATACATATTGTGGTCCCCAAACCTGTGCGAGCTGTTGTCCTGGACAAAGGATTTGGGCTCTCAATTTACTTATTTGTGGGCTTCTTCACAGTCTTACGGGTAGTTGCTTCAAATGCAGCCTTGACAGTCCAATTTCGATCGTCACTTTGATTTTAAGTCCAACACCCCTTATCCTCTAATCTCTCCTCTTCCATTCTTTCCTCTTTCTCCCTCTCACTCCCTAAGTTTTCTCTCCCATTTTTTTCCAAATTTTCCAACCAACCCCTTTTGTCTGCCCTCACTCCCCTTATATATATATATATATAGTCTCTCCTTAGTAGGGTTCAAATCATTGCTTTTTCACTAGTTCCCATGCAATTCTGTTTTTACTTGGAATCCCTAGAAACAATCATGTCTTCTGAAGATTCTCTCGAAACTTGCTCCAAACGCCAAATGACGTTTGGCAGCAAACTCCCCAAAGGCACTAACGGTACTTGATGACCGACTTAAATTTAACCATTTCCTTGTGGATCTCCCACTGTCTTATCAGTCGGTAGTGGGCCTAGCTCGGCTCGAACATTGTGGTATTCCCTGAACGATACTCTCTAGGTCCTGACGTACTTATTGTTGGACTGGGCCTATTCCTATAGGATTTAGGCCCAACTCAATCTTTTGATCCAACATTGGCTACTTAGGCTGATCTTGGGCCTAAGTTAAGTGGCCCGGTACTGATTACCCGGGCCCAAGCCCCATACACATATTATTGGAAGAGTGTTACAACCAAACCAACCTATTCTTACTTTTTACTTTATTTTCCTTTGGTATCAGTGTTTTAGGGTTTGGATTTTATGCACATTAGTTATGGTCACATAGCAGAATCTGGCATTTTGAGGGTTCCGCTCTAGTTACCGATGATTTAAAATAATGCAGCAACATATACCAAGTATGTGATAAACTTTACATGCAATAATATCTAGCAAATCTCAGACCTCCATATTATAAACTTCTCCTGTACAAGGTGGATGATAAATCACCATGTGCTTGCACTGTGAGTAATCCAGCACCAAACATGTTGAAAAACATTGAAGGAATTTTTTTTTTTTTTTTTGGGTAATTCAGCTTTTATTTAATGAAACAAAATACAAATTACAAAGGAAAATCCCAAAATAAACTAGCAAAGGGAAACCTCTATGCTATGGCAACCAAAAACAAAACTAACCATAAAACCAAAGCAAGCCAAAGCAAATGGCAAAGCAAAACACACTAAAACTGCACTGACAACTAAACAAAACATCTATAAGGCATCCCAACCAATACCTTTAGCACAGTAGTACATAGACTAGCACTTTGGCAAAACACAGCAGTACAAGATTTCAAGGATCAAATTAAAATACTACTTGGATCAATCCCCCAATTACAACAGATGGTAGCATTCAAAACTGATTTCTTGAACTTGGTTTTAAACCCTAACCTAGCTTTGACATCCATAATGATGCTTCTCTTTAGCTGTTCTTCCGTCCAAATTCTTTCTTTATGAACTATGACATTTCTTTGTAGTCAAATATGGTAGACTGTTGCCCACCAAACAAGTTTGCAACCTATTGCTCTCAGCCCCCCAAGCAATCAAATCCTCCCACACAAACTGAGCATTTGAAACTAGATACAACTTCATCATGTCGTCCTAAATTCTTCTAGTGAAAGAACATTCAAAGAAGATATGATCTCTACTTTCAAGGAAATTTCTACAAAAAACACATAAGCTATCACCCAAGTACCGCCACTTGGTCATTCTATCTTGTGTGGACAGCTTGTTGATTATAGCAAATTAACCAATAAATGAATGCTTTGGGATAGTTAAATGGAACTAAAACAGCTTCCACCACTTAACTTCACTAGATTTATATCTAACTCAACATATGTTGCAGCACAAGAAAACTTCCTAGATTTAGTAGCTTGCCAAAGGGCTTTATCCTCATCTTTAAGCTCAACAAGGAATAGTTGACACTGAATAGTTACAAGGGCATCAGATCTAGCAAGCCTCCAAATCCATGCCTTATCTTTCAGCATAGAATCCATTTTAGCTTCAGGATTACTTATAGCATCATAAATGAAACGAGAACCAAATCTTTGAACCAATACCCCAACAGGATGCCAAAGGTCATGCCAAAGAAATGTAGTTTTCCCATCCCCCACCTCAAACCTGATAAACTTCCTTGCTTCATCCCTCAATTTAAGAACTGCTCTCCAATTCCAGGTAAATTCTTGTGGAATTCTAACAATCCAAAAACACTGACCTTTAAGAAGATTTTCATGAATCCAAGCCACCCAAAGAGATCCAACATTAGTAAACAAGCTCCAAATGTGTTTCATTATAGTAGCTCTATTCCAACTTGCAACTCTTTGCAGTCCCAACCCTCCCTCTCTTTTAGGTAAACAAACTTTTTCCCATGCTACTTTAGTTTTCCCTTTGCCAGTACCCTGCCTTTGCCACAAGAAATGATTCAAATTCTACTCTAGAGTCTTGATGACCTTCTTAGGGAGGATAAAGTTACTGGACCAAAATCGTTGAATACTATATAGAACAGATTGAAGAAGTTGTAACCTGCTAGCAAAAGATAGTTTCCATGATAACCATGATTTGATTTTGCCTTGAAATTTTATCAATAAGTGGCTGACAGTCCTTCAACCTTAATCTACCAAAGATAATAGGTAATTCCAAGTATCTAACTGGAAGAGTATCCTCCTTAAATTGCAACACATCCAGAATTTGCCCTTTTACATCTTGCGGCATAGCTGAGAAGAAAACTTCACTCTTGCTTGGATTTATATCCAAACCAGAGGCTACTTTAAATTCTTCAAGGCCCTCTTTTACTAGATTTATTGTGTGAAGATTAGCAATAGTAAATATGAGGAGGTCATCAGCAAAACTCAAGTGGGTAATCTTCAAGGCTTTGCTGTAAGGATGGAACTTAAATTGAGTAAGTTCTTCAATCTTCAATTGCATGATCCTTGTGAAAGCTTCCATGGCAATAACAAAGAGATAGGGAGAAATAGGATCACCTTGCTTGAGTCCTTACCTCCTTTGAAGTAGCCAACCATGCTTCCATTTAAAGATATAGAAAACCTTGGATTGGTGATGCACTCCCTTATCCACATTACAAACTTCACTAGACAACCAGCAGCTATCAAGCACATAATAATAAAATTCCAATTTATAGAGTCATAGGCTTTCCTTAGGTTTGCTTTAATAGAACATCTACCTAGACCATAAATTTTATGATAGCCTTTAACTAATTCTTGGGCAAGTAGAACATTTCCTGAGATATTTCTACCTTTAGTGAAAGCAATCTAATTAGAGTTTTCTAGAAAATTTAAGCAAGCTTGAAGCCTATTGGCAAGGACTTTGGTGATGCATTTTTACACCACATTACAGCAAGAAATAGGTCTAAAATCAGCTACAATTGATGGATTTGGGATCTTCGGTACTAGAGTAATTTGTGTAGAATTTACCTTAGTAAGAAGCTTCCCTGATCTGAAGAAAGATGTAATGGCTACAACAAAATTTGATTTTACAATATGCCATGCATGCTTAAAAAATTCCATAGTGAAGCCATCTGGTCCAGTTGCTCTCTTGCTTCCCATGGAGAATAAAACTTTTATTTTTATTTTTATTTTTTTATTTTTTATTTATCTCAGTCTCTGTAACCTCTCTCTACATGAATGACTTCATATCTTTAGGAATCTGATCTTGGAATAAAGAAGAGACAGTTTGAATCATGGCAGCTTCGTCCACATCATTTGAGGATCCCAATAGCTTCTGATAAAAATCAACCACAAGATCCTTGATCTAGTCAACTTCTTCTACTCGATTCCCATTACCATCTAGTAAGCATTTAATGGCATTTTTTTCTTGCTGAGTCTTAATTAACAAGGTAGTGAAAATAGGAAGAATTATTATCCTCCAAGTTAAGCCATTTATTCCAAGATTTTTGCTTGAAAAAAGCCTCTTTTGCACTACTAATTGAAATGTACTCATAGAGTAATTCATCCTCTACCCTTTTGGATTGCAAGCAACTACCAGATTGCAGCATTTTCCTTTGAAAGTTCTCAAGCTTTCCTCTTGCCATCTCAACCCTTTGAGTGATCCCCCCAAATAAATCATTATTTATTGACTATTTTGAACTCATCTCATTATTGGACATATGATATTTAATTAATTATTCTCTAATATTGAAAATCACTTAATATACACAATTATTATATTCAACTCGTCATTTAATCAAAGCTATTATGCTAAACATATTATTTATTTATTTAAACCATTATCACGATTCTTAGACTTTGGACTTTATCTATTTGTAGGCTTAAAAATACACTAGAAGCCATTAACCTATGCGGCCCAATGTCGAGTTCCGGATTGAACTTCCCAAAACAAATCCGGGTTTAGCAAAGTCACCCCTCCAGCAAAAGGCATGTGGCTACGCGCAAAAACAGCCCTCAACACTGAGGTGCCATCTTCAGCCGAATCATATTTGGTGGCCAATTGGAGTGCCGACCACCGAGAGAAAACAAGGTAAAACCCTTCCCTAAACATCGCCAATTTAGCCTCCATTGCTCTTTCTCTTTCACTCTTTGTCACTCAAACCCTTGATATATTATTAGATATTTATTGAAAGAAAAAGAAACACTCATTTAGGGTTTGCTCTTTGGTGTTTGTTTAGTGTTTATGGTTTAGATTTAGGATTTACTATGGGTTTTTGTATAGGATTTACAATTTTGGTTTAGGGTTTGTAATAATAATAATAATAATAATAATAATAAAAAATAAATAAATAAATAAATAAATAAATCCTAATGTTTTTATGATAATTATTGAATAATACATATTTTTATTGTTCTTAATTTATAATAGTGTCTTTAATTGAAAATTTCACTAAATAACATTGTTGGTCCTTGAAGTTTACTCTAAGTATGAGTTTGTTCTCTCAAGTTTTAAATATGTGGAATTAGTTTTTTTTTTTTTTTTTTTTGAAACAAACACGCATACACAAGGGAGAGGGAAATGAGTTCTAATACGAAAGCATGTTACAACTCTACTCAAAAGTTATGGTAACTTTTAAGAGAGAGTGAGACAAGTTATATTACACACAACACACTCTTTTAAATAAAGTGAAAAAATTAAATACACACACACACACAAGGGAGAGGGAAAGGGAGTAGAATTAGTCTTTTATCGTCTCAAAATGAGTCCTTTTGGTCTCTTAAGTTTAAAACTTTTTTTTTTTTTTTCCAAGTTTGGAGAGGCCAATGCTAAAAAGGTAATGTCATGGAAATTTTTGGTTGCACCACATCATCATTCCGTTAGCATGATTTAACGAAAGACTAAAATTGCACATTTTGAAACTTTAGACTCTTAGAGATGAATTCTGTATGTTTAAAACTTGAGGGGAATAAAACCACTCATAGAGTAAAGTACAAGGACCAATAGTTCTATTTCACCTAAATTTTTTAGATTGACTGTAATACTCCTAACAAACTTTTCACCTTTTTTATTTATTATTTATTTGGTAATTTCATTTATACCTATAGCGTTCACATAAATCCCAAAAAATAAATTCATAAAATGCTACATAAATTTTCTTTCAAATAATAAACACAATACATGCAAAAATAAAATATATATGACATCACAACATTTGTAACATATGCAAAATCTCACCAATAAAATAAAAGAAAAAAAAAATGGCATACTTGCTATAAAAAAAATTATAATCAATTTATAATTATAAAAGAAACCACATATACAAAAGTCGGAAACTTAATTGAGTCTAAACAAATGTTGATAGGAGTTTTGTAATTCGTTAAACCGTGTCAAATTTTATTTTGTAAAATTGGTTCAGTATTTCCATTGTAATTGTAAAAGGAATTGTTTGGTTAAAGTAGAAGCTACGGTTTATTTTTGTTAATTAGAGGATCTCGATCGCTCAAGTGAATGACCATAAGCCCTATGAGATAGATCCAAGTATTCACGCTCGGGCAAGATTCAGCATTACCTGCGAGATAACTTGTGAGTTCTTGACCCCTTATCCAAGTTGCCTAGGCACCCGTGGCGGCTCCAAAAATTTTATTTAGGAGACTCATTAAAAAATTTTAATAAAAAGAGAACTTGAATATATCGAGCTTTCGACAAAATAATAATAATAATAATAATAATAATAATAATAAATAATACATGAAATTTTATAATTTTATTCTACGAGCTAGTTTTCAAATTTGGAATGTTACATGATAGTTCATTTTGAGTATTTATTGCTAATGTGGGTAGTTATGAGCCTATGATCATTTTTCTTTTTTGTTAAGTTTATCTAACATTTTTATCATTATACAGTTGTCATTATCTATTTGACTTTGTTTTTATAAAAATATTTTAGACTAAGAATCTGTTTAGAATCCACTTATTTTACTGAAACTGAAAATTTTTTGCTGAAAGTAATGTGGATAAAGGTAAAAAAAGTTAGCTAAAATAGTACAATGGGACCCATGAATAGTATCAAAAAGTACAGTGTGACCCATAAATAGTAGCAAAAATAAGTTGAATAATAAAATAAGCTAGCTTTTTAATTTGGAGCCAAATGCACACTAAATGACTAATCTCAACTCATTGGCTTCATATTAATTATTGACGCACACAATTATACTCATTCATATATAAAATTATACACGACGTGTCTACTTAACCAATCAAATGCTTGAACAATTACTAACTTTACAATTTTTTTCTTGAATTTTACTAACTTTATAACAAAAAGTTATTATAATAATATGATAACAATACACACACATGTAAAAAAATCCTCTCTATTTCCTAATTATTAAGTTATATTATATTTTTATTGTACACACAAACATCTACACATATCATAATTTATACAAATAAAATTATAACAAAAAGTAATGTACACAATCAATAGTAAACACACTCACACACATATAATCAGGGACGAAACTAGGATTTGAACCTAGGGGGGTGAAAGCATGAACCAAAAAAATTTCAAGTGACATGGTTTATTAAAAAAAAAATCATGGTAGACAAAACAATTGCACTTTATTACTATAAATATTTAAGTCAAGAAGGAAATAATATGAACCAAAAAAGTTAAAAGTTACAATATGATATTCAAACCTTTTCGAAGAAGAATAAAAAAAAAAAAAAAAAAAGACTTTGGATCTCCAAATTTTGAATAATTAGAATTAATATGTTGATTTTATCACATTGACTTACTCACCAATATGATAAACCCATATTATTGGATGCAACTAAAAATCACACTAATGAAGTTTTCAAAACTTTGTTTGAGGATTTTAAAAAATTGGGATATTAATATTAAGAGTTGGCAATACTACATCATCAATATTGGCTTCTAAAAGAATTTTGCATTTTATCTTTTGAAAAAAATTTAAATATTGTAATTGACTTTCCTATAATTTATAAATCAATTAAAAAGTTATATAAATTATTGTCACCCCGTAAGGGAATTTTTTTTCTATGAGATTTTTTTGGTTATGAGTTATTGAATTATGATATTGGTGATTTGTGGATTTTTTATTATGTTGTATTTGGACTATGGAGGGGCCATGGGTTCAAATAAAGGGTTAAGTGATTAGTTTCTTTTAGGCTATTTGGACCGATTCAAAAATTTGAAGGGAACCAACTATAAACTCTAAAATATGGACATGCAAATAAAATAGCTAATTTGAAGGGGGGGTGCTGCCCCTTAATGGGTCCGTCCCTGCATATAATACAAATTTATAAAAAAAGAATTACACTTATAATTTACGAACACTTACTCTTTACTCTTAGAGTCGAAAATACTTGTAATAAGAGTGTGCAAGATTTAAGTACGGGTGTGCAAAAAAATATTTTTAAAAATAAATTAAAGTATTAAACTAACAAAAAAACTATTTTACATATATAATTATTATTTTTTGAATAGGTTGTACCGCCGCCCCGGCTAGGCACTCGATCAAGTGAGAGTAATTATTTCCCACAAAATTTCCCGTGAGACTGGGCAATTGGTAATGGTAAGACAGTGCCACCGGTTGGAAACTCGCTAGGGCAAGTTTGTGCCATATTAGCTCCAAAGCTTCATTAAACCCTGTTTTTCATCACTTATCTCTTGATCGAGCTTATTGTTTATGACACCAAAACTTTCAGAAAATGAGAGGAGGCATTTTTCTTATAAATAAGACTCCGTTACACCCCCCAGAGTGAGATTTGCCCATGCTGGTTGTGTATGAATATTTTGACTCTCATTTGCAATTGATTAGAAGAAATGAAAACATATCATCTCTACCTCTAATTCTCTAAATGAAAATTAAAAAGGGGAGATTTCTTTAGAAAGTAAAGAAATAAAGAGTTTTATTTATCTATTTTTAGAAACATATATCGTTAATATGCGTTGATTTAATGAGATATATATAGTATGTGTGATGAATGTCATCGATGCCTTGTAGTAACATTTCTAGTATCTCCCACATTGCTCATGGTATAAGACTAAAAAATTTTCCCATTCATTTTCTTGATGAAGAAAATCCTTTATCCATTTATTAACTCTATTACCCATAAAATAAAGAGAAAGGAAAGCCGAAAGTTTATTATTCGTTGCTTTTTTTTACAAAAGAGTGTATAACTATTTATAACAAAAGTTGTTTTATAAGAAAAAGTAAAAGACGAGAATGGAAGCTACGTGTCCTTATTGACAAAGTGGTCATCTTACCAAAGATACAACCTATAGACAAATGTCTTTGTAGTACAATAATACAAAAGAATAACAATAATAGCTATTGACAATTTACAATCCTTATCTGGCACTTGTTGATTACAAGATTCAATCATTTACATATAGACTTATATATTTTTTATATGACGATATACTTTGAATGTTTTCTACTTATAAGAGTAATAAGTGTAAAGAAAGGATGCATTAGTCAATTACATAAATTAGCATAATTATTTTAAAACATAGGAGGGTTATTAATTAAATTTTATACCTAACTTCTAATTTTTAAAATAAAAAAATATTGGAGACTAAGGATTTTTCATGCCTATTTGCATGAAGTTAGGTACATTGCAAGTCATGATAAAGAAAATGTATTTCTAATAATAGGTTTACCAAGTCACCCATGTAACATCTCGATGAGTGAATATTATATAATTCAATTTAAAAAAAAAAAAAAAAAAAGCATTTTGAGAGTTGATCCACCAACTTTCCACATGTTGATTGGATTATACCATGAATACGTTAGAATTGCTATTAAAATAGATATTTTCTCCTTGCAACAATGTTACAGGCACAACAAATTTCTCAACCTTGCAAGTCATGATAAAGAAATAGTATTTCTTTTTTTTTTTGGTGAACCAGAAATTTCATTAAAAAACTAAGACAAATGTAAGGGACATATTTTTATATAATTGGCATATCCTTTCAGAAAATGCACTTTACTTGTATTTGAGTAAATCTAAGTAGGTTCAAAATGATCATTACAAGTGGTTACATTGAAGATATGAAGATTACTTAAGAACTACTCAAGAAAAGTGCAATTTGTAGGTCTCGATACCTCATCGACAGAAGCTCGATTTGTCGAGATTCATTAAAGCTCGACACATGTCTCGATCTATCGAGCTTACAGGATTCAGACTATAGCCAGCAACGTTTTTATTCTAAAAGGCTATTTGTTTATGAGTTTGTATAATCCTTATTGGACTAGGAAGACCCAAGGTTTGTGTATACCTATTTGGAATATAAGAGCCCATTGAGCTCCTATTTAAACAAAGAGGTGAAAAAAGAAAAATCTAACCCTAGAGAGCTTTATAAGGTTTTCATTTTGAAACTCTAGCCTCCTCCTACAAAAGAAAGAGTTCTTGCTGTGTTTCTTGTACACCTTTGGGTTCTGTAAAAAAGTAAAGTCTCTCACACTATCATTAAAGATATTATTGGTGTTTCTATGTGAAACTGTTGCAAATCAACTACATCAATCAAAGGGTTGTTGTAGAGTTAGTCACGTACTAGGATTTGTGCAAAGGAGTTAGTTACGTACTGGGATCCGTGCAAAGGAGTTAGTTACGTACTGGGATCCGTGCATCATTGGGTAGTCACATTCTGGGATTTGTGCATTAAACGGGAAAATTGCCGCTATAATACAAGTCCAATTGGGTATTGGGGTAAGGGTTTAACTGTAAGTTGGTATTTCAGGATAGACTAAAAGGTTTGGTAAGATTCCCTATACTTGTAACCGCTTGTGATTAATAATAGTGGATTCTTGGGAGTGGTGACCTTAAAATCACCTAGTGGGGTTTTTGCCTTGGTAGTTTTCCCCATTCGTAAACAAATCACCTGTATCAAATTTAATTTCCGCTGCATTTAGTTTAATTGGTGATTTGTTTGTGCTACAACGTCATTGCATGAAATTTGATCTAATTAATTAACTTGGGTAATTAATTAATAAATTGCAAGGGGTCAATACATTTTAACCCAATAAGTGGTATCAGAGCGGGTACACTCTAATTGGATTAATTTCCTGAGTGTGATCCTTGACCCCTGTTGTCATGGAAACTCTTGATTGTGTTGATTTGCGTGATCTTGTGTTGAATGATGATGATGATATTCAAGATGCCTATTGCAAGCTTTATAATTTTTGTATGAAATCTCTTAAATGTTATACAAAATTAAAAGCTAATTTTAAAAAGGTCAAACTTGAAAGAGATGAATTGATTGCAAAATTGGATGAAGTCAATAATTTGAATGAGAAATTTAAAAATAAAATTTCATCTCAAGAGGACAAAATTAAGAGTTTGGAAGAGCAACTAGTTGAATCTAAAATTGAAGTTGAAAAATTAACTAGTGCCAAACTTTTTGTTGAGCCTAACTCAAAGAAAAAAAAGTGTTTATAATCCTCCATCTAAAAAGAATAATGAAGAGTTGAAGACTAATTTTGCTAGGATAAACAAAGGTAATAATTCTGATGTTAACTCTGAAGTTTCTAAACCTATGTCTAAAACTCCCCCTAAGATGAAAGAAAAATCTGAATTTGTCCCCATTTGACATCATTGTCATATTGTTGGTCATATTAGGCCAAATTGTCCTAAGTTGAGGTCTCTGTCAACCTCTAAGGTTAGACCTCCTTCTGGGGTACCGAGTAGTCCTAAAATTGCTCATGTTTGTCATCGTTGTGGTGTTTCTGGACACATTTGTCCTAATAGCTTAAAGTTGTATCCTCATAAGCAAGTGTCCAAACGGTTCTAGGTTCCCTCTCAAGGTTCAACACCTTTGTTTGGAGAGTTATTAAAAACTTTGAACTTTTTAACTCAATTTTAGGAGAATTCTAATTCTTCTATGTCCTTTAGTAGACATACTAGGACACGTGCCTTTTCATCTTCACGGCCAAAGACTTGTGCTGTATGGGTGAGAAAGGAGTCTAAGACTTGATTGTCTTTTCTATATGTCCTCTACTTTAATTCTTTCTATCTAAAGTAGGACTTTCTTTGCTTGATTTCTTATCTACTTTTGAAATCATGCTTTCATGCATCTGCATCTTTTTTTCATGCTTTCGTGTTGTTTGTCTATTTTTGTTTGGTTGTTTAGTATTTATTTTGTTTGTTTTTCAAAATAAAAAGAGAAGAAAAAAAAAATACAAAAACAATGTGTGTTTGTGTATATTGGTATTTGTGTACTTTAAATAGCCATTGAAACAAAGTTTCTAAATTTTGTATCTCTTATAGCTTAGATGAGCATTTTAATGTACAACTAAGCAAGTGAGCTTTGTGGCTCGTGTTTGTGATGAGTACAATTAAGATTGTATCTTATATCTCATACTCATATCACTCTTTTTTATGGGAATGACTAGAAAATCCTAAAGAGAAATGCATAAATAACCATTTCACCACTAAAGCTCGCCAATCATGTATAACATCTGTGTGCTTCAGTATAGCAAAATTGTGATGTTTTGGCTTACATAATTGGGTATTTCTTTTCTCTCTTATATGCCCACGCATGCTATGCTAAATATGCAAAGAATAAAAGAAAAAGGATCAAAATGTTTTTAATATGGTTGCAAGCATGTTTCTAGAAGATGTGGGAGTTATAGGATGTACCTCAAAGATGATAGTCCCCATCAAATAGTTATGGTTGTGTGTAAGTGTGTTAGATGTTCTCATATCTCAAATCGTCATAATATGAGAAACTTGTGCACACTTCTTATGTTTTCACACACAGCACGCATACTCTTTGCTACTCTTGATACATGTGCAAGTACAATGTGTTTTGGCTATCACAAGGGACACATATGTTAATATATGCTTGCTAATCTATCTTAACTTGTTTTTCAAAAATAAAATTGGTTAGACTTGTTTAGTGTGTGTGTGTGTGTGTGTGTGTGTTTTTTTGTTCTAGGAATGCTTTGCATCTAGAGTTTGAGTTGTGTTTGAGTGCTTAACATGTTGCTTGGATGCTTGTTTGAGTATGCTATCATATTGCATTCATCTTGTGTGTTTTTCCTCCCTTGGAAAACCTTACTTCTGTCTTCTCAATAGCTGCTCGATACCTTCTTGATAGCATTTCAACAGTAGCTCGACACAAGTTTCTTCTATTGAGATTTTTGGATTTGACCTCAATAGCTTCTCGACAGCTAGGTCGATCTATCAAGCCAAATTTCTGTGCTCTCTGTCTGCACGATACATTCTTGACAGATTCTCAATCCATCGAAATTTATGGGTAGCTTCTCGATAGATTCTCGACACATATCTCAATCTATCGAGGTAATTTTATGTGCTCTTTGCCAGCTCGATAGCAGCTTGACAGTTTCTCGTTCTTTCAAGACCCTCTTGCATGCATTATTTTTCACATGTTTTGCATCTTTCTATTATCTTATCATCCATAGTATCTTGTTTCATTACATTCATGCATTTATATGGATTCCTTATGCCCCATTGATCATCTTTAATCATCTATATGTTTCTCGGGTGAAACTTTATACCTTTTTGTACCCTTTGTCAATCATGTCAAAAAGAGGGAGAAAATGTGGTTTCTTTTTCAGATTCTACATATTAGGGGGAGGAATACATATCTTTGTAAAGGGGAGTTGTGTTTCATCTTGTTAGGGGGAGTGTTTACTTCCTTGTTGTTTTAGGAGTTTTTTTTAGCTTCTTGTACACCAGTCTTATGACCATTTTTACATACATTGTGCTTATCTTTGATATATATATATATATGATGATGATGATGATGATGATGATGCATGTCTTCTTCACCTATCTTTACAGATGTTGTTTCTTCACTATCTTTATACGCATGTTTCTTTATGTACACAATCTTTATTTTTGTTTCACACATGATGCCTTGATGAATTTTTTTTTAAGTGTTTTAGAAAGACAAGTTGTGAAAGTCTATCTAGCCATGAACTCTCTTCTTGCAAAGTTTTTCAAGAGTTTGTTATAGGGATAGATTTATTTTGTAATACAACAAGAGGTTATGAGTTTAGTGATTTAAGACTTCTCTCATGATTATTTGTTTTGTTGTGGTTTTGTCACTGATTGCCAAAAGGGCTGATTGCCAAAGGGGGAGATTGTCAAGGACATATTTTATGTAATTGGCTAATCATTTGACAAAATGCACTTTACTTGTAATTTGGTAGATCTAAGATGGGTTTAGTACTTTAAGAAACATGTTGTTCAAGCCAAGTATTAAAGCCATGAAGATTGGACCAAGAAACAAGTGAAGAAATGTTGTTCATTAAAGCTCGACAAAAGAAGAATTCATCAAGATCTACGAAATCAGAATTTCCAGATCTGATTTTCGTCTCATGTTGACATGTATGTGTAGGGTTTCTTTTCTCACAGCCATAGACATATATAAGGCTTATTTTAAAGGTTGTTATATAGAGAGAGCATATGTAGAAAGTGACCTAGTGTCTTATTCTTTCTACAAGAAGTTACTACGTCTTTGTACCTTAGAGTTTTGTAACCAAGTGCTTCTTGATCTTCATTGTTGATGAAGTGAAGAACTTTGCAGCCAACAACATCTTCTTCAAGTTGCTGGAGTTAGTCATGTACTAAGATCTGTGCATCATTGGTGGCGTTCATATACTAGAGAATTCAGAGGTTCTAAAACGGTAGAAGGTTTCTGCTGTAGGTTCATCTACTGGGATTGTAGAGTCTAGGGACAAAGGTTTTGTACTAGATTTGAAATTTCTCTTTATTATAGTAGATTACTTTTTGGGAAAGTTTCCCCCCAGGGTTTTTACTGTGAAACTAGTTTGTTTTATTGATTTTCCTAGGTTATCATATCTTGTCTTATTTACTATTCCGCTGTATATTGATGTTTGTTTGTTTTAACAAGATTTATTCATAATAAATCTAATTAACAACTTGAGTTTAAAGCTTGTTAATTCTATCAACTGGGGTCTAAATTTCCCAACAACAAATTACAAATTCTGGGATAAACTACATTCCAAGAATCAACTAACAGCTTATACAAAATCCAAGGAGGGGGGTGGGGCGAACAATAAAATTCCTAGGGGAGTTGAATCCCTCTTTTGCCAAAAGGTCCGCACAATGGTTTGCCTCGCGGTGGATGTGCTTGACTTGAGCTTCCTCAAAATGTTGGAGGAGGGACCTATAATCAATAATAATAGCACTGTAAGGATGGGTAGAGTTGAACTCAACGTTTACATAGGAAAAGAGGTTTACTACTGCGAGGGCATCCACTTCGACAATGATTTTTTTGATGTTTTGATTTGTTGCAAGCATGAGGCCATCTTGAAGGCCCCACAATTCTGCTGCCATAGATTGAGTGTGCCCAAATTTTCTGAAGCAGCTACTAATCTAAGAGCCACTCGTGTCTTTAATAATACCACTTGCGCTAGCACCATTTGGGTTTCCTCGGGCTGAACCATCCGTGTTCAACTTGAAGAAACCTATCGTTGGAGGTCTCCAGCCAATGTGATGCATGGTTTTAGGAGAGTTATTTATTTTGGAGGGGAGGGTGTAAAAGAGTTCAGTGGCGGTGGAAACGATTTTTTTGAGGATGCTATTACTGTCGAAACATAAGCCTTCCATGACCAATTTATTTCTCGCCATCCAAATGCTCCAAACAGCCATTGGGAAGACGACAGACCAAGGGATGTCACTAGGAGGAGGAGGGTGGTTGTGAGTGACCATTTTCTTCAGCCAGTCAAGGGCATTGTTGCAGTCGAAGTTGCTAGGTAAGATGGAGTTAGTGAGGTTGGTCCAAATAGGCTAAACGTGAGAGCAGTCTTTAAGGATGTGAAGAGTTGTTTCAGCTTCGGAGTGGCACAGAGGGCAAGAGTCGTCCTGAACTATTCGTCTCATGTTAAGAAGAGTTTTGGTGGGAATTTTTTCGTGACAGGCCAGCCAAAGGAAGGTTTGGATTCTTGGGATGGTAGGAGTTTTCCAAAGCCATTTCCAGGTTGGGGCAAGGGGGTGATTGGGGAGTTTTAGGAGAGGGCGTAAGCTGAGCCGGTGTTGAACTGGCCATTCGGCGAGAGGTTCTAGGTCAAGATGTCTGCAAGCTTAGAGTGAAAGGGCTTAGGATTTTCAGAAATGGTGTCTAACACACTTCTAGGGAGGACAAAAGAAAGCTTATCGAGTGACCAATTTCTGTCATGGTCCCAGACCTCACGGATTGTAAGGGCATTCTCGTTCCTATTGAGGGGACCTTGAATGGTGTTGCGAAGGGGTTTGCTACCCGTCCAGTTGTCATGCCATAATTTTATAGAGGCTCCATTGCGGATAAGCCACCTTGTGCCTCTATCGCAGATGGTCTTTGCCATGCAAAGGCTTGACCACGTTGAAGAAAGACGCTTGAGACAGTGGGCATTTGGAGGGTACTTATAAGAAATAGTATTTCTTATAATAGGTTTACCAATCACACACGTAACACCTTCATGAGTGAATATTATATAATTCAATTTTTTTTAAATAAAAAATTGAGAGTTAATCCCCCCAACTTTCCACATGTTGATTGGATTATACCATGAATACTTTAGTATTATTTTTTTTGAAACCAAATCCAAATTTTATTAAATCTCAAGAACTATCAAAGCACAAAGCTTCTAAAGCAACTGGAGGGGAGTCCTCCATCCATACAATTACATCTTCAATATGTTTTGCAAATCAGGCAAGGGAATGCGCTACAAAGTTAGCTGTACGTTGTACATAACTCACTGTCAAATTGGTCATCCTTGCTGCCAACCCTTTCACGTCCTCATACAGGTGTCCCAGTCGAGAGAACTCAGTCTGCGAACTCAGTAAATCCTTTATGGCCACCGAGTTGTCTCCCTCCACCACAATATCCGTTAACCCCATGTCTATTGCAAACTCTAGTGCTCTTTTACATGCAAGAAGTTCAGCCTCCTCACTATCTGCAACTGATGGTCCTCTAGCTAAGAAAGACGCCATAACTTCACCCCTCTCATTTTGGATTATAGCCCCGAAGCCCGATGCATGAATTTCTTGGAAAATGGCTGCATCGAAACTGAGCTTAAAATGGTTTTCGGGTGGTGGCACCCATCTCAAGCTCCTCTCTACCACATACGGAACAGAAAGGTGATCCTGTGATGCTCTGTACCCCTCCAAAAAAACAGAGGCTCGCTTCACCAGTTAAGCCGGGTCTTGAATAGCACCTCCTGTCCTGACCTTATTTCGTTGTGTCCACAACAGCCAGGCTTGTACCACAAACAGCTCCACTTCCTCCATAGGCAACCTATGAAACAACATCTCCAAAAGCTGCAAAAAACCATCATGGCTCCCTCCACACTTGTGTATTCTCTTCGAACTCCCTACCCATACATGCATCGCCACATTGCATTCCCATAACACATGTAGAATCGATTCCATTTCTCTCTGACACAACTCACAAGTGCTATCATCAATCACTCGCCTCCGGACAAGATTTTCACTGGTAGGATGGATATTATGACAAGCCTTCCACCCGAAAATTTTAAATTATTAGGAAGTTTGAGTTTCCACAGCTTGCACCACACAGGATTGACATCCACCCCTTTAGAGTACTCCCCTTGAGATTCCACTTCCCTTTCCAGTTGTTTCGCTAAATGATATCAAGATTTTACCGTATACTTCCGTTCCCTGTTATGTATCCAAAATAGCTTGTCATTGCTCAGTCTCCTACTCATTGGTATTTGGAGAATGGCCTCAGCATCTTCAGGATGGAATTTCATTTCCACCAATTGTCTATCCCAGGTCCGAGTTGTCCAATCGATCGGCTCCACCACCCTCCACTCCCACACATCATCTTGTGGCGGCTAAATCACCATGTTAATTGGGTGATTGGGAATCCATTTGTCCTGAGTAACCCGAATTGTCGACCCATCTCCCACTCTCTAGCAGCTCCCTCTTCTTAAAATTTCTTGAGCAGCCATTATGCTTCTCCAAACATAGGAGCTGTTTGGAGTCACACCCGCTTCCAAGAAATTGCATCTAGGAAAATATTTTGCCTTGAAGCACCCATACAGTAATGAGTTAGTATCCTGCATTAACCTCCATCCATGTTTGGCTAACATTGCAAGATTGAAACTCCAGATATCTCTAAAACCCATCCCTCCCTCTTTTTTTGGTTTGGACAACAAATCCCAATTCTGCCAATGAATTTTCCTTTCATTGTCCACTTGTCCCCACCAGAATCTTGCATACATGGCATTTAGCTCATTACACAACTTCACTGCTAACTGAAACACCCCCATTGTGTAAGTAGGCACGGATTGTGCAACTGCTTTAATGAGTACTTCCTTCCCTGCTATAACTTGCCCTTCCAACCTTGTAATTTTTTCCAAACTCTATCCTTGAGGAAGGAGAAAGTTTGGTACTTTGAGTGCCCAACCAAGGTAGGTAGACCCAAATATGACTCGAATCTATCCACCTCCTTAACCTCCAATGTGCCTTTAATCCAATCCCTTTGCCTTGCCACCGTATTGCTACTAAAATACACCGATGATTTTTTGAGGTTGATGCATTGTCCAGATGCTAATGCATACAGCTGCAAAATCTCCATAATCATTCTAACCACTTCTCTAGTAGCACGACCAAAAAGCAAGGAATCATCCGCGAAGAGAAGGTAGGAAAAACTAGGAGCTCTCCCGCATATTTTTACACCTTGTAGCCTATCTTCCAGTTCAGCTTTTGTCAGTAAAAAGGTAAATCCTTCTGCACATAGAAGAAACAAATAAGGGGACAACGGGTCTCCTTGATGGAGCCCTCTAAAGGGTTTAATATTTCCATATGATTTACCATTAATACAAACAGAGAAAGAAGGCATGGAGATACAATATATTACCCGGTCAATCCAAAACCTGGAAAAACCCAATTTTGTCATAACGTCTTTTAGAAAGGCCCACTCCACCCTGTCATACACTCTACTGACATCCAGCTTCAAAGCAAAAGAACCAGTTTTTCCTTTTTTACGAGAATGCATGGCATGTAGCTGTTCATAGGCAACTAAAATATTATCTGTAATAAGTCGCCCAGGTACAAAGGCACTTTGAGTGGGAGAAATCAACTGGGGGAGGATTTGCTTCAGCCTATTTGCCAAAACCTTTGAAATTGTTTTGTAAATAACGTTACACAAGCTGATTGGTCTAAAATCTGACAATTTTTCCGGGGATTTAATTTTTGGAATGAGAACAATTTGAGTAACATTAACATCAAGTGACATAATCCCATTATTTAGAAAATCTAACACCACATTAATCACATCATCACCAACCACATGCCAGAATTTTTGATAAAATAGAGCATTCATACCGTCTGGTCTAGGAGCCTTTGTTGGTCCCATTTGGAACATCGTTGCTTTTATTTCCTCCGCACTAAAATCACTGGACAAGATGGTCTGCATCTCAGGAGTAATTCTGTGATGAATAGCCTTAAGACATTCCTCCATTCGGTCACAATCACCTGCTTTGATCATGTTCTCAAAATAGTTCACCGCCACTTCTACAATCTCATCATTCTCCATCACCCAATTGTTTGCTTGGTCCCTAATCCCCTCAATAAAATTCCTCCTTTTTCTCTGTGATGCTTTAGAATGAAAAAACTTCATGTTCTTGTCTCCATGTTTCAACCAATAAATTCTTGAACGTTGCGCCCAATAGATTTCTTGTTTTAACAAGAGATCATCCAGCTTTTTGCTTGCTGCCAAAAGAACCATTTTGCTATCTTTAGTCAACTCTCCCTTCCCAAGTGCCTCCACCTTAGCTTGGAGTCTTTTTATTTTTTCCACATCTGGGTGAGTTCTAGATGAACCCCAAGCATGCAAATCTCCACCACACGTTACTATTTTCTCCCTTATTCTTGCCAAACCCGAATCTGCCCTTGCTTTCTTATTCCATGCATCTTGGATCACTTGCTCACAATCCTCCCATAAAAGCCACACCTCCTCGAATTTGAAACTTCTTGAAAATCTTGGATACATCTTATTGGCTTTCTTTATATGTAGAATTATTAGTGCATGGTCTGATGCATGAGAAAATTGGTGTGTTAGAGAGCTTGCTGGAAACTTTGCTCTCCAACTCTCCATAGCCACAACCCAATCAAGACACTGCCTAGTGTTGGCAGCACCCGGCCTTTTGTTGTTCCATGTGTAGGGATACCCGTGAAACCCCAAATCGTGTAATTGGCATCGCTCCAACGCCTCCCTAAACTCCTCCATTTGCTTGTATGGTGGTGGCCTCCTACTTAGTTTCTCGGATGAGTGCAAGATTGCGTTAAAATCTCCTATGCACATACAAGGACCATCTACAAAAGACAACAAATGAATAAGCAAAGCCCAAGATTTAAACTTCTGATTCGATTCTAGCCACCCATAGAAACCGATCAAATACCAAACGAACCCATCTTCCTCTATCACCTTCGTTAATACATGGTTTTTCGTGAAATTAATTACATCAAGTACCACTTCTTCTTTCCAAAGTAGTGCCAGACCTCCCCCTGAATCAGGTTTCTTAACCATGATCTGATTATGAAAAGGCAAATTCTTACACCGTTTCTTGAAACCATCCTTATCCAATCTTGTTTCCATCAAAAAACAAACTGTGGGAGCTTGATCCTTCACAATTTTGCGAAGACTACGAACTATCCAAGGGTTCCCAAGCCTTTGGTAGTTCCAACTTAATATTTTCATTGCAATCGGCAAGGGTGATCCATCACCCCCGCCATTGTATTCATAGAGTTGTTGCCAAGTGTCTTATTGCGCTTCAGTTCTTGCACCATAGCTTCACTATGAACCTCGTCGTCAACAATCTAAGCAGCTCCTCTCTTCCCCAAAATTGAACCTGCCTCCCCTTCTTCTTTTTTCCCATCCCCATAGTCCATACGTGGCACTCTAGTCCACTTAGGCTTGGCTTTGTCCAGCTTGGTGCAACCATCAGTGACCTTATTATTTTTTGCATTAACTCCACCAAATGCAATCACCTCCTTTACGTTAGTCTCACCCTTATTGCCTTCCAGAATTTTTTTAACCGTACCACCCTCATTTACTCCCATAATATTATTAGCCGTACCACCTCTCTCCTCATTAATTTCATTTAATCCCACAAAATCTGGATCAACTCCTTTAATCACATTATTCCCTTTGCACGCGTTACACTTCTACTAAGGTTTGCTTCAACTGCTATGTCTGCCACGAGCTGCTTACCCTCTGCCCTCTCCTTACTGCCAGCCACCCTTCCTCCCTCTGAATCAGTCGAAGTAAACCGGCCTGAGTCCCGTTTTGGAGGTGACCATGAATGAAGGCCAGATGCATGTAACCACTCTCGTACTGATAGCGCACCTCTCCGTCCTTTTTGGATGCTGCATAGTGGCCTGCACAATGCTTGAGATCGTGCCCCAGTAATCCACAATAATGGCAGAAAATCGGCAATTGTTCATACTTAAAGTTTACCCAACTTTGCTCTCCGTTCGATCCCGCAACAAAGCCTCCTCTTCTAATCGGCTTAGAGATAGGAATTGCTACCTTCACCCTTATGAACAGACTCTGTACTTCTTTTTTTGATGTGTTTTCCACTGCTTCCACTGCACCCAATCTACCTCCAATCTCCCCGGCCACCTTTGGAGATATCATGTCAAAGGGAGCCCCCTAATCTGGACCCATAATGACGCTGTCTTAAACTTCACGTTCGCTGCCGTCATACCTTTCTGCCAATGCCTTAGCATCAATGCTTAATTGTCAAAGGACCATGGCCCTCCTTGAAGAATTCTTTCCATGTCGAATTCCATCTTGAACTTGAACTGAAATAGATTGGCACCCACCTCAACGATCTGTACTCCTTCTTCCAGCCCCCACACTTTCTTCAGAGTGTACAGAGCCGCTCTTTTATTGAACGGTTTGCAAATCAGGAATTTCCCCACCAAACTTTGATTGCAGCTCTCGATCTCTTCTTTTCGTCCTTCATCAGAAATTGATATAACTTCTTCTTCTTCTGTGGTTAGTTTCATGTTATTCATTCTGTGAATCACCTCTTCAGCCATAAGTGGCGACTCTAGGAATTTTGTCCAGAGTGTTCCTATTCCACTTTGAAAAATTTTTGGGTCATTTCGGTCTATTTCGGGTGTTTTCAGACATTTCGGTAAATACCGGCCTGAAATTCAAGATTTGGCTAGTATGCAGTTTGTGCTTAAAAAAAAAAAGTTCTTAAAATCAAAACAAATTTGCAATCTGAACACTGAAAAACCTTAAAAGGAAAATAAATAAAATGAAATGAAATGAACAAAGGTACCTCAATAATAAACTATAAGTTTATTTGAAATATTAATAAAATTATTAATTATTGTTGTTTAGTTGTTCTATAAATTTGTTTGTCTTTTATAAACTATAATTTTTTGTATTGTTGTTTCATTAATTATTAAATTATTAATTGTTGTTTAGCCTAACATAATTTAATTTGTTTGGCTTTTATAATGTATTAGTTAATTAAATTATTAAATATTGATGTTTAGTTGCTTCATTAATTTTTTTTACTCATTATTAGCAGTCTAAAAAAAAATTCTATATACCACCGCACACTCTTGGTGCGATGGACACTCCACAAGTATAAATACTTGTGGGATGTGGAGGGTAAAGACCGGGGTTTAAGTCTCTAGGAGAGAACTTTACACACATATATACTTAGATTTGGTTAGAGTAGAATTATATCTTGTATAAAAAAAAAATAAAAAATAAAAATTCTATATAAATTAATATATCTAATTACATTTAAAAATTTTACCTCTTTTATTTAAATTATTTTAAGCTAATTTCACAACTCAATAAAAAAATTAAAAAGCATAATAAGCCTTCTACATAGAAGTGATCAAAAAGAAAAAGAATAGAATACTATCAACGATTTTCTAAGGAATTAAAACAAAAATCAAAAATCAAAAAAGTAAAAGAGTGGCAGATAAACCACGTTGCACTTTGGTTTGTCTGTCAATTAGTAATTTTTGTAAAAAATAAATAAAAGAAGCATTTAATAAGAAGTAGAAAGCGGGTAGGTGTGAAACAGTAGGAGTCATTTGAGTCTTGACCTCTTGTCCCCTTCTCTGCTAACATTTTGTTTAGAAACCCAGACCAAAAATGCCAAAAGAAAGAGAGTGACAACGAGGAAAAAGAAGAAAACTGAAGAAGCTACAATAGGGTGGCAGCGAGCTCATCTAATGAGGCTCATCAACGACAACACCTTACGCGTATTCGTATTGGGTTTTTTTTTTTTTTTGGGCTTTGCTCTGTTACCATTTTTTTTTTTTTTTTTTCAGATTTTGTGTTACAATTTTATTTTTTTTTAAGATTTTAGTTCAAAATTTGTTTGGCATAAAAATTTTGAGGGTATTCCTGATATTGCTTGGGGTGTTCCTATTTTTTTTTTTTTTTTAAGGGTAAACAAATAAAAAAAACTTAATTATTATATATAAATTTTTTTTTTTCAAGCCAGGGTGTTCCTGGGAACACCCTGGGCTCTGAGTGGCGTCGCCACTGTTAGCCATCGAATAAAAGCAAAAGCAGACCCTCAGACTACACTAAGGGAGAGAATACTCGTTTAGACGAGAGAGAAAGCTCCTACGAAGAGGAGAGAATTGAATTCTAATTACTTTAGTATTATTGGAGAATAGATATTCTCTCTATGCAACTAGCGGTGTCCACGGGTCGGTTCGGGTCGGGTTTGTGTCCAACCCACAACGACCCAATGACATTGGGTTTCCGGCGAGAAAACCCACTGCCAACCGCAAAAACCAACGGGTCAGGTCGGATCGGATTGGAAAGATCGGCGGTGGGGTCGGTCGAAGCCGACGAAGTGCTGCCGGAGGTTCCTTTTGGGCGGCGATCTGTATTTTTCGCCGGATCTTCGTCGGATTTGTGCGAAACTAACTAGATCTAAGCAAAAAAAAAATCAAATCGTCATCGGATTTGTGCCAAACTCACGAGATCTGAGCAAAAAAAATCAAATAGTCATTGGATTTGCGCCAAACTCACGAGATCTAAGCAAAAAAAGGGGCACAGATATGAGCAAAATCCAACATATTTTCATCGGATCTAAGCCTTAGTTAAGCAAAACCCACTATATTATAGCTGGATCTAAGCGTAAACGACGAGATATCACAAAATCCGATGGAGATTTCATGGATTTAGTTGAGATCTCGTTGAATCTAAAAATTCTTGCCGGTAAATATTCTGTATCTTAGTCGGTTTGGGTTTTTTTTTCAGGTTTTGGGGAGAAGATCTGAGACCAAACCGACCAGATCGAATTCTGGAAAAAAAAGACCCGCCGCCGACCGGCAAAGTAGTCGGGTTGGCCGGCGGTCAGTCTGATTTTGGTCGGATTTAACGGGTGGATCGAGTTTGCGGTTGAGTTGGACACCCCTATGTGCAACAATGCTATTAGCACAACAAATTTCTCAAACTTTTTTACAACTTGTTGGGGGTGACAAATTGTAATTAGTACAACATTACTTTCTCAAGAGACCACTACTAACATTGTTTTTATTATGCATCAATCATAATTTGCCACCTTAACGGTTGTGAAACATGTAGTTAAAGTTTGTTGTTACATTCAACTTATTGGTCTCCATGATAACACAGTTTCTGGAATTCATGTTCAGTCGGAACATTTTCTGAGCTAGAATTCTACAATATCGAAGGCCCAGAGTAGAATTTATATATTAGCCCAGCAGCACTAACAAAGCTCGGTCCAAGGAATAGGAATGGTGGAATACTACATGTGGTTTATGCCACAATTATGGTATGGACCGCATTTCAGACTTAACTGAACGCGTGGACTTAAGCTTCAGTCAAGGCCTTACCGTTCGAGGAAAAAGTTCCATTCCAGCAAAGACCCAGAGTTCAGACTGCATTACCCACAAGGCCACAACAATATGTTGATAATGGACTCAACTTTCTAACATTCAAAATTTCGAATACCATATTGTTGGTGGGTGAAATTTCATAATGGAGATAGAACCGCAAATTGAGAATTGCCTTGACAAGAATTAATCAGAACAAACATATTAGCCTCATCCACCATTTAACATTTGCAACCTCAAAAGATTAATCATGTTAAATATTATTGCAGATCTTTTATGTAAAAACACAAACTTGGATAGAGAAAGAGACAATATAAGTAGTAACTTGCATTTCTGCTCTTTTTATAGTCTTAAGTTTAAATATATTTAAAGGAATTTTGTGTTCGAATCAAGAATTCGTTAACACAACTCTTGGATTGAAAGAATTTTTCATGGAGATTGAATTTAAGGAGGAAAATTCTTTTTTTAAAAGGAATTAAATACAAAGAATTATACTTAAACCATTCATTAATATAAATTTGCATTTGTGAAACATTTTCAATTTTTTGAATTTTTATACTTGAAATTTTGTTTAACACCTTTTAGTATTTATTTTTTATTTTTTGTTTTTGAGAGTCAAAATTGAGCAATATTATTAAGATGCTGAAAAATCAAAAATAAGAAGTTGAGAAATGTGAGGTGGAACATACTCTATCCAGACTAACAAAGAAAAAAAAAATTCTTACACTCTTGATTAGAGCATAGGCTACACAGTTGCCCTGCTGCCTAGTACGAGAGAAAGAAAAAAATTTAAGAGAATCAACAATAGAAAAAAGAAAAATGATATATCTACAACATTTTCACAACATAGACAAAATGAACAATGGTAAAGTTTAGCAGGAGTCGTCCATTAACGGTGGGATTCAGATCTTCTAGATTTCTTAGGGAATTCTACTAGTAGATTTTCTTAAATCCTAACAATTCTTTAATGATTTAATAGTTAAGATTCTGCCATGTCAGCATTCCACTAACAATATTCTTAAAATAATAAAATAATGTTGCAAACAAAACAATTAAGATTATTGTTAGTGGAATGCTAACATGGTAGAATCTTGACCATTAAATTATTAAAGAGTGGTTAGAATTTAAGAAAATTTACTTGGTAGAGTACCCTAAAAAATCTAGAAAATATAAATCCTTAACGGTGGTATATATAAAATTTAGCGGAGAAGTCAATGTGAAGTTGTTGTTATCTTTACTACTATTTAAGGGGCTGCACCTGTTTGGACTAGATTTTTTTTTGTTCCAAAATACCCACACATCCTTATATCTTATATTTAAGTAGAGACAAAATTAAAAGATAATTTGGTAAAACTATATCTTTTAACTCTTGCATAAACATTGCCTACAAAATAGGACCATTCTCTATCTAGGTATTTGAAATGCTCCAACTACCCATGTTCCTTCCGTTAATAAACTCAAGATTGCAAAAATTTTTTTTTTTTACCTTTATCAAGGCTTAACCGTTTTAACATTAAAAAAAAAAAAAAAAAAAAAATCCATTTTTTTTAATTTGCGGTTTCTTACTCTAATCTCACGTTACTTTTTAATTTTTTTATGGAAAAAAAAAAAAAAAAAAAAAAAACTGCTCCCTGTTGATTGTTTATGTTCACGTTCATTCTCCTCCCTCACCCTCAAAAATAGGTCCTACAACTATCCAATCCTCATCCGTATCCTCAAGTCCCCTTTTTTTTTTCTTTTTTTTCTTTTTTTAAATTTATATATACCTAGAGCAACCACCATTTTTGCATTTTGGTAACAGGTGACAGCCACTCAAAACAAGATTCAGAAGGTATTTACTCAACACTCAAAGAGATTGCTCGCTGCGTCCACCACCATCACAGCAACATGGACACTTAAAGAAATATTGAAACGCCAGTCAGTGAGTCCTACCGAGAGGTTTGAAGGTGTAGGTCTCGCCACTAAATTATGTTCCATTACTCTGCAAAAACAACAACAAAAAATTTGTGTACCATTACATATTTGGTAGCTTTTCTCCTTAAATGTTTGGTTGAGGTTGTTCTTACTTTTTTAATACTTCTATTAGTTTTGATTTTATTTTTTTATATATTATAAATTATTACTTTTGTAAATACTCAAATACTCTAAATTGTTTAGTTACTTCTTTTCTTTTTTTCTTTTCTTTTTTTTCAAATCTTTTTTATGGGGAAGTATGTTGGGTTACTTTAAAGAACAGAAAGAAAAAATATTTAAAAAAAAAAAAATTCTCATATCAAAATTACTTTTTTTTTTTAAAATCTTAAACAAAAATAATTAAATTTAAAACAAAGTGATAAACATCAATTAGTTATAGACTAGCCTCTGAGCACGCGCTCACGCGCGTGCTCAGAGGCTTTTCTATTTTTTGGGTAAAGGTTAATATAGAGTATCTATTATTAATTTCGGATCACTATATTTTTCAATAACAAAAAAAACCTAGGCGTGTGATGAAAAATTATTTCACCACACATAATACTCATCACACGTCTAGGTTTTTTTTGTTATTGAAAAATATAGTGATCCGAAATTATAATAGATACTCTACATTAACCTTTACCCAAAAAATAGAAAAGCCTTTCAGCACGCGCGTGAGCGCGTGCTCAGAGGCTAGTAATAATAATACGGTTACGAGCTTGTACGTATTCATTCAAAGTAAAACGGTATTGGTCCACGTTTATAATACTTTTTTAAAAAAGATAAGTTTGAATGTGTCATTTTGTGAATCCGCGTTCCAGGTTTCAAGTTTCAACTTCCTGCCAGCCCACGGGTCCCACTGTTGAAATATTTGGTCAAACCATTCTCATTAGTCATTACTCTTACACCTACAAAACAAAACAATCGCTATTTGCTTCTTCGTCCCATCCCATTGTCGATCCCCCTTATCCGCCCATTATCACACTACCCATACCCAATGTGGAAATCTACCATTCTTTTTTTGGGTGTGAAAAGATGGAAATAGAAATCTATATCAAGCCATCATCAATCTTTTTTTGTTCTTTTTTTTTAATGCATAAGAGTAATTGCATCAATTCATATAAATTTTTTTTGTCAATTTTAACCTAAGAACATATTTTTATCGATTTTGCAAATTCATTTTTTAAAATGCCTCACATTAAATTATTTAAACTAATTACGTCATCATCAATTTTGTTTGTTTTTTTTAAATGCGTAATAAGATTGCATATTCAATTTTCTTTTTCTTTTTTATAATTTGATAGTTATAATATGAACAAGAAATTTAGAACTTTGATATTATAGATAGACTTATTTCTTTGGAATAAGATTTATTCCTATTAAATTCTCCTACTCCCTCTAATTTCTATTTAAACATAAGATATGTGACATTTTAAAATTAAATAAATATTATGTGTCGCATATTCTACTAAAAATAAGATAAAATGGGAGGAATAATTTTCAATACTCTTAGTGTTGTTTAAATAGTCAGATATTTTTATTCAAAGCGAATGTTTGAGAATATACGTTGGGAAAGCTATGGCGGAGGTTTATCCAACCAAGTTTCAAGTGAAGTTTGATTTACAAGCTATAATGATTAAAACTTTTTGGAACAAATTGGAATTCCCTGTATCTTTATTTTTATTTTTTTTCCACTATAACTCCAACATAATTTTGTTTTTGATGATCTAAAACTCCAACATCATAACGTGAAAACAAAACTCATGAGCTATATGGATGTCAAAAGAGAAGGAAAACGAAATAGGAAATAACGAAGAAAGGATTTAGAGACCGAGCTGTGCTTCAATCTTGTAATAAACATGTTTTTTTTTTTTTTTTTTTTTGATGAGTTGTAATAAACATGTTGGAGATTATGAGGAATGTCAAGTCAATTTATATTCGCGTACAGCTAATTACAAGAGAGATGCTACGTCTACAATAATTTTACAATATTTTTACAACAAATCACAGGTGGTTAGTTGTTATTGGTTCAAATTTGAAACTAACACTAAGATTACTTTTTTGCCCCAACAATAACAACCAGTAATAACCTGCCACTTAGGATTTGTTGTAAAAATGTTGTAGAAATATTGTAGACATATCATTCCTCTAATTACAAACAACTTATGAAATAAAACATATTAATCCTTCATTTATTTGTTCTTAATCAGTGCAAGCTACTTTTCCTATCTCATTTCTGGCCTTGTCTATGCTGCCTTTGTTGCATCATTCAATTTTTCTGAAATGATCAATCAAAGAACCTAGATTTTTCTTCAGTCAAGGGTCAAACATTGTGGTCTCAACAAAGGACATTTCACTTCATCATAATTTCAGTCCTCGTTGCAAATTGATATTTAATTTATTACATCTGTTTCATGATATTTGCTCTTTCTTATTATGCCAAAATATTAAACTCGAAATTTATTATTTAACAAAAAAAAATAAATTTATTAATTAAGTTAATTAGAACAAAAAAAAAAAATAAAAAAACTTTTCTTAGTGTCTCATCAGATTGTTTACAAACCTTTCTCAAAAAAAAAAAAAAAAAAAAAAAAGATAGATTGTTTACAAACAACTTCTGTCTTCTGCATATTAAATTTTTTTTTAAATCCACTTGCATGATTTGTAGATTGATTGATAGGAAGGGAGCTTGGCAACGTGACGTGAGCTTCCCGTGATTCATAATTGTCGAAACACATGAAAACATTGGCGTTTTGAAAATTTTAAATATATGATTCATGAATGTGACTTTTTTCCCCCAGCCCTAGAAAAATTTTGTCAATGTGTGGGGAACAAAATATTCACAACAACAACAATCTGGTACTTAATCTAATAGCCAAAGTATTTTTATGTTATTACGACGCAAGTTCCACATAATAATTAATTTTGTTTTAACCTTCAAATCATATTCAATCAGATTCATCCCTATGGAAGCCATTGAGGGAATGGCATTGGCTTTTTGGTGAAAGATGGATTAATGGTTCAAATAGAAATAACATTAGATTAATAAGAAATTTGACATGTATTTTTTTTAAAATTTATTTATGAACAACACATGCATATTAAAAATATAAAAAAACATGTAATATATAATAATAGAATTTTCAAAATACTAATTAATTACACTTGAAAGTGCACTAGTCTAATTAATCTATGCCAATTAAGACTCCCAAATTTTAATTATCGCTTGATTAATTTTAGGCTAATCACAATTAGTGCAAAATTTCTGTAATTAACCAATTAATCAACTGGTAAAATCTCTTGTTGTTGAATAAGAGATCTGAGTTTCAATTCCTACCTACATCAATTAGTACTATATGAAGAAAAAAAAAAAAAAAAAAAAAAAAAAGAGCATGGATAAGAATAATTGAACAAGGCAATTATCTAAGGGCAGTAGTTAAAAGGAAAGCAAACCAAGGATGACACTAGATTCGTGTTTTTGAAAAGGAAAACTGAAGAATTTGACAAAAAAACCTCTCTGTGGCCTAACAAGCTAAAATGATCCATTAGTAAATTTGGAGTACATGAATACACAAAAACTCTCCAAGCCCGCGCTACCCAAAGTACTTGAGCCCTCAAATTTCCTACTAACTATGGATTTGAAGAAATCTTGTCTTCACAAACTTTTCGAATCCCACAATACACTCGATCGCACCAGCACGCCTTACTTGCTATATGTGTGGTTAAGCTCCAATGCTTCCTATGGTCCAAAAACACTCTTAACACTCAAATTGTGTGTGGGTTGTGTTTGAATGAAATCTTCTCTCAATGTATGACAATTGGAGAGGAAAGAGAGTAGAGAAAGTCTAAGAGATTTTTGTAGTAGATTGTAGGCTCACAATTACTAACTCTCCAATGGTGTTTCTAGGGATTTCTCTTAGAAACTCTTCTTTTTCAATTTCGTGAGCAATGAGGGTATATATAATGTGAGTGAAGAAGAGGAAGATGCACACAAAAATCCAAATGTAAAGTGGCTAATTGGTTGCTCTTAGGTGGGCCTTCCTGTAAGCTACTCATGAGACTCAAGTATAATAGACTTTTAAACTTCAGCATGTGGTCCTCACATGAGCTCTCGTGGGTGTTGCAATCCCAACCTAGTTGTGAGCTAGTCGCGAAATCCTCTGATTTGAGCAATTCTTCACAAACTTGAGACTAAACTGATATACGATAAATCCTACAAAATATAGATAGATAATTGAAAAAATTACAAATAAATATCAAGTGTAACTTTGATATGACACCCCCCCCCCCCCCCCCACACACACAAAGTTAATCACTTAATTGTTAGAAATCTAAAATTGAAAAAAAAAATTGTGATTTTTGAAAAAAGAGATATGAACTCAAGTTCTACTTCTTGAGAGACAGAATAATGTGATTAAACAATAAGGGAAGGTTTAGTATGTTGTAGTAGATCCTATAATGAAATGGTTATCCATGTGTAATTGATATTTGGTTGCAACGTTATCATAGATAATATTTATTCTTAAGGAATAACTATTCTTTAAATTGAAGAATAATTATTTTTTTCTAAAATTAATGTAATAGTTATTCTTTAGTACTTGTAAATTATATAACAATTTTTAAAATTAATATATTTCCAAAAAAATGCAAATTTTTAATACGTAACAACCAAAATTATGAATAAAAGTAGCTAAATTATTACAATATATTTTATTTCTAGTAATAAAGACTACTATTCTAAAGTAATTTCTTAAGGTTTTTGAGAAAAAGAAAGTTGCTAATTTACGTCATGCACGCATAAGTGAAGTGAAGTCATAGGTGATTCTTTCTTAGTTTAAAGGAATATTGAAAAAGAATTTAAAATGAGTAGAAGAAGATGCCATGTAATTAGTAAATTGTAAGTCATGTCAATGATGTCGTATTTTGTGGTCACATTGACAGTGTGTATAAGGAGTCAATTAGAATTTATTGGTAATGGACAACGAAAACACTAATGATTTCATTAAAACAATTTATACATAAAAGGGATCCAAATCTTGAGGACCCCGACTCCAAAATTTTAAAAAATTTTCGGTGTAAAAGTGTATCCGGATCTTGAAAATTTAGATTTCACTTTTTCTGTCTCCAAAAAAGTGATTTTGTATTTATTTATATATAAAATTTAACTAATGACTCTTTGGAATTTTTATTTATTTTTAAAATTGTACTATATTTATATGAATACTGGCATTTTTAGTACTATAGCATATGTAGCTCTATAAATCATCTCTCTCTCTCTCTCTCTCTCTCTCTCTCTCTCTCTCTCTCCATACATTGCTCATTAAAATAGTAAAATAAAAATTAAAACAAGTAGATCATTACACTAAAGTATATTCAAGAGATATATTTCTAGAGGTAGACAAGTAAATCTCTTTAATAGAAGTCTTCTATATATTTCAAAAAAAAAAAAAAATTCTTTAATATTGCATTTGGAGAGTTAGAGATATAAATACTAAAAGTTTATTATGTTTTTGTTTTTAATCTTTATAAAAAAGGACAATTGTGAATTTTGTGGCTAGGAATTAGAGATCCTTATTTCATTTGTCTTTTATGAAAAATAATATTTTGTTTTAGTTTTTATTAGTGTTATATTTTTCTTATATTAGCTTGTATATTTAGGCATATGTACAAATTAATGTTTATTTTTAAAAAAAATTTATTTCAAATTGATTAAAATTTAATATATTTCATAAATTTTAAAGCTATTAGTATATTCTAATTTTGTAATCACTTAATTCTTTTTGCAAAAAAACTTGATCTCAAATGTTTAAAGAACATTAATTATGGTAGATATGACTTAAAAGAGAGTTCAAAGGTTACTAATTACCTGGATGAAACAAAAAATAAATAAATAAAGACTAAAATACAAATCAAATCCTTTAAGTTTTGTGATTTGTCATTTTCATATCTTAAGTTTTTTTTTTTTTTTTTTTGTTATTTTAGTTTTTAAAGTTTATGTTTATTGTCATCTTTCTGTCCATAGACTTCATTAAGTATTAAAAATATATATATTTTTACTAGTAAAAAATAATAAAATTAAAAAAAATTGGAAAAATATACAATTTACATCCTTTAAAATTGGGGAATTATTAATAAAAATTGTTTTTAATACTAAAAATAATTAATTTTTTAGTATTAAAAAATATTTTTTTATTAGTTAACAGAGTTTATGGACAAGAGAAGTAGCATTGACAACAAACATAAACGTTAAGAACTAAAATGAACAAAATGAAACTTTAAGTACTATCTTGGTGTAAATAAGTTTATTAGATAAGAGAAAATAACATATTTTAAATCATGTTACAAATATACTTTATGTGTAGGTGTGTGTGTTTGTTTGTGGGTAATGCTCACTTGGCACACACATGATTAATAAAATAAATTTAATTGCTATTAAAAAAATGTCACATAAGCATTTTAATAAATAAAAAAAAATACACATCTGGAATAAAAAAGAACAAAAAAAAAAAAAAAAATCTCATTCCTCATTTTTAAAGTAAAAAATAAATAAAATGAATTAAAAAAAAAAAAACCCAAGATTCCTTTTTTTTTTTTCCTTCCACTTACTTGGCAACCAATCACAACGATGAATGTAGAGAAAATCTCAATATAAGCTAGACATAACCCAAAGCATCGAGAAAATCCCCATCACTGCTTCAGCAATATTCTTTTACCAAATCAGTTAGTAAATCTACAAGAAAGTTGATTAGAGAACCAAATAAAAAATCAATGAAAATTGATTAGAGAACCAAATAAATCTACAAGAAAGTAATACAACTCTAATTGTGACCTGAGCATGCGATAACCCACAAAAAGTGATCTTAAATTCATCAAATGGCCTCCACAATAAATACATGTTTTTTCTATGACTTTGGCAACCAAACAAATTAACACACTGACACCCCCCCCCCCCCCCCCCCCTTCCCAAAAAAAAGAAAAAAAAAAAATACGCCCCTAAATCCCCCATCAAACCAAATGAAAATAAACCCCTCACGCCTTACCTTTCTGACATGGCACTCCATGATCTTCAACTGGGTGTCTCGAATTGAATTAGGTCATCAATCCTAATCGCCTTGAGCTGGTCCAGTCGATAGTACTAGAGATTCGAGATGTTAGGGAATAAATCACGCATAATAATAATCTCCACGGTCATGACCACATGGGTGTCTCAGCTCTCAATGATTTTTAAGGGTGATTGGGTTAGAATTCTTTGGGGGTTTGGTGGGCACTATCAGAAATTTTAGCAAGTGAAAGGGTAGAGAGGTGGCATGGAGAGCGACCCAGAGAGAGAAGCACATTAAGGTGAAGATGAAGAATTGGAAATTAGGTTAGGGTTAGGGTTTTAAGTTTTGATGAAGTATGGGATTGAAATTTTAGGTTTTTTTTTTTTCAATTTTTTTTTTATAAATTTGATAGGAAATCAAAAAGGGTTTAGGGTTAGGGTTTAGGTTTGACTTTGGCGGTGGTGATATTAGGTTTGGGAAAGCACATAACACATGAGAACGAGTGTGTTGTATGGTTGGTTGTCAAGAAAGTGAGTGAAAATAAATTACAAATTTAGTTTTTATTTTATTATTATTATTATTTTTAATTCACTTTTTTTTTTAAACGAAAAAATTTGTGGATTTTTTAAAATTCGTTTTACTTGCTAACGTGGCTTCTTTTAATAGCAATTAATATTTTTCGTTATCTTTTAGTCGTGTGTGTTAAGTGAGCTTTCTGTTAGCTACGACAACTTTTTCTATCACTGAAAAGATAGCGAAGACCAAAATGAAACATTGTTGAAAAACTCAAGGACCAAAACAAAAATTTTAAAACATAAAAACCAAAGTGAAAATATTTCCAAAATATAAGGACCAAAAGTGCATTTTTGCCATATATATTACTCTTTAGATTAATTTATTTTTCTTTGATGTGTTAAGCTTGTCCCCTCCTTAAAAATTTGTAATGCTTTGTCACCACTGACATGAGACTACAAATGACATTATTTTTATTGTACACCAATCACAATTTGTCGTTTAACAATTTTGAAAAAGAAATTGTGAACTTAATGTGTCATTAGATTTATTAATTTGGGAAAACACTTTTACAATTGCAAAGACTAGTTCATCAAGTTTGGAATAGGTTCAATTCCCAAATCAATTTTAGGGGTGTCCAACTCAACCACATACCCGATCCTCCCGGTAAATCCGACCGGAATTGGACTGACCGCTGGCCGACCCGACTACTCCGCCGGTCGATGGCAGGTCATTTTTTCCAGAATCCGATCTGGTCAGTTCGGTCTTGGATCTTCTCCCCAAAACCCGAAAAAAACCCAAACCGACCGTGATACATAACATTTACCGGAGAGAATTTTTAGATCTGGCAAGATCTCAACTAAATCCATGAAATTTCCACCGGATTTGGTGATATCTCATCGTTTACGCTTTGATCCAGCTACAATATAGTGGGTTTTGCTCAACTAAGGCTTAGATCTGGTGAAAATATGTTAGGTTTTGCTTAAATCTTATGAGTTTTGCTCATACTTGTGCCCTTTTTTTGCTAAAATCGTGTGAGTTTGGCACAAATCTGACGATGATTTTATTTTATTTTATTTTTTGCTCAGATCTAGTTATTTTCGCACAAATCCAGCGAAAAATAGAGATCGCCTCACAAAAAGGAACCTCCAGCAGCACTTCGTCAGCTTCGACCGACCCGACCGTCGATCTTTCTAATCTGATCCAACCTGACCCGTTGGTTTTTAAGGTTGGCGGCGGGTTTTCTCACTGGAAACTCGATGTCATTGGGTCGGTTGCGGGTTGAGCACAAACCCGACCCGAACCAACCCGTGGACACCCCTAATCAATTTAATGATAAGAAAGTTTATCAATTGAGCTAACCAAAACTCACAAGTCATCAAGTTTGGAGTCTTAAATTCTATTTTAAAAAGTTGTGGAGTCACATGTACACAAATAGATCCATATCTTGGTTCAAGTTAAATAATATAAATTTAAATGTGTATTATTCAATGTTACATAATTTAAAATTTCAAATGAAGTTGCATTCTGTAGAAATAAACTCTTTCGTCTACTATTTTCATTTTAAATGAAATAGAGAGGATCTTCTTCCATGTGTACTAGAGACTGTGATCTCCCAAAACCTTAATTTTTATTAATTTTTTTAGAAAAATTTTAACATCGGAGTGTGCAGTAAAAGAGACGTTATCATAAGTCATAACTAGTCTTTGAGGATATTATTACATTTTTTTTTTCCTTTAAGAGTTTATTACATAGATATGGTCATATATTGGTTTGTTATTCATATGTCTAGTCTAATGATTCCTATTTTAAAAAGAAAGTGAAAGGAACCCTCAGAACAACAAATTTTCTTTCCAGGCTTCTCTCTCTCTCTCTCTGTCTCTCTCAAAGTGAAAATTCTCAAAGAAAATTTAATTGTAATTTTTTTTTATAGATAAATTATTTTTTTGAGAGATGAACTAATTGTACTAGATTCCAAATGTAATGTTAAAAAGGCATAGTCTTTTATTACTTCAATATTTTAAAACCAAGTTTTTAAAGCGGGAATTGGATGTTAGTGGTAATATTATCTTTTGTTATGCCTCATGTATGTGGTTTCAACCTTGCCTCCTCGTCTCATGGCCGGTTTCTCACGCTGCTAGGGTTTGCTTTGGTTAGGGTTTTCTCTGGCTAGGGCTTCTCTTCTTTTGCATATAGAATTTTATTCCTTACCTGGTTTAGGTCTTGTTCCTTTATGTTCCTTTGGTTCAGATAGGTTGGATTGTTGTTTTAAGGGTCCCAAGTTTCTTCGTGATGGTAGGTTTGGAAGATTTATGGTCGAGGTTTTCTTTATTGGAAGAGGAAGTAAGAGGGGTAGATGTACCCCAACAGGGTAAGGCGACCATCCATCGCCTTGCAAGGAAATTCTTTACCAAGCGAGTAGTCAATGCTGAAGCTGTTGCACGTACATTCAAGCCATTGTGGAAACCAGTAGGTGAACTTAAGATTAGAGATAGTGGTGGAAATATTCTACTCTTTGAATTTGAAGATGAATTGGATCTGCTAAGGGTGCTGGAATTCAAGCCCTGGTCTTATGATAAGAATTTGGTGGTATTTGAATGTACCCCAGACACGGAATCTGTTCCTAATCTGACTTATTCAAAAACTTGTTTTTGGGTGCATCTGCATAATATTCCAAGGAAGAGTATGAATCAAGAAACTGGCGAGGCAGTGGGTAATATTATTGGTACCACAGTTTAGATTGCTGATCTAGAGGATGATGGCTCGGGTAACGAGTTTCTCCGGGTTTGTGTTGCCATTGATATAACAAAACCCCTTCCACGCTATTGCAAACTCAACTCCGAAGGAAAACAAATTGGATGGGCACTCCTCAAGTTCGAACGACTCCCAAATTTTTGTTATTGGTGTGATAAGTGTAACCATGTTGAGAAGGATTGTGCTCTGTGGTTGGAAGGCAAGGGAAGACTTAAGAAAAAAGACCAACAGTATGGCGAGTGGCTTAAGGCGGATCAAGTGAGGCCTTTTAGGAAAATAGTAGTCGTGGTGTTCGGTAGTTCTCATTTTCTATGTTACTGGAAGAAGGGCCCTCCAATGGGAAAAAAAAAAAAAATACGTCTACAGCAAAAACCTTAGTGAACAAGGTGTTAGTCATTTAACCCGACCCGATGAGTGATGATGAGCAAAGTTTGGATGAAGTTTCAAATGAGAATTTGCCCACCACTGGTGCATATCAAGCTCTTATCAAGTATGGTCTATCAAACGCTTCTAATCATAATAGTGAGGTGGAAGCACTAGCCAGGTCTGTTGCTAAGTTGGGGTGGACCACTAGTACAGTTTCAACTGATTTTTTGGGGTGTGTAATTTTGGAGGATGAGAGTAGAACATCACTGCTAAGGTAGCATAGTAGCAATAGGCATGATCCAATTCATAACCCCTTGTGTGACATTTCGAATGTGGGGAGGATGTTTCTTCAGTTGTTGAGATGGCAGTTGATGAACACTGCCGGCCTTTGCTAGATGCTGGTAAAACTAGGGTCTTGAAGAAGAAGCGGTTGGACATGGGTATTGTGGAGAACAAAGAAAACTTCCCGGTGGTGGTTGGTCCCCAGCACCACCAGTCCATAAGAGTTGCCTGAACTATCGTAGGTTTGAGAATCCACAAACAGAGAATGAGCTCGTTACTTTAATTAGTAACAAAGATCCCAAACTAGTTTTCATTATGGAAACTAAAATGGAGAAGGAAGGTTTTGAACATATTCTTCGTAAGATTCAGTATGATCACATGTTTGTTGTTCCTCACCATAATCAGGGTGGCGGCCTTGCCTTGTTTTGGAAGAATGAGATTAGTGTGGTTGTCCAAAGTTCTTCAAATAATCATATTGACACAGTAGTAGACCAGGCTTATCTTTTGTTATGCTTCATGTATGTAGTTTCAACCTTATATCCTCGTCCTTGACTATTTACTTTTTAAAAAAAAACCTATTCGCCCCCATCTTTTAATTTTTTTTAATAAAAAAATTAGAAACCGATTGCCACTTGAAAATTGCCTCATTAGAGCATGAAAGCCGAATACTATTACATCCATTGTTTTTGGCCCAAGGTTTTAGAAAATTAAAAGATGTCATTTTGGCTTTATTTCTAGCCAAACAGGGCTAGGACAGGCCAAGAAAGAGGCAAAAAAATTTTCGTTCCGAGTTCCATTCCTACTCAACCCAGGTTAAAGCATTCCCAAAAAAAAAAAAAGTATAAAAATTCAAAAAATTAAAGTATGTACTACATGAGTTAACAATAAATTTAGAGTTAAATTTATTGTATAAACTTCCATTCCATTCTAATGGATTTTGTTTACATTGGGGTTGAAAGGTTAAACCTTCTCAGTGGTTTTTACTATGGGACAAGTTGTTCAATTGGTTTTTCTTAAGTCACCATTATGTTTTCTTGTGGTGATTTAATCATTGTGGCATTTTGTTTGATTTAACCATAATTGAACTACTTAACTATTTGGTTTAAAATTGGTAATTCTTGGTGCAATTGGGCCTAAAACCCAAACACATTTTGATAACTAAACCAACAACCACCAGAAAGAAATTATCATAAACAAATAAAACAAATATCATTCTTGATGTTGGATGTAATGGCCTCCATGGGTATTGGAAGTGTGAATTTTTCAAGAATGTAGTCATAACCACAAGAATTTACTGTATCTTGGAGGTGGATACGAAGAGTTTGCAATTCCTCCTTGTCGTGGTCAAAGTTGTTGTCTTTTAATACATTTCAATTCAATCATTTGTCATCCATTAAAATAGAACTCTATACTCTTTTAAATTCCGAAATCATTTGTGATTGATTCTCTAAAATATTTCTCCATAATTTATCTTTTAATATTCAAAATCAAAGTATGTTAAAAAAATCATCTTTCAATTTTTTTGCTAAACCTAATTTGATAATATTAATTGTAGGGATAAAGGCCCAGAGTCACAAATTGGGCATTGGGCTCAGTCCGAGGACGTGAGCTGGTCCAAGAAGGGACGAGTAATTGCGGGGAACTCCAATTTCAAAGCTCCACAGGTAAGGAAAGAATGGAAGATGATTCGAGGAGGAACTCCTCCTCGGATATGACGAATATAGCCCAAATCTACATCCCAATGGTCAAGGTAAGATTCCAGAAAGCTCAGGCAACATAGATAAGTGTCAAACACATATGAAGGGAGATGGGAACTTAGAAATATCTGAAGAAAAGTTGCCACCACTGCATTAAATGCACTGCAGCTACTTTTCTGGCCGCATTTATGTGAAGAAGACCTATGAATAGTGTTTCCTTGGTCACCGCAACTCATAGAGAGGTCAGAAGAGATGTCTGATGGGACAGGTACTCAAGTAGTAACCAAAATTATTGACAAGTGTAGGACAAAGATTGTCCAAGAGGGACTATATATTAAGAGAGACCCTCCATAAGAAGGGGGGAAGGAAAAACAGATGAGGAAAGATACACTGTAGCAATCTGAATAACATTTGTAATCGTTTCCTTTAGTCTATAAGAATATTTGCCTCCTCGGACAATGGAGAGATCTATCCTTACACGTTCTCCTCTTGAATGACTGTCTTGCAAACTCATCCTAGCCATTGTAATACTACCTAGGGCCTAGTTCTTCAACCCACTCTCTACAAATTTATTGTATTGGGCTCACAAACCCACAACCCTATACTCATTGGGTTTGGGCTGCTAAACATGACCCTACATTAATGATTGAAAATGTTTGTTCCACATTTGGAGTAAAACCGGAAAACTTAGTACAACTGTACAAGTATAACCACTCTATAAACAAGTTAATAGACTATTAATTTTCTAGTATTTATCAGCCATTGACACAATTCATAAATATTTAATAATTTTTTGAAATCTTACTGCTAAACTACATAATCTTAATAATAGTGAGGTTTCATATTTTAAGAGTAGAATTTCATTATTTATGAAGTGTGCAAGATAAAACTTGTTCACCAACAAACAAATATCATTAATTTAAAAAGCAATTCATGTGCCTTTCGAGCATCTAGAGCCGAGCTAAGAATAAACAACTTCATCGTATACCTACCAAACTGACAATTAAATTATTTTAATTAAGAATATATTACAGCACAAAAAATATTTACTCAATAGTAAATCTTAATTGTAAATTCATTTTGTTGATAATGATTGGACATCGTCTCTCAACGTAACAAGCATTGGACATCTATGTTGCATGTCTCACAAAATGATTTACCGTGGTAAGTAAAGCATCGCATACATCATTTTTAAATTTTTGGATAAACGCTTTAGTGTATAAAATAAGATATATCAGATCATGTCCTCAAAAGGCTTCCCAACAATTTTATGAAGAGATAGAGGATTGTTTCCTATATGATTTGGAAAACAATTTTTTCCATCTACTCCTTTTCTAATTTCAATTCATCAATAATGAATGCGCTATGTCTAGAAATCCTTCATGGCGTGTGTTTGAAAACTCTACAAATAATATGGTGTAATTATCCTACATGGATTTGAAGTTCATGCAATAATGTATGGTGTAATTAACTATAAATGTAGAAGTTTGAAAAGTTAAAGAGTGGGTCATGGGCACTCATTAATAATCCATTTTAGAAAAGTTTTGATACTATTTTTTATGGGAAATGAAAAAAGCTGTCAAAATATTAATTATTTTTTTTTTTCATTTATCATAAAAACTCTCTTTAAATGGATTATTAACGAATGCCCTTAGTACATTCATTAGCATTTCTCAAAGTTAAAAAGTTTTTAAAAAAATTAAAATTAAAATTAAAAGGTTAAAAAATTTTATGATAAAAAAATTGAGATTAAAAATGAATTTTTAACTCTCAATCTCATCCATATAGTTTACTATTACATTGTGCAGTCTGGATCCGAGGTACACAAGCCCATTTTATTTCTACCCAAAAACAAAGAAGTAGTGCATATGGAAGCCCACCAATGACCAAACACCTGGCTGCGAGTAAGTTCGAGTTTTACAGTGGAAATAACGACAATAGCAGTACTATAAATAATATTCCTTTTGCCGAGTCGAAGTTCCCTATAAATTTATGGCATGTGATAATAGTCTTTAAAATATATATAATTGCACGCGGGTTCATTGGTCTTGTAGGGACGTTTGACCTCCGCCAGGATTGAAAAAACTTTATGTTTGACTGTTAATCCCTTTAAATAAATAAAACAATATAATAGTAGTATTATTTTGTGGTCTCACTCTCAAATCTGGACAACTTTTTGGTTGGTTGTTGCGTTTACGACTTTGTATACATATAGGGGCGGGGCGAGCCACAGTGTTTATCGTAAATATCATCATTTCTAACACAATTTTGCAAAGATGCCTAAAAAGCTAGTAGAATATCTCTTCTTTTACCTTTCCCAGTTTTTCAATAATTCAATCTCTGACTTTTCTTACACCACCTCCAATATATATATTTCTTTAACACCCCCATTTTTCTGACAAATCAACCGTAGCAAAATTTTATCAAAGTTTCTGAAGATGTTCTGAAGAGCAACAACAGAAACTCTATTAATTTCATTTGTTTATTTTTATCGAAACTGTTTTGCTCAAAAAAGAAAAAGAAAAAGAAAAAAAATGAGAGGCAACGATGGAAGAGGAGCTTATTCAGAAAATAATTCTGATACAGAAAGCTTGGGAGGAAATGACAGAAAAGCTTTTAGTGGTCCTTTGGGTACTCAAGAATTCAACAGCAATAGCAGAAAACCTTCAAAAAAGAGTGCTAGATTCAATTTACCAGGCGACCAAATAACCACAAACAACAACGACGACGATGGCTACGTTGAGATCACTCTTGACATTCGTGACGATTCCGTTGCGGTTCACAGTGTTCAAGCAACAGGCGTTGGTGGTGGTGATGTTCAGGAAGACCCTGAGCTTTCTTTGCTGGCAAAGAAAACTTTACGGAGCAAATCTAATTCCTTTGGTTCATACTTGCTCCGTAACACTTCCTCTCATATACGCCAGGTTTCTCAGGAGCTCAAACGTTTCACATCTCTTACAAGAAGACCTTCTGCTTCGACACGTTTTGATCGAACAAAGTCTGCGGCCGCTCATGCTTTGAAGGGTCTCAAGTTCATCGCCGCCAAGACAAGTGGCGCTGCTGGTTGGCCGGCCATCGAGAAGCGGTTCGATGATCTCACCGCTTCTAAAAATGGACTCCTTCCCTCTTCCTTGTTTGGAGAATGCATAGGTAAATTTTACAAAAGGATATGTCTCACATTCATTATCACCACGTCAATAAAATTTAATTTATAGCATACTTTGTTTTGTAACAGGAATGAACAAGGAGTCTAAGGAGTTCGCAGGTGAGATGTTCAGAGCACTCGCTCGGCGATATAACATTAGTGGTGATTCAATCAACAAGGCACAGCTCAAAGACTTCTGGGATCAAGTCTCTGATGAAAGCTTCGACTCCAGGCTCCAAATTTTCTTTGACATGTAATTATATTATCTTTAATTTACGTTACGCGGTTTTGAGTTTCATAGTTTCTCATTAATTCGCACGCATGCTCCTTTTCTCATTCATTTTTTTTTTTTTAATTTTTTTTTTTTTTGTAATGATTACAGGGTAGACAAAGATGCCGATGGAAGAATTGCAGAAGAAGAAGTCGCTGAGGTAGGCCACCGAACACTTTGGCCAAATTGGACCACATTTGACCCGGCATTATATTAACTTTCTACTCTACGAAGTATTCCACAAGTCTATAGAATTTAATCTTAGCATCATCATGATTACTTCTCTTTCCAGATTATCAGCCTTAGTGCTTCTACAAACAAACTTTCCAATATTCAGAAACAAGCCAAGGAATATGCAGCTTTAATTATGGAAGAACTAGACCCAGAAAATAATGGATACATCATGGTATATTATTAAAAACTGTCTACTTTTAGTCCAATTAAGTACTTGTTCTATATATATGACTCAATTGGCAATTAATTACAGATATACCATCTTGAAACACTGCTATTGCAAGCTCCAAACCAATCTGTCAGAATAAGTGATAGCCGAATTATGAGTCAAATGTTGAGTCAGAAACTGAAGCCAACACAGGAGGACAACCCAGTGAGAAGATGGTACCAAAAGATTAAGTACTTTCTAATGGATAACTGGCAAAGGGTCTGGGTAATGATGTTATGGCTTGGGATCACGCTGGGTCTTTTTGCCTACAAATTTGTGCAGTATCGAAACAAGGCCGCATTCGAAGTGATGGGCTACTGTGTTTGCGTTGCAAAAGGAGGGGCAGAGACCCTTAAATTCAACATGGCTCTGATACTATTACCTGTCTGCCGGAACACCATTACTTGGCTTAGAAACAAAACCAAATTAGGGACCGTTGTTCCCTTTGATGACAATCTGAATTTCCACAAGGTATATAATATTAATATGATCTACCGAAAATGTTTACAGTCATTTGTTTGATTGATATTTTTTCGTACGAGTTATTGTCAAAACAAGGTCCTCTCCATTTCGTCTATTTCATGACTATAACATTTTATTTTTCGGTGTACACATTGTTCTGTTATGGATACATTTCAAATGGAGAGGATCCTTTTTGTCGTAGCGAAGGTCTCAAAAAAAACTTGAAATGTTTTACCCTTTATTGAATGTAAAACTCAGGTAATTGCGGTTGGAATTGGGGTCGGGGTTGGACTACACGCGATTTCTCATTTAACATGTGATTTCCCAAGACTTCTTCACGCAACTGCGGAAGAGTACGAGCCCATGGAACCTTACTTTGGGGCACAGCCTACTAGCTACTGGTGGTTTGTGAAAGGAGTTGAAGGGGTCACAGGTATAATAATTGTGATCTTGATGGCCATAGCATTCACATTAGCTACCCCTTGGTTTAGACGAAACAAGCTCAACCTACCAAAGCCCCTCAAGAAATTTACTGGATTCAATGCCTTTTGGTATTCCCACCATCTTTTTGTCATTGTCTATACCCTCCTCATTGTCCACGGCATCAAACTTTATCTCACAAAAAAGTGGTATCAGAAAACGGTTAGTTTCATTTCTTTAAATCTTCTCGTGACCTTTTAACCTGTCCCCTCTTATTTTTTTTAGAGTTGTGTTTTGACATTGTAGCTACTTTATTTTGTTGGCAGACATGGATGTATTTGGCAGTTCCTGTAACCCTTTATGCATGTGAAAGGTTAATTAGAGCTTTTAGATCAAGCATCAAGCCTGTGAAGATTCTAAAGGTAATCAAATTATTATGCCTTTTTATCTCAATCCTAAAACCATTCTCTCAAACTCAATTACTCCCTTTTGAGTCATAATGCACTGATTGGATGTGTGTTTTGTTCAATTTGAAGGTTGCTGTTTATCCAGGAAATGTGTTAGCATTGCACATGTCGAAGCCTCAAGGTTTTAGAAACAAGAGTGGACAGTATATGTTTGTCAACTGTGCTGCTGTCTCAGCCTTCGAATGGTAGGTAGTACTATATTATATGTTGTGACATACAACTGGATGCACATTGTTGTTAGTGGCCGATCGGATTGACCAAAATTATAATAATTGTATGCTTACAATAAACCAAAACTATAATGTTTATTTTTGTCAAAAAATAAACCAATTGTTGATTTTTTTTTTTTTTTTTTTTTTTTGAACAGGCACCCATTTTCCATTACGTCATCACCAGGAGATGATTACCTAAGTGTGCACATTAGGACACTAGGTGACTGGACACGGCAGCTCAAAACTGTTTTCTCTGAGGTTGGTTGTGGTTTAACAAGTGCTTTAGAAATCGTTGTGTTCATGATCAATCACTGCTTCAAGCTTTTAAATTAGCACTAAAACTTTCTGTTTTCATTGGTTAGGTGTGTCAACCTCCAACTGCTGGGAAGAGCGGATTACTCAGAGCTGATTTCATGCAAGGAGGTAACAACCCCAGGTAAGATGATTGTTTTTTTTAATTTTTTTTTTTTACAATTTGATAGTTGGAGTGAGACATTTGTGTTTAGTAGAGGAGTTTGAATAATATTGTTTGGGTGTTTTTAATATACATGTAAGTGAAAATGTGTGTTAATGTGTTTAAAATGTTCAAAAAATTGCTTGAAATGGCCTACCAAACAGGCCCTTATCTCTGTTAGAGACACGAAAACTACCGATTGAACTAGGAGACTTTTGGCCTTAAGTCTTGATTATTAAACACTCAAGAACTAAAATTTTAGATAATTTTGAAAAAGATAGCCCTGACTACTAATAAACCCGTGTTGAATTTTGGAACTACGAGAATTTTGGCTTATAAGTCAAATTGTAAGGGTGAAAAGCACTCAGGAATTAAAGTTTTAGATAATTTAAAAAAGTACTGACTATTAATAAACCCGTGTTCAATTTGGAAATGTGTTTTATACTTTCTTGTCACATATATGTGAGTCATACTTGTCAATCTTGTCCATGTGATCCACTTTGATGTGACACCGATGTACCAATAATTTCTTGTTCAATATGGACACCTTTTGACATAAATAATAGTTGTGTTATGCGTGTTCACACATTGTTTGACTATAGTTAATAACGCCAATCATGGAGTGGTCATTGTCGTGTAGAATCCGAACCAAAGAACTTGAATTAAGAAGGGGACGTTTCTTAACCGATTAATGCGCTCTATTATCATTAATTCTTCTTTAATTTATTTCACATTTACGGAGTCTCCAAACTCTATACTGTTTTTAATGTTGCCAGTCATTATTGATGTAGGCAATATAGTAGTTTTTATTTGGGGGGTGAGCGTGTTTTGGTTTTGGGATTCTTAATTAATGTTGATTAAATAAATGAAATGCAGCTTTCCAAAGATACTGATAGACGGTCCATATGGAGCTCCAGCACAAGATTACAAAAAATACGAGGTGGTGTTACTAGTGGGGCTTGGGATTGGGGCCACTCCAATGGTTAGCATTGTAAAAGACATTATCAATAACATCAAAAACAAAGATATGGAAGATCAAGATTCAACGACTGAGGCTGCTTTGGAAAGTGGGAGAGGTAGCTCTTCATCAAGTCACATTAAGAACAAGGGATTCAGGACAAGAAAAGCCTATTTCTATTGGGTCACAAGGGAACAAGGCTCATTCGAGTGGTTCAAAGGGATAATGAATGAAGTGGCTGAAATGGATGAGAAACAAATGATAGAATTGCATAACTATTGTACTAGTGTGTATGAAGAAGGAGATGCAAGATCAGCACTCATAGCAATGCTTCAATCACTACACCATGCCAAGAGTGGTTTGGATGTGGTGTCTGGCACAAGAGTCAAATCCCACTTCGCCAAACCCGATTGGCGACAAGTCTACAAGAAGATTGCTCTTCACCACCCAGATACACGAGTCGGTGAGTTTCACCAACCCTACTCCACTTTCTTTTTGCCTAACACGTGTTGAAAAAATACCTTATAGATGATTAAAAGTATTATGTATTCATATAAATAATATATAACCAAAAAATGTGGTCCAAATTATGCAGGAGTTTTCTATTGTGGGGCACCAGCACTAACCAAGGAACTTAGACAACATGCGCTGGACTTCTCTCATAGGACATCCACTAAATTCGAATTTCATAAAGAGAATTTTTAAAAGATAAGAAGAAGAAGAACATGGAAGGAAGCACATGTTAAAGTTTCGTATCCTAGTTGATTATTGTATAGATTCTATAGACATAAACTGGATAGGCTACTAGGCCACCGCAATCAAGGGGGGTGCAAGTGCTGTACTATTAAGTATTAGAAACTCTCTCTTCGAAGAAGGTGAGAATGAGAGTGAGAGGACCCACCTCAATAGAATGCTGGCTTATGGTGGGAGCCACTAGCACCTAATCGTATAGAGTGATGATAATTTTTCCCTTTTTTTTTTCATTCATTTTTTAATATGTATGTATACAAGTGTATTCTTGCTAGGATGTCACCCCTTAAAGAGTTAAAGTAACGGCCTAAAGGGCACGATAGAATATAAATCTTCTAGAAAAGTTGTTTTATTGACCCACACTTTTATATATCAAGGATGAATTGTGGATGGACGTTGAACTGTATCATCGTTGACAAAAAGGGTCTTATTGCCCAGCAGAGATCGGAATTTTCATTTTCTTCAAAAGAATTAATATAGCATATAAAATTATGAATTCAAATATATATATATATATATATATAAATGATATTATCATGGATGGCCTTTGTCAAATTAATAAATATCATTTTCACTAATCAAAGAAAATATAAATGTGTTAAATTAATTGATAAAATTCTTTGTTTTTTTAACTGTTTAAGTTTTTAAAACAATCTATAATTTGATAGTCAATGTGAATGAACCTTACATAAGTATTAAGGCATAATCCTCAAGTTCGCTCAAAAAAAAAAAAAAAAAATGACAAAGATTATGATGACGGCGAAAGACATTGGCTTAGTTTTACTATGAGATTGTGACATCAGCATGATGCCATTTTGACATTTCAAGCTTACCTCCATGCTAACTACATCAAGGTTTTCAGACCCGGACCGTTCATTGAACCGTAAAAGGGAGAGGTTTAAGGTTTTTGAGGTCGAACCGGGGTCGAACCGTGATGACGTCATAATTAATTTAATAATTAATTAAAGCCTAAATATAGATATTAAATTTATAAAACTAGCAAAATTGACTAATATATTTATATATGTAAGGGAAATTTAATGATTTTCAAGCATATATTTAATAATTAAATAAGAAAGTTAACAAAATAAAATAATAACCATGAAAACGTTAAAATTTATGATTAATTTTTGAAGTAAAGTTGAATATCTTTGAAGGATTTTAATTATATATATATATTTTTTTATTCCTTGTAAGAGATGGATAATTTAATTAATAGAATAAAATTGTATTAAGTTGTTTTTATAAAAAAAAAAAAAAAATGCTAAGAGGTTGGACCGCACGGTTCTCACCGATTCGTGCGGTTCAACCCCGGTTTTAACGGTTCACGGAATTAAGAAAAAATCCGGTTCTTTAGGCTTAAAAAACGGTTTTCATTACGGTTCTCGGTTCTCACGGTCTGACCTCCCGGTTCGGTCCGGTTCTGAGAACCATGAACTACATTGATGTTGTGAAATAAACCAAAAGGCACAAAAAATATATATGTGGGGCCAAGGAATTAGGCAACTCTAGCTCACTTTGTACCAAGCCTAAGGTCCATGCCGAGGAGGAGGAAACTTCTAAGAACAACGTGAAAAAGTCCGTATCACCTAGGAGGACCGCCGATGACAACTATGTCCTTGGTGGACCCTGACCAGAGGAAGGAGTCTACACCCCATCAAAGATAGCCTCCCAGAGCACCCTAGGGGAAAGAACAAGTATAATGTGCCGATCACGGGAGGACAGTGGAGGAGAGAATCCAAGATAAACTGTCACTTCCACATTAAATGCCCACCGCTGGCGTTCTGGCCGAATTAATGGGGAAATGACCCTTGAACGCTATAGCCTTGGTAGCTACAACTCACAGAAGGATGGAAAAATAGCTAATGGGACAAGCACTCAAGTAGTGACCTGCCTAGTTGACAAATGTAGGGTTATGATCAATTGAAAGGAGATATATAATGTAAGAAACCCTTCTAAAAAGGGGGCCCCCCTTTTTCGGAAGGGAGGGGGAGGAAGGAAGGTTAACTGGTCCTCCCTGGAAAAGAGCTCACAAAATGGAGCCAAGAATAAACCTTCTTCGTCAAACATGATTAATCTCAATTTGGTCACCATGAATGCCATGCTAACTGCTGTTCATTCACTAAAACCCGGCCCTTTAACCCGCTCTCTACAAATTCAATGTATCGGGCTAGCCGGGCTTGAGTCCACTAATCCTACAGCGGAAGTACTCAAACCTAGTCCCTACAATTGGCGCCGTCTGTGGGAAAGGGCCTGTGTGATAGTGAGTACAGCGGATAGTTGAGGAGGGTCCAAGCTTCCATTGGTAGGGGTCCTTTGAGAGGGCCACTCAGATGGTTGTGCAGGCTGCGCAAAAGCACCACCATTGTTTCCGGGAGCATACACGGCTTTCGTCATAACTCAACGCTCGCTCAAGTCAACACTTCGAAGAGCTGATTACATGGGGTGGCTTGCTATGTGGGACACAGCCTTAAGGGCTTCTAGCATCAGTCGTATGCTACATACCTCCATTATGTGGCTAGCCCCCGAAAAAGAAAACTAGGTCCTAGACAGAAACAAGGTATTGTATAGTCCTCAGACTCAAACCTGTGGGAAAACTAGGTACTTCAGAAAAAACTAGGTCCTAGACAGAACCAAGGCCATGCATGGTCCTCGGACTCAAGCCAATGGGGGGAAACTAGGTACTTTAGAAAAAGCTAAGTGTTAGACAAAACCGAGGTCTTGTATGGTCCTCGGACTCAAGCCTGTAAGGAAACTAACTACTTCAAGAAAAAACTAGGTCCTAGACAGAACCAAGGTATTGAATGGTTCTCGGACTCAAACCCGTGGGAAAACTAGGTACTTCAGAAAAAACTAGGTCTTAGACAAAACCAAGGCTTTGCAAGGTCCTCGAACTTAAGCCTATGGGGAAACTAGATACTTCAGAAAAAGCTAAGTGTTAGACAGAACCAAGGTCTTGCATGGTCCTCGGACTCAAGCTTATGGGGAAATTAAATACTTCAAGAAAAAACTAGGTCCTAGACAAAATTAAGGTATTGCATGGTCCTTGGACTCAAACATGTAGGGAAACTAGGTACTTCAGAAAAAACTAGGTCCAAGATAGAACCAAGGCCTTGCATGGTCCTCGGACTTAAACCTGTGGGAAAACTAGGTACTTATGAAAAAATTAGGTCCAAGATAGAACCAAGGCCTTGCATGGTCCTCGGACTCAAACCTGTAGGGAAACTAGGTATGTCAGAAAAAGCTAAGTGTTAGACAGAACCAAGGTCTTGCATGGTCCTCGGACTCGAGCCTGTGGGGAAACTAACTACTTCAAGAAAAAACTAGGTCCTAGACAGAACCAAGGTATTGCATGGTCCTTGGACTCAAACCAGTGGAGAAACTAGGTACTTCAGAAAAAACTAGGTCCTAGAAAGAACCAAGGCATTGCATGGTCCTCGGACTAAAGCCTATGGGGAAACTGATACTTCAGAAAAAGCTAAGTGTTAGACAGAACCAAGGTTTTGTATGGTCCTCGGACTGAAGCCTGTAAGGAAACTAATTAATTCAAGAAAAAACTAGGTCCTAGACAGAACCAAGGTATTGCATGGTCCTCGGACTCAAACCTGTGGGGAAACTAGGTACTTCAAGAAAAAACTAGATCCTAGACAGAACTAAGGTATTGCATGGTCCTCGGACTTAAACCTGTGGGGAAACTAGGTACTTCAGAAAAAGCTAAGTATTAGATAGAACCAAGGTCTTGCATGGTCCTCGGACTCAAGCCTGTGGGGAAACTAACTACTTCAAGAAAAATCCAAGTGTTAGATAGAACCAAGGTCCTGCATGGTCCTTGGACTTAAACCTGAGGGGAAACTAACTACTTCAAGAAAACTCGAAGTGCTAGATAGAACCAAAACCTTGCATGATCCTCGGACTCAAGCCTATGGAGAAACTAGTTACTTCAAGAAAACACTAAGTGTTAGACAGAACCAAGGTCTTGCATGGTCCTCGGACTTAAACTTGTGACAAAACTAACTACTTCAAGAAAACTCTAAGTACTAGACAGAACCAAAACCTTGCATGGTCCTCAGACTTAAGCCTATGGGGAAACTAGTTACTTAAAGGAAAATCTAAGTGTTAAAAAGAAGCAAGATCTTGCATAGTCCTCGAACTCAAGCCTGGGGGAAACTAACTACTTCAAGAAAAAACTAGGTCCTAGACAGAACCAAGGTCTTGCATGGTCCTCGGACTAAAACTTATGGGGAAATTAACAACTTCAAGAAAAAACTAAGTCCAAGACAAAACCAAGGTATTGCATGGTCTTCGGACTCAAACTTGTGGGGAAACTAGGTACTTCAGAAAAAACTAGGTCCTAGACAAAATCAAGGCCTTGCATGGTCCTCGGACACAAACCTGTGGGGAAACTAGGTACTTCAGAAAAGGCTAAGTGTTAGACAGAACAAAGGTCTTGTATGGTCCTCGAACTCAAGCCTGTGGGGAAACTAACTATTTCAAGAAAAAACTAGGTCCTAGACAGAACCAACGTAGTGCATGGTCCTCGGACTCAAACCTGTGGGAAAACTAGGTACTTCAGAAAAGGCTAAGTATTAGACAGAACCAAGGTCTTGCATGGTCCTCGAACTCAAGCCTGTGGGGAAACTAACTACTTCAAGAAAAAACTAGGTCCTAGATAGAACTAAGGTATTGCATGGTCCTCGGACTCAATCCTGTGGGGGAAACTAGATACTTCAGAAAAAACTAGGTCCTAGACAGAACCAATGCCGCGCATGGTCTTCGGACTCAAGCCTATGGGGAAACTGGTACTTCAGAAAAAGCTAAGTGTTAGAGAAAACCAAAATTTTGCATGGTCCTCGGACTCAAGCCTGTGAGGAAACTAATTATTTCAAGAAAAAACTAGGTCCTAGACAGAACCAAGGTATTGCATGGTCCTCGGACTCAAACCCGTGGGGAAACTAGGTACTTCAAGAAAAAACTAGGTCCTAGACAGAACTAAGGTATTGCATGGTCCTCAGACTTAAGCCTGTGGGGAAACTAGGTGCTTCAGAAAAAGCTAAGCATTAGACAGAACCAAGGTCTTGCATGGTCCTCGAACTCAAGCTTGTGGGGAGACTAACTACTTCAAGAAAAATCTAAGTGTCAGATTGAACCAAGGTCCTGCACGGTCCTCAAACTTAAACTTGTGGGGAAAATAACTACTTCAAGAAAACTCTAAGTCCCAGACAAAACCAAGGCCATGTATGGTCTTCGGACTCAAGCCTATGGCGAAACTAGTTACTTCAAGAAGACTCTAAGTGTTAGACAGAACTAAGGTCTAGCACGGTCCTAGAACTTAAACTTGTGGGGAAACTAACTACTTCAAGAAAACTCTAAATGCTAGATAGAACCAAGGCCTTGCATGGTCCTCAGACTCAAGCCTATGGGGAAACTAATTACTTCAAGAAAACTCTAAGTGTTAGACAGAACCAAAGTCCTGCATGGTCCTCGGAGTTAAACATGTAGGAAAACTAACTACATCAAGAAAACTCTGAGTGCTAAACAAAACCAAGGCCTTGCATAGTCCGCGGACTCAAGCTTATGGGGAAACTAGTTACTTCAAGGAAAATCAAAGTGTTAGACAGAACCAAGATCTTGCATGGTCCTCAGACTCAAGCCTGTGAGGAAACTAACTACTTCAAGAAAAAACTAGGTCCCAGACAGAACCAAGATATTGCATGGTCCTCGGACTCAAACTTGTGGGAAAACTAAGTATTATAGAAAAAACTAGGTCCTAGACATAACCAAGGTATTGCATAGACCTCGGACTCAAACCTGTGGGGAAACTAGGTACTTCAGAAAAAACTAGGTCCTAGACAGAACTAAGGCCTTGCATGGTCCTCGGACTCAAGCCTATGGGGAAACTGGTACTTCAGAAAAAGCTAAGTGTTAGACAGAACCAAGATTTTGCATGGACCTTGGACTCAAGCCTATGAGGAATCTAATTACTTCAAGAAAAAACTAGGTCCTAGACAGAACCAAGGTATTGCATGGTTCTCAGACTCAAACTTGTGGGGAAACTAGGTACTTCAATGAAAATCTAAATGTTAGACAGAACCAAGATCATGTATTGTCCTCGGACTCAAGTCTCTGGGGAAACTAACTACTTCAAGAAAAAACAAGGTCCTACATAGAACTAAGGTATTGCATAGTTCTCGGACTTAAACCTATTGGGAAACTAGGTACTTCAGAAAAAACTAGGTCCTAGACAGAACCAAGGCCTTGCATGGTCCTCTGACTCAAGCCTACGGGGAAACTAGGTATTTCAGAAAAAGCTAAGTGTTAGACAGAACTAAGATTTTGCATGATCCACGGACTCAAGCCTGTGGGGAAACTAACTACTTCAAGAAAAAACTAGGTCCTAGACAGAACCAAGGTATTGCATGGTCCACGACTCAAACCTATGGGAAAACTAGGTACTTAAGAAAAAACTAGCTCCTAGATAGAACCAAGGCCTTGCATGGTCCTCGGACTCAAGCCAATGGGAAACTAGGTACTTCAAAAAAAGCTAAGTGTTAGACAGAACCAAGGTTTTGCATGGTCCTCGGACACAAGCCTGTGGGGAAACTAGGTACTTCAGAAAAAGCTAAGTGTTTGTCAGAACCAGAGTCTTGCATGGTTCTCGGACTCAAGCCTGTTGGGAAACTAACTACTTCAAAGAAAAACTAGGTCCAAGACAGAACCAAGATAGTGCATGGCCCTCGGACTCAAACCTGTGGGGAAACTAGGTACTTCAGAAAAAAACTAGGTCTTAGATAGAACCAAATCCTTGCATAGTCCTCGGACTCAAGCCTATGGGGAAATTAGGTACTTCAGAAAAAGCTAAGTGATAGACAGAACCAAGATTTTGTATGATCCTCGGACTCAAGGTTGTGGGGAAACTAACTATTTCAAGAAAAAACTAGGTCCTAAACAGAACCAAGGTATTGCATGGTCCTCAGACTCAAACCTATGGGGAAACAAGGTACTTAAGAAAAAACTAGGTCCTAGACAGAACCAAGGCCTTGCATGGTCCTCAGACTTAAGCCTATGTGGAAACTAGGTACTTCAGAAAAAAGCTAAAAGTTAGACAGAACCAAGGGTCTTGCATGGTCCTCGGACTCAAGCCTGTGAGGAAACTAACTACTTCAAGAAGAAACTAGGTCCTAGACAGACCGAAAGTATTGCATGGTCCTCGGACTCAAACTTGTGGGGAAACTAGGTACTTAAAAAAAAACTAGGTCCTAGACAGAACTAAGGTATTGCATGGTCCTCGGACTCAAGCCGATGGGGAAACTTGTTACTTCAAGGAAAATCTAATGTTAGACAGAACCAAGATCTTGTATGGTCCTCGGACTCAAGTCTGTGGGGAAACTAACTACTTCAAGAAAAAACTAGGTCCTAGACAAAACCAAGGTAATGCATGGTCCTCGGACTCAAACCTGTGGGGAAACAAGGTACTTCAAGAAAAAAAGTAGGTCCTAGACAGAACTAAGGTATTGCACGGTCCACGGACTTAAACATATGGGGAAACTAGGTACTTCAGAAAAAGCTAAGCATTAGACAGGACCAAGGTCTTGCGTGGTCCTCGGACTCAAGCCTGTGGGGAAACTAACTACTTCAAGAAAAATCTAAGTGTTAGATAGAACCAAGGTCCTGCATGGTCCTCGGACTTAAACCTTTAGGGAAACTAACTACTTCAAGAAAACTCTAAGTGCTAGAAAGAACCAAGGCCTTACATGGACCTCGGACTCAAGCATATGGCGAAACTAGTTACTTCAAGAAGACTCTAAGTGTTAGAGAGAACCAAGGTCTTGCACGGTCTTCGAACTTAAACATGTGGGGAAACTAACTACTTCAAGAAAACTCTAAGTGCTAGACCGAACCAAGGCCTTGCATGGTCCTCGGACTCAAGCCTTTGGGGAAACTAGTTACTTCAATAAAACTCTAAATGTTAGACAGAACCAAGGTCCTGCACGTTCCTCGGAGCTAAACATGTAGGGAAACTAACTACTTCAAGAAAACTCTAACTGCTAAACAGAACCAAGGCCTTGCATGGTCATCAGACTCAAGCCTATGGAAAAACTAGTTACTTCAAGGAAAATCTAAGTGTTATATAGGACCAAGATCTTGCATAGTCCTCAGACTCAAGCCTATGGGGAAACTAACTATTTCAAGAAAAAACTAGGTCCCAGACAGATCCAAGGTATTGCGTGGTCCTCGGACTCAAACTTGTGGGAAAACTAAGTACTTCAGAAAAAACTAGGTTCTAGACAGAACCAAGGTATTGCACGGTCCTCGGACTCAAACCTGTAGGGAAACTAGGTACTTTAGAAAAAGCAAAGTGTTAGACAGAACCAACGTTTTGCATGGTCCTTAGACTCAAGCCTGTGAGGAAACAAACTACTTCAAGAAAAAACTAGGTCTTAGACATAACCAAGATATTGCATGGTCCTCGGGCTCATGACTTTGGGAAAACTAGTTACTTCAAGGAAAATCTAAATGTTAGACAGAACCAAGATCTTGTATGGTCCTCAGACTCAAGTCTGTGGGGAAACTAACTACTTTAAGAAAAAACTCGGTCCTAGACATAACCAAGTTATTGCATAGTCCTCGGACTCAAGCCTATGGGGAAACTATTAACCTCGAGGAAAATCTAAGTGTTAGACAGAACCAAGATCTTGCGTGGTCCTCGAACTCAAGCCTGTGGGAAAACTAATTACTTCAAGAAAAAACTAGGTCCTAGACAGAACCAAGGTATTGCATGGTTCTCGGACTCAAACTTGTGGGTAAACTAGGTACTTCAGAAAAGACTAGGTCCTAAACAAAACCAAGGTATTGCTTGGTCTTCGGACTCAAACCTATAGGGAAACTAGGTACTTCAGAAAAAGCTAAATGTTAGACAGAACCAACGTTTTGCATGGTCCTCAGACTCAAGCCTGTGAGGAAACAAACTACTTCAAGAAAAAACTAGGTCGTAGACAGAACCAAGTTATTGCATGGTCCTCGGACTCAAGCCTATGGGAAAACTAGTTACTTCAAGGAAAATCCAAATGTTAGATAGAACCAAGATGTTGTATGATCCTCGGACTAAAGCCCGCGGGGAAACTAACTACTTTAAGAAAAAACTAGGTCTTAGACAGAACCAAGTTATTGCATAGTCCTCGGACTCCAGCCTATGGGGAAACTAGTAACTTCGAGGAAAATCTAAGTGTTAGACAGAACCAAGATCTTGCATGGACGTCGAACTCAAGCTTGTGTGGAAACTAACTACTTCAAGCAAAAACAAGGTCCTACACAAAACCAAGGTATTGCATGGTCCTCGGACTTAAGACTATGCGGAAACTAGGTACTAAGAAAAAACTAGGTCCTAGACAGAACTAAGGCCTTGTATGGTCCTCAGACTCAAGCCTTTGGGAAAACTAGGTACTTCAGAAAAAGTTAAGTGTTAGATAGAACCAAGGTTTTGCATGGTCCACGGACTTAAGCTTTTGGGGAAACTAATTACTTCAAGAAAAAACTAGTTCCTAGACAGGCCCAAAGTATTGCATGGTCCTCGGACTCAAACTTGTGGGGAAACAAGGAACTTCAGAAAAAATTAGGTCCTAGATAGAACTAAGGCCTTGCATGGTCCTCGAACTCAAGCTTATGGGAAAACTAGGTACTTCAGAAAAAGCTAAGTGTTAGACAGAACCAAGGTTTTGCATGGTCCTCGGACTTAAGCCTGCGGGGAAACAAACTACTTTAAGAAAAAACTAGGTCCTAGACAGAACCAAGGTATTGCATGGTCCTCGGACCCAAGCCTATGTGGAAACTAGGTAGTTCAGAAAAAGCTAAGTGTTAGACAGAACCATGGTCTTGCATGGTCCTCGGACTCAAGCCTGTGGGAAAACTAACTACTACAAGAAAAAACTAGATCCTAGACAGAACCAAGGTATTGCAAGGTCCTCGGACTCAAACCTGTGGGGAAACTAGGTACTTTAGAAAAAACTAAGTCCTAGATAGAACTAAGGCCTTGCATGGTCCTCGAACTCAAGCTTATGGGAAAACTAGGTACTTCAGAAAAAGCTAAGTGTTAGACAGAACCAAGGTTTTGCATGGTCCTCGGACTCAAGCCTGCGGGGAAACAAACTACTTCAAGAAAAAACTAGGTCCTAGACAGAACCAAGGTATTGCATGGTCCTCGAACTCAAACCTGTGGAGAAACAAGGTACTTAAGAAATTACTTGGTCCTAGACAGAACCAAGGCCTTGCATGGTCTACGGACTCAAGCCTACATGGAAACTAGGTACTTCAGAAAAAGCTAAGAGTTAGACAGAACCAAGGGCTTGCATGGTCCTCGGACACAAGCCTGTGGAGAAACTAACTACATGAAGAAGAAACTAGGTCCTAGACAGACCAAAAGTAGTGCACGGTCCTCGGACTCAAACCTGTGGGGAAAATAGGTACTTCAAAAAAAACTAGGTCTTAGACAGAATCAAGGTATTGCATGGTCCTCGGACTCAAGCCAATGGGGAAACTTGTTACTTCAAGGAAAATCTAATGTTAGACAAAACCAAGATTTTGTATGGTCCTCGGACTCAGGTCTGTGGGGAAACTAACCACTTAAAGAAAAAACTAGGTCCTAGACCAGAACCAAGGTATAGAATGGTCCTTGGACTCAAACCTGTGGGGAAACTAGGTACTTCAGAAAAAACTAGGTCCTAGACAGAACCAAGGCCTTGCATGGTCCTCGGATTCAAGCCTATGGGGAAACTAGGCATTTCAGAAAAACGAAGTGTTAGATAGAACCAAGGTTTTGCATGGTCCACGGACTCAAGCCTGTGAGGAAACTAATTACTTCAAAAAAAAACTAGGTCCTAGATAGAACAAGGATATTGCATGGTCCTCGGACTCAAACCTGTGGGGAAACTAGGTACTTCAAGAAAAAACTAGGTCCTAGACAGAACAAAGGTATTGCATGGTCCTCAGACTTAAATCTGTGGGGAAACTAGGTACTTCAGAAAAGCTAAGTATTAGACAGAACCAAGGTCTTGCACGGTCCTCGGACTCAAGCCTGTGGGGAAACTAACTACTTCAAGAAAAATCTATGTGTTAGATAGAACCATGGTCTTGCATGGTCCTCGGATTTAAACCTGTAGGGAGACTAACAACTCCAAGAAAACTCTAAGTGCTAGACAGAACCAAGGCCTTGCATGGTTCTCGGACTCACGCCTCTTGGGAAACTAGTTACTTCAAGGAAAATCTAAATGTTAGGCAGAACCAAGATCTTGTATGGTCCTCGAACTCAAGTCTGTGGAGAAACTTACTACTTCTAGAAAAAACTAGGTCCTAGACAGAACCAAGGTATTGCATAATCCTCAGACTCAAGCCTATGGGGAAACTAGTTACTTCGAGGAAAATCTAAGTGTTAGACAGAATCAAGATCTTGCATGGTCCTCGAACTCAAGCCTGTGGGGAAACTAACTACTTCATGAAAATACTAGTTCCTAGATAGAACCAAGGTATTGCATGGTCCTCGGACTCAAACTTGTGGGGAGACTAGGTACTTCCGAAAAAACTAGGTACTAAAACAAACCAAGATATTGCATGGTCCTCGGACTCAAACCAATAGAGAAAATTGATACCCCAGAAAAAGCTAAGTCCTAGACAGAACCAAAATATTGCATGGTCCTCAGACTCAAGCCCATGCGGAAACTAGTTACTTCAAGGAAAATCTAAATGTTAGATAGAACCAAGTTCTTGTATGGTCCTCGGACTGAAGTCTGTGGGGAAACTAACTACTTCAAGAAAAAACAAGGTCCTACACAGAACCAAGATATTGCATGGTCCTCGGACTCAAACCAGTGGGGAAACTAGGTACTTTAGAAAAAACTAGGTCTTAGACAGAACCAAAGCCTTGCATGGCCCTCAGACTCAAGCCTATTGGGAAACTAGGTACTTCAGAAAAAGCTTAGGGTTAGACAGAATCAAGGTTTTCCATGGTCCTTGGACTCAAGGCTGTGGAGAAACTAACTACTTCAAGAAAAAACAAGGTCCTACACAGAACCAAGGTATTGCATGGTCCACGGACTCAAACCAGTGGGGAAACTAGGTACTTTAGTAAAAACTTGGTCCTAAACAGAACCAAGGCCTTGCATGGTCCTCAGACTCAAGCCTATGCGGAAACTAGGTACTTCAGAAAAAGCTAAACTGTTAGACAGAACCAAGGTTTTCCATGGTCCTCGGACTCAAGCCTGTGGGGAAAGTAACTACTTCAAGAAAAAACTAGGTCCTAGGCAGAACCAAGGTATCGCATGATCCTCGGACTCAAACCTGTGGGAAAACTACGTACTTCAGAAAAAACTAGGTCCTAGACAGAACCCAGGCCTTGCATGGTCCTCGGACTCAAGCCTATGGGGAAACTAAGCACTTCAGAAAAAGCTAAGTGTTAAACAGAACCAAGGTTTTGCATGGTCCTCGGACTCAAGCCTGTGAGGAAACTAATTACTTCGAGAAAATACTAGGTCCTAGACAGAACCAAGGTATTGCATGGTCTTCGGACTCAAACCTGTGAGGAAACAAGGCACTTCAAGAAAAAACTAGGTCCTAGACGGAATTAAGGTATTGCATAGCTCTCAGACTTATACCCGTGGGGAAACTAGGTACTTCAGAAAAAGCTAAGTATTAGACAGAACCAAGGTCTTGCACGGTCCTCGGACTCAAGCCTGTGGAGAAACTAACTACTTCAAGAAAAATCTAAGTGGTAGATAGAACCAAGGTCCTGCATGGTCTTCGGACTTAAACTTGTAGGGAAACTAACTACTTCAAGAAAACTCTAAGTGCTAGACAAAACCAAGGCCTTGCATGGTCCTCGGACTCAAGCCTATGGGGAAATTAGTTACTTCAAGGAAAATCTAAATGTTAGACAGAACCAAGATCTTGTATGGTCCTCGGACTCAAGTTCGTGGGGGAAACTAACTACTTCTAGAAAAAACTAAGTCCTAGACAGAACCAAGGTATTGCATAACCTCGGACTCAAGCCTATGGGGAAATTAGTTACTTCGAGGAAAATCAAAGTGTTAGACAGAACCAAGATCTTCCATGGTCCTAGAACTCAAGCCCGTGGGGAAACTAATTACTTCAAGAAAAATCTAGGTCCTAGACAAAACCAAGGTATTGCATGGTCCTCGGACTCGAACTTGTGGGGAGACTAGGTACTTCAGAAAAAACCAGGTCCTAAAATAAACCAAGATATTGGAAGGTCCTCGGACTCAAACCTATAAGGAAACTAGGTACTCCAGAAAAAGCTAAGTTGTAGACAGAACCAAGGTATTGCATGGTCTTTGAACTCAAGCCTATGCGGAAAATTGTTACCTCAAGGAAAATCTAAATGTTGGACAGAACCAAGATCTTGCATGGTCCTCGTACTCAAGTCTGTGGGGAAACTAACTACTTTAAGAACAAACAAGGTCCTACACAGAACCAAGGTATTGCATGGTCCTTAGACTCAAACCTATGGGGAAACTAGGTACTTAAGAAAAAACTAGGTCCTAGACAGAACCAAGGCCTTGCATGGTCCTCGGACTCAAGCCTATGGGGAAACTAACTACTTTAAGAAAAAACTAGGTCCTGGAGAGAACCAAGGTCTTGCATGGTCCCCGGACTCAAGCCTGTGGGGAAATAAACTACTTCAAGAGAAAACTAGGTCCTAGACAGAACCAAGGTATTGAATGGTCCTTGGACTCAACCTGTGGGGAAATTAGGTACTTCAGAAAAAGCTAAGTGTTAGACATAACCAAGGTCTTCCATGGTCCTGGGACTGAAGCCTGTGGGGAGGCTAACTACTTCACGAAAAATCTAAGTATTTGACAGAACCAAGGTCTTGCATGGTTCTCGGACTCATGCCTGTGGGGAAACTAACTACTTCAGGAAAACTCTAAGCGCTAGACAGAACCAAGGCCATGTATGGTCCTCGGACTCAAGCCTATGGGGAAACTATTTACTTCAAGAAAACTCAAAGTGTTAGACAGCACCAAGGTCCAGCATGGTCCTCAAACTCAAGCCTGTGGGGAAACTAGTTACTTCAAGGAAAATCTAAGTGTTAGACAGAACCAAGATCATGCATGGTCCTCGGACTCAAGCCTATGGGGAAACTTGTTACTTCAAGAAAACTTTAAGTGTTAGATAGAACGAAGGCCCTACATGGTCCACAGACTTAAACCTGTTGGGAAACTAACTACTTCAAGAAAACCCTAAGTGCTAAACAGAACCAAGGCCTTACATGATCCTCAGAATCAACCCTATGGGGAAACTAGTTACTTCAAGGAAAATCTAAGTGTTAGACAGAACCAAGATCTTGCATGGTCCTCAGACTCAAGCCTAAAGGAAAACTAGGTTCTTCGGAAAAAGCTAAGTGTTAGACAGAACCAAGGTCTTGCATGGTCCTCGGACTAAAGCTTGTGGCGAAACTAACTACTTCAAGAGAAAACTAGGTCCTAGACAGAACCAAGGTATTGCGTGGTCCTCGGACTCAAACATGTAGGGAAACTAGGTACTTCATAAAAAACTAGGTCCTAAACAAAACCAAGGCCATGCATGGGCCTCGGACTCAAGCCTATGGGGAAACTAGGTACTTCAGAAAAAGCTAAGTGTTAGACAGAGCAAAGGTCTTGCATGGTCCTCGGACTCAAGCCTGTGGGGAAACTAACTACTTCAAGAAAAAACTAAGTCCTAGACAGAACCAAAGTATTGCATGGTCTTCAGACTCAAACCTATGAGGAAACTAGGTACTTAAGAAAAAACTAGGTCCTAGACAAAACCAAGGCCCTGCATGGTTCTCGGACTCAAGCCTATGGGGAAACTAGGTACTTCAGAAAAAGCTAAGTGTTAAACAGAACCAAGGTCTTTCATGGTCCACGGACTCAAGCCTGTGGGAAAAATAACTACTTAAAGAAGAAACTAGGTCCTAGACAGACCCAAAGTATTGCGTGGTCCTCAGACTAAAACTAGTGGAGAAACTAGGTACTTCAAAAAAAACTAGGTCCTAGACTGAACCTAAGTATTGCAAGGTCCTCGGAATCAAGCCTTTGGGGTAACTAAGTACTTCAGAAAAAGCAAAGTGTTAGACAGAACTAAGGTTTTGCATGGTCCTCAGACTCAAGCCTGTTGCGAAACTAACTACTTCAATAAAAAACTAGGTCCTAGACCGAACCAAGGTATTGCATGGTCCTCGGACTCACACCTGTGGGGAAACTAGGTACTTCGGAAAAAACTAGGTCCTAGACAGAACCAATGCCTTACTTGGTTCTCAGCCTCAAGCCTTTAGTGAGACTAGGTACTTCAGAAAAAGCTAAGTGTTAAACAGAACTAAGGTCTTCCATGGTCCTCGGTCTCAAGCTTGTGGGGAAATAAACTACTTCAAGAAGAAACTAGGTCCTAGACAGACCTAAAGTATTGCATGGTCCTTGGACCCAAACCTGTGGGGAAACTAGGTACTTCAGAAAAAACTAGATCCTAGACAGAACCAAGGTATTGCATGGTCCTCGGACTCAAGCCTATAGGGAAGGTAGTTACTTTAAGGAAAATCTAAGTGTTAGACAGAACCAAGATGTTGCATGGTCCTCGGACACAAGTCTGTGAGAAATCTAACTACTTTAAAAAAAAACTAGGTCCTAGAGAGAACCAAGGTATTGCATGGTCCTCGGACTCAAACCTGTGGGGACACTAGGTACTTCAGAAAAAACTAGGTCCTCAACAGAACCAAGGCCTTGCATAGTCCTCGGACTCAAGCCTATGGGAAAACTAGGTACTTCAGAAAAAGCTAAGTGTTAGACAGAACCAAGGTTTTGCATGGTTGTCGGACTCGAGCCTGTGCGGAAACTAACTACTTCAAGAAAAAACTAGGTCGTAGACAAAACCAAGGTATTGCATGGTCCTCGCACTCAAACCTGTGGGGAATCTAGGTACTTCAGAAAAAACTAGGTCCTAGACAGAACCAAGGTTTTGCATGGCCCTCGGACTCAAGCCTGTGGGGAAACTAACTACTTTAAGAGAAAACTAGGTCCTAGACAGAATCAAGGCATTGCATGGTCCTCGGACTCAAACCTGTGGGGAAACTAGATACTATAGAAAAAACTAGGTCCTGGACAGAACCAAGGTCTTGCATGGTCCTCAGACTCAAGCCTGTGGGGAAACTAACTACTTCAAGAAAAAACTAGGTCCAAGACAGAACCAAGGTATTGCATGGCCCTCGGACACACACCTGTATGGAAACTAGGTACTTCAGAAAAAACTAGGTCCTATACAGAACCAATGCCTTACATGGTTCTCAGACTTAAGCCTTTGGTGAGACTAGGTACTTCAGAAAAAGCTAAGTGTTAGACGGAACCAAGGTCTTGCATGGTCCACGAACACAAGCATGTGGGGAAACTAACTACTTCAAGAAAAAATTAGGTCCTAGACAGACCCAAAGTATTGCATGGTCTTCGGACGCAATCCTGTGGGGAAACTAGGTGCTTCAGAAAAAACTAGGTCCTAGACAGGACCAAGGCCTTGCATGGTCCACGGACTTAAGCCTATAGGGAAACTAGGTACTTCAGAAAAAGATAAGTGTTAGATAGAACCAAGGTTTTGCGTGGTCCTCGGAGTCAAGCCTGTGGGGAAACTAATTACTTCAAGAAAAAACTAGGTTCTAGACAGAACCACGGTATTGCATGGTCTGCGGACTCAAACCTATGGGGAAACTAGGTACTTTTGTAAAAACTTGGTCCTAGACTGAACCAAGGCCTTGCATGGTCCTCGGACTCAGGCCTTTAGGGAAACTAGGTACTTCAGAAAAAGCTAAGTGTTAGACAGAACCAAGGTTTTGCATGGTCCTCAGACTCAAGCCTGTGGGGAAACTTATTACCTTAAGAAAAAACTAGGTCCTAGATAGAGCCAAGGTATTGCATGGTCCTCGGACTCAAACCTATGGGGAAACTAGGTACTTCAGAAAAAACTAGGTCCTAGATAGAATCAAGGCCTTGCATGGTCCTTGGACTCAAGCCTCTAGGGAAACTAGGTGCTTCAAGAAAACTCTAAGTGTTAGACAGAACCAAGGTCCTGCTTGGTCCTCAGACTCAAGCCTATGGGGAAACTAGTTACTTCAAGAAAAATCTAAGTGCCAAACAGAATCAAGGCCTTGCATGGTCTTCGGACTCAAGCCTATAGGGAAACTAGTTACTTCAAGGAAAATCTAAGTGTTTGATAGAACCAAGATCCTGCATGGTCCTCTGACTCAAGACTGTGGGGAAACTAACTACTTGAAGAAAAAACTAGGCCCTAGACAGAACCAAGGTATTGCATGGTCCTCGGACTCAAGCCTGTGGGGAAACTAGGTGCTTCAAAAAAAAGTAGGTCCTAGACAGAACCAAGGTGTTGCGTGGTCCTCGGACTAAAACTTATGGGGAAACCGGGTTCTTCAGAAAAAGCTAAGTGCTAGGTAGAACCAAGGTTTTGCATGGTCCTCGGAGTCAAGCCTGAGGGAAAACTAATTACTTCAAGAAAAAACTAGGTCCTAAACAGAACTACGGTATTGCAAGGTCCTCAGACTCAAACCTATGGGGAAACTACGTACTTAAGAAAAAACTAGGCCCTAGACAGAACCAAGACCTTGCATGGTCATCAAACTCAAGCCTATGGGGAAACAAGGTATTTCAGAAAAAGCTAAGTGTTTGACAGAACCAAGGTATTGCATGGTCCTTGGACTCAAACCTGTGGGGAAACTTGGTACTTCAGAAAAAACTAGGTCCTAGAATGAACCATGGTTTTGCATGGTCCACGGACTCAAGCCTGTGGGGAAACTAACTACTTCAAGAAAATACTAGGCCCTAGACAGAGCCAAAGTATTGCATGGTCCTCGGATTCAAACCTGTGGGGAAAGTTGGTACTTTAGAAAAAAATAGGTCCTAGAAAGAACCAAGGTCTTGCATGGTCCTCGGACTCAAGCCTGTGGGGAAACTAACTACTTCAAGAAAAAACGAGGTCCAAGATAGACCCAAAGTATTGCATGGTCTTCGGACACAAACTTGTGGGGAAACTAGGTGCTTCAGAAAAAACTAGGTCCCAAACAGGACCAAGGCCTTCCATAGTCCTCGGACTTAAGCCTTCGGGGAAACTAGGTACTTCAGAAAAAGCTAAGGGTTAGACAGAACCAAGGTTTTGCGTGGTCCTCGGACTCAAGCCTATTGGGAAAATAACTACTTCAAGAAAAAACTAGGTCCTAGATAGAACCAAGGTATTACACGGTCCTCTGACTCAAACATGTGGAAAAACTAGGTACTTTAGAAAAAATTAGGTCCTAGACAGAACCAAGGTATTGCATGGTCCTTGGACACAAGCCTGGGGGGAAACTAACTACTTCATGAAAAAACTAGGTCCTAGAAAGAACCATGGTATTGCATGGTCCCCGGACACAAACTTGTGAGAAAACTAGGTACTTCAGAAAAAACTAAGTGTTGGACAGAACCAAAGTTTTGCATGGTCCTCGGACTCAACCTATGAAGAAACAAACTTCTTCAAGAAAAAACAAGGTCCTAGACAGAACAAAAGTATTGCATGGTCCTCTGACTCAAACCTATGGGGAAACTAGGTACTTAAGAAAAAACTAGGTCCTAAACAGAACCAAGGTCTTGCATGATCCTCGGACTAAAGCCTATGGGGAAACTAGGTACTTCAGAAAAAGCTAAGTGTTAGACTGAACCATGGTCTTGCATGGTCCTCAGACTCAAGCCTGCGGAGAAACTAACTACTTCAAGAAGAAACTAGATTCTAGACAGACCCAAAGTATTGCATGGTCCTCGGATTCAAAACTGTGAGGAAACTAGGTACTTAAAAAAAAACTAGGCCCTAGGCAGAACCAAGGTATTGCAAGGTCCTCGGACTCAAGCCTTTGGGGAAACTAGTTACTTCAAGGAAAATCTAAGTGTTAGACGGAACCAAGATCTTGTACGGTCCCCAGACTCAAGACAGTGGGGAAACTAACTACTTCAAGAAAAAACTAGGTCCTAGATAGAACTAAGGTATTGCATGATCCTCGGACTCAAACCTGTGGGGAAACTAGGTACATCAGAAAAAACTAGGTCCTAGACAGAACCAAGGCCTTGCATGGTCCTCGGACTCAAGCCTATGGGGAAACTAGGCATTTCAGAAAAAGTTAAGTGTTAGGCAGAACCAGGGTTTTGCATGGTCCTCGAACTCAAGCCTATGGAGAAACTAACTACTTCAAGAAAAAACTAGGTCCTTGACAGAACCACGGTTTTGCATGGTCCTCGGACTCAAACCTATGGGAAAAGTAGGTACTTCATAAAAAGCTAAGTGTGAGACAGAACCAAGGTTTTGCGTGGTCGTCGGACTCAACCTGTTAGGAAACTGACTACTTCAAGAAAAAAGAAGGTCCTAGACAGAACCAAGGTATTGCAAGGTCCTCGGACTCAAGTTTATGGTGAAACTAGTTACATCAAGGAAAATTTAAGTGTCAGACAGAACCTAGATCTTGTATGGTCCTCGGACTCAAGTTTGTGGGGAAACTAACTACTTCAAGAAAAAACTAGGTCCTAGACAGAGCCAAGGTATGGCATGCGCCTCGGACTCAAACCTGTGGGGAAACTAGGTAATTAAAAAAAAACTAGGTCCAAGACAGAACTATGGTATTGCATGGTCCACAGACATGAACCTGTAGGGGAACCAGGTACTTCAGAAAAAGGTAAGTGTTGGACAAAACCAATGTTTTGCATGGTCCTCGGACTCAACCTGTGAGGTAACTAACTACTTCAAGAAAAAACTATGTCCTAGACAGAATCAAGGTATTGCATGGTCCTCTGACTCAAACCTATGGGGAAACTAGGTACTTAAGAAAAAACTAGGTACTAGACAGAACCAAGGCCTTGCCTGGTAGTCGGACTCAAGCCAATAGGGAAACCAGGTACTTCAAAATAAGCTAAGTGTTTGACAGAACCATGGTCCTGCATGGTCCTCGGACTCAAGCCTGTGGGGAAACTAACTAGTTCAAAAAGAAACTCAGTCCTAGACAGACCCAAAGTATTGCATGGTCCTCGAAATGAAACCTGTGGGGAAACTAGGCACTTCAAAAAAAACTAGGTCCTAGATAGAACCAAGGTATTGCATGGTCCTCGGACTCAAGACTTTGGGGAAACTAGTTCCTTCAAGGAAAATCTATGTGTTAGACAGAACCAAGATCTTGCAAGGTCCTCGGACTCAAGCTTATGGGGAAACTAGTTATTTCAAGAAAACTCTAAGTGTTAGACAGAACCAAGGTCCTGCATGGTCCTTGGACTTAAACTTGTTGGGAAACTAACTACTTCAAGAAAACTCTAAGTGCTAAACCAAACCAAGGCCTTGCATGGTCCTCGGACTCAAGCCTATGGGGAAACTAGTTACTTCAAGGAAAATCTAAGTGTTAGACAGAACCATGATCTTGCATGGTCCTCAGACTCAGGCTTGTGGGGAAACTAGCTACTTCAAGAAAAAACTAGGTCTTAGACAGAACCAAGGTATTGCATGGTCCTTTGACTCAAACTTGTGGGAAAAGTAGGTAGTTCGGAAAAAACTAGGTCCAAGACAGAACCAAGGTATTGCATGGTCCTCGGACTCAAACCTGTAGGGAAACTAGGTAATTCAGAAAAAGCAAAGTATTAGACAGAACCAAGGTTCTGCATGGTTCTCAGATACAAGCCTGTGGGGAAACTAACTATTTCATGAAAAAACTAGGTCCTAGAAAGAACCAAGGTATTGCATGGTCCCCGGACTCAGACTTGTGGAAAGACTAGGTACTTCAGAAAAAACTAAGTGTTGGACAAAACCAAGGTTTTGCATGGTCCTCGGACTCAACCTGTGAGGAAACAAACTACTTCAAGAAAAAACGAGGTCCTAGACAGAACAAAGGTATTGCATGGTCCTCTAACTCAAACCTTTGGGGAAACTAGGTACTTAAGAAAAAACTAGGTCCTAGACAGAACCAATGCCTTGCATGATCCTCGGACTAAAGCCTATGGGGAAACTAGGTACTTCAGAAAAAGCTAAGTGTTAGACAGAACCACGGTTTTGCGTGGTCCTCGGACTCAAGCCTGCGGGGAAACTAACTACTTCAAGAAGAAACTAGGTTCTAGACAGACCCAAAGTATTGCGTGGTCCTCGGACTCAAACTTGTGGGGAAACTAGGTACTTCAAAAAAAACTAGGTCCTAGGCAGAGCTAAGGTATTGCATGGTCCTCGGACTCAAGCCTTTGGGGAAACTAGTTACTTCAAGGAAAATCTAAGTGTTAGACGGAACCAAGATCTTCTATGGACCTCGGATTCAAGTCTGTGGGGAAACTAACTACTTCAAGAAAAAACTAGGTCCTTGACAGAACCACGGTTTTGCATGGTCCTCGGACTCAAACCTATGGTGAAACTAGGTCCTTTATAAAAAACTAGGTCCTAGACAGAACCAAGGCCTTGCATGGTCCTCGGACTCAAGCCTATGGGGAAACTAAGTACTTCAGAAAAAGCTAAGTGTTAGACAGAACCACGGTTTTGCATAGTCCTCAGACTCAAGCCTATGGGGAAACTAACAACTTCAAGAAAAACTAGGTTCTAGACAGAACCTAGGTATTGCATGGTCCTCGGACTCAAACCTGTAGGGAAACTAGGTACTTCAGAAAAAGCTAAGTGTTAGACAAAACCAAGATTTTGCATTGTCCTCGTTTTCAAGCCTGTGAGGAAAGTAACTACTTCAAGAAAAAACTAGGTCCGAGACAGAACCAACGTATTGCATAGTCCTTAGACTCAAGCCTATGGGGAAACTAGTTACTTCAAGAGAAATTTTGGTGTTAGACAGAAGCAAGATCTTGCACGGTCCTCGGACTCAAGTCTATCGAGAAACTAATTACTTCTTGAAAAAACTAGGTCCTAGACAGAACCAAGGTATTGCACGGTGCTTGGACTCAAACTTTTGGGGAAACTAGGTACTTCAGAAAAAGCTAAGTGTTGGACAAAACCAATGTTTTGCATGGTCCTCGGACTCAAACTGTGAGGAAACTAACTTCTTCAGGAAAAAACTAAGTCTTAGACAGAACCAAGGTATTGCACGGTCCTCTGACTCAAACCTACGGGGAAACTGGGTACTTAAGAAAAAACTAGGTCCTAGATAGAACCAAGGTCTTGCATGGTCCTCGGACTCAAGCCAATAGGGAAACTAGGTACTTCAGAAAAAGCTAAGTGTTAGACAGAACCAAGTTCATGCATGGTCCTCGGACTCAACCTGTGAGGGAACAAACTACTTCAAGAAAAAAGTAAGTCCTAGACAGAACCAAGGTATTGTAAGGTCCTCGGACTTAAGTCTATGGTGAAACTAGTTAGTTCAACAAAAATCTAAGTATCAGACCAAACCTAGATCTTGTATGGTCCTCGGACTCAAGTCGGTGGGGAAACTAACTACTTAAAGCAAAAACTAGGTTCTAGACAGAACCATGGTATGGCATGGTCCTCGGACTCAAACCTGTGCGGAAACTAGGTAATTCAAAAGAAACTAGGTCCAAGACAGAACCAAGGTATTGCGTGATCCACAGACACAAACCTGTTGGGAAACTTGGTACTTCAGAAAAAGCTAGATGTTGGACAAAACCAATGTTTTGCATGGTCCTCAGAGTCAACCTGTAAGGAAACTAACTACTTTAGGAAAAAACTAAGTCCTAGACAGAACCAAGGTATTGTATGGTCCTCTGACTCAAACCAATGGATAAACTTGGTACTTAAGAAAAAACTAGGTCCAAGACTGAACTAAGGCCTTGCATGGTCCTCAGACTCAAGCCAATAGGGAAACTAGGTACTTCAGAAAAAGCTAAGTGTTAGATAGAACCAGGGTTTTGCATGGTCCTCAGACTTAAGCCTGGGAGGAAACTAACTACTTCAAGAAAAACCAGATCCTTGACAGAACCACGGTATTGCATAGTCCTCGGACTCAAACCAATGGGGAAACTAGGTACTTCATTAAAAACTAGGTCCCAGACAGAACCAAGGCCTTGCATGGTCCTCAGAATCAAGCCTATGGGGAAACTAAGTACTTCAGAAAAAGCTAAGTGTTAGACAGAACCAAGGTTTTGCATAGTCCTTGGACTTAAGCCTGTGGAGAAACTAACTACTTCAAGAAAAAACTAGGTCCTAGACAGAACCAAGGTATTGCATGGTCCTCGGACTCAAACCTGTAGGGAAACTAGGTACTTCAGAAAAAGTTAAGTGTTAGACCGAACCAAGGTTTTGCATTGTCCTCGTACACAAGCCTGTGAGGAAACTAACTACTTCAAGAAAAAACTGGGTGCTAGACAGAACCAACGTATTGCATAGTCCTCGGACTCAAGCCTATGGGGAAACTAGTTACTTCAAGGAAAATTTAAGTGTTAGACAGAACCAAGATCTTGCACGGTCCTCGGACTCAAGCCCGTGGGGAAACTAACTACTTCATGAAAAAACTAGGTCCTAGACAGAACCAAGGTATTGCATGGTCCTCGGACTCAAACCTTTGGGGAAACTAGGTACTTCAGAAAAAACTAGGTCCTAAACAGAACCAAGGTATTGCATGGTCCTCGGACTCAAACCTGTAGGGAAACCAGGAACTTCAGAAAAAGCTAAGTGTTATATAGAACCAAGGTATTGCATGGTCCTCGGACTCAGACCTGTAGGGAAACTAGGTACTTCAGAAAATGCTAAGTGTTAGACAGAACCAAGGTTTTGCATGGTCCTCGGACTCAACCTGTGAGGAAACTGACTACTTCAAAAAAAAAGTAGGTGCTAGACAGAACCAAGGTATTGCATGATCCTCGGACTCAAGTCTATGGTGAAACTAGTTACTTCAAGGAAAATCTAAGTTTCAGACAGAACCTAGATCTTGTATGGTCCTCGGACTCAAGTCTATGGGGAAACTAACTACTTCAAGAAAAAACTAGGTCCTAGACAGAACCAAGGTATGGCATGGTCCTCGGACTCAAACCTTTGGGGAGACTAGGTAATTCAAAACAAACTCGGTCTAAGACAGAACCAAGGTATTGCATGGTCCACAGACCCAAACCTGTAGGGAAACTAGGAACTTCAGAAAAAGCTAACTGTTGGACAAAACCAATGTTTTGCATGGTCCTCGGACTCAACTTGTGAGGAAACTAACTACTTCAGGAAAAAACTAGGTCCTAGACTGAACCAAGGTATTTCATGGTCCTCTGACTCAAACCTATGGAGAAACTAGGTACTTAAGAAAAAACTAGGTCCTAGACTGAACCAAGGCCTTGTACGGTCCTCGGACTCAAGCCAATAGGGAAACTAGGTACTTCAGAAAAAGCTAAGTGTTAGACAGAACCAAGGTCTTGCATGGTCCACGGACTCAAGCCTGTTGGGAAACTAACTACTTCAAAAACAAACTAGGTCCTAGACAGACCCAAAGTATTGCATGGTCCTCGGAATTAAACCTGTGGGGAAACTGGGTACGTCAAAAAAAACTAGGTCCTAGACAGAACCAAGGTATTGCATGGTCCTTAGACTCAAGCCTTTGGGGAAACTAGTTACTTTAAGGAAAATCTAAGTGTTAGACAGAACTAAGATCTTGTATGATCCCCGGACTCAAGTTTGTGAGGAAAATAACTACTTCAAGAAAAAACTTGGTCCAGGATAGAACCACGGCATTGCATGGTCCTCGGACTCAAACCTGTGGGGAAACTAGGTACTTCAGAAAAAGATAAGTGTTAGACAGAACCAAGGTTTTGCATGGTCCTCGGACTCAAGCCTGTGCGGAAACTATCTACTTCAAGAAAAAACAAGGTCCTACACAGAACCACGGTATTGCATGGTCCTTGGACTCAAACCTGTGGGGAAACTAGGTACTTCAGAAAAAACTAGGTCCTAGACCGAACCAAGGCCTTGCATGGTCCTCGGACTCAAGCCTATGGGGAAACTAGGTACTTCAGAAAAAGCTAAGTGTTAGACAGAACTAAGGTTTTGCTTGGTCCTCAGGCTCAAGCCTGTGGGGAAACTAACTACTTCAATAAAAAACTAGGTGCTAGACAGAACCAAGGTATTGCGCGGTCATCGGACTCAAACATGTGGGGAAACTAGGTACTTCAAGAAAAAACTAAGTCCTACACAGAATAAAGGTATTGCATGGTCCTTGGACTCAAGCCTTTGGGGAAACAAGTTACTTCAAGGAAAATCTAAGTGTTAGACAGAACCAAGATCTTGTATGGTCCTCGGACTCAAGTCTGTGGGGAAACTAATTACTTCAAGAAAAAACAAGGTCCAAGATAGAACCAAGGTATTGCATTGTCCTCGAACTCAAACCTGTGGGAAAACTAGGTAGTTCAGAAAAAACAAGGTCCTAGACAAAACCACGGCCTTGCATAGTCCTTGGACTCAAGCCTGTGGGGAAACTAGGTACTTCAGAAAAACCTAAGTGTTAGACAGAACCAAGGTTTTCCATGGTCCTCGGACTCAAGACTGTGGGGAAACTAACTAAATCAAGAAAAAACTTGGTCCTAGACAAAACCACAATATTGCATGGTCCTCGGATTCAAACCTATGAGAAAAGTAATTACTTTAGAAAAAACTAGGTCCTAGACAGAACCAAGGCCTTGCATAGTCCTCGGACTCAAGCCTATCGTGAAACTAACTACTTCATGAAAAAACTAGGTCCTAGACAGAACCAAGGTATTGCGTGGTGCTCGGACTCAAACTTTTGGGGAAACTAGGTACTTTAGAAACAACTAGGTCCTAAACAGAACCAGGGTATTACGTGGTCCTCGAACTCAAACCTGTGGGGAAACTAGGTACTTCAGAAAAAGCTAAGTGTTATACAGAAACAAGGTATTGCATGGTCCTCGGACTCAAACCTGTAGGGATACTAGGTACTTCAGAAAAAGCTAAGTGTTAGACAGAACCAAGGTTTTGCATGGTCCCCGGACTCAACCCTTGAGGAAACTAACTACTTCAAGAAAAAAGTAAGTGCTAGACAGAACCAAGGTATTGCAAGGTCCTCAGACTTCAAGGGTGAAACTAGTTACTTCAAGGAAAATCTAAGTGTCAGACAGAACCTAGATCTTCTATAGTCCTCGGAGTCAAGTCTGAGGGGAAACTAACTACTTCAAGAAAAATCTTGTTCCTAGACAAAACCAAGGTGTGGCATGGTCCTCGGACTCAAACCTGTGGGGAAGCTAGGTAATTAAAAAAAAACTAGGTCCAAGACAGAACTAAGGTATTGCATGGTCCACATACACAAACCTGTAGGGAAACTTGGTACTTCAGAAAAACCTAAGTGTTGGAGAAAACCAATGTTTTGCATGGTCCTCGGACTCAACCTATGAGGAAACTAACTACTTCAGGAAAAAACTAGGTCCTAGACAGAACCAAGGTATTGCATGGTCCTTTGACTCAAACCTATGGGGAAACCGGGTACTTAAGAAAAAACTATGTCCTAGACAAAACCAAGGCCTTACATGGTCCTCGGACTCAAGCCAATAGGGAAACTAGGTACTTCAGAAAAAGGTAAGTGTTAGACGGAACCAAGGTCTTGCATGGTCCTCGGACCCAAGCCTGTGGGGAAACTAACTACTTCAAAAAGAAACTAGGTCCTAGACAGACCCAAAGTACTGCATGGTCCTCGGAATTAAACCTGTGGGAAAACTAGGCGCTTCAAAAAAAATCAGGTCCTAGACAAAAACAAGGTATTGCATAGTCCTCAGACTCAAGACTTTGGGGAAACTACTTACTTCAAGGAAAATCTATGTGTTAGACAAAACCAAGATCTTGCATGGTCCTCAGACTCATGCCTATGGGGAAACTAGTTATTTCAAGAAAACTCTAAGTGTTAGACAGAACCAAGGTCCTGCATGGTCCTTGGACTTAAACTTGTTGGGAAACTAACTACTTCAAGAAAACTCTAAGGGCCAAATCAAACCAAGACCTTGCATGGTCCTCGGACTTAAGCCTCTGAGAAACTAGTTACTTCAAGGAAAATCTAAGTGTCATACAGAACCAAGATCTTGCGTGGTCCACAGACTCAAGCCTGTGGGGAAATTATCTACTTCAAGAAAAAACTAGGTCCTAGGCAGAACCTAGGTATTGCACGGTCCTCTGACTCAAACTTGTGGGAAAACTAGGTACTTCAGAAAAAACTAGGTCCTAGACAGAACTGAGGTATTGCGTGGTCCTCGGACTCAAACCTGTGGGGAAATTAGATACTGCAGAAAAACCTAAGTATCAGACAGAACCAAGGTTTTGCATGGTCCTCAGACACAAGCCTGTGGGGAAACTAACTACTTCATGAAATAACTTAGTCTTAGAAAAAACCAAGGTAATGCATGGTCCCCGGACTCAAACTTGTGGGAAAACTACGTACTTCAGAAAAAACTAAGTGTTGGACAGAACCAAGGTATTGCGTGGTCTTCGGACTCAACCTGTAAGGAAACTAACTACTTCAAGAAAATACGAGGTCCTAGACAGAACAAAGGTATTGCATGGTCCTCTGACTCAAACCTATGGGGAAACTAGGTACTTAAGAAAAAACCAAGTCCTTGACAGAACCAAGGCCTTGCATGGTCCTCAGACTAAAGCCTATGGGGAAACTAGGTACATCAGAAAAAGATAAGTGTTAGACAGAACCATGGTCTTGCATGGTCCTCGGACTCAAGCCTGCGGGGAAACTAACTACTTCAAGAAGAAACTAGGTTCTAGACAGACCCAAAGTATTACATGGTCCTCGGACTCAAACCTATGGGGAAACTAGGTACTTGAATAAAAACTAGGGCCTAGGCCGAACCAAGGTATTGCGTGGTCCTCGGACTCAAGCCTTTGGGGAAACTAGTTACTTCAGGGAAAATCTAAGTGTTTGACGGTACCAAGATCTTGTTTGGTCCTCAGACTCAAGTCTGTGTGGAAACTAACTACTTCAAGAAAAAACTTGGTCCTAGATAGAACCACGGTATTGTATGGTCTTCGGACTCAAACCTGCGAGGAAACTAGGTACTTCAGAAAAAGCTAAGTGTTAGACTGAACTAAGGTTTTGCATGGTCCTCGGACTCAAGCCTGTGCGGAAACTAACTACTTCAAGAAAAAAGAAGGTCCTACACAGAACCACGGTATTGCATGGTACTCGGACTCAAACTAGTAGGGAAACTAGGTACTTCGGAAAAAACTAGGTCCTAGACCGAACCAAGGCCTTGCATGGTCCTCAAACTCAAGCCTATGGGGAAACTAACTACTTAAAGAAAAAACTAGGTGCTAGACAAAACCAAGGTATTGCGTGGTCATCGAACTTAAACATGTGGGGAAACTAGGTACTTCAAGAAAAAACTAAGTCCTACACAGAATCAAGGTATTGCATGGTCCTCGGACTCAATCATTTGGGGAAACTAGTTACTTCAACGAAAATCTAAGTGTTAGATAGAACCAAGATCTTGTGCGGTACTCAGACACAAGTTTGTGGGGAAACTAACTACTTCAAGAAAAAACAAGGTCCTAGACAGAAACAAGGTATTGCATTGTCCTTGGACTCAAACCTGTGGGAAAACTAGGTACTTCAGAAAAAACTAGGTCCCAGACAGAACCAAGGCCTTGCATGGTCCTCGGTCTCAAGCCTGTGGGGAAACTAGGTAATTCAGAAAAAGCTAAGTGTTAGACAGAACCAAGGTTTTCCATGGTCCTCGGACTCAAGACTATGGGGAAACTAACTACATCAAGAAAAAACTAGGTCCTAGACAAAACCACAGTAATGCATGGTTCTCGGACTCAAACCTATGGGAAAAGTAGGTACTTCAGAAAAAACTAGGTTCTAGACAGAACCAAGGCCTTGCATGGTCCTTGGACTCAAGCCTATGGTAAAACAAAGTACTTCAGAAAAAGCTAAGTGTTGGACAGTACCAAGGTTTTGTATAGTCCTTGGACTCAAGTCTGTGGCGAAACATGGTACTTTAGAAAAAACTAGGTCCTAGACAGAACCAAGGTCTTGCATGTTCCTCGGACTCAAGCTTGTGGGGAAACTAACTACTTCAAGAAAAAACTTGGCCCTAGACAAAACCAACGTATTGCACAGTCCTCGGACTCAAACCTGTTGGGAAATTTGGTACTTTTGAAAAAACTAGGTCCTAGACAGAACGAAGGTCTTGCATGGTCCTCAGACTCAAGCCTGTGGTGAAACTAACTACTTCAAGAAAAAACTTGGTCCTAGACAGAACCAAGGTATTGCATGGTCCTCGGACTCACTCCTGTGGGGAAACTAGGTACTTCAGAAAATACTAGGTCCTAGAGTGAACCAAAGCCTTATATGGTTTTCAGCCTCAAGCCTTTGGGGAGACTAAGTACTTTAGAAAAAGCTAAGTGTTAGACAGAACCAGGGTCATGCGTGGTCCTCGGACTCAAGCCTGTTGGGAAACAAACTACTTCAAGAAGAAACTAGGTCCTAGAATGACCCAAAGTATTGCATGGTCCTTAGACCGAAACCAGTGCGGAAACTAGGTAATTCAGAAAAAACAAAGTCCTGGATAGAACCAAGGTATTGCTTGGTCTTCTTACTCAAGCCTATGGGGAGGCTAGTTACTTCTAGGAAAATCTAAGTGTTAGACAGAATCAAGAACTTCTATGGTCCTCGAACTCAAGTCTATGGGGAAACTATCTACTTCAAGAAACAACTAGGTCCTAGACAGAACCAAGGTATTGCATGGTCCTCGGTCTTAAACCTGCCAGGAAACTAGGTACTTTAGAAAAAACTAGGTCCTGGACAGAACCAAGGCCTTGCAAGGTCCTCAGACTCCAGCCTCTGGGGAAACTAGGTACTTCAAAAAAAGCTAAGTGTTAGACAGAACCAAGGTTTTGCCTGGTGCTCGGACTCAAGCATGTGCGAACTAACTACTTCAAGAAGAAACTAGGTCCTACCCAGAACCACGGTATTGCATGGTCCTCGGACTCAAACCTGTTGGGAAACTAGGTACTTCAGAAAAAACTAGGTCCTAGATAGAACCAAAACCTTGCATTGTCCTCGGACTCAAGCCCATAGGGAAAGTAGGTACTTCAGAAAAAGCTAAGTGTTAGACAAAACCAAGGTTTTGCTTGGTCCTCGGGCTCAATCCTGTGGGGAAACTAACTTCTTGAAGAAAAAAATAGGTCCTAGACAGAACCAAGGTATTGCGTGGTCATCGGACTCAAACATGTGGGAAACTAGGTACTTCAAGAAAAAAATAGGTCCCAGACAGAACCAAGATATTGCGTAGTCATCGGACTCAAACATGGGGAAAACTAGGTACTTCAAGAAAAAACTAGGTCCTAGACAGAATCAAGGTATTGCATGGTCCTCGGACTCAAACCAGTAGGGAAATTAGGAACTTCAGAAAAAGCTAAGTGTTATATAGAACCAAGGTCTTGTATGGTCCTCGGACTCAAGTCTGTGGGGAAACTAACTACTTCAAGAAAAAACAAGGTCCTAGATAGATCCAAGGTATTGCATTGTCCTCGGACTCAAACCTGTGGGAAAACTAGGTACTTCAGAAAAAACTAGGTCCTAGACAGAACCAAAGCCTTGCATGGTCCTCGGACTCAAGCCTGTGGGGAAACTAGGTACTTCAGAAAAAGCTAAGTGTTAGACAGAACCAAGGTTTTCCATGGTCCTTGGACTCAAGACTATGGAGAAACTAACTACATTAAGAAAAAACTAGGTCCTAGACAAAACTATATTATTGCATGGTCCTCGAACTCAAACCTATGGGAAAAGTAGATACTTCAAAAAAAACTAGGTCCTAGACAGAACCAAGGCCTTGCATGGTCCTCGGACTGAAGCCTATGGGAAAACAAAGTACTTCAGAAAAAGCTAAATGTTGGACAGAACCAAGGTTTTGCATAGTCCTCGGTCTCAAGCCTGTGGGGAAACATGGTACTTTAGAAAAAACTAGGTCCTAGACAGAACCAAGGTCTTGCATGGTCCTCGGACTCAAGCCTATGGGGAAACTAACTACTTCAATAAAAAACTTGGCCCTAGATGGAACCAAGGTTATGCATGGTCCTCGAACTCAAACCTGTGGGGAAACTTGGTACTTTAGAAAAAACTAGGTCCTAGACAGAACCAAGGTCTTGCATGGTCCTCGGACTCAAGCCTGTGGTGAAACTAACTACTTTAAGAAAAAACTAGGTTCTAGACAGAACCAAGGTATTGCGTGGTCCTCGGACTCACACCTGTGGGGAAACTAGGTACTTCAGAAAATACTAGGCCCTAGAAAGAACCAAAGCCTTATATGGTTCTCAGCCTCAAGCCTTTGGGGAGACTAGGTACTTTAGAGAAAGTTATGTGTTAGGCAGAACCAAGGTCATGCATGGTCCTCGGACTCAAGCCTGTTGGGAAACAAACTACTTCAAAAAGAAACTAGGTCCTAGAATGACCCAAAGTATTGCATGGTCCTTTGACCCAAACTAGTGGGGAAACTAGGTACTTCAGAAAAAACAAAGTCCTAGACAGAACCAAGGTATTGCCTGGTCCTCTTACTCAAGCCTATGGGGAAGCTAGTTACTTCTAGGAAAATCTAAGTGTTAGACAGAACCAAGAACTTGTATGGTCCTCAAACTCAAGTCTGTGGGGAAACTATCTACTTCAAGAAGAAACTAGGTCCTAAACAGAACCAAGGTATTGCATGGTCCTCGGACTCAAACCTGCCGGGAAACTAGGTACTTTAGAAAAAACTAGGTCCTGAACAGAACCAAGGCCTTGCATGGTCCTCGGAATCCAACCTCTGGGGAAACTAGGTACTTCAGAAAAAGCTAAGTGTTAGACAGAACCAAGGTTTTGCCTGATCCTCGGACTCAAGCTTGTGCGAAAACTAACTACTTCAAGAAAAAACTAGGTCCTACACAGAACCACGGTATTGCATGGTCCTCGGACTTAAACCTGTGGGGAAACTAGGTACTTCAGAAAAAACTAGGTCCTAGAGGGAACCAAAGCCTTGCATGGTCCTCGGACTCAAGCCTATGGGGAAACTAGGTACTTCAGAAAAAGCTAAGTGTTAGACAGAACCAAGGTTTTGCTTGGTCATCGGTTTCAAGCCTGTGGGGAAACTAACTTCTCGAAGAAAAAAATAGGTCCTAGACAGAACCAAGGTATTGCGTGGTCATCGGACTCAAACATGTGGGGAAACTAGGTACTTCAAGAAAAAACTAGGTCCTAGACAGAACCAAGGTATTGCATGGTCCTCGGACTCAAACCAGTGGGGAAATCAGGCACCCCAGAAAAAGCTAAGTGTTATACAGAACCAAGGTCTTGTATGGTCCTCGAACTCAAGCCTGTGGGGAAAATAACTACTTCAAGAAAAATCTAAGTATTTGACAGAACCAAGGTCTTGCATGGTTCTAGGACTAAAGCCTGTGGGGAAACTAACTACTTCCCGAAAACTCTAAGTGCTAGACAGAACCAAGGCCTTGCATGGTCCTCGGGCTCAAGCCTATGGGGAAACTAGTTACTTCAAGAAAACTCTAAGTGCTTAACAGAACCAAGGCCTTGCATGGTCCTCAGACTGAAACCTATGAGGAAATTAGTTACTTCAAGGAAAATCTAAGTGTCAGATAGAACCAAGATCTTGCATGGTCCTCGGACTCAAGCCAATGGAGAAACTAGTTATTTCAAGAAAACTCAAAGTGTTAGACAAAACCAAGGTACTGCATGGTCCTTAGACTTAAACTTGTTGAAAAACTAACTACTTCAAGAAAACTCTAAGTGCAAAATCGAACCAAGACCTTGCATGGTCCTCGAACTCAAGCCTTTGGGGAAACTAGTTACTTCAAGGAAAATCTAAGTGTTATACAGAACCAAGATCGTGCATGGTCCTCAGGCTAAGGCCTGTGGGGAAACTAACTACCTCAAGAAAAAACTATGTCCAAGACAGAACCAAGGTATTGCACGGTCCTCTGACTCAAACTTGTGGGAAAACTAGGTACTTCAGAAAAAAGTAGGTCCTAGACAGAACTAAGGTATTGCATGGTCCTCGGACTCAAACCTGTAGGGAAACTAGGTACTTCATAAAAACCTAAGTACCAGACAGAACCAAGATTTTGCATGGTCCACAGACACAAGCCTGTGGGGAAACTAACTACTTCATGAAAAATCTGGGTCCTAGAAAGAACCAAGGTATTGCATGGTCTCCGGACTTAAACTTGTGGGAAAACTAGGTACTTCAGAAAAAACTAAGTGTTGGACAGAACCAAAGTTTTACATGGTCCGCGGACTCAACCTGTGAGGAAACTAGCTACTTCAAGAAAATTCGAGGTCCTAGACAGAACAAAGATATTGCATGGTCCTCTGACTCAAACCTATGGGGAAACTAGTTACTTAAGAAAAAACTAGGTCCTAGACAGAACCAAGGCAAAGCATGGTCCTCGGACTAAAGCCTATGGGGAAACTAGGTACTTCAGAAAAAGATAAGCGTTAGACAGAACCATGGTCTTGCGTAGTCCTCGGACTCATGCCTGCGGGGAAACTGACTGCCTCAAGAAGAAACTAGGTTCTAGACAGACCCAAAGTATTACGTGGTCCTCGGACTCAAACCTGTGGGAAAATTAGGTACTTCAAAAAAAACTAGGTCCTAGGCCGAACCAAGGTATTGCATGGTCCTCAAACTCAAGCATTTGGGGAAACTAGTTACTTCAAGGAAAATCTAAGTGTTAGACGGAGCCAAGATCTTGTATGGTCCTCAGACTCAAGTCTGTGGGGAAACTAACTACTTCAAGAAAAAGCTAGGTCCTAGATAGAACCAAGGTATTGCATGGTCCTCGGACTCAAACCTATGGGGAAACTAGGTACATCAGAAAAAACTAGGTCCTAGACAGAACCAAGGCCTTGCATAGTCCTCAGACTCAAGCCTCTAAGGAAACTGGGCACTTCAGAAAAAGCTAAGTGCTAGACAGAACCAGGGTTTTGCATGGTCCTCGGACTCAAGCCTGTGGGGAAACTAACTACTTCAAGAAAAAACTAGTTCCTTGATAGAACCATGGTATTGGAGGGTCCTTGGACTCAAACCTATAGGGAAACTAGGTACTTCATAAAAAACTAGGTCCCAGACAGAACCAAGGCCTTGCATGGTCCTCGGAATGAAGCCTATGGGGAAACTAAGTACTTCAGAAAAAGCTAAGTCTTAGACAGAACCAATGTTTTGCATTGTCCTTGTACTCAAGCCTGTGAGGAAACTAACTATTTCAAGAAAAAACTGGGTCCTAGACAGGACCAACGTGTTGCGTAGTCCTCGGATTCAAGGCTATGGGGAAACTAGTTACTTTAAGGAAAATTTAAGTGTTAGACAGAACCAAGATCTTGCATGGTCCTCGGACTCAAGCCTGTGGGGAAACTAATTACTTCACGAAAAAACTAGGTCCTAGACAGAACCAAGGTATTGCATGGTCCTTGGACTCAAAATTTTAGGGAAACTAGGTACTTTAGAAAAAACTAAGTCCTAAACAGAACTAAGGTATTGCATGGTCCTCAGACTCAAACTTGTAGGGAAACTAGGTACTTCAGAAAAAGCTAAGTGTTAGATAGAACCAAGGTTTTGCATGATCCTCAGACTCAACCTGTGACGAAACTAACTACTTCAAGAAAAAATAGGTACTAGACAGAACCAAGGTATTGCATGTTCCCCAGACTCAAGCCAATAGGGAAACTAGGTACTTCAGAAAAAGCTAAGTGTTAGACAGAACCAAGGTCTTGCCTGGTCCTCGGACTCAAGCCTGTTGGGAAACTAACTACTTCAAAAAGAAACTAGGTCCTAGACAGACCCAAAGTATTGCATGGTCCTCAAAATCAAACCTGTGGTGAAACTAGGTACTTCTAAAAAAACTAGGACCTAGATAGAACTAAGGTATTACATGGTCCTCGGACTCAAGCCTTTGGGGAAACTAGTTACTTCAAGGAAAATCTAAGTGCTAGACAGAACTAAGATCTTGTATGGTCCTCGGACTCAAGTTTGTGGGGAAACTAACTACTTCAAGAAAAAATTTGGTCCTGGATAGAACCACGGTATTGCATGGTCCTCGGACTCGAACCTGTGGGGAAACTAGGTACTTCAGAAAAAGCTAAATGTTAGACAGAACCAAGGTTTTGCGTGGTCCTCGGACTCAAGCCTGTGCGAAGACTAACTACTTAAAGAAAAAACAAAGTCCTACACAGAACCACGGTATTGCATGGTCCTCGGACTCAAACCTGTGGGGAAATTAGGTACTTCAGAAAAAACTAGGTCCTAGACCAAACCAAGACCTTGCATGGTCCTCGGACTCAAGCCTATGGGGAAACTAGATGCTTCAGAAAAAGCTAAGTGTTCGACAGAACCAAGGTTTTGCTTGGTCCTCAGGCTCAAGCCTGTAGGGAAACTAACCACTTCAAGAAAAAACTAGGTGCTAGACAGAACCAAGGTATTGCGCGGTCATCGGACTCAAACATGTGGGGAAACTAGGTACTTCAAGAAAAAACAAGGTCCTAGATAGAACCAAGGTTTTGCATTGTCTTCAGACTCAAACCTGTGGGAAAATTAGGTACTTGAGAAAAAACTAGGTCCTAGACAGAACCAAGGCCTTGCATGGTCCTCGAACTCAAGCCTGTGGGAAAACTAGGTACTTCAGAAAAAGCTAAGTGTTAGGCAGAACCAAGGTTTTCCATAGTTCTCGAACTCAAGCCTGTGGGGAAACTAACTACTTAAAGAAAAAACAAAGTCCTACACAGAACCACGGTATTGCATGGTCCTCAGACTCAAACCTGTGGGAAAATTAGGTACTTCAGAAAAAACTAGGTCCTAGACCAAACCAAGACCTTGCATGGTCCTCGGACTCAAGCCTATGGGGAAACTAGGTACTTCAGAAAAAGCTTAGTGTTCGACAGAACCAAGGTTTTGCTTGATCCTCAGGCTCAAGCCTGTAGGGAAACTAACCACTTCAAGAAAAAACTAGGTGTTAGACAGAACCAAGGTATTGCGCGGTCATCGGACTCAAACATGTGGGGAAACTAGGTACTTCAAGAAAAAACAAGGTCCTAGATAGAACCAAGGTATTGCATTGTCCTCAGACTCAAACCTGTGGGAAAATTAGGTACTTGAGAAAAAACTAGGTCCTAGACAGAACCAAGGCCTTGCATGGTCCTCGGACTCAAGCCTGTGGGAAAACTAGGTACTTCAGAAAAAGCTAAGTGTTAGGCAGAACCAAGGTTTTCCATGGTCCTCGAACTCAAGCCTGTGGGGAAACTAACTACTTAAAGAAAAAACAAAGTCCTACACAGAACCACGGTATTGCATGGTCCTCGGACTCAAACCTGTGGGGAAATTAGGTACTTCAGAAAAAACTAGGTCCTAGACCAAACCAAGACCTTGCATGGTCCTCGGACTCAAGCCTATGGGGAAACTAGGTACTTCAGAAAAAGCTAAGTGTTCGACAGAACCAAGGTTTTGCTTGGTCCTCAGGCTCAAGCTTGTAGGGAAACTAACCACTTCAAGAAAAAACTAGGTGCTAGACAGAACCAAGGTATTGCCCGGTCATCGGACTCAAACATGTGGGGAAACTAGGTACTTCAAGAAAAAACAAGGTCCTAGATAGAACCAAGGTATTGCATTGTCCTCAGACTCAAACCTGTGGGAAAATTAGGTACTTGAGAAAAAACTAGGTACTAGACAGAACCAAGGCCTTGCATGGTCCTCGGACTCAAGCCTGTGGGAAAACTAGGTACTTCAGAAAAAGCTAAGTGTTAGGCAGAACCAAGGTTTTCCATGGTCCTCGAACTCAAGCTTGTGGGGAAACTAACTACATCAAGAAAAAACTAGGTCCTAGACAGAACCGCGGTATTGCATGGTTCTCGGACTTAAACCTATGGGAAAAGTAGGTACTTCAGAAAAAACTAGGTCCTCGACATAACCAAGGCCTTTCATGGTCCTCGGACTCAAGCTTGTGGGAAAACAAGGTAATTCAGAAAAAGCTAAGTGTTGGACAGAACCAAGATTTTGCATAGTCCTCAGACTCAAGCTTGTGGGGAAACATGGTACTTTAGAAAAAACTAGGTCCTAGATAGAGCCAAGGTCTTGCATGGTCCTCGAACTCAAGCCTCTGGGGAAACTAACTACTTCAAGAAAAAACTTGGCCCTAAACAGAACCAAGGTATTGCATGGTCCTCAGACTCAAACTTGTGGGGAAACTTGGTACTTTAGAAAAAACTAGGTCCTAGACAGAACCAAGGTCTTGCTTGGTCCTCGGACTCAAGCTTGTGGTGAGACTAACAACTTCAAGAAAAAACTAGGTCCTAGACAGAACCAAGGAATTGCATGGTCCTCGGACTCACACCTGTGGGGAAACTAGGTACTTCAGAAAATACTAGGTCCTAGACAGAACCAAAGCCTTATATGGTTCTCAGCCTCAAGCCTTTGGGGAGACTAGGTACTTTAGAAAAAGCTAAGTGTTAGACAGAACCAAGGTCATGCATGGTCCTCGGACTCAAGTCTGTTGGGAAACAAACTACTTCAAGAAGAAACTAGGTCCTAGAATGACCCAAAGTATTGCATGCACCTTAGACCCAAACCTGTAGGGAAACTAGGTACTTCTGAAAAAACAAGGTCCTAGACAGAACCAAGTTATTACCTGGTCCTCTTACCCAAGCCTATGTGGAAGCTAGTTACCTCAAGGAAAATATAAGTGTTAGACAGAACCAAGAACTTGTACAGTCCTCAAACTCAAGTCTGTGCGGAAACTAACTACTTCAAGAAAAAACTAGGTCCTACACAGAACCACGGTATTGCATGGTCCTCGGACTCAAACTTGTGGAAAAACTAGGTATTTCAGAAAAAACAAGGTCCTAGATAGAACCAAGGCCTTGCATGATCCTCGGACTCAAGTCTATGGAGATACTAAGTAATTCAGAAAAAGCTAAGTGTTAGAGAGAACCAAGGTTTTGCTTGGTCCTCGGGCTCAAGCTTGTGGGGAAACTAACTAGTTCAAGAAAAAACTAGGTGCTAGACAGAACCAAGGTATTGCGTCGTCATCGGACTCAAACATGTGGAGAAACTAGGTACTTCAAGAAAAAACTAGGTCCTAGACAGAATCAAGGTATTGCATGGTCCTCGGTCTCAAACCTCTGGGAAACTAGATACATCAGAAAAAGCTTAGTGTTAGACAGAACCAAAGTCTTGCATGGTCCTCGAACTCAAGCCTGTGGGGAAACTAACTACTTCAAGAAAAGTCTAAGTATTTGACAGAACCAAGGTCTTGCACGGTTCTCGGACTCAAGCCTGTGGGGAAACTAACTACTTCCAGAAAACTCTAAGTGCTAGATAGAACTAAGGCCTTGCAAGGTCCTCGGACTCAAGCCTATGGGGAAACAAGTTACTTCAAGAAAACTCAAAGTGTTAGACAGAACCAAGGTCCTGCATGGTCTTCAGACTGAAATCTATTAGGAAACTAGTTACTTCAAGGAAAATCTAAGTGTTAGACAGAACCAAGATCTTGCATGGTCCTCGGACTCAAGCCTATGGGGAAACTAGTTATTTAAAGAAAACTCTAAGTGTTAGACAGAACCAAGGTCTTGCATGGTCCTTGGACTTAAACCAGTTGGGAAATTAACTACTTCAAGAAAACTCTATGTGCTAAACCGAACCAAGACCTTGCATGGTCCTCGGACTCAAGCCTATGGGGAAACTAGTTGCTTCAAGGAAAATCTAAGTATTAGACAGAACTAAGGTTTTGCATGGTCCTCAGACACAAGCCTGTGGGGAAACTAACTACTTCATGAAAAAACTAGGTCCTACACAGAACCAAGGTCTTGCATGGTCCTCGTACTCCGGCTAGTGGGGAAACTAACTACTTAAAGAAAAAACTAGGTCCTAGACAAAACCAAGGTATTGCATGATCCTCGGACTCAAGCCTGTGGGGAAAATAACTAATGCAAGAAAAAACTAGGTCCTAGATAGAACCAAGGTGTTGCGCGATCCTTGGACTCAAACCTGTGGGGTAACTAGACACTTTAGAAAAAACTAGGTCCTAGACAAAACCAAGGTCTTGCATGGTCCTCAAACTCAAGCCCGTGGGAAAACTAACTACTTAAAGAAAAACCTAGATCCTAGACAGAACCAAGGCATTGTATGGTCCTCGGACTTACACCTGTAGGGAAACTAGGTACTTTAGAAAAAACTAGGTCCGGGACAGAACCAAAGCCTTACATGGTTCTCAGACTCAAGCCTTTGGTGAGACTAGGTACTTCAGAAAAAGCTAAGTGTTAGACAGAACCAAGGTCTTGCATGGTCTTCATACTCAACCCTGTAGGGAAACTAACTACTTCAAAAAAAAACTAGGTCCTAGACAGACCTATTGTATTTCATGGTCCTCGGAATCAAACCAGTGGGGAAACTAGGTACTTCAGAAAAAACTAGGTCCTAGACAAAACCATGGCCTTGCATGGTCCTAGGACTTAAGCCTATGGGGAAACTAGGTACTTTAGAAAAATCTAAGTGTTAGACAGAACTAAGATTTTGCATGGTCCTCAGACCCAAGCCTGTGGGGAAACTAACTACTTCAAGAAAAAACAAGGTCCTAGACAGAACTAAGGTATTGCATGGTCCTCGGACTCAAACTTGTAGGGAAACTAGGTACTTCGGAAAAATCTTGGTCCTAGACAGAACTAGGGCCTTGCATGGTCCTCGGACTCAAGCCTATGGGGAAACTAGGTACTTCAGAAAAAGCTAAGTGTTAGACAGAACCAAGGTTTTGTGTCGTCCTCGGCCTCATGCCTGTGGGGAAACTAACTACTTCAAGAAAAAACTAGGTCCTAGATAGAACCAAGGTATTGCGGGGTCCTCGGACTCAAACCTGTGGGGAAACTAGGTACTTCAGAAAAAACTAGGTCCTAGACAGAACAAAGGCCTTGCATGGTCCTCGGACTCAAGCCTATGGGGAAACTAGGTACTTCAGAAAAAGCTAAGTGTTAGACAAAACCGAGGTTTTGCATGGTCCACGGAATTAAGCCTGTGGGGAAACTACCTAATCCAAGAAAAAACTAGGTCCTAGACAGAACCAAGGCATTGCATAGTCCTCGGACTCAAACCTATGGGGAAACTAGGTACCTCAGAAAAAACTAGGACCTAGACAGAACCAAGGCCTTGCATGGTCCTCGGACTCAAGCCTGCGGGGAAACTTACTACCTCAAGAAAAAAACCAGGACCTAGACAGAACCAAGGTATTGCAAGGTTCTCGGACTCACCCCTGTGGGGAAACTAGGTACTTCTGAAAAAACTAGGTCCTAGACAGAACCAATGCCTTACAAGGTTCTCAGCCTCAGGCCTTTGGTGAGACTAGGTGATTCAGAAAAAGCTAAGTGTTAGACAGAACCAAGGTCTTGCACGTTCCTCGGACTCAAGCCTGCGGGGAAACTAACTACTTTAAGAAAAAACTAGGTCCTACACAGGCCTAAAGTATTGCATGGTCCTCGGACTCAAACCTGTGGGGAAACAAGGTACATTCGAAAAAACTAGGTCCAAGACAGAACCAAGGTTTTGCATGGTCCTCAGACTCAAGCCTATGGGGAAGCTAGTTACTTCAAGGAAAATCTAAGTGTTTGATAGAACCAAGATCTTGTATGGTCCTCGGACTCAAGTCTGTGGGGAAACTAACTACTTCAAGAAAAAACTAGGTCCTAGAGAGAACCAAGGTATTGCATGGTCCTCGGACTCAAACCTGTGGGGAAACTAGGTGCTTTAGAAAAAACTAGGTCCTAGACAGAACAAAGACCTTGCATGGTCCTCAGACTCAAGCCTATAGGGAAACTAGGTACTTCAGAAAAAGTTAAGTGTTAGACAGAACCGAGGTTTTGCATGGTCCACGGACTCAAGCCTGTGGGGAAACTACCTAATGCAAGAAAAAACTGGGTCCTAGACAGAACCAAGGTATTGCATGGTCCTCGGACTCAAAACTGTGGGGAAACTAGATACTTTAGAAAAAACTAGGTCTTAGACAGAACCAAGGTCTTGCATGTTCCTCGTACTCCGGCCTGTGGGAAACTAACTACTTAAAGAAAAAACTAGGTCCTAGACAGAAGCAAGGTATTGCATGGTCCTCGGACTCAAGCCTGAGGGGAAACTAACTAATGCTAGAAAAAACTAGGTCCTAGACAGAACCAAGGTATTGCGCGATCCTCGTACTCAAACCTGTGGGGAAACTAGATAGTTTAGAAAAAACTAAGTCCTAGACAGAACCAAGGTCTTGCATGGTTCTCGAACTCAAGCCTGTGGGGAAACTAACTACTTAAAGAAAAAACTAGATCCTAGACAGAACCAAGGCATTGTATGGTCCTCGGACTCACACCTGTGGGGAAACTAGGTACTTCAGAAAAAAATAGGTCCCGGACAAAACCAATGCCTTACATGGTTCTCAGACTCTAGCCTTTGGTGAGACTAGGTACTTCAGAAAAAGCTAAGTGTTAAACAGAACCAAGGTCTTGCATGGTCGTTAGACTCAACCCTGTAGGGAAACTAACCACTTTAAGAAAAAACTAGGTCCTAGACAGACCTAATGTATTTCATGGTCCTCGGAATCAAACCTGTGGGGAAAGTAGGTACTTTAGAAAAAACAAGGTCCTAGACAGACCCATGGCCTTGCATAGTCCTAGGACTTAAGCCTATGGGGAAACTAGGTACTTTAGAAAAAGCTAAGTGTTAGACAGAATTAAGGTTTTGTGTGGTCCTCGAAACCAAGCCTGTGGGGAAACTAACTACTTCAAGAAAAAACAAGGTCCTAGACAGAACTAAGGTATTGCATGGTCCTCGGACTCAAACCTGTGAGGAAACTAGGTACTTCAGAAAAAACTAGGTCATAGACAAAACCAAGGTCTTGCATGCTCCTTGGACTCAAGCTTGTGAAGGAATTAGGTACTTCAAGAAAAAACTATGTCCTAGACAGAACCAAGGTATTGCACGGTCCTCGGACTCACACCTATGGGGAAACTAGGTTCTTCAGTAAGAACTAGGTCCTAAACAGAACCAATGCCTTACATGGTTCTCAGACTCAAGCCTTTGGAGAGACTAGGTACTTCAGAAAAAGCTAAGTGTTAGACAGAATCAAGGTCTTGCATGGCCCTCGGACTCAAACCTGTGGGGAAACTAACTACTTCAAGAAAAAACTAGGTCCTAGAAAGACCCAAAGTATTGCATGGTCCTCGGACTCAAACCTATGGTGAAACTCTAAGTGTTAGACAGAACCAAGGCCTTGCATGGTCCTCGGACTCAAGCCTATCGGGGAATTAGGTGCTTCAGAAAAAGCTAAGTGTTAGACAGAACCAAGGTTTTTCATGGTCTTCTGACTCAAGCCTGTGGGGAAACTAACCACCTCAAGAAAAAACTATGCCCTAGACAGAACCACAGAATTGCATGGTCCTCGGACTCAAACCTATTGGGAAACTAGGTTCTTCAGAAAAAACTAGGTCCGAGACAGAACCAAGGCCTTGCATGGTCCTCGGACTCAAGCCTATGGGGAAACTAGGTACTTCAAAAAAATCTAAGTGCTAGATAGAACCAAGGATTTGCATGGTCCTCGAACTCAAGCATGTGGGGAAAGTAACTACTTCAAGAAAAAACTAGGCCCTAGACAGAACCAAGGTATTGCATGCTCCTTGGACTAAAAACTTGTGGGGAAACTAGGTAATTCAGAAAAAACTTTGTCCTAGATAGAACCAAGGTCTTACATGGTACTCAAACTCAAGCCTGTGTGGAAACCAATTACTTAAAGAAAAAACTAGGTCCTAGACAGAACCAAGGCATTGCATGGTCCTCGGACTCACACCTGTGGGGAAACTAGGTATTTCAGAAAAAACAAGGTCCTAGACAGAACCATGGCCTTGCATGGTCCTAGGACTTCATCCTATGGGGAAATTACGTACTTTAGAAAAAGCTAAGTTTTACACTGAACCAAGGTCTTGCATGGTCTTTGGACTCAAACCTGTGGGATAACTAAAAACTTCAAGAAGAAACTTGGTCCTAGACAGGCCCAAAGTATTGCATAGTCCTCAGACTCAAACCTGTGGGGAAACTAGGTATTTCCGAAAAAACTATGTCCATGACAGAACCAAGATATTGCATGGTCCCCGGACTCAAGCCTATAAGGAAGCTAGTTACTTCAGGGAAAATCTAAGAGTTAGGCAGAACCAAGATCTTGTATGGTCCTCAGACTCAAGTCTGTGGGGAAACTAACTATTTCAAGAAAAAACTAGGTCTTAGAGAAAAGCAAGGTATTGCATGGTCCTCGGACTCAAACCTGTGGGGAAACTAGGTACTTTAAAAAAAGCTAGGTCCTAGACAGAACCAAGGCCTTGCATGGTCCTCGAACTCAAACCTATGAGGAAACTAGGTACTTCAAAAAAAGCTAAGTGTTAGACAGAACCGAGGTTTTGCATGGTCCTCGGACTCAAGCCTGTAATGAAACTAACTAGGTCCTAGACAGAACCAGGGTATTGCGTGATCCTCGGACTCAAACCTGTGGGGAAACTAGATACTTTAGAAAAAACTAAGTCCTAGACAAAACAAAGGTCTTGCATAGTCCTCGAACTCAAGCCTGTGGGGAAACTAAATACTTAAAGAAAATACTAGGTCCTAGACAGAACAAAGGCATTGCATGGACCTCGTACTCACACCTGTGGGGAAACTAGGTACTTCAGAAAAAACAAGGTCCTAGACAGAACCATGGCCTTGCATAGTCCAAGGACATAGGCCTATAAGGTAACTAAGTACTTTAGAAAAAGCTAAGTGTTAGACAGAACTAAGGTTTTGCGTGGTCCTCGGACTCAAGCCTGTGGGGAAACTAATTACTTCAAGAAAAAACAAGGTCCTAGACAGAACTAAGGTATTGCGTGGTCCTCGAACACAAACCTGTAGGGAAACTAGGTACTCCAGAAAAAGCTATGTGTTAGACAGAACCAAGGTTTTGCGTGGTCTTCGGACTCAAGCCTGTGGGGTAACTAACTACTTCAAGAAAAAACTAGGTCCTAGACAGAACCAAGGTATTACATGGTCCTCGGACTCAAACCTATGGGGAAACTAGGTACATCAGAAAAAACTAGGACATAGACAGAACCAAGGCCTTGCATGGCCCTCGGACTCAAGCTTGTGAGGAAACTAGGTACTTCAAGAAAAAACTAGATCCTAGATAGAACCAAGGTATTGCAAGGTCCTCGGACTCACACATATGGGGAAACTAGGTTCTTCAGAAAGAACTAGGTCCTAGACAGAACCAATGCCTTACATGGTTCTCAGATTCAAGCCTTTAGAGAGACTAGGTACTTCAGAAAGTGCAAAGTGTAAGACAGAACCAAGGTCTTGCATGGTCCTCGGACTCAAACCTGTGGGGAAACTAACTACTTCAAGAAAAAACTAGGTCCTAGAAAGACCCAAAGTATTGCATGGTTCTCGGACTCAAACCTGTGGGGAAACTCTAAGTGCTAGACAGAACCAAGGCCTTGCATGGTCCTCAGACTCAAGCCTATGGGGAAACTAGGTACTTCAGAAAAAGCTAAGTGTTAGATAGAACTAAGGTTTTGCATGGTCTTCGGACTCAAACCTGTGGGGAAACTAACTACTTCAAAAAGAAACTAGGCCTTAGACAGAACCACGGTATTGCATGGTCCTCGGACTCCAACCTATTGGGAAACTAGGTTCTTCAAAAAAACCTAGGTCCGAGACAGAACCAAGGCCTTGCATGATCCTCGGACTCAAGCCTATGGGGAAACTAGGTACTTCAGGAAAATCTAAGTGTTAGACAGAAGCAAGGTTTTGCATGGCCCTCGAACTCAAGCCTGTAGGGAAAGTAAGTACTTCAAGAAAATACTAGGTCCTAGACAGAACCAAGGTATTGCATGCTCCTTGGACTAAAAACTTGTGAGCAAACAAGGTACTTCAGAAAAAACTAGGTCCTAGACAGAACCATGGTATTGCATGGTCCTCGGACTCCAGCCTGTGGGGAAACTCTAAGTGCTAGACAGAACCAAGGCCTTGCATGGTCCTCGGACTCAAGCCTATGGGGAAACTAGGTACTTCAAAAAAAGCTAAGTGTTAGACAGAACTAAGGTTTTGCATGGTCTTCGGACTCAAGCCTGTGGGGAAACTAACTACTTCAAAAAGAAACTAGGCCTTAGACAGAACCATGGTATTGCATGGTCCTCGGACTCCAACCTATTGGGAAACTAGGTTCTTCAAAAAAACCTAGGTCCGAGACAGAACCAAGGCCTTGCATGGTCCTCGGACTCAAGCCTATAGGGAAACTAGGTACTTCAGGAAAATCTAAGTGTTAGACAGAAGCAAGGTTTTGCATGGCCCTCGAACTCAAGCCTGTAGTGAAAGTAACTACTTCGAGAAAATACTAGGTCCTAGACAGAACCAAGGTATTGCATGCTCCTTGGGCTAAAAACTTGCGGGCAAACAAGGTACTTTAGAAAAAACTAGGTCCTAGACAGAACCATGGTATTGCATGGTCCTGGGACTCCAGCCTGTGGGGAAACTAACTACTTCAATAAAAAACTAGGTCCTAAACAGAACCAAGTTGTTGCTTGGTCCTCAGACTCACACCTGTGGTGAAACTAGGTACTTCAGAAAAAACTAGGTCCTAGACAGAACCAATGCTTTACATGGTTCTCAGACTCAAGCCTTTGGCGTGACTAGGTACTTCAGAAAAAGTTAAGTGTTAGACAGAACCAAGGTCTTGCATGGTCCTCGGACTTAAGCCTGTGGGGAAACTAACAACTTCAAGAAGAAACTAAGTCCTAGATAGGCCCAAAGTACTCCGTAGTCCTCGGACTCAAACCTGTGGAGAAACTAGGTACTTCAGAAAAAGCTAGGCCCATGACAGAACCAAGGTATTGCATGGTCCTCGAACTCAAGCCTATGGGGAAGCTAGTTACTTCAAGGAAAATCTAAGTGTTAGACAGAACCAAGATCTTGTATAGTCCTCAGACTCAAGTCTGTGGTGAAACTAACTACTTCAAGAAAAAACTAGGTCCTAGAGAGAACCAAGGTATTGCATGGACCTCGGACTCAAACCACTGAGGAAACTAGGTACTTCAGAAAAAACTAGGTCCTAGACAGAACCAAGACCTTGCGTGGTCCTCGGACTCAAGCCTATGGGGAAACTAACTAATGCAAGAAAAAACTAAGTCCCAGACAGAACCAAGGTATTGCGTGATCCTCGGACTCAAACATGTGGAGAAACTAGATACTTTAGAAAAAACTAGGTCGTAGACAGAACCAAGGTCTTGCATGGTCCTCGAACTCAAGCCTGTGGGGAAACTAACTACTTAAAGAAAAACTAGGTCCTAAATAGAACCAAGGCATTGCATGGTCTTCAGACTCACACCTGTGGGGAAACTAGGTACTTCAGAAAAAACTAGGTCCTGGACAGAACCAATGCCTTACATGGTTCTCAGACTCAAGCCTTTGGTGAGACTAGGTACTTCAGAGAAAGCTAAGTGTTAGACAGAACCAAGGTTTTGCATGGTCCTCGGGCTCAAGCCTACGGGGAAACTAACTACTTCAAGATAAAACTAGGTCCTAGATAGAACCACGGTATTGCATGGTCCTCGGACTCAAACCTGTGGGGAAACTCTAAGTGCTAGACAGAACCAAGGCCTTGCATGGTCCTCGGACTCAAGCCTATTGGGAAACTAGGTACTTTAGAAAAAGCTAAGTGTTAGACAGAACCAAGGTTTTGCATGGTCTACGGACTCAAGCCTGTGGGGAAAGTAACTACTTCAAGAAAAAACAAGGCCCTAGACCGAACCAAGGCATTGCATGGTCCTCAGACTCACACCTATGGGGAAACTAGGTTCTTCAGAAAGAACTCGGACCTAGACGAAACCAATGCGTTACATGGTTCTAAGACTCAAGCCTTTGGAGAGACTAGGTACTTCAGAAAAAACTAAGTGTTAGACAGAACCAAGATCTTGCATGGTCCTCGGACTCAAACCTATGGGGAAACTAACTACTTCAAGAAAAAACTAGGTCCTAAAAAGACCCAAAGTATTGCATAGTCATCGAACTCAAACCTCTGGGGAAACTCTAAGTGCTAGACAGAACCAAGGCCTTGCATGGTCCTCGGACTCAAGCCTATGGGGAAACTAGGTACTTCAGAAAAAGCTAAGTGTTAGACAGAACCAAGGTTTTGCATGGTATTCGGACTCAAGCCTGTGGGGAAACTAACTACTTCAAGAAAAAACTAGGCCCTAGACAGAACCACGATATTGCATGGTCCTCGAACTCAAACCTGTGGGGAAACTAGGTACTTCGGAAAAATCTAGGTCCTAGACAGAACCAGGGCCTTTCATGGTCCTCGGACTCAAGCCTATGGGGAAACTATGTACTTCAGAAAAAGCTAAGTGTTAGACAGAACAGAGGTTTTGCATGGTCCTCGGACTGAAGCCTGTGGGGAAACTAACTAATGCAAGAAAAAACTAAGTCCTAAACAGAACCAAGGTATTGCGTGATCCTCAGACTCAAACATGTGGGGAAACTAGACACTTTAGAAAAAACCAGGTCCTAGACAGAACCAAGGTCTTGCATGGTCCTCGAACTCAAGCCTGTGTGGAAACTAACTACTAAAAGAAAAAACTAGGTCCTAAACAGAACCAAGGCATTGCATGGTCCTCAGACTCACACCTATGGGGAAACTAGGTTCTTTAGAAAGAACTAGGTCCTAGACAGAACCAATGCCTTACATGGTTCTAAGACTCAAGCCTTTGGAGAGACTAGGTACTTCAGAAAAAGCTAAGTGTTAGACAGAACCAAGGCCTTGCATGGTCCTCGGACTCAAACCTGTGGGGAAACTAACTACTTCAAGAAAAAACTAGGTCCTAGAAAGACCCAAAGTATTGCATAGTCCTCGGACTCAAACCTGTGGGGAAACTCTAAGTGCTAGACAAAACCAAGGCCTTGCATGGTCCTCGGACTCAAGCCTATGGGGAAACAAGGTACTTTAGAAAAAGCTAAGTGTTAGACAGAACCAAGCATTTGCGTGGTCTTCGGACTCAAGCCTGTGGGGAAACTAACAACTTCAAGAAAAAACTAGGCCCTGGACAGAACCACGATATTGGATGGTCCTCGGACTCAAACCTATTGGGAAACTAGGTTCTTAGAAAAAACTAGGTCCGAGACAGAACCAAGGCCTTGCATGGTCCTCGGACTTAAGCCTCTGGGGAAACTAGGTACTTCAAAAAAATCTAAGTGTTAGACAGAACCAAGATTTTGCGTGGTCCACGAACTCAAGCCTGTGGGGAAGGTAACTACTTCAAGAGAAAACAAGGTCCTAGACAGAACCAAGGTATTGCATGCTCCTTGGACTAAAAACTTATGGGGAAACTAGGTACTTCAGAAAAAACTGGGTCCTAGACAGAACCATGGTCTTGCATGGTCCTCGGACTCATGCTTGTGGGGAAACTAACTACTTCAAGAAAAAACTAGGTCCTAGACAGAACCAAGATATTGCATGGTTCTCGGACTCACACCTATGGGGAAACTAGGTACTTTAGAAAAAACTAGGTCCTAAACAGAACCAATGCCTTGCATGGTTCTCAGACTCAAGCCTTTGGTGAGATTAGGTACTTCAGAAAAAGCTAAGTGTTAGACAGAACCAAGGTCTTGCATGGTCCTCGGACTCAAGCCTATGCGGAAACTAACTACTACAAGAAAAAACTAGGTCCTATACAGAACCAAGGCCTTGCTTGGTCCTCGGACTTAAGCCTTCGGGGAAACTAAGTACTTCAGGAAAAGCTAAGTGTTAGACAGAACCAAGGTTTTGCATGGTCCTCGGACACAGGCCTGTGAGGAAACTAACTACTTCAAGAAAAAACTAGCTCCCAGACAGAACCAAGTTGTTGCATGGTCCTTGGACTCAAACCTGGGGGGAAACTAGGGACTTTAGAAAAAACTTGGTCCTAGACAAAACTAAGGTTTTGCATGGTCCTTGAACTCAAACCTATAGGGAAACTAAGTACTTCAGAAAATCTAAGTGTTAGACAGAACCAAGATCTTGCATGGTACTCGAACTCAAGCCTATGGGGAAACTAGTTAATTCAAGAAAACTCTAAGTGCTAGAATGAACCAAGGTCCTGCATGGTCCTCGGACTTAAACCTGTAGAGAAACTAACTACTTCAAGAAAACTTTAAGTGCTAAATAGAACCAAGGCCTTGCATGGTCCTCAGACTCAAGCCTATGGGAAACTAGTTACTTCAAGGAAAATCTAAGCGTTAGACTGAACCAAGATCCTGCACAGTCCTCAGACTCAAGCCTGCGGGGAAACTAACTACGTTAAGAGCAAACTAGGTCCTAGACAAAACCAAGGTATTGCGTGGTCGTCTGAGTCAAACTTGTGGAAAAACTAGGTACTTAAGAAAAAACTAGGTCCTAGACAGAACCAAGGTATTGCGTGGTCCTCGGACTCAAACCTGTAGGGAAACTAGGTATTCTAGAAAAAGCTAAGTGTTAGACAGAACCAAGGTCATGCATGGTCCTCCGACTCATGCCTATGGGGAAACTAGTAACTTTAAGAAAAATCTAAGTGTTAGACAGAACCAAGGTCCTGCATGGTCTCCGGACTTAAACCTGTAGGGAAACTAACTACTTCAAGAAAACTATATGTGCTAAACAGAACCAAGACCTTGTAGGGTCCTCGGACTCAAGCCTATGGGAAACTAGTTACTTCAAGGAAAAGGTAAGTGTTAGACACAACCAAGATCTTGCATGGTCCTCAGACTCAAGCATGTGGGGAAATCTCTACTTCAAGAACAAACTAGGTCCTAGACTGAAGCAAGGTATTGCATGGTCCTCAGACTCAAACTTGTGGGAAAACTAGGTACCTAAGAAAAAACTAGGTCCTAGACAGAACTAAGGTATTGCACGGTCCTCGGACTCACACCTATGGGGAAACTAGGTTCTTCAGAAAAAACTGGGTCCCAGACAATACCAATGCCTTACATGGTTCACAGACTCAAGCCTTTGGAGAGACTAGGTACTTCAGATGAAGTTAAGTGTTAGACAGAACCAAGGTCTTACATGGTCCTCGGACTCAAACCTGTGGGGAAACTAACTACTTCAAGAAAAAAATAGGTCCTAGAAAGACCCAAAGTATTGCATGGTCCTCGGACTCAAACCTGTGGGGAAACTCTAAGTGCTAAACAGAACCAAGGCCTTGCATGGTCCTCAGACTCAAGCCTATGGGGAAACTAGGTACTTCAGAAAAAGCTAAGTGTTGGACAGAACCAAGGTTTTGCATGGTCTTTGGACTCAAACCTGTGGGGAAACAAACTACTTCAAGAAAAAACTAGGCCCTAGACAGAACCACGGTTTTGCATGGTCCTCGGACTCAAACATATTGGGAAACTAGGTTCTTAGAAAAAACTAGGACCGAGACAGAACCAAGGTCTTGGATGGTCCTCGGACTCAAGCCTATGGGGAAACTAGGTACTTCAGAAAAATCTAAGTATTAGACAGAACCAAGGTTTTGCATGGTCTTCGAACTCAAGCCTGTGGGGAAAGTAACTACTTGAAGAAAAAACTAGGTCCTAGACAGAACCAAGGTATTACATGCTCCTTGGGCTAAAAACTTGTGGGGAAACTAGGGATTTCAGAAAAAACTTGGTCCCAGACAATACCATGGTCTTGCATGGTCCTCGGACTCAAGCCTGTGCGGAAACTAGCTACTTCAAGAAAAAACTAGGTCCCAGACAGAACCAAGGTATTGCATGGTCCTCAGACTCAAACCTGTGGGGAAACTAGGGACTTCAGAAAAAACTTTGTCCTAGACGAAGCCAAGGTTTTGCATCGTCCTCGGACTCAAGCCTGTAGGGAAACTTGGTACTTCAGAAAATCTAAGTGTTAGATAGAACCAAGATCTTGCATGGTCCTCGAACTTAAGCCTTTGGGGAAACTAGTTACTTCATGAAAACTCTAAGTGTTAGACAGAACCAAGATACTGCATGGTCCTCGGACTTAAACCCTTAGGGAAACTAACTACTTCAAGAAAACTCTAAGTGCTAAAAAGAACCAAGGCCTTGCAAGGTTGTCAGACTCAAGCCTATGGGGAAACTAGTTACTTCAAGGAAAATCTAAGTGTTAGACTGAACCAAGATCTTGCATGGTCCTCAGACTCAAGCTTGTGGGGAAACTAACTACCTCAAGAACAAACTAGGTCCTAGAGAAAACCAAGGTATTGCATGGTCGTCGGACTCAAACTTGTGGGAAAACTAGGTACTTAAGAAAAAACTAGGTCCTAGACAGAACCAAGATATTGCATGGTCCTCGGACTCAAACCTGTAAGGAAACTAGGTACTCCAGAAAAAGATAAGTGTTAGACAGAACCAAGGTCATGCATGGTCCTCCGACTCAAGCCTATAGGGAAACTAGTTATTTCAAGAAAACCCTAAGTGTTAGACAGAACCAAGGTCCTGCATGGTCCTCTGACTTAAACCTGTAGGGAAACTAACTACTTCAAGAAAACTCTAAGTGCTAAACAGAACCAAAGCCTTGCAGGGTCCTCGGACTCAAGCCTGTGGGAAACTAGTTACTTCAAGGAAAATGTAAGTGTTAGACACAACCAAGATCTTGCATAGTCCCCAGACTCAAGCATGTGGGGAAACTAACTAATTCAAGATTAAACTAGGCCCGAGACCGAACCAAGGTATTGCATGGTCCTCAGACTCAAACTTGTGGGAAAACTAGGTACTTAAGAAAAAACTAGGTCCTAGACAGAACCAAGGTATTGCACGGTCCTCAGACTCACACCTATGGGGAAAATGGTTCTTCATATAGAACTAGGTCCTAGACAGAACCAAAGCCTTACATGGTTCTCAGACTCAAGCCTTTGGAGAGACTAGGTACTTCAGAAAAAGCTAAGTGTTAGACAGAACCAAGATCTTGCAAGGTCCTCGGACTCAAACCTGTGTGGAAACTAACTACTTCAAGAAAAAACTAGGTCCTAGAAAGACCAAAAGTATTGCATGGTCCTCGGACTCAAACCTGTGGGGAAACTCTAAGTGCTAGACAGAACCAAGGCCTTGCATGGTCCTCGGACTCAAGCCTATGGGGAAACTAGGTACTTCAGAAAAAGCTAAGTGTTAGACAGAACTAAGGTTTTGCATGGTCTTCGGACTCAAGCTTGTGGGGAAACTAACTACTTCAAAAAGAAACTAGGCCTTAGATAGAACCACGGTATTGCATGGTCCTCGGACTCCAACCTATTGGGAAACTAGGTTCTTCAAAAAAACCTAGGTCCGAGACAGAACCAAGGCCTTGCATGGTCCTCGGACTCAAGCCTATGGGGAAACTAGGTACTTCAAGAAAATCTAAGTGTTAGACAGAAGCAAGGTTTTGCATGGCCCTCGAACTCAAGCCAGTAGGGAAAGTAACTACTTCAAGAAAATACTAGGTCCTAGACAGAACCAAGGTATTGCATGCTCCTTGGACTAAAAACTTGTGGGCAAACAAGGTACTTCAGAAAAAACTAGGTCCTAGATAAAACCATGGTATTGCATGGTCCTCAGACTCCAGCCTGTGGGGAAACTAACTACTTCAATAAAAAACTAGGTCCTAGACAGAACCAAGTTGTTGCTTGGTCCTCAGACTCACACCTTTGGGGAAACTAGGTACTTCAGAAAAAACTAGGTCCTAGACAGAACCAATGCCTTACATGGTTCTCAGACTCAAGCCTTTGGTGAGACTAGGTACTTCAGAAAAAGTTAAGTGTTAGACAGAACCAAGGTCTTGCATGGTCCTCGGACTCAAGCCTGTGGGGAAACTAACAACTTCAAGAAGAAACTAAGCCCTAGATAGGCCCAAAGTATTGCGTAGTCCTCGGACTCAAACCTGTGGAGAAACTAGGTACTTCAAAAAAAGTTAGGTCCATGACAGAACCAAGGTATTGCATGGTTCTCGGACTCAAGCCTATGGGGAAGCTAGTTACTTCAAGGAAAATCTAAGTGTTAGACAGAACCAAGATCTTGTATAGTCCTCAGACTCAAGTCTGTGGCGAAACTAACTACTTCAAGAAAAAACTAGGTCCTAGAGAGAACCAAGGTATTGCATGGTCCTCGGACTCAAACCTGTGAGGAAATGAGGTACTTCAGAAAAAACTAGGTCCTAGACAGAACCAAGGCCTTGCATGGTTCTCGGACTCAAGCCTATGGGGAAACTAGGTACTTCAAAAAAAGATAAGTGTTAGACAGAACTGAGGTTTTGCATGGTCCTCGGACTCAAGCCTATGGGGAAACTAACAACTTCAAGAAAAAACTAGGCCCTGGACAGAACCACGGTATTGGATAGTCCTCGGACTCAAACCTATTGGGAAACAAGGTTCTTAGAAAAAATTAGGTCCAAGACAGAATCAAGGCCTCGCATGGTCCTCGGACTCAAGCCTATGGGGAAACTAGGTACTTCAGAAAAATCTAAATGTTAGACAGAACCAAGATTTTACGTGGTCCAAGAACTCAAGCCTGTGGGGAAAGTATCTACTTCGAGAAAAAACTAGGTCCTAGACAGAACCAAGGTATTGCATGCTCCTTGAACTAAAAACTTTTGGGAAAACTAGGTACTTCAGAAAAAACTGGGTCCTAGACAGAACCATGGTCTTGCATGGTCCTCGGACTCAAGCCTGTGGGGAAACTAACTACTTCAAGAAAAAACTAGGTCCTAGACAGAAACAAGATATTGCATGGTTCTCGGACTCACACCTATGGGGAAACTAGGTACTTCAGAAAAAATTAGGTCCTAAACAGAACCAATGCCTTGCATGGTTCTCAGACTCAAGCCTTTGGTGAGATTAGGTACTTCAGAAAAAGCTAAGTGTTAGACAGAACCAAGGTCTTGCATGGTCCTCGGACTCAAGCCTATGCGGAAACTAACTACTACAAGAAAAAACTAGGTCCTATACAGAACCGAGGCCTTGCTTGGTCCTCGGACTTAAGCCTTTGGGGAAACTAGGTACTTCAGAAAAAGCTAAGTGTTAGACAGAACCAAGGTTTTGCATGGTCCTCGGACACAGGCCTGTGAGGAAACTAACTACTTCAAGAAAAAACTAGCTCCCAGACAGAACCAAGTTGTTGCATGGTCCTTGGACTCAAACCTGGGGGGAAACTAGGGACTTTAGAAAAAACTTGGTCCTAGACAAAACTAAGGTTTTGCATGGTCCTTGGACTCAAACCTGTAGGGAAACTATGTACTTCAGAAAATCTAAGTGTTAGACAGAACCAAGATCTTGCATGGTACTCGAACTCAAGCCTATAGGGAAACTAGTTAATTCAAGAAAACTCTAAGTGTTAGAATGAACCAAGGTCCTGCATGGTCATCGGACTTAAACCTATAGAGAAACTAACTACTTCAAGAAAACTCTAAGTGCTAAACAGAACCAAGGCCTTGCACGGTCCTCAGACTCAAGCCTATGGGGAAACTAGTTACTTCAAGGAAAATCTAAGCGTTAGACTGAACCAAGATCTTGCATGGTCCTCAAACTCAAGCCTGCGGGGAAACTAACTACGTCAAGAACAAACTAGGTCCTAGACAAAACCAAGGTGCATGGTCGTCTGAGTCAAACTTGTGGAAAAACTAGGTACTTAAGAAAAAACTAGGTCCTAGACAGAACCAAGGTATTGCATGGTCCCCGGACTTAAACCTGTAGGGAAACTAGGTACTCCAGAAAAAGCTAAGTGTTAGACAGAACCAAGGTCATGCATGGTCCTCCGACTCAAGCCTATGGGGAAACTAGTAACTTTAAGAAAAATCTAAGTGTTAGACAGAACCAAGATCTTGCACGGTCCTCGGACTCAAGACTATGGGGAAACTAGTTACTTCAAGAAAACTCTAAGTGTTAGACAGAACCAAGGTCCTGCATGGTCCCCGGACTTAAACCTGTAGGGAAACTAACTACTTCAAGAAAACTCTATGTGCTAAACAGAACCAAGGCCTAGTTGGGTCCTCGGACTCAAGCCAATGGGAAACTAGTTACTTCAAGGAAAATGTAAGTGTTAGACACAACCAAGATCTTGCATGGTCCTCAGACTCAAGCATGTGGGGAAATCTCTACTTCAAGAACAAACTAGGTACTAGACTGAACCAAGGTATTACATGGTCCTCAGACTCAAACTTGTGGGAAAACTAGGTACCTAAGAAAAAACTAGGTCCAAAACAGAACCAAGGTATTGCACGGTCCTCGGACTCACACCTTTGGGGAAACTAGGTTCTTCAGAAAAAACTAGTTCCCAGACAAAACCAATGCCTTACATGGTTCTTAGACTCAAGCCTTTGGAGAGACTAGGTACTTCAGATGAAGTGAAGTGTTAGACAGAACCAAGGTCTTGCATGGTCCTCGGACTCAAACCTGTGGGGAAACTAACTACTTCAAGAAAAAACTAGGTCCTAGAAAGACCCAAAGTATTGCATGGTCCTCGGACTCAAACCTGTGGGGAAACTCTAAGTGCTAAACAGAACCAAGGCCTTGCATGGTCCTCGGACTCAAGCCTATGGGGAAACTAGTTACTTCAAGGAAAATCTAAGTGTTAGACTGAACCAAGGTTTTGCATGGTCTTTGGACTCAAACCTGTGGGGAAACAAACTACTTCAAGAAAAAACTAGGCCCTAGACAGAACCGCGGTTTTGCATGGTCCTCGGACACAAACATATTGGGAAACTAGGTTCTTAGAAAAAACTAGGTCCGAGACAGAACCAAGGCCTTGCATGGTCCTCAGACTCAAGCCTATGGGGAAACTAGATACTTCAGAAAAATCTAAGTGTTAGACAGAACCAAGGTTTTGCATGGTCCTCGAACTCAAGCCTGTGGGGAAAGTAACTACTTCAAGAAAAAACTAGGTCCTAGACAGAACCAAGGTATTGCATGCTCCTTGGGCTAAAAACTTGTGGGGATACTAAGGACTTCAGAAAAAACTTGGTCCCAGACAGAACCATGGTCTTGCATGGTCCTCGGACTCAAGCCTGTGTGGAAACTAACTACTTCAAGAAAAAACTAGGTCCCAGACAGAACCAAGGTATTGCATGGTCCTCGGACTCAAACCTGTGGGGAAACTAGGGACTTCAGAAAAAACTTTGTCCTAGACGAAGCCAAGGTTTTGCATCGTCCTCGAACTCAAGCCTGTAGGGAAACTTGGTACTTCAGAAAATCTAAGGGTTAAATAGAACCAAAATCTTGCATGGTCTTCGAACTCAAGCCGATGGGGAAATTAGTTACTTCAAGAAAACTCTAAGTGTTAGACAGAACCAAGGTCCGGCATGGTCCTCGGACTTAAACCCTTAGGGAAACTAACTACTTCAAGAAAACTCTAAGTGCTAAACAGAACCAAGGCCTTGCAAGGTCCTCAGACTCAAGCCTATGGGGAAACTAGTTACTTCAAGGAAAATCTAAGTGTTAGACTGAACCAAGATCATGCATGGTCCTCAGACTCAAGCCTGTGGGGAAACTAACTACTTCAAGAACAAACTAGGTCCTAGAGAAAACCAAGGTATTGCATGGTCGTCGGACTCAAACTTATGGGAAAACTAGGTACTTAAGAAAAAACTAGGTCCTAGACAGAACCAAGATATTGCATGGTCCTCGGACTCAAACCTGTAAGGAAACTAGGTACTCCAGAAAAAGCTAAGTGTTAGACAAAACCAAGGTCATGCATGGTCCTCCGACTCAAGCTTATGGGGAAACTAGTTACTTCAAGAAAACCCTAAGTGTTAGACAGAACCAAGGTCCTGCATGGTCCTCGGACTTAAACCTGTAGGGAAATTAACTACTTCAAGAAAACTCTAAGTGCTAAACAGAACCAAGGCCTTGCAGGGTCCTCGGACTCAAGCCTGTGGGAAACTAGTTACTTCAAGGAAAATGTAAGTGTTAGACACAACCAAGATCTTGCATGGTCCTCAGACTCACGCATATGGGGAAACTAACTACTTCAAGAACAAACTAGGCCCGAGACAGAACCAAGGTATTGCATGGTCCTCAAACTCAAACTTGCGGGAAAACTAAGTACTTAAGAAAAAACTAGGTCCCAGACAGAACCAAGGTATTGCATGGTCCTCAGACTCACACCTATGGGGAAACTAGGTTCTTCATAAAGAACTAGGTCCTAGATAGAACCAATGCCTTACATGGTTCTCAGACTCAAGCCATTGGAGAGACTAGGTACTTCAGAAAAAGCTAAGTGTTAGACATAACCAAGGTCTTGCAAGGTCCTTGGACTCAAACCTGTGGGGAAACTAACTACTTCAAGAAAAAACTAGGTCCTTGAAAGACCAAAAGTATTGCATGGTCCTCGGACTCAAACCTGTGGGGAAACTCTAAGTGCTAGACAGAACCAAGGCCTTGCATGGTCCTCGGACTCAAACCTATGGGTAAACTAGGTACTTCAAAAAAAGCTAAGTGTTATACAGAACAAAGGTTTTGCATGGTCCTCGGACTCAAGCCTGCGGGGAAACTAACTACTTCAAGAAAAAACTAGACCCTAGACAGAACCACGGTATAGCATGGTCCTCGGACTCAAACCTATTGGGAAACTAGGTTCTTAGAAAAAACTAGTTCCGAGACAGAACCAAGGCCTTGCATGGTCCTCGGACTTAAGCCTATGGGAAAACTAGGTACTTCAGAAAAATCTAAGTGTAAGACAGAACCAAGGTTTTGCATGGTCCTCGAACTCAAGCCTGTGGGGAAAGTAACTACTTCAAGAAAAAACTAGGTCCTAGACAGAACCAAGGTATTGCATGCTCCTTGGGCTAAAAACTTGTGGGGAAACTAGGGACTTCAGAAAAAACTTGGTGCTAGACAGAACCATGGTCTTGCATGGTCCTCGGACTCAGGCCTGTGCGAAAACTAACTACTTCAAGAAAAAACTAGGTCCCAGACAAAACCAAGGTATTGCATGGTCCTCGGACGCAAACTTGGGGGGAAACTAGGGACATTAGAAAAAACTTGGTCCTAGACAAAGCCAACGTTTTGCATGGTCCTCGGACTCAAACCTGTAAGGAAACTAGGTACTTCACCAAATCTAAGTGCTAGATAGAACCATGATCTTGCATGGTCCTCGAACTCAAGCCTCTGGGGAAACTAGTTACTTCAAGAAAACTCTAAGTGTTAGACAGAACCAGGGTCCTGCATGGTCCTCGGACTTAAACCCTTAAGGAAACTAACTACTTCAAGAAAACTCTAAGTGCTAAACAAAACCAAGGCCTTGCAAGGTCCTCAAACTCAAGCCTATGGGGAAACTAGTTACTTCAAGGAAAATCTAAGTGTTAGACTGAACCAAGATCTTGCATGGTCCTCAGACTCAGGCCTGTGGGGAAACTAACTACTTCAAGAACAAACTAGGTCCTAGACAAAACCAAGGTATTGCATGGTCGTCGGACTCAAACTTGTGGGAAAACTAGGTACTTAAGAAAAAACTAGGTCCTAGACAGAACCAAGGTATTGTATGGTCCTCGGACTCAAACCTGTAGGGAAACTAGGTACTCCAGAAAAAGCTATGTGTTAGACAGAACCAAGGTCATGCATGGTCCTCCGACTCAAGCCTATGGGGAAACTAGTTACTTCAGGAAAACCGTAAGTGTTAGACAGAACCAAGGTCCTGCATGGTCCTCGGACTTAAACCTGTAGGGAAACTAACTACTTCAAGAAACCTCTAAGTGCTAAATAGAACTAAAGCCCTGCAGGGTCCTCGGACTCAAGCCTGTGGGAAACTAGTTACTTCAAGGAAAATGTATGTGTTAGACACAACCAAGATCTTGCATGGTCCACAGACTCAAGCATGTGGGGAAAATAACTACTTCAAGAACAAACTAGGCCCTAGACTAAACCAAGGTATTGCGTGGTCCTCAGACTCAAACTTGTGGGAAAACTAGGTACTTAAGAAAAAACTAGGTCCTAGACAGAACCAAGGTATTGCACGGTCCTCGGACTCACACCTATGGGGAAACTAGGTTCTTCATAAAGAACTAGGTCCTAGACAGAACCAATGCCTTACATGGTTCTCAGACTCAAGCCTTTGGAGAGACTAGGTACTTCAGAAAAAGCTAAGTGTTAAACAGAACCAAGGTCTTGCATGGTCCTCGGACTCAAACCTGTGGGGAAACTAACTACTTCAAGAAAAAACTAGGTCCTAGAAAGACCAAAAGTATTGCATGGTCCTCGGACTCAAACCTATGGGGAAACTCTAAGTGCTAGACAGAGCCAAGGCCTTGCATGGTCCTCGAACTTAAGCCTATAGGGAAACTAGGTACTTCAGAAAAAGCTAAGTGTTAGACAGAACCAAGGTTTTGCATGGTCTTCGGACTCAAGCCTGTGGAAAACTAACTACTTCAAGAAAAAACTAGACCCTAGACAGAACCACGGTATAGCATGCTCCTCGGACTCAAACCTATTGGGAAACTAGGTTCTTCGAAAAAACTAGGTCCGAGACAGAACCAAGGCCTTGCATGGTCCTCGGACTCAAGCCTATGGGGAAACTAGGTACTTCAGTAAAATCTAAGTGTTAGACAGAACCAAGGTTTTGCATGGTCCTCGAACTCAAGCCTGTGGGGTAAGTAACTACTTCAAGAAAAGACTAAGTCCTAGACATAACCAAGGTACTGCATGCTCCTTGGACTAAAAACTTGTGGGGAAACTAGGTACTTCAGATAAAACTTGGTGCTAGACAGAACCATGGTCTTGCATGGTCCTCGGACTTAAGCCTGTGGGGAAACTAACTACTTCAAGAAAAAACTAGGTCCTAGACAGAACCAAGATATTGCTTGGTCCTCTGACTCACACCTAGGGGGAAACTAGGTACTTCTGAAAAAACTAGGTCCTAGACAAAACCAATGCCTTACATGGTTCTCAGACTCAAGCCTTTGGTGAGATTAGGTACTTCAGAAAAATCTAAGTGTTAGACAGAACCAACGTCTTGCATGGTCCTCGGACTCAAGCCTGTGCGGAAACTAACTACTTCAAGAAAAAACTAGGTCTTAGACAGACCCAAAGTATTGCATGGTCCTCGGACTCAAACCTGTGGGGAAACTAGGTACTTTGGAAAAAACTAGGTCCTATACAGAACCAAGGCCTTGCATGGTCCTCGGACATAAGCCATTGAGGAATCTAGGTACTTCAGAAAAAATTAGGTCCTAGAGAGAACCAAGGTATTGCATGGTCCTCGGACTCAAACCTGTAGGGAAACTAGGAACTTCAGAAAATCTAAGTGTTAGACAGAACCAAGATCTTGCTTGGTCCTCGGACTCAAGCCTATGGGGAAACTAGTTACCTCAAGAAAACTCTAAGTGTTAGACAAAACCAAGGTCCTGCATGGTCCTCGGACTTAAACCTGTAGGGAAACTAACTACTTCAAGAAAACACTAAGTGCTAAACAGAACCAAGGCCTTGCATGGTCCGCAGACTCAAGCCTATGGGGAAACTAGTTACTTCAAGAAAAATTTAAGTGTTAGACAGAACCAAGATCTTGCATGATCCTCAAACTCAAGCCTGTTGGGAAACTAACCACTTCAAGAACAAATTAGGTCCTAGACAGAACAAATGTATTGCATGGTCCTCGGACTCAAACTTGTGGGAAAACTAGGTACTTAAGAAAAAACTAGGTCCTAAACAAAACCAAGGTATTGCAGGGTCCTCGAACTCAAACCTGTAGGGAAACTAGGTACTTCAGAAAAAGCTAAGTGTTAGACAGAACCATGGTCATGCATTGTCCTCAGACTCAAGCCTATGGGGAAACTAGTAACTTTAAGGAAAATCTAAGTGTTAGACAGAACCAAGATCTTGCGTGGTCCTCGGACTCAAGCCTATGGAAAAACTAGTTACTTCAAGAAAACACTAAGTGTTAGACAGAACTAAGGTCCTGCTTGGTCCTCGGACTTAGACCTGTAGGGAAACTAACTACTACAAGAAAACTCTAAGTGCCAAACAGAACCAAGGCCTTGCGTGTTCCTCAGACTCAAGCCAACGGGGAAACTAGTTACTTCAAGGAAAATCTAAGTGTTAGACAGAACCAAGATCTTGCATGGTCCCCAGACCCAAGCCTGTAGGGAAACTAACTACTTCAAGAACAAACTAGGTCCTGGACTGAACCAAGGTATTGCATGGTTCTCGGACTCAAACCTGTGGGAAAAGTAGGTACTGAAGAAAAAACTAGATCCTAGACAGAACCAAGGTGTTGCATGGTCCTCGGACTCAAACCTGTAGAGAAACTAGGTACTTCAGAAAAAGCTAACTGTTAGACAGAACCAAGGTTTTGCGTGGTCCTCGGACTCAAGCCTGTGAGGAAACTAACTTCTTCAAGAAAAGACTAGGTCCTAGACAGAACCAAGTTATTGCATAGTCATCGGACTCAAGCCTATGGGGAAACTAGTTACTTCGAGGAAAATCTAAGTGTTAGACAGAACCAAGATCGTGCATGGTCCTTGGACTCAAGCCTGTGGGGAAACTAACTACTTCAAGAAAAAACTAGGTCCTAGACAGAACCATGGTTTTGCATGGTCCTCGGACTCAAACTTGTGGGGAAACCAGGTACTTCAGAAAAAACTAGGTCCTAAGTAGAACCAAGGTATTGCATGGTCCTCGGACTCAAGCCTATGGGGAAACTAGTTACTTTATGGAAAATCTAAGTGTTAGACAGAACCAAGATCTTGTATGGTCCTCGGACTCAAGTCTGTGGGGAAACTAACTACTTCAAGAAAAACCTAGGTCCTAGACAGAACCAAGGTATTGCGTGGTCCTCGGACTTAAACCTGTGGGGAAACTAGGTACTTCAGAAAAAACTAGGTCCTAGACAGAACCAAGGGCTTGCACGGTCCTTGAACTCAAGCCTATGGGGAAACTAGGTACTTCAAAAAAAGCTAAGTGTTAGACAGAACCAGGATTTTGCATGGTCCTCGGACTCAAGCCTGTGGGGAAACTAACTACTTCAAGAAAAAACTTGGTCCTAGATAGAACCAAGGTATTGCATGGTCCTCGGACTCAAACCTATGGGGAGACTAGGTACTTAAAAAAAAACTAGGTCCTAGACAGAACCAAGGCCTTGCATGGTTCTCGGACTCAAGCCTATGGGGAAACTAGGTACTTCAGAAAAACCTAAGTGTTAGACAGAACCAAGGCCTTGCATGGTCCTCGGACTCAAGCCTATGGGGAAACTAGGTACTTTAGAAAAAGCTAAGTGTTAGACAGAACCAAGGTTTTGCACGGTCCTCGGACTCAAGCTTGTGGGGAAACTGACTACTTCAAGAAAAAACTATGTCCTAGGCAGAACCAAGGTGTTGCGTGGTCCTCGGACTCAATCCTGTGGGGAAACTAGGTAGTTCAAAAAAAACTAGGTCCTAAACAGAACTAAGGCCTTGCATGGTCCTCGCACTCAAGCCTATGGGGAAACTAAGTACTTCAGAAAAATCTAAGTTTTAGACAGAACCAAGGTTTTGCTTGGTCCTCGGACTCAAGCTTGTGGGGAAACTAACTACTTCAAGGAAAAACTAGGTCTTAGACAGAACCATGGTTTTGCATGGTCCTCGGACTCAAACTTGTGGGGAAACTAGGTACTTCAAAAAAAACTAGGTCCTAAATAGAACTAAGGTATTGCATGGTCCTCGGACTCAAGCCTATAGGGAAACTAATTACTTCAAGGTAAATCTAAGTGTTAGACAGAACCAAGATCTTGTATGGTCCTCGGACTCAAGTCTGTGGGGAAACTAACTACTTCAAGAAAAAACTAGGTCCTAGACAGAACCAAGGTATTACATGGTCCTCGGACTTAAACCTGTGGGGAAACTAGGTACTTCAGAAAAAACTAGGTCTTAGACAGAACCAAGGCCTTGCATGGTCCTCGGACTCAAGCCTATGGGGAAACTAGGTACTTCAGAAAAAGCTAAGTGTTAGACAGAACTAAGGTTTTGCATGGTCCTCGAACTCAAGCCTGTGGGGAAACTAACTACTTCAAGAAAAATCTAGGTCTTAGACAGAACCAAGATATTGCATGGTCCTCGGATTCAAACCTATGGGAAAACTAGGTACTTCAGAAAAAATTAGGTCCTAGACAGAACCAAGGCCTTGCATGGTCCTCGGACTCAAGCCTATGGGGAAACTAGGTACTTCAGAAAAAGCTAAGTTTTAGATAGAACCATGGCCTTGCATGGTCCTCGGACTCATGCCTATGGAGAAACTAGGTACTTCAGAAAAAGCTAAGTTTTAGATAGAACCATGGCCTTGCATGGTCCTCGGACTCATGCCTATGGGGAAACTAGGTACTTCAGAAAAAGCTAAGTGTTAGATAGAACCAAGGTTTTGCGTGGTCCTCGGACTCAAGCCTGTGGGGAAACTAACTACTTTAAGAAAAAACTAGGTCCTAGACAGAACCAAGGTTTTGCGTGGTCCTCGGACTTAATCCTGTGGGGAAAATAGGTACTTCAGAAAAAACTAGGTCCTAAACAGAACCAAGGCCTTGCTTGGTCCTCGGACTCAAGCCTATGGGGAAACTAGGTACTTTAGAAAAAGTTAAGTGTTAGACAGAACCAAGGTTTTGCTTGGTCCTCGGACTCAAGCTTGTGGGGAAACTAACTACTTCATGAAAAAACTAGGTCCTAGACAGAACCAAGGTATTGCATGGTCCTCCGACTCAAACCTGTGGGGAAACTATGTACTTCAAGAAAAAACTAAGTCCTAGACAGGACCAAGGTATTGCATGGTCCTCGGAGTCAAACCTGTGGGGAAACTAGGTACTTCAGAAAAAGCTAAGTGTTAGACAGAACCAAGATCTTGCTTGGTCCTCGGACTCAAGCCTGTGGGGAAACTAACTACTTCAAGAAAAATCTAAGTGTTTGGCAAAACCAAGGTCTTGCATGGTTCTCGGACTCAAGCCTGTGGGGAAACTAACTACTTCAAGAAAAATCTAAGTGTTAGAGAGAACCAAGGTCTTGCATGGTCCTCGGACTCAAGCCTATGGGGAAACTAACTACTTCAAGAAAAAGTTAAGTCCTAGACAGAACCAAGGTATTGCATGGTCCGCGGACCTAAACCTGTGGGGAAACTAGGTGCTTCAAGAAAAAACTAGGTCCTAGACAGAACCAAGGTATTGCATGGTTCTCGGACTCAAACCTATGGGGAAACTATGTAATTCAGAAAAAGCTAAGTGTTAGACAGAACCAAGGTCTTGCTTGGTCCTCAGACTCAAGCCTGTGGGGAAACTAACTACTTCAAGAAAAGGCTAATTCCTAGATAGAACCAGGGTATTGCATAATTCTCGGACTCAAACATGTGGGAAACTAGGTATTTTAGAAGAAGACGCTAAGTCCTAGACAGAACCAAGGTCTTGCATGGTCCTCGGACTCAAGCCTATGGGAAAACGATCCTCAGCTAGCTGCACAGTCCACGGGGCAGAGCACCTGATTATTTTCCTTGTCATTCCTTTGTTGTTAACTTAGTTAAAGATAACTACCAAGGGCTATCGTCGGCTTTGTCGAAATTAGGGTGACAATTCTTCGATTACTACTAACGGCATCAATTCTAAGTCCCATTGATATATATATATATATATATACATATATCACACACATTCAATAATTATTGCAGAGAAAACAAAAGATTTGTAAAGTAAGAAGAACAGCACTATTTTATTAAATAAAAGAAAGATACATCGTACATCAAATGGCTTGTTTTAAAGCTAACTACAATAGAAAAGGCTATAGCAGACCTGTTTTAAAGCTAACTACAATGGGAGAGGCTGAGATAGGCTTGTTCTAAGGCTGACTCTAAAAGAGAAAGCCCATGGGAACAGTAGATTCACAGCCTCATCCCAGCAGCAATCAAGCCCATAGGGATGGCACCGACGATGAGACAGAAGAAAAGGCAGAGGTGCCTGACAGCCCCATCCTATGATGTTCCCTTAATTCTCTCCCAGTTTCATGATAACTAGGCATTAGGAGAAGGCAACACACGAGCGTCAATCGTTCAGCAATCTCGCAAACCTCCATCAGGGTCCCACCATTAGTGCGTGACCCAAACTTTGGCACGCTGGAAATCTGAGGCGACCTACACTTGCCTCGATTCTTGGCTAAAGGAGGAAGGACTTCTTTCTTGCTCGATTGAAGGGAAGGAACATCTTTGTCCTTTGCTTCCTTGCCCTTGCCCTTGCCCTTATCCAGGGCCATCACACTCCCTAAGCCTTGATCATGACCTTGGCAAAGCCCCTGGAAATACTTGAAATGTGGAGAGTGTGAAGTTTGTGCTGAATGTGGGGATTTGTAAATGAGAAAAAGCAAATTCCCCAGAGGGCCTCATATAGAAGGCAAAAATCTAGTAAGAATTAATCCGCACGAAACTCAAGGAGAGAGATACGGCGAAGCAAATCTCGCCCAATTTCCAAAGAAATTCCCAACCGTTGGATCTGCGCCACTTCACAAGGACATTAATGAGAGCGCGCCTCGTACACCACAACGTCAGGAACGTGCCTTGGACAGGTGAAAAGACTTTGGCGCTAATGGAGGACAAACAAGACTTAATAAGCCATGGCAAACGCCCGAGGACATCAAAATCCTCCTCTCCGCCCGAGGAGTCTGACAGCAGGATTTTGAGGGGCTATTGTGGGGCCAAGGAATTAGGCAACCCCGGCTCATTTCATACCAAGCCCAAGGCCCATGCCGAGGGGGAGGAAACTTCCGAGGACAACGTGAAAAAGTCCGAATCACCTAGGAGGACCGCTGAGGACAACTATGTCCTCGGCAGACCCCGACTAAAGGAGGGAGAGTCTACACCCCATCAAAGGCAGACCCCGACTGAAGGAGGGAGAGTCTACACCCCATCAAAGGCAGCCTCCCAGAGCATTCCAGAGGAAAGAACAAGTATAATGTGCCGATCACGGGAGGACAGTGAATGATAGAATCCAAGACAAACTGTCACTTCCACATTAAATGCCCACCGCTGGTGTTCTGGCTGAATTAATGGGGAAATGACCCCTGAACGCTGCAACCTTGGTAGCTACAACTCACAAAAGGATGGAAAAATGGTTGATGGGACAAGCACTAGAATAGTGACCTGCCTAGTCGACAAATGTAGGGTTAGGATCAACTGAAAAGAGATATAATGTAAGAAACCCTTCTAAAGAGGGGGCCCCCCCTTTCTGGAAAGGGGGGGGGGGGGGAGGAAGGAAGGCTAACTGGTCCTCCCTGGAAAAGAGCTCACAAAATGGAGCCAAGAATAAACCTTCTTCATCAAACTCAATTCATCTTAGTTTGGTCATCATGAACGTCACGCTAACCGATGTCCATTCACTAAAACCCGGCCCTTTAACCCGCTCTCTACAAATTCATTGTATCAGGCTAGCTGGGCTTGAGTCCACTCATCTCATAGCGAAAGTGCTCAAACCCAGTCCCTACAATATATATAAAAGAAAATTCAAATTGCATACTTGTTTTTCCCATTCTTCTGCCTTGATCTTATTGTTATCGACTTCGATTAGGGGTGTATAGTACATCAACTAGTATGGTTAGTTTTAGGAGAAATTTATACCGTCTTCATGGTAAACAAGTGATGTGATCCACTATTCCAGTAAAATATTTTCACCTATTTAAAATTGCTGAGTCAGTATTCAATTTTTATTTAAAATTCCACAATTTTAAACAAGTGGGAGTCTTTTATTGGAATGGTGGACCACATCACTTGTCCACCATGAGGATCTTATAATTTCTCCAGATTTGGGAGGAGTATAAGATGTGGCTGCCAAGGTCACTTTATTAAAGTCAAATTTTCATCATACTGCTCGCAATGAATTGCAACTTTATCAGTGTCGATTACGTTTGCTTCGATAGTCGGTTGCCACCACAACATCTCCCAAGCATGAAACCACAGACTATGATCGGAGGATTTAAACACCAACTCCCACAACATGTCAAACTCACATCAGCTCTTAGTTTGTTAATGGAGTTGGCATTAATATGGGTTGAAAAGAAGTAGATCTGCTTTGATCTATATGTCCACCACATGTGGTGGTCCACAACAACTTAGCGCGAGAGAAATGGAATAGAACAAATTTTCTTCGATATATGGGGTGGAACGATTTTACACCCCTAGATTGGATCGTTTCTTTATTGATTTTGTGATATCACGCTTATTTTAAATCTAATATCAGCCCATGACCATGAGTAAACGATTTCAAAATATTGAAGACAGTGAAGAATTTGCTTTAAACAAACAATCAATTTTTTTGTTAAAGCTTAGTCAAACATGGTCAATGCTAGGGCTTGGCAAAAAGTTGATAAAATTTTCCATTTTGATGTATTTTTTGTGCTTGGACACTGATCAAACCCTTTGAAAATTAGTCAAAGAATTTTATTTTTAGGGTTTGGCTTTAAATTTATGATAAGGTTTATTCCGTTCAGCTATCACAAAGAAGGAAATTTTGATTCAATATACCTGGAAACACAATCTTGGTGAGAGCTTTTAATCATACTCTGTGAGGTTGAAGTCCTATACTTCAACAAGCCACGTCAAGATTTAGACAACTTTGCCTTTGACATTTTTTTGGACAACATTTCTGAATATTTAGACAACTAATTGCACGTGTAGCAAATGTTTTGGACAATTTTGTAACTAAAGATGCTACTCAGACATGTTAAATTGTATATGGGCATGTTTGAGTAACTTCTAGTTAAACACTAATTGCATATGCAAATGATGAAAATATCTTTAAATGCAATGTTATGTATCAAATCTTGTTCATTTGTACTCAAAAAATTTATATCAAAAGGATAAATCATTAACAACCTTTGGTGGGCATATTTGACTAAGGATTTTCTTTCCAATACACATGCCTGCTATTATCATCCAAAATGGACAAAGAAAAAAAATATAAAAACCCAAGTTAAACATAAGTGCATAACTACAACTTCACCAATAAATTAAAATAATTTTTTCTTAATAGCAAGCTCAACAACATCAATTGTCACCATTGAACCCAAAATATAATTGCAATGTGTCAAGAAATATCAAGAAATGAATAGTTATTATTACAGTTGGTTTGTATTGTACATCCTTGTAATGGTTTTTGTATAATACACACTTTAAGTAATTTTGAAATGAGATGTCAAAGTGGGAAAAAATTTTCAACATTTTTTCTCATATGCTACCTACATTTGGTCCAATAATTGAACCACCACAATATATAGACAAACACATGTTTCACAACCATAGACCATAAATTATAAATCATTTTTTTTGTTTCTTGGAATTTAAATTATAAACCATAAATTAGGGATCTTAATCAACAAAGGAAAACGAAAAAAAAAAAAAAAAATTGAAAATAAGTCATTGTGGCCATGCTGAATTTTTTAGCTATATTAAGTCCGAAAGTTCTAAGTATAAATTGAATAGCAAGACACTCAAACAAATTTCTTATTCATGTTCTCAATTATCTCAGTAAACAAACAAAGCCTAACGCAAGTAAATAAAACCAATTTACTAGATGGTAATGCCACTAAGCTGTTTAGTGATTTTGGCTTGATGAACTTACAAGAGTAAGTTAATATGCAATGAGAACAAAAAATTCTCACGAGAAAAAGTACAAATTCTAATGCCATTGTGCATGAAATACAATTTAGCATGAATATGATATTTCCCCATGCAGTGTCAAGAGATTGATATGCAAGATGAAAGTATCATTCTAACTTATTATGTACACAAGAAAGACCAAAACTCATATAGAGGTGATCTCCATAAATATAATAATCACAACCTCTTTCCCTATTTGACAATGGCCGTTTGGCCTAGTTGTATCCGCATGCTTTCATGAGCGTAAATCTAAATTTAAATTTGTAGTGTTATTATCATTAACAAAAAGGAATAAAATTGATGATGCCGTGAAATCACCAGTAAGCCACACGGCCCTTGCACGCTTGAAACAACTCCTACATAACAAAAAGAGAAAAACCCTAGGAGAGTACCGGTGTGATACCAGCCGAAAACCCTCTGAAGGTTAAATCAGAAAGCTTTTCTACAACTCTAGAGTGCCAGAACTACGGTAAACTATGCATACCTTTTTTTTTAGGGTCTTTGAGTTTTTATAGTAGTGTAAAATCAACCTTCTTTGCATGCGTTACAAGTCTTTTCCTTTTGGAGAAGATCTCCATTAATGCGCGTATCTTCTAGAATCCTCTTCATGCTAGAATTCTATTCATATTGGGAACTTATGGATTAGGGCTAATTCTTAAGACGCAAGTCTTTTCTATTTAGGGTTTCTCGAAGACCACATAATAACCAGCTGAGTGCCACGTGGCCCTTTGATCCATCCACACTATGTCCGTTCACATAAGATTCGTTCACTATTAGAACATTTGTCTCGCATCGTCCAGTCCATCAAAGTGGATCCGTCACCTCAAATTTTCTCCCTCTTCAAAAATAAATAAAATAAAACTCTTTCCCTCATTCTTAAATAGATAAATTATTAGTTTGTCTTTGAGACTCAAGTCATGTGTTGAAAGAATAATAAAGTGATTGATGCAGATAAAAATATCATAAGGAAATATCCTGACAAAATCATTACAATGAGCATTTTTTTTAAAGCAAATTCAACATGGTAGAACCAGCTTTTGTAATACCAACATTGCACAAATATACCTATAATTACATAGTAGCCTAACAAAAGTTCAATAAAATTATATAACGAACATAAGGACCACAATTAACCAAAAAAAAAAAAGGTGAATATAAAGAATAATAAATTAGATACACATCCATAGCATTTTTTTTAAGGGAAAAGACTATGCAATATTATTAAGAAGCTGAAAAATCAAAAACAACAAACTGAGAAATGTCAGATGGAATATGCTCCATTCACATTGCATCTGGAGGCCCGGCTACCTTAAATTAGCCAGAAAATTTGTGACTTTCTTCTTCTGATCTTTCTATTGTGGGTGGTTCTCGCAGTTTTTATATTGAATCCAAATTTTTTCAATTGGTGGTAGAGGAGAGGGGGGGGGGGGGGTGGTATTTTTCCTTAAGTATTTTTTAGCGGAGTAGATACTTCATGAAGTCAGTCTTCATGGGTAAGAATGTAGCACAATGGCTGATGAAGAGTATAGAACAGATTGTTGTGGGGTTTAGTCTGAAGTATTTTTATTTGTTTAGGGATGGTGATGTAGCATACACCCTCCAACAGAGCTCCAACTCTTTTGGGTGGTTCCTACTTTTGACTGAACTTAAAGTTGGAGGGTCTAGGAGATCCATTATCATTCCAGTAGGCAGAGAAAAGAATGGATAGAGGGTTTTTGGGTTAGAGCTAAGGAAGTTGTTGGAACCTGAGAACTATGTGAATGGTGGGTCTGGGCATTTGAAATTTGTGGCTCAGTTTCATAAGAATAACTCAGGGGTTCAACCTTTTCAATCTTATGCCGATACGGTGCGTGGGCATCAGGTGCAGGTCAGGGACAAAATTCAGCCATGTTTGTTAAGTGTCCATGGAAATAGGAACTTGCATTTAGGGGATAATAAGAGGAAGAAGCAAAACCCAGAACTTAAACAAAGTTTGCTATGCGAATCGCAGGTGAGCTTTCCGGTTCCGATGGGCTCTCGGTGCAGTCCAGAGGTATTTAATTTTGAAAAGACAATTCCGGTAGAAAATAAAAGGAGATCCCCGTTGATTTTCAAATCAAATCGATTTGAGCATGCTTCTGGTAATAAAGGAGAACTAAGGAATTCTGACTGGAAAGGAATAGGCTTGACTGCAGAAGTGAATGGAAAAGGAAAAAGGCGTGTGGCATGGAAGAAAGGAGGTATGAGGAATTATATATGGGTCTCTAAGGGTTAGAGGGAGCACGTGGTGGGTCCTAGTGGGTCACGGGTTCACTCACTTCCTATGGTGGGCTCAGACCAACAAATGGGCCTCCTAGTGATCCCCTTCCCTGAACCCACAGGCCCAAGTAGGTTAGTAGTGGATGTTAGCCCAAATGTGGGTGTCCAGAGACCTTTAATTCTAGAAGCCCACTCACCGGCAAGGTCCAAAGCATCTCATAAGGCTTTGGTCACTCAGGACGACACAGGTGTTATTGGAGAAGGCCAGTACGATGCTGATCTCAGTGGGTCAAACCGAGATGAACTGGTGTCATCGAAGAAGGCTGGGACGATGACCGAGATGAACTGGTGTCCCACAAAGGCACCGATGGAGCTCCGAGGTCCTATGTCTGATGGGTTTCATGGTGAGGACTCACCGGCGACACTAGCGACACTGGGCAGGGCCGATTTTGATCTTTTCTGCCCTGCAGAGACTTTGGTAGAGGCTGTTTCTGATGGGACTCGCACCGATGAGCCTCTAATAATAATGGGTAAGGCAGATACAGAGGGAGAAAGGGCCTTAAAAGGTCTCGTGCTATCCAATTATGTTTTGAGTTCACCAAGAGTTAAGTTTGAGGATTTGGGTGTGTTGGGTGGAGATGATGCTAGTGATTTTCAAGGGTTAGACACTTCCCAGCAGGCTAACTAGTTGGAGTTGGCACTGACTGAGGGCCTGGGTAATGTAGTTAGTTCTTCCCCCTTTGCTGTGTTTGATGAGTTTTATCAACATAGTAAGTTTGAAAAATCCCTCAATGCAACCTTCATAGCCTTAATCCCTAAGAAGAATGATGCCTCCAATATTCGAGATTTTAGACCTATTAGTCTGGTGGGAACTGTCTACAAGATTCTGGCTAAGGTGTTGGCTAACTGCCTGAAAGAGGTTTTGGATCAACTGATATCTAAGTCTCAAAACAGTTTTGTGGGTGGTAGACAGATACTTGACTCAGTTCTTATTGCTAATGAGTGTGTTGATAGTAGGTTGAAGAGTAAGATTTCGGGAGTTATTTGTAAATTAGATATTGAGAAATCCTACAATCATGTGAACTGGGAGGCTCTCCTTGATTTGTTGAAGATAATGGGCTTTGGGATGAGGTGGTGTAGGTGGATTTTAATGGGTCTCCTGCTAATTTTTCTGGGAGTTCGTGGGGTTTGAGACAAGGGGACCCGCTATCTCCCATGTTGTTTCTAATTATGATGGAGGTCTTCGGCAAGATGATGAAAAAAGCTGAAGGGGCTAGTTTGCTTCGAGGGTTTAGGGTTGCTGGTAGACAGGGTGGAGGGGTAGGGGTCTCGCATCTTTTGTTTGCAGATGATATGATTCTGTTCTGCGATGCATATGAGGAGCAAATTCTACATGTTCGGATGCTTCTTCTTTGTTTCCAGGCAGTGACAGGTTTAAAGGTTAATGTGTTGAAGAGTGAGATGGTTCCCATTGGTGAGGTCCCTAATGTCTTTGTCTTGGTAGAGATTTTGGGATGCCGGGTTGGGTCTTTGCCTATGACTTATCTTGGTATGCCATTAGGGGCGTCCCATAAGTCCCCCACTGTTTGGAATCCTATCTTGGAGAAATTTGAGCCTAAGTTAGCCGGTTGGAAGAAGATGTATTTGTCTAAAGGCGGAAGACTAACGTTGCTTAAAAGCACTTTATCTAGTCTTCCCACTTATTATTTATCCCTTTTTACCATCCCTACGCATGTGGCCAATAAAATTGAGAGGGTGCAAGGGGATTTCTTGTGGGGGGACTCCAAGACTCATTTGGTGGGTTGGGACAAGGTGTGTGCACCTTTGGAATATGGTGGGTTAGGAGTTAGGAAATTAACCACTTTTAATAAAACCTTATTAGGGAAATGGCTATGGCGGTTTAGGATTGAGGAGACAAGGCTTTGGAGAAAGGTTGTAGCTCTAAAGTTTGGGGAGGAATGGGGGGGATGGTCCTCCAAGCTAGGTAGAGGGGTTCATGGGTGTGGCTTGTGGAGAAGTATCCACATGGGTTGGGAGGACTTTAACAAAAATATTCGCTTTGAGGTGGGGGTGGATGATAGAGTTAAGCTTTGGATTGATCATTGGTGTGGGGATTGTCCACTTCGAGTGACTTTCTCGAGTGTGTATAGGATTGCTTCCAATAAAGAGGCATTGATGGCCTCTTCTCTTGAACGGTTGGGAATAGAGGACCGAAGAAGTTGGGATGTTCATTTTATTCGAAGACCTAATGATTAGGAAATGGGTAGGGTGGATGATTTTTTCCGTACTTTGGCCTCAAATCTTCCTCCCTCTGTGAATAGAGATCGTATGCGATGGAAGTTGACAAAGAATGGGGATTTTGGTATTCGATCTTTTTACAATAAGTTGAGAAGTCCATTGCCTATTATTTTTCCTTGGAAAGGCGTTTGGAAGGTTAAGGTTCCTCGGCATTTTTCTTTCTTTGAGTGGATGGCTGTATGGGATAGGATCCTTACAGGTGACAATTTGAGGGGGAGAAGGATGGATTTTGTTGACTAGTGTATCATGTGCCGGTGTAATGGGGAGACGGTGGATCATTTGTTACTTCACTGTAGTAAGGCTAATCGGTTGTGGAGTTTGGTGTTTAGATCCTTTGGGATCTCTTGGGTCTTGGGTCTTGTCAAGATTGGTTGCGGGTACTCTTTTTGGTTGGTGGAATTGGCTTGGAAAGCATTCGTCTAGCATTTGGAATTTAGCTCCTTTATGCTTAATGTGGTGTCTTTGGAGGGAGCGAAACAGGAGGACATTTGAGGACATGGATAGTTCGAATAACCAGCTGTTGGCTTCCTTTAGTGGCTCTCTGTTTGACTGGTCTAGGGCTTGGGGACTCACCTCTAGTGATTCTCTCCCTAGTTTTCTTAGCTCTCTCTTGTGTCATTAGTATTGTTTCTTTTCTTTCTTCTTTCTTCTCTTTCTTCTCCCTTTGTATTTTTCTCTCTACCTTTTGTATTTTTGCATAAGGTAGTGTTCTTGAATATATATCATTATTACTTATCAAAAAAAAAAAAATGCTCCATTCAGAATACTAAAGGAAAAGAAACTCTTGCTCTCTTGGCTAAAGGCATGGGCGATACAATTGCCCTGCTGCGTAGTATGAGAGAAAGAAAAAGTTCTACGAGAACTCATAATAGATAAAACATCTTTTACAAACTGACCAATTGAGGAATGATCAAAATCTGCGAACTTCAACGCATTACATACCACCTCAGAATCCCCTTCAAAAACAGAGTGATGAATGCCCAGCTCCACAGATGCAGCATATCCATAGCTATTGTGCTATTGAAGTGTCATACATATATTTATAACAAGCAAAATATAATTAGAATTTAATCTACAATATAACATAATATTATGACTCCAACAATGTATCATTCCCCCAACAAAAACAATTCCAGTTAAATAGTGGCCCCAAAACGATTTCTCTTTAAGAAATTGGTTGTCCTTTCCTTCATCAAGTTCTCTTCAAAAAGATTGTAGAATCAAGCAAGAAAGAATATGTGAAGCATAAAAGTCCAAGTTTGCATTGTCAAGGTAAAAAACATGTTAACAATGACAAACTTGATGATTACTTAGGCTCAATCAAACATCAAAGAATCAACATAATTAATCATTGGAGAAGATAAACATAAATAACAAAATAAACGTATTAGGACAATGCATGATCTGATTGCAATACATTCAATGATAAGAATAAGCAGCAGAAATTAGAGCATAATTTGAAATTAAGGGACATCATTTGGGAAAGTGATGTAGGTTCCAGACAGGAAGAAATTGTCAACTCAAAAGGTGCAGAAAAAAACTTGAAGTTTATTGTCAATCTGTTACTAAACCACTGTTAGATATTTATATAAGAAAAATAACAACATAGCAACATTTTCACTTCTAGTGAAGGTTATGCATAATGTGCTTAAAGGAAACCCTACAAAAATGAGTAGATATTTAGCAAGGATTGGTTTCAGCAAAATCAACATAAACCTCTTAATTTACACAAAATTATACTATTGTTCAAATAAGGGACCAAAATTATCAAGATTGATGACAATGACCAACTACGTTCTAGAACATAATGCACCAGAGTTGACTGGATTAACACAATATTGTTAGGCCTTGAAACTTTTTTTTTAAAAAAAGATAGTTGCACTCAACAAACTACAGTGACATAACCCATTGTGGTTATCCATGTACAAAATAATGTTTCTCAATATGAGTTCATTTTGGAGAAAACATAACAACATCAAAAGTTGAAGCAATATAGGCTTCTTACTTTATCTATCTATCATAGTACACATCAGACATAACAATAAAAATTCACCAAAGAAAAAATTCTCAACTAATTTGTTATTAGAAAGCCTTTTGTGCCTATCAATAAGAATAGGACAGAAATTTTCCTACATTAGAATGAAAAAACAGATTCCAACTTAGGTTACGTTTGGATTGGGCGTTTACTGTGAGCGTTTCACGTTTTGCGTTTTCATTTTTATTTTTATTTTTTTTTTCAAAAACCGTGATTGTTGACTTCGGTGGTGTGAACAGTGTTCATACAGTAACATTTGCAACCACTGTTCATTACTGTTGCGGCTACTGTTCATGAACAGTAGCCCGCAATATTTGACTTCTTCACACAAATTTTACTGTTCATGGACCCACAAATTTCACTTTTCAGCAACTTTTTCATTAAAAATGGGTCCCACGGTACTATTTACACATTTAAAAATTATTTGCTACAGTATTTTTCAATTTTCAGTTTTCAGCTGTATCCAAACGGACCCTAGTCGAGTCTCACTACCAATCAGTAGAAATCCTCCAAAAACTGAAATTAAAAAAAGATACGCATTTCTTGGAAGCACAAGAAATTGGTGAAGAGACGCTTCAACCACTAGTGTAGGGTTAAAGTACGTCTTATAAATAAGAGAGGAGAAGGCCGCACTAGCAGGCACAAGTGATATTAATCCCTAAGCTCAAAATTAACAACTTCAAAAATCACACCAAAAAAAAAAAAACCAAATTTAGCATCAACAAATCAATAAACAAAATTTTGACATTATTATTACTTTCAATCCTTTTCCCAGCAACCAAATAGTGCTTATTAGAAAAAATCAATTAAAAAAAAAAAAAAAGAGTGAGAAAGGGAAAACCTACTAGGTGGTGGTCTAGTCGAAACTGTTGATGCTAGGAAGCAGAGTAGGTGGCTGTCGCTAGGCACAAAGGTAATGGTGGAAGCAGTAACAGCAGGGTTGAGAGAGGTAGAGCCGCAACGAGCAGTAAGTGGAGGGTAGCCTCAGGACTCAGGAGAGAGAGAGAGAGGTGTGTGTATGTGTGTGCGCGCGCGCGCACGCACGTGTGTGTAATTTGAAATAATGAGATGCAGAATTGAGAAAGGGTTTTTTCGTTTTCAATGGAATGATGACGCGACGCTGCACATAAGCCATTGATTGAAGGAATGGCTAAGATTTGAGCTATTGCACACTAAGCAATACAATAGGATCTCAATTCGTAGATGTCTCTTGTGAAGGATCCCTTATAAAGAAATCAAACGTGTATACAGGAAAGTGATTAGATGTATTAATGTCTTATCTAATTTGGAAAGATATTAACTTGAGAATTGTATGTTTTTTTTAGTTTCCCACCTTTGCTATTCTTTTTTTATTTTTTATTTTTTTCTTGATTACTAAGTGCACCTTAGTCTCTTTAGTTCTTTCTCAAAAAAAAAAATATATATATATATATATATTCAAACTTGGGCAGTCCAATTTAGTCACGGTTTTCAAACCTGAGTCGTTCGACCACGATTCACATGGTTCATTCACTTTTTTGCATAGGCCAGTTTTTTTGGTTAAAAGAATTGTCTTGATGAATAACAGTTAACTGCGTCATACTGTGCAGGGTCCAATCCGAGTTTCGCAACCTTTACTTGCACATACATGTGTGTATTAGAATTTCAGTCCTTATAACCCCAAGCTACTACTACAAAGGTTAGGCCTTTTTGTAGTGGTATTCTGATTATGTAATATATTATAAGTCTGTTTAAAAAAACTCTATATACTACTTGATGGGGATCAATCTAAGGTCAATTCATCCATAGTGGTCGTCCAATCAGTCAAACCACGTCTATAATAATAGCATCAGATAACCTTAAGAGAAATCCAACAATAGCATCATGTATGACTGATACTTGTCCATCTATAGCAAGCCATTCAATCTCTTGATGGTCGTTCAGGATTAACGCAGGGGCCTGGACGACCAGAAAATACTTAGTAAATTCTACAAGAAAACTTCTCATAAAACTTCAAGGAATTCACTCTCAAAACGTGGAAGGAGTTCCTCACAATTCACTCCATGTACTCATTTACCCATTTTCTCCATTAACCACCCACATCACCCATGATTGTGGTGGATCAGAATAAGTAGATCCATTTCTAACTCTCTATAAAGGGAACAAGTCCTATTCACCCAAGGTAAGTTTGACCATTTGCTATTTTTCCCTTCCTTGTGTTCTAGAGAGAAAACTGACTTAACCATCGAAGGCTCCTTGGCCAGGTTACACCGGTCACTCCAGACAATTCTTTCTTTCTTTTCAAGATCTACAGCCATCACCATAGCCTGAAATATTTCAGCCTACTGATTTTCGTGTATTATCAGTTGACCCCGTCTGTGGGGAAAGTAGTAAGGAAAAAGTTTTTAAGTGTTAATTTCTTTACTTTCCAAGACAAAAACGTTGCATGGTTCGGACTAGGTCGATGGCCACCAGTCCAGGACACCAGGAGAGTGGAAATGCCTATAGTCACCCAAATCATGCGCTAGCGCCCCTTATGACTGTTTAACAACAGTTGCAGTTCATGGCAGTAGCGATGGCAAAACTGACACAGCAGAATCAGGAGTTAACTAGAGAAGTTAATAGACAACGTTAACATCGACATGGTGAAGACTGAGGCCAAAATTCAGAGAATGAAGGGGCTGAGAATTATGCTAAAGGAGATCAGTCCAGAGGTACCGTTACTCGTAGGGTACCACATTTGGAAAAGGAGATGGACCAAATGAAAAGAGCCGTGGAAAAGATAAAAGATTCCATAAGGTGAGCAAATCACGTGGATGACCTCATCCACAGGACCGATTCCCCCTTCATTGCATCTATCACAAGTCACCCCTTACCTTCCAAGTTCAAAATGCCTACCCTAGACTCATATGATGGGACACGTGATCCCTGTGATCATATTGCCACGTTCAAGACAACCATGTATCTCCAAGGTGTTCTAGACAAAATCATATGCAGAGCTTTTCCCACCACATTGAAAGGTATGGTTTGGTAAGTTACCACCAAACACCATAACCTCATTCCAAGAGTTTAAGTAAGTGGTTCTTTAACAACTTTGTAAGGGGACAAAGGCAGAAACATTCCTCGTCGAACTTGTTAAACATAGACCAAGGAGAAAACGAAAGTCTGCGCACCTTTATTAGTCATTTTAACAGAAAAGCCCTATTGGTGGACAAAATGGATGACAAGATACTTTTAGCAGCTTTCTACAATGCAATCAGTTCAGACTTGTTCATCCATAAGCTGTATGACTAGGAGCCGTAGATGATGGCTGAATTGATACACTCAGCCTAAAGTTTTATGAATGTAGAAGACGCGATCATTGCCAAGAAAAAGAAGAAAGGTGAACTGCTAGACAATGGTTATATACACCATCCAGAGCAAGGTCCTCGTCCAAAGAAAGCCATAGTAAGAAAGAAAAGAGATCGTGATGGCAAGAAAGTGAGGTCATCCTCAGGACGATGCTCTAACTACACTCCCTTAAATACTCTGCTTGACCAAGTGTTAATGCAAATTAAAGATGATCCATCCTTAAAGTGGCCCGAAAGAATGAAAGGAGATCCTAGCAAGAGGAACAAAAGCAAGTACTGTCGTTTTCATCGCGACCATGGACATGATATGGACAAACACTATAACTTGAAGCAGCAGATTGAAGCTCTCATTAAGTAAGGAAAGTTAAAAAAATTTCTTAGGCGAGACCACAAGGACGAGAGACAGTCAATGAAGGGCAAAGCAAAAGAGCCAGCACGTCAACTGCTTGGAGAAAAAAGGATCATTGTAGGGGGTACTTCAACAGGAAGCTCGTCCAAAGCCAAGAAGACTTAACTGCGAGAAGTCCATAATGTTCAAATATCTGGATGACCACCAAGGATAATCAGAGAATATGAGCCGGCCATATTTACAGATGAAGATGCAAGACAACTGCACCATCCTCATGATGATGCAATTGTCATTACTTTGGCGATTGCAAATTATACAACTAGAAGGGTGTTAATAGATAATGGGAGTTTAGCAGACATCCTCTACTATCCAGCCTTCCAACAAATAAGGATTAACAAAGAATTACTTCATTTAGTGAATGTGCCATTGATCGAGTTTGGAGGAATGAAGGTTCTACCAGTAGGCACCATCTCCTAGCCATTCATGGTTGGCTCTTATCCACGTCAAATCAATAAGAAAGTGAATTTTCTTATTGTAAATTGTTCGTCCTCGTACAATGCCATTATTGGACGATCAACTTTGAATAGTTGGAGAGCTGCAACATCCATCTACCACTTGTCTATTAAGTTCCCAACATAGTATGGCATTGGAGAAGTACAAGTAGATGAATTAGCTGCTAGAGAATGTTACTTAGTAATGTTGGCCATGGACAAGCATATGTAGACGATGAACATTGAAGAAAGAAAAACAGTGGCTGAGCCAATTAAGGTGTTAGAAGATGTGTCGTTGGACAAGTCCAACCTGGAGAAGTTTACCAGGATTGGGTTGAGTATGGGGGAGAAGAAGAAGCAGGATCTCATTGGATTCCTAAAAAGGAGGACAGATGTTTTTGCTTGGAGCCATGAAGACATGCCTAGGATTGACCTAAGTGTGATTACTCATCGTTTAAATGTGTCCCCGTCCTACAAGTCCATCCGTCGGGTTTTTGCCCCAAAACGAGATAATGCCATCAAAGAGGAAGTTCATAAGTTAGTCACCATTGAATTCATCCGCGAAGTTTACTACCCTGATTGGCTAGTTAATGTAGTCCTGGTCAAAAAGGCTAATGGTAAATGGAGGATGTGCGTGGATTTCATAGATTTATATAAGGCATGCCCCAAGGATAGCTATCATCTTTCATGCATTGATCAATTGGTGGATTCAACAGCTGGACACCAACTATTAAGTTTCATGGATGCATTCTCAAGGTACAACCAGATCAAGATGGACGAAGCAGACTAGGAGAAAACATCCTTCATCACGAGTCAATGTTTGTTTTGTTATAAAGTGATGCCATTTGGTTTGAAAAATGCAGGAGCTACCTACTAGAGGCTAGTCAACCATATGTTTTGTCCACAAATTGGAAGAAATGTTGAAGTGTACATGGACGATATGCTTGTCAAAAGCATAAAGGAGACGCAGCATCTAGACAACTTCCAAGAAACCTTTGATACACTTAGGCGGTATAAGATAAAGCTGAATCCAAGCAAATGTGCCTTTAGAGTTGCATCAAGGAAATTTCTTGGTTTTATGGTTTCACAGAGAGGAATTGAAGCAAATCCTGATAAGATCCAAACAATCTTGAACATGGAGCCCTCGAAGAATATCAAGAACATCCAAAGCCTCACTGGATGAGTAGCTACCATTAACTAGTTTGTTTCAAAAGCTACTGACAAGTGTTTACCATTTTTCAAAGTACTAAGGAAAGCGTTTGAGTGGACGAACGAGTGCGAACGAGCATTTGAAGACTTGATGGCTTATCTCACTTCAACTCCCCCGCTAAACACGTCTCAACTAGGAGAAGAGCTATATCTCTACCTTGCAGTGTCCCCTCATGCAATAAGTTCAGCCTTGATCAGAGAAGAGGGAAAGGTATAGAAGCCCGTCTACTACACCAGCAAAGCCTTAAGAGGAGCAGAAGGACAATATCCACCAACAGAAAAGCTAGCATTTTCATTGGTGATAGCAGCAAGAAAGCTCAAGCCTTATTTTCAAGCTCATATAATCAACGTCCTGATAGATCATCGATTAAAGAAGGCCATGAACAAGTTGGAGGCCGCTAGACGACTAATCCAATGGGCAATAGAGCTTAGTGAATTTGATGTGCGGTACAGACCAAGAGAAGTAATAAAATCTCAAGCCTTGGCGGACTTTATTGTCGAATTCACTCCTGCCAATAGTTAGCAAAATGAAGACGAAGGGGCAAAGCAGTGGGTCGTCCATATGGATGGCTTGTCCACACAACATGTAGGAGGACTTGGGATAGTTTTACGCTCACTAGAAGGGGATCATATGGAGTATGCAGTCTGTTAATAGTTCCAAACAACCAATAATGAAGCTGAATATGAAGCCTTGCTTCAGGACTAGAGTTAGCTAAATCACTTGAAACAAATTCAATCCTTGTCCAGGGAGACTCACAGTTAGTGATAGGCTAAGTAAATGGAACATGTGAAGCTAAAGAAGAACGGATGAAGAAGTACTTGGGTAAAGTTAAGCAGTGCATCAAAAGTTTCACAACAGCTCAATTTCAACAGATACCAAGGGAGGATAATATGGAAGCTGACGTCCTAGCCAAGACGGCATCTGCAGATGAAATGATGAGTGATCAAATCAAAATCTAGTTTATCCCAAGTATTGACATTCCAGAAGCACATTAGATAGACGAAGTATCCAACTAGACCACTCCTATCGTGTCTTATCTTAAATATGGACTCCTTCCAGAGGATAAGGAAGAAGCAAGGAAGCTAAGGGTGAGGGCAACGAGGTTCGTCCTTATGGACGAGGTGTTATACAAGAGGGGTTTTTCTCAACCCTACCTGAGATGTTTAAATCCAGATGAGTTCCTTTATGTCCTAAGAGACGTCTATGAAGGAGCTTGTGGAAACCATTCAGGGGTCAAGTCCCTTATCTATAAGATAGTCCACGCATGATATTACTGGCCATCTATGCAAGCAAATACTAAATCTTATGTTAAAGAAAGTGTCAATACTACAATAACATACCTAGGCAACCATCAGAATATCTCACCCCAATGGTGGCCCCTTGGCCATTTACTCAATGGGGGTTGGACATCCTTGGTCCCTTTCCTATGGGGATGAGACAAATGAAGTTCTTGGTTGTAGGGATTTGTTATTTTACCAAATGGGTGGAAGTAAAGCCCGTGGCAAGGATCATTGAGTAGAATGTCAGAAGCTTTGTATGGAAGAACATTATCTACCGTTTTGGAATCCTTAGGGTGCTCGTCTCAGACAACGAACACCAATTTGATAACACACCTTTCAGAGAGTTCTGCGAGCAGTTGGGAATCAGGAATCACTACTCCTTACCCTCCCACCCACAAGCTAATCGACAAGTAGAAGTTACAAACCAATCATTGCTGAAGATCATCAAGACTCAGCTTGAAGGGGCAAAAGAGATATGGCCAGATGAATTACCCAGTGTCCTTTGGGCATACAGGACGACAGTAAGACTCCAACTGGAAAGACTCCTTTTAAGTTAGCATATGGAAGTGATGCAGTGATACCTGTGGAGATTGGTTAACTAGCTACAAAGTGACCCACTATAACAATGAGGAGAATGAGAAACAGCTTTGTCTAAGCCTTGACCTTATTGATGAAGTAAGAATGGATGCAAAACAAAGGGTGACGCGTTACAAGAACCTGATGACTAGGCACCATGATGCATTGGTAAAGCCAAGGCAGTTCAACATTGGAGATCTCATCCTAAAAAGGGTGTCCCTGGCTACTACAGACCCCGCTCATGGAAAGTTGGGACCTAACTGGGAAGGACCATATAGAGTGATCAATTTCAAAAGGCGAGGTTCATACTACTTGGAAGCCCTAAATGGATGAAAGCTGGAGCATCCATGGAATATGGAGCACTTGAGGAAGTACTACCAGTGAAGAAAACTCGTCGGGAAGGCCAGCATGGATAAGACTAAAGATTACTAGTGATCACTAGAAGTTTATTTATGTTATCTTCCAGTACTTATATTTTCAATAGTATTTTTTGTTTTCTAGCATTTAAATTCCCTAAAAAGCACTAGCTACCAATGTGTGCTATGGACGATGTCATGAACAAAGTCCTTTTGTATATAAAGTAATTTGAATTCCCTAAAAAAAGAACTAAGCACTAGCACGGATGATGTCATAGGACAATGATATGTACTGAGCTCTCTGATGATTATAGACGATGTTATGTATAGATGTATACAAAGTAGCTTGAATTTTCTAATTTAAGTGTTGATGATTCTGTGAAATTAACGTCCATATTAAATTAAAGACGTTTAAAATCTCTGGACGTGGAGATGTATCGTCATAAGCCATCCTTAGACGAGGAAAAGGAAAATTGCCATAAAATCTAAGGCAATAATGTTAAGTACAAAGGGAAGGAGTAAACATCTCCCAACACACTCATCCAAAAATAAAGGACGAAGAAAATTATGCATGCAATACACTTTCCAAGGATGACACGTCCAATTTGCTGGGTAATCTAAGCTATAAGAGAATACATAGCCAAGTAAAACTCCAAGAAAAAGTCTAAGGACGAGGAAAATATTCCTACTCCAAAATGGTCCTATCTATGGACGAAGAATACTTGAAATTAAAATTGGCAATAAAAATATGGACAAAAACATGTTCATAAATAAAAGGGTAGATAACTATCATCCAAAAACCCTTGAATTGTGTCAAGCCTAAAAAAGGCAATTGTATTAATGCCTGTCCTTAAACTTGGATGAGCAAAATGTACTTGCATAAATCTAAATGGTCCAAAACAACGAACCCAATAAAAATAAAATAAAAATAAAATAAAAAAAAAAACAACAACAACAACAAATAAAAACAAAGGAAATGAATAAAGCTGATTACAAATCTTTTATAAACCACTGGGGACATTATCCCCAGACTTTGGATCGTCCATAGCAGGCTGGGTGGAGGCATCGTCTTCAACATTTAAATCTTCAGAGCTCATCTGAAGTAGAAAACTCTCAGCAACAATGCGAAGTTTGAGGGGGCTAAAGTCCACTCCTAGGAAGTGCTCAATCGCGTGATGCATCCATGCGAAAGTCCTCAAAACCTGTAGCATAGTTCCTATCCAAGAGGACAGTAAACTCATTTGAGACCTTGAATTCCTTGATAGCCTCACCTAGAGGAGTGCAGAGCTCGTCATTTCTCTTCTGAAGATGGTCAAGACGAGTGTCCTTCTCGACGGCATCTGCTTTTAGCTCTTCAACGAGGTTCTTTCGCTCTTTCAGCTCGTCCTCCAATTTGACTCTCACCTCAGCTCAACGGCGAGATTCTTTCTCCATGTCATGAATCTTCGCCTTAAGCCTGACCCTTTGCTAGTCCAGTTCACAAGCTTGTCTGGACACTACCATAAACTTAGTCATAGCCTGTATGAAGAGATGAACATAAGATAAATGGACAAAAGCAATCTAATTGATAAATAGTTAAGGACGAGAAAAAGTACCTTGAAGATGTCATGAACTGTAGATTGTTCAAACTCCTTCATAGACATGTCATAGCATATGGCCACGTCCTCCTCAGACACAACCTACTGAAACCTTTCCCATGCAACGCTTTCACTCCTTAGAAGGGTCATAGGGCTACCACTTAGAGGTTTGGACGGGGTGACTTTAGTATTGGACAGCTCCTCATTCAGGATTTGTACTGAAGGATGTTTGGCAGAGTAGGAGGGATGAAGGAACTGGCCATGACGACCCCAGGCTTGGACGACCCATGTTTAGCCTTCTTGTGGCCTCAATGACTAGGAAGACTATCAATATTTATCATCTTGGATAAGGTCTTCCTTTTCTCTACACCAGAAGGACGAGGTTGGGAACAAACTTCCTCCTGGACTGCTTCCTCGTCTGCCAAGCCCTTCCCCTTGTTTTCCTTCATGGTCACCATTCCTACAAGAAAAAAAGGTGTTAGAATTTGGACAAAGTAAACAATTAAAATTTTGCAATAAATAACTTACGTTTACACACGGTGAGCTCGTGGGCAAATGCCTCTTTAGTTGGTTTAGGTCCAAGCCTCCAGGTGGCTAGACGACGCAAAGTTACCAAAGAATGAAAAGTTCTATCTGTGAACGAGTATGCCTGCAACGCGATCAAGATAGAAATTATTCAAGGAAAGTCATCTTACAGCTGTAAATAAAAAAATAAAATAAAATAAAATAAATGGAAAGTAAATAGAGTTAGATAAATATAACAAAAGAAGTAAAACAAGTAGTGAAAGGCAACATACCCTCTGGATGAAGATTCCCCATATCACCAGTGTAGGGAGGAAATGGGTCCCTACCTACCTCAAAAGAGTTTCCAACCTAGAACCCAAAGATGAAGAAAAATTTCGTCTTCCACCTCCTATCAGAAATGGGGAGGGACTTGACTAACCTACAGTTTGAACCCCTAGCAGAAAACTGGTAGAAGCCTTGGGATTGACTAATTTTTGAGGGCTTATAACAGTATAGGAACTCGTCCACAGTGAGAGGACGATTCCCATAAAAAACTTCCCTCCACAATATTTGCATAGATATAATAAGTCTCCATGCATTGGGGTTGAGCTGGTTAATGCCTATGCCTAATCTATGGAGTATTTCCCTAGCAAAGGCATTAAGAGGCAACCTAAGTCCCCCTAGAAGATAAGCCTTGTATATGCCAACTCCTAAATGAGGATTACAGCACCATTTACCACGGACGGCCAAACAAGGGTTGAGGTCATTCAGGATCTAGTACCAACTCCTAAGGGAGTTAAGTTTAGCCTTGTCCGTCTTAGAAGGGACGTCCATGGCACAACAGTATATGGTCTCCTTTTCACTTGAAGAGGTAGACAAGGGGGCATTGGCGAATGTACTAGCAAGTTCCCCCTATCGCTACTACTATCACTACTACCACTAGACCTACACTCATCATGATATTCATCTATCTCCCTCTCATCACTATTACTAGACGAAGACACAACAATTTCAGACATTTTTGAAAAGTTCTAAAGAAGAAAAACCTAAAGACGAGAAGAAGAGGATACCTGGCTCTAAACGAGGATGACTAAGGACTCCTAGACGAAGCGCTGGACGACAGAGGTCAAAAGAGAAAATATGAGAAATGTGAGAGGGTATGAGAGGAATTATACTCTTTATTGGCGACAGACCTGGACACTAAAGCAACGTGAACCAACTAGAATATGGCACGTGGCAATCTTCTTGAAGAACGAAACGACGCAACGAGCAAGCCCCAAGATCGCACCACATGTTAGCATCTAGAACATTCAATTTCAATTTACCCCCAACCAATGGAAAACCACCACGAGTCAAATCAACAGAGGCATGGATGACACAAGGACAAAGGGGCAACTAATGGAGATCAATTTAAGGTCAATTCGTCCATAGTGGTTGTCTAAACAGTCAAACCATGTCTATAATAATAGCATCAGATAACCTTAAAAGAAATCCAACAATAGCATTATGTATGACTGATACTCATCCATCAGTAGCAAGACCATTCAATCTCATGATGGTCGTCTAGGATTAATGTAAGGGCCTGGACGACCAGAAAATACTTAGTGAATTCTACAAGAAAACTTCTCATAAAACTTCATGGAATTAGGCCATGATCTGCTGCTCTTAAAAAGTGAAAGGAGTTCCTCGTAATTCACTCCACGTACTCCATTTACCTATTTTCTCCATTAACCACCCACACCACCCATGATTTTGATGGATCCGAACAAGTACACCCACTTCTAATTCTCTATAAAAGGAACAAGTCCTATTCACCCAAGATAAGTTCAACCATTCGCTATTTTTCCCTTCCTTGTATTCTAGAGAGAAAACTGACTTAATCGTTGGAGGGTCCTTGTTCGGGTTACACCGATCGCCCATGACAATTCTTTCTTTCTTTTCAGGAACTACAGCCATCACCATAGGCCGAAATATTTCAGACTACTGATTTTCGTGTATTATTACTACTTTCGTGTTAGTGTGTTCTAATAAGTATTATTGTTTTCTAAAAAAAAAAAAAAAAGAATTACATATGTGTGTGTGTGTTTGTGACGCTATAAAATTATAAATAAGAATTATTTATGTCCAAACAAATATGAAAACCATAATTGAAGACAAACAACTTACCTATGACTTATGATCCAATGGCTTGAATTGTGGTCTATATAATCATATTACAATTTTCCTTCTTTTTTTTTTCCTTTGGAAAAATTATATAGCCAAATTTTAATTATCAATTAAAGTTTCTAATTTATGAAATTGTTTCAATTATTTTCAATTAAGTTTCTTGTCCATTTTCATTATTCATTTTCGTTTTTATGAACAATAACAATGCAAATAAAAGTGCGGAACTATTGACTATATTCTCTGTTTCATCTATGCTTTATTAATAAATCAATTTGACAACCTTTGAAGAGAGAGAGAGGATAGAAAGGGGAAAAAAAAGCATCTTCTAGAAATAATGGAAAGTTTCACTTAAAGCGAGGAAGTAATTGTAATAAAATAGAAATTAATTACCTATGTGATATATAAAATTTGATAAACACTTTCCCTTTTTTTTTTCTTTTTTTTTTTTTTTGTGTGTTTTTTAAAGATAGAAATTTTACTCTAGTTTAATTTAAGTGTATATGTGTGTGAAATTTTATCTTAGAGACTTGAATCCTAACCCTCACCCCCCACACCTTACAAATACTTATACTTATGGAGTGACCACTGCACTAACAATACGCTATGGTAAGCATTTATTACCTTTTGTCTCACTTGGTGAAGTAACTAGTAATTTTTCCTTTCTTTTGCTCGCTACTGTTTAAAATAATATAGCTAGTTATGGGATTTAAATGGAAGTGATTTATGTTGGTTCCAGTTAATTTAACTGATAAAGTTTCTGATGGTTAAACAAAAGATTTAGAGTTCAATCTCCGTTTACATTAATAACTGACTGATGTCTTGGTTTAATGATAAAAAACTATTATCAAGAGTAGACGCTATAGGTTGAAATTCTCTTAAAACAAAATTGGAAGCGATTTCATATATTTGAGACCATAATGGACAAAATTAACAATTTGTGGCCAAAATATAAAATATTTTTGGTAGAATACCAAATTTAAAATATACAGTATAAAGCATAAACTCTTGGATTATAATTTTCACTTTTTGGGTAATGTGTCCTCCCTTCTCTCTCACCCCCATAAATGCAACTTCTTGACGGATTCCTATTTGCAATTGGACGTGTCAATGTGTCATCAATCATCATCATATTTATAATGAATTCGCATTGCTAACTTTAATATGTACAGTTGTTCCGCACCTCCAACGGTTCCCAAATGCAATATTAATTTGACCTTGAATTTGTGTATATACATATGCATATAAGTTGAATGCATGTGTCCTACCACACAGTCAACCCCCTTTGTTTTGCTTACAACATTTTGTTTCGAATATTTCAGCGCCGTGATCCTGAGGGCAACAGTCATGGAAATAAGCCCTGAAACTGATAAAGCGGTTTCCTTAGGTAAAGCAACTACGACCATTTAAGCCCTTTTTTTACTTTTCTTCTTACTTTTCTAAATTCTTCTTTTTTTTTTTTTTTCTAGTCAACTATACATAAAGGTATTAGCAATATTTATTTCTCTTTTTGAGTCTTTTCCAACACGATGTTGCCTTTGGCCCCCCTCATCTCATGTAGTCAGGTCAGCGGCAACAGCTAGAGTCGGTAAAGAAATCCATGAGAGTATAAAGGGTATGCCGTAATAGAGGTTTGTTTATGTTGGCATTTGGTTTGAATTTTAATGGTAAATGAGTAATCTATACTGTTTATAAAATGATTTTTTTTTTTTTTTTTTTTTGAGATTTGACTTTTATGTAGTTTAGAAATAACTTTAAACTTTATGTTTAACAGGAAAAAAAGACTTGAAAACAATTTGATAAAAATTTATCTCCAACTCCACTTAAAATACCTACAAAATAAGACACTTTCCTACTAATTAAGGTCTTCAAAACAAATTTATCCATTTTTTTTAAAAGGAAAATTATGACACTGGACTGAAAAAAAAGTCTTATCACACGTTTTTTGATGAGACTAGTATAATATAATTAAGTGGTAATATTGGCTTTTGGTTTGAATTTTCACGATAGATTCATTCACTCAATTAATTCGGAATCTTTGTTTTTTTTTTTTTTTTTTAATAGAAACAATTTATTTGAAACTAATTACAAGCTTCTTCTCCAAAAAAGAAAAAAAAAAAGTATAAGCTAAGTTTGATATTATTTTATAAAACGGCCTTATAAAACATTTCTCTTACAATATATGTAGAACAGTAGATTCCACACACACATAAAACATTTTATGACGATGACTTTTTGACTAAAGACATAGATATGTTTGATGGAAAGATAGAAAGACTTTTAAAGTTGGAGTGAGAACTAAGAACGAAAATATATAGTAGAGATTTTTTTTATTTTTTTTTATAGTGAAAATAGAAATGTGTTTTTAGCCAAACATGTGTCACTTTTTCTTTTTCTTTTTTATCGGATGTCCCCGAAGGGACTTCCTTTTTCTTTTTTAGAAAAGACTAGAAGAGATCACAATGATAGTTCGTAGGAAATACTTACACGGCGAGTATTATTATTACTATCTTTGAGGGATGGGATCATGGGGCTACATAGAGGTTAGAGGGCCATTCCCCTTTAAAAAAAAAATTAATCTAAATCTAAAATTTTCAATTTTACTGTTACAGTTGAATAAAATTTTGCAACGAAATATACGAGTGAACCTAAATTTTTCATAAATTTCTTGTATAATTATCTCAAGTGTGTGTTATATATAACACTATTTTTGTCCAAATATGTTTAAATGTAAAGTTTACGTAATTTTCTGAAGTTATATTATGCAACATAAACCATGTGGAGTTAAAGCATAACTTTGGTATTTTTTTTTTTTGAACTCAGGTAGAAATCCTAATCTAATGAACCTAATATACTACCCCTACCCCTCTCCACCCAGGACCACTCGAACTTGGGACCTCAAACCCCACAAGCCTTTAAGGCTTGGGAAAGTACCATTCCGCCCAATGTGAGCAGTGGTAAGCATAACTTTGGTATTAGCGTAGCTCATCACTATTTAAATTTATAATTCTTAAACTCGTAAGTATGATGGGTCATAAAGACTTCATACTATTAAGCTAATTCTCAGATGATCAACTGTGATACATTTAAAACTCATATTATAGATCCTATATACAGACACATTAAATCTCGTCAATCCATTCCGTCCCTTGAAGAAAAAATTCATGAATTTAAATTACAACTTGACAAGAGAGAGGGGAAGAAGAATAAAAACTTATCTACCTATCCGGCTATTCACATCTTGTCATCATAGTCGTGCCCACCGCCTGACGCCCCTAATATGGGCTAGAATTAGTTGACAAGCAAGTTCGTCGCAAGCTAGTATTATAGAATTTATTGAACACTTGTCCAGCGTAATCACACTCATGACTATGACTCAACATTAGCTTAGGGACAGCACATCCTCACCATTAGCTCACGAACAACACACTTGTAATATAGATGGATGAGAATCAGGGCAATAAACGAGCTAAGTTTCGGTGTGTAGTATAAATTCAGGCTTGTTCATTTAATTTTTACTTTTATTATGAACACAAACCAAGCTTAAATTCATCACCAAACAAAATTACATGTTCAAGCTTGATTAATTTTTTTGTCCAATAAACTTTTATTTTTCACAAGCTACTTGATTAATAAATTTATGAATTGTTATTATAAATAAACTGTTTATATTATTAATAAATTACAAATAATAATTTGATATTATGTGAACTTATTTACAAACTTATACAATACAATATCAAGTTTATATAAGTATATTTTAGACAAATATACATTTAAAAATATAACATTATATATAGTTAAATTAAGCCCAATGTTCATGAGCTTGTTCATAAAGTCATTATTATGTTTGAGCTTGGCATGTTTAAGAGTCGAGCCTAAACTTGGGGCTTAAGATTGGCTTGTTTGCTAAACAAAAGAACATAAACAAGATTTTTCCCAAATCGAGTTTAAGTTATTCATAAAAAACTTGGATCATTTACAACCCTAATGAAAAAATGAAACCAATGCTCCTTTTTACCATTATTGTTTGTTCCATTTTGCAGTTTGTTTGAAGTTTTCAAAAGTAATAATCAAATGCTTAAATTTTGAACTAAATATCAAATTCTTAAATCTTGTAAATGATCATTCGATACTCACATTAATCTAGACATTACAGTTTTGGGGTTTTAAAAATACATCCCAACATGGGCATGTAATATTGACATGGAATAAAAAAAAATAAAAAAATAAAAAATAAAAAACAAAAACAAAAACAAAAGGTAGAATACAAAAATTATCCTGAAGTATGGGCTATTAAAAGGTAGTATTAAAAATTTTCAAAAATATCTAATTATTTTCTTGATCAAATATTATTTAACACTTGTGGGGGCCTTTTTGTGTTATGCGTTGGGCTGGGCTGCCTGCCGCGGTAGTAGGCCCGAGTATTCTGAGTAAGGAAGTTGAGACCGGTCCAACTGGAACTCAACTTGGGCCGGCTTGTGCGCAAACGTTGAGTCCAAGTCCAAGGGAAGATGCTGCGAAGTGGGCTTATCCTCTGTTTTTACCGCAGAAGACTTTTCTCCAGTTTCTGCCGCTGCCAGTTTCTGCTGCAAGATTGATGTTTCTGCTGCAGAAGGAACTTTTTTCCAGTTTCTGCCACAGGTCCAACTTTCCTGCCGCAGAAGGAACTATTCTCCAGTTTCTGCCACAGGTTTAACTTTTCTGCTGTGCAGCAAGACTTTCTATCGTGCAGTAAAACCGTCTGCCTTGCAATAAAACTTTCTGCTATGCAGTGAAGCTGCCTGCTGTGTAATAAAGCTTTCTGCTGTGCAGTAAAGCTTCTTGCCGTAAAGCCTTCTGCTGTGTAATAAAGCTGTTTGCTGTGCTTTAAGTCTGTCTGCGGTGCTTTAAAGCCTTCTGCAATGTGAATGACCACTCTTTGCTTACTGCAGAAAAAACTTTTCTACTTCCTGTACATGAATAAATCTAAAACCCAAATAAAATACCCATCAAATAAGTGTTAGTTTAAATGGGTTAGCATATTCTCAAATATATACACATATTCATAAATAAAGATATATGTATATGTATACTTATGGCAGGATAATGATTAGCTTGTGTCAACAGTAAAATACGTAATAACAAATAAAGAGGAAAGCTTCGGCAGGAAATGTTTAGCTGGTAAAATAGTTAACACGGTAAACATAATAAAAAAGGTATTACATCAGAATAACAAGTACAGCAAGTAAAAACATCGCAGCAGGACAACTGATGCGGCAGACGTGATAAAAACGTGCTACAGCAGGATGATTAAGTACAGCAGATATAAGTTATAATGAGGGAAATCAAATATATTTATAATCAAAATCAAGTATTAAATCTTCCCATAGGATAAGTAAACCAAAAAGGAAACCCAAACTCCAATTTGAACAACCTTTTCATAGGCTCCTGCCATAAAAGTTGTGCATTTTGGAGAATAGGCCTAAATGGCTACTAGCTATTAATTTTGGAGACTTCAAAGAGTGGGTTTGCTAAGAGGGAGGGAAAAGATGGTCTATTGATGCATGCCCCTATTCCTGCCGTATTTTCTCTCTTTGTTTTCTTTCTTTCTTTCTTTCTTTTTCTCCCCTCTGGGTGTTTTTCTTCTTCCCCTGTCTTTTACTCATTCTCCTGTTTTTTCCTCTCTCCCTCCTCTGTTTTTTGCTGTCCCACTTTCTACCATGGTTACCTCCCTTTTATAGTGAGCTAATTCAATGGGATTTCTCCCTTTTACCCCTAGGGCTTCACCAATTATTTTTGGTTTGTTGTGGGCATCCTTTCAAGATTACCCATCCACCCATTGGTTGCCCCTGTCATTGCTCAGAATAGGTCAGCTGCACCATTACTTATTCCACGACAAAATTCCATTTTGTTTGTTTCTGCTGTATACCTCTACCTCTCTACCTAGCTCTATGGCATGCATCAGTAGTCCCAACCATTTATTACTTCTTTTGGGTAAGATACCATCCCAGCAAGGTATATATCCCAAAAGAAGTTATGGCAGGAAACCAAATATAGACCCTCTTTTCCCCCACCACCAAACCACACCCTCTGAATCTCTTTGACCGTGGGCCCACCTCCCTTGTATTGGCTGGGTACAGGTTGGTGGTGCCCTGGCCCTTCTATGCTTGCTCCACTGTCTTTTGTTTTTGTCTCCCACGTCATTCCTGCCGTAGCAGATTAGTTCTGTTTTGTCTGCTGCGTGTTTTTGTCTTATTTCTTCATGTGTTTCCTGCTGCATTTGTCGTTTCCTTTAGTTTGACTCTCTCTTCACGCAATTCCTGCTGCTAACATTTCCTGTCGTTCCTTGTTTCTTTTTATCATGCTTTATCATATCAGTTTTCATGCCTATTTTCTTATACAAAAAGATTTGGGCCTTTGTGGGCTAAATAATGTTGACTGGATCAAAAGAGCATTGGGCCCAATTTATTTTCATCTGCCGAAGCCATCCTGCCAGAGAACTGTATTCTGCAGCAGATCTGTATTCTGCTGAAGAACTGTATTCTACGGCAGATCTGTATTCTGCTGAAGAACTGTATTCTACGGCAGATCTGTATTCTGCGGCAGACTTGTATTTTGTAACAGATGGCTTTCATTTGCACTTCTTTCTTTGCTCTTCGATCTTCTTTGTGGGTCTTTGGGCCTTGCTTCTTATTGGCCTTTCTTCCTTATGGGCCTTTGAGTACAGATTTGCAAAAATGAGCATTAACAACACTATTTGAAAATTCCCCTACTCCTCCAATGTAATTATATATATATATATATATAGAGAGAGAGAGAGAGGCAATCATTTTACAAACTTTTAAAAACTATAGGAATCAAACTGGAAAATGACCAAATGTGATGTTTGCCCATGAAACGTATCAATTTTTTTTTTAGTACATCAAAACCTAACAACTTTTACTTAGGCTGTCTTTAGTTTGACTGAAAATATTTTCCAGCCGTAAAATATTTCAGGTGAGTATTTTTTGGAAAAGAAATTATATTCAAGTGTTTGGTTGCAATGTGGAAAAAAAAATCCCTTTTGATCGAGCCAAACACAACCTTAGTTGCACAACTTAATTTTAAATTTAAGGATTCTTTCATATTTGAGTTATTATTAAAAGTATTAATGAAAACTACTTTTAAAAGTAGTTGTGTGGTGAAGTTTGTGGGATTTTGAATTCATCACATACCATCCATTGGGATGATCTTGCAACTTCTAGTATTGGCCCCAACAGATGCCCGCCATCTATAATTATGTAAATGGGAACTAAACAAAAAAATTTTTGAGAGATCATTATAATATGTTTTTAACCTTGCAGTTTGAAACCTTTCTGCTGCTACAACACTCAAAATGCACCCTAATTAGAGGATTTATATATGGAAATGCAAAAAAGGAAAAAATACATTTTGATTCACCAAAAAGTTACTTTATCTATTTTACATTACCACTTTAACAATACACCCTATGTCTCATACCCTATTCTCTTACCATTCTATTTGTTCTATTTTACATTATCACTTTAACAATACACCCAACGTCTCATTCTCTATTCTTTTTGTGAGATTTAAAAAATTGGAGGAATAAAATAATAGTGTTATAAAATATAAATATTGCTACAGTGGATGTCTTATTTTTATATGCTACTGTAGCCAAATGCAAAAATCTAAAGAGTGTTGGAGTACCGAGTGTGAGGTTTTTTAAAGAGTGTTAGGGTATCAAGTGTAAGGTTTATAAGGAATTGATGCTACAGGAAAATGAAAAATAGTTAAAAAAATACACTTTAGAGCACCGGATCGGAACGCTCTAATAATATGTATCTTAAGTCATTCAAAGAATAGAGGACTAGCACGAAGAGAGTCGAGGAAACATTTCCTCTTCGTAACAAAGGGTCTGGTTTTCAAACTAGTAAACTTGTCTTGAGCAGAAACTAGTAATTTTGCCTCAGATTGAGACTGCTTAACTGAAACTCAGAAAGTTGTACATCTAAGAAGAAACAATAAGAGCAAAGTAGCCAATGTTCATCCTCCAAAACTATCACAAGTAGCAATAACACAGGCATGGCTAAATTGAAATTTGTAAAATACCAATAAGAGACTATTGTGAGAGAAAATTAGGCTTCATGCAAAAAAGAGTGGATGTTTCAATATCAATGTCTCAGGCATCTATAAATTTATGAGGCCACTCTGAGCATGTACACCAACAAAGACTAATATGCAAACATGGGTGGAATGTACCTAAGCATCAGATGAAAGGCTTTATCTGCTATGCACTAGTCGGTTATCTGTCAAGCTGAACATATCCCTATTGCAAGTTCTCCAGTGTGAATTTTTGTTAGCTTTCATTAAAATTCAAAATACCACTGTCTGCTTCAAGGTAAGGGAAGGGTGAGGACACAATTTAGATTTTGAAAAAAGTACATCATCCAATAAACCAGACATTGGTTCCGGCCAATAAAGTGCTTTTGGGCTGAAAAGCACTTTTAATCTGAAAATAGCGGTGTCTGGTTACCCATTAAAAAAGCTTGAAGTTGAAACAGGTTTAAGACTAAAATTGAACCAAAAAGCTCTTAAATTCACAGTTCATGTTCTACACGCAAAATCTATTACTAAATCTCTAGTTTTTTTTTTTTTTTTTGATAAATGTTACTAAATCTCTAGTTAAAACTCTACTTCCTACAACAATGCCAAACAGGCACATTAAACATTTAGAACACAATGCATTCCCAACCACAAATCATCAGTCACTGGAACAAAAAAAATATATTGCATAAAAAAACTGTAGTTAAAAAAAAACTGTCATCATTGATTCTTTTTCAGGCCCTCACTTCCTAGCTCACCAGACAAGTTTTGCAATGAGTCATCATTTTTACAGTCATGAACATGCTCGCTGGGAGACACTTCAGCCAATGAGATATCAGTAGAGTACTTTCTGATTCTCAAGGAAATAAAAATGCTTGATATGATCCCAAGTGCAGGAAAAAGGTATGACCAAACCTGAGATTTCTGAGAACCAGATGCTGAAGCAACAGCGGCACCAGCAAGGCTGCCAATGGATGTGTTCTGCATGATCATTGGCAGGCATCCAATCACTGTTGGCAGAAGAAAATCCACAATGAACCCAACTCTGGTGGCAGCCAGGGCATAATTTATGACATATGAGGGCATGGGTGAGAAGCGAGCAAGAAGGACAAATTTCCAACCATCACGCTCAACTCCTTTGGAAAGGATATGGAAGTACTTGTTTTTCTGGACCCATTCTTTTGCTGAACTTGAGCTCCTGAATACTAACCTGCAATAGCCCACAGTATCATAATTGTCCTCACATAAGTTTGCATTCATAAGTGAGAGAGAGAGAGAGAGAGACAGAGAGTTGGACAATTATAGAAACAAATTTGATATATAGGAACACTCTGGATACACACAACCAGGATAGCAATAATGCATTGAAAGCAGATGTGAACAGTTTTTATATCATATTGGGAGTCAGCCACACAAACTCTCATGCATAATCAAGCTCTAATGTAGAGCCAAATCTTCCCTCCAACACATTCTCTCTAGCTACTCTTGTACTTGTAATGTATTCAACTTTAATTAAATGACTTCATGATGCAGGACAACCTAGGCTTCCCACCTAGATTAGTCCTACCGATGAACCTTAGGCTTACCACCTAAGGTGTTTAGAATCACCACCAAACAAATCAATGCAAATGATCTCAATAATAATAATAATAATAATTTGTCCTACAAAAGAAATTATCTGGAGCTTTATATGCAGCTTCCAGGAATCACAAAGATAAGGACAAACACTCCTAAACAAATCCTAAACAATTTCAAATACTAATCTGATAATCCTAAACAATCTCAAATACTAATCCAATAATCCTAAACAAATGATAATGATAAACTACTAATCCTAACCAAACTCAAATACCAATCCAAACTAAACAAATAACTACGTTACAATCTAAAATTGTCCACTGAAAATCTAAAATAAAATATTGAAATAACTTTTGGTTATACTCCTTCATCATACTCCCCTGGTTTAAGAAAACTCGACCTCGAGTTTTGTAGTGATGAAGAATTAAGACTTTGGTGCTTAATACTTCTTTCAGATCAGAAATCGCCCTAGGAAGCACTGAGAGTAGAATAACCTTAAATTCCATGACACCATAGAAATCCTCTGGAAACACAAAATCAATGTGTTGAACAGGCACAATTTTATCTAGAATCATAGTATCAACCTTTTGGACTTCAACAACCTGTAGATGTTCATCAACCTCATGGATCATGAAGGGCTCAATACCACTTTCATCAGAATCAACCTCCACATCAATTGCACCCTCTAAATCTTTGCTCACTTGTTGAAATTTCTCTTCTTGTGTAGACTCTATAATAGGTTCTTCTTGCTGCATGAATGTTGAAACATCATCTATTGGCACTTGTACCTCTATTTCAACATTAGTCTTTAGTGGAACTTAAGCATCCTTTTTCTGAGTAGAAGAGTCTAGCAGAACCATTATTTTTCTTAAGTCTTGAGCTATGGTAGTGAGTTCTTGATGGAAGGATGAGGTGTTTTCTTGCTGAATACTATCTCTATAGTGTAGAAAACTCCCATGAGAGGATTGAGGTTGATAATTCTCTTGATAGCATTGGAGAACATATTTCTCCCTAAGTATTTGTTTTATTTCATTCCAATCAGTTATGGCAGGCTTGCTCCTTCCTTTGCGATGATTCTCGATACTACGCCAAAAGTCTCTAGCTCCACTCCTCAATTTCAACCTAGCAAACCTAATCTTATTAGCATCTGATACCTTATTAGCATCTGGCAGACATATTTGATCAAAGAATTGATCCATCTCATCTAGCCAATTGATGAGGGTCCATGGATCTGGATGTCCATCAAATATTGGCGCTTCTAACACTACCATGATTCACTGGAATAGACTTTCAACACTCTGAAACGAACATGGGCTTGGTAATCTGGGCTTTGGCTGGTGCTCTGTACTGAACATTATGTGGGACTTGATGAGCGTGGCTTGTAAATGAACTACAGTGTTTGCTGGAACTTTTCTGCCTGTGACTTTTTTTTTTTTTTTTTAGAAATACAATAAAGAAAGACTACAATATAAAACTAAAGCCTGCTAGTGCCAAACAGTAGCACATCAAACTGAAACATTACACACGAAAGCTATAGAGACGAGAAACAGAGAAAAACTAAAAAGAGAAGGGATCGGCGCTCGCAAGGGTCATCGGCGAAGAGGCGGCGTGGCTTATTGGCGTTCACTGTCGGTGGCGTGCGATGGTGGAGATCGGAGCTGGTGAGTCAGATCGTGGGAGCGATGGTGACGGCGTGTCGGCGGCGGCTGTTGGTGATGATTTCAGCGGCGGTTGTGCGATGGCGTCATTCCGTTGGTGGGATCGGCAGTTTGGTGTTGGCTTTCAACTCTCTTCTGTCTCTGTCTCTGATCTGGTGGATTGAAGTTGTGAATCTGATTTTTTTTTTTTTTTTTTTTTTTTTGTTCCCTGGTGGAATTTATGTTCTCTGTTTCTGAGCAGAAACAGCTTGATTGGTGGTAATTGCAAAGATCTCGTGAGGTAAGAATTGGGGTGGATTTGGTTTACAAATCTTGTGGGGTAAGAATTTGAGTAATGGCATATCTAGTGGCTGATTTGTTTTCTGCTGGTGGGTGTGGAAGTGGGTGTGGGTATGGGTATGGGTTGTCAAATGTGATTTTGGGTTGCTGAAAGGGAGTGATCGGGTTGGGCTCTGATACCAAGTTGATGCAAGATAACCTAGGCTTCCCACCTAGATTAGTCCTACCGATAAACCTTAGGCTTCCCACCTAAGGTGTTTGGAATCACCACCAAACAAATCAATGCAAATGATCTCAATAATAATAATAATAATCTGTCCTATAAAAGAAATCATCTAGAGCTTTATATGCAGCTTCCAGGAATCACAAAGATAAGGATAAACTCTCCTAAACAAATCCTAAACAATTTCAAATACTAATCTGATAATCTTAAACAATCTCAAATACTAATCCAATAATCCTAAACAAATGATAATGATAAACTACTAATCCTAACCAAACTCAAATACCAATCCAAACTAAACAAATAACTACGTTACAATTTGATACCAAGTTGATGCAGGACAACCTAGGCTTCCCACCTAGATTAGTCCTACCGATGAACCTTAGGCTTCCCACCTAAGGTGTTTGGAATCACCACCAAACAAATCAATGCAAATGATCTCAATAATAATAATAATAATAATAATCTGTCCTACAAAAGAAATCATCTAGAGCTTTATATGCAGCTTCCAGGAATCACAAAAATAAGAATAAACTCTCCTAAACAAATCCTAAACAATTTCAAATACTAATCTGATAATCCTAAACAATCTCAAATACTAATCCAATAATCCTAAACAAATGGTAATGATAAACTACTAATCCTAACCAAACTCAAATACCAATCCAAACTAAACAAATAACTACGTTACGATCTGAAATTATCCACCAAAAATCTAAAATAAAATATTGAAATAACTTTTGGTTATGCTCCTGCATCACTTCACTTTTCTTTTTATTAGAAATAAGCTTTATTGACTACTTTTCAACTCATTCATACCTATGAACAACAACAAACTTTTCTCTCCTCAAATAATTAGTGCTACTTTTCAACTCATTCATACCTTTCACTTTATTGCAACTCATCCATCCAAACCTTCTCAATTTTGAACATGTCTCAATGCCCCTGACTAATCTATTTAAGGATCCATAGCCAACCCTTAAATTTTGGGTTCAATGCCCGAGTAATCTGTTGGAAAGAAACTCTTGGCAATAAATAAGCAACTAAAAATACTCAAGATGAATGTTCTAAAATAACTCTTCGCTATGCATGGTGCACCACCAACACCACACACAGCACTCCCACCCTCTTTACCCCTTTTGGTGGGAGTGCTTATAAATTGTTGGCAAATAGATTGAAAGCTGTATTGGATAAACTAAACTTTGAGTCACAGAATGCATTTGTGGGAGATAGAAAATTTTTTACTCGGATCTTACTGCCAACTAGTGTTTGGATTGTAGGGGGAAGAGTCATATCCCAGGTATGGTTTGTAAGTTGGATATTGAGAAATCTTATGACCTTGTAACCTGTGAGACTTTACTTTATCAGATGGAAAGGATGGGGTTTGGTTAGGAAAGGAGACGTTGGATTCATACTTGCATTTTTACTGCATGTTTCTCTGTTTTGGCGAGCTAATCCTCTTCAGACTTCTTCTATAGTCTGAGGGGTCTAAGAATTGCTTTTTATTTTGGCACTGCTACAGAAAATGGGTTCTATATCTCTCATATTTCACTTGCTGATTATACAACTTTATTATGTAATGCAAATGCTAAACAAATTCTTTATATTAGATTGGTGTTAACTTACTTTCAAGCAATTATAGGTCTAAGAGTAAACCTTAGCAACACAGTAGGCGATATTGGTAGCATGAGATAGCTAGCAGACATCCTATGTTGAAAGATTGGGAGTTTCCCGATAACTTATCTTGGAATGCCATCCTCTTTGGTGGGGTAGGATACAGTTTGCTCTCCTATTACTAATGGAGGATTGGGTGTAAGGAAGTGAGGAACCTTTAATAAAATCTTATTGGGGAAATGGTTATGGCAGTTTGGGACAGAAAATACATTTATGGACACTGTAATAGCTACTAAGTACGGTGATTAATGGGGTGGATAAACATCCCAACCTATTAGAGGGACTCATTGTAGTAGCTTATGAAAAAGTATTATAGCAAAATGGAATAGAAATCTAAGTTATGTGCACTTTGATTTAGGTGATAAAAATTGTGTATGGTTTGGGCGTGAAAATTGGTGTGGGAATCATCCTCTGATGGTGTTGTTCATAGATTTGTATGCATGCTCATTAGCTAGCCGCTAGCAATGCATTAATTTACAGTGTTGGTTGGTTAGATTAATGGGTAGGCACAAAGCTGGAATGTTGTTCCCAGATTAGGGTCGATGAATCCCTTCCTAAATCTTCTTTTACTTAAATATGCTAGGAGAGAAGGTTGAGATAGAGTGAGTAGAAGATTGAATGGAGGTGGTAAATTTGATGGGTCAGTCATATTACGCTATCTTACGGGGTAACAGTGAAGTTTCTTTCCCTTAGAAGAGTATTTGGTGTGTTACAGCTACAAGGAAGGTTTCATTTTTTTTTTCTATGGACAACAGCTTGAGGTAAAATCCTTACTTGTGACAATCTCATGTAGAGAGATTTTCCTTTTTGTTTAATGTTTTTTGTTTTTTTTTTTTTTTTTTTTTTGTTGATAACATGGAACCTGACCAAGGCAGGTTTTACTTTAGCAGGATAGTAATGGGGAGATAGTGGATCATTAATTGGTAAAAATGAATTGTAGCAAATGATTTGTGGAGTGTTGTTTTTAGATCTTCAGGATTCAATGAGTTTTACCTAAAAAGGTTATGGATCTCTTGTTTGGATGGAGGAATTATTTTGGAAAACATTATTCGAATATTTGGAATCTAGTTCCTTTATGTTTGATATGGACTTTCTGGAGGGATCAAAATTGTATTTTTTTTTTATTGATAAGTGGTAAGTTACACATGCACTAAAGGGACTTAAACCCATGACGTCACCCTCCATCCCATTATTATGGGAGGAGGAAGTACTAGTTGAGCTATAGCTCATTGGTAATCATTGTACTTTTAAAGATGCAAAAAGTTCAGTAACTCAATTGCAATCTTTGGTGTGACCAATTTACCATTGGCAACACTACCTTTCATACCAAGAATTTGTGGTATACTTTGATTATCAAGCGTTGTGGCGGTCTTTCATCCAAGTCCAAGAGTTCATTTTCCAAATAAAATACAAGACTAGAGAGTTTGATAAAGTTGCAGATGCTTTGAGAAAGTGATCTTTGATGCCAAAAGTGATGGCAAGCCAAGTTATTTGTATGAAAACATCACTCCTGGGTATGAGCATAAACTACTTAACCCATCAAGGGTGAATGCCCCTGGATTACCCGACAACAGGTTCTGGCAGATGGGGTCAGTTGCCAATAGGTTTACTAGCTAGAGGTGAGTCCAACACACTCTTCTTTAGAAAGGTTCCCTACGTTATCCCTTCCCACCAACACCCCCCCACCCCCCCCCACACACACACACACACACACACACAAAAGAACCAATATGAAAATAATCCATATTTAGGCCAAATCATTACCCAATTGTGAGAGCCAACACAAGTTAGTATGATGCCATATAAGTCACACAATGGCAACTTATCCAGGAGCTTTTGCTTCTTTGTCTAAGTTACTTGATATTTGTACTTTCCATCCATCTTTTTCATTGATCATTTACTGAATCCTTTGTACACTGTCTGTGTTCTTGGATTCATTGTACTCTTTTGGTTGTTCTTCAATGAAGTCTTATTACTTATCAAAAAGAATCCTTGTGTGAGCAGATTATAAGGGAACTTTATGGTAATGGACTAATGGTTTGGAGGGACATTTTGGCATATACAAGACACTGGCAATGGTATCTAATTGTTATTTTTAGCAGGGAATGTACAAATATGTGGATAGGTTGGTAAGACGTCAAGCATGCCAATTTGGTAAGGGAGTTCACAAATCACAGCTTTTACACGCCATTGTGGAAACCTAATGATTTTTGGGTTCATTTAGGTATGGATTTTGTGTTGGGACTCCCAGAGACTGTAAACAGACATGACTCTATCCCAAAATGATGCATTTCATCCCTGGCTTGAAGACTTCTAAAGCTACACATACCGTTGAGTTATTTTCTAAAGGGGTGGTGAGACTACACAACATTCCATTGTCTATTCCAATACTAGAAAAGAACATTGAGAGACAGAGGGCATAGCAAGTGAAATGGGCATATGCATCTCAAGTATATTAATAACTAGCACGGGATTTATTAATTGCGATAGAAGGCATCACCATGATTGTATCTTAGCAACTAATAGAAAAACAACATTATCATATTCCTTTCCACAAGTCTGTTCCTATAACAAATTGCATTCATTACGACCTCATCCAAAGCCAGTTTCGGTCTAATACAGGGCTAATTGCACTTGGCTCAAAACCCAAATCCATTTGATACCCAGACCCAGAGTCCAATACAAAGTACACACTGACACTACTAACAATCCTCGAATTTTATTTGTTGAAAGCAGCATTTATAATATGATTTCGATCTACAGTAATCATAATAATATCGAATTAGCCAAAATAAATCAGCCATTTCAATGTTGAAAACAAAAACAAAAACATCGTCGAAAAAAGAAATGGGAAATGAAAAAAGTGGAACCTTACCTTCCGATCCAGAAGGAGAGGGAAGCGCCGAGGACCTTAGCGGAGAAGACGCAGACAACAGCAGGGAAGAAGCCGAAGATTAGAGAAGCAGTGGCCTCCATGAAAACAGCGTAAGGCAAGCAGAGCGCCAGAGTGAGAGTGTGGACCCCAACGTATGCGGGCATGGCCCACACACCCATGCGATCCGACCATTCTCCTAACACCTTCATTGCTCCTTCCTTGTCCCATCCGTACCTTTTGCTCAGCTCCCTCACTCCTATTGCTGCTATTACCACCACCGCTATTTTCCACCATTTACGGCCACCGCCACCGCCACCGCCACCGCCACCGCTATCACTCATTTCTTTGTTTTTTACAGTACAGACCAGACCAGACCAGACCACCACCTTTCTTCAACAAAGCATTTTCCTCGGTCTGAACATAAACTTCCTATTGATGGGCCTTGGTCAATCTTTGGGCTTCCGCTTTTTTTCCGTTTTTCTGAGATGACCGGTTCTCAACAACTGGCCCATATTTCTTTTTCTTTTTTTTTTCTTTTTTTTTTTTATAACTTTTCCCTTCTTCTTTGTTTTGTTTTCGTTTGGTTTTTTGTTTTTTTTTTTAATTCTTAAATATATAATTATGGCAAATTACACTTTTTCACCGTAAGTTTTCACCTTAATTAAAATGTCCTCCCAAAATTTCAAAATGCATGATTGACCTCCCTCCTTCGTCAATTTTAAAATGTTACTACAATGTATTATCTATTGTTTATTTTAATGTTAACCTTGACGGAAATGTGACTAGCATGCAAAACAAACTGAATGTTAAGAAGATATGATTCTTATTAAGAATCTGTAAGAAGTTGTGGTGGAGATCAAAACACAAGCATGAAGGTGATTCAATTGAACCCGTGACCTCCCCCACCACTACCACATCTACATCTCTCACCTCTACATCGATCATCACTAATTTATTTCCCTTTTTCACCATCACCATCACCACCACCACAAACACATATCTCAATTCTAACGTTGTGGGGGCCTTTTTTGTGTTTTGGGTTGGGCTGAGCTGCCTCCTGTGGTGATGGGCCCGAGTATTTCTGAGTAGGAGAGTTGAGACCGGCCCAACTGTAACTCACTTTGGGCCGGCTTGTGCACAAACTGAGCCTTGTCTACCAGGAACGTTCTCACGGCAAGCAGAGCTGTTACAAAAAGTTACGACAGGCAGAGATAATAACAATAAAGAAAACAGAGTACAGTGGCTTTTTCTTAATAAAAACAGACTGATTGATCTCTATTTCTATGGCAATCACAATAACAGTGGTAATAATAATAATGGCTTTTACAAAAAAAGGAGTAGTTGATTGAGCGATGATAGAAGTTAATCAAAAAATAAATAAATGTCAAATCAAGTTTGAGTTCATAGTGGCGAAGAATCAAATAGGAAGAACGTTTCCTCTCAATGAAACTAATCTCCCAGGAAAGTATCCTGCCATGGGGATTAATAACTTTGAGGGAATCGGACCTAAGTGATAAGTGCTTGAAGGAATTTCTATTACTTAATCGTTTCCCAGAGAGTGGGATTTTGAAAGGGAGAGAAGGGAACCGATCTATTGGTGCATGCCCATTACACTCTTTCTCTCCATTTTCCTGTTTGTTTTCTTATCTTTTCTTCTTTCTTTTCTTTTTCTCTTTCTTTTTCCTTATCTTTTTCCTTCCTCTGTTTTTCGATCCTTCTTACAGGGCACAGCAAGGATCCTTTTATAGGGCCTGCCGTGATTGGTTTTTACCACTTTGCCCTTTAACGACCTTTGTCTGGTCTAGGCGTACTTGCCGACCACCCAGTGTACCACTTACCCTCGCCAGACAAAGGCAGGTTTGTGTTGTTTCTTAGTCCACCGTGGCACTTTCTCTTGCCATAGCGTAAATGCTCTCTCTCTCTCTCTCCCTATAGCATGCACCCAACGTTTCCCCCTAACCTTGCCTCTTTTAGGCAATCTGTCATCCCAGCAGGACGTACCTCCCAAAAGGGCTTGGACAGGAAGTGCAAAATAGATCTTTTCCCCTATCCCCACCATCAAACCACACCCCTCCTTACCTCTTACCTCTGACCCGTGGCCCCACCACGTCCCATATTGGCTGGGTACAGGCTGGTGGCGCCTAGGCCTTGCGCGTGCTTTCCTGTTATGTACGTTCAAAATCTGCCTACAACTCATGTGTTTGCTGTGATCTGGAGCTTTGTTTGCATCGTCTGCCATGCTTCTTTGTTCTTTTATGTGGGCCGTTCTGTAAATTTCACTGCTTCCCTTTGGGATTTGGCTTCTCTTAATACTGGGTTTTACATTTTCTCTTGGCCAATTTCTTGATTGCACTTATGTCTTACTTCATTACTTGGCATTTCTTGTCGTGACGATATGTTCCTGCTAGGCCTCTTTTCAAGCCTACCATTTCATTCCTTCCCCTAGTGACTTAACATGGCCACTAGTGTTCTTAGTTATGGGCTCCATTGTCCCTTTCTTTTTCCCTTGGGCCTGCAGCCCATTTACTTCCTTTGGGCTTCCTTGGCCCATTTACTAACTTTGCATTCCCATGGGCTTTTACTAACTTGATTGGGCTTTCCCGGCCTAATCTCCTCATTCTCATCCTTGGGGTTCATGGGCTTGCCATCAACCCCTACTTTCTTTGTTTACATTGCTTTGGGCCTGCTGCAGCTCATTCTCACTTTTCCATACCATATACTGCTCATGGGTGCCATTTCTCTCTTTTCGGGCCCTTTGGGCCCATTTGCTTCCTCAAGACCCATTTATTTATGTTATGGGCCTGTGATCTATTACTCTTGCCGCTTGGACTTAATAGTCTTATTTTATGCCTACCACTCTTATTACCTGCTTTGCTGAGTTGGGCCTGTTTTACAAAAATGACCCTCAACATTTAGCCCTCTGAACATATGGAGCGTTCTTACGGTTCATATGTGAATGAAGGACTTTTTCTTCTTTTTTACTTTCTTTTTTTTTTCTTTTCCTTCACGGGTTTTTTTAAACCATGAACTCCTTCCTACATATATATTTCTTTTCTTACCGTGAACAGTGGTGACTCTTCGAATTTCCCAAAATGGCAGTTGCTTTAAAACATAACTACCACCTCATTAATTTCATCCTTTTCTCAATGGCTGACCAGTCGCCTCCCTTCACACCGGCCTTAATAACTCAGGTATTTAAGAAAAGAGTCCCTTCCCAACGCAGACACAAACTCCTTCTATTCCAAAATATTTTCCTTCTCTCACCATTTTCTTCTTTTCAAACACCCATTCCCCTCTTAGTCTGATCAAATCCTCCCGCCATGGCACCGGTGAAAACTCAAGCTTCTTCCCGCCGTAAAAGGAAAAGCGTCGCTGTGGACCCTCCAATGGAACAAGAAGTAGAAGAAGAGGACGTGCACTCCGATTCGGACCATTCCGATGAGGAGGAGACACGACGTGACCCAGATAACAAGTGCACCCCTCTGATCGATCCTTGGTACAATATCAGTCCCTACTTCCCCAAGGCTCCTAGAGATTATGCATCGCCGCCGCCGGGCCGCATGTGGCTCGCTCTTTGCCGGCGAAACCCTGACGTTTCTTGGGCTTCGATGTCTTCCTCCATCTCCGATTTGGTCATTCGTCAAAGCGTCGCCCTTCCTGTACCCATTCATTTCGAGTTTGGGTCTGGCACTGCCTTGGGTTGGAAGGAGTGGGTTGACAGTGAGTTATCAGACACAGACTTCATGGGTTTGCTTCAGAGGGTCGGTGTTCTAAAGGCCGTCGTTCTTTCCCGAAGCCTATCCAACTTCCAAGACCTCTACAATCTTCGCCATTTAGTTCGCCGATGGTGTGCCACCACTCACACATTCTTCTTTTCTTGCGGCGAACTCACTGTTACTCTTGAGGACGTGGCTAATCAGTTACTTTTGCCGATTTTTTGGTGATGTTGATCCTACCACCATTGAGCTTTTCCCCAGAAGAAGAAGCCATTGAAGCGGAGTTGAAGAAAAGGATGGCCGGAAACGCTAAGTTATCTTACTAGGTTAGTTCTTCTTCCAAGTTTTCTGCTGTTGCTCATCGTACTGCTTTTATTGCTTTTTGGCTTTGTAAGTTTGTCTTTGGGTCCCATCCCCATTATGCCATAAAGCATTTGTACTTTCGTTTGGCCATAAAAATATTTGCTGGAGTGAGTCTGCCACTGGCCCTCATGTTTTTGGGGCATCTATATGTTCAATTGGATATCCTGTGAAGTGACGAGAGCCAGGCTGGCTGCTGCCACATAATCGCTTCCTCTGTACACAGCACTGTTCTACAGCAGTTGTTGTTTGAGCGCTGTGCTCAATATTTGGCGAAGTGTAGGCCTGTCAAATTTGCTAAAGAGAAGTACCAATCCTGCCCGCAGGCCATTATTGATTTCTGTGGCAGATTTGAGTTTGATTTTCCTCTGGCTTTTCGTTGGTCCGGTTTGAAGCCCATCGATTATTCTGTTGTTGAGTCCTTTGATGAAGGTATTGGTTTTTCCTGGAGAGCTTATAGACATTTGCGTTCTGGTTATATTTGTGTTGATTCTGCGATGGGTTCATTTGTTGATACTGTTGGTACTACTACTCCGCTGGCTGGCTTTGATGAGACGGGTATCACCTATTTGGCTGCCACTAATCCTGGATGGTTGCCCTATTTAGCAGATGAAGGTATCAGGTTCGTCTATTATCCTATCAACCGAGTAAGGAGACAATTTGGGTTGGACCAGGATATTCCTGATGACCTCTCCTTCCTCGCAGAGTCTCCTACTTCAACTAAACCCTTTCTGCGGCACGCTGCCTTTGATTTTTGGAGATAGCGTTTCAGTATAGTCACAGTTGATGGTTCTGTGAGGGAAGGCCTTTGCACCCCTGCTATGCACAGCTATTGGCAGGCTGTAATGACCTCATTTGATACAGAGTTGGCTAGCAGTCGCGATTTCTCTCTTATACCTCCTGAAGGACTTAGCATGGTTATTTCTCCCAATTCTCGGTTGCTTCTTCCTTCAAGGTCCGTGTTGGCCTATGCCAAGAAACAGAACCGATCTGCCATCTTTGAATGGGACGAGGAGAAAAAAGGATGGTATTGGCACACAGGTGATTACCCCTCAGGTTGGGAGAAGAAAGTTAAAGTAGTAAACATTCCTGCGCCAGCTAAGAAAATTCCTGCCAAGCTTAAATCTGCCAACAAGTCTAAGTTTGCCACTCCTCAGCCTCCCATAGGTGCTACTCCTGCCAGCAGAACAAGAGGCAATAAAAGGAAGACAACTCCCCATCCTGTATCTGCCGTTCAACGAAGAGTAAGTTTTTAAAAAAACTCTTTCTTACTTTGTCTTCCAAGTACATATATATATATATATATATACTTCTTCCATTTTTTCTTTGACTTTTCCTGAATCCTGACATGCTTACTGACTCCTTTCCTTGACTCCTTTTCTTCTCCCCTTTTCCTTTTGCAATCTAAGCACAAGGAGGATACGTCAGCTGCTCGTCCTATTATGCTTGAGGAACCTGAATCAGAGGTATACTTCTTCTTGCTCCTGCACGTGTTCAGTCTGCTACATGTTTTTTGTTACTTCATTCCCCCAATGAGTTACTTCGATCTTCATACCTCTTTTTTTTTTTTTTTTTTTTTTTTTTTGTCTTTTAGGATGAGCCTGAGCCTCTTTCTATATACCATCCTACTGCCGAGAAGCTTTCTGCCCTCATGGGCACACCTACGGAGGGCTCTTTTGGTGGGACTAAATTTGCAACATCTGCTCCTTCTACAGCTACTACCTCTCCTACTGGACCGGTACCCATGGATGAGGGTACTCATATTAGGGAGGTTAGTGAGGCCACCCCTACTCCTGCCATGACACCTTCTGTTCAAAGGGAAGCCACCCCTCCTGCTGTTACCCAGATTGAGGCTACTCCTGCTGCACCTCTCGTCATTTCCACCGGTGACCCTTTTGTTGCTCTTTCTCAGGCAGTGTAGGGCGTTTCTTCTTTGGTAGTTACTCCCTCTTCTATTCCTGTTTCTGCCACACGTGGGCCTCGTGCTGACTTGTCCTCAGAGGAGTCTGAGGAAATCTTTGAGGATCCTGAGGATGAGCCTGGCTTGGGGAGGAGGATTTCTGAATCTGAGGAAGAAGGGAGTGTTCCACCCGAGACAATGGGTATGTGCTTTCTTCCTTCCTTTTTCTTCTTTCTCCGTTAAGTTCATTCTTCTTCTTTTTTTTTTTTTTTTTTTATAAGCTCCCTCTTCCTCTTTATTTGCATGTCTATTTTTCTGTTTGCAGAGACTTTTGAGGAGTTAGGCATTGCAGCAAACGTAGGGGTGTCTGCGGCAGCTTCTCCTGCCATGCCCACAACACCTATTCCTGCCACATCTTTTATACCAGTTTTTGCCGTATTTACAGTATTCGTTTCTGCAGTTCCTTCTGTTCCTGCCTCTGTTTTCCCCACAGCCCCCATTACTGCTAGCTCTGGCAAAATTTTATCTTATTTCTTTACTTCTTCTCCGTAGGCCTTTCTTCCTTTTATTCTTACCAAGGTTTCTCATTTCAACCTTTGTGTTCTTTGACAGGTCCACCTCCTACAGTGCCTTCTCAGTTTGAGGTAGACAGTAGCTCTGCCACCATTCTAGACACTGCTAGTGAGGCTGCAGCCTTCTTTGCGCGTTTTGACCAATCCGAAGTCAATGACCTTGATCCTGCTTCTTTCTGGGGCTTTGGACCTCCTTACATAGATTTTCATGGCTTCAGAGTCCCCGCGGACTGTGCTCCTTATTTGGTGATGATTCATAACAGTCATGGGGACTTCATGCAGGGATTCCGACTTGGTCGATCAGTCAAAGAGCATTTCTTAAAGATGTTAGGGAGTGTGCTGAATGACATCGAGCACAACTTTGTTGATACCGTCTCCACTGAAAGGATCCTGCAGTAGAGGGCTATAGTATAAGAGCTTATTAGCGTTGGCTTTGCCGTGGAGTTCATCTTAGATCACCTTCGAGATTGCTCGAGCAGTTTTTATGAGGAAAGTCCAACCTACTGTTGATGCTATTGACTCACGCCTTGCGGTTTTGAGAAAGGAAGTGGCAGATTTGAAGGGCCGCTGCGAGCGTTTTCTTTCCGGTGTTGGCGGACTTGGTCGTTTTGGGGATCAATCACTCATTTCTGGACTCTATTGATGATGATGCAGTTTCTCCTTTGTTTTGTTGTTTTCTTTTGCTTTATTACTCTGTTCAGTACATTATGTTTCCTATAGTACCTATTTGGGCTTGTTTACCACAGTTTGAGTTTTGTAATTTAACTTTATGATGCTACACTTTAATGCTACACTTTGCTACTATTATTTTTTTTTTTTTTTTTTTTTTGCTATGATATATGATAACAAATACTTTGTGCTTTTCATTGCAAGTAAGCAAGTTACAAAAATTTTGATTTGTGACATAATCATTTGAAAGATAAGAAAAACAGAGCAAAAGGAAACATGACAGCTTTCAACAAAACAAAAGGAAGGGATAATCACATTGCTTTTCTCCTCAGACGTAGTAGCGTTTCAACCATTTCCCATTGATGGGATCCATTAAGTCCCTACCATCCATCTGAGTTAAGCGGTAATATCCATTTGGATGTGCCTTTCTTATCACAAAGGGTCCTTCCCACTTCAGTGCAAACTTTGATGGTCCTGCCAAGCTTCTCCTAACGTAATCTGCCACTTTTAGGACCAGTTGTCCTTCCGCAAATACTCTTTCTTTAGTCATCCTACCGTAGGCCTCAATCATTTTTTGCCTGTATCAGCGGCTGTGTTCTTGAGCTTTTTCTCTTCTTTCATCAAGTCCTTCCAAGTCTTCGCACCTTTCTGCCGCAAAGACTTCTTCATCATTCTCCTTTTCTTGCATCTGCATGACTCTCAGGGATGGGGTCATTTTTTCTACTGGGCTCACTACTTCAGTTCCGTAGACCAAGGAAAAAGGTGAAAAACCTGTGGCTGACTTAGGTGAACTCCTGTAAGCCCAAAGAACGTCTGGCAGATGCGTTGCCCATCCCCCCGTATATTCTTGGCTCATTTTATTGATGATTTTTATGAGAGTTTTTTTCGTTGCCTCTGCTTGCCCGTTTCCTTAAGGGTAATATAGTGATGATCGGTGATACTTGACTTGATAGAACTCTAGCATTTTCCTCACCTCACTATTGACAAAAGGTGTGCCGTTGTCACTGATGATCCTGTGGGGAACTCTAAACCTTACAATTATGTTTTCCTTGATAAGTTTGTCACTACTCCTCCTGTGGCTTTACGAAGTGGTACTGCCTCTGCCCACTTAGTAAAATATTCTGTAGCTACTAGTATCCATATGTACCCTCGCGATGGTGGATTCACTAGTCCAACCAAGTCAAGCCCCCAAGTATGGAATGGCCATGGTGTGACCATGCTATGCAAATTCTGCGAATGAGTGTGAATCAAATTGGCCTGTACTTGGCAACTGTGGCACCTTTTCACAAATTCTGCCGTATCTTTTTTCATGGTAGGCCAGTAGTAGCCCATTTGCAGCAAGCATCTATAAAGTCTTTTCTTTCCCTGGTGTTCTCCACACTCTCCTAAGTGTATCTCTTTTATCATTTCTCTCACCTCCTCAGGGCCCAAACATCTCAAGGGGTCTCCATCATACCCCTTTCTGAAAAAGATCATATTATACAAAAAATAACGCGTTGCTAACCTCCTAAGCTTATATTTTTCGCTGTGCTTTTGCGGCAGGATGCCTTCTGTCAGGTACCATATAAATGGGTTTCTCCAGTCTTCGCTGATGAATGCAGTGTAACTTTCTTCTCTGTCTGCCGCAAGTTGGCAGTTCCCACACTGGGTTTGGACTTGGTCTGCATTTTTGCTCATAGTTGGCCAATAAAAGCTTGCCATTTGAAGTCTGCGGTAAAAGCTGACCTCTCCGCAAGATCCGTAAGTCTTCTCATGTACTTCTTTCAACTTTCTCTGGGCCTCCTTTTGCCCCACACATTTGGACAAGACTCCGCCTAGCATCCTTCGGTACAGTTCTCCCTTCACCAGGGCGTAGTCTTTGAGTATATTTAGTTCCATGGCTTCTTCTTCTCCCATCAAAACTTCCTTCATGGGTATTCGCCAATCTCCTTCGCAGTGTTCCTCCTGGAACCTTTCTTTCAACATTTCAATTATGGATTCTTCTCTCTTGCTGACCTCTACTCTAGTACTCTCCCCTTCGAACATTATTTGCAAGCATAGTGCAGCCAACGTATCAACAAATCGATTCTCATTCCCCGGGGCATGTTCTATTCCAAAAGTTAAGAACTTCCCTTCCATCTTCTGGGCCATTGCTCTATACGGGACTAGGCTGGGTTCTTTTAGGGAAAAACTCCCTTTGGTCTAGTAGACTACCAAGTTGGAATCACCCAGTACTCTCAAATGTTTAACTCCCATTTCAAGAGCTATGGCCAACCCCGTTAAGTAAGCTTCATATTCTGCCGTATTGTTTGAACAGGGGAACTCCAGCTTGAATGATAGTGCTACTACTTTATCTTCTTCATGATACAAAACTACCTCAACCCCTCCAGACTGGGCGGTGGAAAACTCATCAAATTTCATTACCCACTGTTCTCTGAGTTCCTCCGCCATGGCTACTTCCCCTGGAATTTCGTTGTCCAAAGGGAATTCTTCCTCCCTTGGAAACTGTGCTAATAAATTTGCTATAGCCTGGATTTTCATTGCTCTGGGCGCCCCCACTTTCAAGTCGTACTGTGATAGTTGTAATAACCACTGTGATATCCTGCCGGAGAGGATTGGCTGTTGTAGTAAAACTTTGATGGCATGGGACTTAGTCATCAGCCACACTTTATAAGACAAGAAGTAGTGGCGTAATCTCTGTGAGGCGTACACAATAGCCAAACATGCCTTTTCCGCCCTTGGGTAACGAGTTTCTGCATCTTTCAGGGCGCGGCTGATGTAGTATACTAGTTGCTTGACGCTACCTCCATCTTTTTGAGTGATTAAGGCACCAATGGCATATGAATTGGTGGCCATATAAAGTAACAATGGCTTCTTGTGGATTAGGGCTTGCACTATAGGGAGATTCATCATGATCTACTGCAGCCTTTTAAAGGCCGCCTGCTGCGCTTCTCCCCATACAAAACTTTGCCATTTCCTCAATAACTTGGTAAAAGCCGAAGTGATTGATGCCAATCCAGGGATGAATCTTCGGATATACAAGACTTTCCCTAAGAAACTTTTTAGTTCTCTTACCGTGGTTGGAGGTCTCATAGTTGCAATGGCCGTAGCTTTTGCTGGGTCTACATCTATTCCCCTACTGTGAACTAGGAAACCCAGGAATTTCCCTGAGGATACACCAAACGCACATTTGAGAGGATTCATTCTCAACTTAAAGGCTCTGCATCTTTCGAATACTTTTTTCAGCACATGGAAATGTTCTTCTCTCCTCTTTGACTTAACTACTATGTCATCCACATAGTCTTCTAACTCCCGATGCATCATATCGTGAAATATAGCCGTCATTGCCCGTTGATAAGTCACACCTGCATTTTTCAACCCGAAGGGCATCACGGTGTAATGAAAGTTTCTCATGGGTATTCTGAAAGCAATCTTCTCTGCATCTTTTGGTGCCATCCTAATCTGGTTATATCCACTGAAACCATCCATGAATGAGAACATGGCGCTTCCTGCCGCAGAATCTATCAATAAATCTATATTTGGCAATGGGAATTCATCTTTCGAGCATGCTTTGTTGAGATCCCTGAAATCTACGCAACACCTTATTTGACCATTCTTCTTCTTTACTGGTACTATGTTGGATAGCCAGCGGGGATGTTGAATAGGCTTAACGAATCCTGTGGCTAGCAACTTCTGTACTTCTTTGACTATCTGCCCTTATATTTCTTTGTGAAATATCCTGGCAGGCTGAGCCACTGGCCTAGCCTGCAGGTCCACATTCAACGTATGTGCCACTAACCCAGGGTCTAGCCCTAGCATTTCACTGTAGTCTCATGCGAACACGTCTCTGAATTCTTTTAACAACAGTACCAACTCCTTTTTCTCATTTTTTGTCAAGCTTACACTAATTGAGATGGGTCTCGGCTTTTGTGAAGCAGACCCCAGGTCAACTTCTTCCATTTCCTCTTCTGCCATGACCTACACCTCCTTTTCGGCTATAACTCTTTCGTATTCCTCATCGTTACTTCCTCCCTCTGAACTTTCTTAGACTTTGCAGCACGTCAAACCCTCGTGCTGCTCTTTTTGGGTGGGGCCCGCCTAGGTTTCAATCGCGGGCCCCGCGCGCCTTCATAATTTGTAAACGATTCTGCCATTAGAGCCTCGGACTCTGATGCATTGGGGCGTGTCCTCAGATCCTGCGGCGGGAGCCTCTTTCCTTTTTCTTTTTCTTTTTCTTGCCAGTAACTCCCTTAGATCAGGTTCTGGGTCATTCTGGACATCTTCCCACCTAGGCACGAAAGTACCTAGCGGCCTTGATACTGAACTCCCCCCAGAAGGAGCCCATTGATCGTAGAACATAGTTTCTACTAAGTGAGCTTCTGCCTGCTCGAATGGTAAAGGGTTCGCGGCTATGCGTATCATCCTGCCGTTCAGTCTTCCTTTCACACATTGGTGATAGGTGGATGGGACCAGTCGATGTTTTTGCAACCATGGCCTCCCCAGAAGCACGTGGTAGGATACTTCTGTCTTTACCACATGAAATCGTGCTAAAGAGGCTATGGGGCCTACTTTCAACCACAGCTGAAAGTGGCCTGCTGTGTACTAGCCCCTTCCACCGAACCCTGTTACTTCCATTGGGCATCCCTGAATCTTCCTTTCTGAAATTTCTACTGCTTGCAGAGTGTTTAATGGAATGAGATTCATAGAAGCACCTGTATCTACCAAAACTCTCTTTATGGCGATTTAATTTATAGATGCCACCAAGTATAAGGGCCTTCTGTGGTCCGGGTGCCCTACTTCCATATCTTCCTCACTAAAAGTGATTTCAGTTTACTCTTGTAAGAGAGTTCTATCATCTGGTATTTCTGCCGATAGACATTCTACTCCTACACTAGAGGCAATGCTCCCCAAGGCTTCTGTGGCTACCTTTCTTTCCTTTGCTGAGAGTCCCAGCTGATTAAATAAATTTTTGAACTTGGAACTCTGTTGTAGAGTGGTAATGGCCGTTGTAGGCAAAGCCATGTTTTCTTCTTCGTCCTCTCCTAGGTCAGCGCAAATTACCACTACTGCTACACCCTTCCCTTTGTGGTTTAAGAGTGGGTTTCTTTGGACTTCCTGCTGGGACAGTTCTAAAGTCCCTTCCTTTATCCTACGGTGCACTAGTCTGCGGAGTGCCCAACACTCTGCAGTAGAATGTTGGACATAATTGTGTAAACGACAAAAACATGGGTCTCTTCACTCTTCCTCTGTAGGCTCCCTAGCAACCTGGTTAGGTTTGAAAATTTCATCTGCTATCCATTTGTCTAGCAATACGTCTAACTCTTTTGAGGTGCATGGTATTGGTGGGGGAGTGTCGTATTCCCTCCCCTCAGTCTTCCTTCTCCGTTCGCCAGTGGATACCGCCATTGCCTGCGGGGTGTTTCTCTTGTTTGAGCTTGGTTTCATAGACTGGGCCGTCTTTCTTGCCTTCTGAAATAGCTGGGCGAATTGAGAGATTTCCAAATTTTCAAGGACTGCCCTGTACTCCCTGATCATATTCGTCATACACATCTCCACCAGCGTCCTTTCTTCGCAATGGTCAGAGCAGTCGAGTGCTATGTCCCTGAATCTCTTGATGTACTCCATCAAGTCTTCACCGTTCCTTTGTTTGGTTGCTTGTAGGGTTGCAAGTGTCATCGTTTCTTCTCCGTGGAAGTACTTGGTACAAAATACATCCACCATATCATCCCATGTTGGGATTGTTCATGGTTTTAACCCAATGTACCAAGTATAAGCCCAGTCACACAATGATTTAGAAAATTCTTGAAGACATAAGTCCTCGTCCGCGGCATAAGAGCCAAGCGTATCAATGAACTTGCTCACGTGCTCAACAACACTTCCCTTTCTGCCATCGTACTGTGCGAATGCCTTTGGCTCATACCTCTCAGGGTATGATTTGTTGAGTACCCTCAGTGGGTAAGGAGGCCTTCGTGCATAGAACCTTTCCTTAGGTGCCCTGGCCCTTTCCTGCTCCAAGAGGGTGGCCACTTTAGCCATAGTGATGAAACGTTGTTCTGCATTGTGTGGGACACCTTCTACCGGTGTCTCTTCTTTGTCTGTTGCATGCTCTGGGTCATGTTGGCTTCCTTTTTCTTTCGTCTTGTCAGCTTTCAGCTGGTAGATTTCTTCCATCATTTGCTACTGCAAGTGTTGTACTGACTGCAAGACTTCGATGAAAATGTTGGCATTGTCGGTAGGGATTCTTAGTGGCAGTTGGGGGTCAGCCCCCGTTTCATTGGCACCTTCTGCCTGGTTAGGTTGCGGTTGGTGAGGCGTTGTAGGCCTGGACTCTACTTGTGAGGGTACAGCACTCATATTCCGTGTTGTCTTGGACTTCAGAGGCATTTGTTTGCGTGGGTTTTTGTCCCTGTCTGTTTCTCAACTCTCCAGCGGAGTCGCCAATTTAATGTGGAGGCCTTTTTTGTGTTTTGGGTTGGGCTGAGCTGCCTCTTGCGGTGATGGGCCCGAGTATTTCTGAGTAGGAGAGTTGAGACCGGCCCAACTGTAACTCACTTTGGGCCGGCTTGTGCACAAACTGAACCTTGTTTGCCAGGAACATTCTTACGGCAAGCAGAGCTGTTACAAAAGGTTACGACAGGCAAAGATAATAACAATAAAGAAAACAGAGTACAGTGACTTTTTCTTAATAAAAACAGACCGATTGATCTCTACTTCTATGGCAATCACAATAACAATAGTAATGATAATAATGGCTTTTATAAAAAAAGGAGTAGTTGATTGAGCGATGATAGAAGTTAATCAAAAAATAAATAAATGTCAAATCAAGTTTGAGTTCATAGTGGCAAAGAATCAAAGAGGAAAAACGTTTCCTCTCAATGAAACTAATCTCCTAGGAAAGTATCTTGCCGTAGGAATTAATGACTTTGAGGGAATCCGACCTAAGTGATAAGTACTTGAAGGAATTTCTATTACTTAATTGTTTCCCAGAGAGTGGGATTTTGAAGGAGAGAGAAGGGAACCGATCTATTGGTGCATGCCCATTACACTCTTTCTCTCCGTTTTCCTGTTTGTTTTCTTATCTTTTCTTCTTTCTTTTCTTTTTCTCTTTCTTTTTCCTTATCTTTTTCCTTCCTCTGTTTTTCGATCCTTTTTACAGGGCACGGCAAGGATCCTTTTATAGGGCCTGCCATAATTGGTTTTTACCACTTTGCCCTTTAACGGCCTTTGTCTGGTCTTGGCGTACTTGCCGACCACCCAATGTACCACTTACCTTTGCCAGACAAAGGCAGGTTTATGTTGTTTCTTAGTCCACTGTGGCACTTTCTCCTGCCATGACGTAAATGCTCTCTCTTTCTCCCTATGGTATGCACTCAACGTTTCCCCCCAACCTTGCCTCTTTTAGGCGATCTGTCATCCCAGCAGGATGTACCTCCCAAAAAGGCTTGGACAGGAAGCGCAAAATAGATCTTTTCCCCTCTCCCCACCACCAAACCACACCCCCCCTTACCTCTTACCTCTGACCCATGGCCCCACCACGTCCCATATTGGCTGGGTACAGGTTGGTGGTGCCTGGGCTTTGCGCGTGCTTTCTTGTTATGTACGTTCAAAATCTGCCTGCGGCTCATATGTTTGCTGTGATCTAGAGTTTTGTTTACATCGTCTGCCATGCTTTTTTGTTCTTTTATGTGGGCCGTTCTGTACATTTCACTGCTTCCCTTTGGGATTGGGCTTCTCTTAATACTGGGTTTTCCATTTTCTCTTGGCCTATTTCTTGATTGCACTTATGTCTTGCTTCATTACTTGGCATTTCCTGCCGTGACGATATGTTCCTACTAGGCCTCTTTTCAAGCCTGCCGTTTCATTCCTTCCCCCAGTGACTTAACATGGCCACTAGTGTTCTTACTTATGGGCTCCATTATCCCTTTCTTTTTCCCTTGGGCCTGCGGCCCATTTACTTCCTTTGGGCTTTCTCGGCCCATTTACTAACTTTGCATTCCCATGGGCTTTTACTAACTTGATTGGGCTTCCCCGACCTAATCTCATCATTCTCATCCTTAGGGTTCATGGGCTTGCCATCAACCCCTACTTTCTTTGTTTACATTGCTTTGGGCCTGCCGCGGCCCATTCTCACTTTTTCATACCATATACTGCCCATAGGTGTCATTTCTCTCTTTTCGGGCCCTTTGGGCCCATTTGCTTCCTCAAGACCCATTTATTCATGTTATGGGCCTGTGATCTATTACTCCTGCCGCTTGGGGTTTATAGTCTTATTCTATGCCTACCACTCTTATTGCCTGCTTTGCTGAGTTGGGCCTATTTTACAAAAATGACCCTCAACAAACGTCAACTCCACAATCACACCCTCTTCTAAAAGTTTCCCGCTACCACCTCAACCAAAATCCTAATCCAATCTGCACTTATCCTTACCACAAACACAAATCAACCCATATAACACCAAAGCAAACTACGTAATTTCCCAAGTTTCGAGTAAAGGGTTGTCACTTGGCCAAAAGAGAGTGCAGCTACTTGCTATAGAGAAAAGATAACCACTTGATGCAAGTACAAATTTTGAGACCCAATCTTTATTACATAGTATGTGAAGCATATGATTTTAGGCGATAGTAACACATTGATGCGTGAATTGAAATGATTTTAAAAGCTATAGGCTTTAATTCAAACTTTTTATAATTTATGGTTTGATTTGTGACATAGAACAGAAAACACAAATCTTCCTAGAATAGCAAGGGCATTAGAAATTATAACGTAAGATTAAGGGGGGGTGTCAATAAAAGTCATTAGGGCAGCGATGTCAGAATTGCATGAAATTTGGAGGGTTAAAGGGAAACGGCCTTATGATTAAGACTTGAGACTTTGCCTTAGGATCACCCTAATTTTGGCAAATTCCTCCATTAGAACCTTGAATAACTTTTAGTTTAAAAGTTAGAATAAGGCTGTTTCTATTTTGGGATGTCTCTTAGAGACAATAGTTTCAATTTCTGCAATTATCTCAATTTCGCTATTATTGGTAAAAATTACTATTTTGCAACCTAATTACCTAATTAGCACAAATTGGGGTTTTCTAAGCGTTTTCCTAACCGCCCTATGTTTTTTTTTTACTATTTAAACACATTATAGCCTCCAAGGCAATTCAGTTTTTCAAATTAATAAAAATTCAGACTTTGTCTATTATTTTTCTCTGTTGAATTCTAAAACCCTATCACTTTATGGATTCAAGGGACCCCTCGTGGATTTGAGATTTTAATTCCGAAGTTAACATATTTGTGTTCTTGTAATTTCCACAACTTCAATTTGAAACCAACCCAAACTATAAGGGAATTATATAATTTGCCAGTTTTAACAAAGTTTCATTGCATAAAGGATACTCACTTGACATAAATTGATGTAATTACTTGTTATATATTTTTTATAATTCAATAGTTATAACGAAATAAGGAATGAAGATTTAAACCATGAATATCTCCATTGAAAACATTAAAGTGTACTAGTCAATTTTGAGTTACAAACCTCCTAGTTATATAGAGAACAATAGAACATAATCATTTGGCATCATCTTTTTTGGATAAGTTATTTGGCCTAGTCATATATTTTAAAACCTAACTTTTATTACATATATTATATAAAACTTTTAGAGAAATGAGATCGAACCTAATCCACAGCTAGAGAAGGAAAGGGGAATATGTCATTTGCTTCATTTGTTTGCTACCCTCATTCCCCCATCCTATTTACCTAGGTAGGGGAAAATTTTGAAGAAGCTTAGTTAACATTGGACCCTACCAAGTACCAAAGGGAAAACGCCAATCACATGTTTGTTGTTATTGGTAGGGGAGTGAAGACTCTGTGTCTTGACTCGTGCCCAAATCGATTTTCGGCTCAAAATTCTAATCCACAATCCATTACGGGCCGACATTTGTTCTTGCCAGTACCACTACATTGTCTTTTGCTTTAAGTCCTGAGCACGTGCATTCGCCAGTCAAAGATAGGATAATGACTCTCCTCCTTCTGTACAAAGATATCTATCTCATATCATAATCCATGTACCCCACGTTGAAATTGTCTTCCTTCAGGTTTGGTGGACAAATGGGTGGGTTACAATACAATGACCCAAATGTTTTCTTATTACTCTTTTGCAATCTTTCAATTCCTAGAGGTATATGCCCGAGGGTCCAAGACACTTATTTTGACCTACTCTGTTTTTTGGGTCGCTCAATCAGGGATGATCTTTGCTTACTGTTGGTTTAAACTTTTTTTTTTTTTTTTGGACTGTTGGTTTAACTTAACTGTTTTGGTTGAATTTGAAATCCAGGGCACCCACTACTCAGCCAAAAATAAATAAATTATAATTCAGGCCCATGGGAAATTCTGATGCTCTTAATTGATACAAATGAGATTTTTTTTCTTTTTTTTTAAATTTCACTTGTAACGGCGATGTATACAATGGGTACCACTCGAATATAAAATGAGACATGCATTAGGCATGGCAAAATGGGTTAAAATTTGCTAACCCGACCAAACCCAAATTTCTTAACCTAAAGCAAAAACGGATTAACCCGTAATCCGACTTGTTTTTTGTGGGTCACGCCGACCCAACCCGTGACCTAAACCATTTTTTTTTTTTCAAATTGTTTGGGTAAAAAAAAAAATTTAAGATAATATAGGTTTAGTTGTTTGTTCTGAGTTTTAAAGAAACAATTAAGACTTTTATATAACTGCATGCAAATGAATTGAAAAATAAATAGTTGAGGCATTCTATAATGATTAAAAATTTTTAAATATCAAATAGCAAAGTACATGTCAAGATAATCTAGTTATAGTAAAGTTAAAAACATATATTTAAAATTGTAGACATGTGAAAAACATTCATAAGTGTGAAAATAGTAAAGCCAAAGTATCAATGAAATTAGCATAAATTATGAATGCTTAGGCCTAGTTTTTAACAATTCATGCCCAAAATATATGGCTTTTCAAAATAAATTATGATATTTTCTAGAGTGTGTGCTGCTTAACAATTACATGATATTCATAAAAGAGATTATGTATAAATAAATACAATCAAACTTTAATGTATATTCTAAAATTGAAATTGAATGTCAACCACAATTAATAATAGATTATAAAATTAATTTTCAAGATTATAAATTTCTTACATGACTTTCCAAATGAAGTGGTGAATTCAAAGTAATGTATTTTAAATCAAGTAATTTGTTGCATGACTTTTCAAATGGCAAATATATGTTATTTTCTTTTTAAAAAAAATTCATGTGAAAAATACAAGTAAACCCAACTTGACCCAACTTGCAACCAGATTGACTCAAACCCGTTTTAACATGCTTAAAATAACCTAGTTTTGACTCAAACCCGTTTTGACCCACAACCCGATTAACTCGACCCACTCGTTTGCAATGTATCCACATACTACTACTCAAACCCACAACTCATGAAAGCACGTATAATGGAGTAGCGAGAACTTCTTATCATTGAAGCACACCCCTCAGGTGGCACTGATAACAATAAATTTGGCACAATGTAGTTTTTGATAATTTTTTTATAAAAGATAAGATTTAAAGGTAAAAATTAACCTATTTTTCAATTTTTAATTTCATTGTTCATATAATAAAAAACAAAAACAAAAAACTCAAAATTAAAAGTTTACTAGTTATTTTAGAACCACACTTTTTGGTATACATTTTGTGACAATAGACTCTGTTTGGCTTGAGCTTCTAAGCTTAACTTTTAGCTTTTTTGTACCATTTTTTAAAACTTCACTTTTTTTTTTCAATTTTTCAAATTACAAGTACACTTTAGCACATTTTTAACCAAAAAAAAAAACTAAATAAACTATTCTCAAACGGATATATATATATATATATAGAGAGAGAGAGAGAGAGAGAGAGAGAGAGAGAGAGAGAGAGAGAGAGAGACACACACACACACACACACACACACACACACACAGAGGTCTATCACTTAAAACATCTCCAACAGCTTCTCTATATTTTTATACTGTTTGGATAGTGAATAGTGACTTTTACCTTTTACCGACCTATTTTTTCAAATATATCTTCCAATAGATTCTTTATCATTTCTCTATCATATTTAAATATTATTTATTTATTTATTATTTATTCATTTTTTAACATATGTATCCCCATATCCCATCTCTACTCCTTTCTTTGCTAATTTTTTATTATGTTTTATTCTTTTGCTAATGAACAGTAAAACATCAAGTTTGGAGAATGACTGTTTATTAGCAAAAAAACTTTTTGAGTTTTAAAGAAGTTGTTGGGGCTCATTATTTTTTTTTTTTTTTTTTTTTCTATATTTTGGCTTTACCTACTGTATTGGAGATGCTCTTAAAGCACTCCAATCGCTAGATGGCACCTTTTTGTGAAATATGTATTCCGCTAACACACATGGGTGTTTTAACTGTGAAATCGTTACTTCAAGCACGCGCCTGTGTGTTCGGTGTGTATAAATTACGTTCGCTCTTTTTTAAAAGTTTACCATGAGAGCGATGCTGCTTAACACTGTAGGGTTCTTGACTGTAATTCAGGGGCGCATGGCAATACCAATAGAAGCATTACTTTTTTTTTTTGTCGAACATGTTACATGTATATGCAGTACGGTCAGCATTTAAGAATCCCAACTCCATTAATAATACTAATTTTTGCAGTATCTGTAGGATTTGCTTCCCCAAAGTCCAAACATGGACTAAATGGAATCAATTTTTTTTTTTTTAATTAAGTGCCAACAAAGTGACACAAATCCTTGTCGTACGCAACCTTAATTCTTTGAAGACTGAAGAATGGCTGATACGGAAGGGATCCGGTCTCTCTTGGTGAGGGTGAACGTGAATCATAGAAAAACTAATTCATGTCTTTTTTCTTGTCATTAAAAAAAGGGCCCGTAATTTTTTATTTATTTGTAATTCTTTTGGTTTGTAACGCACAGGTGTCGCCGTATTGGTGATATACATTATAAATATATGGACTTAAAAGAACTTGAAATTTTTTGTCTACAAACATGTTTAGAGTCTTAAGCTAACCTTTAACAAGAAGATGACATGTTTTCATGTCACCTACAATGCATGAGTATGACTTAATTAGTTAGATTTCCCTCAAAAAAAAAATTTTTTTGATGCGAACCTCAATCGACACACTTTGAGACACATCAAATAATATTAGAATACTTACCCAAAAAAGTTAAAATTCGAGATTTTGATAGAAATCCCGACCCAACGTTTATAAATGAAATGCAAACCAAATGTATAAGTAACAGACCTCGATCCAATGATTATAACTGAATCACGAATTGAATGTATAAAATTTGGACGCCACAAGAAAGAATCCCTGATAAGTTCACAATTCTTGAAAAATCAAAGAAGAAGCAAAACCTCACGTTCTTTTTTTATTTTTATTCAATCAATTCCTCCATTACAATGAGTGCATGCTATTTACAAGACATGATTGAAAATAGGAAAATATATATAAAAAGTACCAAATAATAGAAGCCTAAATTAAGGTTAATTTGGTCTGAAATTAGCAGCTTCGAAATAGGAAAATAGCTAAAAACGTACTAAATAATAGAAGCCTAAAATTAAGGTGGATTTGGTCTGAAATTAACAACTCCAAAATATGAAAAATAGCTATTAATTGGTATGGAGCTGGAAAGTCAATCAACTATTAATCCACATCATAAATTACGCCCAATTAAACCAAATCAGTTCTATCAATAACTTGAATTAAATTTATTACGCTTTCATCTTCCTTTACGCCAAGCTTGAAATGTCCTGTGTTAGAATCAACCCAAAACTCTTGAATCAGTCCATTAAGTGTTTTTTTGATCTTCTTGGATCTTGCTCTAGTAATAGGCTTAACTGGAACATGCAATGTATCGTTTAATGTTGCTTGTTGATTCTCATCAAATTTGGTTGATTAGGTTAATTGTAGTTAAGTAAGTTTTGTGGATTATATATTCGATTGAAGTCTTATTTCTTTTTTATTGGCTAAAATTTTTGTATTTTTTAATTTGGTTCCTAAAATATAATTTTTTTTCTAATTTTGTGTCTCAAATTTTCTTTTATGCAATATGCTTCTTCCATCCAATTCTATCAAGTGGGTTGTTGTTAAGGACCCAAAAATGACATTATTTATTTATTTATTTTAGATATAAAATTAGAGAATTTTATTTTCTAAAATTATTAATTACTTGAAAATAGAAGAAATTATTTTTTAAAATCAAACATAAATTAATGCCCCATTATCATTGAACACAATCTTCATGGCTCCAAAAAAAAACAAAAAAATTCCATTGTGCAAGGTGGACAACCGAATTCTCAACCACAAAACATCACCCTTTTTTTTTTATTGTGAACATCATCCTCCTTAATTAGTACACCAAAAGCAGCAACAAACTTTAGTCCCTAAATTTTTATTTGGTGTTAGTTATGAATTCTCAATACATCACTTGAGATAAATTTTTTTTTGAAAATCAATGAATTAATTAAGATAACGACATTTTTTGTAACTTTTTTTAAATTAACTATCCACATGGACACCTATTAATATAAAGCCTTCACAATTACTATATGAATACAAAAATACAGTTTTCCTCGTAGTATAAAGCCTAGGGACCAATAAAAAAAATGAAAAACTTTAGAGAGAGAGAGAGAGGGTGCAATACGCATTTGGGAATTGTGTCATTGTATATTTGTACGTTGTTGTAACCATTTCCTTCGACCATGCAGCACATGAAGGACCAAGAAAAGAGAACAAAGAGATTCTTTTGTTTGTATACAAAAGTATAGAAGTCCGGTCTGACTATGATAAATCATATATTTAAATGATATTGCTAATGGCGTAATGAACCATATGAAGCGAGATATGCTCTTGGTTTCCTTCAAATGACTTCCTCTTCGTTGGTTATCTCTCTCCTGGACCAGGTTGAACAACTACTTTAACTAATAAAAGCAATTCTAAACCTATTATATATTTATAATAGGGATAATTACACTTTGCCCACCTATGGTTTGCCTCTAATTTTATGTGCCCACCCGTGGTTTAAATTTTGACACTTTGCCTACCTGTGATTCTGACCGTAAGTGCTCCGTAACCCACCTCAATGTTTTCCGTTACTCTAACACCAAATAAGTAAAAAAAAACATCCCAAAACGGATTAAACAACCAAAAACATAACAAGAACATACCCAAGACACAAAAATCAACAAACACAAACCCAGGACAAACAATCTCAACAAGCACAAATAAATCACAGATCTCAAGTCTCAACTACTCTCAGCTTCAGCTAAGAACAACGACTTTTCTAGTTTTTCCCTGTGTGACTACCCACCTTCTCTCTCTGATCTGTACAGTAAAATTGTATACATAGATGCATTTCATTTTGCGCAAAGTAAAATGAAATTTGCAGAAAACAAAAGGCAAAATATTAATTACCAAATAAAAATTAATCCAATCATTCAAGTAACAGTCACATTTGAATTATTAAAAAAATCAAACAAAGGAATAATGATAACAATCCTAGAACCCAAACCTGTACAATAGGCCATAAGAAGCTTTCAAAATTAAAGCTTTCGATCTGATCGTGAAGCTCACAGCCGCATTTGAGTTGAAACTTATATAAAAAGAAAATCCAATTATTAAACTTCAAACCAGAGGTTTGGGTTTGGATCTAACCTCTGTAAATACACGTTTCATAACGGGCCATTTTTTATAGCATCCCAGATCTGCAACGACAAAATTCCATTGCCGCTGCCGCTCACTGCTGTTAGCCATACCCATAATAATAAATTTTGTTAAACCAAAAAAAAAGGAAAAAAAAAAAAAAAAGGAAAATTTGTTTGTTGACTGCTGAAACCATCTTTTCTCCCAAAATTTATCAGAAATCAAACCAAAATTTATCAGTTCTTTGAACTTTGCGCAAAATGAAATGCATCTATGTATACAATTTTACTGTACAGATCAGAGAGAGAAGCTGGGTAGTCACATGGGGAAAAACTTGAAAAGTTGTTGTTCTTAGCTGAAGTTGAGAGTAGTTGAGACTTGAGATTTGTGATTTATTTGTGCTTTTTGAGATTGTTTGTCCTGGGTTTGTGTTTGTTAATTTTTGTGTCTTGGGTGTGTTCTTGTTATTTTTTTGGTTGTTTGATCTGATTTGGGATGTGTTTTTTACTTATTTAGTGTTAGAGTAACGGAAAACATTGAGGTGGGTTACGGAGCACTCACGATCAGAATCACAGGTGGGCAAAGTGTCAAAATTTAAACCACGGGTAGGCACATAGAATTAGAGGCAAACCACAGGTGGGTAAAGTATAATTATCCCTTTATAATATATAGGGTACATGAGTCATGTCTATTATGCCATTCATATAAAGGTAACATTAGAGAACATCAGCATTTAGATACTGATACATTTATCAACAACTCAAGGAAAAAAAAAAATTATCTCACTCCATGTTAAACAATTATTTAAATTAATAAAAGCAATTCTAAATCTATTTTGTATGTATGGGGTACATTAGTCGTGTCTACTATGCCATTCAAATAAAGATAACATTAGAGAACTGCCAGCATTTAGATACTTATAAATTTATCAACTACTCAAAAAAAAAAATATATATATATATATATATATTACCAACAAGATACGGATACATTTATCAAAAAATGTATATAATAATACATTACAAAATGCTATGTCATACCAATCTTAAGAAAAATTTTAAACACAACCTATCATAATTCATACATAAAAACTCATAAGTCATAACTAGTGTTTTAAAAACTAGACCAAATAACCAATATAGGGCCCATTTGGATTAATTGAGTAGGGAAGGAGGGAGAGTAGAGGAGAGTAAAGTAAAGTATACTGAAAATGGACTAATTTTGGTCAAAATTTACTCCTCTCTACTCTACTACCTCTCCCTTTTCCTCAATCCAAAAGAACATTTAATTAGTTTTACCCTCAGCCGTAACTAATTCATGTTAGAGTTAGTTAGCTAGTTCATGGCTGCCTCTCGCTCTATTCACTATGTTGTTGGTCGTCACATTCTTTGCTATAGTAAGGGTAGTCTCTTCCATAATTTGTACTTCTCTTCTCAATTCACACTTGAGTTGCATGCATACTCTAATGCTAATTGGGTTGAAGATCCCATCGATTGCCACTCCACTACTCGCTACTACTTCTTACTAGGCACCTCTCTCATCTTTTAGCACAAAAAGAAGTAGTTTGTCACTGCTCACTTTAGCATTGAGATTGAATACCATGCTCTAGTTGATACTACCTACAATCTTCTTTGGCTTCATCGGCTTTTATTTGATATGGGTGCTCCTCAGACTGGCATTACTCCTCTTCATTGTGACAATCGAAGTACTATCCACATTGCTCACAATGATATTTTTCATAAGCGCATCAAACATATTGAAATTGATATTGTCACATTGTTTATCACCATCTACAACATGGTAGTCTTTGGTTGTGCACTCTATTTCCACTAAAGACTAACTCATTACTTATGTTTTCATGAATTCTCATTCATCCAATCGACATCGTGATCTTGTCTCCAAACTCCAAATGACCTATTCCATACCACCATGCATTTAAGGGGGAGAAAACAGTTAGGCCTAGTCTTTTACTTGTACTACACATTACTTGCACTACACACATATTGCTTGTACTAAGCTCATACATGCATGTATAAAAGGCAATACATTGTACATTATACACAAAAAAAATATACAGATTATTCTCTCTCTCTCTCTCTCTCTCTCTCTCCATTTTACATAGGCAATAGCTAATTTGAGAGTGCCCCATTCTCCCCAGCATCGAGTCCAAGCAAATCTAGAGTTTCCCTCTTAAAGATACGGTTCAGGTTTGGGTATAATGGGTCTAAGTAAGTGATTTGTCACTATAAATTTTTAATAAAATTTCAGTTGCCACATCATTAAAAATATACCTTCTTATATCTCTTTTAGCCACATACACAAGGAACTTAACGGAGCTAGACAAAGGGGCCAATATCACACTTTAGGGACTAAAAATGCTTATTTGAAATATCCTAAAAACACTCAATATGTAAACTTTAGGGATATGGTAGAGAGAGAGAGAGAGAGAGAGAGAAGAAGAAGAAGAAGAAGAAGTAGAATCTGATAAGCTATAAATGAGAGAAGAATGGGGATAAGGTGGGCTACATGTTAACCAACGGAGGAGAAGAAATTTGAAAGCCAAATCATAAGTTGACATGTATAATACAAGAGTATAAAAAAAATATCGAACATGTTGAGTATAAAGGATTTCATTTATGGATACTCCACACCCAACCAAAAAAAATCTAGTGTCGTTTGGCATTGTTGTAGGAAGTAGAGTTGTAAAATTGTAGAACTTTAGTTGAAAAGCTCTTTAGCATTTTGGAGTTTTTAGTACATTACAATGAATTGTGCTATTAAAGTTTTTGATTTATAAAGCATAAACAATGATTTTTTTTTTTTTTTTTAAGTTCTAAATTTCAACATATTTCTAAAATACTACAAAGTAATTTTATGGGCTTAAAAGCTCTTTTCAAGATGATTATCGTAAACGTGTGATTGTTTGTTTGTTTGTTTGTTTTTTTTTTTTTTTTTTTTTTTTTTTTTTTTTTGGTATTTTGTATTTTGTATTTTGTATTTCTTTTTACATCCTTAGAGTTATTTGAGCTCTTTTTTAAATTGTGTGTTAGCACAACCTGTTGTTGACCAGGTCTTCTTTTGGATCCAACCATTTTGGATCGGATCGGGTCATTTGGTTTTTGCTTTTTATTTGGGTGTTGATTTACTTGAGCTTTCTTAATGTTAACAATTTGATCAACAAACACATCAAAATTTGATCACAAAACTAAGAATCACTCTCTTTTAGTTTTGAAAATTATGCTCAAAACTTAGAAGTGCATCATTAATACCAGCTTAATTACATACTACAAGGGGGTTGGTCTAGTGGTTCTTAAGACTTCATGTACTTTGTGAGGTTCTAGGTTCAAAAGTTCTAGTTAGAGTTTTTGGGTTAACCCCCAAGAGATTCCTCTCTTTTTTCTTTTTTCTTTTTTCTTTTTTTCTTAAAGAGAAATTCCACTTTTTACTTACTTGTGTTGAGTTACAGATTGACCATAGTTAATTAATTAATTACCCACGATCAAATTACATGCAAACCAGATTAAGACATAATCAAATCACCAAACTAAATAAAATGCAACAGAAAATAAGTTTGACACAATGGTTTGATTACAATGGGAAAAAGCCTCGCATGTAAATCTTCATCGGGTGAATTTTCGGTCACCACTCTCGAAGAATCTACTAACAAGAAAAAAACGGTTATAAGGAATCTTACCTTATCCTAAAATGCCTACCTATAGTAGAACATACTGATCTATATAGAAAGCTCAACTCCAATCCCAATTTGGACTTGATATTGTAGAAGAATTTTCCTTTGCACAAATCTTCTATTTGTGTCCAACTCCATAGTAACCCTTTTGATTGTTGTAATTTTGCAAAATTCTTCAATCCACGCTTGAATGAACCAGAAGTAACTTGGCACAAAACCCTAGGCAAACAAATATCACAGCAACTCTTGTTATTCGTATCTCTCTATGTCTATGATAACTAAAAAAATACGTTTTTTTATATTCTTTGGAACCCTAGTGGATGAATTCGTAGAAGGCCAACTCATTATGGGCTGAAAACAGAATTTGTTGTTCAATTTTCCTAAGGCTCGGTAGGTCGAGAAGTGTCGGGCCAATTATCGAGATTTATTTATTCTCAATAGATCAACATGTATCAAGGCCTGCAGATTTAGCTTTTCTTGAATAGTCTTGTATTTTCAATAACACTACTTGTTTATCTTGTCAAGATCTTCTTAAATACACCCAAAACTAAGACTCAAATGCAAATAAAATGTATTTTGATTTCAAATATGTCAATACATAAAAATATGACCTTACAACTTACGTGAGTAGAGGGGAGAATTATAGCATGCCAATACATAAGAGCATTCCCATCAGGTGTGCCAAATGCCAAATATTTGGCATTTGGCACACCAAATACTAAAAACTGACCCCATGAGGTGTGCCAAATACTAAAAAATTTGGCACACCGCTACAGTACCGTCTCAAATATGAGACGGTACGGATAGGAATGCTATAATTTTTTTTTCCTATTTTATTCCCTGAATCACTTTTCTCTCTCCTCTCTAGTCTCCATTTCTCCGTTGCTCCTTCCCTTCTCACTTTCATTTTTTTTTCTCTCTCTTCCTCTCTCCGTTGCTCTTTCCCTTTTCACTTTCATTTTTTTTTTCTCACTCTCTTCCTCTCTCCGTCTGCAACAGCTCCTATTCCCTTCTCACTTTGATTTTGATTTTTTTTTTCTCACTCTCTTCCTCTCTCCGTCTGCAACAGCCATCACCACCACACTGCAACTTTCATACAGAGATTGAGATCTGACCCGATTCATACTGACGAGGCCAAGATCGGGCGAAAACTTTGGTTTGAAGGTGGTGGGTTGATCGGGTTGTGGGTGTAAGGTTTGGTGACGGCAACGGGTGGGTCTGCGATGGGTGGGTGTGTGGGATGCGGTGGGTCGGTGGTGGGTTGTGTTTTTTGTTTTTGTTTTTCTGTTTTGGTGGTTGTGATTCAAGTGGCTGTGGGTTGATTTTGGTGGTTGTGATGGGCTGGTGTTGGTGGGTGCAGCGGTTGTGGGTTGATTTTGGTGGTTTTCTTTTTTTGTTTTTTCTGGTGGGTGCGGCGGCAGTGGTTGTTGGTGGCGGCAGTGCTGGTTGTTGGTGGCAGTGCTGGGTGTGCCGTTGTTTATTGTTGTTGATTTGTTGAAGATGATGATATATTATTTTAATGTGTTAGAAATATTATTTTAATGTATAGAATGGAAGAATAGAACATCTGATAAATGGCATGTTGTAAAATGACGTGTTAAAATAATAAAGTAGGTGTTTGGTGTGTCAAAATGGCATTTTTTATAGAACAGCTGATGACATCAGGTGTGCCAAATGTGCCAAATGCCAAATATTTGGCACATTTGACACACCAAACATCAAAAACAGCCATTTATGAGGAGTGCTAAAAGTCTCAAAAATATGAGACATGCTACAGTACCGTCTCAAATATGAGACGGTACGGACACAAATGCCATTTCAGAATATGAATTTTTTATTCAATCTTTTCTCTCTCCTCTCAATATTTAACCCAACGTTTTCTCTCTCTTCTCACTGATTTCTCTCTCAAACCCATGTTCTCTCTCTCTTTCTTCTTCAAATCACCCTTCCTCACCCTCAAATCAACGGTATGACGGCCTCACCGATCAAGCCACCGACCTCACCGATCAAGCCACCACCATCGCTGCTCATTTGAAGACTCCATTGCCACCGATCTGAAGACGCGATGTCAATGTCGCAATTGCCGATGTGAAGACCCTCTCGCCACGCCAATGTCGCAATCGTCGATGTCGCCAAGCCGATCTCAGGTTTGTGGGTTTGTGCCGGTGGATGTGAGTTTGTGCCGTTAGTGGATGTGGGTTTGTTTGGTTTGGTAGATGTGGGTTTGTGCCAATCTCTCTGGTGGTTTTTTTTTTTTTTTTTTTTTGAGGTGGCGTTGGTGGATGTGGGTTTGTGCCGGTGGTGGCTGTCGGTGTTGTTGTGGCAATGATTGTTGGTGGCCATTGTTGCGGTAGTATAGGTTGTGCCGTTGTTGTTGACGATGAGGATGAGAATGATAGGGAGAAATTTTACCGTTTGAAGTTTTTTTTTTAAATGATATTTTAACGTGATGGATATATTATTTTAATGTATGGGATTGAAAAATAGAACACTTGATAAGTAAGATGTTGTAAAATAAAGTGGTAAAATAGTAAAGTAAGTTTTTGATGTGTCAAAATGGCATTTTTTATGGAACAGCTGATGAGAATGCTCTAAGTAATTAGATGATGAAATAAATGGGTTGGCCCACATCATGTGAATGGCAAATTGAAAATATTATGCATGGATCCATGACACGAGTAGAATTATCTTTGGTCAAACTATTGGAGTAGACTGGAGACTGAGTAGAGTAAAAATAAGTGTACAACAAAAGCGAGGCTCAAAAAAGGCGGGATCCAATTCAAAATTTCTATTTTGGCCTTGGGCCCTTGGGTGAAAGGGACAGAATAGAAAGACGTTTCAGTCAAACAAAAGTGTCAAACTTTTCAAATAAAGAAAAGCAAATGCAAAGTACTATATATGTATGTATGTATGTGTGTGAGTGTAATTGTTATTTGCCAATAAAGCTTTACCCGGGTCTCACGCCTCCCCTCTCAGTCTTATCTCGCTAAAAACCAAGCCCTCGTTTCTATTTTCTACTCTATACGCCTATTCACATCTCTCTCTCTCTAGGAACAAGTCCAATGGGAATATTAAGATGCACGCATACACAATTCCATTCACCCATCTACTAATCTCTAATAATATTTCTCTCTATATATATAAATATATATTCACGCACACTCACCTGCACCATTATTCATTTCCTTCAAATCAATATCTCACCTCCCCACAAAGACCAAGCTAAAGTTACGTTATCGAATACAAATTTTATGTCTTACTTTATGCTTAACTAAACCTTTTAACGCGACGTTCTCAAATCTCAAATCTTACATCTGTGTCTGAGCCATTTTGTTGTGCTTTTATATCTGAGGATTATTATTATGAGCAAATGGGCATCATCAAATACTTCAATCTTCAAATGATACCTTGGTGTTTCCACTTAATGGGAAACCATGTCTCTTGCATGCAACTCCAGCCAGAGCCAGAACCAAAGCCATCATCACTACCAGTTGGGTCTATAAAGCTTATCAAATCAGATGGTTTTGTCAAGATCTACCACCGACCTATCCATGCTTCAGAGCTCATGGTAGAGTTTCCAAAGCACTTAGTGTGCCGCTCAGATTCAATTTACATAGGCCAGAAGATCCCAGCTCTTTCAGAGAACGATGAGCTTCAGCCAGGCCACAAGTACTTTCTTCTTCCAAAGCATTTCTTCCAATCTGTTCTATCATTCGTGACCATAGCTTCCTTTGCCTCCTCCTCTCATCAACAAGAATCATCTTCGTCTCCATTGATCTCTAAAGACTCAAGAAATGCATTTCTAAAGAAAGCAGCCACTTGCCAACCTTTTGATATACAAAAAACCACATCTGGGTGTTTGAGGATACGCGTTTCGGATGAGTTCATATCACAATTGTTGGAAGAAGGGAAGATGAGAGAAGAGAGTGAGGAAAAGAGCGAGAGCTCAAGTAAAGCTACTGCTAAGAGTGTAGTATGCACTACGCCTCAATTGCAGAAGGAGTATCAGCAGCTTGTTGGGTCACGTTTGTGGAAGCCGAAGCTTGAAACTATAAAGGAGAAAGAGAAGAGAAAACTGTCTTCATTCGGGATAAAGAGAAGGAAGAAATCGCAACCAAAAGGGCCTCAAAAGACTCTCAGATCAGAACACCACCTTCATGTAACTTGTACCAAGCCTCCTTCAAAGGCCAAGATCAAGATTAAATCAAGAAAATGATTATATATAAAATACAAGCCCTTTTAGTTCTTACTTTTTATTTTTTATTTTGTTTGCTTTTTGGTCTTTTTGGGCTTTATGGGACCTGAGTATTCTGTAAAACTTGATTATGTGTAGATACAAGAACTAGCTCAATTAAATGCGAAATCCAATTTCTATCTCGTAGCACCTTTTGTTTTTCTTCCTTAAAATCAAAATATTTTGAGCATAAGCTTCACTAAATAAGTCTCTTGATCCAAGTACCCAAATTAGCAATCTGCTTCTAATTCGAAATACATCCTTTCAATGTTTTCCTTTAGTCTTTTTGGTTGAATCACTTAAACATACTTATTACGAGCAGAGAAGTTTAAGTTTTGCGAAAGATTGTGTCAGGTCTTGGAGCTGATCACTCCCGCCGTCTAATACTCACGTGTCTTTCTGGGCCAAAAGCAAGAAACATTTTGTTGTGCTAGAGATATGTGAGCGAATGAATCCATTGTTAATTAATTGATTTATGTTACTTGGTATAATATTACACGATTCAATTGATTACACAATGATCACTCACTACAACAAGTGCATCGCAGTTTTGCATATAGAGCCCAGATTGGATTCAGCTTAAAAGCCAGCATTTGGACTTAATTTTTATTGGCACAGCAATTGGATTTTGGATAAACAAATAAATAAGTAGCAATTAACAAATATTCATGGTATTTACACCTTCTAGAGAAAAAGTAAATATAGATTATCCTAATAGTCTGACATGGAGTATTACTCGACTGGAGTGGAGGCGTGTCCTGTAGATTTCTCGTTGTGCATCATGTATTTCTTTTTCTTCCATTTTCTTGTGAGTTGGGTTGGCAGATCTAGTTGGACCGTGCGGTCTTCGGTGAAGAGTTGGTAGGCTCAAGAGCCGGGTACTCTAAGATGAGATGGGAAAAATGACAAAGTAACAGTCAAACAAAGTCAGCTTCCAGATTTCCAGTGCAATTTCATTCAAAGCCAATTCATATACGTGAGTCTCTCTAATTTACTACTACATTAAACGTGCGGCGTCAACCAATGCCTAACTTTCTGTCCCTCACTGACCCCACCATTTTATCACCACTATGTACTAAAAAGCAAAATTATTGTGTACTCCATGGTACTAAGAAATGATACTCATGTGACTTTGATTCTTAAACAACAAAAAAAAAAAAAAAAACTCATAGGACTTGTCATTATTCCGGTCGGGTCTTTATTCAATCCAGACTTAGTCGGATCATTTCAGGTGGAGAAGAACAAAACCCGTCATCAACCTAGGCTAGAAGGAGCAGCAGTTCGGATGGCTTGGTTCTCAATGGGTAGTAGTTAGCCGGAGTCAGTAGAATCGTCAGGAGAGAAGGTTTGCATTAGATCTAGTCAGAGATTTCTAGATATTCGCCAAATCTAGACGAAGAAGTAGTTGAAAATGGTTAGAAGAGGGGTATGGTCAGATCGGCTCCATCAGGTTGAGAGAAACTGAAATTAAGACTTCAACCGACTTCGTTGGATCTTCTTCCCACGAAACCGATTTTGACCGCCATGGTGATCGGATCAGATGGCTCTTGGTTTTGTTTTGTCAACTCCAATTGGATCTAGATAGTCCTACTTTTTATTATGACTCTTAAAGTGCCAAATAATTACTCATATAAAAGTAAAGTACTCCACTAAAAAACTTAAGCTTGAGCTTATACGATGCGAATCCCATGCCATCCTCTGTGATATTTCATAATAATAATCCTTTTGCTAAATTACAAATGAAAATTATTTAATATTTTAAGTGTAATGCTCATTTCTCTCACATGAATGATTGGTTTTACTATGATTTTATTTAGTTAAATTCATTATTATGTTTATGTGAGATAAGAGAACATTACTTGCGAAGTTCTAAATAACCATTTAATTACAAATTACACTCAATAACTTTGACATATTTTTAAAATTTTTTTTTAACTTTTCAAAATGACATTATTTTTTGGATTTAATGGTGTGGAATTGATAGATGTGGATGGATGGATTATATTGAAAATGAAATAAATTTAAATGACTGAAATGAAAAAGAAAAAGAAATGTAATATTGAATTGAAAACAAGTCAAAGAGTTTTTTTTCCAAAAATAAATAAATTTTTTTTAAAAATATTGTTATAGGATAATGATGACAACAACCACCAATTGAAATTTAAATGGCTGAATTGAAAATGCGTCAAAGTTAAAGGGTTAGCCTAATTCATTTAGAAAAATTATTTGAAAATGTGTGTTTTGACTACCAAGCCTTTTAACTTAAAAAAAGTATCTTATGCATTCAATAAATATACATCCTCATTCTTATAATATAGGTCACACACGAGTCTGGGCTCACACATTGTAAGAGCAAGGATACATATATTTCATTAATGAGATAATTATTACTTAGCTATGGTGGAATTTCCAACAACAAGGATATGGTTGCAAATCCTTAAGGTACATGTTAACTTATTGTAACAAATAAAAAATTAAAAAAAAAAAAAAAAAGAGTCCTAAGGACTTGGTGTGCGTTTGGCATGGATGAAATTTGCCAGCTTATTTTACTATTCAGCTTATTTTTACTATTATATATAGGTTCTACTGCACTTTTTGGTACTATTCATGAGTATTTCAACTAACTTTTACCTTTATTTACAGTACTTTCAGCAAAAAAATTTCAATTTCAACAAAATACACAGATTCTAATAGACCCTTATAAGCTGATTTCTCCATCCATTTTGAGGAAGGAAGCAGAAATACTAATTGAAATCCCCACGCTTAAAGGAAATCAAAGACGCAATTTTTAGCTTGGGCTCTCATTAAGCTCCATGGCCGGATGGAATGTCAACCCTTTGTTTTATTATTATTTTTTCATACAAATTCTACCTAAATATCATTGGGGGAGACGTAGTGAAAGTTTTTCTAAGCTTTTTCTCAAGAGGCTACATGCTTAAACAAATTAATCATATTTTTTAGCGTTCACTCCAACAAGTGAAGGTGTAACTACAATGCGACAGTTCAAACCCATTAGCATGTTTACACTGCTATCTCCAAGATAATGGCAAATAGATTGAAGAAAATCCTCCCAAAACTGATTTCCCCATGGAAAATAGCCTTTGTCCCTGGTAGAAAGATCCAAGAAAATAGCCCTAGACCCCAAAATAACCTATATGGTGAAGAAGAAGACAAGGAAGATATGATGGATGGGCTTAAAGTTGAATATGGAAAAATCATACAATTGAATGGGGTGTTGTTTCCTTATAAATATAATGAAGGGTTTGGGGCTTCTAGAGAAGTGGATTAATTGGGTTGAGCAATGGATAAGCATTACCTCCCTCTCTATTTTGATCAATTGGAATCCCCATATATATAGCTTGATTCACCCATTGAGAGATCTAGACAAGGCAATCCCCTATCTCCATTCCTTTTTATGTTAGGAGCTTAGATATTGGCAAGACTGTTGGAAAGATAGGCGGCAGCGACCAAATCAATGGCATAAGCTTGGTGAGGGATTGTTGTCCTATAACCCTCTTCAATTTGCGTATGATTTGTTTATCTTTGCGAAAGCTGATAAAAAATGTGACAAACCACCAAAAACACCTAAAAAACTTATTAGAGATTAACATCACTGAGAGTAATGGGAAATTTTTGGGACTTTCTCTACCCTTAGGTATAAATAGAAAAGAAGTTTTGGCAGGGGTTGATCGAGAAGCTCAAGAAGATGTTGCAAGGGTGAAAATTGAAAATCCTATCCTAATTCCTAAGTAGCAAGGACAACACTAATCAGGCCAGTCTCCTCATCAATCCTAGCCCATCACATGCCAACTTTATTATTTCTAAAGATTGTGACATCCCAACTTAATGCCCTCAATTATAATTTTTGGTAGGGTATAAATGAGGAAAAGGGAAAGACTTACTAGTTAAGGGTTAGAAATCGATTTGTAAACATAAAGAGAAAGGTGGCTTAAGCTTAAATTTGTATAAGGATGCAAACCAAGCATTAGTAGTCAAGCAACATCGGAAGTAGCAACTAATGCAAACAAGAAGTGGGTGGAGCTCTTTAGGAAATTTTTTTCCCAAGAGTTTGAATTTCCTAAGCATACACCCTCTGAAACAAGCATCATGGATATGTCAAAGTATCTTTAACTACATACAAATAATTAAGGAAGGGATAAATTGTAAGATTAGAAACAGATTCAGCACTTGGTTAATTATAGGAAGACCCGTGTATCCTAACAGAGCCAAATTTCTAACCATGACCAAGAGCTTGTATGACTCGTCCCCAAAACCACTTAGTGGCTAATCTTATAGACTGAGACACAGGACAATGGGATAAAGAAAAATTTGGTGCCATTTTATTTTCTCCTGCAAAATAGAGAATACTTAATGATATATTTGCGTAATGAAATGAACCTTCCACTGTAGAAGAGTGAGTGAAGATCAATCTGGAAAGCAAAGATACATGAACGCTTACAATTCTTCCTATCTAAAATAGCTTGGGATCTGTTACCAGTTAGAGGCTTAAAGGTTTCCTATCCCCTCAAGGCCTCAACTGATTTTTTTTCCTGTGCAATATGAACGAGGAATCAATAGAACACTTTTTTATACAGTGCCTAGTAGTAGATCAACTATGGTTAGCATTGTGGTTGATAAATTTACAAAGAATGCTACCAGTCAATGTCAATGGAACACTTTTTTTATATACTGAACCAGTCTTTAGCATTGGAATTAGAAAAGGAACTGGTTAGAAGTTTTTCAATTATTCGAGGCTATTTTGTCTGATAATCTTTGGGTGGTGAGGAATAGAGAGCTAGACCGGACCAAGAAATCGTGGCTTCAGCCTTAAAGTCACGTTTTCTTTTATATGTTGCTACTTTTAATATTTATATTACTATTTGTACTACTATTTAAGGAGTTTCTTCTGTTTAGACTAGATTTTTTTTGTTCCAAAATACCTCTATGGTCTAAGTTTAAATAGAGATAAAACTAAAGGATAGTCCGGTAAAAACGCATGTATAATTTGCACTAAAATATTGCCTACAAAATAAGAACACTCTTTCATTAACCCACTTCTTCAAAAGCACATACGTTTATTTAAAAAAAAAAATAGAAAAATAAGTTAAACACCCCCACATTTATCCAAAAACAAATCTAAATATATATATTTAAAAAAAAAAAAAAAAAAAACTAAATAGTTACTAAAAAAAACTAAACTAAATAGATATATACACTTATTTTATTTTATTTTATATATAAGTAGATATATCTTTAACTCCTACTAAAAAGTTGCCTACAAAATAAGACTACTTTCCTAAAGATTTTCAAATTGCTTTATCCATTTATAAAAAAAATTAAGGGTGAATTACATAAATGGTCCCTATCCTTTATGCAATATTTCAATTTGGTCCCTAACCTTTCAATTGTATCAATTTAGTCCTTAACCTTTTATTTCCATGTCAATTTAGTCCCTGCTGTTATATCTTGGACAGAAAAATCTGATGTGTCAAACAGAGTAAATTTAAAAAAAAAAATTGCCACATCAACAAACAGATGTACCGCTACGTCATTTTTTAAAAAAATAAAAAACTGCTCTACCACCATGTCAATGTTTTTGAAAAAAGCCCAAATCAAATCTTTTTTAGTTTGATAATAAAATTCACTTATCTCATTAAATAGGGGCAAACCCAATCAAAAACACATCTCCCTAAAATCCAAATTCCCTAACTTGAGGACGGTGGCGCCTTCCTCTTCCTTCCAGCGGCGCCTTCTTTCTCGTTCCAGCTACGCCTCTCTCTTCCAATAGCACCATGTTTCTCTCTCTCTCTCTCTCTCTCTCTCTTAATTAGTAAAAATGCCTATGGAGTATGGACTGAACTGAATGGAAACTATTGAATATGAGAGGGTTGCTATATCACGACACTAGTACATCATTTGAAACTAGTACATTAGTTGATCTTTAAGCTATCCAACACAAAACCATGTAAACTATTATAGTTCCAAAGCATACATTAGTACATCAAGATTTGCATCACTCAAAGCTGTCTTTCGAATCCAAAAGAGAACGTTCCAAAGCATACAATTCAAAGTTGCCCTTAAGCCAATATTCCAAGAAGTCTAGGAATTGGCAACCCAGACTTGTGTGCACACCTTTTGGCCCTAATCTCCTTTTACGTTGTTACAAAATCAAAATAATAATAACAAATAAATAAATAATCAAAGTTGTCCTCAAACGTGGGGCGGTACGGTATTACCACAAAACACCTAACATCACTGTTTAGCAAGCCTCCATATGAGTGTACGTGAGAACGTATGATGGAGTACAATTTTGTTTCAAATGAAAAGCCATAAAAAACCCAAAAGAACAGACATAAGCATAAAAGAACAACCATAACCAATCTAAGCTCCATACAAAACTATTATATGAAATCGTCATCTAAAACATATGAGAGAGAGAGAGAGAGATATGAATCTTTTGCCGTCAACAAGAAAAATCAACTGCCAGTCATCACTGCCAGAGCTTGTTGTCGTCTGAAACTTCTATTTTAGTCGAAAGAGTTAGGGATAACGGTAGGGATAAAATTGACACGGCACTAAAATGTTAGAGACCAAATTGACACAATTGAAATGTTATTAATCAAATTGAAATATAATGTAAAGGATAGTGACCAAATATATAGTTTACCCAAAAATTAAATTTAAAAAAAAAAAAAAAAAACACATGTCTCTTTATAAAAACACATCTACCGTATTGATAAAAATAAAAATAAAAATAAAAATCTACCATTATTTATAAATAAATAAATAAAAACCAGCCGTAAAAAAATTAAATTAAAACAAACACACGTCTCTTTATAAAAACACATTTGCCATATTGATTAAAAAAAATTACGGTTACTGAAAAAAAAAAAAAAAAAAAAAAAAAAGGCAAAAATCCAAAATTGACCCTCTAACTTTCAGTTTTTTTCATTTCAATCCCCTAACTTTCAGTTTTGTCATTTTAGTTCTCTAACTTTCAATTGTTGTCAATTTGATATTTCGTTAAACCTCAGTTACCTGCTGCTGTTAAGTGAGCCAAAACAACGTCGTTTTGGCTCTTTTTTTTTTTTTTTTTCCATAAATTTCAGAATTAAAAAAAAAAAATTGTTATTAAAAAAAAAAAAAAAACCATCGTGTTCTTTGTTCTCCGGCTTTCCCAATATACTCCCATTGGTGGACAAGTCTAACAAAGCATTAGAACAACAATCACCATCTTCACAAATAGTCTTGAACTCATTTCCACTGCAACGATTTAGAGGTCTCATATCATCTAACCTGGTCTTAAAATCATATGCAAGTAGCCTCACATCATCAAGAGTGGTGGTTTTCCCGCGGACATCCCTCTCATTGGCATTAACACTATTCTGTAAAGCAAGCTCCCTCACAATCTTCTATGCATTTGCAGCAGCATTATCACTGGCACAAGCAACTCTAGATTCCAAGTTAGGGATTTCGGTGTCATACCATCGTGTTCTTTGTTCTTTGTTTTGATTTCAGGGGCAAGGGTGTTCCCCTTTATTTATTTATTTTTTTTTACAAATTTTTCTTATTTCCTTTTAATTCCAAAATTTTAAAAAAAAAAAAAAAATAGCCAAAACGGCGTCGTTTCAGCAACCTTAACGGCAGCACCTAACTAAGCTCTAACGGAATACTACATTGACAAAAATTGAAAGTTAGAGGACTGAAATGACAAAACTGAAAGTTAAAGGACTAAAATGAAAAATGCTGAAAGTTATAGAGTCAGTTTTGAATTTTTACCAAAAAAAAACCAGCCATACACCCACATTTTAGTCACACAAACAACTTCAAACTTCTACCCAATAAATTTAAATATCTCCATTATCACCCCTATGTATTTTTGTGATTGGAAAATATAGTTGTGGGGACAGGGTTTTGATAACCCTGGCCCACTTCATACTGAGCCTAAGGCCCATGCCGAGGAGGAAGAAAACTTCCGAGGACAACGTGAGAAAGTCCGAATCACCCAGGATGACCGCCGAGGACAACCATGTCCTCGGCCAACACCAACCTGAGGAGGGAAAGTCAACGCCCCATCACAGGCAGCCTCTTAGAGCACCCCATGAGAAAGGACGAGCATAATGTGCCTATCATGGGAGGACGGTGGAAGAGCAAATCCAAAACAAACTGTCATCTCCAAATTAAATGCCCTCCGCTGGCATTCTAGCTGCATTAATGAGGAAATGACTCCTGAATACTGCAGTCTTGGTAGCTGCAACTCACAGAAGGAAGGAAAAATGGCTGATGAGACAAGCACTCAAGTAGTGACTTGCCTAGTCAACAAATGTAGAGTTAGGATCAACTGAAGAGAGGTATATGATGTAAAAAGTCCTCTAGAAGGGGGGGGGGGGAGAAAAAGCAAAAAATACTGCTGCATTCGCATGACCCTTGTAGCCAAGCACTAAAGAAGTAATAAGAACTTCAAGCCTCGAAGAGGAAGGTTGAGGAGCAATATTTCATGCTCCAGCTTATATTCTTGTCGCCCAACCCATCCACTATCATGTTTGGTTGTTGCAATCTTTACCAGGGCCTAGTTCTTGAACCTATACTCTACAAATTTATTATATTGGACTAGTTGGGCTTGGGTCCACTTCCTCCAAGGAAAGGTGCTCAAACTCGGTCCCTCCAATTGGCGCCGTCTGTGGGAGAGCTTATGCGTTGGCAAGTGCAACGGTTAAACACGACAGGATCAAGCTCCCATCAGCGAAGAAAGCCATTTTGGCGGCCATAACTACTACCACACATGCGAAGTAGAGCAAGTCCCAAAAACTGCTACCTCATGCTGTGGTAGTACACTCGGGGCTGAGCCTTTTAAGGCACCTAGGCTATGTGTTTAACTGCGAACCTTAGTCATGCCTGAAGTCCTCGAACCAAGTGCTATTGGGAAGTTAGCACCCCATAACTACTACCACACATGCGAAGTAAAGCAAGTCCCAAAAACTGCTACCTCATGCTGTGGTAGTGCACTCGGGGCTGACTTTTTAAGGCACCTAGGCTATGTGTTTAAATGCGAACCTTAGTCATGCTTGAAGTCCTCGGACCAGGTGCTAAGGGGAAGTTAACACTCCATAACTACTACCACACATGCGAAGTAAAGCAAGTCCCAAAAACTGCTACCTCATATTGTAGTAGTGCACTCGGGGCTGAGCCTTTTAAGGCACCTGGGATATGTGTTTAAATGCGACCGTTAGTCATGCCTGAAGTCCTCGAACTAGGTGCTAAGGGGAACTTAACACTCTATAGCTACTACCACACATGCAAAGTAGAGCAAGTCCTAAAAATTGCTACCTCATACTATGGTAGTGCACTCAAGGTTGAGCCTTTTAAGGCACTCGAGAAAGGTCCTAGACAGAACCAAGATATTGCATGGTCCTCGGACTCAAACCTATGGGGAAACTAGGAACTTCAGAAAAAGCTAAATGTTAGATAGAACCAAGACCTTACATGGTCCTCGGACTCAAGCCTATGGGGAAACTAACTACTTTAAGAAAAAAACTAGGTCCTAGACAGAACCAAAGTATTGCATGGTCTTCAAACTCAAACCTATGGGGAAACTAGGAACTTCAGAAAAAGCTAAGTGTTAGACAAAACTAAGGTCTTGCATGGTCCTTGGACTCAAGCCTATAGAGAAACTAACTACTTCAAGAAAAAAACTAGGTCCTAGACAGAACCAAGGTATTGCATGGTCCTCGGACTCAAACCTGTGGGGAAACTAGGAACTTCAAAAAAAGCTAAATGTTAGACAGAACCAAGGTCTTGCATGGTCCTCGGACTCAAGCTTATAGGAAAACTAACTACTTCAAGAAGAAAACTAAGTCCTAGACAGAACCAAGGTATTGCATGGTCCTCGGACTCAAACCTATGGGGAAACTAGGAATTTCAGAAAAAGCTAAATGTTAGATAGAACCAAGACCTTACATGGTCCTCGGACTCAAGCCTATGGGGAAACTAACTACTTTAAGAAAAAAACTAAGTCCTAGACAGAACCAAAGTATTGCATGGTCTTCAGACTCAAACCTATGGGGAAACTAGGAACTTCAGAAAAAGCTAAGTGTTAGACAAAACTAAGGTCTTGCATGGTCCTTGGACTCAAGCCTATAGAGAAACTAACTACTTCAAGAAAAAAACTAGGTCCTAGACAGAACCAAGGTATTGCATGGTCCTCGGATTCAAACCTGTGGGGAAACTAGGAACTTCAAAAAAAGCTAAATGTTAGACAGAACCAAGGTCTTGCATGGTCCTCGGACTCAAGCTTATAGGAAAACTAACTACTTCAAGAAGAAAACTAAGTCCTAGACAGAACCAAGGTATTGCATGGTCCTCGGACTCAAACCTATGGGGAAACTAGGAACTTCAGAAAAAGCTAAATGTTAGATAGAACCAAGACCTTACATGGTCCTCGGACTCAAGCCTATGGGGAAACTAACTACTTTAAGAAAAAAAAACTAGGTCCTAGACAGAACCAAAGTATTGCATGGTCTTCAGACTCAAACCTATGGGGAAACTAGGAACTTCAGAAAAAGCTAAGTATTAGACAAAACCAAGGTCTTGCATGGTCCTTGGACTCAAGCCTATAGAGAAACTAACTACTTCAAGAAAAAAACTAGGTCCTAGACAGAACCAAGGTATTGCATGGTCCTCGGACTCAAACCTGTGGGGAAACTAGGAACTTCAAAAAAAGCTAAGTGTTAGACAGAACCAAGGTCTTGCATGGTCCTCGGACTCAAGCTTATAGGAAAACTAACTACTTCAAGAAGAAAACTAAGTCCTAGACAGAACTAAGGTATTACATGATCCTCGGACTCAAACTTGTGGGGAAACTAGAAACTTTAGAAAAAGCTAAGTGTTAGACAGAACCATGGCCTTGCATGGTCCTCGGACTCAAGCCTATAGGGAAACTAACTACTTCAAGAAGAAAACTAGGTCCTAGACAAAACCAAGATATTGTATGGTCCTCGGACTCAAACTTGTGGGGAAACTAGGAACTTCAGAAAAAACTAAGTCCTAGACAGAATCAAGGTATTGCATGGTCTTCGGACTCAAACCTGTAGGGAAACTAGAAACTTCAGAAAAAGCTAAGTGTTAAACAGAACCAAGACCTTGCATGGTCCTCGGATTCAAGCCTATGGGGAAACAAACTACTTCAAGAAGAAAACTAGGTCCTAGACAGAACCAAGGTATTGCATGGTTCTCTGACTCAAACTTGTGGGGAAATTAGGAACTTCAGAAAAAACTAAGTATTAGACAGAACCAAGGTATTGTATGGTCCTCGGACTCAAACCTATGAAAAGCGATCCTCAGATCAGACACTTATTTAAACCCAGCATGCTCGGCTGTTCGCACAGTCCACGAGGCAAAACACCCAATCATTTCCCTGGTAATTCTTATATTATTAACTTAATTAGAGATAACGACCAAGGGCTATAATCGGCTTTATCGAAATTAAGGTGACAATGCTTCGTTACTACTAACGGCATCAGCTATAAGTCCCATTGGTGGCGAAAGATAACGCACACATTAATTATTGTAGAGAAAATAAAAAGATTCGTAAAGTAAGAAGAACAGCCTTCTTTATTATTTATTATTGAACAAAAAAAAAAGAGATACATCATACATGAGATGGCTTGTCTCTTAAAGCTAACTACAATAGAAGAGGCCGAGGATGGCTTGTCTCTTAAAGCTAACTACAATAGAAGAAGTCGAGGATGGCTTGTCTCTTAAAGCTAACTACGGAGGAAGAGGCTGAGGCGGGCTTGTTTTAAGGCTAACTCTAAAAAAAGAGAAAGCTCATGGGAATGGTAGATTTGCCGCCTCGTCCCAGCAGCACTCGAGCTCATGGGGACGGCACCGGCAATGAGAAAGAAGAAGAGGCAGAGGTGCCTGGCTGCCCCATCCTAGGATGTTCCCTTGATTCTCTCCCAGTTTCATGATAACTGGGCATTTGGAGAAGGTAACACTCGAGTGTCGATAGTTCAACAATCTCGCAAACCTCCATCAAGGTCCCACCATCAACTCGAGACCCAAACTCCGGCGGGCCGAAAATCTGATGTGACCTACGCTTGCTTCGATCCTTGGCTGAAGGAGGAAAGCCTGCTTTCTTACTCGGTTGGAAGGAAGAAACATCTCTGTCCTTTGCTTCCTTCGCCTCAACTGCCTCGTCTAGGGCCTGGGCAGCATCTTTAGCTCCTGAAAGGGGCTTAAGTTCCTTGTCCTTGCCCTTATCCAAGGCCATCTCATTCCCTATTCCTTGATCATGACCTTGACAAAGTCCTTGGAAATGCTTAAGGTGTTGAAAGTTTGAAGTTTCCACTGAGCGTGAGGATTTGTAAATGGGAAAGAGCAATTCCCCCCTCCCCCCAGAAGGCCTTATATAGAAGGTAAATTCTAGTAAAAGTTAATTCGCACGAGATTCAAGGAGAGAGAGATATGGCGAAGCAAATCCCGCCTAATTTCCAAAAAAATTCCCAACCGTTGGATCTGCGCCACTTCACGAGGACATTAATGAAGGCGCGCCTCGTACACCGAAACGTCAAGAGCATACCTTGGGCAAGTGAAAAGACTCCGGCACTGATGGAGAACAAGACTTGATAAGCCATTACAAAGGCCCGAGGATATCAAAATCCTCGTCCCTGCCCGAGGAGCCTGACAGCAGGATTTTGAGAGGCTATTATGGGGACAAGGTTTTGATAACCCCGGCCCACTTCATACCGAGCCCAAGGCCCATGCTGAGGAGGAAGAAAACTTCCGAAGACGACATGAGAAAGTCCGAATCACCTAGGATGACCGCCGAGGACAACCATGTCCTCGGCCAACACCAACCCGAGGAGGGAGAGTCAATGCCCCATCACAGGCAGCCTCCCAGAGCACGCCATGAGAAAGGACGAGCATATTGTGCCGATCATGGGAGGACAGTGGAAGAGCAAATCCAAGACAAACTGTCATCTTCATATTAAATGCCCGCCGCTGGCGTTCTGGCTGCATTAATGAGGAAATGACCCCTGAACACTGCAATCTTGGTAGCTGCAACTCACAGAAGGAAGGAAAAACGGCTGATGAGACAAGCACTCAAGTAGTGACCTGCCTAGTCAACAAATATAGAGCTAAGATCAACTGAAGAGAGGTATATAATGTAAGAAGTCCTCCAAAAGGAAGGGGGGAGAAAAAGCAAAAAATATTGCAGCATTCGCATGACCCCTGTAGCCAAGCACTAAAGAAGCAATAAGAACTTCAAACCCCGAAGAGGAAGGTTGAGGAGCAATATTTCATGCTCCAGCTTATATTCTTGTCGCCCAACCCATCCACTATCATGTTTGATTGTTGCAATCTTTACTAGGGCCTAGTTCTTAAACCCATACTCTACAAATTCATTGTATTGGGCTAGCTGGGCTTGGGTCCACTTCCTCCAAGGAAAGGTGCTCAAACTCGGTCCCTACAATAGTAATCCCATATTATAATAGATTCAAATTATTAACCTTTATATAAAAAATAAAAGATCCTCTGAGCACGTGCGTAAGCACGTGCCCAAAGGCTAGTGTGTATTATGCGTGTGTGAGAAAATAGCAATGAACCAACCTATTTACTGCCCTAGTGGGCCGCTTTTTGTAACTAGATCAGGTTGGTCCCCAACTCCCACTTATTTAGGAGTGTATCTCAGGCCCATGTTATAGATGGACCCAAGCCCCTTCCTCCTTTTGTATTTGTGTTAAAAAAAAAAAAAAAAAGTATTTCCTTTCCAAAAAGAAGGTCTACATTTCTTAAAAACAAAAAATATATATATATATATATATGTATCATAATTTAATTTGCATCATGCAAAGCATGGTTGTCAAAATCTAGATCTGGATCCTACGATCCTACGATTTTACGATTCCACCTACTCAAAACGATTCAGATCTTTTAAGGATCTTTGCAATCATTCAGGATCTGTAGGATCATACGATTTTGAAGATCCCAAATGACCTTGATTTTTTGTGATCTTTTTTAACTTGACAAAAGGCTAAGTTGGACACAAATGAAAAATAAAATCCCAATAAAATCCCAACACAAATGCTTAAGGTGTTGAAAGTTTGAAGTTTCCACTGAGCGTGAGGATTTGTAAATGGGAAAGAGCAATTCCCCCCTCCCCCCAGAAGGCCTTATATAGAAGGTAAATTCTAGTAAAAGTTAATTCGCACGAGATTCAAGGAGAGAGAGATATGGCGAAGCAAATCCCGCCTAATTTCCAAAAAAATTCCCAACCGTTGGATCTGCGCCACTTCACGAGGACATTAATGAAGGCGCGCCTCGTACACCGAAACGTCAAGAGCATACCTTGGGCAAGTGAAAAGACTCCGGCACTGATGGAGAACAAGACTTGATAAGCCATTACAAAGGCCCGAGGATATCAAAATCCTCGTCCCTGCCCGAGGAGCCTGACAGCAGGATTTTGAGAGGCTATTATGGGGACAAGGTTTTGATAACCCCGGCCCACTTCATACCGAGCCCAAGGCCCATGCTGAGGAGGAAGAAAACTTCCGAAGACGACATGAGAAAGTCCGAATCACCTAGGATGACCGCCGAGGACAACCATGTCCTCGGCCAACACCAACCCGAGGAGGGAGAGTCAATGCCCCATCACAGGCAGCCTCCCAGAGCACGCCATGAGAAAGGACGAGCATATTGTGCCGATCATGGGAGGACAGTGGAAGAGCAAATCCAAGACAAACTGTCATCTTCATATTAAATGCCCGCCGCTGGCGTTCTGGCTGCATTAATGAGGAAATGACCCCTGAACACTGCAATCTTGGTAGCTGCAACTCACAGAAGGAAGGAAAAACGGCTGATGAGACAAGCACTCAAGTAGTGACCTGCCTAGTCAACAAATATAGAGCTAAGATCAACTGAAGAGAGGTATATAATGTAAGAAGTCCTCCAAAAGGAAGGGGGGAGAAAAAGCAAAAAATATTGCAGCATTCGCATGACCCCTGTAGCCAAGCACTAAAGAAGCAATAAGAACTTCAAACCCCGAAGAGGAAGGTTGAGGAGCAATATTTCATGCTCCAGCTTATATTCTTGTCGCCCAACCCATCCACTATCATGTTTGATTGTTGCAATCTTTACTAGGGCCTAGTTCTTAAACCCATACTCTACAAATTCATTGTATTGGGCTAGCTGGGCTTGGGTCCACTTCCTCCAAGGAAAGGTGCTCAAACTCGGTCCCTACAATAGTAATCCCATATTATAATAGATTCAAATTATTAACCTTTATATAAAAAATAAAAGATCCTCTGAGCACGTGCGTAAGCACGTGCCCAAAGGCTAGTGTGTATTATGCGTGTGTGAGAAAATAGCAATGAACCAACCTATTTACTGCCCTAGTGGGCCGCTTTTTGTAACTAGATCAGGTTGGTCCCCAACTCCCACTTATTTAGGAGTGTATCTCAGGCCCATGTTATAGATGGACCCAAGCCCCTTCCTCCTTTTGTATTTGTGTTAAAAAAAAAAAAAAAAAGTATTTCCTTTCCAAAAAGAAGGTCTACATTTCTTAAAAACAAAAAATATATATATATATATATATGTATCATAATTTAATTTGCATCATGCAAAGCATGGTTGTCAAAATCTAGATCTGGATCCTACGATCCTACGATTTTACGATTCCACCTACTCAAAACGATTCAGATCTTTTAAGGATCTTTGCAATCATTCAGGATCTGTAGGATCATACGATTTTGAAGATCCCAAATGACCTTGATTTTTTGTGATCTTTTTTAACTTGACAAAAGGCTAAGTTGGACACAAATGAAAAATAAAATCCCAATAAAATCCCAACACAAATGCTTAAGGTGTTGAAAGTTTGAAGTTTCCACTGAGCGTGAGGATTTGTAAATGGGAAAGAGCAATTCCCCCCTCCCCCCAGAAGGCCTTATATAGAAGGTAAATTCTAGTAAAAGTTAATTCGCACGAGATTCAAGGAGAGAGAGATATGGCGAAGCAAATCCCGCCTAATTTCCAAAAAAATTCCCAACCGTTGGATCTGCGCCACTTCACGAGGACATTAATGAAGGCGCGCCTCGTACACCGAAACGTCAAGAGCATACCTTGGGCAAGTGAAAAGACTCCGGCACTGATGGAGAACAAGACTTGATAAGCCATTACAAAGGCCCGAGGATATCAAAATCCTCGTCCCTGCCCGAGGAGCCTGACAGCAGGATTTTGAGAGGCTATTATGGGGACAAGGTTTTGATAACCCCGGCCCACTTCATACCGAGCCCAAGGCCCATGCTGAGGAGGAAGAAAACTTCCGAAGACGACATGAGAAAGTCCGAATCACCTAGGATGACCGCCGAGGACAACCATGTCCTCGGCCAACACCAACCCGAGGAGGGAGAGTCAATGCCCCATCACAGGCAGCCTCCCAGAGCACGCCATGAGAAAGGACGAGCATATTGTGCCGATCATGGGAGGACAGTGGAAGAGCAAATCCAAGACAAACTGTCATCTTCATATTAAATGCCCGCCGCTGGCGTTCTGGCTGCATTAATGAGGAAATGACCCCTGAACACTGCAATCTTGGTAGCTGCAACTCACAGAAGGAAGGAAAAACGGCTGATGAGACAAGCACTCAAGTAGTGACCTGCCTAGTCAACAAATATAGAGCTAAGATCAACTGAAGAGAGGTATATAATGTAAGAAGTCCTCCAAAAGGAAGGGGGGAGAAAAAGCAAAAAATATTGCAGCATTCGCATGACCCCTGTAGCCAAGCACTAAAGAAGCAATAAGAACTTCAAACCCCGAAGAGGAAGGTTGAGGAGCAATATTTCATGCTCCAGCTTATATTCTTGTCGCCCAACCCATCCACTATCATGTTTGATTGTTGCAATCTTTACTAGGGCCTAGTTCTTAAACCCATACTCTACAAATTCATTGTATTGGGCTAGCTGGGCTTGGGTCCACTTCCTCCAAGGAAAGGTGCTCAAACTCGGTCCCTACAATAGTAATCCCATATTATAATAGATTCAAATTATTAACCTTTATATAAAAAATAAAAGATCCTCTGAGCACGTGCGTAAGCACGTGCCCAAAGGCTAGTGTGTATTATGCGTGTGTGAGAAAATAGCAATGAACCAACCTATTTACTGCCCTAGTGGGCCGCTTTTTGTAACTAGATCAGGTTGGTCCCCAACTCCCACTTATTTAGGAGTGTATCTCAGGCCCATGTTATAGATGGACCCAAGCCCCTTCCTCCTTTTGTATTTGTGTTAAAAAAAAAAAAAAAAAGTATTTCCTTTCCAAAAAGAAGGTCTACATTTCTTAAAAACAAAAAATATATATATATATATATATGTATCATAATTTAATTTGCATCATGCAAAGCATGGTTGTCAAAATCTAGATCTGGATCCTACGATCCTACGATTTTACGATTCCACCTACTCAAAACGATTCAGATCTTTTAAGGATCTTTGCAATCATTCAGGATCTGTAGGATCATACGATTTTGAAGATCCCAAATGACCTTGATTTTTTGTGATCTTTTTTAACTTGACAAAAGGCTAAGTTGGACACAAATGAAAAATAAAATCCCAATAAATCAAGTTTTTTCACTCTAATATAGACAGAGTATTAGTTGGACCCAAATAAAAAATATCCCAAAAGAGTGTCACGATTTGAAGTTTTTGGCATCTTTAAATGATGCTTACAAATGGATGTAGTAATTTATGGTAATTATATCAATGAATGTATAATTTATGTGATTATTTAACATATCAATATGTAATTTTTGTTTTTTTCTCAAATAATGTAAGATCTTATGATCCATAATCTGATCCTATAATCCACGATCTCACCTACTTCCTACGATCTTACGTAGGATCTTGATTTTGATAACCTTATTGCAAATGGTGGCTTGGTCCATTTTACAGTTATTGGGCCAATATTTTTAAAGACTTTTTCACTAAGAAATGGGTGAGGAAAATTCAAATTTATTTTTTTCATATAAAAAAAATTGGACAGTGTCATTTTTAAAACATGCTTCTTTTAAAATTAAATAAATAAATAAATAAAATTGATAGTTAAAAGGAGAGAGAGAGAAATTGAATTTTGGACATCTTTTTCAAAAATTCCAGGAAGACTCAAGTAGATGAACGACTTTTGACATGTGCTCTCGCAACGCAAAATAATTCATTCACTCATTGAAAATAGAGCTTAACCGTGGTCCGTGATGCACAAGTTGGTGCTGGTTCGGTATTTTAGCTGTAGAGACTAGAGAGCCCTGTGAATGTAGAGGTCATAAATTAAGCTCGTTCCTCCTACCCTTGGCCAACATGTAAGAGAGTGGCGGCTAGTTGGCTGGGCTGCTTATGACAAACTAGTTGGAGTGGCTCCTAAGCTCGTAAACAAACCCAAATTGACCCAACTTGCTTGAGACAACAAGATTCTAAAATATATAAATAATCACAAAGTTGTTTTCTTTTTCTTTCGGGACGGTAATAAATTCTGCCGACAGTTATAGCACACGGTTCTCAATTGATAAACATTATTAGAATAGTTTGCAAGAAACAAACAACCACGAGTACAACCACCACAACAACATATAACATGTAATAATAAAGATGATAACATAACAACCATAACCAAATGGTCGCTCAACAATTCTGGTTGAGCAAAAAACAAAAAAAAACTTTTAATAAAGAGTGGATTGCCGATCAGATTTTCTTCTTTCTAAGTTTTTGTCGTTTTGTTTAAAATCATTCCACACTCCAAATGGGAATGTGGCTTCTACCTTTCACTCAATTGTATTGCAATGTAATGCCCCTCTCCACTCCACTCCACTAGTAAGTATCATTTGTCACAGCTTTCATCTTCATAGAAAGTTAACATATCAAAATGTATGTCCTTCCGTCCACACACACACGGCTTCGGCATTATTGTTTCATGTCCAAGAAGCCGCTTAAAACTACCCAATTTAAGCATTCCTGTAGTCTTCAAATCAAAGCTAAAACCAACGTGTCTGGTGAGTTAGCGTTGGACTACCAAGTGTTCGATGAAATTCCTGTTTCAGACACATTTGCTTGGAACAATCTTATCCAAACCCACCTCACCAATGGAGATTTTGACCTTGTCCTTTTGACTTATCTACAAATGCTACTCCGGTGTGTTCGTCCTGATAGGCACACTCTCCCTCGCGTTTTAGCTGCTTCTTGTCGTTGTGGTGATATTTTTGTTGGCAAACAACTTCATTGCCATGCTCTCAAGCTTGGCTTCTCTTTAGACCACTATGTACTCACTGCTTTGATTGAAATGTATGGCCGTCTTGATGGCGTTAATACAGCAAGGTGGCTTTTCGATAAGTCCCCTAGTAGGAATTCTGTTTCTTGGACTCTGCTAGCCAGGTTGTATATCATGGAAAATAAACCCAGTTTGGCTATTGGTATGTTTAATCAAATGGTTGACGTAGGAGTTGAGATAGATTCAGTGGCGTTGGCAACTGCAGTTGGTGCCTGTGGCATGTTAAAATCCCTGCAACAAGGGAGGAAGCTCCATGAGATCACTAAGAAATGTGGGCTAGAGTTTGATGCGTTGGTCAGCAATTCTCTCTTGAAAATGTATACAGATTGTGGTAGTATTGAAGATGCTCGGGCAATTTATGATCAAATGCCATTGAAAGATGTCATTGCAGGAACAACAATTATTAATGGTTATGTGAGGAAAGGAGGATTCAATGAGGCTCTTAAATTGTTCCGGCAGATGAATATGGATGGATTAAAATCTGATTCACTAACATTCTCTAGTGTTCTCCCAGCTTGTGCAAGAATGGCTGCACACAAGCATGGCAAAGAAATTCATGGCTATCTGCTTAGAAACAGTATTGACTTGAATCTCATGGTCCAGAATGCTGTCATGGACATGTATGTGAAGTCGGGATTTATCGAATACGCTTCAAGGATTTTTGTAAGGATGAAGGATAAAGACCTTATTTCATGGACTGTGATGATATTGGGCTATAGCCTACATGGACAAGGAGCGTGCGGAGTTGATTTGTTCTGCGCAATGGAGAGAAAGTCGACCATACAAATTGATCAAGTCACATATGCTGCTGTCCTTCATGCTTGTAGCACTGCACGCATGGTTGAACAAGGAAAGTTTTACTTCAACTGCATTAAGGCACCAAATGTCTCAAACTGTTCTTTAATGGTTGCTCTTCTAGCTCGTGCTGGACTCTTTGAGGAGGCAAGGATCTTAATTGAGGAACAAAAAATTGAAAGGCACGTTGAGGTACTTAGAGCACTGCTAGATGGTTGCAGAAATCACCAACAATTAGCATTAGGCAAGCAAGTCATTGAACAGCTCTGTGAATTGGAACCTCTTAATGCTGAGAACTATGTGTTACTGTCTAACTGGTATGCTAATAGCGCAAGATGGGACAAGGTCGATAAATTGAGACAAACAATAAGTGACATGGGTTTGAAGTCTAAGAAAGCGTATAGTTGGATAGAGTTCAGAAATAAAGTTCACGCATTTGCGACGGGGGATGTTTCCCACCCAAGATCACAGAAAATATATTGGGAATTAGAGTGTTTGATAAAGAAAATGGAAGATGAAAAACATCAGCCTAATCCAGATTTTAGTCTCCATGATGTAGAGGAAGAACGAGAATGCATTCAAATTGGGCATAGTGAAATGTTGGCCATTTCTTTTGGGCTCATCAGCACACAACCTGGTGCAACAATTCGTGTAACTAAAAACCTCCGTGTGTGTAGCAGTTGCCATGTTTGTGCGAAGTTTATATCAAAGATTGCAGGACGAGAAATCATACTTAAGGACATAAATTGTTTCCATCATTTTAAAGATGGATTTTGTTCATGTGATGATTTTTAGTGATTTTTTACCCTGATGATCTTTATTCTCCAGTTATTTGGGTCATGGAATTTGCATTTGACATAAGAATTTATTTATTATTTGACGTTAAAGCAATGCCGAAAGGAGAGAAGATTTATAAGGTTAAGTGTGATGCCTTCACGAGGGTCAGAAGGGCAAAATCTCAAATTATCGACCCTTGACATTTTTCAGAATTTGAAACTGATTCTTAGAAAAATGTGAAATACAGCAGGTATATTATTCTACTCTAATAGGTCCTTTATTTATTTCTTTATTTTTTTTAAATATATAATATTCCAATAAAATTTGGAAGTTCTACAAAAGATCTCCCAATTCTTTTTGTAGGTGCAATTGCAACTATAGAGCATTTCAACTCTCTTGATTATTATATATAGTGCTCTGGGTACAATTGCTCCTAAATAAAACATAGCTCAGCCCCTCAACAGGGCATTACCCTCCATTCGAGAGAGCTATGGCCTAATTGATGGAAAAATATAGTTTGTATCGCATACAAAATATATGCAGCAGAAAAAATTAATAGATTTACTTCATTCGCAATTGATAACATGTACTATGTAAATTTCAGAATTCAAAAATAAGAGAGTGTATCTTGGTATGGTGAATTTTAAAACCAAAGATCAAAAGTTATTGAAAATACTTTCAATCTTCACTCCAATTTCACTTGTGCCCAAGAAGTGTGGTCTCTCAATCAGTTATATGTGTATGTTCTAGAGAAAATAAAAAAGTGTCCAACACTCACATACATACTATTTCATGTTCTTACAAAAATTCTGTATGTTTCTCTACCTACAATTGATTATCTAATTGGACTAGCCTTTTGAACCTTTCTAATTGGGCTTTAATATGTGACTTGGAGTAGGATCAAAATGGAACAAATAAGACACTAGCTCCAATGGGCCTTGGACTTTTCTGTCAACTCTTGACAAGTCCAAAGTTACTATTAATTATATTTAGTACTACTATATAAATATAATTATATTAAATATAATTGTACTCTAGATCTTAATAATAAATTATATCCCAATACTTTATTGCACATGCAACCCCTTTATAAAATATTCGTAGTAATACAAAGTCATAAATATAAACTGCCACTTTGTAAATTACTACGTCTTAATCTTTTAGTATCCGGTTTAATCCTTTCAGTTATTCATCATATATTTATAAAATCCAATTTAATAAATATATACTTTAATAATTATTTACTAAAGTAGTTAGGCCTAACATTCTGAATAACAAACTCATTAAACTTATCTCAAGATAATATTTTGTATCTCCGTTAAGAGATTATGAATTCCATCATGAAAATATATATTCCATCAACACTAAGTACACTAAATGTGGCTGCCCAACATACTAAGATTTTGACCGTTACTTTAGATCTCACTCCTAATATATTAAAGCAACCTATATTTCATAATCAAGTCTATTATTCTCTCAGGATTAAGTGTTCATGTAAAAAAAAATCGTGTAAGTTATTATTCATTTAACAGTCGTTAGGAGAATAATAAATCTCATGGCGGTTCAGTTTATTATATCTTAACTTTTAAAACATATCAGCACATTAACTAGAAGTCTTCACTCTCATGATCAAAACAAATCATCTTAGTTGATATATTATAGTCTTCGCAGATGAAATACCTAATTTCATCACTGACTGCGAACTAAAATTCTGAGTTTACAAATAACTTGTAATTTATATCTTCTGTGATTTTTCACATAAATCACATACTATACCTCTCATTAACTATATGATTATATTTAAATATTCATGTTACCATCATTTTAGATAAAAATAGAGTGATTTATATCTTCTGTGATTTTTTACATAAATCATACATAAATCATATACTATGCATCTCATAGACTATATGATAATATTCAAATATTCATGTTACTATCATTTTAGATAAAAATAAAACAACTTTATTAATCACAACATTAAGTCATACATAGTATTATCCCATAGAATTTTAGGGCCCTAGTCACTAACCCTAACACTAACAGATACCTCTAGAAAAACTTGTTCCTTCCCCCACCTCCAGCAGATTGATTCACTAATCCACATTAACGCCCTGGAACGGCATTGGCACTTATAGCCCAAGATGTCTGCCAACACATAGGCCCATTTCTCCAACAGAATTTACAGCTGAAACATTTGCATATTGAATTGATGATGTGAAGTACCAAAAAAAAAAAACACTCCCTCCAACTAGTTTCATCAACAAACAAAAGCAAACAGTTCTACAGTTTTTTATAGAAAAATTCATATACTCTCTCATAAACTCCTTTTACAGAGACCCATAACAACACAATACACTTTTTTTTGGTGACATTTTCGTTGTCACCAGACTTTTCCAAAAGCAAATGCCTCCAGTTACAACTTTTTTTTGCAGGTTTTTGAAGAAACTTTTTGACAAAACTGTAACCAGAAAAGTACGGTTTTAAAAACATCCAGACCGACTGACACTCCATAAAATGTTGACCGCAACAGATGGACAGAATAAAAAGGAACAAGGAATACCACCCTCGATGCATGCACAGACCAAAGGTAATCAACAAAGTGACAATCAAAGCATGGCTGGTTTGGAATATGATCAGGATCCTAGTAGCTCAATACAACCAGCCACATGGTTGAAAATTACCTTCCTGTCAAATGATGGGGGGTTTTATGAAACAATGTGATAACTACTACCGAAAAAAGAAGCACCATATTACGCAACATAAACAACAATCAATATTCTACCAAAAAGAAACCAATCAATACTAACAGAGTTTAGCTAGCTATACCAATTTAAGTACTCTAAAATACAACAAGAAACGAAAATTCAGGAAACATCACTTAAGGAGAATCCAGCTAGACAGTCCCCATCTCCTCAAAATTGTAGAGGTAACAACCAAAGACAATTCATAGGTTCCTAGTTCAGTTTTCCCTTCTAGTAGACCTCCTTCGAGGAGGAGCAGCAGCAGCATCCTCCTCCTTCTCATCCTCATCTTCATTCTCCACACTGGTTCCTTGATTGTCAGAAGGCTCTGCAGGGGGAACCCTATTTGTTTCAGTATTGACCTGCATGTTTCAGGAAGAAAGAATATTAATACCAAGTATAATGATGTAGTCTCTAACCATCAATTAGAATAATTCTCATAGAAATGCAATGATGATGTAATATGTAAAAACATACAGCAGCCTTTTTGCCACCAAAAAGGAGTCTGAAGAAAACTGTCAAAATAATAAGCACGACTGAAACAATAACACCAATGGTTATATCGGGTTGTTGTTCTCCCTTTTCAATGAGATCCTGAAAGAAAAAGATGTAATCCCAGTTATAGAACCTCCCCAAGCTAATTAAAGAAAAGGATTAGATAGATCTGTATAAATGATGACAAGTTCTTCAACTTACAATGATCTTCGGTTTGTATGCTTCCAAGAAGGGAATGTCCACTATCTTGTAAAGAAGGTCAAAAACCTTCTTCTGCAAGTATTGATCCAAGAAATTTGTTAGGCAAGGAAAAACAAGAATCCTTAGAATGAAAAGAAAACCAAAATATAAGAGGAGAAGAGACTACCTTGAAGCCAGAGAGACCATCAGATTGACCAGCTGCTGCTTCTTCAGCCTTTTGTTTCTCTTTCTCAGCTTCGAACTTTGGCTTCCATGTTGTTAGCCTGTATGATTCTGCAACCTTCTCATCACCAGCAATGAGGATATTGTCAAACAATATGCCATCCTGCATTGTCCAGATCTCAATGCCAATGGCAGCAATGGGCTCAAAATCAGGTTTCTCAAGCTCAAAGTAATCAGGGTTTGGGATTTCTTGAGGTTTCCATATGCCCTTATAATTTGGGTTATCAATTAGAGGAGCATGCCACCTTCCTTTATAAGCAGGGTTCCTCTTTGTTGGCCTCTTCCACTCACCACAGCCAGGTGCAGCCTCACACTTTGGGTTATCAATTTTTGGTGGCTCCCATTCACCATCTTCCTCATCATCCCAGTCTTCTGGTTTTGAGGCATCAGGATCATCAATCTCCTCAGGCTCATCATCCAACCATCCTTCAGGTTTCACAGCTTCCTCATCCTCAATTTCCATGGGTGCATCCTCATCCCAATCATCTGGCTTCACAGCATCTGGATCTGGAATCTTATCCCGCTCATCCCAGTCCTCTGGCTTCTTATCATTGGGGTCAGGAATTGTCTTAGCCGGAACTAGAGGTGGCTCAAAATCTTCAGCAGAGAGGAAATTCGCCTTCTTCTTCTCCTCCCCATCTATTAGAATACTTACTTCATTATCAGGTCTTAGTATTGCAGTATAGACATGGGAGAGTTTGTCGGAGGGCACAGAAGGAGGGTACTTGAGATGGTGCTCAACATACTCCCCACTGTTGGGGTTCTTGTGCTTAAGGATGAAGTGCACCTTGTTTGTGGAGCCACATTTGTCAGGTCCAAACATTATAGAGTATGGAGAATCATTATCAAACTCCTTTGCTAGCCATCCAGCCTCTTGGGGTCGAAGGTACTTCAAGTATGCCCCACCACATTCTAGACCATCCTGGAGCCGAACCTCAAACTGCAGGACAACTGTTCCATCCTTGAGGTTCACAACTTGGTCAAGCTCTTTTACTATTGCATACTTCCTTGCCTTCTCGCTAACCAAAAGGCCGTAATCATCATGTCCCTCACTTTTTGAATGCTTCCAGACACCTAAATCCAAAATTCATATTACTATAAAATAATAATCTGCAAACAAGTAGGGAAATCACATAGGAGCAGATAAACCATGTAAAATGTGACCGAGTCAATTGGAAAGATTTGGAAATTACTGGAATGCTTTATTAGTATTTATTTTCTTAAGATTACTACTATGAAGACCTGTGATATGACTGTTGCATCACCATCAACAGTAACAGTTAAAACCACAACACAACTTATAATAGAACTGCATCCATGCCAACAATGGCAACCATAATTTACAAAACAAGACACGTCAACAAACCAGGTGGTGGAGCCACTAAGGGGCCATGGTCTCCCCCCACCCCCCACCCCCAAAGTACAATCTTATTATTTATTATTTATTTACTTTATATGTATATACATAAAACCATGTATAGATAGCACACTCCAAATTCCAAAATTTTATACATGTAGACATGTAAAGACATTTTCAATATTTCGAACTTACCGCCCCAAAATTATCTCTTTGCAACTTTTTTATAATGGTCCATATCCCACAATTTTGTCCCAATTTAACTTTCCAACAAATAAAAATAAAAGAATCATAAAGTAGCATGGTTCTCTCGTGAGTCATGACTCAACCAAAAAGAAAAATAAAATCCACCTATTTTCTTTTACACTACGTTAGGATACTTAAATGTGCTTTTTTTTTTTTTTTTTTTTTTTTTTTTACACTTTGCTTTCAAAAATAATTGTGACTAGTGGCAGAGTCCTTCTAGATATGTTTCATATTCCGATAGTTACAACGGAAGAGGGATTTGAATCTTGAATGTCTATGTTAGAAACACCAAGAGGTGTCAACCAATTGAGCTACAAGACCCTTGGCAACCGGACATTTTTCATTCCACCACGTACTGCTCTCCAATATTAAGTGGTGGTAAGAAAATGTAAGTTCTTTCCCAATTGCTTTCTTTCTTTTCCCTAAATTTTTAATTGATTTCCTTTTGCTTAATTTAAAAAATATATATAATTCTTTATTCTCATCCATATTTGATTTCATTCAAAATAAAGATATTGCTAATTTACTTTCACATATTAATAAGTTCAAATGATTTGACATAGGATTCATATAGACATTTCCACAAGCACCTAATAGGCTCCTTGCAGGGACCCCAACATTGATACATTGGACTGAATTTCCACCCTCCCTATTGAAAGACATCACAATCAGATCATATCACAAACCACGATCGCCATTAATCATAGAAACCAGAAATGATGGGCACTCTTCCAACCACACAAGTAAAACCAAAGCCCAATACACACACACACACACACACACACACAAGAAAAGGGGGGGAAAAAAGGGCATGCAAGAGAGAGAGAGAGAGAGAGAGAGAGAGAGTAGAGTAAACTGTTTGGTTTTCATTCTTAGAATACCCACCAATCAAGGCAAGAAACCGGAAGTAAGGGCAACTTCAATCAAAATCAAAACCCAATACAAAAATAAATGGAAAAGCAAACAAAAAATGACAAGGAAAGGAATTATGGTGCAGGACTTGATGTACCTGAGCTGAGAGGGGGTGAATGAGAGACTAAGGGAACCAGTGAACTTAGCTTACAATAACACAGTGAGAATAGTTAAAAATTGAGACCACAGATTCCTTCTTCAAGGCCATTGAAGCAAGTGCTGAGCAAGAGCAAGAGAAATTTTGAAATTGAGACTAAGATTGACTTGGGATTTAGCCATTTAGGTTATCTGATAAAGGGGGCAGGAGGGATTTTATTTGACTAGGTTTCTTTCTCTCAAGAAAGCCACAATGATCATTCCAGCCCGGAATGAAAATTTCGTCTGGAATTCCAGAATTTGGTTAGAATGATTGTAACATACTGAAATTCTAAACAATATTTGATTATTTTGGTTCTCTAAAAGAGCACAAACTATAATTTTATTATAATTAGAAACATTTATTTTTCGTATTTTTATTTCCTTTTTAAAAGCCATTTGGACTCGCTTCTAGCACGTAAAACCTAATGGAAATTGACCTCACCCGCTGGAACCCATTACCAGGTAATCTAGGGACATTCACCCCTAAGCAGTTTATGCTCATAGCCAGAAGTTTTTTTTATAAATACTACATAAACATAATATATATATATATATATATATATAGTAGGTAATAAAAAGCTTCCAAATCTAGGTTGACCAAAACGGTTAAACTGTGCAGAGGGAACTCAAAGATATGAACACAAAACGAAAAGCAATTAAAAAAAAAATAAAATAAAATAAAAACCCCAAATCATGCAACGAGTAACCATTTAAGCTCTACCAATATCAGCTATTATTTATTCGTTTATGTATAGAAAATAGAAAGAGGAAGAACAGATCTTATAAAATAGAAAATACCTTGGTACTCATCCTTCTGAGACACAATCCACCGCCCATCGAATGGTTCCTCAAATGACTCGTAATAGATCTAATTCATATACCAAATATACAACATTATATTATATATAATAATAATATGTAATTCCAAGATTCATATTTAAAGAAAAGCAAAGGCTCAAAATTCAGAGTGGATAAAAATGTTACCGCATCAGAATCAGAATCAGAATCAGAAGCAGAAGCACAGATCTGAAAGGCGAAGAAGAAAGCAATGAGCAAAACTGCTATCAGCAGTTTAGGGATTTTCCGCCTCCCTTCCATGACGAAACCCTAGCCCTAACTCACACCCCAAAAATATCAAACACAAAAATAAACAACAAGTATTTTATATATATATATAAATCTAACACGAGAAAATTCAGAGGGTGAGAAGTGAGAAATGCTTAGATAGATAGTTGGAAGGAAGTGAAATACGATACTCACTTTGCGTTTTCCAGGTGGGTATCGCGAATCGTGAGGGGACTTTGACTAATGACCGTCTATGTCTTCTTGTTCGTGCAATTTACTCCATTTTTTAGGTTTGTCAGTCCGAGGTCATTTTAGACTTTTGCGTCTTTTATTACACGGCAACTCATTGAAGTTTCTAGATCGCTAATATTATTATTATATTTATATTTATATTTATACCATTCCAATTCGGAAATTCCAATGATAATAAAAACAGAGTTCAATGATTCTATCTTCCTAGTAAAAACACGTTCTCAAAAAAAAAAAAAAAAATCTTCTAGTAAAAACAATATGGAAAGTTTCTTCGTTGTTGACATGTTGTTATTTATTTTTTTTTTTTTTTTGATAGGATTGACATATTGTTATTGTTTTTCTGTTTTTCTGTTTTTTTTTTTTTTTTAACTTTTTATAAAGTTTCTTTTAAAACTTCTAGAATTATAGGCATCACGCCATGTAGAGGTTGAATAAAAATTATATGTTAAATTTTATCAATAAATAAATAAATTATATGTAAATTAAAAAAAAAAGTCACTATCATCATTAATTTGCATAATAACATTTATAAAATAAAAATATCTTAAATTAGTAATAGTACACGACAGAAGTATATCACGTGGTGCCAAACATCTTTTGAAAGTTGAAACAACAATATAAATGATCAAAGATTTAAAAATTAATCATAAATTTTTAGATAAATTACTATTTTGTTTCTTAAATTAAAAAAAAAATCTTTTTTTATCTCTAAATTTTAACAAATTCGTTTTTCATTCTTAAACTATAAAAAAAATTTGTTTTTCATCCTCAAACTATTGAAAATGTTTTATTTTCGTTCTTAAACTTTAAAAAACTTCTTTTTTCATCTCTAAACTACTGAAAAAACTTTTTTTTTATCCCTATTTTTGTCTTTAAACTATTGAAAAAAGTTGTTTACTAAGTTTAAGGATAAAAAAAAGAACTTTTCAAAATTTAGGGATGAAAAACAAACTTTTGGTAAAATTTAGAGAGCAAAATAGTATTTTATTCTTAATTTTTTAATTTTTTTTCAAAAAAAAATTTATCTTAAATTTTAAAAAAGTTAGTAATAGAATTTTGGTCGAAGTTCACCTAAAGCAAACTATCACAAAAACTAGTGAAACACATACATAACATTTATAAACCACATGCTCAAATCAACACAGCTTAATTAAAAGTGGTTCATTTTGGTTTAAAATTTAGCTTGAACCCTGGGTTTCAAACATGTTAATCTCCAAATAGACTCTACCTTGGTTGTGCCACTTCCCTTATTAGTTTCGATTGGATCATCCTTCCTATTCAAGCATACCAAGAGGCTAATGAGGTAGCTGATGGACTAGTCAAAAGTAGAGCTTGCAATTAGACAGAGTTTTTGTATATGAGTCCTGCCCGAGTTTTGTTGATAAAAAATATCTCAAGGATGTTTGTCAAATATATACTCTTCTGGTTTGTCTTTTTTACTAAATAAAATTTTCCTTGCACCAAAAAATAATAATAATAAAATTATGAAAGATGATTAAAATATTTTTTTTAAAATAAATCATGAAAATTTTGACAACTCAATTTTAATTCAAGTAGTATTTTGAGCTTTTTGAAATTTTAAGGGTAAATTGCAAAGTACACTCCTAAAATTTTGGGTTATTTGGATTTTACATTTTCAAGTTTGGTTCCGTTAGCAAAACTTCACCCTCCGTTAATTTACGCTGCTAAGTGACATGCTGGCGTGCTGATATATATATATATATATATATATTGGTGCCAAATCAACCTCCCAAAACAAAGTTCTTTTGGAAATGACCAGAAATATTTAAAATCAATAATAAAACATATTTTAATTTAAATAAAATTAATAATAAATTTTTTTTTGAAGTTCACCTAAAGCAAACTATTGCAAAACTAGTGAAACATATATATAACATTATAAACCACATGCTCAAATCAAATAAATAAAATTATGATAGATGATTAAAATAATTTTAAAATAAATCATGAAATTTTTGGCTACTCAATTTTAATTCAAGTAGTATTTTAAGCTTTTTGAAATTTTAATAATAAAATTTTTCGTAGAGAAAACTATCTTATCAATTTAAATAGAGTTATAGTAAGAAAATTAAGTTGTAGTTCGTGCTTACACACAAAAGCATTTAAAAGTAATGATGATTAGATGGTCATACTTTTTTTTTTTTTTTTTCCTTTTAGAAATGAGTTGGTCATGAAATGGTAATCTCAATTTTTGAGTTGAATAAAATGAATGAGTCTTTCGGCGTTAACATTAAAAATAAATAAATAAATAAATTTTGGACATAGGACACAAATTTAATTAAAAACTATTTTGGATTCTTGTTATCCATCTACTTTAATAAAACTAGTCGTTAATCTATTTTCAATGCAAGATAAAGTTAATCATAATATAATTTTTCTAAATATATTTTTGTTGAAATATGAAATTTGATAATGCTTACTCACAAAAACATTCAACAATAATAATGATCAAATTCTGGGTGGTTATCTCAACTTTCATTCTGAATATTATGATCGAGCCCCTTGGAGACACATGACAAAAAATTAGACAACAATTAAAAACTAATTTGAATTCCTATTATCCATTGACTTTAATATATTATATATGATATGTTAAACTAAAGTCTTAAGTGTGTAAAACAAAGGGGTAATACAATATAATTTACGTGACATAAAAAGAGGACGATAACTTAACATAATTAAAAAATACAAAAAACATAACCATCCCAAATACACCCGCATGCTCAATGAAATACCACCCAAAATTTTTTTTAACAAGGAACATTGTTTCAATACTATTAGAGTACTGTTCACATAATACACCAATTTTTTTTTTTTTTTTTGGTGATTATACTTTACTACTCTAAACTATATTCCAAATTATACTTTACACCCTAAACTTTTAAAATACATGATTAACACCCTAAACCATCTATGTTAGACTTTGCATCCGCCGTTAATTATACTATTTTATTAGATGGAAAACTAAAGTTTATGGTGTAAAGTGTAATCCGGAGAGTAGTTTAGGATGGTAAAATATAATTTCTTATTTATTTTTAAGGAATTGAGAAGAGAGGTGGCAATTGAGTCTTTTCACATAGTGCCATCCAAGATAATGACAAAGTTGATGGCAGAGTACAAAATGTAACACATGTTATAATTTAGGGTGCAAATTGTCTTTATGAAATTTTAAGGTGCAAAATGTAATTGAGGGTATAGTTTAAGGTGGTAAAGTGTAATTTCCTCATATTTTTCTTATTCCTTTCACATTTCTCTCTCTCCACCTCAGATTCTCTCTCTTGCACTTAAAGCCCTCTCTTTTCTCAAGCTATATTCTCTTTCTTGCAATTAAAGCTCTATTTGCAAGTAGATCAAAGCTTTTCTCAAGCAAATTAAAGCTTTCATGAAGCAGGTTTGTGCAAGGATATGTTTTTAAAAGCAGAAAACTGCTGGATAGGGTGGTGGTGGTGGTTTTTTGTGGTCTCACTGTCTTACCCAAAATGGGTTCAAGATGGAGGAGTATGAGGAGAGAGAAAAAATTATATAAATAGAGTAGAAAAATAAATATTGAGCCTGACATGTGAATATCTACAAATGAGTTAGATAAAATAGATTTTTGGACAAAATTTGACTAAACTTGTATCGAGCTTTTGTGTGTGTGTGTGTGTGTGTGTGTGTGTGTGTGTGTTGAGAGAGAGAGAGAGAGAGATGGATTCAAGTTACACTTGAGATAACTTCACAAAAGTTACACTTGGGATAACTTCACAAGAGCTACACCATTTTTAAATCATAGATTTCTATAAAATCTAACAATTAAAAAAAGTCAACTATTTATGTCATCATTAAACATTTATTGCTTGCCACACCAACATAAATGAATTCAAAAGCTTTTTTCTTTCTCTGTCTATACCATATTTATTACAATCATGTTTACTTTTTTAGAGAGAGAATCTATAGAGAAGATGAGTTTAAATTAAAAATGTTAGAAATATTGAATGAATAGTACTGTATTTCATAAGTAATAAAATATACAAGAGTGCATTTATATAATAGGTAGAGTGTGTAATACAAGTTTGTATGTAGTACAAGTAAATAAAGTGGGCCTAAAACCCATAACCTATTACATGTTAACAGCCCTCCTCAAACTTAAGGTGGGTGTAAGACCAACTTGAGGTTGTCAACCAAAGTACGATGGCGTCCTTTAGGATGTGACTTGGTGAAAATATCTACAAGTTGACCTTTAGAGGAGACCGAGAATAACTTGAGAGCACCATGGACAAGATGATAATGGATAAAATAACAATCGATCTCGATGTGTTTAGTCTGTTCATGGAAGACATCATTATGAGTAATATTAATGGCACTTTGGTTGTCACAATAAAGAGGAGTAGCAGCGGATGTGGACATATTTAAGTCCTTAAGAAGCCATCGTAGCTAAAGGAGCTCAGATATGGTATCAGTAAGGGCACGATATTCTGCTTCAGTACTAAAGCAGGCCACAAGAGTTTGTTTCTTGCTTCGCTAGGAAATTAGAGAAGAGCCAAGAAGAAAGCAATAACCAGTACTAGACTTGCGATCAATGAGATCTCCTGCCCAATTAGCATTAGAGAATGCATGGAGAATAAGAGGAGACTGAGCAGAGTAGAAAAGGCCATGGAAGAGAGTTCCCTTCAGGTATCAAAAAATGCGCAGAATAACATCATAGTGAATCGATCGTGAAGCAGACAGATACTGGCTCACTTGGTGAACAACATAGAAAATGTTTGGACGAGTGATGGTGAAATAAACTAGGCTGCCAACCAATTATCTGTAAAGAAAAGGATTAGACAATAGTTCTCCCCCCCCCCCCTCCCGAGGGAGTTAGATGCGCATTAAGTTCAACTGGAGTATCAACAGTCTTACTATCAGTGAGTCCAGCTTGAGACAAAAGTTTAGAAGCATACTTGGCCTGAGTAATATTAAAACCATCTGTGGAATGAGTGATTTCAAGATCCAAGAAGTAGTTGAGATGTCCAAAATCTTTTATCTCAAACTGCTAACTGAGAAAATCCTTGAGTTCTTGAATGCCACTAAGGTCATCACCAGTTATGATCATATCATCTACATATAGGAGAAGCAAAATGGTGCCTTTGTCGGTGTGACGAAGAAATAAGGCAGAATCATAATAACTGGCAATGTAACCTAAGCAAAAAATGGTAGAGCTGAACTTGGCAAATCAAGCTCGTGGAGCTTGTTTAAGGCCACAAAGTGCACGTCGAATGTGACAAACCTTGTTCGGTTTAATAAAGAGACCAGGAGGAGGTTGCATATAAACATTTTCACTTAAATTGCCACTAAGGAAGGCATTTTTGACATACATCTAAAAAAGGTCTCATTTACTGGCAGCAGCAACAACTAAGAGGGCACGAATAGATGAGATTCGAGCAACCAGAGTAAAGGTCTCTTTATAATCAATCACATACTCCTGTGTAAAACCTTTTGTAACAAGATAAGCTTTATATCATTCAATGGACCTATCAGAGCAAGTTTTAATTTTGTAGATCTACTTACAACCAACCACAGATTTCCCAAGAGAAAGAGTCACCAAATCCCAAGTATGGTTTTTAGATAATGCATCAAGTTCTTCTTTCATTGCAATATGCCATAAAGGGTCAGTGGAGGCCTCACGATAGATGTGAGGCTCATGCAGTGTAGGAAGGACAGTATAACAATGATAGTCAAGTAAATGTACAAAAATGGATCTTACTCGAGTTGAGTGATGAAGTGGAATGTCTTGTGCACGATCTTCAAGCAGAGTAAGAGCAGGGGACCCAAGCTCAGGGTCGGGAGGCTCATCTTTAACCTGTTCATCTTCCACTTATTCATTAAAGGGTGATCCAAGAGAGGCATCAAAAATTTTTGGTGGTTGGACAAAAAAGTCTATAGGAAGTTTGGGAGTAACTATAGAAGGAATATGTGGCTCATCTGGAAAAAGATTTAAGACAGATGAGGTAAATAGGGAGGCACGGAAGTGAGATAGCTTGATAAAGAAGCGATGTTCAAAAAAGACAACATTGCGGGAGATACGAAGACGATGAGAGATAGGATCATAACACCAATATCCCTTTTGAGTTTCGCCATAACCAAGAAAATAACAAAGTTTAGATCAAGGCTCAAGTTTGTTATGCTCATGTGGTTGAAGAAGAACAAAACAAGCAAAACCAAAGGAGCAAAGGTGGTGATAGTCTGGAGGTGACCCAAAAAGGCGCTCATATGGAGTTTGATTTTAGATGACAAGACTGAGAATGCGATTAATAGCATGAACAACATTAAGAGCAGCTTCATCCCAAAAAGGAGCAAGAACTTTGGCAGAGAGAAGAAAACATGAATAGTGTCAAGAATATGACGAAATTTGCATTCAACTCTATCATTTTGCTAAGAGTTACTAGGACAAGTTAGTTGATGAACAGTGCCATAGGAATGCAAAACAAATTGGAAAGCATATTAAATGTATTCAAGAACATTATCAGATCGAAAAATTTTGATACATTTGGAAAATTGAGTTTCAATAATTTTTGCAAAATTAGAATATACTTGCAATAATTCAGAATGATGTTTCATATGGAAAATCTAGCTATAGCAGGAGTAATCATCAACAAAGACAGCAAAATATTGAGATCCACCAATACTAGAGACAGAGGAAGGCCCCTAGACATCAGAATGAATTAGGTCAAAGATATCAGTGGACATTGATTCACTAGTATTGAAAGGCAAAACTGGTTGTTTTCATAACTGACATGAAATACAATCAAAATTTTCTGTGGACACTGAAGCTAACAAACCTCTAAAAGCCAAGTGTTGTATTTGAGAGGAAGATACGTAACCAAGTCGGGCATGCCAAAGTGCAAGAAAAGGAATAGAAGAAACTGTAGCAACTGCAGCAACAACAAAAACAGGAGCAATAAGTGGAAGACGAAGGTTGTCCATGAGAAATATACGCCCAACTCTGGGACTAGTCCCAAGCTTCTATCCCGTCCTCAGATCCTACACAATACACCTAGAATAATCAAATGTAATGTGATAGCCTAGCTCAGCTAATTGTTCCACAGAAAATAAATTGTAAGAAACGTTAGGAACATTAAAGACCTCAGGAATCGAGAGGTTGGAGGTTAAGATAAAACCTATATTATTACCAAACATTGTAGAACCATTAGTTGTGCGAATATTAAGAGGGTGTGGTGCAAGTTCAAGTTAAGAAAATAACGATGAGTAAGGTGTCATGTGGTTGCAACAAGCAGAATCCATAAGCCAAAAGGAATGAAACATACTAGATGAAATTGAGAGAGAAGAGGAATAAGATGCATTACCAACCATACGAATGGCATTAGCGATTAGGGATTATGTTTTGAAGGTTAACTGTGGAAATGGTGATAATGGATCCAGAAGACTTGGACTTTGCAAAGACGGGAGCCATTGGTTGGATACTGTTAGTGTTAGCAATAGTAGCAGTAGAAATGGAAACATGTGATTTGTTACGTTGATAGCAAGTCTCAATATTATGGCCAAAACGTTTGCAAAAATTGCAAAAATGTTTGTTGGATTGTCGGCAACGATTGTTGCAAAAGGAAGAAGGCCTATCTTTATTCTTCATTTAGAAGAAAAATATGCAAAAAATGGTCTACAAAAATGAAAACTACGCGAAAAACTAGGTAAGGAGCACCTTAACTGCAAAAAGTCAACTTTGGAAAAAGTCAACAATCAACCTTGCTGAAAGTCAATAGTCAAACCTATTAAAAGTCAATGGTCAACTGCCAGAAGTCAAACTCAACCTAGAGATGATGTTAGCGGCTGACGCAAGCAAGTGATGTCAGTGATAATGCAACTAAGGCTGACGTGGCAGAATGACGTTAGCAATGACGTTAATAGGAGTGTTGAGGCGTGTAAGAACGTGTGAAGGAGCGTGACTTGAAGATGCGACGCGTGGAGATACATCCCAAATGTGTATTGACTTGAGAATAAAGTAACACCAATAGAGACAAGACTACTAAGAAAAGGAAAGAGCAGTGGCTTTGATACCATGTTAGAAATACTGAATAAATAATACTGTATTTTACAAGTAATAAAATATACAAAAGTGCCTTTATATAATAGACAGAATGTGTAGTACAAGTAAACAAGGTGGGCCTAAAGTCCACAACCTATTACACGTTAACAAAAAACAAATTATAATCACATATAAGAGGATGGTTCAAAGTTAATTGATGACAAAAAGACATATTTCAAAGCAGTTGTATTAGTTTGGACTTGGGAGCCAAAGCTAGGACCAACATAGAGATCACAATTGCCTTTTGCTTTGTTCATTAATTTTCTAGGTATAGATAAATACTGACAATACTAGGACCACAACTAATTATACAACATTTATTACAACTCGCCATGTGGCTAATTGTGAGTGGTAAAGGTGTGAACTTACCACTTTTTTTCTCTATTATTTAAAACTTGCCACGTGTCAAATTGTGGCAAAAGCAATGTAATCTGTTGTTGTTCTAGCATTTTTCAGATACATAGAAGTTAGATTTTGTAAGCCTACGTAAATTATGGAGCAAAATAGGTGGGTTTGCTGAATAAAAAACTCCCAACATTGGTTGCACTCAGCTAAGGGGAACAAATGCACCCAAGTAGCCTATCAAGTTAGCAACACTCCTAAAAGTTGGGTAGCTCACAATCTCATCCTTGCTTGAAAGAGGAAACATATAAGAATTACAGAAACTTACAATCAAAAGTTGAAGCACCAAGGTCAAGACGCATAAACAAGCTAATTTCACAAGGAAAACTTGACAACTACAACAAGTGAATATGATTTGTCTCCTGAAATTGCTGAGACACTAAAAAATGCACTGAATATTTCACATCCTATTGATTTGTCTCCTCACCATTTCTTAACAACTTAAGCTTTTGGGACAATTGGTAATTTAGCATGATATTAGAGCAAGAGATCCTAAGTTCGATCCCTGTCTTCACTTTACCTCCCATTTAAAATATTAAATTCCCACTTGTTGGGCCCTCACTTACTAAGGAAAAGTTTAGGCCCACAAGTGAGGGGGAGTGTTAGAATTATGGTTAAGTGATTAAACTCACAATTTCTTAACAGCTTAAACTTTTGGGACAATCGGTAATTTAACAGTAAGTTGGGGTTTGTAGTTTGCAGGGCTGAGTGTAATTGAGCGACAGATGAGTAAATTTATTGAAGTGTCAAATGTGTAAAGCTTCACACACTTTTGTTGGCCATGTGGACATTGAAAGGGTAAGTTCAAGGTAGAGCTTTTCATTAATTTGATCCTCAATCATTGGCTAGTTTTAAGAAAAAGTCAGTATTCTCAAACTTGCCTGTTCACCTTATACAAGGACCATTAAAAAAAAACATACAGATTGTGGTGGGCTGGTTTAAGGTGATAGGCAAACTTGGGGGTGTAGTGAAATTGTGTAAATTTTGTTATGACCCTAACTTTGTTGTATCTCAAAACTCTCTTGTCCAATTGACCTTAAAATATCTTTTTAGAACTTCTAATCTTTGTTCACCAATAAGATATCTTGGTTAAATTCTTTTGGAATTAAGATCATATTGGAGATTAAAAAAGAAAAGAAAAGATTATATTGGAGACAACCCACCAATTTGCTATTTAGTAGGTTAACCTTGGTTCAAAGATAGAAAGATTCACCATTCAAAGAAGTCATCAACTCATTATCTTACTAGTCACTTTCTCTCTTACTTTTTTTTTCTTTGTATTTTTTTTTTTGGGTAATTACATTCCTCTCCTTTGAGGTTTGAATGAATGACACTTTATCCAAAATTTAAAGAGAAATAACACTTTTTCCTATTGACATCCGTTTGATCGAGCTTTGTTAAATTGATATAAAAAATTTTGTGCACTAAATGTCAGGTTTCCAAAATTGTTCTCCCTTTCGAAATTAAAATTCATTGTTTTGAATTTTTAATTAAAGAGTATTTTAAAATATTCAATTTTTTTTTCAATGGACTGAGAAGATATATGTCGTTACAAGTCTTTTGGTGCTTGATAATCTTTGCATTTTAATTATAATTTTATCAGTTATGTTTTTACTAATCATGGTTAAACTTTGTTAAAAAAAAATCTTATAAAAAGATTAAAATATTCCATTATTAATATAAATAGAAGGGGGGAGTGTTATTTTCTTCAAATCTCAAAGGAGTGTGTTTTTTAACTTCAAGATTAGAGTAGAGTGTCATTTCCTCAAATCTCAAAAGGATGGAGTGTAATTACCTCTTTCTATTTATGTAATGATGATATGTATAATCCATCTCACGTGGAGATGGGTGACCCCATGTGACATGAGAGTGATTACTCTAAAGAGAAATACAAGGATGCTTTTAGGAACCCAAATTTACCTCACCTAAAAAATAAATAGAATAAACACAAACTTTTTTTTTTTTTTTTAACACCTCAAAAACAAATAGAAAAAGCACAAACATTTTCCCCCCCTAATATTCATGGCCCATCATTTACCTCACTTCTCAAATACCCTAGAGACAATGAAAAAGCTTGAACGGTGAAGTTTAACACTCAATATAGGGTTCATAAATAATAATTAAAAAATAAAACTCAATATAGGGTGATTTTACAAGTAGATCAAATAAACTTAGTATCATGGCTTACTAAGTCGTATTTATTATTATCATTTTGAGTTAGCTTCAAGTCACACCAAGTATAACTTTAAATAATATTACACCACTAAATATATTTTTATTGGATGTAAATTTTGACAAATCTACTATTGAATTACAATATCCTATATTTTTCATGCTTGCAAAATTTAGTCATCAAAGATCAATAGTCATTTCATCAATCAATTGTTCGAATAATAAATAACACATAATTGATTGGTATGAAAATTGGCATGTATATTAAGAACATTTAGTACATATAATTCAATAGTGGAATTTTTAAAATATGAATTTAATAACAAGTTACTAAAAGGTATAATATTATTTAAAGTTACATCAGGTATAACTTAAGAGAATTACATTTTATCACCCTAAACTATATCTCAGATTACACTTTGTACCATAAACTTTTCAAGTGCACATATTGCACCCTAAACGATGACCCTTGTTATATTTTGCACACCAACGTTAAGTTTGTTATTAACTTGAATGGAAAAGTATGACATATGAAAAGTCCCAATAGCACATCTTCTAAATCCTTTAAAAACAAAGAAGAAATTACATACCACTCTAATCTATACTCTTGATTATACTTTGCATCATATATTTCGGATTTTCATCCAAGCTAATAGCAAACTTAGAGTGTGTTTGGATACCGTTTATTTTGCTGAAAATACTATAGTAAAATAATTTTTAAATGTGTGAATAGTACAGTGGAACCCATTTTTAATGAAAATTTGTGTGAAAAAGAGGTTTGTGAGTTCCCTGAACGGTGCACGAGACCCACTAGAAAGTTGAAATGCGCTTCTCTAAAAAAACAAAAAAAAAAAACCCAAAACACAGACGCTGAGGAAATAATCAACATCCAAACGTACAACTAATGTTGGAGTGCAAAATATAACAAAAGTCATAGTTTAGAATGCAAAATGTGCATTCAAAAAGTTTAGAGTACAAAGTATAACAAGAGTCATAATTTAAGGTGGTAAAGTGTAATTTTTCTAGTATAACTTGAACATAACCCTATTGTTTTATTGCTATCTAATCTTTTGAGTAATTTTAATGCTAAATAGAAACCGATATTCCTTGGTGTTCATACCCTCTTTTGGGTTTTAAGCTTTGTCCTGTAAGCTCAAAGGGCTCCTACAAGGCCCTCCTTTCATTGATCAATAATTCCTATTATTGTCTTCAACTCGAGTATATATATATATATATATATATATAGTAACTAATTCTCCGTCTAGTAGTATATTTCAATCTAATGGAGTTAAAATTCTAACTTATCCAAAAACAAAATATTTATGAATTCTAACTACAATACATTTTGATGTAGGTTCAAAGAGAAAAGTGTTCAAAAGCCAGCCAGAAGGAAATTTCAATCTGGTACTCAGCTGTATAGTAAGTACATGCCGAAAACTGAGGACAATTGGTACTAAATATATTCAATGATACAGACGGTTATCTGATTGCTAGAAATAGTTCTCCATTAACCATTAGTCAAGGTATATCGTTCATTATAATGTATTGACATACTATTAATCATATATAGGATCTAGAAATAGTTCTCCATTAACCATTAGTCAAGGTATATCGTTCATTATAATGTATTGACATACTATTAATCATATATAGGATCCTATCAGACGCATCTTTAAGTCATTAAAAAAATTAAAACAACGTAATTAATTACTTCAATTGCTCTCGAGAAATCATTTCTTAAATAGTTTCTTCCAAGGCTACTGATTAATGAACCTAACTAGGGAAAGCTCATACACAATCTATTTTTCATAATCTTGCAAGGCGATGCCTAATCACTCCCCTCTCTTCATCCAACACAAAATCAGCTCTAGAAAAGTGGGGGCTGGTAAAGAAGGGTTTCAGATCATAGATTTCATGTTCCTGTGCCTGCGCAAAAGGAAAACAAACCAAAAATTCAGTACAGTCAAAGGGCCCATATATCCAGTTTATGTAATTGAAATACTTCAAGTTTTATGTTCCCATTACCTTGCTCTGCAAATCCTCTACTTTCACATCAATCTGGGTAAGCCTTGAAGTAGACCCACTAACAATTTCTTCGAAGTGCAGTGCATTCTTGACAAGCTCACGAAGAAGATATAATAGCAGTTCATTGTAATCCTTCTTGAAAGTCATGTACTTTCTGAAACTCTGCAAGAACAAATCAAATCCTTGTCAACCAATTGTCTCAGTGATCAACAATTCAAGAACTTCAAAATTTTATGTTAACAATCAGTAAACTTTCATTAAATAGTTGCAAGAAAATGAACACTATCTAGTTAATAAAGGGACAAGATCAGCTATAACTGTATTCTACTCACTCAAAACAATGATAAGTTCAAAGGTATAAACTAGAAGCGCCAGTTATAGCTTAAAAAGATTTCCAAAATGCTTCAGGTCAGGTGTAGAACTAGCAGACTAAATAGCATCTGAATTCAACCATGAACAAGGGATACCTTGTTAACAGTTATTGATACTTGTGTAATAGAAAAAGCAGCCCACGTTCATAGGACATGAAGATTGTTGGTAGAAGCAGCTAAATCAGTGTTGCACTAAAAAAATCCTAAATATGAACATTCTTGACCAAACTTGGCATAATTTCAATTACTATACAACAAGGTCAGTAAACACTTTTGTGCATGCATTACAGACATGTAATGAAAAGCTAAGCAAATTATAGATCCGATTACAAGGTGGCATAAAGAGTTTGTGCTGCAATATAAAATGTTGATACTGGTATATGTAGCATCTGGAAGAACATGCCCTGCAGCCACCAGAAAAGAATAACAATTATTAGAGAAGAGAGGCAGAGGATCTCTTTCAATACCTTTTGCAGTGCTTTCTGTACCCCAAACTTTTGGGTTGAAATGAATGAATCAAGCAGGACACGAATGGCCATGTCTACATCTTCCTGTGTGACATGCTGTCTGAGGTGCATTCTGGCATGTGCTTCAGACATTCGTATCATGGATTCTATGTGCCTCACTGCTATGGGCACTCCTTGTCCGTGCTAGATGGACAAAATGAAAAGGAGGGACATATCATCAAATCATCAACAAACAAGAGGAGCTATTACCAAATTTCATTAAAAGAGAACTTACTGAAGATTCTCTTCGCAGTTCAGCATAAACATGTGTTAGCTTATCCAAATCAGCATCATGCAACCTTGGGAATACATTCAACTTGGCATAAGTTAAGTACTTCTTTAGCAGATCTTGAGGAAGTATCTGTAAAATTAAAAGGATAGATCTCTCAAGAATTAAGAAGCAGAACAACATGTTCGAATGAATCTAGAAGCAACTAGTTGGGAAACTAAGTAGGATCAGGAGTGTCAAACCTCAGTATCAACTGGCCTGGCAGTTGCTTGATTATCTTCATGGGATTCACTTACAGACCTATCATCCATGTTAGCACCCTTAGGTTGCGACTTAAAATGGCTATCAACTACAAACTTTGCAAGCATCTCATCCGTCACAGGATCAACGATATCCTGCAAAATTATCATTTTCCTTCCCATTAACATCATCTAGTAAGTAAGATGTGAGTTAAGAATTGAAGGTGCAGAGATATAACCTTTACAACACAGAGGATATCAAATCGAGAAACAATGGGATCTGTCAACTCAACATTCTGTGAAAATGTTTTTGAGGAATCATATCTGCAAAACAGGTATACAATTCGAATTGTGGCTCAATCAAAAATAAAATGTTGAAATGTGTTAAATTACTTATTGTCCCCAAAGCTTAAGTTATTAGGAAATTGTAAATTTAATCATTTAAATATAATCTTAACATTAAGTTTAATCATTTAACCATAATTATAACATTGAATTTAATCATTTAACCATAATTCTAACACCCCTTCTCACATGCAGAGGCCTAAACTACCCGTTAATATGTGGAGCTCAACATTAGATTTTTAACATTTTAAATAGGAGGTAGAGTAAAGACAAAGATCGAATTCAGGATCTCTTGCTCTAATACCATGTTAAATTTCCTGCTCTCATTTAACCATAATTCTAACAAAATGTAAGAAAGTAAATCCAAAGCTTTAAATATGTCTGGTTGGTGAAAACAGAGGAGTAGGAAAATAGGGCATTGGGGTTGGAAATTGATGGCCTTCATTATCAGAAACATATTCAACAGAAACCTAATAGAAAATACCAGGCATTGTAAAGTTTTCTGCATCTATGTGGTCCAACTTATAGGTGTTCATATTTTCACAAGCATATCATAAATAAGCCATTTTGCCAAACCAAAGCGAGCAGTGCAACTTCACCACTTTTATCATCCACCCTAAATAAATTAATCCATTTTCATACCTTCCCCCAATAGGATTTGCTGCTGCAATCACAGAGCATCGTGCCTGAAGAGAAGTGACAATTCCAGCCTTTGATATGCTAATACTCTGCTGCTCCATTGCCTCATGAATACTCACCCTGATCATGAATGGATTTTCAGTACTCTAATGAGAATGAATACCTTTTGGGTAGGGGGAGGGAGTTCATATTATATAATTCAGAAAGTTATATATAAACTTGCATTCCTTTACCTGTCCTGATCATTCATCTTGTCAAACTCATCAATAAGGCAAATTCCTTTATCAGCAAGAACAAGGGCCCCTCCTTCAAGGGTCCACTCCCTTGTGACCGGGTCCTTGTGCACTGCTGCTGTGAGACCCACAGCAGAAGCTCCTTTACCAGTAGTATATACAGCCCTCTGCCCAGTCTTTTCAACATACCTATAACAGAATCCATGAGAAGTTATATTCATGTCACTACTAAAAAGGCAATTAAGCATGTTTGACATAGATTAGAGTAGTTCTCACTTTAGAAATTGAGACTTTGCTGTGCCTGGATCACCTAGGAGAAGCACATTTATGTCCCCTCGCAATCTGTGTTTCCCCTCGACATTTTTCTCTTGCCCTCCAAACATGGCCAGGGCAATTGCTGTTTTTATATCTTCATGGCCATAGATAGACGGGGCAATGGACTTGACAATCTGAAAGTATTATTCACATCACCTTCAGTATGCGTATTTCATGATCATGAAATGGGAATAGTTAATAAAAAAAAGAATAGTCAGCAACAAACCCTTTCTCCTATTCTGGGGTCTTTAGCCAACTTTTCTATCTCTTCTTTGTCTTCCTGGGTAAGTTTGTAAGCAGAAAAGAGGTCCTGCTTCTTTGTGACGTAGTTTGCTTCAACCACAGTGGCAAATACAGGAAACCCATTCTTTGTATTCAAGGATAAGTCAAAATTATTTGTATAAATACCTGTGACCTCCTGCAATATATCAAATGGAACATAAAACTGAAAATCAGGAAGAAGTCACTAGCACAAACAACAAGCACAAACAAACAAGTCCATGAAGAGGATCATACAATCTCTTCCCCAGGGCGGGCACAATCAATCAAATCGTTCAACAGTATCACTTCCTTGTATCTAGGAAGCCGACCTGCAGGCACAATTCCAGGGCTTTCTTGGAGTGTAAGCTTTTGGTAATTCCTGTATACTGTCTGCAGTGAGACATAGAAAGACAAACACGAGTTTCAGATTGTGTAAGGAAGGGTTTATCTCATTGCTGAAAAGTGTCATGAAGGAAGCAATTAAACAATTAAGGTCTCAATTTAAAAAAAATAAATAAATTATTTGGGATCCAAGTAAACAAATCTTCAACTCAAAGGAGCATTTTACATATTTTGTTACTGGATGAAGGAGCATTTTACATTTGCTTAGCTTATTTGGCATTCATGAATACAAATACATTGGTATCAGATGCAAAACAATAATTTCCTTTCTTATCCTATATTTTGAGCCAAAAAAAATTCCAGAACAAATTAAGATCTTGAAACTTCACCTGCTCAATATTGACAGTAAATGGTCCTTTTGATTGGCATTCTGGGCAGGAACCAACCTTCACTTCTGAATATGAATTCTGAAAGAATGGCCCCAAAACTGCCCCACATTTGTTGCAATCATACTTTACCTGTTGCAACTGGGGGAAAACCCCAGAGCGTCGAGTCACAACTCCCCCAATACGAATCATGGTATTCAAATGGATTTGCCTGCAAATCAGCCAACAACAATCAAGTTGGAATCAACATGGTCGGTGGAAAAAAGAAAGAAGAGAAAAGGTGAAGTTGGGATTGTAAGAGATACAAAGAATACAATGTAATATAGCCATCAACAATGATTTTCACATGTTACCTAATATTACGAATCTGATCGTAAACAGGTAAGTTGGTAATGCGGACATAGATCTTTTGATGGATATTTTTGTAGTTTGGATGTAAATCAAAGACGACATTCTTGGCAACATCTTCCATGACTTCTAAGACAGATTGGGGGGCATCAGCCAGCCAGATGGCAATATTGGGATGGATATAAATAAACTGTTTGTAATCAATCTCCAAGCTACACTTATTAGCTGCAAGAGCAACATTGATTCAGTCCAAACAATACATAGCTTACAACATGTTGAATGATAATTATCCATTCAGAGTAACAAGTTCACTAAGTGAAAGTTAAGCATAAGCAGACATTTTACCTGACACCATCTCATTTATTAGCCTTACATATTCGAAGTCACCATGCTCATTCTTTGGATTGACATATGTGAGTAGAAAATCCTTGAACTTCTTTGCTATAAAGCGACGCACTTCATCCCTAGTAACCCACTCTCTTAGTGTTCCCTGGACACGATACATCTCAAACTCGCCTTCATCATCATCTTCATCCTACAAATAAGCAACATTGGTAATAAGAAAAGCACTGATAATGTAAATCACAATTTTAAATGCAAGGGCACCATTGCTTTGAGGAAGATAATAGAATAAATTAAAGAGAGCTTAAAACCTCATATTGATCATCATCAGTCTGATCAGTCATGGGCACATCCTCTCTTGAGTGTCCCCGCTGTGATCTTCCAGGTGAACTTTGCATTCCATCATTGTCATCATAGCTTCTTGGCACAGGAGGAGGCCTGAAATCAGCTCTAGACCTCTTTGAAGGCCTGTAGTTGTCATCATCTGTGTCTGTAACCAAAGTGTAAAAAGTTCACTACAATCTGCATTTGCTTGCATTGCATTTCTTCTCTCTTTCTTTTTAGTTTCATTTATAATTTGGCAATTTATCAAATGATTATGGTAAATCTATGCATAAAAATGTTTGACAGTTACAATGCCGAAAGCATACTATGATAGGTTGGCATGTTTTGAGCACAGTAAACCACCAGTACAAAGCTCAAGTCAAGGCATAATTATAACTTAGGCTTTTAGCTATATTCATGGTTTTTTTTTTTTTTTTTTTTTTTTTTTTGGCATATACATTGGTTAGGATTTAGCCATGCATTTGCCTGCGAAAATCCTTTTTTTTTTTTTTTTTAATTAAAAAGGGAAAGTTGGAGTAATTGTGAAAAATTATAGTCGTTGAATTACACTTACACGTACATACATACATAGGTAAGTACAGTACATATACTTAACAAGCATTCTCAATGAGACTCTGATCAGCAAGTAATAGCAATTAGTCTTACTATTAAGTAGCAAAATGCAACCAAACAAAACACAAAGCAGGAATTCCGGAGAATTACAAATTAGCAGAGATATAGTAAGAACTTGAGACTTTGCATAGAGAAGCAAAAATTGGAAATTAATGGCTTAAATATACAGGTGATTTTAGTCCTTGAAAGCATGGCTTTAGTCCATTAGACTCCGTGGCCAAACTAAAAACTGACACATCGACCGGTCATTTTTAGTCACTATAAACTTCAGTTACTAAAATCACAAAATCAACAGTTTAATTTGTCCAAAATTTACTAAACATTGAACTACATAGGGTTTACAAATGAAGAATGATAAAATAAAAGGAAAAGAAAGAAACCTTGGTCATGGAGAAGCTCAGGAAGCTTGCGTCCAGTGACGCGAACCTCGCGAGCGTCGAGCTCCAACTCGGCAGCCCTACGGTCCTGCATAATCTGATCCAAATCTCTCTCGTCCTCAAGCGAGTCATCCAGTCCCACCGACTCGTACTGGTCCTGCTCATCCATTCTCCGATAATCACTGCATTTCATTTCACCAAGTCCCACATTTTTTAACATTTATATAAACAAAGGAGGCAAATATCGAGATCGGATTGTGAGCCGACTGTCGAGACAGTACTTACTCCAAGAAAGTGTCGTGGAAAAGGTCCTCTCCGTCGTCCTCTTCCTCGACCTCTTCCGGCTCGTCTCGGATGATTTCGGGATCCACGGCGGCCTCGTCGTCGATGTCGATGTCGTCATCGTCTGTGAAGTTCTCGGAAGTGCGAGGGATCTGATCGGTGTTGAATCCGGCGGAGGTCGGTGATTCCGGCGTTGAAACAGGCGCCGGATTCTCTCCGGAGTTCCCTCCGTCTTCTCCTCCAGCCATTTCTCCTCAGATATTTGCTGTTAGTTTTTTCTAAGAGCGGCGATTGTTTTGTGCGTTTAGGCTTTAGCCAGGAGCAGGGCTACAACAAGTAACAAAGTCCATGTCTATCAGGTTAGGCCCACTAAGAGCGTTATTTTGGCGGGAATATTTGGCGCCAATTTGTGCAGCTTTGCCACGTGGCGTGCCTATATGCTTTTGTTGTTGTTTCTTTTTTTTTTGGGCTGTAGGAGTGTAATTGAACTGGATTCCAGCAATGTTGGGCTGGGCTTGGTTTCACTTCAACTACGTAATGGACCTGTTTCTCACTTAAGATAGGACAGAAATTCTCGTTTTTTGAGGTTGAGTTGTCTGTTTGGCAAAAATTATTTTTGTCAATTTATTTTACTATTCAGTTTATTTTTGTTACTATTTATAGGTCTTATTGTATTTTTTGGTATTATTTATAGGCCCCACTATATTATTTTAGTTAACTTTTACCTTTATCTATTATACTTTCAATAAAAAGTTTTCAGTTTTAATAAAATAAGCAGGCCCGAACAGACCTTAAGAATTTGTATGTTTGGATTATTTTTTAATGGAAGTTATTTACAGAAAGTAATTGAAAGTTTGAAGTTGAAACTATAGTTGTATTTATAAAAAACATAAAAAGTTAAAGAAAAAAGTTCATTCATGACCTTTAGGAGTTAGAAGATGTATGAAAAATGAACTACTAAGTGTCTGTTTGATTGACTTATTTTTTGTCAACTTATTTTACTATTTAACTTATTTTTGCTATTATTCATAAGTCTCACTATACTTTTTGGTACTACTTATGGGTCATACTGTACTATTTTAACTAACATTTACCTTTATCTATAGTATTTTCAGTAAAAAGTTTTTAATTTTAGCACAATAAACAGATCTCAAACAGACTCTAAGTATATGTTTGGCAAAAATTAAAAAACCAGCTTCGTTTATTATTTAGCTTATTTTTGCTATTATTTATGGGCCCTACTGCACTTTTTAGTACTATTCATGGGTCTTATTGTACTATTTCAGCTAACTTTTACATTTATCAACAATACTTTCAGTAAAATAAGTGGATTTGAAATAGACTCTAAAGAATTTAGAGTATGGCTATAAAAAAAAAATGGGAGTACTATTGCACTACTACAACTTTTACTATATAAATAATATAAACTGACATGCAGTTTGGGTGGAATATGCAACAATATATCCTTAATTTTCAAACCATTACCATATATCTTTTTATTATTATTTAGGTTTTAGAAGAAACTAAGAACTTGTAACTCAATTCATTAGAGCTTTCTAGTGTTTTCAATGGAAATATTCAAGATTTAAATACCCCTAACTCTAATTATTGAATTATAAAAAATGAGGAAGTTTTAAATAATAAATAAATAAATAAACCTGTAGTTTTATCATTGAGGTATTATTAAACCCCCAAACTTTTAAATAAGACACTTTTAAACCCTAAACTTTCATAGATGCATATTTCATGTGTGAGGGTGGGATTTGTTTGAGTACATTTATGAAAATCTAGGGTTTAGAATGTCACATTTAAGAGTATGTGGTTTAATATGTCTTAATGATAAAACTGCGATTTTTTTAAAAAGAAAAAACAATTTCCTCTAAAAAAAAAAGTTTAAAAAACAAATCATGTATTCTTTCAAAATATTTAGTTTTACGATAGTAGATCACCAAAACCCAAATGTCTACCAAGAAAAGACCACATCAATGGCGCTCTATACCAACTCTATATACTTGAAACCTTTACAAATCACATCACCACCACATAATTGTGAAGCACTTCACTACGATCATATGCTCCACTTTTATGGGGTAGGTTTAAAGTTTGATTCTTGTTGTAGAGACAAACTAGTACACTAAAATTGTAGTAAAAATATTTTGAGGTAGGAACAAGGTAAATTAGATTCATAGAGGTTCTTGATGTACTTAGATTTGTGCTAGAATTCATTATGGCGTACATTTGGAATTTAACAATGATGTTACGGCCATATAATAGACAAAAACAAGGCTTATAAAAATTTACACATTTGAATCCCCAGCAAGTCAACCACACCCTAAACCAAAAAAAAAAAAAAAAAATCAAGGCACCACTGTATGTTGGAACACTCCCATAGGAATACAAATACTTTGTACCATTATTTGTGTAACTTGCCATTTTTTTTTTTTTTTTTTTCATTTTAAACTTTGATTGTTTAATAAGGAAAGCCAAAAAAATACATAACAAGTTGTGATTTGAAGAACATAAAGTGGAACACAAAAGGTAGAGGATTTGTATTCCTCCCATAATCCAATCACCCACTAGTGACAACATCTTTCACCACAACACAAACCTACATACTTTCATAACCACATCCCAAAACGCACCATACCCACAATCCAGCACACCTTGAACCTCCTCCTCACCAACCTCAAAATCTAATGAATGTAGAGGGAGTTCACATAAGATGTTGACTTTGGATCTTAGAAGATGGAGGAATGTAGAGTGAGTTCACATAAGAGGATGATTTTGGGTATTTGAAGAAGAGGCGGAAAGGGGGAAAAGAAAATTGAGAGGGGGGAGGGGAAGAAGATGATAGCTAATTGGAAAGTAGGGTGGAAGGTTTTGTTTTGTTTTGTTTCTTCTTCTTTTTTTAAGTTAACAACAAAAACCAATGAAGATTCATAGATATATGTTTTTTTAGAACTAATCACATATGCATATGACATTCAAAACAACCATAAATGCTATAGTACCAATGTAAGAAACAGAGACTACGCATTGGAAATTATAACATAGGTTTTTCAGAATACATCTCTTGGCTTAAACCCATGATCTCACAGGAGCTAAGATTGTCTTATGTCATCTAAAACTAGCCTCCATGTAGACCAGCAATTCAAACTCATTCTGTATTATAGCTTGAATACCCATAATGAAAACTGAACTCCGATGGCGTTGCACACTACTAGAGTGATACAAATAAAACGCACAACTTAAAAGTCTCACAACACTCTATAAACACTATGAGAAATGCATAATTTGTTCTAATTGACATGGGGTTTAGATGGTAGGATTTATATAGGGTAAAAAGCCCTAACACCCCCTTGAACTATGGGGTAGTTGCCTGTACACCCTCTGAACTTTTATTTTAGCCAATTTGGTACATAAACTTTAATACTGTAACAAAAAGACCCCTTTAACTTTTATTTTATTCAATTTTGTACATAAAATTTAGTATTATAACAAATAAACCCCCTAAAATTTTATGCTGATGCAGTAAGACCCCTTCATTTTCATTTTGTTTATTATAAAATAGTTGGTGCAAAAAGAGGTTAAATTGGCCACACAAAAAAAAAAAAAAAAAAAAAAGGAAAAGAAATTAATGGAGTCTTACACTATAATATCAAAGTTTATGTACTATATTGGTGAAAGAAAAAGTTAAGAAGTTCTATTTGCTACAATACAAAGTTTATGTACTAAATTGGCTAAAACAAAAGTTCAAGGGGGTGTAAGTGCAACTACCTCAAAGTTCAAGGGGTGTTAGGGCATTTTTCTCTTTATATAATGATTAACCCATTAATTTCAATCATTAGTGGGGTGGAGTAACAACCCAAGGCACTACTCATTAAGCAATGTTTGGGAGTTACTCTAAGGTAGTTACAGGAGGGGCATGCCCACCTTGGGTGTCCCTCTAACTCTCTCTTATGTTTTTAACAATTCCAAATACATGTATTACTTATAGAATTTTTCTAACAATACTTGTTACAGTTTCTTTTACAGAAAGAGGTTTTTCAAAATTAAAATTAATAAAATTGTATCTAAAATTGACAATGTCCAAAAAAAAATTAAGTGGATTAGCTATATTTGTTGTGTTAATAAATAAAGTAATAGCACATGTGACAACAAGGAAGCCTAGGCTTTCTTGTGTTAATAAATAAGGTAATAGCTATATTTGTTGTGTTGAGTTATTGTATGTGTTGCATACAATTATTGTATGTAAGGAGTTTGAATTGGATACTTGTTTTATTTTTTACTTGTGGAATGTATGGATATTTTTTTTTTATTTATAAATGTGTTGTTGAAATAAATGCGTTATTCAAATGTGAGGTTTTAATAATGTAATGACAGGTTATAGGTATATCAAAGCCATGAAAAAAATAAAAAAAGAAAATAAGTTTTAGCAACAAATTTTTTTGTCACAAATATAGCAACAAAAAATTGTTTTAGTGACAAATTTTTTCGTCACTATATGTACTTGAAAATAGTTTTAGTGACGAAATTATTCGTCACTAAATATGATTTAATAAACTAAAGTATTTTTAGTGACGAAATATTTTCATCACTAAATAGTGTTTTTAGCAAGGAAAACATTTAGCGATGAAACGTTTTCATCGCTAAAAGTTTTTTTTTTTTTTTAAACAAATCGGACTTTTAGTGACGAAAATGTACATTGGCAGGACTTTTAGCAATGGGGTTTCAGCAACGAAATGAGTTTCATCGCTAATTAGTAGATTTCTTTACTAAAGGTCTTTAGCGACAAAAAACTGAACTTTTAGTGACGAATTTTTTTTGTCACTGAAAATACATTTTGTTGTAGTGCCTAAGTTATCAATTGAAAAATGGGTGTTAGAAGAACTTGAATACAAAAATTGAATTAGTTTGTTTACATCTCAAAAGGGCAGAAAAATAGATTTTAAATGAAATATATTATGATATAAAAATATTAAATAAATATTAATTTAATTAATACATAAATATAAAATAAAAAAAAGGCCCATTCTAGATGTCTCCTTAAGCCCCAAAATCTCTCAGGTCAATCCTACATAGTACACATATTTAAAGAATTAACCAAATTTGCCCAATGTAGAGGCAATCAAGAAAGTTGCTTAAGTGATTATATAACGTACAAAAAAGGGCTAATCCAACCAATCATGCTTGCACAATAGAAAGAGCCAAACATTTTATAACTTAACTGATACCTTTTGGTGTTTCAAATAGAGATATCTAGGGTTTAAACCCCCACACCCTTATTGCATCTATTGAATCATAAAACAAAAATGAGTATGGTCATAGAAAAATAAAGTATCTAATATTATATATAAAAGTATAAGACTTTTCCTGCAATTAAGGAGGTGATGCCACATAGGAAAAGTACCCATCTAAAATTCTGCCATGTATAAGTTAAAAAGTGAAATGTTATTTTGTTTCTCAATGCTACAACCCCATTTAAAAGCCTTTCATTGTAAACAAAAAATTAACCGCTTAAATTAATTAAAAAAAAGGCTTGCTTGCTGTATAGAGAAAGAGGAAGAGAACAAAGTTCGACGGAACTAAACACAGACAAAAAAAAAAAAAAAAAACAATTCCCTTCACTCCAACGTTTCAATTTCATCTTAATTGATGCTTTAATTGTTCTCTAATCTCAATCCCATCCCTTCTCTGCTTTATTCACAAATCTTGCGATAACTATGATTTATGTTTGGCAGTTTGGGTATTTGCTTTGTTTTGATTTAGGCATTTTAGTCAGATTTCTATCTCCCTCTCTCCGCGCTTTACCGTTAGAAATTCTCTTAATTTATCTCATTTTGTTCTTTGTTTAAAGTTTATTTACAATTATGGGTTTTTTTTTTTTTTTTTTTTTTTTTTTTTCCTATAAAGAGTGGATCGATGGGTTTTAATGATTAGGAGTGTAGATACTGAAAAATTCAGATGCTAAGAAAAAGCATGCCGGGACTGCAAACATAAAGTTTTCCTCTTTATTCTTCAATTTGTGCATTAAATATGATCTTTTTCTTTCCTATAATAGTTGGATTGGTTTGGATGTAGATCTTTGGGTTATACATGGCTTTGATTAAGGTATTTGCATTATAATGGTGGAGTATAGATTAAAACACATAGGAATGGGATTAATTTCGGTGTCGTGACTAGTAAAAGAAGCAAGATACGCTCTGCACCACTTAGCGGTGGTGCATCCCAAGTGGAAACTACATCACATCTCTTTGACTCACCGAACCCACCCTTCATCAAAGCCCCGCTGACTGTAATGCTAAATAGAGAACATTTTTAGCTAAAGTCCAGTATGTCTTCTTTTCTTGGTTTGGAATGAATCATATTTTTTGGTAGTCTAAGTATAACCTAGCTGTTTTTTTTTTTAGGAATTACAGACTCTTTTAGACAAAGATACATATATTTATTGAAGTTGGTACAATCTCCAATTATGGTTATGACTCCTATTTTGGAAGTTAACTTAAGACTGTTTTCAATTGACAAGTAAAGCATTAACAAATCTGTTAACTGTTCTTTATGAGATGTATATGTGTTGATTGTGATTTTTATGTCGCAGAAGCCATTGAGTGTGGGAAAGAATCCTTAAAATTGCTTCTAATATTGCTTCATTTGGATATATAGGCATGGCTTTATGTATAAATTTGTGATGTTTATTTTGCTTCTTTTACGTGTTTGAGCTTTTGACATCTAATTTTTTGAGTAAATTGTCTATGGGATTTTTCTCCTCTGTCTATGTGTGTGTTTAATTGTGTAATATATGCGTCCCAATTTTGGTATTATTCAATTCTAATATGGATGTTGCATTGTATTAATCTTATAGGAGTCTAACATTGATCATCTTGAATGCCATTTGATTTTTTGGTACATGTTAGTCTATTGGTTAAATATTTTCGTATTTTTAGTTTCTATTGAGAGATGATGTCTTTAGGAAATGTCTTCAAAATTCCTATCCACAATCTATCTTTTTTTGAGTGATTTTTTTTTTTTTTTTTTAAGATGAAACTTATTCCTTAATCAGTTTATGATTATTGATATGCAGATTATCAATAAATGCTTGCTGAACATTGAATTTACGTTTTAAATAAGTTTAGTCTTGGTCCCATGAGCATTCAACATAACAAGCTTTTTTTTTTGCTTATACCCAAAATTTTGTACATGCATGTGTTTGCTGCACCCATACCCAGTTAGTGCCAAACATGTTGGATGATTTATGATAATAATAATAATCCTTTTTGTTTTTTGGTAACTGATAATAATAATCCTTTGAAGTTTATAGAGTGCAACATTCTCTAATTTATGTTGATGTTACTTTGTTAGGTTTTAATTGCTGTTAAAAGCAGGAGAGTAGTTGAGAAAAAGCCAAAGACAAATAAGAAAATGGCTATTAATGAAGTCGAGAAGAGAGCAAAAATTGTCAATTTCCTTATCACAAAATTTTTGTATTATGATTACATTATTAGAGTATGATAGCTGTAGGTTTGAACACCTAGTAAAAGAACTAATGTTCTACTAATAGAATTTATTATGATTTTACATATTTTTCCATGAATAATAAATAAAATAAGCCCACACATTGTACGGATCATGCGGCTAACTCCGCAGTTCGAACCCTTTTTTCCCTAGACCTCCAAGCACTTTGTGCATAGGAAGGTGTCAATTCAGCTACAAGGCCTTTGGCTGCTACGTTATATACTTAATTTTCATAACATTTTTTTTTCTTTCTTAAATTTAGGTTTTAGAAAAGAAAAAAAAATCATGTATTCTTTTGAAAATTTTAGTTCTCCAATAGTATTGAAACGTAAATGTCTCTTAAAAAAAACCATAGTGACAGAGGGAGGATTTATTTATTTATTTTATTTATAAAAATTATAATAATGAATCATTTAATAATAATAAAAACATGTAGTAAATTGTTGAGGTGTAAAATACTAAAAAAGGTTTCAAGGATATTGTAATAAAATTTGTAGTAATTTTAACATTTTTTAACACTCTATAAAGTTAAAATATTTTTGTTTGGAAAATTTTAAAATATGTTACAAATTTCATTACATCTATACAAACTAACGTGACAAAGAATGTAATTGATGCAAAGAGCTTTATAACTTAACTGATTAGTATTTTTTAGTGTTTTTAATAAAAATATTCATAATTTATTGAATTATTAAAAATAGAATATGATTAGTAGATTTAAACAACATTATAAATGAATGTTATTATTATTATTATTATTATTATTATTATTTTTTGATAAAATATAAATGAATGTTATTGGTTACACATCAGCTGTAAAGGTTATTTAGTAATTTGCATCCTTCATATTAATCTTTTTTTTTTTTTTTTTTTACTTCAACTTTGCTTAAAGTACTTTCTCAAAAAAAAAAAAAAAAAAAAAAAAATCTTTACTTAAAGTAATGTTATAGTAACACACTTCGACGTGGACATTACCGAAAGAGTATGTAAAGACGCTTTGTCGTCTTCTAAAGACAAAAGTTGTCTCAACAAAAGCCTTAAAACGTATTTTAAATATTTTTGAACTTTAACAGCGAGCAACAGCTCATGTCTAGTTTTTATGGCCTGACACTTCCCTTTATCGTTTTAAATTCATCTATTCCGCTTTCACTTACGTCATTTTTTTCTATATAAATTTACTAAAATTTTAAAAATAAATAATAAACACATGACGTATGATTTTCTTTTTTTGTTGAGAAAATGACATTTTTGAAGGAGAATAAATTGGAAGGGACATAAGATTTTAGTTCCTATCATGTGGTCATAGCATAAAAGTTAATAACAACGATGTCAATATGTCACTAACCAATGTCGCTAATCATTGTTTCAGAGCCTTTTATTGTTGAGAACTAAGAGAAGATCATCAATATATAAATTAAAAACTAAATATAAAGAGGTAAAAGAAAAGAAAAGAAAGAGAAATGAATTGACTGGATCCTTCCTCAAATGTTATAGCCATGAAAACAAACAGATCTGGCTGGCTAAATTAAGCTTTTATTCCACATCAAAAATATACAATAGTGTTAAAGAGTGTTACAACCTCATGTCAAAGTACTCATAACAATCCAAAGAGACCCAAGAACTGTAGAAGCTGAAGAAGAAGATATAAACTGATACATATAGAACTTTTGATAGAAAACAGGCTATGGACCGAATCGAAGTAAAAGAAAGACAGCCCATATACATATCGCTCTTTTCTTGAGCTGGCTAGCATTGATCATCAAAGATTTCATGTTGTGGTTATAAACGTTATGGTATAATGGCAGCAGGTTCACCTTTCCCTATTCTTGAGTATTGATCTTCAAAGACTTCTCTCAAGCATCTCTTGGTACCTTTTGAACGAGTCCAGCTTTTGCATGCGCATCTGTTTATGGAACCTCAAAATGAACAAGTCCGCAACATGATCGATCTCATCTTCCAGATTAAAATTCTCACCTTCCTCCTTGGCATTCCTTACCAGATCAATAATGGACCCACCCTGATCCTCAAACTCGAGATCCTCTTCATCAAACAACGAGTGCCTGAGATCTGGGTACTTATCATCATCGTCATCATCATCATCAGCCTCGGCCTTCTGGATCAGCTGGGTGTGACTCGAGCTCGCTTGCGACTTGTTTCTCATGGCGTTGTAGAGAACTATGGCCATGCTTTGCTCACCAATCTCGTCGTTGTTTTCTTTGTCATTCTGTCCAAGAAGTCTATGGATCTTGTGGGAGAGTGAATCCATTATAACCTTCTTTTGCTTCAACAAGGAGAACATTATAAGGCGAGCTTTGAATGCGCTTGTTTTGTTCTTGATAGCTATTGACTTGGCTTTAGCTATAGAACTCAACGCAGCCATAATCTGTTTGATGATAACAGAAGCCTTGTTCTTCATTTTTCTAATTAATTAAGCTTAAGACGAGGGTCAAAGAAACCCACGAAATTAAGAAAAATAAAACCGATTGAAACAAAAATGGAGGATATTATCAAAGAAAGCTCAAGCTCAAAGTTGTGAGTACTAGAGAGGGTTGTAAAAGCTACGTTAGCATGAAGGAATAATGAAGCCTTTGATGTGGTTTATATAGAATACAAAAGCTGCTGCTTTTGTTTGCGTGAGTCAGTGAGTGGGGTAATAGTGCGTGATGAAATGGAGAAAACTAAACAAAAAGTTTCAAAGGGCAGCAGTCTCCTCTTACTAACACACGTGGTATAAGCCTATTGGATAGACTCCACAAATACTTTTTTTTTTTTAAATGGAAAAGAAAGGGATTTGCAAGTGTGGTTTATGCATCGCGCCACTTAGAGCTTATTTGGATCGGATGAGTTTTGAGTGAAATCATTTAGTTTTCTGTTTCTATCATCTAAATAGTGTGGTTCCCACAAATGAGTATTTGTTTGGATGAATTTTGAATAACGGTTTTTATCAGCCAATGACTCAGTAAAATGGATGCCAGTGACCAAAATTGAAAACAGGTTTCACCTGTTTTCAAAACTCAAAAACTGAGTTTCAGTGGCAAGTCGGTAAATTAGATGAAATTGTGGGCCCTTTCGCCAGTGCATTGTTACATCCCACCGGTCACTTTTTTTTTTTTTTTCTTTATCTGTTCTTCTTTTTGTTCTTCTTTAGAGCAAAAAGCTCATACGCATCGACCACTCACACGCATAGCATTCTTTTTACTTTCTTCCGATTCAATCTTCTTTTTGTTCTTTCTTTTTTGTTCTTTTTGTTCTTCTCCCACCGGTCACTCCCACGCCGACCCACACCGACCCAAGCTGAGAGATCATCAGCATCGATCTTCGATCATACGCCGAAAAGCTCCACCACGCGCTCTTTCTCCTCATCGCTACTATCGTACTCGTTCTTCGATCTGGCTTGAGTGTCGAAATCGGCATCCACAGCAACGGCGAATCTCTGTTGGAAACGATTCGATCTGGAAGCTCGTTCTTAGATCTGGAAACTCTATTGTCGGCGCTGGGAACAGCTCCATTGGAAGCTCGTTTTTTATCTAGAAGCTCTTTTTTTTTTTTTTTTTTTTTTTAAATTATTATTTCATGGTGTATCATAAATAAGTATGAATGGAGTTTTGAATTTGGGGTGATGAGCTGCTTTAGGTGGTATTAAAGAGTTTTTGTTGTTTGTACTTCTTTGGTTAAACTGTGAATGAAGTTTTTGTGTTAAACTGTGACTGTGGTGGTGGCAAAATGAAATGTGCAGTGAAGAAAATGGTGGGAGATGAGGGTGAGGTGGGTAGGCTAACAGCAGTCTTTGACCATTGTTCAGGTATGGGTCCCACAAAAAATAAAAAAATTTGAGTGATGAAAAGTTGAAAATATGTGCCAAACAGGTGGAATTAGGAAATTGGGGTATTTAAGTGATGAGTGATGAGTGACGAAAATTAAGTGAGGAGTGATAAGTGATTAAAAAAAATAAACCAAACAACCCCTTAATCTCTTGTATTGCGTTATGATGTGAGATAACATGAATATATTAATTAATGGGGCTTATTATTAGCTTAAACTTTTGTATTGTGTTATGAAGTGAGACTATATTAATATATTAATAAGGTTTACTACTACTTAAACTTACAATTTTTGAACTCGCTGATATAATGATCACAAAAGGTTTCTTTCTTCTCTAAAAAACAAAAAAAATTGCAAGAGCTTTCTTCCACTAGGCTTGCTCCCTGGTGTTCCCAAACACTTTCTCTAATCCTTTGGAGAAAGTGAGTGAAAATGTGGGTGCACCACTACCCGGCCACTATAAATATATTCATTGTAAAAAAAAAAAAAAAAAAAAAAAACATACATACATATATTATTATTATTATTTTTTTTTTGAGAATCACATACATATATTATTGAATGACGTAATATCCTGATAGTAGCAAATTGAAAGGCAAGCATACTTAATTTGCTCTTTGAAAAATACAAGAAATTTTACTTTGGCATTGAAAAGTGATAATGCATTCTTTAACACAATTTATAATTAGGTTTGTTTTCCTATCCAATAAGTCTAGAAAATGTTACAGAATTTTTTACAACCCCTCATTTCTTTTGTGTTTGTGGTATGCCCAACTGAGTGAGTGAAAGTTCTATATGAACGACGGTGTAAAAAAACCAGTTATTTATGTATTTATTTGTATGTAAGTTACAGAATTCTTTTCTATCATTTGAATGTGATGAGAAGTACTTTTGAGAAAACAATTTAATTGACATGATATATACTACACACAAGATTATCTACATGGAATAGTCATGTGACGAAACTTAAGGTGTTTTTGCCTAAAACTTTTACTTTTAACTTATTTGTTTAGTCTCTCAAAAAAAAAAAAAAAAAAAAAACTTATTTGTTTATATACTGATTTTAAAAACTTCACCTTTTTTTTTTAGATACAATTATATTTTAACTAACTTTCAATAAAGAAACAAATTCCCCCAACCGAAGAATAGACAAATAAGTTTAATTACAATACTTATAAAAAAAAAAGTTTAATTACAATAAAAAATTAAATTAAAAAACGCACTCTAAATTCTAAAAGTCTCTTAAAAAATCTCCAAACGCAAAATTGTGTGGAGAGTTAGTCAATACTACTTCCATTGATAGACGAAATTGTTGCTGGTACAAGGAAAAATAAATAAATAAAGAGATAAGAGCTAGTCAATACTACGTCCATTTACTATATCAACCATCACATAAGAAATTACATTTTAAACCCTAAAGTTTGTGGGGATTTTAAATTAAACTCGTTTATAAGTTTTTTTTTTTTTTTTAGAATACTAAGTATTTTTAACACACATACGGAGAGGTGGGAGAATGTTTTTTTAAAGAAACTTACAGTAGTGTATATCTAAAAGGACCTTTATAGTTTATAAGTTAGATTATGTAATTTGAGGGAAATTTCAAACTAAACCTTTGATTTAAAATGTGTTTCAATTACTTTCAAACCATATGCGGATATGCCCTAAGGTCAATAATGATGGAGAGAAAGAAGAGAGAGTTTGAATTAAATGAAATACTTATGAAATTATTTATTTTAACTTAACAGCCCTTAAACTATAATGTCTAATATTATAAATATAAAGGAACTTTAAAGTTTAAAACCTTCCTAAATTATAGTGTTTGAAATATAATTTTTTCAAAATAAAATTTCTCATTATGTTATTACTCGTACTAATAAAGATGCTTGATTATGATTACAGTGGTTACAATATAATTTTTTTCAAAACAAAAAATCTCATAAATCCTATTACTCATACTAATAAAAATTCCCAATTACGACCGTTTAAACCATTTATGGTTTCTGTCATCTTATTAAAAAAAAAAAAGGAAATTATGTTTTATTATCTTAAACTATACTCTATATTATATTTTGCACTATAAATTTTTAAATGCATGTTTTACACCTTAGACTATGACCCTTATTATACACTTTGCACCCTAATGTTAAGCTTGTTGTTAGCTTGGACAGAAATTTAAAGTTTAAGGTACAAAGTGTAATCAGAACCCATAAATGGTTTAAACGGTTCAAAATAAAATTTCTCATTATGTTATTACTCGTACTAATAAAGATGCTTGATTATGATCACAGTGGTTACAATATAATTTTTTTCAAAACAAAAAATCTCATAAATCCTATTACTCATACTAATAAAAATTCCCAATTACAACCGTTTAAACCATTTATGGGTTTTGTCGTCTTATTAAAAAAAAGGAAATTATGTTTTATTATCTTAAACTATACTCTATATTATATTTTGCATTATAAATTTTTAAATGCATGTTTTGTACCTTAAACTATGACCCTTATTATACACTTTACACCTTAATATTAAGCTTGTTGTTAGCTTGGACAGAAATTTAAAGTTTAAGATACAAAGTGTAATCAGAAGTATAATTTAGAATAGTAAAGTGTAATTTCTTATTTTTTCTAAAGAAATTAAGAAAATGGATAATCAGATTTTTTTTTAAGTGGTGCCATATTTTTTTATCCAAGTTAATAATAAATTTGATGTCGGAGTGCAAAGTATAACAAAGATCATAGTTTAAGGTGTAACATTCGAAAAGTTTGTGGTGCAAAATATAATTGAGTATATAATTTAGAGTGATAAAATGTAATTTTCTAAAAAAAAAAAAAAACTATAAATATGTTTCTAATAACTTTTTAATTTTAAAGAAGAAAATTAAAACTTCACGTAAAAAATTGTATGCCTCTCGTTAAATAATACCACAAAGACAGATAAAAAGAATCTCCTGCGGTAGGAAGCAGGGCACATTTATTTTTACTTTTTCTATTTTTAAATTAAAAAAAAAGGGGTTCAAAAGGACTTTAGGCGGTGAAAGTTAAAGCCATTCAAAGTGATAGAAAAAGCATATGAGGATTCCTTGCCCCATTAGGTGGTTGTATTATACTTACTCCTATGAAAGAAACTTTAGAAAAAGTGAGTTCCAATTAGATACGGTAAAGTTTATTGTTGTTGAATAAGAGATTTGAAATTCAAACCCTCTTATATTGAAAATTAATTGGTATATTTAGTATAATGATAAAAAACAGTTTTCATGAAAAAGATGCTATAGACTAAAATTCTTTTGTATTTATAAAAATATATATTTAAAATTTTGTTTTACTAAACATGCATTAAATTTAAGGTTAAATTATAAATTGCACTGAAATGAATAATTCAAGGGTTACAAGACTGAATTTAATTTTAGGTAAAATTAGATAATACAGTTAATTTGTGGTGTAGACATATGTAGCATAACTATAATCACATTTGCTTCAAACACAAATCATTTATCTCACTTTTGGCGCTCTACTTTGTACTCTACTAATTACAATTTGACATATGTTTTATATATTATTTTTTATTATACATTTTGGTTATTTTTTAAAGAAATTAAAAATTAAAAAAAAATAACAAATTGTGACTTATAGAGTATAAAGTGAAACACAAAAACTGGGATAAAAAATTTGTATTCGCTTTGTTTCCATTTCTTTTTCTGGAAAGGATATTTCATTTCATCAGGCATTTTGAAAGTAAAAAAATTTCATCTAGTTATAATATATCATTCTTTTATGTCCTTCCTTTCTGTAAATGTAATTTATTCTTTTATTCAAAAAGGAAAGTGGTATTCCAATTCTACCAAAGTATTGCTGTTCCATTTTCATTTTGCATTGTTATTGTTTCAATTATTTAGTAGACAAAATTTGGCTATCAATTTGGCTGTACCTAATTGCTCCACTAAAAACATTAACATGGATAAATATTTTAAAATTTTAATTGTTGGATTGTATATTCTTTTTGTTCTTAACACGCATGTCAAATTTTTTGCCAATCATCAGGTGTTATTAACTATTTGATCCAATAACTTATTTTTTATGCATAATTTTATACTATAAAAACTTAAAATTTAAACATTTGATAGTTGACCTAGCTATTAATCTTTGATCATCTGAAATTTTTGCAAATATAGAGAATATAAGGAAAAAAATATATAATATAATAGTAGATTTTACAAAATTCACATTTAATTAAAAGATATTGAGTGAAGTTGTAGTTATTGGCTACAAATTAGTTTGTAGTCAAACGTTGCCCTTATTTAATATACTAATTAAAAAAATGACAAAATTTAGTTAGAAAAATTGGTTGTAACTTAAGGTTATAACTTCTTTTAAAAAAAATTAACATTACTACATATTTTGAAAATCAAACCGTTGGATTGTATATTTTTTACGCTCTTAATATACATGTCAAATTTTGTATCAATCGGATATTATTTATTATATGATCTATAAGTTTATATTTTATGCATAATATTAAATTACAAAAACTTGCAATTTAAACAATGTATTGATGATATAACTATTGATATTTAATTTTCTAAAACTTTTGCAAACATGGAAGATATAAGCAGAAAATGTAATCAAATAGTAAATTTGTCAAAATTTACATTCATTAAAATGATATTAAGTAAGGTTGTAATCTTAGACTATAACCAATTTTGTAACTAAATATTGTCTTAAAAAAATTAATATAAAAAAATGATTGTAATTTAATTGAAAAAAGTATCTTACAACACAACTTCATCAATCAACATATTTACAATTTTTACCAAAAAAAAGAAAAAGAAAAAAAAAAAAGAAGCAACAATAGCAGCGAGGAAGAGACAAATAACATTATATAACATGAGACTTCAATGTACCGATTTGGCATAAACAGGTTCGAGAAATCAAAACGAGTGGCTAGGTTTAGACCAAGTTCCATTATTGAGTTAACAGTTTCCATCTCAAAACGATAGCTATTTCTAACCTTGTCAACTATTAAAGGAATACCTACTGACCAGGTATTTAGGAAATACATGATGCATCTTGTAAATGTTAGTCATTCATGCAGAAGTATCATACAAAGTTCATTAATACAATAATACCATCAAGCTATCATATATATATATATATATATATATTTATATTTATAGAGATGATTGGTTTTGTTCCTAGCTAGCTAGCTAGAGCTAGGGAAGAAAAATAAGATAAACGGCGCACATGCTTCTGATTATTGGAATGCCATGAAACCTTCGAAGATGTTTCTCAAAATGTCCCAAAACACAAAAGAAGCACCAAAGTTCCCAAAATAATCCTAAGGAACGTGCTCCCCAATTTTGGCTGAAAGGGAATTTATAAAAATAATAGGGCGTTGGGGGTGTTATAGGGGAAGAACCTAGCTAGATGGTAGTCTCACTTTTCTGAAACCATCACTGCTTGTTTGCAGCTTGGTCCTTTATGGGAAAGAGCGATTACTTGGAGAATGAATATCAAGCACAACTTTGTTTCTTCCTTTTTAAGGAAAGACTGAAGCATCAGCCTTTTTTTAGTTCACTTTTTTTTTTTTTTGGGACAATTTTTTAGTTGTCACTTATAAAAGCATGATGGCTGGCTTTAGATTAAAAAAAAAAAAAAAAACCAGCGCATGTCCAAATGTGTTTTAGGAAATGAATAGAGCCTGTCTATGAATAGAGCCTCCCTAATGTAGCCGCGAAGTTCACATTTAAAACTTTGTTTGGTTGGAAAGATAGAAAATGATATTTGTATTTTTAATTATTATGTATGTTTGGTAAAGACAATGGGAAAGTGGGAGAATAAAAATTAAATTACTTTTATGCCCTACTTATTAAAAGTAAAAAAGAAAAAGTGAGGGTAATTTTGTAGACTATCATTACCATTCCCTCTCATCGTTTTTCTCCAATTTGGAGAATAAAAAAGTGGTGGGCCACTACTCAAAAAAAAAAAAAAAAAGTGGTGGGCCAAGGTGGAAAAATTAATCCACACCATTTTCTTTCATTCCTTTCACTCCAACAAAACAATAAAAAATCACATTTTCCTCTCCATATTCCTTCCCTCGTTCTCCATTTTTTGTCTTTTCACCCCAAACAAACATTGGCTAAGGGAATTATGACTTTTGTCATTTTAAAGGTTTTTTGAGTATCTTGATCATTTAAAAGGTTTTGGGAGATATTTTTGTTATATTAAATGGTTTCAAGGGTATATTGACCATTTGAAGATTTTCAAAGCGAATTTTGGAGGTTTTGATAGCGTTTTGATAATTTTGTGGGTATTCTATCATCTTAGAGGTTTTTTATGGAGTATTTTCATAATTTTCAAGGCTAAAGGAAGTATTTTAGTCATTTTGGAGTTTCAAAAAGGATTTTGATCATTTTGGAAATTTAAGTGGTATTTTTATCATTTTGGATTATGTCGTATTTTGGTAATGTTAGAGTTTTTTTTTTTTTTTTGGTTTTGGGGGGGGGGGGGGGTTCTTGAAGTTGAGAATACTTAATGCTCCTATAAGGATGTAAAGCATTTTTAAAGATGGAGTTTTTCTTGGTCAATGGAAAATGATTAATTAAATTTGATAAAGTTTTTTAACCACCTAAATACTTGAAAATTAGGAAAATATTTTTTGGAAGATGTTTTATGCCGAAACAAACAAGACCTTAATAACATTTGAAAATTTCAATTTAATTACCACTCCCTACTAGTTAATGGAAAATGATTTCATGAACAAATATAATTAGCATATAGGCAAAATAATGCTAATTTTTGTAAGTCTGTTGTCCAGTAAGTCTGTGCACTATGCATCATTCTAGAATTTCTACAAAAAACTAAACAAAACAAAATAAACACGTGTTAATAACAATAAAACGTTTATGAACAATGGAATATTTATAATTAACACAAACGAATGATAATAGCAAGTATACTTATATAATATTAACTACTAACTAACTCCAAGCAAAGAATAGCACATCACTCATCATCATCCAACATAACAGTGCTTGGATCCTCCTCCATAGGCATTGGGCAAACCAATGCAATTTCTACAATCCCATTCAAAATAAAATGATTTGTAAGCATTGAGCAAATAAATAAGCAATTGATATATACAACAAACAAAATGAACATATATTTACCAGTGTCAATCTCAAAACCATCCATATCCTCTACATTATCCATGCACTCCCGAAACTTTATTTGTCTTGTTTTCTTTGCATCTTTCAACCAATTTTGAGTACAAATAAGGGCTTCAACTAAATTAGGAGATAGTGAACTACGGAACGAATCCAAAACACACCCCCCTGTACTAAAAGCAGACTCGGATGCAACTGTAGAGACAGGAATAGCCAACAGATCACTGGCAATTTGGGAAAGGACTCAATATCTAGAAGAATTCATTTTTCACCACATCAAGATGTCAAAATCTTCCACATTAGGGTTCTCAGAAGATTCCAACAAATACCTATCCAACTTAGATTTGCTTTCCATGCTGTCCTCGTCCGCCAAGTGTTGCTTAAACCTATTATTATAACTTTTAATGCGATCAGACAATGAAGCATTGCCAACACTTGGCCTGGAGTCCCTAGACAGTGAAACACCACTACCACTAGAACTCGAAACTCCATTTTGACCCATTCTCTCCACATACAACCTCTTCAATGCATCCCGAACCTTAGAGCTTATCGCATCCCCCTTGTCCTTTCCATACCACTCCCTAAACCAAAACTTTACATACTTCAATCTATACCTTGGGTCAAGAACAACAGCAACAAAAAGAATCAAATTGATATTTTCTATACTTCCCCAATACTTATCATATATATTTTTTCATCTCTACTGCTATACTCTTCAAAAGTGGATCCCTATTAACACTACACATCTGTTGCAATTGATTTTCAATACTAATTAGCTCATGGAAGTATGTATTAGAAGTGACAAACAAGGACCCAGAAAATCTAAGTGTCACCTCATAAGACATGCCAAGAAATTTCACAAAGGTCTTTATATTTCCCAATCAAGATAGTTAGGAGGACTAATGAGCTTTTTCCCATTCCCATCCAACTCACAAAAATAAAGTTTGTAATGCCCATCCTCCCCGTCCAACCTATCAAATGCTCTCACAAATTTCTAAGCACAATTTAACAGGAGATAAGTGGAATTCCACCTTGTTGGCACATTAAGGGACAACAAACATTTGACTTTGATTTTCTCATTTTCAACACTTTCTTGAAACTTCTCAAACCTTGCGGGAGAGGCTCTCACATATCGCACCGCATTCCGAACTTTGGCAATCTATCAAATTCAAGATATATGCACAACAACGCATATGCATGAACTCACCACCCAATATGCTACTATCTCTTTCTTTTGTTTTCTTCTTCACATAATCAATTGCCACATCATTAGAACTAGCATTGTCTGAGGTAATTGTAAACAACTGGTCTATACCCCACTTCAACAAACATGACTCAACCGCTCTACCTATGGTGTCCCCTTTGTGATTAGCTATAGGGCAAAAGTTCAAGATTTTCTTTTGGTAAGTCCAATCCCCATCAATGAAGTGTGCGGTGACTACCATGTAATTTAAGTTTTGTATGGATGTCCAAGTATTCGTTGTCACACAAACCTATTGCCCAACAAAAGCCCTTCTCAAAATATCCACCTCACTAGAATAAATCTTAATACAAGCCCTTGCAATGGTAGTGCAATGGGGAATAGGAAACCTAGGCTTAACTATTTCCATAAATTCTTGAAAACCTTGGTGCTCCATAAATTTAAAAGGCAATTTATCAATGACGATCATCCTTGCCAATGCCAACCTTATCCTCTCTTCACTATAGTTTGCAACCACTAACACATTTGAACTACTTTCCCCTTCTCTCTTGGCTTGTAAAGACAAAGTTTTTGCTTATCATCACCGGGAAAAGGCCACTACTTACACACCTTCATGTGTTGCAACATGCCCGAAGTACCATTTTTCTTACCATGACATTTATATTGATTTTTACAATACTTGCATTGAGACCTAGGATTAATGGGATCAAAACCAGCCAACTTAATAAAGTACTGTTAAACTATAGATGGGTCCTTACCACCTTGTTTAGGTGACAGTGGGGGAAGTGATGCACCAAGTCCAATTGGTGCTGCAGGTTCAGGTGGGTTAGCGTTAGCACTACCAGGACTAGGAGGAGGTGGGTTAGGGTCTCAGGGGCAGCAAATCCAGGTGGAGCATCGACATCCATCTAATAAAAAAAATTTCAACCAACAAAAATACAAAATTTTCACAACAATATCAAATTATAATTTTTCTAGCAATACAATATCAAATAGCTCATTCCCAATCAATGAATGTCACAACCAGATCTAATAATAGCAATAACTAATCAGTTTAGTTACAACAAGGCAACAATAACAAACTAACTAATTAACAATAATTAGTTATTACTCAACAATTCATGTCACTAATTTAACAAGGAATTTATTATATTGTTCTCAATATAAATATAAAATAAAAGCTAATTATATATATATATATATATATAAACTTAAAGCAGTTGTTACTAAGTACTAAAAATTTAAAATCAAAATGCTGAATATAGTGAGTGATTAGTGATTACCTCTCCATGAAGGATTGAAAGCGTGAACTCTCTCAATCTCTGTCTCGCTCAAAAATTAAAATGTTGAAGAAAAAAAACGTTAGTTCTTAGTAGACTGTGACAATTAACAATGTATTACTAAGCTTACAAAGTTTATAGTTTATACTGTTACTATAAACTTACTAAAGTAACAACTAACAATGTATTACTAAGTTTATAGTTTATACTGTTACTACTTACTATATATCACATTTAAGTTGTAATTATCTTATCTCATGTCAGCTGAGAAAACCTAAACAGTATAAACTATTTATTTATTTATTTTTTTTGGGTAAGTTTATAGTAAAATAGGGTATCACATTTTAACTGTTAACCAAAACCCAAATAGTATAAACTGTTACTACTTAGTACTTACTATATAAAAAAACAGAGCATTTCAAATAGGTAACAGTAAAAAACATAAACTAAAAAACATATACAAATAAACCAAATACACCAACTCAAAAAACAAATAGGTAACAGTAACAGGGGGGAATGGAACTTAGTATAACTATATAAACCAAATACAAAATACAATGGACCTATGGCTATAAACGGATAAACCAACTCAAAGTCTCAAATGGATAAAGGGATAAACCATTAAACCTTACCAATGTGGTGGTTTGCCTCGATGAGCCAGTGTCGAGCGCCTGCTCAGGCCAGTGAGAGGCGAGAGGTGAGGTGAGAGCGAGAGAGAGAGGGTTGAGGACCTCTGAGAGTGAAAGAAAGAATATATAGTGAGGGAAAAATCTGGAAACCTGGCAAAATACGACATCGTTTTGTACCATCGTTTTTTTTTTACAACACCTAATACGACGCCGTTTTGTTAAAAAAAAATTAAAAGACTTACTCGGTGAAACGACATCGTATGAAGAATCACCAAACCTCTAAAAGACATGCAGATCGTATTGGTTCGGTTCGGCAGGAAATCGTTTTCGGGCTCTCTGATCCGATGAATGCATTGCACTGGCATTGGAAGTCCATTCAAGCTACGATCGCCAGCATTGGCTCCATCGGTCAATGGTAGCGACGGTGCGGGATGATCGGCACTGGTCGGTTGGGTCGGTGACGGCATCTCCTCACTCACTCCTAGTAAAGGCACATTTTTAACTTTTTGGCACCACAAAAAGCCACTTTATCTATTTTAACTTACCATTTCACAACACACCCAACATCAATGGTTTTTAGTTACCTTATTTAAATATTACTTTTTTATTCTTCCTCATCTCTTTCTCTCTCTTCCTCTTCATCTCTTTCTCTTCTTAGATACAAAGCAAGCAACCTAGCAAACCCACAAAACACCCTCTGCCACCAACACACCAACCAGCCACCCAAAACTCAAACTACCAACCACCACACCCAAAATCGAATCACACTCAACAGCCACCCACTGCCACCATGTACAACCCACTACCAAAAACCACCACAAAATCCAATCAATGACATAAACCCACGGCCAAAGCCAAGAAACCCATACCTAAAATCTGATCATCCACCATAGCTAAAATCCAAGAAACCCACACCCAAAATTAATCATGACCATCAAACCCAAGACCAAACTCACAAAAACCACCACACAATTTGATTAATGACATAAACCCACGGCCAAAATCCAAGAAACCCACGGCCAAAATCCGATCAATCACCATAGACAAAATCCAAGAAACCCACACCCAAAATTAATCACCACCCCCAAACCCACGGCCAAACTCATAGACTCACAACCATAGAGAAAAAAGAAAGGTGAAGAAAGAAAAAAAGAAAGGGAGAAAGAGAGGCAAAGCAATAGAGAAGAAAGAAAAAAAGAAAAAAGTGGGAGAAGAAAGAATGTTGAGGTCCAAAATGTAGAAAGAAGCCAAACCCGTAAAAGTAAGAAAGATCTAGCCCACAGAAATGAGAAAAGGAAAAAGGCTTGGCCCTTAAAATGAAAAAGGAGAGCTTGACCTATAAGAAGAAGAAAAATAAGTCTTGGGCCTTAGAAAAGGAGGGATGAGGAAGGCTTGGCCCAAGGATGTAAGGAAGTCATGATACCTAAGAGAGTCCAAAGAAGCGATTAGGATCTGGGCCCAGATTGTATAGGATCTGCCAGCCATAGAGAGCAGATCCTCGAGAAAAGCTGGAAGACGCCAACCAAGACGTGGACAGCTTTGGAAATGACATGCTCATATAAAAAGGGGCACGAAGGGCGAAGGAAGTCTTGTCAATATCAGCTTCCTATGACCTAGAAGAGAGTGATAAAGATAGATGGTGATTTTGTGGGCTCTTTTTTTCTACAGTACCCAGGCTGAAATAGAAATAAGGATCCTGGGCCTGATATTTGTTATTTGGTAGACTAGGCTTGGTTCACCGCAATTGTGTTAGGCTGATTATGAACCAAGTTGTGCACAAAATATAGGTCCTACAACACATACACATCCATACATACAAAATATATATGTATTATATAGTAAGGAATAGTAAAAAAGGTAAATAAGATGTTTGGATCCTCGGAATGATAAATAATGATTCATTATTCCTTAGGTTTTTAGTACATCGGGTCCTTTCTCTACTGGGATATGTCACAAGGTCCAAATAAGTTCAAAAGTCACAGACTTAGATAGCTCTTTCTAGGCTTCCAAGGCTTGTGAGGTTTAAATCCCTTTGAATCTAAGTGCATCTTCTAGTGCCTATCTTAGGATCCTTTACAGTGTTTTCCCTTTTCTCTCCTTTTTTTGAATTTTAAAGGAGTTTTTCAAAGGATCTCTTTGCTCTGATTCATTATTGCTGAATTTTTTTTGCTGTTGGCCCCATCCCCTTTTATAGTGTCTTCCTAGGGTTTTTGGTGTATTACTGATTCCCTCTATTTGCTGCCCTGGGTACTAGAGTCAATGTTGTGTCAGCAACATTGGTGACTGGTCCTTTCTTTATTTCTGATTATTTTCCCCTTTTGAGGTTTCCTCCCTAAAAGTTTCCAGCTGACCTTCCTCTTTAGGGAGGTCCTAAGGGCTGACTTTCAATTTCCTTTTTCCAAGGCTTCTAGATGCTACTTTTCAGACCCACCTTTTTGGCTGCTTCACCTTTTGTCATTTTCTCTAAATGGGCAAATTCCTCTCTCTTAGGCTAAAAGATCACCAGCCACCTTCCTTCATGGTCCACCTTCCTACATTCCTTAAGATACTAGGCTTCCTTTTTTCAAGTGCTGATTCCTAAGCCATTAGCTTTTTTCTGAACCATGGGCGGTTGATGGGACATATCCACCTTCGTTCTTTGTATCCATGAGCATGCTCCCTTGAGTTGTCCCAATCCTAACTGATTTCTTTCTACATATCTTGAGGATCCCAGGCTTTTGGGAGTCCCAAGGCATTCTGGTCCAGTCCTTTTCTGGGCTCCCAGCAAATTTCCCTCACAAGGGTTAGGCTGAGTTTTCTTTTTCCTTTTCCTTTATTTTCTAAGGCCCAAAACTTACCCATTCATGGGTTTGGACCCCCTCCTACTTATCTTAAGTGGACCTTGATTGGCAAATTTGGGCCTTGTCCTTTCTTTGAAGGCCCACATGGGTTTTAAACTTTAATTTTGGTAATGTTTTGGTCCTTGACGCAATGCTTGTGATATTTTAGACCTCAACAACCACCACACAATCCGATTAATGACATAAACCCATGGCCAAAATCCAAGATATCCACGGCCAAAATCCAATCAACCACCATAGACAAAATCCAAGAAACCCACACCCAAAATCAATCACCACCCTCAAACCCAAGGCCAAACTCATAAAACTCATAGCCACAGTGAAGAAAGAAAGGTGAAGAAAGAAAAAAAAGAAAGGGAGAAAGAGAGGCAAAGCAATAGAGAAGAAAGAAAAAAAGAAAAAAAATGGGAGAAGAAAGAATGTTGAGGTCCAAAATGTAGAAAGAAGCCAAACCTATAAAAGCAAGAAAGATGCAGCCCATGGAAATGAGAAAAGGAAAAAGGCTTGGCCCTTAAAATAAAAAAGGAGAGTCTGACCTATAAGAAGAAGAAAAATAAGTCTTGGCCCTTAGAAAAGGAGGGATGAGGAAGGCTTGGACCTAGGATGTAAGGAAGTCAGGATCCCTAAGAAAGTCCAAAGAAGCAAGTAGGATTTGGGCCCAGATTGCATAGGATTTGCTAGCCTTAGAGGGCAGATTCTCGAGAAAAGCTAGAAGACACTAACCAAGACATGGACAGCTTTGGAAATGACATGCTCATGTAAAAAGGGGCACGAAGGGCGAAGGAGGTCTTGTCAATATCAGCTTCCTATGACCCAGAAGAGAATGATAGAGACAGATGGTGATTTTGGGGCCAACACTTATTGAAGGAACCTAGGACCTCGGGTAAGGCAAAACAAGTGAACCAAGAAGGAAGGTGGCCAGAAGCCTTTCTGGCCACACCATTAGCGAGAGGAATCCACCCCCATTTAGGGAAAGAAACAAGTTATGAGGAGTCAACATCAAAATCTCAGAGCTTTGAGGTGCCCTTTTTAAGGCCTTAGGGAAAGAATGAGAAGTTTTGATCTTAGAGAAGAATTTAGACTTCCTCAAAAAGGATCTTTCACAAGAGGAAAGTCAGCAGGTGGGCTTTTAGCTATCAGTCCCTAAGAAAGTGAAGTAAAAGACAAAAGGGGAAAGAACCAGCCATTAATGATTCAGACATGACATTGGTTCTAGTACCTAGAGCACCAAAAGGGTGGATTGTTGATTTGGAAGAATCTTCAAACAACACTAAAAAAAGGGTAAAACCCAAGCCAAAAGGATTCATTCAGACATAAGCACTCAAGATACAAAGAAAGCACCAAAAAGAGACTATAAGCACTCATTTTTTTTATTTTTTATTTTATAATATTTAAGTTTTACCACAATATTTCTGAATACTTTGAAACTTAATTTACTTAATTCATATATATATATATATATATATATGTTTTCATAGAATTGGTTTCCAAATATGAAGTGGAATTGCTCTACTAATTTAATTTCTGAGGTTGGAACAATCAAGATTTTTGGATATTTCTAGGAGACTAACATATTATATTATATGTAAACTTAATTTTTTAAATTGATTAAATGATTTTGAATTTTATCCTAAAATTTCAAAAATTTAAGCAACTTTCCAAACACTTCCTTAACTACTCAATTTTCAAAACCAAATATCTACACACAAATCTCAAACACCCATTTCATTATATCAACGAAACGAAGTTGATGATGCCTAGATCGATAGCAAGAGCTCTCGTCCAAATAGGGTCATCTGCCGCTAATCCCGGTCTTGAAACAAGACAAGTTGTAAAAGGAAAGGATGGTCACTGGTGTGGCGCCAGCCACAAGGTCTCCGATGCCAAAGTTAGAATAGTTGAGAGTTGTAAAGAAAGCAGAATGGAAGTATTAGAAAGATCTCTGTACGTACCCTCTTGTTGGGTTCTGCCAATGAATATATATAGATGCTTCTTTCTTAGCCGTTGATTTTGCTTTAATAGTGCAATCATTACTGAAGCCGTAACGCCCATGCAGGGTTTTAAATGGATAGATATACTCCCAACGGTATGAAAATCCATTATTGCGTCTGTAACGCTTTCCCACGACGATGGTTAAATCCTTGTCAGGCAGTTCCCCCAGGGCAAGGCTAGCTCCATAGTTGTCCTTGTTTGTCGTCCTTCTAGAGCGGATGAGGATACTTTTGGGACTATTAGCTGCCCCCCTATTCCAAGGTCGTCCATTACCAGGACGGTCTTAGGAATGTGAGAAGTATTTTTTTTTTCTTTGAAAAGCTTCTTTGACGCTTGGGGATTATGTTCTCCGCATTTATTGTTTCATGGCGGCGTGGCAAGCATTGAGGCCAAGTGTCTTTTTCCGATTGGTGAGTGGGTCTCATTTCTAGTGAGTGCCTTTTCAGTTTTTTCCCACATTTTCCAAGGCAAAACCTTTTTAACTCTTTGCCTTTCTTCTCTTATCCCTTTACTTTCCTTTTAATATTCAGTTTTTCTGACTTTCAACTTTTCTTTTTCTCTCCTCTGCGTTTAATTTTTCTAGGTTCGCTGTAGCCGCTGCGTATTTTACTCCCATCCTATTCGGTTTTCTTCCTTATTTCCAGGTACGTTTCCTTCTTTTTGCACTTTTTTCCTTTTTGGGCTGTATAGTATCTTTTTGTAATCTTATTTTCCTTTTCAAAACTGTGCTTTTTCCCTTAATGGCGGGTTATACTGAATTTAGGCACATTTCTCCCTCCATCGCTTTTCTCTTTGCTCGCTTGGGGGGGTTGTTAGATTCTTTTGGTGACCGGTACCCATAAATTTAGGGTTTTGTCGTAAGAGATAGTGGCCTTGATTTGGCGTTAGGTGACTTGTATCCGTTGTTGCTCCAGTCTCTATCTTGGTTCGAATCAATTCGTGGTATCCTTAAGAGGGAAAACAAGGGATCCGAAGTGAGATCGAGTGGTCAGGAGAAGGGTTCGTCTTCTGGTGTGGTTGCGGACGGGGCTGTTACAGACACAGTTACCTCCGTTCCTCCCCCTTTGTCTGTCCTTCCTTCTACTTCTGCCACTCCTCGTCCTTTTCATGCCCTCAAGGAAAAGTGTGCCTTAAAGGAAGATGTCTTTAACAAATTTAGGGATAGGTTCTAGTTTCCTAACGAAACTAGTGCTCGTCTTCCTAGGAAAGGTGAAAAGGCTTGCGCCTTCACCCATGGTGAGGTCTGTTTTTATGAGGTTACTTTCTTGTGCGGTCTAAGGTTTCCAGCCCATCCATTCATTATGGAACTCCTAAATCACCTGCAAATTGCCCCTGGGCAACTTATGCCGAACTCTTGGAGGATCGTCATAAGTTGTATGGTGATTTGAACGACTGTAGCGGATGGGGACATGATCACTTTGAACGAGTTTATCTCTATCGCTTAAAAGAGTCCAAGGAATTTGGGTATTACGAACTTGTTCCCTGGGATAGGAGATCTCGTCTTGTCATCAACTTTCCTTCGTCCTTCCGTTATTGGAAATCCAGATACTTCTTTGTGTCCGGCGATGGTTGGGAGACTTTATCCGATGACTTTTGGGGGAATGTCCCTAGGTTGCTTCGCCGGTGGGAGACCCCTCATCTTGGTGCGTTTGTTTTTTATGTCTCTCTTTTTTCTTGTAATTTAACTGTTTTGATTGTCCTTCTAACCTTGTGTAATTTTCCTTATTTTGTAGTGAAGGAGCGCCTTGAACTGGAGAGCCAGTTTGAGGAGAGAGTGCAGGAAGCGATTAAGTACGCAAGGATGATCGACGACTTTGATGATCTGGTCGATCCATGAACATTAACCCGTCACTGTTTGGGGCCTAAGCCTTCAATTTACGTCCTTCAAACAATTGATCGAGAACAGAGGAAACATAAGTCGTCTTGTTAGGATCATGACTGTATAAGTGATTAGTGTGAAGGTAGCTGTCAAGTTCATTGGGTAGTTAAGTCTGTTAGTCAGTTAGATAGTATTGGTGACGTGGCAGACGTTAGTTAAGGAAGATAGTTAGTACTGGAAACTCATGTAACTGTATATAACTGAATTGATGAATGAGAAATGGTAAGAAAGAATATTCCAGCAATTCCTCTTCTCCCTTAATCCTTGCTCTGTTCTGGAGGTAGTTCCCTCGAAGCAACACTCTTCCCTCTCTCAACTTCCATTCTTTTATCATCTTCTTCCCTTAACCCTCTGTTTTACCTAAATTCATAACACGTCTTGACGTGCCTGATTATCCTCTTTCACTCCTTTCCTTTTTTTTTTTTTAAATTTTTTTTATTCTTCTTTCTTTTGCAGAGATTACGAGCAAATTTAACAAAGAAATGTATGCAAAAATAAAGGGGAAGAAGAATGAACCCCTTTCTAGTATTGGCCAGAGAACCTTAAGAATAATTGATAAGGAAAAGGAGAAAGAGAAAGAGACAGCTGAAAGGGGTTTGTCCACCCCCACCTTGGCCGAGGGACAGACAACTTCTCTTGCGGTTTCTATTGAGGAGGTGCCTACACCCAAGAGACGAAAGATGGGGCATAAAGGTAAGGATAAGGTGGGCTCCAGTATTTGGGCTGATGCTGAAGTAGCTATGGCTCGTGCAAACGAGCTTTTAACTCCTGAAGAAATGAAGGAGCTTTCTCTGGTGCCTTCCCACAAGATAGTGAGTCAGCATGTTCATAAACTCGTGTAGGTAGTCCTTCCTGGCCTTGTTTTCCCTCTCCTCCTTCTTTCTCTTTTTTTATTTTTTATTTTTTATTTTTTTTAAGTTTTGACGATACTCTTTATTGTTAGGCATTGGGAGAAACAATGCATTTTACCTCTCAATATTTGGCGAACAAAGAGAAAGTTGTTATGGCTACTTCGAAGGTGGAGGCTCTTGAGGTTGAGGCTTCAGGATTGCGGAAAGACTTGATCGCTGCTATGGATGCTCACAACACCTCTAAGGAGCAAGTCAAGGTTTTGACCGAGCAACTTGATGCTGAAAAGTTATTGATGAAACAGACAGACGAACTTCTCGCCTTAGTTGGTTAAAGGATGAAGGCAGCAGTTGTTAAGGCCGTCCTTGCCTTCTAGACGACTAATGAATACAACACAATTTTGTTCCAGTGGTATTTTAAAGGCTTCGAATTATTAAGGAGGTACCTTGTGAAGCATGGGCCAGGAGTCAATCTGGAAGACTTAGACTTTGAAGCTGTGGATAAGGAAATTGAGGCAAATGAGGCGCCCTAGGCAGCTCAGGCTTCTATTGCTTCTAACGAGGATCCTCCTGAAGTGGACAAGGATGTGGATGAAAATGCTCCTCTAGTTTGATCATATTGCATTATCTATGGTTATTTATTTATTTATATATGCCCTATATGTTTTGGGGCTTTTGGACAAACAATCTTTTTTGGGCCCTGTATGTTTTGGGGCTTTTGAACAATTTGCATCCTTCTATATGTATAAGATATATTTGTTGGTATTCTCCTTTTATTGCTAGCCTTTTGTTTGTAGAGAATTCTTGTTGAAATTTTGTTTTCGTGACTTTAAGAATTTCTATTGAGATACTCCTTTGGTCCTTTTAGGGGCTTAGAGAATTTTTGTTTGAGATACTCTCTTCACCCTTCTAGAGACTTAGAGAATTTTCTAGTGGAGTACTCTCTTCGTCCTTACGGGGACTCAGAGAATTTTCTAGTGAAATACTTTCTTCGTCCTTCTAGGGACTTGGAGAATTTTCTAGTGAAGTACTCTCTTCGTCCTTATGGGGACTTAGAGAGTTGAAATATACTTTTGACAACATTTATTCGTACCTTGTTGCCTTTTTGGTTTGGACGATGTACACCAGTTAAGGAATCTTATCGTCCTCTTAGCTTAGACGATGTACACCCGCTTAAGGAATCTTATCATCCTTTTAGCTTGGACGATGTACGACCATTTAAGGAATCTTATCGTCTTTTTTGTTTGGACGATGTACATCCATTTAAGGAATCTTATCGTCTTTTTAATCTGGACAATCATTTTGGTTTTTGCAAAAGAGATAATGAAATCGTATGAAGTGCTGAATAATACTTGTAAAACGTTGAATAACCACTTATTCAAATACATATTACTTGTGTTGAAAAGCATCAAATCGAGTCATGTTAACTGCTTACAATTAGGCTATGGTTCCTTTTTATAATACCTCTTTAGATGTTCGACATTCCATGGACGAGGTAACTTGTTCCCTTCTAGGTCTTCCAGGTGGTAGCTTCCCTGTCTCGAATAGTTGACGACTCTGTAAGGTCCTTCCCAGGTTAGTCCTTGTTTGCCTTGTGCTGGATCTTTTTTTGCAAGAGTCACTTTTCAGAGGACCAGGTCCCCAATGCTAAATCTTTTCAACTTTACTCTCTAATTGTAGTATTCAGCCATCTTCTACTGGTACCTGGTCATTCTTCGAGGGGCTTGGTCTTTGACTTCGTCCAAACAATCCAGGTTCAGCTTCAACTGATCATCGTTGCTTTGCTTGTCAAAGAACTCTCTCCTGAGTCTAGTGAGTCCTACTTCAACTGGGATGACAGCTTCAGTGCCGTACATTAGGTTGAATGGTGTCTCTCCTGTTGGTGTTCGTGCTATAGTTCTGTAAGCCCACAAGACGCTAGGTAGTTCCTCGGGCCATGCTCCTTTCGCCCCCATTAGCCGGGCCTTGATAATCTTGAGCAAGGTTCGGTTCGTAACTTCTGTCTGTCCATTGGTTTGAGGATGTCTTGGTGATGAGAACTTGTTTTTGATACCTAGGCTTGAGCAGAACGTCCTGAGATGATCATCCTTGGTATCCCGAACCTGCAAACAATATTTTTCCATACAAAATTTTGTACCTTTGCCTTTGTGATTGTTGCAAGGGCTTTGGCCTCCACCTATTTTGTGAAGTAGTCAATTGCGACGAGTAGGAACTTCATTTTACTCTTTTCCTGTGGTAGGGGGCCCACGATATCGATCCCCTACTATGCAAATGGCCATGGCGAGGAAATGGTCGTCATCTTTTCTCTTGGGACTCGTTGAACATTTCCATATCTCTGGCAGCTGTCACATTTCTTCACAAAATCTGTTGCGTCTTGCTGCATTGTAGGCCAGAAGTAGCCTGCCCTCATGATCTTCTTGACAAGGGATTTTGACCCCATGTGATCCCCGCAGATTCCCCCGTGTACTTCCTTCAAGACATATCTAGCCTCGTCCTCCTCTATGCATCTTAAGTAAGGCTGGGAGAAGCCCCTCTTATAAAGCTCGTCATTCAATACTGTGAATCAAGCAGCTCGGATCTTCTTGGCTTCTTTAGGATTTGGTGGTAACCGTCCATCCTTAAGGTAAGACAAAATTGGACTCGTCCATCCTGGGCGGGTATGCATAGGCAATGTCTGAAACTCTTTGATGCTGGGGAGTCTTATTCTTCCAGTTTTCAAGCATTTATTTTGTCCTGGTCATCTCCTGATGCACTTTATGCTACTTCGTCGGCTTTTGCATTATGATTCCAGGGAATCTGAATAAACTCCATGCTATCGAAATTGCTCACCAATTGATTCGTCAATCTGAGGTATTTCTGCATCCTTGCCTCCTTTGCTTTAAAATCTCCTCTGACTTGTCCTATAATGAGCTGTGAGTCGCTCTTGAGCATAATGTTTTTAGCTCCAAATGTTTGGGTTATTCTTAGCCTGGTCAACAAAGCCTCATACTTCGCTTCATTATTTGTTACGGGGAACTTGAGCTGGACCCCATATTTGAGAACGTCTCCCTGAGGAGAGGTAATAATGACCCCCGCCCTGCCTCCTTTTTGAGTCGACGATCCATCTATATTAATCGTCCATAGATCTTCCTGGTTGTCTGCATGCTCAGGGATTGTGAATTCCGCAATGAAATCTGCCAATGCCTGGGCTTTTATGGCCGTCCAGGGGCAGTATTCTATGTCAAACTGGCTAAGTTCAATGGCCCATTGTATCATTCATCTAGTAACTTCAGGCTTGGTCATTGGTTTCTTGATGGGCTGGTTTGTCATTACAATGATAGGATTCGTTTCGAAGTATGGACGAAGTTTCCTAAAAGCAACAATTAGGGCAAAAGTGATCTTCTTTATCTTTGGATATCGAGCTTCGACTCCTTGAAAGGCCTGGCTGATGTAATATACTGGACGTTGTATCTTGTTTTCCTCTCTGATCAAGGCTGCGCTAACCGCGGTTTTGGATACGGCTAAGTAGAGAAACAAATCTTCTCCTTCCTTAGACGAGCTTAGGAGATAAGGGTGGCTCAAATGGCGTTTTAACTCTTGAAATGCTGTTTCGCACTCTTCCGTCCAGGCAAAGGCTTGTTTCAAAGTCTTGAAAAAAGGAAGACATTTGCCTGTTGCCCTTGAGACGAACCTGTTTAAGGCAGCCACTCTTCCCGTAAGGGATTGCACCTCTTTGACCGTCTTTGGAGAAGACATCTCAAGGATAGCTTTCACTTTCTCAGGATTTCCCTCTATCCCCCTTTGTGACACCATGAACCCTAGGAATTTCCCTGAGGAGACTCCGAAGGCACACTTGGACGGGTTTAGCTTCATGTTGTATTGCCAGAATGTGTTAAACGTCTCTCTAAGATCAGCCAGGTGGTTCTCTTCTTCTTTACTCTTGACGAGCATATCATCGACGTATACCTCCATGTTTCTCCCAATCTGCTTTTCAAACATTTGGTATACCAGTTGTTGGTATGTAGCTCCTGCATTCTTCAAACCAAAAGGCATGACCCTGTAGCAGTAAAGCCATTGGCTGGTAATAAACGCTGTCTTTTCCTGATCTTCTTCAGCCATCTGTATTTGGTTGTATCCAGAAAATGCGTCCATAAATGTAAGCAACTTGTGCTCGGCTGTAGAGTCGACCAACTGATCAATCCTGGGTAAAGGAAAGCTATCTTTCGGGCAAGCTTTGTTTAAATCCGTAAAGTCGACGCACATTCTCCATTTCCCATTTGCCTTTTTGACCACGACGACATTTGCCAGCCACTCGAGATAGTAGACTTCTCGGATAAAATTAGCGGTAAGCAACTTGTTTACTTTGTCCATGATTGCTTTGTTCTGTTTAGGGGCGAAGGCTCTTCTTCTCTGCTGGACGGGCTTCTTCTCGGGATCCACATTCAGGTGATGCTGGATAATAGAGGCTGGAATGCCTGGAATGTCCTCATGACTCCATGCAAACACGTCGAGGTTATCCTTCAGGAAGTTGATAATCTCTTCCTTCGTCTTCGAACTCAGGTTCGTCCCTACTTAGGTCGTCTTTACTGGATCTCCCTCGACCAATTCTACCGTTTCTAGCTTTTTGATGATCTCTGGTGTCTTATCTTCAATTATCCATGTGTGGTTCTCCTTTGAGGCCAAGATTGCTTGGTAACATTCCCTTGCTAATACCTGGTCTCCTCGTATTTCTCCCACATCATGTTCTGTTGGGAATTTCACCTTCAGGCAGTATGTGGAAGTGGCAGCTTTCCAACGATTGAGGGTTGGTCGCCTTATGATCACATTGTAGGACGAGGGTGAATCAACCACTAAAAAATTGTGTTTATTTGTTACCTAGAGAGGGTAAGAACCTGCCGTGATCGTCAACGTTACTATCCCACAGGGGTATACTTTATCCCCACTGAAATTGACGAGGGGCATTCGAAAGGACGAAGCCTCTTCGGGTCTACCTTTAACTGCTGAAAGGCGGAAAGGTAAATAATGTTCGCCAAGCTCCCGTTGTCTACCAGGACTCTTCTTGTATTGAATCCTTCAATCATAATCATAATGACCAGTGGGTCGTCATGGGGTTGCTTTATTCCTCTGGCATCTTCTTCGGAGAAGTACATATCTTGGTTCATCCTTCTTAACTTCAAGGGAGGCAGGCTATGAATAGTGTTTACCTGCCTTTGGTGCGACTTTTTGAGTGACTCAAACGACCCTCATGTGGTTGGTCCTTCTGCAATAGTTTTTATTTCCCCTATTGCGCTTTGCGAACGTGGTGGATGGTCTTCGTCCCTTTGGAAACCTCCGTGTTGGTCCTTCTTATTGTCCCTGAATTTGCTAGAATCTCCCTTCTTCACATACTTTTGTAACTTCCCTTTCCGTATAAGTTCTTCTATTTGCGCCTTCAAATCTCGACAATCCTCTGTATAATGCCCATGGCCTTTGTGAAAACGGCAGTATTTCCTTTTGTTGCGCACGTTGGGCGATGAGTGGAGTGGCCTGGGCCATTTAAGATATTGTTCATCTTTGATCTCCTTCAAAATCTAGTCAACTAGCATCACCAAAGGTGTGAACTTAGTCTGTTGAGGATTTTTGTCATCCCTTCGTCTACTTCCTTCGTCATTTCTTCAGTTTGCTCGATCCCTTTTTTGTCCTCTTCGATCGTCTTCTTTTTCCTTCTTTTTCTCCTTGGGTTTCTCTGCTCCCTCTATGGCTGCCAAGGCATCCTTCGCATTCATATGCTTCTGCGCCTTCAATAATGCCTCTGCCATCATCTTGGGGGGATTCTTTGCCAGGGAGACCACGAAATCTCTAGACTTTAGTCCTGCCTTGAAGGTCGTGAGTTTCACCTTATCATCTGACTCATCTACCTTTAGCATTCCTTGGGTGAAACGGGTTACATAGGACCTCAAAGTTTCCTTTTCTCCTTGTTTGATGGTAAGCAAGTGGTCAGCCGTCCTTTTCGGGCGTTGCTCGCCGACAAAATGACGGACGAACGAATTATTGAGTTGCTCGAAGTTATCAATGGATGAGGTTGGTAATTTAGTGAACCATTCCCTGGCTGCCCCCTTTAGAGTAGTGGGAAAAGAATGGCACAGAATCTCATTAGGAGGTTGCTGAAGGCCTAAGGTCGTCTTGAATGTGTTTAGATGATCCATTGGGTCCTTTAGTCCGTTAAAGGGCTCGAGTTGGGGTAGACAAAACTTAGAAGGCACTGGACATTGCTGGACTGCTGCTGTGAAAGGTGAGTCCGTCTTCCTGACTATCCTGTCCAAACTTTGATTCGTTTTTCCTTTAATAGCAGTTCTCAGTTCGTCCATCTCTTTTCTCATCTCTCTGAGAAGGTCCCAATTTGCTTCTTTTGGAGTGCTGGTTCGTCTCCTGTGACTGTCTTCATCATCATCTTTGTTGATTTCCGGGCGATTATCTCCTTGCTACAGCCTCTGCCTTATCTCTTGGTTTTGCTTAGTAAGTTCTTCTACAGTGGCCGTGAGTGTCTGAATTTGTAAGGCCAATGTAGCAGGATCTAGATTAGAGTTGGACTCCATTTGAACTTTTAGCTTGGAATAGAACAGTGCTCTTGAACTGGGTGCCCAAGGATTGTTTAGTTTGCCAAATTTATCCCCACAGACGGTGCCCAACTAATGATGCCTAGATCGTCAGCAAGAGCTCTCGTCCAAATGGGGTCGTCTGCCGCTAATCCCAGTCCTGAAACAAGACAAGTTGTAAAAGGAAAGGATGGTCACCGGTGTGGCGCCAGCCACAAGGCCTCCGATGCCAAAGTTAGAATAGTTGAGAGTTGTAAAGAAAGCATAATGGAAGTATTAGAAAGATCTCTGTACGTACCCCCTTGTTGGGTTTAGCCAATGAATATATATAGATGCTTCTTTCTTAGCCATTGATTTTGCTTTAATGGTGCAATCATTACTGAAGCCGTAACGCCCATGCAGGGTTTTAAATGGATAGATATACTCTCAACGGTATGAAAATCCATTATTGCGTCTATAACGCTTTCCCATGACGATGGTTGAATCCTTGTCAGGTAGTTCCCCCAGGGCAAGGCTGACTCCATAGTCGTCCTTGTTTGTCATCCTTCTGGAGCAGATGAGGATACTTTTGGGACTATCAAAAGTGATAAAATAAAGAAAAATTTGTTAAAAATATTTCCATTTATAAATATTTAATTGCCTTTAGCTTGACTTCCATATAAAAAATAAAAAATAACACAAAAAATACTCTAAAATCATCATTGACTTTCACTTTTATCATCATAGCTTATATCGATATGGCACTAAATAGTAATAAAAACTACAAAGAAACCTAAAAATTATGAGTTCTAAAAAAAAAAGAACTAAGCTCATCAATAATCAATTAGAATGTTTCTTTCTATTTCTATCTAGTTCTAAAACAAAATACAACAATAACTTTCCCACACCAAAACCTAAAGATTTGAAGCCAATCACGTCCATTACACAACTCACAACATCTAACCTCAACATCAAAACAACAAGTCATCATCGTCACTCAATAAAAAAAGCAAGCCATCTTTCTTGGTTATAGCCAACTCATACGAGTTGAGATGGAACGACGAAGTTGGAGCTAGGTAGGTGTCATTGAAAGGCTGAAGATATATTACATCATTCTTGGTTGGGATGTATTTGAGGGGTAATTATTGAGTACTCTCGGAGTACCATAAATGCGTGCCATCCCTTCTCACATAACTGTGGGTCCCACTAATTAAATTTATGGTGGGACTCACAATTCATGTGAGATGGGAGAATATGCATTTATGGTACTCCCGAAATATTCAATAATTTTTCGTATTTGAGATGAGATGGCATGAATAGTTGTAGGCATGTATACATAAAGGAGTAGAATTGCAAGAGGTTTTTAGCTTGAAACATTGAACCAAAGAAAACGAATGGTCTTACAAAAAATCATTATTCTTTAATAAAAAAAGTCTTGAAGCATTGAACCAAATAAACCAAAAGTCTCTATTTTTTAGTTCTTATCTTGTGGCTTTAAAAATTATTTCAATAATCTTTTCAAAGAGAGCACCACATAGCAGAAGTTCTCACTCGCGTAAGATCTCTACTTATATATATATTGATTTGTCTATTTTTTATGTGACACAATGGGTTACACATAGGTCCAGATTGGCGCAAGAAAATTCCTTTTGGTCAATTTCATTTGATTTTTCTTTCTCCAAAGAAAAAAAATCACTTGAAATTTATTTATCTTTTTGCAAATAGCAAAGTACAACAAAATAGGAACGCAGTTTTTTTCAACATTTTTCAAGTCCCAACTCCCACCCTTAGTTCTAAACTTTCACTCAAAAAAAAAAAAAAGTCCCAACATTGGACTGGGTTTTACAATTACACTAGTATTCTAGAATTCCTATTTCAAAAGAGAGTATAGTCTTATAAACTAGTATTCTAGAATTTTGACCATCTGATGCTAATTTCTTTTACAAAACATTTTTCTGCCGTAAAAGGAATTTAAATTTTGACCAATTGATTATGAACATAGTTTTCCTACTATTTTGGGCTGGACAACAAATGAGGTCAATTATACACTTATAGTGCCGTATATGGCACAAAATTATTTTTCTTGAATGGGTAAAGCAAAGGAAAATTCGATGGGTCTTGAAGGCTACGAGGTCAGCAAAAGAAGTTTACGAAATGAGAGGGTTTGCTTTCGTTATAGAAAGGTGATTCAACGTAGGACAGAGTTGGTATTTGCTCTCAACCGCACAAAATTTCTGGCCTTGAGGCTTAATATTTTGATTTCTAAGGAACCTCATCTCGGAAAAGGGATTGCATTGATATCAACCTAGTATCATTACAAACGGGATACAATATTTGATCATCAAAATAAAACCAGGCATTACAGCTAACAAGGATATTATAGGCTATAGCTAACAGCATAGTTCCCTACAAGTGCAAGGCGTGCAACTACACTAGTAACAACTTACAAGCCCCGATCACAACCATTCCCACATCCAATTTCACCAATTGTTGGATTGTGAGATTGTGAGTGATTTATGTAAAGTGGTGAGTCGCAAAGACAAAAAATGTTTACTACTCACAATTGCACAAATCAACAAGTTGTGAAATTTGGTGTATGATTGGTTGTACCTAGAATTATTCTGCAAGCCCACATGATAAGCACACTAGTAGTCCACAAAGCTACGAAGAGCTCCCATTCCCTACTCCTATCTTGGATGCATCATCTTCAACCTTCCCCAATTGTCCAACCCCTGAGTATCCACACAAGGTGTAAGTGTGTAACCATAACTCATTGACTCTGGCGTGTACCAGTATGTCACTGGAATTTGAATAGACGGCATAGGATGATATGGATGATAAGGCACTCCATGGTACCCGGTAGGAGCTAAGTGTGGCATCAGTGATGGTGATCCTGGTATCCAATGGTTGAGCTTGGGGGAAGGGATGTTAATTGGAGGTGAAGGAGAAAGAACATCTTCCAATGAAGGATAGCTTATATCCCTCTGATTTTGAACTTCCAAGGTCGTTGGAGAATGAACTTTGTCACTAGCTTCAACAATCTTGGTTTTCCCATTTATCTTGTAAGAAAAATTCAAGACCCCAGTAGGCTTATTACTATCACAAGTTCGAACTTGGTAGCTGATAAACCTCACGGCTCCATTAAACTCATCAATCAAGTCCTTGAGAGGAACTTGGACTTGACCAATGGTTTTGTTTCCAAAAACGATACCTTCATTGCGAAACTCAAATTTGAGGAGAAAATTATTGCAGTGATCACGATGTGAGATGTGTTTAAGATCAAAGTGAATGACATGATTCCACTCTGGATTCCCATCTCCAACTCTGTCCACTGGAGTTTTTTGACGCTGTAGATGTTGTTGGTCTTGGTTTTTCTTCACTTCATTATCATTGATAAGTGAAACGACAGCGTAGGCTGATAGCTTCCGGAAGAGATTGAAAGATTTGAGATCTTTACACGAGATTACCTTCAATTCTATAGAGGTAAAATCCATGATTAATTTGGCTTGATCGAGCTTTGCACAAAGTTGAAGATGCTAAAACTATAAACAAACAAGGGTAAATAGCTAAAGAACCCAGATGGGGGGGGTGGGGGTGGTTTCTCAGCTATGTGAAGTGGGGCACACGTAAGATGCAGTGGGCAATATGCACCATTGACCACTTGGTAGTCTTGTACTAACGACAGTAACAGAATAAGACTGCACTTTAAAACTTGGGTGAAAGTCTAACACGAGTTTGAGCTTTCACACTAGTCTTTTTGAAAGATAAAGTCTTGTAAGTGGCACAAGACTTATTCAAAGATAAAAATGAAATAAGTCCGATAGTCCAATACCGTATTGCTAACTTTGAAAAGAGCCAAGTCAATGGTAGTTGTGGTCACGGCATCCTTTCTTTTTAGTAGAACATTAATCTGAGGAAAAGTAATGGATCTTTGACGAGATCCAATCTTCCAGAGATAACATGGTACATAAAGAAAATGATACTTGATAATGCGCACATTGTCAGGTTATACTTAAAAATAATGGACTAAATTTTTTAGTCTCGGTTTATTGTACTGATTCTAACTTCTTATAGCACAGAATGCATGAGATAAACTCTCCAATTTAGAAAAAAGAAAGCATTTCTTACATGTCCAAACATCAAGAGCATATACTGCAGTAACTGCACAGTACAACCATCCAAGGGTTTGGCACAATTATCCAAGGTTGAGATCTAAGACGCACAAAAGAAGAGCTACCGAGATTCAGATCATAAAGTGGTACAAGTACAACAACTGATAGGGTTAATATCCATGTCTGCTGAGCTACAAATAGATGCAACTGTCTGCGATTGAAATTATAAGCACAATGAACCTAGAATTTCCAAGTTAAAATTAAGGGATTATGCATGCCACCAAGAACACCAATTAGATACAATCAATGAGTCAACTTGTAATTCGAAATATTGGTAACGTAGAAAGCCATTCACTAAAACAATCTTAGTGCAAGAAATTTGTAATTACTTGGAAAGCTGTGCTATCAAAAAAATGTCTATTTTGCTGAATGCAATCCTTGAGTCAATGTTTCTGATTCACCCGAGTAAGTGCGTCACTGAGAAAACTATTATATCAAAACAAACTACAATTTGCATAATCAGAATTCTGAAACTTCAAGAATCAAGGAATTCAAAAGAAATCAACTCAACGGACTTTTGTCTTTTTCTGGCCTTGGACTTGGAATGCCGCACAAATCTTCTTCCAACAACGGATGGAAATGAGTGTGGGTATTACAACCCAGGAGGCATTTGCTCCAATATAGTATGTATAGTAGTAAAATGGGCTTGCAGCAAAGTTATCGCCTTCCAACCAAGAGGTTATGAAATATGCAGCAGTTCCATAGAGCTGGCCAAGAGAAATGGCAAACTGAAGTATATAGCTGTATGACTTTCCAGTAGCTAGTGCATACCTGCCACGTGTCAGCAACCATGGCACAGGAAAAATGATAAGTGAATAGAAAAATTTGCAAATCAAACTTAAATTCAGACAGGAATAGAAATAGCAAGACTAGAAAGGAGAATCAAAATCCATTTCTTCCACTTCCATTTCACTGATTCATTCATTTTGTTAAACTTGTATAACATATTTCTAAATGGTTTTTCTACTTTTTCATTTCTACTCTTCTTACAGTAAGCCAGGAAAGTCAACAGTACCAGAAAGCATACACACACACACACGCACAAACACACAATAATCTGGTCTGGCAAGAGGGATAGGGATTGCGTAGCACCTACTCTCCAACTATCATGTAAAATTTCCAAATCGAGAATACAGACGAGCATAAATATTGATTCTTTTTGGAAGCATGATATACAGTAGGTCTTACACTGCTAAAAGGCTAGCTGGACCCTCCAACACTGCAGTTAGTCCTTCAACAGCAACAACTCCTGCATCCCTTGCTGCGTATCTCGAATCACCTTTGCTGTATTCTTTCCCTGTGGGTTTCAATTAATGATTATTGACAATTAGAGAACTAATAAACAGTTTGGGGGTGAGGCCATTTTAATTGCAAGGAGAAACTTACAAACTTCAGCCAGGTAACAAGCAGTTTTATCCTTATAAAATTCTGGAGAAAAAACAAAATAACCCTCAAGAATCATATGGGTGAGGCCTGTGAAAGCCCACCAGCACATGAGCCATCTTTCAGTCTTGGATCTTTTGGGTGATCTCCCTGGTTAAAGAAAAAAGGCATACTAATTCAATTAGGCTCCTAAAAGACAATACAAGTTGTCAATGTACAAGAGATTTAAATTTTAATAATAAAAAAATTGAAACTAATACATGCACCACAAAGAAATTAAATTATAAAGAACATCAACATTCAAGACAATTCTTAAAAAATCAAAACTCAGCTATAGCTCCTTCTTCGTCTACCAGATTAAATTGTTAAGAAACAGAATCCAACCGATGATGGTCAACTAGACAGTGTTCAGAGGCCAGACCAGAGACATTCCTACATAATGTATTCTAAAAGAGCCTCAAAATATCAATCTCTTTTACAAATATAAATGGTTGTATTCATTCAAGTGTGTAATAGTCTAATGGCTTGCACACCCTTGTCTTAGTCCATTAAAAAAGCAAATGAAGTTCAAACTGTTGTTACTCTACTCGAAGTATAATGAGGGGCCAAAGCATGTAGAACCACTTGATAGTTCACAAAAATGTGGATTAACACGCATCGCATGTGAGATTTCCACTAAGACGTAGGATGGTGGAAATACAATTCAAATTTTTTAAGGGAACATAATTTATTATCTTATCTGCCTTATAAAAATATACAAGTTTACAAAACTACCCTTAAATGAATTTATCAGCTTTTTTTAAAAAAAAGTTATTCTTAATGAGGCAACTAAAAATGTGCCCTAATTAGATTGATTTTTTTAAAATATTTGTTAGTTTTCTTCTCAAATAGTTTTGAAAATAAAGTAAGAGTATAATAGAAACATTAGTAAATTAATGATTTTTATTTTTACAAAACAGAACAATATTTTGGGACATCCTAAAATGAAATAGAGGACAAACAAACTAGGACAGAGGGAATATGTCATTAAAAATGAGTTTGGCTTACTTCGGTACTTTTTTAACTGAAATCTCATTTTGTTTTAGTGAGAAGCTGCCACATCATCCATTAACTAAATAAAAGGTAGAGATTAAAATCCACTACAATTTGCCATTGTATATTTAAAACAAAAGGATATGTCTAGTTAAAAAAATATTAGAGGTAAGCCAAATCCATTAAAAACATTATCCTAAAAACACCTCTTTAGCCAAACAATAAATTCAAGTGTGGACCCACCATTTTATGGATTGGAAAACCAAAAACTATATTTAATACTCCCCCTTAATTATTCGTCACTTTAAAGTTGAGAATCCGATAACCCAAAATATTGTACTCCATCCAACATTTCCCACCTACCTTTTTCTTTTGCAAGCATTACATATGCATCGCTCATTGTTAGTTTGTTACTCAGTTCAAACATCAAACTGAGGCCTCTTATAATTGAAAAAGTACCAACTTATTTCGAAATTGGAACAATAATTTCAGTATTCAGGCAGGAAAAAACATACATCACCATGCTAAAAAAATTAGAAATCAGGATCCGTTTAAACCCTTCCAATTCTCTAATTTATCAAGATAGCAGAAAGTGGCTCTAAACATTATAGTAATCAGTGACACAAATCAATTCGGTATAAGTAAAAATTGAAATGAAATTTTTAAGTAAATGTAAGAGTAAAAGGAAGCAAACCGGAGAGGACGAAAATGGTGGAAACAACGAGCAAGGAAGAGACGGCATAGAAACCAATAATGGTGGACTGTGAGAGGACACCTGGCACGAAACCTGGCAACTTTAGATCTCTAGGTATGTATGGATGTTCCTCATGGCTCTGAGAACCCTCCATTTTCGCTTTCCTTTCAAAAATTTAAATATACACTAAAAATCATCAAGCCCAAGTGAAGTTTGAAGTGGCTGAAGCAAAACAATGGACAGGCTCATAGGAACCACATTATTTTTGTCTAAATCTCCAAAATCCAAATTAACCATGACCCAACACAATAATAATAATAATAATAATAATAATAATAATAATAATAATAATAATAATAAAACACGGGGGTTGAATCAACGGATATCAAATTCCAACGAATATCACAACCTCTCCAACATTCCAAATCCAACCCACAACAAAATAATATACAAAAAAAGCAAAGGAATGCAGAAGCAGAAAAAATACAAACACTTTGACAAATCCACACAGATCTGAACATGACTGACTCTTAAAAGCAAAGCACCAAAGATTAGACCCCAAAAAATTTCCCAGACAAATCCAAATTTCAAAATGGCAAAATAAAATGTAAAGGCTTGGAAAGAGACATACCTGAGAGAACTCGAAGCCCTGCAAGGAGCAGAGAGAGAAGAGAGCTTACAGACCAAAGGACCTGAGAGCTTGTTTTATATATCTATATATAAAAAAGAGTCAATCCGCAGAGCAACAATAATTTTGGTTTATGCAACACGCGTGTACGTTTGGGATAGCTTATTTTTATTGTAGATGAAAATTTTTGCATTTTGCTAAAAGATAATTGAAATAGTGTCGCATGTCTCGTTAATATTATTAAAAAATGTTATAAGATGTATGAATAATGATAAAAATAAGCAGAATAGTAAAATAAGTTATAAAAAGTAATCAATGTCAAAAGTATACCCCATTTTATTGGCTTTTTCCCTTTTTCCCTTTTTATTTTTTGTGGAAATTTCGCATATTGAACACACTTTTTATTTATTTTTTTATCTGCATATGAGTTGTTACTCTAAATAAATAAAAATGACAAAATTTAGTTACAAAATTAGTTGTGTGGGGTCTAAATTTGTTGGGCCAGGCACCAACACTCTATATGATGAGCCCACCAAATTTCCCACAATAAATTTGTAGAGAATGGGTTAAACAACTGGGCTAATGGTGGATTTAGCAACGGTCCAGATGAACAAAACCAATAATGAAAGAAAAAAGGGTTGAGTCAGGCCTTCAACAAGATAAATCCCTGTAGTCCAAAGAGGTTTACTATTTAAAGGCTTAGTGAATACAAATTTTTTCCTCCCCCTCCCTGTGAGACTTGTTTCCCTTATATATACACCCTTTTCCTATCTTCACCGCACACTTGTCCTTCATCTAGGCACCCACTTGAGTACTAGTCACATCAGCTGTTTGCTTTAACTTGCAGTGAGTGGTGGTGGGTGAAGACGCACTGTTCAGGTGTCTTCTCCACATAAATGCGGCCAGGAAAGTTGCTGCAGTGCATTAAATGTGGCGGTGGCAGCTTTATTGGCAAGATATTTCGTGATAGCTACGCAGTTAGACATGTCTGAAGTTTTGCCCTGGCAGGGAGATCTTTAGCACGTCTACTCGATCAAGTTCTGGGCTGCTCCGTTGGGTAGGGTCCCTTCGGCCCGTCCAGGTTGTCTTCGGACGGAGCGTTTGTCCCTTATGGATTGCACTTCCACCAAGATGGCAGAGCATTGATACTTTTAACCTCTTCGGACAGGGAGTCGTATCTGAACTGGGCCACAGGCCCAACATGTGGCGTTGCGCTTTCTCACCCACAATAGCCCCTCAAAATTTCACTTTTTACCTCGCATCCGAAGAGAAAAAGTGGGGTTTTGATTTTTTGACAAATGAGGGCACTGAGTTTTGACTCCACACGTGTGTGCGCGTGGATTTATGCGCCTTCTTTATAACCGCTGCTGTCGTGCCGTTCCCGAGGCATCATTAATTGCTCCAGGCGGCGTCTTGTCTAAAATCTGATGGCACGTTGCAAATCCAACGGACGAGATTGCCTTTTAAAAGTTTTGGGCGGGATGAGTCCCACCATTTTGCCCACCTCTATATAAAGTCCTAGAAGGGGTTGTTTTCCCATTTAACAAGTTTCAGACTCTCCAGCGAAACCAGGCGTTCAAACTTCCAGAGCCTTTCCTGTCATCCACTTCAACCCGTTTAAGAATCCGCTACAATCCTCCCGCGAGGCTGAGGAACACCTCCCAATTTGATTCTGCGTAAGTTTTTTGCCTGAGATTTTCGAAATCTGTCCAGATTGTCTCTTCGGCCATTTGGTAGACTTTCTTCAGTTGTCATTTCACGTTCCCCTTCCTCTAACATGGGTAGATTTAAATACCTAGTGGACAGCCCATCTCAGATAGAAAAGTTTAGGGCAACATATCGCATTCCTCAGAATGTGGGCTTGAAATATTGCCCCACAGAGGGTTTACTAACGGACCGAGAAGTGGGTGAAGTTATAATCCCCATTATCGCTTTCCTGGAAGGGGGGATGATCATCCCCATTGGTCCAGTTACCAAGACTTACCTCACCGCCCATAGGCTTAGCCCTGACCAGTGCGCACCTAACACGTTTAGGATTTTAGGAGCAGTTGATGACCTAAACCGTCACTTAGGATTGGGCCTAACCTGGCACGATGTGGTACACATGTATGAGTGTCGTACCAAAGAGGGGGCGGGATACTACCTAAGGTCCCGATCCGATGTCGTCAGGCTTCTATCCTGTCTCCCCAAGTCTAACAAAGGGATGATGGACGATTATCTGGTCGTCTCGGGCACATGGCATGAAGGAATTCATTGCCCAACCCAGCCAGGAGAGCCAGGTGGGACCTCCCCCATTGAGATTCTCTAACATTGTTTACTTTTACCTATTCGGCATTTTTTTCGTCACATTGCGATCTTTTCTGACATTTCCGTTGCAATGTTTACAGATAGACGTCACGTGGCTCCGCGGCTAAGCCTCACGAACACTGCGGCTCTGAACTACCTTCTTCGTTCAGAGATTTTCGTAAGTGAAGACGGACAGCTCCGGTCCGTTCCCCTTATCCCCTCGGTTATACTCCGAAGTCCGAATTTCAGCCGATTGGTAACGCGATAACACTTGGGGACCGCCGCATCAATCGTATTGACGTGGCTCGGAAGACCTTCTTAGCCCCTTTCGACCTTGCTCCGGTGCCTCATCCAAATCCACAGGATATACCGCTGCTTGTTCAGCCTGTTGCACAAGTTCCCCTTAAACCAGTAGCCGAGGAGGAAAGAGTTGCATCTTCTACACCCTCACTTGACGAGCAGATCGATCAGTTTAGATTTGAGGGTGAGGCCTCGGAAGAGATTCAAATTATAGACGTCGAGGAGGAAACGGACAGGCAATCGGCTGTTAATCCGGAGAGACTAATCGTGTCTGCCTATTCTTCAGACGAAGACATGCAGAGCTTATCGGAGCTGATGAAGAATAGGAAACTGAAAACCGTCTCCAAGGGCACTGGTCAATCTCAACCGGACGTGGGTCTCCCTTCTCTTCCCCCCCAAGCCCCGTCAGATCCCAGTTTAAAACCACTGCCGGATCTAAAGAAGAAAAGGGTCGCGACGGAGGCTGAAGACACTGAGGTTGTGCCCAAAAAGGGGTCCAAGCAGCAGAAGGTGGCCCAGGATACCAGGGGAAAAAAGGCTTCCTCTACTGAAAGCAGGGAAGACCTTCCAGCCGCCGATGTGCGCCGGGGTTCTCGGACGTGGCCCCCAAAGATAATGCTCGATGGTGCGGACATCCCCTACGATGCCTCCATCAGAAATTATGGTGGAGGCAAGGCTGGTTACATTGCGGATGCTTTGGAGCAGCCCCTGCTCTTGCCGAGGGACATGGATTCCTACAGGCGCTTCAGCCAGCAGGAACTTTTCTTATCCCTAAAGAGGGATCTAGGCATAGTAAGGGAATTTACTTTATTACCTTCTTCTTGCAACGTCCAAAAAATAACAATAAGGAATGTTTGACTTGCGCAGATCGCCCAGCAGATATTTGTGGCGGAGGAGTGGAATAAGAAGAAAGATATTGAAGTGCAAGCTGAGGCCCAATCAAAGGAGGAGGCTGAGAAAGCCCTGGGTGCTGCAAAAAGCGAGTGCGCCCGCATCTCCGAGCAGCTGAAAGAGGAGACGAGGGCCAAGAAAAGTGCGGAGGCAGGCCTAAGGACTGTTGAAAAGCAAGCTGAAGACCAACGCCGGAAGCTGTACACCACCGAGATTAATCTGGAGACAGAGAGGGCGTTGGTGAGAGAGCTTCGGGCTGAGCTAGACAAGGCCAAGGATGCTGCTACCAGGGCCAAGGAAGACGCCCAGTTAGCCAAAGAAGCGGCTGAGGCCGAGAAGCAGGTTGCCTACCTGCTGGGGGTGCAAGAGACCCAGACCAGGCTGACTGAGGAGTTTGCCAAGGTCTGCAGGGGATACTGCGAGATAACGTGGGGCAAATGCCTTGACGCGGCAGAAGTTCCCCCAGAATCTACGTTGAGGCAGCCTGGGAGTGTCTACTACGATCCTGATCTTTGCGACCTCCCAGACACCTTGGAAGCCACCTCGGCCAGTCAAAACCTTGCAGCCCCAGCCGAGACGAGTGAAGCTCCTCTTCAGACCGGAGATGCGGGTGATCTGCCGAAGCTTGATTCAGCGCCCCATAACAAGGCTTAGGACGTTAAAATTATGTAATAGTTAGGGTCCTTTATCACCTGCTTTGTAATGATATTGCCCTTTCAGTGAATGAAGTATATTTTTTGTTCAGTGTTACTTTCACGGATTATGTTAGATTGTGTCATCATGGTTAACAATGATGGTTTAATAATTAAGAGCCAGTCAAAAACAGCGGCAACCTTTTGTACACGCTTGAACAAGGCTTCATGATAATAGTTGACGTAATTTTGGCTTTAAATTTGCATATTCCGCTAAGCACCAGATTAGATCAATAACGTAAAAAAAAAAAAGGGGGTGTTTAAACTAATTCAAATCAGCTGGTCCGAAGAGCGCAGGCATGACTGGATTTAAGTCTAAACACTTAGGAATCGTAAACGGGAGTGTTAACTAACCCAAATCACCTGGTCCGAAGACTACAGGCATGACTGGACTTAAGTTTAAACACTTAGGAATCGTAAACGGGAGTGTTAACTAACCCAAATCATCTGGTTCGAGGACTACAGGCATGACTGGACTTAAGTTTAAACACTTAGGAATCGTAAACAGGAGTGTTAACTAACCCAAATCATCTGGTCCGAGGACTACAGGCATGACTGGATTTAAGTTTAAACACTTAGGAATCGTAAACGGGAGTGTTAACTAACCCAAATCATCTGGTCCGAGGACTACAGGCATGATTGGATTTAAGTTTAAACACTTAGGAATCGTAAACGGGAGTGTTAACTAACCCAAATCATCTGGTCCGAGGACTACAGGCATGACTGGACTTAAGTTTAAACACTTAGGAATCGTAAACGGGAGTGTTAACTAACCCAAATCATCTGGTCCGAGGACTACAGGCATGACTGGACTTAAGTTTAAACACTTAGGAGGAAGACTACCATAACAAAATGTAATCATGGCTGAGAGAAGAATTCATTTAATAGTAGTACCTTTTGAGGTTATTTACATTCCACGGCCTGGGCACTACATGATTATCCAGGTCTTCTAGAAAGTATGCTCCAATGCCGGCCTTTGAGGTGATGCGATATGGACCCTCCCAATTCGGCCCCAGTTTTCCCCATGCTGGATTCTTTGCGTTACCTACCATCTTCCTTAGGACCAGATCACCAGGCTCAAGGGGTCTCAACCTCACATTGGCGTCATAGCCCTGTTTGAGTTTCTGCTGGTAATGTGCCAATCGGACCATTGCGTTTTCTCTTCGTTCTTCAATCAGATCCAAACTCTTTTCCAGCTGCCCATCGTTGTTGGCTGGGTCAAAATAGCTAGTCCTGTAGGTAGGGAATCCAGTCTCGAGAGGTATAACAGCTTCTGCCCCATAGGTCATTGAGAAGGGGGTCTCCCCAATGGACCTACGAGGTGTAGTCCTATATGCCCACAATACATGGGGTAGTTCTTCTACCCATCTACCCTTCGCATCATCCAACCTCTTCTTTAGCCCGTTAACAATGACTTTATTAACAGTTTCGGCCTGCCCATTTCCCTGGGGGTAGGCGGGGGTGGAGTATCTATTTGTGATTCCCAGCTCGTTGCAATAACTTCTAAAAGCTTTGCTATCGAACTGAAGCCCGTTGTCCGAGATGAGGGTATGTGGGACTCCGAATCTGGTGACGATGTTTTTCCAAATGAACTTCTTCACGTCTACGTCCCTGATATTTGCAAGAGGTTCGGCTTCTACCCACTTGGTGAAATAGTCCGTCCTGACCAACAAGTACTTCCTGTTTCCTGCTGCCTTTGGGAAAGGGCCTACGATGTCCAGACCCCATTGAGCAAAAGGCCATGGGCTGGATAGTGGATTGAGGTTACCGCCTGGCTGATGTATGTTCGGCGCGAACCGTTGACATTGGTCGCACTTTTTTACGTATTCGTGGGCCTCTCTCTGCATATATGGCCACCAATAACCCTGCGTGATGGCCCGGTGGGCCAAGGACCTACCTCCCGTATGGCCCCCACATATCCCTTCATGCAATTCTTCCAGTAGTGACTCAGCCGCTTCAGGGCGCATGCACAGTAAGTACGGACCCGAATAGGAACGTTTATAAAGTTTCCGTTCCTCGGACAGCCAGAACCTTATGGCCTTTCTTCGTATTTTGTCCGCTTCCTCTTTTTCTTCGGGCAACACATCATCCTTCAAGAACTTGATGATGGGATCCATCCAGCACGGGTCGGCTCTAACGCAATGAACTTGGAGTGACTCTTTTCTTATTTCCGTAGGCTCCTGCATGTCCTCAACGAGGATAACCCTCGGCAATGCCTGTGCCGAAGAGGTGGTGAGGGTGGCCAATGAGTCTGCATGTGTGTTGCCACTTCTGGGGATGTGCTGCAGGTTAAAATATTCAAACTCTGATTGCAGGGACTTAACTAGGCTCAAGTACCCCTGCATCCTCTCGTCCTTCGCCTCAAATTCTCCCTGTACTTGGCCGACGATTAATCTCGAGTCCGAGAATACTTCAACCGACTTTGCCCCTAACCTTCGTACCATCCTCATCCCCATCAGTAGAGCCTCATATTCTGCCTCATTATTCGTTGCTGAGAAATTCAGCCTTAAAGCCTTTTCGATGGTAATTCTTTCTGGGGTTAACAGCACAAGCCCCACTCCAGAGCCCTTTTGATTTGATGCGCCATCAACGTACACCTCCCAGGGCGAGGGGTTCCGTGAGGAGACCATGCCAACGGTCCTATTCTCAGCGGCCAATGTTGGGGTTACTTCGTCTAAAGGGGACTCTGTGAATTCTGCGACCAAGTCCGCAAGGACCTGGCCCTTCACCGACGTGCAGGGCATGTACTTAATATCAAAAGCCCCCAGCATCGTCCCCCACTTGGCAATTCTCCCTGTGTAGTCTGCACTTCGGAGTATTGTTCTAAGTGGGAGCTGGGTAAGGACTATGACGGTGTGAGCTTGAAAATAGTGGGGCAGTTTCTTAATACCCAGCACAACAGCCAGAATGGCCTTCTCTAGAGGCAAATAACGAGTCTCAGCTTCCTGCAGCGATTTGCTCACATAATAGACTGGTTTTTGCACGCCACAGTCTGTCCGGATCAGCACCAAGCTTACAGCACTAGGAGCCACAGCAATGTAGGCAAACAGGACTTCATCTGGCTCGGGACTGGACATGATGGGAGGTCTAGCCAGGTAGTCCTTAAGTTGCTGGAAAGCAACAGCACATTCCTCCGTCCATTTGAAATCCTTCCACTTATTGATTAACGAGAAAAAAGGCCTACACCTGTCGGCTGATCTAGAAATGAATCTGTTAAGGGCAGCGGTCATCCCAGTCAGCTTCTGGATTTCCTTGGGGTTCTGAGGAGCTCGCAAGTCGTTGATGGCCTTTATCTGGTCGGGGTTAACTTCGATTCCCCTATGAGTGACCATATACCCCAGGAACTTGCCCGATCCAACACCGAACGAACATTTGGAGGCATTCAAGCGTAGTCTGTGTCTCCTCAGAATTTCAAAGATGTCCTGAAGGTCCCCAATATGTTCCGTGATAACCTTGCTTTTAACCACCATGTCATCGATATAAACCTCCATGCTTTTGCCCAGCTGTGGCTCAAACATCCTGGTCATCATTCTCTGATAGGTAGCCCCAACATTCTTCAGGCCAAACGGCATTACCTTGTAGTGGTAATTTCCTACAGGGGTTACAAAAGCCGTTTTGTTCTGATCGACGAGTGCCAGTGGTATCTGATGATAGCCTTGAAAGGCGTCCAAGAAACTCATCCGAGGGTGACCAACGGTAGCGTCAACTAGTTGATCTTTCTTTGGCATGGGAAATGGATCCTTCGGACAAGCTCTATTGAGATCAGTGAAGTCCACGCACACCCGCCATTTCCCACTTTTCTTTTTTACCACCACTGTGTTGGCCAGCCATTCGGGGTAAAAAATTTCCTTAATGGCCCCTGCCCGCTTGAGCCTCGTTACCTCTTCCCTGACTGCATCTGCGTGTTCCTTCGATGGTCGCCGGAGCGGTTGTTTCTTGGGGACTATGGTGGGATCTACGTTTAGATGGTGACAAATGAAATCTGGGCTTACCCCCGGGGCTTCCGCAGGGTCCCATGCAAATACATCAACGTTTCCTCTGAGGAATTCCATCAACTCCCCCTTCTCCTGAGGAGGTAGCATAGATTCGACCTAAAAGAACTTCTCTGGATCGTTATCAACAACTATTCTTGTTAAGCTTTCGCACTCTGCTTCTCCGGCCGAGGTTCCGGTGTCCGGCGCCGAAGACTTTAATTGCTATAAACTCTCCTTGTCACAGTTTGAGGGCTCGGCATGCCGCTCGTGCTGGATGGCTGCCACTAGACATTGCCTGGACATAGCCTGATCCCCTCGAATTTCTTCAACTACCCCCTCAGAGGGGTACTTAACCTTCTGGTGTAGTGTGGAGGACACAGCCCCAAGGGTATGAAGCCAAGGTCTGCCTACAATAGCGGTGTAAGGTGAGTAGGCATCCACCACTATGAAATCTACCTCCACAATCTCAGCACCGGTTTGCACAGGCAGTCTGATCTGCCCCCTCGGAATGATCACGTTTCCATCAAAACTGACTAAAGGGGAACTGTACGGAGTCAGGTATTCGGGGGACAAGTTCAGCCCCTTATATAGATCTGGGTACATTATTTCTGCAGCGCTGCCCTCATCCACCATCACCCTTCTAACGTCGTATCCGCCTATTCTCAGGGTGACTACCAGGGCATCATCATGCGGCTGTACAGTTCCTATTTTGTCCTCTTCCGAAAAACCCAAAACAGGGACGTCTGTCCTAGGCCTCTTCGGCTCTCTGTTAACCTTATTCGAGGGTACCCGAGCAACTGACAATATCCTGGATGGGCAAGACCCTGTACTCCCTGGTGCAGCAAAAATGACATTGATCGTTCCCAAGGGAGGTTTTACAAAATCACCCCTCCTGGGCCTCGTGCTGGTTTGATTTCCCTGACCATATGAGTGGTGCAGGAGGTGCTTTAACCTGCCTTCGCCAACCAGCTGATCCAAATGATCCCACAAGCTCCTGCAGTCCTCAGTAGTATGGCCATGGTCCAGGTGATACTGGCAGTAAAGATTGTGGTTGTGCCTTTCAGGGTTTCCCACCATCTTGTTCGACCTTTTGAAGAATGGTTCGTTTTTTATCTTATCCAGGACTTGGTGCACTGGTTCGCGAAAAATTGCATTGACCGTCTGGAAGTTCGCTGTGCTTTGTCCGGCCCAGTCCTTCCTCGGCCTGTTGTGATTCTGCCTGTCCGACCTGAAATCCCTCCCCTCCTGAGGGATAACCTTCTCCTTTCCCTTACTCTGCTGCTGATCTTCCTCAACTCTTTTGTATTTATCGATCCTGTCCATCAACTGGCGTATATTGGTGGCAGGCTTGCGCGTCAAAGACGTTCTCAAGGGGTGTTCAGTGGGGAGGTCCAGTTTAAAAAAGCTAACAGCCATCGATTCACAGTCTTCCTTTACCTCATTGTATGTTTCCCAAAATCTATCCGAATATGACTTCAGAGTCTCGTTCCCTTATATGCTGACGGACAACAGCGAGGCCACGGACTGTGGAACCCTTCGGCAAGTGACGAAACGGGACCCAAAAGCCTGGGTTAGCTCTTGGAAAGAGCTAATAGTGTTTGCCTTCAGACTATCGAACCATCTCATGGCTATTGGTCCCAAACTGGATGGAAAAACTTTGCACATCAGGGCTTCGTCCCTGGAGTGAACCGCCATTCGCTGGTTGAAATGACTCACGTGTTCCACTGGGTCGGTCCGGCCATTGTAGATGGTGAACGTAGGTTGGTGGAAACGCCTGGGAAGTCTGGCACCCTCGATATTACGTGTAAAAGGAGACCGGGAGATCTGATCCAGAGCTTTGCTCATAGCATCGTTCCCTGCGCCTCTCGGTAAGGGATTCTGAAAGTTCCTCTCGTCATGACGCATTTCTTCACAGGTAGAGGATTCGCTGACCGGCGTTCGATGTTTCCGTTTGTAGCCAACATCCTGTTCGTCCTCCAAATCTTCGTCAGAATATGAGGGGCTGCGCTTCCTCTTCGCATGGCGCAACTCCCTTTTGAGCCTGTCTATTTCCCTCTGCATGTCTTTGTTTTTCTCTGCATGGGACATGTAGCTCTCCCTATGCGACTGGTTTTGATCGTCACGTGCGGTGTGTACACTTCCTTCACGACCCTGCCTCCGCTCCAGATGAAGAAAAGGATCGGTGTGCTTAGACGACCTGGATTCAGCTGGTTGTTGCCTTGGTTCAGCCACCTTTTGAGGTGTTGCTCCCACCTTTGCTCAAGCTGTTCCCCACAGACGGCGCCAATTGTGGGGTCTAAATTTGTTGGGCCAGGCACCAACACTCTATATGATGAGCCCACCAAATTTCCCACAATAAATGTGTAGAGAATGGGTTAAACAACTAGGCTAATGGTGGATTTAGCAATGGTCCAGATGAACAAAACCAATAATGAAAGAAAAAAGGGTTGAGTCAGGCCTTCAACAAGATAAATCCCTGTAGTCCGAAGAGGTTTACTATTTAAAGGCTTAGTGAATACAAATTTTTTCCTCCCCCTCCCTGTGAGACTTGTTTCCCTTATATATACACCCTTTTCCCATCTTCACCGCACACTTGTCCTTCATCTAGGCACCCATTTGAGTACTAGTCACATCAGCCGTTTGCTTTAACTTGCAGTGAGTGGTGGTGGGTGAAGACGCACTGTTCAGGTGTCTTCTCCACATAAATGCGGCCAGGAAAGTTGCTGCAATGCATTAAATGTGGCGGTGGCAGCTTTATTGGCAAGATATTTCGTGATAGCTACGCAGTTAGGCATGCTTGAAGTTTTGCCCTGGCAGGGAGATCTTTAGCACGTCTACTCGATCAAGTTCTGGGCTGCTCCGTTGGGTAGGGTCCCTTCGGCCCGTCCAGGTTGTCTTCGGACGGAGCGTTTGTCCCTTATGGATTGCACTTCCACCAAGATGGCAGAGCATTGATACTTTTAACCTCTTCGGACAGGGAGTCGTATCTGAACTGGGCCACAGGCCCAACATGTGTCGTTGCGCTTTCTCACCCACAAGTTGGAACCGAAGGTTACAATCTTACTCAATATATTTTTATTAGAAGTGAATTTTAACAAATCCATAATTGGATTACATATTCTTTTTATATCCTTCATACTTGCAAAATTTCTAAAAAATTAAAAATTAACAACAATGTCATCAATAAATTGTTTAAATTGCAAGTTTTTATAGTTTAAAATTGTGCATAAAATATAAACTTATAGATCATATAGTAAATAATATCTGATTGACACAAAATTTGACATGTATATTAAGAGTATAAAGAACATGCAATTCAATGGCTAAATTTTCAAAGGACAAAGTTTAGTTACAAAATTAGTTGTAACTTTAGGCTATAACTTTACTCAATATATTTTTATTGGAGGTAAATTTTGACAAATCCACTATTCGATTACATCTTCTTCTTATATCCTCCATGCTTGTAAAATTTCAAGAAAATTAAAGATTAATAACTATGTCATTAATAAAATTTTTAAATTGCAAGTTTTTGTAGTTTAAAATTATGCACAAAATATAAACTTATAGATCATATTGTAAATAATATCCAATTGACACAAAATTTGACATGTGTATTAAGAGCGTAAAGAATATGCAATTCAACGGTTAGATTTTCAAAATATGTTATAATATTTATTTTATTGAATGAGTTTGTAGCCTTAAACTACAATCAGTTTTGTAACTAAACTTTATTTATTTTCAAAATATATAATAATATTTATTATATTGAGTAAGGTTGTTGTCTTAGGCTACAACTAATTTTGTAACTAATTAGTAATTAACACAACAAATTGCCACAATATTTTCACAATTTTTGAGGTGTTAATTCCTTATAGGCTAAAATAAAATAATAAAATATCATATTGAAACCAACCACAATTAAAAATAAAGGTATTGTGGAAAAAAAAAATGCGACATCTACAACATTTATCATAATACTTTTATAACAAATCATAGATGATAAATTATTATTGGTTCTAATTTAAACTTATCAATGAAATTACTTTTTACCCACCAATAACAACTTGTAACAACCTACCACTTTATGAAAATGTTGTAGACGTAACATTTCACTTGTGAAAATATTAAGACATTTCGTTGTCGTCATAATATTTTTCATAACTATTAAAGTGTCAATTCTTTATAAGTCAAAATAAAATATAACAAAATTATAAAAGTATTATGAAAATGTTGTACCATTATATTGTGTTTTTAGAAAATTTTTTGGTTTAATTAACTTTGTTGAACCAAAATTCACTATTCTACATACAGTTTTTTTGGATTGACTTTTTGTATTTTTTTGTATTATATTTTTATCTTTACGCACTATTTTAAGTAAAAACACATAGTTTTACCAAAAAAAACTTAAGATAAAATCACATTTTATTCTTTATGTTTGAGGTAGTTCACAATTCTTACTTAAACTTTAAAATCAAGCAATTTTCCCCTTAATATTTTGAAAAGAGCAAATATGTCATATTGTTATTCTCTTAGTTAAAACCTAAGGAAAGCTTATGATTCTTAGAATATTACATTGTGTAATGTCTAAAATACTTCAACTAAATTTCAATATTCCAAAAATTTATTTCTTCACTTATTTTGAGTTTTAGATGGTAGTAATGCTTAGAAAGCTGGAATAGTGATATAAGATGTTTTATTTATTACCTAAAGAGCATTGATTTCTAGATTTAAATCTTCGAAACTTATAATTTATTTAATGGAAAATTCAATGACACTTGCCTTTTGTTATCTTTTTTTTTTTTTTTTCCTTTTATTTTCTTGCCTAAAATGGGTGTTCATTAAAAACTATGTAAGCTAAACATTGCACTTAGACTCATGTAGAATGACAAAGAATAAAGTATGAATGAAAATTTTTTCATTGTGTATTGTTGAAGGTATTTGATGAAAAATTTCAATTGTAGCATATGACATCATTCATTATGAATATTTAAATATTGTGACAAAGTCTTAGCAAAACTCAATTGCTTATTGTTGGAAGATGATGCTATTCGTTATCATTCCTAGAAGTTTTTAGTGAGTGGATATTGCCTTTAGCAAATAAATACTAAGAAATTATTATATTGAAATAGATATTCATATGTTAAATAGATATCCTAATTTTGTATGTGACATACATGTTGTATGTATATAGTTTCATACCTTCAAATAGAAATTTTATCTTAATTTTTTCACTCAACTAACGTGCCTTGCACGTGCCACCCTAAATAGTATTGAATACAACAACTGAATATAGTTGGGTTTTCAGTTGACTATGGGCAGTGGGTACCCTTTACCTTCTTTTATTATTTTTTTTATTAGCAAAAATACACTTTTGGTCCCTACATTTTGGACCTAATATCATTTTGGTTCCTAAATTGACTTTACGCCTACCTCAATCCTTGAAAACAGAAAATCATTTCTATTTTAGTCCTTGTCATCAACCTACTAACAAAAAATGCATACATGACAAACTGAGTGCTCTGTTGGCAAGTTTTGCAATTAAAAAATAAATAATTGATCCTACTTGTTATTAGCCACACATTCCTTTTTTTTTTTTTTTTTTTTTTTTTTTTTTTACAAGATAGAAATTCTACTCTAGCCTAATCTAAGTGTATATGTGTGTGAAGTTTCCTCCTGGAGACTTGAACTCTGGTCCTTACCCACTCCCCCCCACACCCCACAATAGGAATGACAATGGGTTAGGTTTTTTTAGACCCAGACTTGACCCCTGGGTTTGGACTTGCGACCCGAACCCTGCCTGATTATTAAACGAATTTTTTTTTTGGGGCCCAGACGTCGCGAGCCTCGCAGGCCCTGTTTAGTTACTAAAAATTCATGATTTATTTATAGTTATTAAAAAGAAGTACATACACTCAAAAGCAAAAGCTAAATACATACACTTCACAAAGATATTTCTTCTCTTGCATTCAAAAGCAAAAGCCAACAAAATTCTTTACTTCAAAAGCGAAATGTCCAACCATCCAAACATTTCCAAACTCAACAAATACCATAAACCCAATACAAAACAAACAAAATTGAACAGGCTGAGTGAGCCAAAAACGAACCAATTGCTGCTGAATCGACCCCAAGTCACGGTTTGACTCGTTGCTAGACACGTCCTAGTACGCATATGGTACATGTAGCCAATACCAAATACATCAATATCAAAAAAAAAAAGAAAAAAAAAAGAAGAAGTAGAGAACATAATAGACCGACAATGAGAGCTTGGGCAGTTGGGCCGGCGATGAGATTGAAAGTGAGTGAGAGTGGGAGAGAAGAGAGGCAGTTGTGAGATGAAACTGAGTCCGAGTGAGATGAGAGGGAGAGGCGGCTGTGAGTGAGTGTGAGCTGAACTTTTAGTTTTAGGGTTAATAGATATATATATATATATATATATATCTATATATATGGAGATGGGGCTATTTTAATAATTTAGGATATAAGTATATAATCGAGTTGGGTCTGGGTCTGGGTCTGGGTCTAGGTCCGGTTTTGGGCCAGGTTTTAATAAAACCAGAACACGTCTCGGATCCGTTTTGGGTTTTTTTTTTTAAAAAAAAAACCCAAACCCGACCCTATTCTTTATTGGACCGGGTAAAACCCGACCCATTAGCGTCGGGTCGGGCTGGGTACCCGTAGGTCGGGCAGAAATTGCCATCCCTACCCCACAAGTACTTAGCCACACATTCATGTCATATCCACATCAGCTAAAAAAATTCATTTGGCATTTAAATAATGTCATGTTAGCATTAAATTTTTTAATTTTTTTAAAAAAAGCCATAAATCAGTATTAGCTTTTTAAAAAGGGAAATGCTAACGAGTGCCTTTAGGGTACTGGTTAATAATCCATTTAAAGAAAGTTTTTATGAGAAATGAAAAAAAAAATTAATATTTTGATAGCTTTTTTCCTTTCCCATAAAAGTGGTATCAAAACTTTCCTAAAATGAACTATTAATAAGTGCCCTTAGGGCACTCATTAGCATGACCATTTTAAAAAAACTAAAATTAGTTTAAACTCCTTTTTATTTTAACTCATCAGATTTTAAAAAAAATGGGGTAATTACATTAAGAGCAAAACTTAAGTATAGTACTTTATGTATAGTACCTTATGTTCCCCTTTTAAAATTAAGACACGTGGCTACTTAATAGAACTACTAAACAACGCTCTTTCAGTTCTGTTGAATACATAAATCTCTTTGCTAAAAATCCTGCACCCATGCCTTCTTTAATAGAAGGGGCTGGAAATTGTTGAAGGCAACATGATAAGCGACGACACCAACACTAGTACCGTTGATGAGTCTTTCATTAGTTGCAGAAGAAATCGAATCTAAGTTTGATTTCGGGTCTATTTTACACTCCAGGTAGCCTGTCCAAATCTGATGTGAGCAATTTGGGTACGATTTGGCCTGTAACGAGAACTAGCATGACCTTGCAGCCTTCCTATTAGGACTAGTCCCCACCGAGTCTAAACAAAAACAACCCGCTTTCGAGTTACAACTTTGTTCTCTAATCTGCTAGGGGCCAAGTTGCACACAGGCCGAAAGAGCTATGGGAATTTTTTTTGACTGAAAACGGTAGAAAGTTTTATTGATATAAAGTATAAACAAAATACAAATGCAGAAGAATGAAAAGAAGCCAACAATAAGAGTCATATCCTTTTGAATAACATGGGACACGTTGTCTAACATAACCCATTACATGTCAAATAATTCACTAGCCACCCAACACTTAATAAATAGTTTTTCTTCACTTGTTTCTTGGACCAATCTTCATGTTTTTTAATACGAATACTTGATATGCTTTGAACAACATATTTCTTGATGCAATAAACCCATCTAAGATCTACCCAAGTACAAGTAAAGTGCATTTTGTCAAAGGAGTAGCCAATTACATAAAACATGACCTTAACAATCTCCTCCTTTGGCAATCTGTGACAAACCCACAAGCATAAGTATAAGAGAAGTATAAAACAACAACTCCATAACTAATACAAAAGACAAAAAGCCACAACTACGTAAGCCTAACTGATACAATGAGCTCTTGAAAAAATTTGCAAGAAAAGAGATCATGGTATGATAGACTCGCAACTTGTCTTATCTGAAACACTTAAATAAGATTCATCAAGGCAACAAGTGTGAAACATAGACAAGTTGGATAAAAGAAGAAACATGTGTATAAAGAGAAAAAAAAAAAAAAAAAAACAACAACACATGTGAGATAAGGTGAAGAACATACATCATATATATATATATATAGAAGCAATACAATGTATGAGTAAAAAGGTCACAAGACCATGGTACATGTAGAGAGAAAAGATACAACAAAACCTTACTACATCACTTGAAACACTCTCCCCCTAACTAGTCTATCCCTATGCTATCTCTCCCCGTAACAAAAAAAAAAAAAAAATTGCTACTCTCAAATACAAACTACTCCCTTTTTTTTTCATGAGTGACAAAGGGTGAATCATTAAGAGGAGTCATCTCATCATCAGACTCGGAGGAGGAAGCATCATCATCATCATCATCATCATCTTCACTATTTGAAGAAGACTCAGTTGGCTCAAGTAAGTGAGAAGGAGCAAAACCACCAAGGCGAAATTGGCGGCAAGCAATGCGACCAATCCTGGTGTTCATCTAACACATTTCATCAGAAAGATGGTTAAGACGATTACCAAAGTTAGCACACATGATTTGAAGCTAATCCATGATGGTAGCAAGGGAGGCCTCTACTCTAGGAGAAGAAGATGGAGTAGAAGACAAAGACGAATGGGGGGTAAGGGCAACATCATCCTCCACACGAGGCTGCTTGGCCGCTAGCTGTAGGTCGCTTCTCTGAATAGATTCCTTGCTAATGGCACCCATGGTGTAAAAAAGAGGAGAAGGAGGAATAGTGACGTGCAAGTAGATGAGAATGCGTGTGATAGTTGAAGGGAAGATAAGCTTATCACGTGTAGCAGTGTCTTGATAGATATCTATCATAGATACTATCATATGTGAGGAAACATCTATAGAAAAATCTTCTAGAAGAGAAAGAAGAAAGCGAGCACGAGGCTTTATGATGGTGTTATAGTGAGACCGTGGTGTGAGAACAAAGGTCATCACCATATTAAGGATCCTTGGACCCTTAGCAAACTCGGTTGTGGAGAAATTAAGAGTATCTCCCCACACCATGGCCTTCTCATAGAAGAGTGAGGCCAACTCATCATAAGGTATGTTATGTAGACGAGGATGACTAGGATAGTTTGGATGAGCTATCCTAGGGACATGTGTAGAGAGGGAAAATCCTTGACATGTCACAAGTTGACACATCATACTACATTCACAAAATATAGCCAATTACAAAGTGCCACGTATTGCTGCTAGGTTGTACTATCACTACTCAAAAACTAATAGAATTTTGCCAAGTGTCGTTGAAATAGGGGCATAAAATGCATGCAAAAACCAATCACACATCAGTGCGTGTAAGCAATAACACAAGTAGTCCAGTCGGGTGCTGACATATGTCACATAGAAAATCAAAGCATTTCAGCCAATCAAAAGATGCCACGTGTCTTGGAGAAAGTCTTAAAGCTCATCCAATCAGACTGTGACACATGTCACCAATCAAACTTTGCCATGTGTCGCTCACCCACCCTAAAAATCCTATAAATAAAAGCCTTCCTAAGGAATTTCTACACACCAAGATATCCAGAGTACAAACAGCATCAGAGAAGATTTAGAAGCACTTAAAAGTACAGAAGCTCTGTAGGAATCAAGCCTCAAAGCTTTCAGGAACTTCAAGAACTTCAACCTCAAAATCGAAGAACATTCAAAGCAGAACCATCTAAACTATCTGCCTAGATTTTAAAGTTTGCTGGAATTAAGCTCAAAAGCCTCTAGAAATCTCAACAAGCCATAAATCAACGAAGCTCTACTGATTCAAGCCTCCAAAGCACCGAAGAACTTTCACCACAAACCTTTGAAGACGAAGAACAAATAATTTCTAACAAGCTCATAGCCAGAGATTCATTGTAATTCTGTTTCAAAGGTCTTCGATTCATCCTTCAGCCAAATTAAAGGATATTTGGTGTTCGAGTCAAAATCACATTATTACAATTCTAATTAACAAGTCTATCAAGGAGATCGAATCAGAGGATCACTTTTTTGTACTTTTAGAGAATTGTACTACATATTCATCAATACAAATTTACGTTTGTGAAACTATTTTACTTGTTTGATTTATTTCAAACTAGAAATTTAGTCGTCTACAAATTTTGGCACGCCCTGTGGGACATCTCTACCTCTCATCTCTTTTTCCTTCAGAAGAAAAGAAATTCAACATCATTTTGCAATTAACTTCAATGGCCTCTAGCAAGAATGTCTGAAAACTAGCAATTGATACTTCCATTGCCGATGATTATGCCGGCCTAGTTACTTGCAGTCGATCCAAAGCTCTTGATCGACTTCAACCCCAACCAACCAAAGAAAGAAAGACCATCATCTCTCTGGACTTTCGTGCAAATAAGAAACCTACCGCTAAGGATTCATCTATCTCGAAAGATTTGGAGATTGACAATGAATAATCCACAACAAAGACCTTTTCTATCAACTTTTCACTTGTGATGAGAAACTTGAGGAATGAAGTATCTTTGATTCATCTTGTTTCATCATTTTCCCCATCATATTTAGAGGTCATGCTAGTAATGACGATTAACACCTCTACCATGGAAGAAAAGATGATATGTTAGGACTATGTGGTTCACATGTTAAGAACATATGTCATACTTATTTATGTAAATTGGCTAATCCTTGGACAAAATGCACTCTACTTGTAATTGGATAATTCTAGGTGTTTTTAATACTTCAAGAAATAAGGTTTCAAGATCAAGTGTTAAAGTCATCAAGTTTGTCCAAGAAAAACAAGCTGAAGTGCAAAATCATTAAATCTGGACACTTGCTCAATAGCTCCTCGACACCTGCTATCTGTTGAGAATTAAAAAGTTAGATTTTCTGATCTGATTTCTTGGGATTCGTGAATATGTTTTTGGGCCTTCTTTTCTTCTAACCCTAAACATATAAAAGGATTGTTTTAAGAGCCGTCACAATAGACACAAGTTGCAAAAGCATTGAGCAATCCTTGTTCAAGCAAATTGTGATCAAAGACGAAGTTCTTGACCTAGTTCATCTTCTCTGAAGAAGTTGCTGTGTATTTGCACCAAAGGGTTTTGTGACTAAGCATCTTCCTGATCTTCATCGCGTAGGATGAATTGAAGAACTTTGCAACCAACCTCTCCTTTTAAGTTGGTGTTTGAAGTCGCGTACTTAGGATCCGCGCATCTGGTTAGTCACGTACTTGGGAGCCGTGCATTAAAGGTGCAAATTGTCACTACAGATCAAGTCCAATTGGATATTGGGGTAAGGGTTCAACTGTAGGTTGGTAAGGTACTTGGGATTCCTTTACTTGTAACCGCTTGATTTGATAATAGTGGAGTTTCGGGAGTGGTGATCTGAAAATCACCCGGTGGGGTTTTTGCCATTAGAGTTTTCCCCATTCGTGAACAAATCACCGTGTTATTTATTTTCCGCTGCATAATTAGTTTATTGGTGATTTGTTTGTGCTGCCACGCGTTTGCATGATAAATTGATTAATTAATAACTTGGCTAATTAATTAATTGGTTTAATCACAAGGGGTCATTCAGTTTGTGGCCTATCAAGTGGTATCAGAGCAGGCACACTCTGATTAGGTTTTAATCTTTGCTGTGTTGATCCATTGACCCCTGTTTGTCATGGATAGAGGACATTCATGAATTATACCTCATTTATTTGATGGGACTAACTATGCCTACTGGAAAGTACGCATGAGAGCTTTTTTGCAATCCTTAGATGAAAAGGTGTGGCAAGCTATTGAGATTGGCTGGACTAAGCCAAAAGAAGCGCCGGCCGATTGGGATGAAGCCAAGATCAAGGCGGCAAACTTCAACAGCAGAGCGTTGAATGTCGTATTTAGTGCAGTCACCAATGAGGAGTTCAAGAAGATATCCTCAACTGAAACTGCTAAGGAGACGTGGACCATCCTCCAGACAAGCTATGAAGGAACAAAGGCTGTCAAAGATTCAAAGCTACAGAGGCTCATTACTAGCTTTGAAGAGATTAAGATGGAGGAGGATGAGTCGTTTGATGAGTTCTATGCCAAGCTTAAGGACATAGTGAACTCAGCCTTCAATCTTGGGGAAACCATCCCTGAACCCAAGGTTGTAAGGAAGGTGCTCAGATCTCTACCTGAGAGATTTCATGCCAAGATTACGGCAATAGAAGAATCAAAGGATATTGACAAAATTCCTTTGACTGAGCTAGTTGGGAACTTGCAGACTTACGAGCTAGGGTTATTAAGGATTGTCAAGTCAAGCAAAGGCAAGAGCATGGCCTTGAAGGCAAAAAGCAATAATACAGATGAGTCTTCCGATGATGAAGATTCCAAAATGAAGTCCTACATTACAAGGCAGTTCAAGAAGTTTATGAAGAATGCCAATGGGAGGAGCTTTGATAAGGACCACAGGCAATCTAATTCTTCTCAATTTAAGAGCCAAGACAAAGGGAAGAAGGATGCAAAGGAAGGTGGTCAGTACACTGTTCCCGTAGGACCTAAGTGTTTTGGGTGTCATGGGTTTGGACACATGAAGAATGAGTGTCCTACATATCTCAAAAGCATTGGGAAGAGCAAGGAACTTGCTGCAACCCTGAGTGACACTGAGCCTGAAGATGATTCTGACAATGAGGATGATGGAATCTTAAATGCCTTCACTGCCACAGTCAATCCTACTGAAGGGATTGTTGAAGAAGTGGATGAAGTAGAAGAATTGGTGGACACCAAGTGTGAGAAGATGGATGATCAAGATGATATCCATTCAGCCTATGAGAAGCTTTACAAGCTCTCTGAGAAGCATGAGAAGTTGTATAGGTTGACCACCAAGAAGCTCAGTGATGTGGAACTTGATCGTGAAGAGTTGTCCACAAAGTTTGATGAGGCAAATCAAACTATTGGAGCACTGAGGTTTGAAAACAACTTCTTTGCGGAGAAGACCAAGAAGCTTGAAGCGAAATTGTTTCAAGTCAGAGCCTAACTGGAAAGGACCTCAAGTGCAAAACTTGATGAGATGCTCAGCATTTAGAAATCTGCTTCAGATCGAACGGGTTTAGGGTATGATCTTTCTTCCTCTAATATTGCTTCCACTAGTACTACTGTTTTTGTTCCTCCTACTAATATTGTTAAAGTTGAGAACACTGATGTTAAAATTGAATTAGCTAGTGAGAACTTAGACAAGGGTAAATCTATATTAGGAGCACCCCCTAAGTAAGATAAGAAAGATGCTAGAAACCCTAGGGATAAGAAGGCTAACTCTCAAAAACCTAAATAAAAGAAGCAGCATCTCTGTCATCATCGTGGAGCTGCCGGTCATACTCGACCAAATTGCTACAAGTGGCTAGCCACCCAATAGAGTAACGGCAAGACAGCATCTGGAAGCCAAAATCAGCTTCAATCCTCTCTTGCTCCTCTTGGAGATCTTCTAAAAGCCCTCATGTTCCTTTCGAACTTGAACGGTTTCAATTCTTCCCCTTCACTGCCGGTTCAAGGGTTTAATCAACGGAAAGGTTCTTCCAAGGTGTGGAAGAAAAAGGATTCTAAGTGATTTCATCACTTTCTTCTCCCTTCTTGTTTTTCTTGTTTGTTGCATTGCTTGTGTGTTTTGTATTTTTGTTTGAGTCAGTCTAGTTCTATGCTTTGCTTTGTTAACATGTTTTTGTGTGTTTACTTTTAGTTTTGTTTCTTTTGTTTTTGATATAAAAATTAAAAAAAAAATTGAAAAATCAGAAAAATACAAAAACAGTGTGCGTTTTGTGTACTTTGGTACTTGTGTACCCTAGATGGCCAATGAAACAGAGTTTTCTAAATTTTGTATCTCTTGTAGCTTAGATGAGCATCTCTATGCACAACTAAGCAAGTGAGCTTTGTGGCTCTTGTTTGTGATGAGTAAGATTAAGTTATCTCTTAGAACTTAACACTCATATCATTCTTTTTGACGGGTAGGACTAGAAAATCCTAAGAGAAAGGCATAAATAACCATCTCACCACTGTTGCCCGCCAATCATTAATGACATCTGTATGTTTCGGCATAGCAAAAGTGTGATGTCAATGACATTTGTGTGCTTTGGCATAGCAAAATTGGAATGTCAAATATCAATGAGTATTTCTTTTCTCTCTTATAAGCCCATGCATGATATACTTAAAAAGAAAATATGCGAAGAAAATAAAAAGCAAAAAGATCAAAATACTTTAAAAATGGTTGCAAGCGTGTATTCTAGGAGATGTGGGAGTTATAGGATGTACCTCAAAGGTGATAGTCCCCATCAAACAGTTATGATTGTGTGTGAGTTAAAGTTATTTTCTCATATCTCAGATCATCATAACATGTATACACATATGCAATCTTGCGATGTTTTTCACACACAATACGTAATATTCTTTGCTACTTTTGATACATGTATAGGTACAATGTGATTTGGCCATCACTAAGGTTTTACATGTGCTTTTGTATGCTCACTAAACTGTCCTGACTTGTTTTTGAAAAATAAAATTGGTTAGACTTGTTTAGTGTGTGTGTGTTTTTGGGAGATCCATGTGCTTAAATTTTTCATTGAGAGATGATCTTGAGAGCCTTTTTATGTTGATTGGATCATTTTTGAGGTGCATGTTTGATTGCATTCATGTTTATGTTTTTCACTTCTCGAAAAACTGTTTTTTAAAATCTGGCTCGACACCTCATCGACACCTCCTTGATACCTGTATATCTGTCGAGCTTCTCAAGCCTTTTTCTTATCGCAATCTCGACACCTCTTCGACACCTGGTGGATCGATTGAGAAAGTTCCTGTCTTCTCGATACTTTCTCGATACCTGGTTGATCGATCGAGCTTCTATTCTTGGTTTTGGTGTTCATTCCTTGACACCTTCTCGACACCTTCAGCTGTCGTCGTGCTTTTTCTCGATACCTACCTCGACACCTGTCTCGACACCTCAACTGTTGAGAATTACTGAGGTTCCTATATAAGGCTCTGTCGCGATTCTGATTTCATTTCTCTTGATCTCTCTCGATCTGTCCACGGCTATTCATCTCCCAAACCACCTTTTCTCACTCAAAATCTCCAATCCTCGTGATTTTCGACCATTCCTTGCTTCAAATCACTTGGTATGATCTCATTTTCCTTCCTTATTCATGCATTTCATGTTTTGAATCTTAGGTTTTGGGTTTTTTTGAAAAATTTTGGGGTTTTTCAAAATCAATGAGTTTTTCTTGAAATTTTGGGTTGGGTTTTCACTAAAAGATGTTCAAAAAATGTCATACATTGCATTTCATGTGCATTAGAATGATCTTTACATGCATTTAGATGTGTGTTTCTTGTATGTGTGCTGATAGGTTTGAATTGGGCTAAGCCCATGATGCTTTTTAAATTTGCATGTCACATGTTCATGCATTCCCCATGCATACGTACTTTTTGTTCAATATATTTGATATTTGAATTGTTTTGGGACTTTTCTGTTTGTCTCCCTCTCTATCTCTTTTTCATTGTGTTTATGTTAGTAGTGTCTATGGCACCCAAACGTGAATCCACTCCTGCTCGGAACCCTCTGCGTTCTAGAGCTTCTTCCTTTTCTGATTCTGCTCCTCTCAATCTTCGGTTCCGTGATGGAGATGCCCACAAGGCATTTTCAGAGAACTTTTCTAGACGAGGTGTTCATTTGGAACGCCAAGTCATTTTGGCGGACTTCGCCGACACTAGCCTTCCTTCTGTCATTTACAGTAGGGGATGGGAGTCACTGTGTGACGTGCCGGTCATATGTCCTCTCGTGCTGATTCAGGAGTTTTACTCCAATATGCATGGGATTGATCGTTCAGTACCTCTTTTTCACACTCGCGTTCGAGGTACGCACTTTGTTGTCACACCGCAGCTAGTTGCAGATGTGCTTAGGGTTCCTAGGATAGAATTTCCTGACTATCCTTCTTGTGAGCGTTTAAGGACTGTGTCCAAGGATGAGCTCATTTTTGCTTTTTGTGAGTGCCCTTCTGATTGGGGTGAGCATCAGTATACATCATGTAGACCTTTTGCTAAAGGTCCTAGATTTCTAAACATGGTGATGACTTTTGTCCTCCATCCACTCTTTCACTAGAACTCTATCACAGAGCCTCGTGCTCAATTTTTGCTATCTTTTCTTGAGCATCTTACGATATATTTTCCTTCTCACTTCATTTTCTCTATCATAGATGTTCATCTAGATTCGGCGTCCCATGATAAGCTCATCTTTCCTTCCGCTATCACGAGGATTTTACGCCATTTTTCGCCATTTTTCTATCCCTTTTCCTGTGTTCGACCACTTCACACACATTTCTGCCATAGATGCCGGTACTGTAAAACGTAGTGAGGCTCAGTTTAGGTCGAGACAGACGGATTCCACTCCTCCCTCCCGTTCGGCTCCATCCAGATCGGCTCTATCTACATCTACTCCTTCTACCTCTACAGGTGATGTATCTCTTGGAGACATCATGGCGCAGTTGCAGCGCATGGATGCTTACCTCGATACATTATCCACTGAGTTGTATCAGGTGAATGTTCGTGTTGGTCGTATTGCACGATGGCAGGCGACCATGGGTGGTTTTGCTTCTAAGGCTTCTCCTCCACCACCTCCTTCAGTCGCTTCTGATTCTGATGTTGAGGATGATGATGATGATGATGGTGATGACGATGATGCTTCAGATGATGATGATGAAGATGTTAGCTCTACTGATGAGATGTCTACATGACACTCTACTCTTTGTCACTCGTGACAAAAAGGGGGAGTAGTTTTGGGTTATGAGAGTAGTCATCTTAGGGGGAGAGTTAGTATAGGACATTTTTTATAAGGGGAGTGTTGATATTATGAGGGATGTAGTGAGGTTTTGATGTATCTTTTCTTTTCTACTCTTTATAGATACATTGATCTTGTATATGAGGTCTTGTGACCAGTTTTACATACATTGTACTTATTTTCTCTCTATATGGATGTATGTTTTTCTTTCACCTATCTCTTCATGTGTTGTTTCTTCTCTATCTTTATACACATGTTCTTTATACTTGTATGCAATCTAATTATTTTTGTTTCACACAAGATGCCTTGATGAGTTTTGTTTGAAGTGTTTTAGAAATACAGGTTGTCAAAGTCTACTTGCCATAAACTCTCTTCTTGCAAAGTTTTTCAAGAGTTTGTGTTAGGATAGATTTTATTGTATTCAACAAGTGAATATGAGTTGAGTGATTTATGATTTCTCTCATATGTTCATTTGTTTGTTGTGGTTTTGTCATGGATTGCCAAAGGGGGAGATTGTTAGGACATATGTGGTTCACATGTTAAGAACATATGTCATACTTATTTATTTAAATTGGCTAATCTTTTGACAAAACGCACTCTACTTGTAATTGGGTAGTTCTAGGTGTTTTTAATACTTCAAGAAATAAGGTTTCAAGATCAAGTGTTGAAGTCATCAAATCTGTCCAAGAAAAACAAGCTGAAGTGCAAAATCATTAAATCTCGACACCTGTTCGATAGCTCCTTGACACGTGCTATCTGTCGAGAATTAAAAAGTCAGATTTTCTGATATGATTTCTTGGGATCCATGAATATGTTTTTGGGCCTTCTTTTCTTCTAACCCTAAACATATAAAAGGATTGTTTTAAGAGCCGTCATAATAGACACAAGTTGAAAGCATTGAGCAATCCTTGTTCAAGCAAATTGTGATCAAAGACGAAGTTCTTGACCTAGTTCATCTTCTCTGAAGAAGTTGTTGTGTATTTGCACCAAAGGGTTTTATGACCAAGCATCTTCCTGATCTTCATCGCATAGGATGAACTGAAGAACTTTGCAACCAACCTCTCCTTCTAAGTCGGTGTTTGAAGTCGCATACTTGGGATCCGCGCATCTGGTTAGTCACGTACTTGGGAGCCATGCATTAAAGGTAGAAATTGTCACTATAGATCAAGTCCAATTGGGTATTGGGGTAAGGGTTCAACTGTAGGTTCGTAAGGTACTTGGAGTTCCTTTACTTGTAACCGCTTGATTTGATAATAGTAGAGTTTCGGGAGTGGTGACCTGAAAATCACCCAGTGGGGTTTTTGCCATTAGGGTTTTCCCCATTCGTGAACAAATCACTGTGTTATTTATTTTCCGCTGCATAATTAGTTTATTGGTGATTTGTTTGTGCTGCCACGCGTTTGCATGATAAATTGATTAATTAATAACTTGACTAATTAATTAATTGGTTTAATCACAAGGGGTCATTCAGTTTGTGACCTATCATGATAGAAGTAAGTCGCCTTTCTCACAAAGATACTTGAAGATAGGGACGTCAAAATTGCAACCCTGATGAACAAACTGGAGATGCAAGATTCGGGTGAGTCAAGCCATGACACTGAGCACCCACCTGGCTTTACCTTGAAAGGAGAAAACGCTAGGGTTGATAAAAGAAAGGGAGGTGAAGACGCTTCTCAACACGGACATTACACCTCAATGGCCCCGTTGTTTGTCCAACAACTGCAAGACATGATAACAACTACCATTCGAGCACAGTATGGGGGTTCTTCCACTAGTTCCCTCATATATTCAAAACCCTACACAAAGCGTATCGACAACATGAGAATGCCAAATGGGTACCAACCTTCTAAGTTCCTACAATTTGACAGGAAGGGTAATCTAAAACAACACATTGCTCACTTCGTAGAAACTTGTGAGAATGCAGGAACTCAAGGAAGCCTCCTTGTAAAACAATTTGTCCATGCACTCAAGGGAAATGTGTTTGATTGGTACACTGATTTGGAACTTGAATCAATTGACAATTGGGAACAACTTGAAAAGGAGTTTCTCAATCGATTTTATAGCACACGTCGCACGGTAAGCATGATGGAGCTTACTAATACCAAGCAATAGAAGGACGAGCCCCGTGGTTGATTATATCTATCGATGGCGTTCTTTGAGTTTGGATTGTAAATATAGACTTTTTGAAATCTCTACTGTGGAGATGTGCATCCAAGGCATGCATTGGGGACTTCTTTAAATCCTTCAAGGGATAAAACCCCAAACATTTGAAGAGTTAGCAACTCATGCACAAGACATGGAGTTGAGTATCTGTAGCCATGGAAGTACGAAACCTCCCGTACCTGAGGAAAGGAAAGAAAGACAGGAAATAAGGAAGAATGATAGGAATGTGAAAAGCAACGTCAAAGACTCAATGAATATCAACTTTGCCCCAGTCAAAATTTCAACAAGAAATGCAAAGGCTAATGAGAAGAGGCCTAAGGGAGGCCAACAGCGTGAGATGCGTCACTCGTCACTTAAAGAATGGGAACAAAAGATATATCTTTCCCAGATGTTGATATACCCAAAATGCTAGTGCAACTGCTTAAGCTAAAATTACTTGAATTGCTAGAATGCAAATGACCTAAAGAGATGGGGAAAGTTGATGACCCAAACTATTGTAAGTACCATTACATCATAACTATCCAATCCAAAAATGCTTTGTTCTTAAGGAACTCATTGTGAAGCTAGCCAAGGAAAGGAAAATCGACTTGGATTTTGATGATGTTGCCAAGTCAAACTTTGCAACGTTTGCTTGTGGGTTACCTAGTTGCATGTCTCCAACTACTAAGCAGGGGGCAAATACCACAATCATCCAATTCGGTTCTCTAGAACCTATTCAAGTTTAGCTCTTGCAAGAAACATCTGACTGTAACTCAAATAATGATAAAGGGTTAACAATGGATGAGGAGGAGGGTTGGACAATGGTTACTCGTAGGAGATGGAAGAAAAGACGAGAATTCTCTCTTCATTTGATCACCCAGGAGTCTAGAAGAGCACAAAACCAAATTCAGCCTCAATCAAGATGAAGGAACAATAAAAGGCAAGAAAGACTGGGAAAAAAATGTATAACAATTTGGCATAAACCCAAAAACTTCGAAATCTCATCACATTGGAAGAATTCTTCCCCAGAAAATTCTTTCAGAATGACTCAGCAAAAGCTGTTCACACGGTCTCTTGTTATGAAATTCATGACAAAAAGGAGGATGTCAACTATGGTGGTCCAGATGAGACTTTGTCATCTTTGAAGGAACTCCAATCTCAAGTTGATGAAGTTGAACCCTTGCAATCCTCCACCTCACCAAAAGAAGTGCTCACCCAAGCTCTTGAAAAGCCAGAGATGTACACCCCTTCTACCAACACGCTTCAACAAACCTAGGAATGTTACGCATGCTCTCCAGACTTAACTTTCATTGACAAGGAGCTATTGTTAGGCTCTAAGCCCTACAATCATCCATTTTATGTCTCTAGTTATGCTCGTGAGCAAAAGATCGATCGTATTCTCATTGACAGAGGTTTAACTATTAATATACTACCGAAAATGACGATGAGACGACTTGGTCTTACTATGGAGGAATTATCGCATAGTCGTTTGGTCATTCAAGGTTTTAACCAAGGAGGACAACACGCGATCGGCATGATACACTTGGAATTAATCATTGGAGAATTAACAAGCAACATTTTGTTCCACATCATTGATGCCAAGACAACCTACAACATGTTGTTAGGACGTCCATGGATCCATGGAAATGGAATAGTACCGTCAACTTTGCATCAATGTTTCAAGTACCTTTAAAGTGGAATAAAGCAAGGCAATGCTGACTTGAAACCTTTTACTAAGATTGAAGCTCACTTTGCTGGCGCAAAGTTTTACGTACAAGATGACATTTCTAATGAAGTTCTCCCAGTTGAGATCCCGCCCATAGAAAGCAAGCAGGGTGAAAAAAAGCATGTTAGATTCATCACTGGAAAGGATATTCCTTAACAAAAGAAGGTCTAGAATGTGAAAATAACCATTCTAGTGAATCTACCAGTAATTCAATGGGAGTGGAAATTTCAACACCTTCCAACAACCTTTCATTCCTCCGTTATGTACCATTATCACGCCGCAAGAATGGACAATCACCATTCGCAGAATGCCTTCAATCTACAGTAAACATGGGAAGACCTCCTACAAAGCTCACAATGGAGGATGTAGCCATATTAAAAGAAAATCATGTCATGCCTTTAACTTCATCCACAAATCCTTTGCCTTGAAAGCCACTAAATGGATTCATGAGGTCTTCATAAAGTTTGATAGAGCATGGTATTCTACCAAGTGAACGGACGAAAGAATGGTTCGACCCAAAGGCATATAGGCTGTTTGCTAGAGCAGGCTACAATTTGTTAAAACAAAGGGACCTAGGGAAACTGATTCCAGAAGTCAATGGGTAAAAGGTGCATGGCCTTAGCAAAACACAAAGGAAAATGCGGCTTGAAGGGCATGAAATTCCTATCCTAAAGACCAGATTAGGTTATACTCCAAAACAACTGGCTCTGATATGGATCAAGAAAAAAAGCAATGCTTCAAGTTCCTAATACATAATAATGGAGGTTGGCGAAAGTTCGAATCAAAGAAAAAATACTCTTCATTGCGCATCTTGGTATTTGATCGCATTAAGGCCTTATCATCACGAATCACAGTGTTTGACAAGTTAAATACAGCTTGCTTAACACAAAATCGAGACACTCTTGTGTGTAAATCAGTCTTTGATTGATTGGGGGCAACGAAAAGGCCGGTTGATAGTTGCTTTCAAAACTTAATAAACTCTAAGGTTCAAAAGGAAGAGAAAACTAATGATGAGATCCGCAGTAGCATTCCTTCATGCATGAAACATAACTCTACCCTAGACATCAGCACTGAAGGATCGCTCAAAGTTAATGGCAAACGATTGGACACACAAGTCAATCACTTGTCCCCAATGAGCAAACTGAAGATATATCATCATCGTTTCATATTACAATAGAAAAGGCCGGTTGATAGTTGCTCTCAAAACTTAAATAACTCTGAGGTTCAAAAGGAGGAGAAAACTAATGATGAGATATGTAGTAGCATTCCTTCATGCATGAAACATAACTCTACCCTAGACATTAGCATTGAAGAATCGCTCAAAGTCAAAAGGCGAACGATTGTACACACAAGTCAATCACTTGTCCCCAATGAGCAAATTGAAGAGATATCATCATCGTTTCATGTTACAATAGAAGAAGATACACTTTCAGATGTTGAAGCAACCAATGAAAAGGTCAATGAAGCTCCCCTAGCCTTGGAAGATGGAGGACAAGTTATAGTTGATGAACTTAAAGAGATTAATTTAGGAACTATTGAAGAACCTCGGCCAACTTTCATCAATGCACTTCTCACTCCTAAAGAAGAAGAAGGATACCTCAAGCTCCTGGTAGAATATAAAGATGTGTTTGTTTGGACTTACAAAGAAATGCCTGGGCTCAATCCAAGTATTGCTCTACACTGTTTGGCAGTAAAGAAGGGCATGCGCCTAGTCAAACAAGCCCAAAGACGCTTTCGGTCGAAGCTTATCCCTCAAATAGAAATTGAGGTCAATAAGCTAATTGAGGCGGGCTTCATTTGTGAAGTTCAGTACCCGGAAGGGATTGCTAACATCATCCCTGTCAAAAAGAAGAATGGACAAATTCGGGTGTGCATTGACTTCCGTGATTTGAACAATGCATGTCCCAATGATGATTTTCCATTACCCATCACTGAGGTCATGGTTGACACCACTACTGGTCATGAAGCTTTATCTTTCATGGATGGTTCTTCAGGATACAATCAAAATTGAATGAATCCTAAGGATGAAGAACTTACAGCTTTTCGTACTCCTAAAGGCATTTACTATTACAAAGTAACACCTTTTGGACTAAAGAACGCTAGTGCTACTTATCAACGGGCCATGCAAAAGATATTTGATAATGTACTTCATAAATACTTGGAGTGTTATATTGATGATTTGGTGGTTAAAACAAAAAGGAGGGAAAACCATCTGGCAGATTTGTGATCTGTGTTCAACCACCTAAGGAAGTATCAGCTTAAAATAAACCCCCTCAAATGCACTTTTGGCGTAACATTTGGAAATTTCCTTAGTTTCATTGTGAGGCATCGCGGTGTTGAAATTGACCAGTCCAAAATTGAAGCTATCTAGAAAATGCTGGAGCTCAAGAATTTGCGAGAAATTAGAGGCTTTCAGGGAAGACTTGCCTCCATACGACGATTTATCTCAAACTTGGTTGGTCGACGTCAACCTTTCAATAGGTTAATGAAGAAGGATGTGCACTTTGAATGGGATGAGGCTTGTAGCAATGCTTTCGCAAGCATCAAGAGATACTTACTTAATCCTCCAATTTTAGGTGCTCGTATCCCAGGAAAGCCTTTGGTGCTGTACATCACAGTGCAAGAAAAATCTCTAGGTTCTCTCATGGCACAAGAAAATGAAGAAGGGAAATAAAGAGCTCTTTATTATCTGAGTCGAACTCTCAATGGGGCTAAATTAAATTATTCCCCTAATAAAAAGACATGTCTTGCTCTTTTCTTTACTGTAGACAAATTGAAGCACTACATGTAAGCATATACGGTCCATTTGATAGCAAAGGCAGACCCGATTAAATATGTCCTCTCTAGGCCAGTGGTGTCGAGTCGTATAGCTCGATAGGCAGTCTTGCTACAACAATATGACCTTGCATACGTTCCACAAAAAGCTGTCAAAGGACAAGCATTGGCAAATTTCTTAGTCAATCACTCCGTTCCATTTGATTGGGAGTTCTCTGATGATTTCCCGAATGAAGACGTGTTTTACACTGAAGTAATGCCACCACGGATGATGTTTTTCGATGGGGCTGCACGTCAAGAAGGAGCGGGGGCAGGTGTAGTGTTTGTTTCTCCACAACGGCAAATACTTCTATACTCGTTCTCATTAAATGAACTTTGCTCTAACAACATAGCCGAATATCAAGCATTGATTATTGGTCTACAAATGGCCATTGAGATGGGCATATTGCAATTTGGGATCTTTGGGGATTCCAAATTAATTATCAACCAAATCTTAGAGCAATATGACGTCAAGAAAGAAGACCTTATCCCTCAAATATGTGAAGAAATTGCTAGCAAATTTTAAGGCCATCACATTGGAGCATATACCAAGGAAGGAGAATAGACAAGCCGATGCTTTAGCTAATTTGGCTACTGCCTTAGCATTATACCAAGAAAAGACAACCAAAGTTGCTATTTCCCAAAGGTGGGTGGTACCTTTTGTGGTTGAAGAAGAAGAAGAAGAAGAGCAAGCCAACATTGTTTCTGTATGCCTCGTTGAAAAAGAAGATTGGCGACAAGCGATCATTGAGTACCTTCAACATGGAAGACTCTCGGATGATATACACCATAAGACCGAAGTTCGGTGAAAGGTTGCCCAATTCATTTATTATAAAGACACTCTCTTCCATCGTTCATTTGAAGGTTTGTTTCTCTGTTGTTTTGGAGAGGAGGAGGCTAAACAAGCCTTAGAGGAGGCTCATTCTAGAATATGTGGTGCACACCAATCAGGTCCTAAGTTACACTACAGGATTAAACGAATGGGTTACTATTGGCCTACAATGGTGCAAGATTCCATGGAGTATGCTAAGAAATGCGAAGCTTGTCAGTATCACGCAAACTTCATCCACTGACCACTAGAACCTCTACACCTAGTTGTAGCTTCTTGGCCTTTTCATGCATGGGGACTTGATGCAATAGGGCCATTACCAAAGTCATCCGATGGCCATTTGTACATTTTGGCTGCAACTAATTACTTCTCGAAGTGGGCAGAAGTTGTGCCTCTTAGGGAGGTGAAGAAAGAAACAGTGGTTAATTTCATTTGAACTCATTTAATCTATCGATATGGTGTCCCTTGTTATATCATAACTGATAATGGCAAACTGTTCTACAATAGGCTGATGACAGAGCTATGCGAGAAGTTTGGATTTAAACAATACAACTCTTCCATGTATAATGCCCCGGCAAATGGACTAGTTGAAGCATTTAACAAAACACTTGGCAGTTTGTTGAAAAAGGTGGTATCTAAGACAAAGTGAGATTGGCACGAAAGAATCAGGGAAGCATTATAGGCATATCGAACAACATTTCGAATGCCTACTCAAGCGACGCCATATTCTCTTGTTTATGGGGTGGAAGCCGTCCTTCCCTTAGAATGCCAAATCCCATCATTACGGATTGCCATTCAAGAAGGATTGACTGAAGAAGAAAATGCTAAGCTCAGATTGCAAGAATTAAAGGCGCTTAATGAGAAAAGGCTCGAGGCCCAACAACATCTTGAATGCTATGAAGCTCGTCTTTCAAGCGCATTTAATAAAATAGTTAAACCACGATTATTTCAAGTTGGTGACTTAGTCCTCGTCGTTTGAAGACTTATCATCACAACTCATCGTACAGGTAATAAGTTCACTTCAAAATGGGATGTACCTTATGTTGTGCAAGAAGTCTACACCAATGGAGCTTACAAGTTAATTGATAATGAGGTGTAAGGATCGGCCCCATCAATGGGAAGTTCCTCAAATGCTTCTATGCTTGAAAATCAAGGATCGCTCCTTGGTAAGAGTTTAAACTGCCCACTACAATGCTACAAGGGTACATGATGTCTTCCCATAACCTTTGAAAGCATACTAATAAAGAGAAATCAATCCCCCTCTATTTCACCAATTGCGAGTGTGGCATAGTGGTTGGATGCTTTTGTCACCCTTGAGGTCAAGGTCTTAGGTTTGATTAGTGGTGATACCCACTATTGTGCAATTGGTACCCATGAAATGCCGTGGAGCGTGGAGCGAGGATTAGACACATGAGCCCTTCTTTTTGTGAAAAAAAAAATCATCCAAAAAGAAATCATAAAAAAAAAAAAAAAAAATCTGTTGAACTACGTAATGACTTGATCCCTCTTTGGGGTACGTATGTAGCTTAGTACTCTTCACTAAGTTTAATCACATGAAAAGAAGAAGGATTTCCAGTCTGGTTTGAAGAGTTTTTCCAAAGGTCATCAATATGCTTTTAAGGTCCCTTTGGTGGGCAAGGCATTGCTTAAGGACTATCAACTACTCAATAGGATGATTAAAGGTCGTTATAGTAGAAAATGAAGACTGTAAGGAGTTGATGTTGCTTAGTTTTCCTTGAAATGATGATAAACATAAGTTGATTCTTGGTTGTGAAGTAAAATAAAATCTTCAACCTCTTTTGCAAGAAATGAAGGCTGCATGGCATTGCCCATCTTCTATGGATATTCTCCCACGTTTCTGAAGTATGCCTTACATCACTTATCTCCTGGGGGCATCTGCTTGTACCTTGTAAGTCTAAGCTACATCGTCTTTCTTCTATGTTATGCTACTTCATAGCTCTAAAATTTGGACCACATCATCTTCCTTTTGAGTGGTGTCATTTCACATTATGTCTCTGAAATCTGGACGACGTCAACTTCCTCCAAAATGATAATAGATCATATATCTAAAGTCAGTGTTGCATCATCTCTCCTCTGGGGGCATGTTCTAACGTCTTCAAAGTCTTGGCAGCATGCTCTGGCATCTTCAAAGTCTTGGCAGCATGCTCTGGCATCTTCAAAGTATTGAAGTCATTTTTTCCCACGTCTTCAAGGTTTTGTTCGTATTTCCTTGCATCTTTAACGTCTTGTTGGCATTGTTGAAATCTTGATGTCTGGCTACAGTGCTGTATACCCTCGATGTCTGAACTATGTTGCCTCTAAAAATTGGTGCTGATGTAGCTTTATTATAAATGCCAATATTGGTGCAACTTCATTGCGAGTGCAAGTGTTAATGTGGAGTGTTGTCGTGGCTTCATGGCAAAGATGAATATTGGTGTGGCTTCAATGCAAATAAAGTGTCGAGGCAGCTTTATGGCAAAAGAAGAGTGCTGGTGTGGCTTCATTACAAAGGCAAATGATGGTGTGACTTCATAACAGATGTAAGTGCAAATATTGCTTCAGTAGACAAAGTAATGGTGATGCTTGAATGCAAATGCAAGTGTTGGTGCAACTTCATGACAAAGATAAGTGGTGACACAATTTCGATGCAAAGAAAAATATGAATGCAGCTTCATTGTGAAGGCAAGTGTTAATATGGCTTCAGTACAAAGACAAATGCTGGCGCAGCTTCATGGTAAAGACTCTTGATATGGCTACATTGTAAAGACTTTTGATGTGGCTACATTGCAAAGACTCTAGATGTGGCTGCGTTGCAAAGATAAGTGCTGGTGCAGCTTAATTACCAAGACAAAGGCCAGTACAACTTCAAGGTCAAGTACTAGTAATAGCATCATTGTATCATGAATACTGGTGATAACATTGTTGCCTAGATGATTGCCGTTATGAGAACGTCGAGGATGGATATTGCTAAGAGATTGTTGTTGTAAGGCAAGAATGTGATAATATGGAGACAAACATCACTATAGGAACGTTGGGTTCAATGGAATGTAAAAGCCACTGAATAAAGATGGACATCAGGCTAAGACCGTTGATGTAAAGCTTGATGTTAAAGCCCAAAAAACAAGAAAAGCATGATGCATAACAAAAAGAAGCAACAACAAAGAACTTGTTAGAAGAAAATCTGATGGCACGTCTAAAAAAAAAAAATCAACAAAAAGAGAGCTTTAATTTTAATCTCTAGCCAACAAGTACCAAAAGAAGAAGAAGAAGAAGAAGAAGATGTGAACTACAGAGCATGTGCCTAAGTGATGAAGAAAGGCAATAGCATGCCACCATTAAATGAGGAAAAATGAAGAAAGTCAACAACCGGCCAGTAAAAAAAGGCAACAATGAAGAAAGTCAACAAACCATTAAATGGGTCCACCAATCGGCTAGTAAATAAAAAAAAAAAAACTATATTCAGGTCTCAAAAATGTGAAAACAATTGAACTTCAAAGGCGGATTTTGCAAGCTTACAACACTCAAAATCAAAGAAAACTATACCGAATGTTGAAATGAAAGATGACATACAGAATATGGTAGCTCACTAACTACCTCCTGACCCTCAAGTCTAAGCACAGGCACCGCCTTGTCAAAGCTGCCGCAGCAAAAGAACAAGAACAGCCAATACAAGACAAATGGTCACCCACAGCCTTCTCCTTCATATTCGTACAAATCCAAACTTCATTTCATGGAAATGGCATTACCAGTCGATCTATAAGGCCCAGATCCGTAAAACCTGAAAATTTCGAATCCAAAATCACTGCCACGCGCCTTTAGAAGCTTCGAGAAATGCAACAAACACGCGCCTCCACGCACCACAATTAGTACTCACGCGCTTACATGTGCCCACATTACTCCCACGCGTCTCCATGATGCCTCATGCGCTCACACGCGTCCCTCCAGCAATATGATGTCATTGATGACGTCATCCTTTACTACCCAGTTTGGCTCGGATCGACCCGAATCCAAACCGCCTACAAAAAAGAAAAAAAAAAAGAAAAAGGTTTTAAACAAGTTGGACCTTTAACTTGACCAAAGAGTCAAATTTTTCAAAACGGACCTATCCCACTTAGTTTTTCGAGTACATTCCAATTTTGGATTTTGTTTCTTCATTCGAAACTCGAAAATTGCGCAAACATCTAATTTCTAGAAAGTTGATTTTTTAATAAATCTTGACCAAAAGTCAAAATTTTCAAGAAGGACCGGTCTTGATCAATTTTTATGTACATTTTGATTTTGGAGTCCGTTCCTTCATTTGAGACTCTGAAATTTCAAAAATGATTCAATTCCAAGATAGATGACTTTTGTGTTGAAGTCGACCAAAAGTCAAAATTTTTTAAGCCAGACTTGTCTTGCTCAGTTTTTCGTGTAAATTCCAATTTTGGAGTCTATTTCTTCATTTGAGAATCCAAAATTTCTTAAATAATGTGATTCTACAACTGTTAGCTTTGATGTGAACTTTGACCAAGAATCAATATGTTCAAGCAAAGCTTGTCCCACCCAGTTTTTCGCGAAGATTCTGATCTTGAAATCCATTTATTTGTTTAGGACTTGGAAACCACCAATTTGACCCACTTCTCCGAAGTACTAGCAGTGTCCAAAACTCAAGCTCCCAAAATCAAAATTTGAGATTCGTCCATTTAGTTTGGATTCCCTTAGGGTTATCCTCCAAACTTCATCAAGGCTTCCCTTTCAAAGAACATATGAACTCTCACAAGTGTGTCCTAAACTTGAAATTACGTTGACTCACCAATTCAATCCACCATTCCCGTTAGATGCCTATCAGTCTCTCACCTACCATTCCCATTCAGTGCTTGCCGTTCTCACCAAAAATTCTTATCCTTCATTCTTATCTAACATACCCATCTACTGTTCTTCGTCTCTCTGCTATATATAGAAGGTTTGGATTCATTGAAGCTCATCAAGAAAAAACATACTGAATCATGAAATGAAGATTTGCTTCTTTCAAATTTTCAAATCCTCCTTCTCATAGCCATTTCTCGCTATAGTTTCATCATTCTCAATACCTAGCAACCAATATTGCTTTGTAATTAGCTTGAACTCAACCTTCTCATGGTTTAGTAGAAGCCCTCCTTACAACATCATTATAGTTTTGAGATCCAAACAAACTTTGTTTCTCTACTTAACGACCACATTTGTCCATAAAATTTCCCACAACCTAGCCCATATTATAATCTAGTGCAGCCTCAGATCTACCTAGCTAGGAGATCTAAGTCCAGCAGACACACCTATTTCTAAGCTCAGGAGACCTCTTAACTGCTTTGAGAACTCCATAGTCCTTTTCAAGTTATTTGGTCTTCTAGCAGAAGTAAAGGTTTGGAACAAATAGCAACTTGGCTGGTTTCTAAAACCAGGATCACAAGTTAGCTCCATCTTTCATTTTCTGGGCTTTTCCAACATATTGCAAGACTGCAACTCCATATCTCTCAACCAACTTCCCGACTTTGTTCATATCTTTCAACAAGTGTCATTATATACGGGTTGTAAAAGTGTTGGGGTATCCTACAAATTTTCTCCCATCCAACACCCATAGCAATCTCCAAGGTCCCAGCTCATCAGAAATCAGCCTCTGGTGTCAGTCAATCAAGGATGTGTTTCCACCAAAGCCTCAGTCCATGTTGCCATCAGCTCAGGACACAAAGGTCATCACTACTAGTACTTCAAAACACTTTTTTTTTTTTGGAATTACTCCAGCTTAAATTCCGCTTGAAGTATTTCAGAAAGTATACTTCTAAAATTACTTCAACTTAACCTCCGTCAGCATGGTCCCGTCGCACAAGCACATTCGATGACTTTATATTGAAACTCCGCTTGGCATACAGTCATCCCATATCCCAAAATACCTAAAACATCTACATCAAAAATTCCCTGACATACAGGGCCAGCTCCATGGTGTCATATGTTTCACCCATTCACCATCTTTGCTTCATCTCTGTCTTCTTTACAACCACCACTACCAGACCTAAAATCCATAAACTTCTAAAAGTACCTCAACTTAACTTGAGTGATACAATGACGCACGCACACTTAACCACTTTCCCACATGTCCTCTCGGTAATCCGAAGTATATTCTTCTGAGATAACTTCACCAAGAGTTCTTAAAAATGCAAGGCTAGCCCCATAGCTCTGCATGCTGTACCCAGTCAACATCCTCGCCTCATCACCATCTTCTACACCATGTGATTGTCGCCACCGATCCAAAATACTCCTCTGAAATTACCTCAGCTTAACCTCTGCCAATATGATTCAATCATGCAAGTACATTCAGCTACTTGCAAATAACTTTTGTCCCACTGACCCATTTCAAATACCATAGAACACTCTTTTGAAATTACTTCAACTTAATCTCCGTTGAGAAGGCTCAATCGTGCAGGTACATTTAACTACTTGCTAACCATTATGCCATCTCATTAGAACCTTTCATATGGGTGGGTCTACTCTTTTAAAATTACTTCATCCTGCTGAAAGCTTCACCACCTTCAACTACTTCACTTGAAGAGTAAAGTGTAAAAATCCATTTTCGAAACTCATTCCCTTACCACACTCCGAAACTCTGTGCGTGAACAAGCCTCGATGGGGCATTTATAGAGAGGAAAAATTCCTTACCTATCATAAGCTGACACATCATACTACATTCACAAAATATAGCCAATTACAAAGCATCACGTACTGTTGCTAGGTTTTGCTATCACTGCTCAAAAACCAATAGAATTTTGCCAAGTGTCGTTGAAATAGGGGCATAAAATGTATGCAAAAACCAATCACACATCAGCGCGTGTAAGCGATAACATAAGTAGCCCAAGGCGTGTAAGCGATGACACAAGCAGTCCAATCGGGTGTTGACATGTGTCACCTTAAAAATCAAAGCATTTCGGCCAATCAAAAGATGCCACGTGTCTTGGAGAGAAAGTCTTAAAGCGCCTCCAATCAAACTCTGACACATGTCACCATTCAAACTTCACCACGTGTCGCTCACCCACCTCTAAACTCCTATAAATAGAAGTCTTCCTAAGGCATTTCTACACACCAAGACATCCAGAGCACAAGCAACATCAGAGAAGATTCAAAATCACTTAGAAGTACAAAAGCTTTGCAGGATCAAGCCTCAAAGCCTTCAAGAAATTCAAGAACTTCAACCTCAAAATCGAAGAACATTCGAAGTAGAACCATCCAAACTATCTGCCTAGATCTTAAAGTTTGCTGGAATCAAGCTCAAAAGCCTCCAGAAACCTTAACAAGCCATAAATCAACTAAGTCTATGGATTCAAGCCTCCAAAGCACCAAAGAACTTCCACCACAAACCTTCGAAGATGAAGAACACGCGACAAAAACACGAAGAACATACAAAGAACATGAAGAACAAAGAATTTTTAACAAGCTCATAGCCAGAGATTCATTGTAATTATGTTTCAAAGGTCTTCGATCCATCCTTCAACCAAATTGAAGGATATTTGGTGTTCAAGTCAAAATCACATTATTACAATTCCAATTAACAATTCTATCAAAGAGATTGAATCAGAGGATCACTCTTTTGTAATTTCAGAGAATTGTACCACATATTCATCAATACAAATTTGCATTTGTGAAACTATTTACTTGTTTGATTTCTTTTAAAATTTTTGGGTTCTTGGACGGAATAAACTTTTTGGGTGCTATAGTTAGGAAACTAAACTGAGAGAGGAGAAAAATAGAGAACATAGCAGAAAGAAAAAAAGGATCAGGAAAGAGAAAAAGAATGAGCAATGCATGGCAATGCATGAACATAAGACGTGCAAAAATAAATTGCATCTTGGGTAAAAACCCAATCCAAACTACAACACTCACAAGGTATAATCAGTCACATAATCCTAGAATGCATGAAACATTGTTATAATGAACATAGAATGCAATGCATGAACATGTGAGATCATCTTAAAAAACCCCAAAAAAATTTAGCAAAACCACAAAAACCCCAAATTTTTTCCCAAAACCTAAAACCTAGGTCTAAATGCATGAAAAAATGAAAGAAAAAAGGTTTAGAGAGACGTACCAACAAATTGAGGCTAGGAATAGGCCAAAAACTTGATGGGTAGAGAGATTTAAGAGAAGAAAAGGTGTTTTGGTCGAGAGAAAAGAGAAAAAAATCGAGATATTTGAGTGGAGAGCAAACCGGGTTGAACCTTAAGTATATATAGAAACAGGCGTCTCGATAGATCGAGCAGGTATCGAGGAGGTGTCGAGAATTAAAGCTTGATAGATCGAGGAGGTATCAATGGCAAAACAGGCTCGATAGATTGAAGAGGTGTTGAGCTATCTATTGAGTGGACAGAGACTTTAGAGAAGAGACTCGATGGATCCGGCTATCTGTCGAAAGGTATCTAGAAAACCTAGAAATTCTCGATAGATTGAGAAGGTGTTGAGTAGCTATCGAGCTTCTATAAAAAGTTCAAAAAAGGTGTTTTTCAAGGAAGAAAACAACAAGAGATGAATGCAACCAAGATAGACACCAAAACAATCAATCAAAGAGCATGTTAATCACTTAAACACATCATCAACTCTAGATGCAAAGCATTCCTGGGTCAAAAAAACACTAAACAAGTTTATCCAATTTTATTTCAAAAACAAGTTTAGACAGTTTAGAGAGCACATACTACCACATGTATTCCTTATGATGGCCAAATCACATTTTACTTGTACAATAGTGTCAAGAGTAGTAACGAGTATGCATACGGTGTGTGAAACTTTAGCAAGAGAGCATAAGTAGATCATTATATGAAGAGTAATGATATAAGAGGATCAAATACATTCACACAAAATCATAACTGTTTGATGGGGACTATCACATTCAAGGTATATCATATAACTCCCACATCTCCTAGAAACACGCTTGCAACCATATTTGAAAGCATTTTGATTTTTTTTGTTACACATTTTCTTTGCATATTTTTCTTTTAGACATAACATGACATATCACGCATGGGTCAATAAGAGAGAAGAGAATTACCCAATTATGAAAGCCAAACATCTTATTTTTGCTGTGTAAGTGCCACACCTTACAGAGTATGGATTTTATGAATTGCACACAAATGTTGTATGATTGATGAGTTTTAGTGGTGAGATGGTTATTTATGCCTATCTCTTTGGATTTTTTAGTCCTTCCCATCAAAAAGAGTGATTTAAGATATGAAAAATAAAAGATCAACCAAATCATACAAATCACATGAAAGAGCCACAAAACTCACATTGTTTAGTTGGCATGAAGATGCTCATCTAAGCTACAAAAGGTACAAAGTTAAGAAATTTGTTTCAAAGGTCATCCAAGGTACACAAGTACCAATATACACAAACACACATTTTTTTGTATTTTTCAAAAATTTTCATTTAAAAAAAAAAAAAACTTAAAAACAAAGCATAAAGAAAACAAACAAGTAAACAAACAAAGCATCAAAAACTAAACTGACTTAAACTACAACACAAACCATGCATGAGATCATGAAAGTGAAGGAATCACTTGGAATCTTTTTCCTTCCAGATGGGATACCTAGATGGGGATCCTTTCTCTTGTATGAACCTTTGTTTAGATGGATAAGGAGAAGAGTTGAAACCATTGAAGTTAGAGAGTAACATGACCGCCTTAAGAAATTGTCCAAGAAGGGCTAAAGAAATTTGGAGTTGATTTTGGTTCCCAAAAGATGACACACTATTGCTTTGTTAAGTGGCTAACCACTTATAGCAATTTGGACAAGTATGCCCAAATGCTCCACAATAGTGACAGAAATGAGGTTTCTTTGGTTGAGACTTCTTGTTGGTGGAGCGGTAATTATTTTTCTTAGTCTCTTTCTTACCAACCTTAAGGGGTGCTCCTAGAATAGATTTTCCCTTATCACTTTTATCCTTGTCGGGGGCGAAAAAGTTTTCCTTCCGACAAATAAGTTTTATAATGGGTCGAGGGGTCTAAACCGAAACTCAACGATGGGCTTGATGCGCGGCCCAAAGGCTATCGGTGACGATCCAAGAAATCCACTATAATTTATGCCTTGGGCTTAGATTGGAACTGACAAGAATGGCCCACGAATAATCCCTACAGCAGACACGTTAGCATGACTTAAAAGCATACTGTAAGATATGGCCCAGCAGTAAAACGCTTCTGCAGAAAATGACCCAGCGGTAAAGTGTTTCTGCAGAAGATATCCCAGCGATAGAGTGTTTCTGCAGAAAACGGCCTAGCGGTAAAATGATACAAACAAAACAAATTCTAACTGTTAGCTACTTCACAAATCAGGAGAAATGTCCATGTTTTCAGACTCAGCATCTGTTAATTCTAGAGAAGAGTCTTTTAACACAACAATATGAGGGAAAAATTCATAGCTATTAATAGTAAATGAATAAACAAATGTCATGGGTTCCATAATAACAAGTAATGGAGAGACTTAGTGTGAGATGAAGGGAGAGAGAGAGAGAGATCCCAGCTAGTGCAGCAAAGTCATTATGACGCCATGGCATGCTCACAAGTATAGCGTATGTAGTAAGTGGAGGTAATCATTTGGAGTAGTATGAGTAATGAGTGAGAGAATATAGCGAGTAATATGAGTAATGAGTGAAAGTGTATAGCAAAGAGTAAGCAGTATAAGCAGGTTTGCTGGGGAAAGTAAGTGTTTTTATGAGTAGAGTTTAAGAGAGGAGCTTGTGACTAGGAGCTGGGGAACTCGGTTTCTGAGCTTGAGACTGAGAACTCAGTGATTTTTCGGAGCTTAGAGGAGACTTTTTGCAGAGAGGTTAAAGAGAAATCTTGGTGTGTAGCTTAATAAGTTGGTTGTGAATTTTTTTGAAACATTAATGGAGAGTTCCATTTATACCTGAGTTTTTAGGGGGTGATTAGCAAAATAATCTTTGCTAAATCTTTCCCAATCTTCAAAAAATCCTTAGAAAATCGTCCTTAGGATTTTTTAGCTAAGAGTAGTAAGCTAAACTTTAGAAGGTTGTTGCTGTTCTGGGCAGTAATAGCTAGGTTTCTGGTTTAGCGTTGAATGCTGATTAGTTTTGGCTTATTGGATTAGAGCATGCTTGAGGCTAATGACCTTAGTTATGCTGCAACTAGAATCAGAACTCCCTAGGGAAGATTGGACCACCCCAAGCCAAGTGTCAACCTTGGAGCCCTTGCTAGGAGCTCTGCTGGGATCCTCTTGGTGCCCTCCAAACCACATTTCCCTAAGTTTCCCCATTTGGGGTTCATGTGCTTGGTTCATGAACCTGAGAATATACATTTTTGGTATGAAAATGAGCTGGTTCCATCACGTTCGATGAGCTTTGAAGCCTTGTCATGGCAGCTTTGAGTCTTTTTTTTTTTTTTTTTTAATTGAAATGAGTTGGAGAAGAAAAGAGCTTCAGCTGGCTGACCCTTTTTCAGCTTTCTGTCACATCCGTCCCAACTTTATGTCACATGAGGAGTGATGGGATTTCAGCTTTGTGAAGGAAGGATTCAGCCCTTGAAGGACACGTGTCCTTTTTTGATTTGATTTAGACAAGTTGGGACTTGATAGGAAAGGCCCCAGCTGCCTGTGCTGAGATTTTGGTGGTCACTTTACGTAAGCTCCCAGCTGCTGGATTCTGTTATGTGGGCTAGGCTGGCCTAGCTGGATTTTTGTAGACAAGCCTGCTTGGGCTTGGTTAATCCTACAAAATGAGAGGCTTTGCCATGGGTAACATTCATGGGCTTTGTAGTTTAGTTGATTATGGAAATAATAGACATAATTTCCATGGATTTTGTGGAAGCAATATTTTTTGAGAGATGAGTAACAAGTGTTAAAATAGTATTTGATTTTGTAAATGTGTGCCAAAATAACATTTGGGCTTTGTAATGTTAATAGTAGTGCCAAATATTAATATTTGGGCTTTTTAAAAAAAGTGTCAAATGAATATTTGGGCTTTGTAAAATAGTGCCAAATGAATACTTGGTCTTTGTAAAAATGGTGCCAAATGAATATTTGGACTTTTGTAAAAATGGTGCCAAATGAATATTTGGGCTTTGTAAAATGATTTAGGATTTTATAAAATATTGCCGTGTCGTACCGGACTTTTAGAGATGCTGGATTGTACCGGGCTTTAGAGATGCCGGATCGTACTAGGCTTTAGAGGTGCCGGATCGTACTGGGATTTAGAGATGCCAGATTGTACCGGATTTTAGAAATGCCGGATCATACCGGGCTTTAGAGATGGCATTTGTTGGGCTTTTGTGGAGATAGTGTAGTTTTGTGGCCCATTTTTGGTAGCAATATGGTGAGTACTATTTGTAGAAGATCTAAGTTGGGTAATATGTAGGATATAATAGGTAACATTTGTGAGAAGGCCCAAGGTGATTTATGGGCTTGTGTATGGAGTATTTGTGAAGGCCCAATAACATAGAGAATATTTGGAAAATATATATGAGAATATTTACATGGGTTTAAAATAATGTATGGGCTTATATGAGTATTTTTTTGTGTGGGCTGATAAAATCAAGGCCCGAAAATTTGTACCTCAACAATCCTCACTCACATTTCAATATTAGGATCAGTTACCTCAGAGTTATCATTATTATAAGGGGGAACAAAAATAACTCTATTTAAAGCATTAGAAGAGGTACTGCAAGAAGAGAGATAATAATCATACCCGAGACCTATTTTGTTAGATGCAGACTTCTAGAAGTTGAGCATTTCATCCAGCTTGGCACTTGAAGTCCTTTCCAATTTGTTCTTACCTGAAACAGTTCAACATCTAGTTTCTTTGTCTTTTTAGCAAGAAAGTTGTTCTCAAACCTCAGTGTTCCATTGGTTTGATTTGCTTCACCAACCTTGGTGTAGAGTTCCTTTCGTTCCAACTCCACTTCACTAAGCTTTCTCGTAGCTAACATATAAAGCTTCTCATGCATCTCAGAGACCTTGTACAACTTAGAGTAGGTAGTGTGGATGTCGTCTTATTCATCCATCTTCTCAAACTTTGATTCTGCTAGCTTTTCTTCCTCATCAATTAGTTCTACTGCCCTCAGGGGACTCAACTATAGTTGTGAAAGCACTCACTATCCCACCTTGATCACTTTCATTAAAATCTACTTCTGGTTCCGCATCACTCAAGGTAGTAGTTATGGCTTTGCTTTTGCCAATGGATTTGAGATATGTGGGACATTCTTGCCTCATGTGTCCAAATCCTTGACACCTGTAGCAATTTGGCCCAGCAAAAACACTATTGCGACTAGCATCCTTGAATTCTCTCTTGCCCTTGTCTTGGGACTTGAATTAAGAGAATGCAGACTGTTTGTGATCCTTATCACTTGCTTTGATGTTCGCATTCTTGATGAACTTCTTGAATTGTCTGGTGATATAAGATTTTAACTTAGTATCCTCATTTTTAGATGACTTATCGTTATCATCGTTCTCAACCTTCAAAGCCATGTTCTTGCCTTTGCTACTCTTGCCAGCCTTTGCTAACCCTAGTTTATAGGTTTGCAAGTTCCCAATCAGCTCTGTCAAAGGAATAGAGTCAAGATCCTTTGATTCTTCTATGGCAGTGATCTTAGCATGGAATCTTACTGGAAGAGATCTGAGGATTTTCCTGACAATCTTGGGATCCGAAATCTATTCTCCAAGATTAAAGGCTGAATTCACTATGTCCTTGAGCTTGGCATAGAATTCATTGAATGACTCATCCTCATCCATCATTATTTCCTCAAAACTGGTAGTGAGCATTTGGAGCTTGGAGTTTTTAACAGCTTTTGTGCCCTCGTAGGTATTTTGAAGAATAGTCCATGCTTCCTTTGCATTGTCAGTGGAAGAGATCTTCTTGAATTCTTCATTGGTCACAACACTAAACAGAGCATTTAGTGCTCTACGGTTAAAATTTGCAGCTTTGATCTTAGTGTCATCCCATGTTGCTGGCAGCTCTTCAAGTTTCTTCCAACCTACTTCAACTACAAGCCATACTTTCTCATCTAAAGGTTGCAAAAAAGCTTTCATGCGTACTTTCCAGTATGCATTGTTAGTACCATTAAATTAAAGAGGAACAATTAGGGATTGCCCACGATCCATAACAACATGGGTCAATGGATCACACAGCAATGATTAAAACCTAATCAGAGTGTACCCGCTTTGATATCACTTGTTGGGTTAAGATAACTTGACCTTGGTTAATTAATTCAATTACCCAAGTTGATTAATTAAATTCAATTGCATGCAAATAGTGAAGGCTCCAATAAATCACCAATTAAACTAAATACAACAGAAATTAAATTGACATGGTAATTTGTTGACCAATTGGGGAAAACCTCTCGCAAGGCAAAAACCCCACCAGATAATTTTAAGATCACTACTCCCAAGAATTCACTAATCAACAATGAAGTGATTACAAGTATAAGGAATCTTAGCAGCTACCCTGGGCTATCCCAAAATACCAACCTATAGTTGAACCTTCGCTCCAATATCCAATTGGACTTGATCTTGTAGTAGCCTTTTTTCCCTTGATGCACAAATCTCCTATTTGTGACTAACCATTTGCACAGATCCCAGTATGTGACTAACACCAGTAACTTGAACAGATTTTGTTGGCTATAAAGTTCTTCACTTCATCAACAATGAAAATTATGAAGCATTTGGTTACAAAACCCTATGGTGTACAAATGCAGTAGCTTCTTACAAAGAAAATAAGTCTCTTGGTTTCTGTATTTGTGCGAGATGACTCTTAAAATAAGCCTTATATATGGTTAGGGTTGTGAGAAAAGAAACCCTGAACAAATACATAAGTCTGGGCCGAATTTCAGATTTGGAAAACTGAAAATCGTAAATCTCGATAGATCGAGTTGCTGTCGAGCTATCTATCGAGCTTCATATTAAGTCTCGATAGTGTTGACACCCCATTTTGCAACCTGCATTTAACCTCACCGGGAGGGTAAAATGGTAATTTTGACTTGGAAATATGCATCTTGATTCTAGTCATTAGATTCTTAATCTTATTTCATCAAAATGATCTTGATGTTATAACGATCAAATCGACTGGTCATAAGTCCTAATCGAACCATCAGATTGAAAGTTATCATTAAATCAAGTTTTAATGGCTGAGATGCACTATTACAAATTAAATTCGACTATATGTGATTATGAACAAGATTTTAATTGGTTATAAGTGTAATCAATTGGAGATCAATGATGTGTCATAATTTGATTGGTTAGGACTACATTTTATGGTAAGGTTGCATACACCTAATTAATTAGATAATTAAACATTAATTATTCAATGAGTAATTTGTGCAATTATCTTTTAATTAGTGTAAATTTGGAACCAATTAAATCTGAAATGAGAGTGATTGGAGCTATTTAATGTTAATTGGGAGCTAATTTGGGACCTATTAATGTTAATTGTGCTGAAACCATTTTTCTAACAAATGACTTCTGCTCACCATTTCATCGATATCTCTCAGAATATTTTGAATCTGTGAATGAGGTTAATTTTCTCAGAAACTAGACATCCGGGGCTTCAATTTGAGCACAAGAACGAGACAATTTCGATCAGAAATGAGTTAGATATGATTTTTCGAAATTGGCTCTACAGACTGTTACAGCAGCTACAGGAAAACCGAATTTTGGCTTGCTCCTCACTCCCGCCAATCTTCCCATTTAATGCACCAGATTTTCCCCAAGGCTAAAATGAGGTCTAAGTTCATAATTCTTTTTCAACTCTCATTAAATAGCCTTCCATTCATATTCCCTCCACCACTACTATATAAACCCTCCATCTCCTTCATTTCAAAGCACACAAAAACCCCCTCTCTTCTCCTCTCTTGAGTTTTAGTGAAGTATAGTAGTCTTGTCATATCTTGGTCTTCCTGAGACTCAAGGTATTGAGTGAGACTCACTCTCCCTCTCTTAGTTCTTCTTTTTTCCTCCTCCCTTAGGACCTCTACCAAGAGTCTCCTCCTTCACCATATGGATCTTGCATGAAGGTAGAATCTCTTTCCCTAACTAGTTTTTTATGTTGCCATAATGAGAATTTAAGATTAAAGCATGATAGTAATTATTTAAATTCCCTTGAATATGTTTGAATGTTCTTATATGTTCTTATGTGTTCTTCACATGTTCTTGGTTATTCATCACATGTTCATGCATATCACTAGCATTATTCTTAAATCCACATAAAAAATATGAAAAACATGTTTGTTTCATAATTCTTTCAAATTCTTGAATCTAGGATATCACTATACACACACATTCACTAGAATTTAATTTTCAATCCAAATGCAATGCTTAATAAATTGGATTAGGGTTCATCACATGCACACACATTAAATTCAACATGCAAATTGATTAACATATTGGATGATATGATATGAATGTTGGCCACCATAGTCTAGAAGACTGGTTTCACCGAGCAAGGTGAGTGCCTAACACCTTCCCACTTTGTAACATAGCCTCCGAACTTAGATCAAGGGTTAGTAGATCAAGTACTTATCCATGTAATTTTCGATTTTTAGATTGTAACTAGGAAACAAAGCCATGCACTTTATCTTAGATTGTATCTAGGACCAAAGCCATGTAATTTTCCTATGATCAATGTAAATTTCAAATTAATAAAATGAGAAATTTTTTTTTTCAATTATGGTTTTCTTATTTTTCTAATAATTAAATAAGTGGCGACTCCATTGTTAAACCCTTAATCTAAAGGGGAAAATATAACTAGCCGAACCTCCATTTTGAGAGACAATAACACGACTCCACCCATTCACGTGGGTTTGGCCCAACATCCTAAAAAAGGAGGCCGGGGGCGCGGTCTCTCACAGATAGCAAGCATTTGTTGAGCTGTCTATCGAGACTTAATAAACAACTTTTCTTCACTTGTTTCTTCGACCAATCTTCATGTCTTTTAATACGAAAACTTGATATGCTTTGAACAACATATTTCTTGATGTATTAAACCCATCTAAGATCTATCCAAGTACAAGTAAAGTGCATTTTGTCAATGGATTAGCCAATTACATAAAATATGACTCTAACAGAAATAATTAAATATTTATTGATTCACTCAAGTAATTGGTTCACAATCTTGATCATCCTCTTTATCTAATAACGTGTAATATAATTGAAGTTGATTCTCCAAAAATTAAATCATATAATAAGTATAATACATGAAGCATAATATAATTTATTAAAAATATTTCAAAATGAATCTTGCATTGATTTGCTAGTTTTTGTTTTTGTTTTTGTTTTTTTTTGTGTGGAGAAAAAGCTCATTGAGGTATTATTCAAGAAGCTAGAAAATCAACGTTAACAAAGTTTTGTCAATGGATTAGCCAATTACATAAAATATGACTCTAACAGAAATAATTAAATATTTATTGATTCACTCAAGTAATTGGTTCACAGTCTTGATCATCCTCTTTATCTGATAACGTGTAATATAATTGAAGTTGATTCTCCAAAAATTAAATCATATAATAAGTATTGTACATGAAGCATACTATAATTTATTAAAAATATTTCAAATGAATCTTGCATTGATTTGCTAGTTTTTGTTTTTGTTTTTGTTTTTTTTTGGAGAAAAAGCTCATTGAGGTATTATTCAAGAAGCTGGAAAATCAACGTTAACAAAGTTTAGAGCTAGGAACAGACTCCATCCAAATTAAAAGTGGAGAAGACAACTTAACTCTTCTAGCCAAGGCATCCATTACAGCATTACCTTGTCTAAAAGAATGAAAAAAAACCAACTCTTAAGGGAACTTACAATTGTCAAAGTATCCTTAAGTGACCCAAACTAGAATTAAGCAAATCACCATTATTTAGAGCGTTGATGATTATATCTGAATTACCTTCAAGAATAGAATTATCCAACCCAACTAAACTGATGAAAAGAGCAGCACGTCTAGCTGCCAACAGTTCCAGTAAAGCAATAGATGAAGGATTTGGAATTTTTTCCAATAGAGAGGCCATAACCAGCAGTTTTTGTTTTTGAGAAGGGGGACATCAGCTAGTTTATTTAAATATATTTCCTTGTATGGTTTTGAATAAATAAGAATGACGGACAGACAGAGAAAACAATAGACTTCGCAGGAATTTCTTTTAATTTCTTTTTGTGTTAGCGTGTCACATATTGTAGATTCATAGAATATGATCTCTCTTTTTGAAGCTTTTGAAAGGAAATAATATTCTGTTTATTAAATTTAGTTTAAATTACCTTTTAAACCTTACAGTTTTGGGTGTGTTTAGTTTAAATCTTAAACTTTCCAAATGTTTTATTTGAATCTTAAAGCTTCTAAAAACGTTTCATTTAAACCATAGAGTTTTAGGTGAATTCCCCTTAAATAAGTCTTAAAGTTTGAAATAAATTTCATTTAAATCAGCTGTTCATATGGAGTTTAATGGGGTTAACAAGAAAAATGTTATAGAAGGTTATGTTTTAAAAACTTCTGAGGTTTAAATTGTTAGCCCATCATAACAGCTTGCATTAGTCCATACCTTACATTGGAGCCAGAGCTGTCCATTATTTGCACTCATTTGAGTTTGTCTTGGTTATTCATGAATTAGCAGTTGTTGAGCCGTCCATGTCGAAAGAAGTTGTCTTTATGGCTAAGGGGTGGTGAGAGAAGGATATATGCCTTGTAGAGCTAAAAGTCAACAAAAATGGACATGGCATAGGCTTCACTCTGAATTGAGCTGAGAGAAAGAGGATGATTGAAAAGCAAAGAAAAGAAGATTGTCAAGCTCAAGCAGGAGGAAAGCGAGTCGACTAGAGGTGACATAGTGATTCCTCACATCACTTCAGAGTCACTTTCCCTTTCCCAAAACTGGTGTCATGCTGCCAAAGTTAATCAAGGATTGAGCAGAAAACGAGTTGGAATTACCATCCAAGGTGTTTGTGCTACTAGTCAGAGCTTGCCCTAGGCCTACGTTTAGGCCACTTAGGTAGGGCTTAGGAGCCCCCTACTAGAGGAAGGCCAAATGTGGAGTAAAAATTTGATTTTCTTTTTTAAGAGAAAAATATATATTTTGGAGATATAAAATATATATATATATATATATATTAATTTCACATTTTTTCCCCTCAATTTTTAAGAAGGCCCAAATAATTAAGCAATGCTAGAGATAATACAAATTTAAATATATTATATATAGGTTTTACAAATAGATGTGTCACCAATCACAATAAGTAATTCAAATAGAAAAATAAATACTATAAATTTTACTACATACCAATACAAATTGATATGATAACAAATATGATTAGTGGACTATAACAACATATTAAATGCATATTTGAATTACTTTTTGTGATTAGTATTACATTTTTGTATGCCACATGTTAAATTTATAGTATTACTTTTTTGTGATTAGTGTTACATTTTTGTGATTAGTGTCATTCATTCAAATACTCTTTTATTATCTTCTTGAAGTGTGGTCATATTCATTATTGTATTAATTTGTAGGTTTTTTGTAGTAAAATTTGTTATGCTTTTAGCATTTTCTTAAAACCAAAAAAAAAATCATAAAGAGTAAGAATAATTGATTATTTTTAAATAAAAATTAAGATGTAAAACACAAGTTAAATATTATTTTAAGTGATAACAAAAAGGCTCATTTGAAGCCATCATCTTAGGCCTCCAAATCTGTTGAGTCAGCCCTAACTACCACCACCCAAGAGGAAAATATTGCACAATTGCTATGTCGTTAATCTACCAAAACAATGAGCAACTATATTACCACACTGTCGGGGACGTTTTGCAACAAGGGCCAAAAATGCGAAAACGGCCCAAATCTCCCCTTGGGTTCTTTAGAAGTGTTTGTTTATGGAGAATCAAGCCCAAAATTCACAATGTAAAAAAAACAAAGGCTAATGGTGCTTTGACAAGAGAGAATCAAAATGCTAAAGACAAAAGTTCAGAAAAAGCATAAAAACATAACAGATTCGAAACTTCGACCCACAGTCACACAGAAGAGGAAATTGAAGGAGGTCGTGAGGAAGAGAGGGAAGGTTCCCCTGTACCCATATTTCCACCCCCAAGCTTCGAAATTGTGAGAATGTTTACCGGTTTAGTGGGTTTTAGCTCTCAAGTTTCAGCTCTACAGGGAAAACGTGTTCAACAGCTCTGAAACTTCGACCCGCAGTCACACAGAAGAGGAAATTGAGGGAGGTCGTGAGGAAGAGAGGGAAGGCTCCCTTGTACCCATATTTCCACCCCCAAGCCTCGGAATTGTGAGATTGTTGACTAGCTAAGTGGGTTTTTGCTCTGAAGTTTCAGCTCATAGGTAGAACGTGGCTCCTTTTTTTTATGAGCTGAAGAGAGAGTTTTATATAGAGTTTGGGGTGTTGCTCTTGACTGGTTTTTGAGTAGTGGAAGAGGCTTTTATCCCCCATGATACTATTTTGATGTTTTTGCTTGGATTGCTTTTGTTTAGGGAAGAGTTTAGTATGCTTTTAGCATGGTTTTGGAAATAAAGTGGGTTTGAATTGGTTGCCTTTGGTCAGAAATTTCAGACCATTGGGAGGCCTTGGAAAACTAAATTTGGGTGGTTGAGTGGGCTAGGCTGTTCAGCCTTTTTCTTAGACTTAGCTGTGTTTTGGTGTGGAAAATGGAGATGGGCTGAAAATTAAGGGCACAGTCACCCAGAGAATGAAAGCTCTTTTGAGGTGGAAATTTTGGATACAAGACCTCATCCATGAGCCTGAGATGCTACTAGTGTCCCTTGCCCACTTGGTAGCACGCATGGGCTGGGCTCATGCAAAAGGTCCGAAAGGAACCGACCCATACCCTCCAAACCACACTTCCTCGATTTCCCCCATATGTCGCATGGGCTTGGGCCATGCTTAAAAGAATAAAATAAAATATAATACATAAATTGAGCCTACAAAGAAGTCGGGCTTAGTTGAATCGGGCTTGTACGAGATGTGTCGTGAAAACGGGTATCAACATTAGCCCCCCGAGCACATGTGGTGCTTGCGACATACGTGTAAGTAGTTGATGATTCCCATTGCTTGTAGATGTTGCGAGTTCGAGAATTAGTTTACCCAAATGCTTTATTTTTTGTTGACATGACATGGGTCAAAGAAGCCCATATGTTGAAATGTTGTCGGTCATAGAGCCTACTTTAAGAAAAATCGCCAATTGAAGAAAAAAGCTTGTGTGTTGAAATATTGTGGTGATGAAGCCCGTGAGACTATGAGAGTCAAGTTGTAACCGGATGAAATTGTTTTTGGAATTTTGACTCTTTGAGCTTTAAGTCCAACTATTTGATCAATAGCCTTCATAGCCACATATAAGAATAACAATATTATTATATAATGTTATTATTTCTTTTTCGGCCTTCTTGTAACTTGAACGTGGCATAGACCATAGATGTTTGATGAGTGCTAAACTTTATATGTCTTGGCTGCCAAAGGAATGATCTTGGCAATGCTTGTGCATAGGCGTGTGGGCTGATTTAGTTTAAAGCCCATGGGTCATGACAAATAATCAAGGCCTTAAGCTTAAGCCTTAACCCGTGTGTCATGTTGAACAATATATAGTAGGTCCCTTTTGGTAATTGAATGTGTCTTGCCAAAGAGATATTATACGAACAAGGAGGCATGTGAGAGTGAGATGCAGCCACTTTTTTCTTCTTTTCAATGACTCTGGCTTTCACGCCATTTGTTGCTTGGCTTGGCGATATATGTGGGCACTTCAAAACTTCTCTTTTGGCAGAGCTTAGTTTCTTCTATGTTGTTGTGCATCATTTTTATTTTCTTTTGCTTCGGGCATTTCACGCCACTGTCTTCTTTCTTCAATTTTTTGCTTCAGCCATCACACTATATTGCTTCCAATTTCAAAGAAATTTTGCTTTGGGTATGAGACTCCAGACATGCTCTTTTTTTTTTTTTAAATTCGCACCTCCATTCTTCGAAACAAGATCTCCAGTTTTAACAACTCGTGTTATCAAAGACCCAAGAAGGATGATGAGGCGGTGGTAGCTAAATAGAGAATATCTTGTAAGTGAGGAGCAAGGGTGTTCCACTGAAAGGAATTTGAAAAAGCTTGGCACTGTACGCCGTCCACAAGTCGGGATCTAGGCGGGACAAAATGCCGTTGCTGAACCAGAGAGGGAACCCCATGGTATAAAGCAAGGAACTTTGCCAACGACAACCAATGAAGGTCCGCGACAGCCTGCTACCCATGGCCATGAGCTTGTTGGTACCAATGGTGGTGAAGCGGTGCCTTAGTAAGTTGATTTGTTCTTTGTCGCTGTGTCTTGGCTGCGCTTGCTAATATGTTAACAAATTTTTCAATTAAATTTGTAGAGTGGCTTTTCCTTGGAAAAATGATAGTCTCATTGCGTTGATTCATGAGGTTGAGCCGTTGTTCTCATTGAAGCCGAAGCTCATGTCGAAGCTGATTCCCGTTGATTTCGATAGTCATGGGAATTAGTTTGCAATATGGCTATGCTTGACTTCGTGTTGGAAGCAAATTGTCCCCGTTGTTTGTTGTAAATTTGAATGAGCAAATTGGGTCCATACGAGGAGATGATGATGAAATGACATATTGAGGATGATTCAATTTTTTAGTAGCTTTATTGTTGACCAATTTGGTGAGATCGTGTTTGCCAAGATTAATTTCGATGAAGTCGTAGCCATGAGCGATACTATTGGCTGTCTTGGGACAGCTTATTTGAGATAGAATGGAGCGAAGATATCACTTGGCGATGTAGTATAGGGGTGTGACATAGCTACTACATTGGTTGGCAGCCCCCTGTATCGTATTCTTGCGACGAACGCGAGTGAGAGTGATAGTCACCGAGTGATAGTTGCTTCTCGATTCAGCAAGCTTGAAATGAAAGTGTAGGAATGAAAATTGAATTTCTAGTGCAGGGACGCATAGCGGTTGAGTAAGCCTTTAGCCCCCAGCAATGCCATTAAGAGTAAGCCATGTGTTGCATAGCTTGATTATTAGCATGAATTGGTGGAGCCGAAGTTGGTGATTCCATGTTGTAACCACTATTCCTTCAATGTAATTATCGACAGCCTCGACACTTTGCACAGATAGCAACTCCGTTTGTTTGAAAATGAAGCCGAAATTTCTCTAGCAAGTTAAAATTTGTTGTGGCAAGTCAAAACTCGCTGCGAACCCCTTTTCATTCCAATAGGGATTGTTGAGTGCGCCACATTGCCGTCTTGCATAGAATAACTGTACTTTGAGAAATACGCCATTATTGAGCGGGAACTTTGGAACTCACTCACTTGGTAAGTCACATATCTTCTTCATTTTCTTTTCTTGATTGCATATAATAGTATATTGAGTGAGCCGTACTATGGTTTCTTGTAGGATGACTTTGGTTTAGAGAATCGTGGTGCTGTCGTTGGGACTTTCATCCACCAGGCCAATCTCATTACCAATGCATCATTTTCTGAGGTTGAAGCTACTGCGGACAGCAACATAGAGCTGCAATAGATGGAACCATGGCCGCTGTTAGTAACTTTGAACCTTTTTGGTCCGTTTCTCACTTGCGACTTCGAAGTAAAGAAGAAAGCGACTACAAGCCAACGTCTCAAAGATGGTGATGTTGGATAAGGACTACGACATTGCTTCAACTTTTTTCTTCTCCTCTTGCTTTCCCCTTTTTTTTTTTTCTTTCGATTGTCTTGTATTGAGCCCCAAGCTTTGAAATTTCGAACTAGTTGAAGTGTGTAATATGGGCTGCTGCCTTGGAAACATTTTCTCTTGTATTTCACCCTTGTGGACGGCCCACTTATGTATAGAGTAGCTCCTGTCTAATTATATTGGTGAAACTTTGAATTTGTACTGTCATGGTTAGTAGGCACAATTTGTATTTCGTACAAAGAAACATATATACGATGTCTCAACATGTAATTTGAATTTCGGAATGAAAAGAATGATTTGTACCTCAACAGTGTGCATAGTTTGTATTTTGTACTTTGAGAATGAGTTTCTACCTTTCTTCAATAGGCTATGAGCATGTTTTTGTTGTGAAAACAACTCTTGTATAGCTGTGACCATTTGAATATGTTGAGAAAAGCTTGCTTGGAAGGGTCGAGTGCACCTTGTGATGAAGTAGCATAATTTTGATAGATTATATGCACTTAGTCTCTTGAGAATGACTTGTGGTTGATTGGATAATTTGTGAATATGGCTTTGCCTTTGCAATGGCAAATCAAGAGACTTGTTGCTTGCTTGCCGTGTCTTTGCGAACAGGCTTTGGCAAAGTGCACGTCTCGCTGTCTATGCACCATGTTTCAGTGCTCTATTGACGGCAGATTTGGTTTCACATACAGCAGCTCATATATATTGAAGCTTGGCTCACCGCTTGGTAGTCGACTTATTCTCGACATGTATTAGGTTGCTATTTCGTTAGTTTCAAGAAGCCCCCACATATGGGCTGCGTTTTTGTGCATTGCGGCTCATGGTACATTTGTTCGTCACCATTTCATAGGGCGATTGCGTTCTCACATACATAGGCTTGCTGATTTCTTGAGGAAGGATTTTATCCTCGCGTATAGCAAATTACCATGTGGCAATGAGATAGTGATTTGTTGTGTCGATTTTCCCATAATGTTTTAAGGATGATTATGTCCACCATGTAATGAACCGCTATGCTTGAATTATAAGATGTTGTGTTTGGCTTCAATACCGCTTCGTAAGGCCTGCCTTTATGAAAATGTTGGCTTTCCCTACTTTGTCGAGGGCATTGCATCTTCGCAAGTAGGGGTCTTGCCACATATGAATGATATGACATCTCGCCGGCTTCCTAATTATTCGGTAGGGATTTCCTTTGAGGGCGCATTGGCTTCCCTGCCTTGTTGAGGGCTAGTCGTGCCCTCACAAGTAGAAGTATCGCCATAATAAAACGTCTCATTGGCTTCCTAGCCATTTGATAGGGCTTACCATTGAAAAAGTATGTGTTTGGCTTTCCTTACCTTATTGAGAGTATTTTTTTTTACCCTCGCACGAAGAGGCTTTGCCGTAAGAGTAATTTATTGGTTTTCTTGCCGTTTCGCAAGGTTTCTCATTAAAAGAAAGCGTTGGCTTTCCCTACCTTATTGAAGGCATTGCACCTTCGCATGTAGGGATCTCACCATGCTTGGATAACATGATAGTTTGTCGGCTTCCTAGTATTTCATAGGGCTTGCCTTCAAATATTGGTATAAGCGAGAAGTATTGTTGTCGCTTATGAACGAGACGTCAAAGCAACAAATGACATGCTTCTTGATGAGTTTGGCTACAACCATTCCCATTGCTTTTCTTGAATCAAATTGCTTCCACCCACTTAGCGAACTATTTAGTGGCGACAAAGACCCGAATGTACTCATTTAAGGGCGAATGGATAGGTCCGATGAGTTCAAGCCCTCGAGTATAAAGGCTATGGAGCGCTCACGTCTTGAAGGCTTATATGGTGTGTGCTTATAAGCTTGGAATGCACTTGGAAGTGTGGCGACTTTAGCGAATTTGGTTATGCCAAACCAATGGTATCCCATCGCCAAGAGTTGTTAGTAGGATTTATTCCTGCCTTAGTACTCACCATATTTCTTCAAGATGAATTCCAAAAATGGGGTTCCTCATTTGCTATGTAGAGGGCAGAATATAATTCCTCTTTGTCGAAGATTTGTTGTGTCGCAGACAGCATCTCCATACTCAGCTAACTTGGTTTCTAATTTTGGAACAATGATAGGCTAAGCGTTGGAAATGTCAGTATAGGGTTGTTTCACTCTCAGCACCAGAGTTTTTTTTTTTTTTTTTTTCACACTTCTGTTAGCCTCTTTGTTGGAGATACATGGTACTGCAAACAGCGGCTCCATACTTTGCTTGCTTGGCTTCTAACTTTCGGATAATGATGGGCTAAGTATTAGAGACGTCGGTATAAGGTTGTTGCATCCCTGGTACAACAATTTTTCTCATTGGCCTCTATGTCGCTTATGCCGAGCTTTCACATCAATATTAAGATTTCACTCGAAAATTTTTGGAATGGATTTCCAGCAACTAGCCTGTGATTTTTGAGTTGTTTGACATCAATGTTTAGAGCAAGCTTTAGTGAAGCATTCTTCAAAGGTGCGCGCGAACTTTCCTTATTAGTTGGCTTGGCCGCGGATTTCAATTGCATGACAAGAACAATTTTCTTGATGATGGCCACGTTTGAACTTCCCTCTTCATGTATAATCTCAAATTCAAGAAGGATTAAGTCGTTGTCATGGCTTAGAATGCGTGCACTTGTCATGACTTGAGATATATGAACATGCCATGGCTTGGCGTGCACGGATCAACCAAGATTTTGGATGCGTGAACTCGTCATGGCTTAGTGTTCATGAGCATGTCACGACTTCGGTGAGAGGGAATTGAGTTCGGATTTTCTTTGTCGTTGGGTGCTCCGAGAAGGTTTCCGTTTCACCCTAAGTGCAAATGTGATTTATATTAGTAAGCGATAGTCATGGCCAAGCGAAGTAGCATAAACGACTTATAAAAAACATTTTGATTAAAAATTTGAAAGATTAAAATGGTTTAAATGATATGTATAAAAAAACGAATTAGCGAAGAGAGTGCTCGAGAGTCTTAGCTTAAGCGTGCTTTAAACGATAGTATGTTGCTCGTATGACTTTAAAACTCGGCTTATAAAATGTCGCTTCTTAAAGACTTGATGTATGGTGTGTCGCAACCTCAAGGTTTGGTGCATGGAATGTCTAGCGCCTTACGATGGGCCATTTAGCTATGGCCTTTAGCTCTTTGGTGAAGACTTCATTTAGCGGTGACGCCAAAAATGTTTAGCTGCGAAGGGTCGCACACAGCAGCAATTATTGTTGCACCAAAATGAGTTAATCACCCACGGCAGCCCCATATGCTCGGCGCTGGCTCAGCAACAATACAACTTGATATATGGTATGTCGCCACCTCAAGGCTTGGTGTATGGAATACCTAGCGCATTGCGGTAGGCCGTTTAGCTACGGCCTTTAGCTATTTGGTGAAGCTTCATTTAGCGATGACGCCAAAAATGTTCAGCTCAAGGCTTGGTGTATGGCATATCTAGCGCCTTGCGGTAGGCCATTTAGCTATGGCCTTTAGCTGTTTGGTGAAGACTTTGTTCAGCGATGATGCCAAAAACATTTAGCTGCGAAGGGTCGCACACAGCAGTGATTAGTGTTGCGCTGAAATGAGTCAATCACCCACAACTCCCATATGCCAGCGTGTGAGGGGTTCTTGGTTTTGAAATTGATGTTTAGAGCTTTGCATTGTTGATTATTGGTTGGAACCGTCATTCCCTTCGCGGTTGGATTTGCGGCTCACCATTTTTGCATTTTCCAGCTACAACAAAAATGTTCACGAATATTATATAAAGCAAGAGATGTGGGATAATTCCTCCATATGAATGATAGCTAAAAAATACACACACACACACACACACACACACACACACACACACACACACATATATATATATAGATGAGTAGAAGAAAATTTTTTTTTTCTTGAATAAGAAAGTTGATTCTCCCTCCATCCTTCACTTCTTGGATGGTTTCCGGAGGTTGGAGCGATTTCGTCACATGATTTGGAGCATCTCCAGCAGCTCAATGAGCTAAGGATAGAACTTATTTCAGCTCAACTTCACCATGCTCTTCTTGCGCGGCAAAGTATCATACGATTTCTCTTAGAATGACAAGTTGGTGTGAGAAACATCATCTTTTTGCTGGTTTCACATCTTCAAATACATGACTTCTCTTGTTTCAGCTGCTTGACTCCCCAGCGGAGTCGCCAAAATGTCGGGGACGTTTTGCAACAAGGGCCAAAAATGCGAAAACGGCCCAAATCTCCCCTTGGGTTCTTTAGAAGTGTTTGTTTATGGAGAATCAAGCCCAAAATTCACAATGTATAAAAAACAAAGGCTAATGGTGCTTTGACAAGAGAGAATCAAAATGCTAAAGACAAAAGTTCAGAAAAAGCATAAAAACATAACAGATTCGAAACTTCGACCCACAGTCACACAGAAGAGGAAATTGAAGGAGGTCGTGAGGAAGAGAGGGAAGGTTCCCCTGTACCCATATTTCCACCCCCAAGCTTCGGAATTGTGAGAATGTTTACCGGTTTAGTGGGTTTTAGCTCTCAAGTTTCAGCTCTACAGGGAAAACGTGTTCAACAGCTCTGAAACTTCGACCCGCAGTCACACAGAAGAGGAAATTGAGGGAGGTCGTGAGGAAGAGAGGGAAGGCTCCCTTGTACCCATATTTCCACCCCCAAGCCTCGGAATTGTGAGATTGTTGACTAGCTAAGTGGGTTTTTGCTCTGAAGTTTCAGCTCATAGGTAGAACGTGGCTCCTTTTTTTTATGAGCTGAAGAGAGAGTTTTATATAGAGTTTGGGGTGTTGCTCTTGACTGGTTTTTGAGTAGTGGAAGAGGCTTTTATCCCCCATGATACTATTTTGATGTTTTTGCTTGGATTGCTTTTGTTTAGGGAAGAGTTTAGTATGCTTTTAGCATGGTTTTGGAAATAAAGTAGGTTTGAATTGGTTGCCTTTGGTCAGAAATTTCAGACCATTGGGAGGCCTTGGAAAACTAAATTTGGGTGGTTGAGTGGGCTAGGCTGTTCAGCCTTTTTCTTAGACTTAGCTGTGTTTTGGTGTGGAAAATGGAGATGGGCTGAAAATTAGGGGCACAGTCACCCAGAGAATGAAAACTCTTTTGAGGTGGAAATTTTGGATACAAGACCTCATCCATGAGCCTGAGGTGCTACTAGTGTCCCTTGCCCACTTGGTAGCACGCATGGGCTGGGCTCATGCAAAAGGTCCGAAAGGAACCGACCCATACCCTCCAAACCACACTTCCTCGATTTCCCCCATATGTCGCATGGGCTTGGGCCATGCTTAAAAGAATAAAATAAAATATAATACATAAATTGAGCCTACAAAGAAGTCGGGCTTAGTTGAATCGGGCTTGTACGAGATGTGTCGTGAAAACGGGTATCAACACACACCAACCCCCATTTTCTCAAGCAATCATGTTTTAGGAGTACTCTTTGTAGAGAGTGAACATTTTTTACCAATCACAGATTGCCAAAACACACCACTAAGTCGGGGATTCTAGCATTTTACCCTTATTTTTCAAAAAATTTAGCAATATGCTCATGTTTTGAAACTATACAGGGATATGCCCCTGTTTCAATACTCGATTACCTTAAAATCGAGTTTCAATAAAATACTTGATTTGTAGAAAATTGAGTTATGCCCGATCAAACTAAAAAAAAAAAAAATTCATGGAACTCGAGTTCCATTAAAACGCCACTATAGGACAATAAAAACGTAGCTATAGGTTATGCCTGATCAATCTTAAAAAATTTTGCATGGAAACCATTAAAAACACCACTATAGGACAATAAAAAGCCACTATAGGACAATAAAAAAGTAGCTATAGGTTATGCCCATCAAACTTAAAAAAATTTTTGCATGGAAACCATTAAAAACGCCACTATAGGACAATAAAAACATAGCTATAGGTATGGAACTCGAGTTCCATGCAAAATTTTTTTTTTTTTTTATTAAGTTTGATCGAGCATAACTCGATTTTTTATGAATCGAGTATTTCATTAAAACTCGATTTTAAGGTAATCGAGTATCGAAACAAGGGCATATTGCTAAATTTTTTTTTAAAAAAAATAAGGGTAAAATGCTAGAATTTCCTCACTAAGTCCTTGTAATTTGGTTAATTACAAAGTATCATGTCCTAAATTGTGGGTCCCATTGTATTTATTCAATAACAAACGGGAATTTCCCAATGGTGACCAAATAAAAATTACAAATGATATTCAAGGGCCAATCACATGTTGACATGTGGTGATATTTTAATTTAAAATGCCATAAGCAGTTAAATCAAATTATGCCATGTGTTATTTTAAATTAAGACACTTTGACTAATTAAATAATGTCAAGTATCCCTTGGAAAAAAAGACATAAAGTTCCTCCATTTAAATCATGACACATCTCCAATGATAGCCAATAACAGCCAATAACGTGTCTTCAAACCTCCTCAGTACTCCTATAAATAGAGGCTCTCCTTGGTCTGGTGAGAACACATTCAGCAAAACTTAGCTGGAATTAAGCTCTAAAGCCTCCAAGAACTTCAACCATTGAATAAGAAGAACATTTGAATGAAAATCACTCAAATCATTCTCCAAGATCTTAAAATTCACTAAAATCAAGCTCACAAGCCTTTGGAAACTTCAAAATACTACAAATTAGCAAAGCTCTATCGATTCAAGCCTCCAAAACCCCCAAAAAACTTCCACCACAAATCTTCAAATATGAAGAACATTCACCCAAATCATCATTCCAAGTCTCAATGTTTTGTTAGAATCAAGCTTTAAAGTCTCTAGAAACTTCAAAGACTTTGATCCATTGATACTTTACCTAATTCAAGCTGTAATGCTCCGAAGAATTTTAACCACAAATCTTAGAAGATGAAAAACATTCGAAGAACATGAAGAACGAAAAGTTTCCAACAAGCTAAAAGCAAAAACTTTATCGCAATTTCATTCCAAATATCTATCAATCCACTTTCCAATCAAAGTGAAGATATTTTGTTTTCGAATCAAGCCTATATCAACACAATATTTGAATCTAAAACTTTTTTAAGGAGATCGAATAAGGGGTTTTTTCCTATTGTAATAGAACCTAAACATTGAATTTTACTCACACATTCTTTAATACAAAAATACATTTGTGAAACATTTTCAATGATTTGATTTCCAAACTTCATATTTTTGTGTTTACTCATTTGTCTTACATAGTTAAGGTGGTCAAGGTTCACAATCTCCTATGAAAAGTCCAAAGATGAATGAACCACCCCAAAACTTGCTGAACTAGTAAACTTGATGCTTTACAGCATTAGCATTGGGGGGTATAAAACCACCTAAATTGCTATTTCCCATTGTGGCCTAAAGCATGCAATAACCGAGTTTGTATATCAAAAAAATTATACATGCTAGCTACAGTAAGTTGCTAGATTTACACCCTACTGTTCACCCGGATGTAAACTTAAAATCATTTATTTATTCGCTACTCTCTCTCTCTCTTTCTCTCTCTCTCTCTCTCTCTCTCTCTCTCTCTCTCTCTCAATAACCATCACCCTCTACTATCACCCTCTCTCTCTCTCTAGGTTTAATTTGTTTTAGGTTTAAAGTTGCTTTTTGGGTCTATTGTGTTTTGGGTTTGAAGTTGTAGCTTCATATTGATGTTGAATCAGTGATTGTGGGCTTGCTTGATTTCGGTGGTGTTGGGTTGGTTTTGATGGTTAGGGCTTGATTGAATCGATAGTGGGTTGGTTTGAATTGGTGTGGTTTGGCATGATTTCGGTGGTGCTAGGTTAGTTTTGGTGGTTGAGAATCGGTGTGGATAAGGTTATTTCGATGGTGCTTGGACTTCGATTTTGGTGGCTAGTGTTTGAATCGGTGGTGCTGGATAGGGAAAGGGGAAAAAGAGGTAGAGAGTTTTATGTTGATTTATAATATTTTATTATGTAGTTATATTATTTTATTGTGTTCTATGGAAAAATAAAAACTAAGATGTTTGGCGTATTGTAAAGTGAGATGATATAATAGATAAAATAGTTTTTTAGATGGTAAAATAGCAACTCTTATACAACCCCAGATGTGAATGCTCTTAGGGTGTGTTTGGTCGAGTGGATTTTAGGAAGGATGGAAAAAGAAGGAGAGAAAATGAGGAGGGAAAACTTTTTGGAGGGTGTTTGGTTGGGATGGATAGAGGAAAAAAATGTGGTGGGGCCCAGGTGTTTTCTCCCCCGGCTCACCAAAACTTTTTCTCCCCAAAATTAGGAGAAAATTGAGAGAGAGTGTGTGATTTGTTAGATGGACAAAAATGCCCTCAGTTACTTTCCTGGGCAACGTTGGCTTTTTCTTTTTGGGCAAACATTGGCCTTATTTTATTTATTTATTTATTTATTTTGGGTTGTTGTTGCTTTCTTGGTACACTTTGCCTTATCTTTTCTTTTTTCTTTTGATTTCCTAGGGTGTGGGGTGACAGTGTTTTTTATTTTATTTTATTTTTATTTTTTAATTAGACGTGTGTGGGGGCCTTTTTCGTGTTTTGGGTTGGGTTGGGCGCTGCAGTGATGGGCCCAAGTATTTCTGAGTAACAAAGTTGAGACCGACCTAACTGTAACTCACTTTGGACTGACTTGTGTGCAAACAAGCCTTGTCTGCCAGGAATGATCTTACAGCAAGCAGAGCTATTACAAATAGTTTACGGCAAGCAGATATAATAACAACAAAAAAAAACAAAGTACAATGACCCTTTCTTAATGGAAAAATGACCGAGTGATCTCTATTTCTATGACAATCACAGTAATAAAAACAGTAATGATAATAACGGCTTTTACAAAAAAGAGTAATTGATTAAGCGATAATAGAAGTTAATCGAAAATAAATATCAAGTCAAGTTTGGGTCCATAGTGGCAAAAACCAAAGAGGAAGAACGCTTCCTCTCAATGAAACTAATCTCCCAAGAAAGTATCCTACCATGGGGATTAATGACTTTGAGGGAATCAGACCTAAATGATCAGTGCCCAAAGGAATTCCTATTACTTAATCGTCTCCCATAGAGTGGGATTTTGAGGGGGAGAGAAGGGAACCGATCTACTGGTGCATGCCCATTACACTCTTTTTCTTTGTTTCCTGTTTGCTTTCTTATCTTTTCTTCTTTCTTTTCTTTTCTTTTTCCTTTTTTGTTTTTCCGTTTACTTCCCGGTACCTTTGTTTTTCCTCTCCTTTACAGGGCACGGCAAGGGTCTTTTTATAGGGCCAACCGTGATCGGATTTTACCACTTTATCCTTTAACCGCTTTTGTCTGGTCTGAGCATATTTGCCGACCACCCAGGAGCTCGTCTGTGTACCACTTACCCTCGCCAGACAAAGACAGGTTTATGTTGTTTGTTAGTCCGCCGTGGCACTTTCTCCTGCTATGGCGTAAATGCTCTCTCTCTCTCTCCATGGCATGCACCCAACGTTTCCCCCCTCAACCTCGCCTTTTTTGGGCGGTCTGTCATCTAGCAAGACGTACCTCCCAAAAGGGCTTGGGCAAGAACCACAAAATAGATCTTTTCCCCTCTCCCCACCACCAAACCACACCCCCCTTATCTCTTACCTCTGACCCATGGCCCCACCACGTCCCATATTGGCTGGGTACAGGCTGGTGGTGCCTGGGTCTTGCACGTGCTTTCCTGTTATGTATGTTCAAAATCTGCCTGTGGCTCATGCGTTTGCCGCAATCTGGAGCTCTGCTTGTACAGTCTGCCGTGCTTCTTTGTTCTTTTACGTGGGCCGTTTTGTATAATTCACTGTTTCCCTTCGGGGTTGGGCCTCTTTTAATATTAGGTTTTACATTTCTCTTGGCCCATTTCTTGGTTGCCCTCATGTCCTACCATATTATTTGGCATTTCCTACCGTGGCGATTTGCTCTTGCTAGGCCTCTTTTCAAGCCTGTCGTTTCATTCCTTCCCCCAGTGGCTTAATATGACCACTAGTGTTTTTACTTTATGGGCTCCAGTGTCCCTTTCTTTTTCCCTTGGGCCTGTGGCCCATTTACTTTCTTTGGACTTCCTCGGTCCATTTACTAACTCTACATTCCCATAGGCTTTTACTAACTTGATTGGGTTTCCCCGGCCCAATTTCCTTATTCTCATCCTTAGGGTTCATGGGCTTGCCATCAACCCCTACTTTTTTTGTTTAAATTGTCTTAGGCCTGCCGTAGCCCATTCTCACTTTTTTATACCATATACTACCCATAGGTGCCATTTCTCTCTTTCCGAGCCCTTTGAGCCCATTTGCTTCCTCAAGACCCATTTGTTCATGTTATGGGCCTGTAATTCATTATTCCTGCCGCTTGGGCTTAATAGTTTTATTCTATGCTTGCCACTTCTATTTGCTGCCTGCTTCGCTGAGTTGGGCCTGTTTTACAAAAATGACCCTCAACAACGTGATTTTTTTTTTTTTTTTGCTTGTTTGTCACTTTTTTGTTTTAATTGGACATCATTTTTTAACAAGAATATGTGAGTAAATTTTATACAAATTCATTTTTTCCATCCCTCCAATTTTCCACTCTCAACCAAACAAAAAAGAGGGAAATTCAAATCTTGTCTATCCTCCCACTATTTTCTATTCCTCCACTTTTCTATCCCTCCAACCAAATCGACCCTTATGCTTTTTTTTTTCTTTTTCTTTTTTTCATTTTTTAGTTTACTGCATTATAAATGTTCAAGGACTGAAAAGTTCGTAACCACATAAGGCCTGAGTGACTTTTGCGCTACGATGATCTAAATAGTAATATTTAAATAGACTTCCTATTTAAGTTGGAAAAATATCCTCTTAAACATTAGAATTCTGAAAAATCCAACTATTTGGGCTCTTCTCCGAACAAAAACGATGACAATTAAACAAGTGGAACTCATCAAATATATATATTTGACCAACTTAAACATATATATATATATATATATATTATGAAATATCAGGGAAATTATTACCTAGTCTCGGAGTACAAGATCAGCAGGCTGACCTTGTACTCCCAGCCAATAGGAGCATGCCAGCACATAATAACTTGCTTACCTCAGAGGGATTGCCAGTTCAGGTGCTCTGTTAACGTTTGGAAATTTTTAGTTTCACTTTTAATTTTAAAAAAAGGGGCTCTCTTTCCTTCTCTCAAACTCTCACATGACACATATGATTCCTCTCTTCCTCTCCCATGAACAACAGCTCAAGTACCATGGGCTGTTCCTCTCTCATCTCTGTCAGCACTTGCCGTGGTTGGTTCAGTTCGTTCTCTGATGTTGTTTCGGTATTCATTTAAAACGAAAACAGATCTAGCCCAAACGAAAACGAAAGCCCCTCCGGACTCTTCTCCGTATGGTCCCTATCAAGCTCTTTCCTCTTCTAATCCATTGCTCCAAGCCTCATTCACGGGTATAGCCATCTGTAAAGGCGTAAGCGGTGAGTGCAACTTTTTTTTTAAATCATCTTTTGTGGAAATTTCTTATACTATAATTATTGATGATTTGAATCTCATATTTTTGGGATAAATCTACTGTTTGGGGTTTTTATTGTAATGTGGTTTGGATTTGCAATTGTTACCCAATTGGGTGTTTGGATTTGTAATGTTGTCATGTAAGTTGTGGCTGGTGAGGCTACATGTAATTTTGGGTTCAGGTTGTAATATTTTTTGGATTTGCATTTTTTATCCAATTGGGTGTTGGATTTGTAATTTTGTGAAGTAACTTGTGGTTGGTGAGTCATTATATAAAGCATGGCTCATGATATGTTTTTTATTGCATATAAAGTGTTTGTTTAAATGCTTCTTAGGCCACAATGAACCAAATCCTTGTCCAGCTTTCTGAGATAGAGCCAAATCCTTATTTTGCAGTGCTATAAGATTTTTTTTTTTTTTTTTTTTTTTTTTTGAGTGAAGTATTTGCTGTTTTGCAGTGAATCTATTATTGATTTAATAGTTTTCATTTATTTAAAGCCTAAGTACTTGTGAGAGTATTACTGGAATTCGTAAGTAAATTTATGTAGCTTATCAGCCCTTTCAAGGATGTATTTTTTTATATTTATATGCTACAACAATTCATGGAAATGCATCTGCTGTACTCAAATTGCACCTCCTCCCTTTAGAAAGGAGGCAATGCTTAGCTTTTGTTTCTTTGTTGATTTTTTTGTTAATAAATTTATTATGAAGTTCTTTTATTATTTTTCTTTGGAGCTATATTTCAGGTAAATGCCTGTTTCTTTTCTTTTGTTTCTTAATCACTTGGTCTTTGTTACTTTGTATATGCAAGTATGTTATATAGTCAAATGTCAAATTGATGGTTCTTTGGTGAAAGTATATTTTTCAGAGAGTGTTGGTTCCAAGTGTTGGATGCTTACTTTTACTCTTATTTATTTTTTTTATTTTTTATTTTTGGTTTATTACCAGAGAGGCTTTGTTAAGGCCCTTGCTGATGATGGTTTACTAGAAATAATTGGCCTAAAGCAAGGGTGGCATGCATCTTTTGTTATGGTTTAACTCATCTCCGCTAAACACATTGCTCAGGTGCAGTATCAAACTTGAAATTCTTATTGTTTATGCTATTGTGTAAAGTTCTGACTACTCAAGTGCTAACATGCAGCCTTGTGTAAACTCGAAATTCTTATTCGACGTTTGTGGAAATTAAGAGGGTCCCTTTTCAGTCAGCTATGATCAGTGGAGAGTGATATTGGTGCCTTGTGTTCCATTTAGGTATAGCTGGGATTCATGTAAAGCAGGCGAATTATCTGAGGGCTTGTGTTGTAAATTATAATTTTGTGCCTCAGTAATAGTGCATTTGTTATTGTATCAAAATCAATTGTTAGTCAAAATCATAAGTTGATGGAATTTACAATCCTTATGTCAATTAAAATTAAATTATTTCACTTTTATTTTTGTCATTCCTGTTTGGATTGAGTTTTATGTTTCCTTTGTTATATAATGTTATGAAGTGTTGCTTATTTTTTACTTCTCTATGACTTGGCCGAGCCCCCCCCTTGGCGGTTCTGGTCTTTGTGCTCTGAACTGAGGTTGTCTTTGTCTGGCTTAGATAAGGTTTTTGTAAAATGGGTGCCTAGGCAGTGTAATACAGCAGCCCACACCTTAGCAAAATGGTCTCTTTCTTGTAATTTCTTTGGTCCTTTTGAGTTTGGGAATTGCCCTGCTTGCTTCTCTTCCATCATTTTGGAAGAGTCTAGGAGGGCTTTGTAGCTCCGTTTCTTCCCTCCTTTAATAAAAATTCTGGTTCATCAAAAAAAAAAAAAAAAAGTGTTGCTTATTTTTGTGGCATGAATGATGCGAACCTCAATCGACACACTTTGAGACCCAACAAAAATATTGGAATTGATGCGAACCTCAATCGACACGCTTTGAGACCCAACAAAAATATTGGAATACTTGTCCAAGAAAGCTAAAAATTCAGTTTTTTTGATAGAAACCTTGACCCAACGTTTATAATCGAAACGCGAACCAAAGGTATAAGTAATAGACCTTGACCTAATGATTATAATAAATCACGAACCAAAGGTATAAAGTTTGAACGCCACAAGGAAAAATCCCTGATAAGTTCACAGTTCTTGAAGAACCAAAAGAAGAGCAAAGCCTCACCTTTTCTGATTTTTATTCAATAATATATGAAAAACGTTTACAGACTTAGAGGCCTATTTAAGGGCTCCATAAAACTTGATAAACAAGAAAATATATTCTAAAATAACTCCTAATTGATACCTAACCATATTGGAATCAAATTTGACCTAAAAAGCATTAAATGCACCTAAAAACAAGGAAATAAATCACCTAAACCTAAAATAACGTTTTTTACATAAAAATACCAAAATAATAAATTACAATAATTAAATAGTAAATTGTGTCGCACATCAGACCCCTCCACTTGAATCAAACTCGTCCTCGAGTTCATCTTTGAAATCTGAAATCTTCCGCTCCAAATAAACAAATACTTCGAATGCTTTAATAACTTGATCCGATTCTGAAACTTGAATCCTTCATAAAGTGTAGCATAAAATTTCTTCTCATCTACTTTCAATTTATTTGCAACATCAATCAACAAAGGGTTGATAATAAAATTAAAATTTTCTACTCCAAGAAAATCAACATATTGTATAGTCATCTTCAACAAATCAACTGAGACTTGAAGATTGTGAGTTGTAGACTCATCCTTATATTTGACCTCAATTGAATCTTCCACAATGTTTTCAATAATTACCATCTCTTCTTTTTTTTTTTACTTTTTTTTTTTTTTTTTTTGGGAGCTTGGTGCACGATTTTAACCTAGTGCACGTCACAAATAAAGAATGAGAAATAAAGAACACAAAAGGAATAAGATAGGATGATAACAGGAAACAAATGATAAAGGGATAGTAAAACTGATTTTAGAATCTGTGCTCTGATACCAAATGATGCGAACCTCAATCGACACGCTTTGAGACCCAACAAAAATATTGGAATACTTGCCCAACAAAGCTAAAAATTCAGTTTTTTTGATAGAAACCTTGACCCAACGTTTATAATCGAAACGCGAACCAAAGGTATAAGTAATAGACCTTGACCCAATGATTATAATAAATCACGAACCAAAGGTATAAAGTTTGAACGCCACAAGGAAGAATCCCTGATAAGTTCACAGTTCTTGAAGAACCAAAAGAAGAGCAAAGCCTCACATTTTCTGATTTTTATTCAATAATATATGAAAAACGTTTACAGACTTAGGGGCCTATTTAAGGGCTCCATAAAACTTGATAGACAAGAAAATATATTCTAAAATAACTCCTAATTGATACCTAATCATATTAGGAATCAAATTTGACCTAAAAAGCATTAAATGCACCTAAAAACAAGGAAATAAATCACCTAAACCTAAAATAACGTTTTTTACATAAAAATACCAAAATAATAAATTACAATAATTAAATAGTAAATTGTGTCGCACATCAATGAATATTTTGCAGCAGAAGATGCAGATGAATAGCAACTTGGATAACCTAGTTGGAGTGGTTCCTTTATGTCATTGTGATGCAGATGATAATTAGCTTGTAACAAACATTGTTTTTAAGGATGAGATTTGAATAATAAAGCATTCAGATTATTTCCAAAATTCTCCCCTCCATGTCTAGTACAAATTTTTGTAACTTCAAAATACATATGCAATGTGAATTTGTAAATTCTTGTAATTTCAAAATACTTAATGTAATGTGAGTTTGTATCTTCATTGCCAACTACTACTGACTTTATTTTTAAGAATTACTGGATTTGGTTATCAGGTTAATTACAGGGTAATTCCCTTGGTCATGACTATGAAGCAAGACCATTAACCATAATAACACAACTCTCACATTTACTTTCTATACCATATTGGGGAAAAAAATCATGGAATTCAACAAATCTTCTAAATGTTTTTGAAGGTTATTACATTAAAATTGGACAATTCCACATCAAAAAAGTGTTACCATAATATGCACTTCCTCCAAATGCTTCTAAAAGTTACAAGAGACTAAAATAAGACAAGACATTCTTTTAGTTCAAAAATCATATACATTACAAGAATAAGTGTTCTCGTGACAATTTTTTTTACTGGCACCATTGCAATTCCGGTTTCAAAGTAGAGAACAACTGTAATAATAAGTTTTTCTTGTCTTCAACTATTAAAAAAAAAAAAAAATACCATATGAACTCTCTTACTTAGTTCATAGTGGTCATTGCCCATGTCTTTCTTTTGTAACTTTTCTATGTGGTTGACAATCTAATTTAAAGAAAAATAAATAAATAAAATGTATAAAGTAATCCTTGAGAACAAGAAACTAAGCATATAAAATTAGTACATAGCTTTCCATGGGCTCCAAGTCAAATTTGAGTAAATTTTTAAGTACAAAAAGTAGTTTCTTTCAAACTAAAGCAATCTAAAAACAAATTCACTTTGGTAGATGAAACCAAAAAGTAAAAACAAAGGATTCCTAAAAGAAAGCTAGGCAGCAAGGCTTCAATGTAGAAAGTATAATTGTTTCCACAAATGAAAGCATTATTGGACTTATTTTTCAACTATCCATTGAAATATCCTTCTAGATTTTTGTAGTTGTGAAACCTTTCTTTCCACCTCTACTCATTTTTCTTCTCTAAAGTTTGAACTTCTTCTGCATAATGATTGAATATCAAAACTAAATAATGTATGAATATATATATATATATACATCACACGATTAATACAAAATAGTATAATTGAAATTTACAGTTATTAATAAACATCACTGGTGAACTCCAATATATCTAAGCACCATCAATAACATGTCCAAGAATGAGTTATGATAATTAAATCAAGCTTTTCTAACAGTAATAAGCAAGTTTCACGAAGGTCTATACCAAAATTCTTTAAAAATGAGTCTTTTCATTGGGGAATTTTATCAAACAATTGGAGTACAGAAGGAATGAGCCAGAGTTGTAAAGTCAATTGGCCATGAATTCTAAAATACTCCGTACAAAAATAATTCAAGACACATCAGTCCATCAAATACTAACCATAATCATCAAAGAGATCAACATGAGTATCAAAGGAAATCAAAGATAAGCAAACACAAATAAAAATTTAAATAATATGTCTAAGCACTATCAATATCATGAGCCATGCTTTATATAATGACTCACCAGCCACAAGTTACTTCACAGAGTTACAAATCCAACACCCAATTGGGTAAAAAATGCAAATCCAAAAAATATTACAACCTAAACCCCAAATTACATGTAGCCTCACCAGCCACAACTTACATGACAACATTATAGATCCAAACACCCAATTGGGTAACAATTGCAAATCCAAATCACATTACAATCAAGACCCCAAACAGTAGATTTATCCCAAAAATATGAGATTCAAATCATCAATAATTATAGTATAAGAAATTTCCACAAAAGATGATTTAAAAAATATTGCACTCACCGCTACGCCTTAACGGATGGGTATACCCGTGAATGAGGCTTGGAGCGATGGATTAGAAGAGGAAAGAGCTTGATAAGGACCAAACAGAGAAGAGTCTAGAGGGGCTTTCGTTTTCGTTTGGGCTAGATCGGTTTTCGTTTTAAACGAATACCGAACCGGCATCAAAGAACGAGCTGAACCAACCACGGCAAGTGCTGACGGAGATGAGAGAGGAATAGCCCATGGTACTTGAGCCGTTGTACATGGGAGAGGAAGAGAGGAATTGTATGTGAGAGTTTGAGGAGGAAGGAGAGGCCCTGTTTTAAAATTAAAAGTGAAACTAAAAATTTCCAAACTTTAACAGACGTTAATAGAGCACTTGAGTTGGCAGTCCCGCTGAGGTAAGCAAGTTATTATGCACTGGCATGCTGCTATTGGCTGGGAGTACAAGGTCAGCTCCAAGGCTACACAATAATTTTTCGAAATATCAAATATATTTTCCTTTTATTTATTAAAAGTAACAGTATATAATTTATTACTTAAAAATAGTAATAATTATCTATGGTGAGAAATGGTGGAGGGACTCCCATTCAGGTCTCAAAAGCACAACAATTTGCAAACATAATTTGTTAAGGCTTATAAAGCAACATAGTTCCATCTTTTATAATTTTTATTTTTTTAATACATGATATAACTTACATCCTTTATCTACAAGACTAAAATCACAGCTTCTAAATCTAGAAACAGCCAAATTCACATTTTGGAACTTAGCATTGTAGTTGTCATTCTGTGTAGAATCTGGGTTGAAAGTAGTGATTGCCACTCACATGACACTCACGCTGCACATCCATAAATCTTTGTTGCTGGCGTAAGTGTAGAACTTGCCAAAAACAAGCAAAACCAGCATTGGTCTTAAAAACATCTATGTTTGCTACTGATCAAATATTATCTTATCAAATACTCATGTAACTTATTAAATATCAAATATTTATTTTTTAATAAATAATATTTATCATTAAAAAAGAAAACAAGAAGAAAATTGTAAGGGAAGGGAAATGATACCATCTGACACCAAACTTATCATTTTTCAAAGGATATTGTGGGAGTAAAAAACTTATCATTTTTTTTTTGGAAATTAAACTTTACTATCCTAAACTATATCCTAGATCACACTTTGCACCCTAAAATTTTCGAATGTATGTTTTGCACCCTAAACTATGGTTACACTTTGCACCCCGATGTTAAGTTTGCCGTTAATTTGGATGGAAATTTAAAGTTTAGGATGCAAAGTTTAATCAAGAGTATAGTTTAGGGTGGTAAAATGTAATTTTTTTTTTTAAAGGATTGAGAAGAGAGGTAATTGGGTATTTTCACATAATGTCATACTTTTCCATCTAAGTTAACGGCAAACTTAACATCGGGATGCAAAGCGTAACAATAGTCATAGTTTAGGGTGTAAAATGTGCGCTCGAAAAGTTTAATGTGCAAAGTGTAATATGGGGTATAGTTTAGAGTGGTAAACTGTAATTCCCCCCATTTTTTTTAAATACTATTGTAGGTGTTAGAGATATGTTAGCCTAATGTAATAGGCCCAAGCCCAATCCTTCTATGTGTGCAAGTCAAGCCTCCTACTTGTACTAGAAGTCTATTAATCTAGGGTTTGGCCTATTATATATACCCACGTTATGGTTCATTGTAACACAAGATTTGTACTATGCTCTCTGTAGACACTCAATTTTGCACCTATGATTTAATCAAGGAAGATGACTGGAGTGACCATCCATGTACAAAAAAAAAAAATCATTCTTGCATCACATGCTTCATTTTGTTCTTGCATCACATGCGTCAATTTTTTTCCTACATTGTATGCATTAATTCATTCATTGCATATCATAAAAATGATCTTGAGATTTTAACAGTTGAAATGGTGTTTCTGGTTTTTGAATCAGACCATTGGATCAAAAGATATCTCATGATCAAGTTTGCAAGGTCAGCATGCATTGTGTCTAGGTAGAATCAACCACACATGATTAATTTAAATTAATTATAACTGGTTAAGCAACTAAAATTAATTAGATAATTTTGTGATTGGTTGATTATTAGTGTTTAAAATAGGAATGCATGCATAGGAATAAAAGGGATGATTGGATAACAACAAAATTGAGGATAATCTGAATATTATCAAGATTTATTTTAAGGGATTTATCCACAAGATAATTGTTCTTAAAAAAGCTTGAATTATCCAGAAAAGAGATAAAAAATCATAAACAGAGGTTGAAAACACGTCTAGGTACAAGGACCAGCCAAAAAACCCTAGAAGGAGATAAAAAATCATAAACAGAGGTTGAAAACATGTCTAGGTACAAGGACCAGCCAAAAAACCGTAGAAGGAGAGACCAAATGGCACCCAAACACGAAAGTGCATTCGGCCTCCAAGAGCCAATTCGGCACTTTTGGAGTGCCGAACGACTTATTTGGAGTGTCAAACGGCACTTTTAAAGTGCCAAATTGCCATCATGTGGGCTTTGGCCCAACGGCCTTCGGGTGACGATAAGGCACACCCTTTTCAACCTTTTCGCAAAAGGATGCGTTCAGATTCAAACCCTAATCGTCCGTACCTATTATTTAGAGTCTTTTGGCCTCTATAAATAGAGACTGAACCTCATAATTCAACACGTTTTTTTTTACGCTCTGAGAGGCATACGTTTTTTACTTTCAAACCACACATATTTTCTGATCATCTCTTTGAGTGTTGCTACAAAATTAGGGTTTTTAGGTTTCAAAGAGAATTGAACAAATTTCTTTGAACCCTAAAACATCATCTCAAGAACAAAGTGTGCTCATGCAAGAGGTTGTTTCCTTCACCCTCCTCTTGTGATGTGATGATGCATATTATATCTCTTTCTTTTTCAAATATCTATGAATTGTTAATTGTCCTTTTGTTTAAAGCATGATATTTTCTATATGATTATTATAATCTTTTTCTTGAATGTCAATAAATTTTCATGTAAACAATTATTTTCCTTAAAGCAAAACAAATCTACATCTTTATGAGATGTAGATCTAAATTTTTCTTAAAACAAAACAGATCTGCATCTTTATGAGATGTAGATCTGAATTTTTCTTAAAATAAAACAGATCTGCATCTTTATAAGATGTAAATATGAATTTTTTTCTTAAAACAAAACAGATCTGCATCTTTATAAGATGTAGATCTAAATTTTTTCTCTCAATATAAAAATAGATCTACATCTTCCTTAGATGTAGATCTGAGTTTTCTCAAACAAAAAGAGATTTGCATCTTTATGAGATGCAGATCTAAATTTTTCTCAAATCTGATTTTCTTAATACATGCAAATTGTTGAAATAAAGAAAGAGATTATGTATTATTGTGTTTATGTTTATTTTAATTCATGATTACATAAATTTAGTTTATGAGTGAAGTTTTCTTCTTAGAAAATCTTTTTAAAAATATATAGCAAAACAAATCTGAATTTTTGTCATCAAAAAATCATTTTTTTTTTTTATAACAAAACAGATCTGAATTTTTATCATCAAAAACCTTTTTTTTTCTTTTTTTCTTTTTTTTTTACATCCCACAAAGCAGATATGATATTTTGACAAATCAAAATCATTTTTTTTAACAATAAAAATAGATCTGATTATTTTAACATAAAGAAGAGATTTCATCCATACATAAATTTGTGTGATTTTATTTTTCATTCACATGTTCAACATATCATGCACGACATGCATAGCATAGTACATTGGTCACAAGAGTCTAGAAGACCAGACTTTGTTTGGGAGGAATGGGTGCCTAACACCTTCCCATTCCATAACCTAGCCTCCGGATTTAGGTTTTTGGTTTAGTAGATCTAGCCTTATCTTCTTTTGTTTTGGGTGGAATGTAACTAGGACAACAAGCCATGTAAATATTTGGTAGATTGTAACTAGGACCCAAAGCTATGTAACTTTTTAATTTTCTTTCAAATATGTAATTTTATTCAATCAATGAATGGAACTATTTAGTCATGTATTTTGTAATTAGTATTTTTTTTTTTTTTTGTATAAAGAAAAATAAGTGGCGACTCCATACCACTTACCCAAAAAGAGAGATGCCCTAAAAAGGTACCCGAATCTTTTTTTTTTTAGGGACACGTCTCTCACACTCTCATATATTAAATACGTTGCCCTTTAGGGTTTCCTTCATGGACATGGCCGTTAGGTTGAACCACACAACTCTCGTGTTCTATATTTTATGCTTCTATTTCCGTGTTTAGTCTAGCATATTCAACATGGTGTATCAATGCTAACATTTAACATGGTATCAAAGCCAAACTCTGTTCTTGGCATCTAGCAAAATCTATCTCTAATTTCTCTTTCAAGCTTGCTTCCTTTCCCTCCAACCCACAGATCTGCCACGGCCTCCCTTGGACCACGTCTCACTACTGCCTTGTCGCTATTGCCATCAATATCTCCCTGTAGCCTCCAAGGTCACGAAAATCTCAGGCAAGCCATGTCGATCCTTCTTAAATCTGTGCCTTTCAAGCCTTAGTTTTTGTTGAAATTGACACCACAAGCCTCATCCTCATCATCCCACGAGGAAAACCCAGGAATTCGGCTGCCAAAATCATTTACACGCGTGGTGTAAGAGACCGGCTCTCAAAAAAGAGTATATCAGTACCTCTTTTTGGGGTTTTGTGGAGTCACCACTTATTTTTAAGTTACGAAAATAAGAAAACTATAAAATACAAAAAACATGAATAATATTGAGTTTTTATTGATTTGAACTCTTACATTTGATAGAAAGAAATAGTACATGGCTTTGGTCCTAATTTACAATCTAGTAAAAAGATTACAAAGCTTTGTTTCTTAATTACAATCTATCAACAATAAAGACTATTCTACGAGCCTAAGATCTAGATTCAAGGGTTAGGTTACAAGATTCCTGGTGTTAGGCACCCATCCTGCCCGAACAGAATTTGGTCTTCTAAACTCTAAACAACCAAGTACCCATATGCAAGAGATTAATGAGATGCAAAAAAAGCCGTGTTAATTCCCGTAGATCTAGGGTTAAAATGTTATTCTAAAGTCCTAAATCTGAAATCTTATTTTATCCAAACAAAAAGTTTAATGAGAATCATGATTAGAAAATTAAGATTTAATTTTGTTGATGAGAGTTATGAATTTTAGAATAAAAATACAAATCTGGTTTTTATGACATAAAAGAATGATTTTTTTCAATAAAAATACAGATCTGGTTTTTTATGACATGAAAGAATAGATTTTTCAATGAAAATACAAATCTAGTTCTTTATGACATGAAAGAATGAATTTTTCAAAGAAAATATAGATCTGGTTTTTTATGACATGAAAAAAATGAATTTTTCAATGATATAGATCTGGTTTTTTTATAGATATAAAAGAATAGATTTTTCAATAAAAATACAGATCTGCTTTTTTAGAGATATGAAAGAATGAATTTTTCAATGAAAATACAGATTTATTTTTATGAAATAGAAAAAATATGGATTTGTGCATGAAATTTCAGATCTGTTTTTATGAATGAAAATTAGAGAAGAATTTCATATTTATATTTGTAGAGATATGAAAAGATATACTCATGCATGAAATTTCTTATAGATCTACAATTTTAAATAATGATTTAACCTTAGATCTATGCATGTTAATCAACAACAAATAAAATCATAGACTAACCATGTGAATAAGATTTAGAAACAAAGACATGCAATGAACAAATCATAGACATGATTATGTAAAGGATAAAAGAAAGAAATACATGTTATGCAAAACAATATTAAAATATACCTGCATGAATGAATCATACAAGGGGGAATTGCTTTAGAAATTAGAGAGAAGGGATGTCTTTGAGATCTAAAGAATAGTCACTTAACAAAAAGGAAAATCCTAAAGTAAAACTTTCAGGGTTTCTATTACGTTAAGGAGAGAAGGGAGGTGAATCTTGGGTGGTCTCCTCTATTTATAGAGGTGGTATCTTCTTGAAAAATAAGCTAAAGTTGCTTTGAAAATCAACAGACATGAGTTGGGTCAGGTTTATTCCAAAAAAATTGAATTTGATGAGTTTTAAAATGAATAAAACAAACCTAGACATATTTTGGAATTTGTCCCAATTGACATGGTTGAAGTGCTGATCGGAACTTCTCAACTACCGATCGGCATTGTTGAAGTGCCGATTGGCACTTTTAGCAGTTTCGTCCAACTTTAGTTTGCTTACACGTTTTAGACTCTTTTTGTCATTTTTTTTGAGCTAAGAATTGTATTTAGACGTGTTATGGACTTATATTCCTGATAAAATTCATCTTAACTTGATATTTAAATAGTTAAAATAATTATTTTGGAGATAATTACCCTAAAAACTTAATTATCAGTTCAATTTTAACATTATCAGCTTATTTCTTTTATTCCCATACAACCAATCTTATTTTAACAAAAATAAACCACCAATGATAGAAATTCATTTAATTAAATTTAAATGTTACCCAATCAAAATTAATTTCAATTAAATACGTGTGATCTGTTCCACCCAAATGAATGCATGTAGACCGTTAAAACTTGATCTTATGATATCTTTTGATCCGACCATCCAATTTGGAAAGCGAATGTATCGTTGTAATTGTTAGAACCTCAAGATCATTTTCATGATATGTGATCAATGACTTAATGAATGAAATGCAATCATGATTTTTGGGTACCTAAAATGGTTATTCGGTCATGTTCTAAGATTAAATTATGGGTGTGAAATTGTCTAGGCTTATATGTTCAATGGCTGATACATGCGCCTCTTAGGATTTCATGTGTAGCTTATTGGTTTGTCACAGGCGCCACACTTCTGGATTTCTCCACAGTGCCCAATCCTTCGGGTCTCTTCAAATTAATTCTTTAGGCTTTCTTTGTGGCTTCCTCAAGGCATCTTCATGGTCATCTCGTGATTTCTTCAAGGAAATCTTTAAGTCATTTTTCAAGGGATCTTTACAAGCTTATCAAACCTCAAGGTATCATAAGCTTCCACATTAAGTTGGAGAGGGGGTGTTAGAGATATGTTAGCCCAATGTAATAGGCCGAAGCTCAATCCTTCTATGTGTGCAAGCCAAGCCTCCTACTTGTACTAGAAATCTATTAGTCTAGGGTTTAGCCTACTATATATACTCACGTTAAGGTTCATTGTAACACATGAATTGCACTGCTCTCTCATATATTAAGGATGTAGCCCTTTAGGGTTTCCTACGTGGATGTACACTATTAGGCTGAATCATACAACCCTCATGTTCTTGTGTTCTATACTTTATGCTTCTGCTTCTACATCTGTTCTAGCATATTCAATATGGTATATCAACGCTAATATTTAATAGTGGGAGTAAAAAAATAAAAGACAAATCTCATAATTAATTTGTTAGAATGCTGGGAAATTCACAATGGGAGAACCAAGAAGGAATATAAGTGTTGACACCCCATTTTTCAACCTGCGTTTAATTCAACATGGAGGATTAAAGAGTAATTTCACCTTGTAAAAAGACATCTTAATTTTGGCCATTATATCCTTAATTTTGTTTCATCAAAATGATCTTGATGTTATAACGGTCAAATTGACTGGTCCTAAGCCTTAATTAGACCATCAGATTGAAAGTTATCATCAAATTAAGTTTTAATGGCCGAGATATACTATCACAAATTGAGTTTGACTATGTGTGATTATGAACAATTAATTCCAATTTGTTATAATTATAATCAATTTAAAATTAATGACGTGTCATAATTTGATTGGCTAGGACTACAGCTTATGGTAAGGTTGTACACACTTGATTAATAAGATAATCAAACATTATTTATTCAATACGTAGTTTGTGTAATTATATTTTTAATTAGGGTAAATTTGGGACTGATTAATTCTGAAATGGAAGTAATTGGAGCCTATTAATGTTAATTGGAAACTAATTTGGGGCCAATTAATGTTAAGTATGCTGAAACTATTTTCCAACAAATGACCTCTGCTCACCGTATTATTTATATCTCTCAGAATATTTTGAATTTGTGAGTAAGGTTAATTTTTCTAGAAACTAGACATTTGGGGCTTCCATTTGAGTACAAAAACAAGACAATTTTGATCATAATTGAGTAAGATATGATTTTTTTGCATTTGGCTCTGTGAGCTGTTACATGAGCTATGGGAAAAACCAAATTCTTAGTCATTTTGCTTGCTCATCACTCCCACCAACCTCCAAATTTAATGCACCAACTTTCTCTAAATACTGAAATAGGGTCTAGATTCATGATTCTTTCTGATCCTTTGTTAACCCTCATTAATTGCCTTTCCATTCATATTTTCTTCACCACTACCATATAAACCCCTCCTCTCCTTCATTCCATGACACAAAAACACCTCCCTTCTCCCTTCTTGAGTTCTAGTGAAGTAGAGCAGTCTTATCATATCTTGATCTTCCTAAGACTCAAGTTATTGAGTGAGACTCACTCTCTCTCTCCTAGTTCTTCTTTTTCTACTCCACCTTTAGGACCTCCACCAAGAGCCTCCTCCTCCACCATGTGGATCTTGCATGCAAGTATAATCTTTTTCCCTAACTTGTTTTTAATATTGTTACGATGAGAATTTAAGATTAATGCATGCTAGTGATTATTTAAATTCCTTGAATATGTTTGAATGTTCATATGCATTCTTCACAAGTTCTAGGTTGTTCATTACATGTTCATGCATGACACTAGCTTTGATCTTAAATCCACGTCCAAAATATGAAAAACACGCTAGTTTCATAATTATCTCAAATCTTCGAATCTAGGATATCACCATTTACACACATTTACTAGAATTTATTTTTCAATTTAATGTAAGGATTAATAAATTGAATTAGGGCTTATCACATGCATACACATTAAATTCAAGCAAAACAATGAACATGCAATTGATTGATAACATGTTGGATGATGTGACATGAATGTTGACCATCATAGTCAAGATCACTAGTTTCACTGAGCAAGGTGGGTGCCTAACACCTTCCCATCTTGTAACATAGCCTCCGAGCTTAGACCAAGGGTTGATAGATCAATGCTTATCCATGTAATTTTCAACCTCTAGATTGTAACTAGGAAACAAAGCCATGTATTTTATCTTAGATTGTATCTGTAAGGTTGAATTTAATCAACTATCTTGTTGGCTTTATTCCGTGCCAAATCTGCTTGTATTTTAGCAATTAGTAACCCTGTATTTAGGTGAGATTCTTGTAAGGGTAGTGTGTGAGAAGATGTAAAGAAAAGCTCAAGTTTGTGTAAGGAGACAGAGTCTCGCGGCTAGGACTCGCGGGTAACTCGCGACTGGAAGCCGCCAACTGCAGCACACGTGAGAAGCATGCGGGGAACTGAAGGGTTACGCCAGCTGTCGCACTACAGGACAAAAGTCCCAGGCTGGCTAGGCCATTACCTCGCGGCTAGAACTCACGACTCATACTAGTCCCAAGGCCAAGCAGCCAACTAGCCCTGTTTGGGAAAAACTGACTCTTCGCATTCCAAACACTCACCACTATATATAGACCCTTATACCCACGAAATGTAGAGAGTTTCTAGAGAGAATTTTGATAGAGAAACCCTAGAGAAAAAAAAGATTGATTCATCCACAATCTTTACCTTAGAGACTCTTTAAATTCCTCTACTCTCTTCCTCTCCATTGTAAAATCATTGAGAGGTTCTTTACCAAATCCTTTTTTCACCATACCCATATCTGTGAGAATGTTTATTTGGTGCTTTGGGAAGCAGTTAGGAATGAACCAATGTCTATTGGTTGATGCTATGGTTGATAGCGGAATCCGATAAGCTAAAGAAGAAATAAGTTCGGCGCAATCTCGTTGGAGCAAGAAGCTTGGAGGGCTTAGGTACATTAGGTAGATTAGGCTTGGAGGGTCTTCTGCTGTTCATGTATCCCAACTACATTCTTTAGTGGATTATTTACCGCTTGGAGGGTGGCGAAGAGGTTTTATGCCGAGGGCTTCAGTTTCCTCTTCGATAACACATCGTGTGTTTGCATCTTCCTTCTCTTTATCTTTACCATTTATTTTTTGTTGTGGATGTGTTTATATTTGGCTTAGATTGTTTATCAATTCTATGTTTAGCTTATGTTCATGTTTCGCACGTTAATCGTTTGATATTAAGCTTGAATTGATATTTTGTAATTTGGGGTCAAAACGTTCAAGGGTGGTTTATACCTATTTTGAACATTTAGTATCTATGATCAAAGCCATGCAATTTCCTATGATCAATGTACATTCATTCTTAATTAATAAAATGATGAATTTTTCAATTTTGGTTTTCTTATTTGTTCCAATAATTAAGTAAGTGGTGAATCCATTGTAAAACTTTTAATCTAATGGGAAAAATATAATTAGTCAAACCTCTATTTTTGAGAGATAATAGCACGACTCCACCAATTCATATGGGTTTGGCCCAATCCCAAAATGGGTTGGGGGCATGGTCTCTCACAGTGGCAACCCCACTGGGGATATTGAGGTTATGATGGCCAACCATGTCATTGTTTGTTTATTGCTTTTTTTTTTTGTATATAATATGCCTAATATGTCATTATATTGCATGCCATGAATCATTTTCTTGAATGAAATTTATTTTATTTGTGTGCTAGTCCGGAAGCCCAATAGTATAAGCCATGGATTGTGGTATTCCTGAGACTCACATACCCAGTGGTAAACCTACCACCCACTGTGACAAGGATCATCATGGTTATGCCATGGTGCTTCATAGGAACAAATTGTACCGTTCGGACCAACGCGGTGCTCCTCGTGTCACAAGTTGGGAGGTATGATGTCCTAGCTTGTGGGGACCTTTAACCTACCTTCTACCCATGTTGTAAAAGCCTATAGAACCTACCCTTAGGCCAGTCCAATAAATTGCATTGCATTACGCATGTGTTTGGCCGTTGTTTGAACCATGATAAGCTTAAGTTCAAAGCTTGGGCCTATCATAATTGTTTGAACCATGTATGCTATACGTTTTTATACCTCTTAAAACACAATCAGATTAACCTAGTTAATTAGCCAAGTGATTATTTAGTCAAATTACGCAAAACTAGGTTAGCGCAATAACAATCATATCAATGTAAAGTGCAGAAAATAAAGAATAAAAAGATATGATGACCCAGGAAAACCAAACCGGTAAAAAACCTGGGGAGGATTTAACCTAGCTATCCTTAAGGTAAAATGAATTCACTATGAAAGAATTGAAGTTTACACAATAGCAACTTAGACCATGTGAGAGTGCTTTTTTTCTAGCACACAGGCCCAAGTAGAAACAAGGATCTTGGGCCCTTTACTTGTTGTTTTGGTGGACTGGGCTTGGTTTACCGCAGCTAAATGGGGCTGATTACAAACCAAGTTGTGCGCAAGTCACATAAAGCTCCTCAAGATGAAAAATGCAATTCCTCCTAAGCAATAAAATATCATTATAAGTGTTTTAATCTCGTAAAATGACCATTACTCTTATGAAATAAGTAAAATAAGTGTTCATAATATTCACAATGAGAAGGAGATTGAAATAGAGTATTTAGGGCTTATCTTTTATTGTATAAACATTTAAAAGAATTCCTTCACTTGGTACCCCGGGGATACTGTCGTGGGATCCCGGGGTGCATTAGGCCTGTGAGAACCCAGAATCTCTGGTTCTCTGAGCTATATGATCTTTTTCCATGTTTATTATGCAATAGAGTTTTGTTCTTTCCCTTTACCTCTATAGGTGCTACATATAAAACACACTATACAATACACATATCCTCAAATAATTGTTAGTTTCTTAGATTAGGATATACGTTTTAATACATATACGTATATGTAAATGAATTTAATGGGAATGATTCAGCCATGAGGATCTTGGCCCAAATTCTCACAGATTTAGTGCTTTTGCACAAGACTTGTGGGATTTGGAACTCAAGTCCGAGTGGCTTTGCTTGGGCTTTGCCTTCCAAGATAGTTAGGTGAGAAGGATTTTAGCAAGAAACAGTAAAGGAAGACAATGTAATAAAGAAATACACCAAATAATTGTTAGAGATCCTCAAATCAATATGAGGTATTTCATTATTTTTCTTAATTGTGGATTACAATATGCTCACTAAGACGTGATACAAGGTCCAAATAAGCTCAAAGATTACAGACTTAGATGGTTATCTAAACCTCTAAGACTTGCAAAGTTTGAATCCTTTTGGATTCGAGTATGTGCTATAGTGGCTGTTTCTGGGATACCGGGAGATGTTTCTCTGTTTTCCTTGAGTTTTGATAGAGTTTTCTCAATGATTTTTCTGTGATTTTCTATTGCTGCATAATGCCCTTTCATGTTGGCTACTTCCCCCTTTTTATAGTGTCATTTTAGGGTTTGGATACCATTGATTCTTCCCCCTTGGCTCCTTGGGTACCAGAGCCCCTGTTATGCCAGCCATTTCTGACCGTTGATTCTTTCTCTGTTTCTCATAGTTTTCATCTTTTAGTTCTGTTTTCCTAAAAGCCACTTATTGACTTTCCATTTTGGATAGCTGACGTTTACCCTCTGTTCTTTTAAGTCCTTTTACCTCTTGGACTTAGCTTTTTGGCTGTCCTCCTTGTTGTCATTTTTCCCAAGTGAGCAGAACCCTTTTTTACTGGGTTGAAGGTTTTCCAGCCACTTCCCTTTATAATTCTTCATTCTGGGTTCCCCGGGGTACCAGCCTTTTGTTCATGAATTGTTACTCTTCAAGCTTTCTGATTCTTTGCTGCACCACTGGGTGCTTGAGAGGGACATATTTGTTCTTCATTTCTTGTATTTCGTGGTACTCCTTTTGAGCTGTCTCAATCCCACTTTAGCTGTGCTGCATGTCCCGAGGATCCCGAGCCTCTGGTAACCTCTGGGGATCCCGGCCCAGTTCTTTCATTGGAATTTGCTGGACTTTTTAATGGCCTTTTTTTGCTGGAAATCTGAACATACATAGGGCCTTGATGTCGATTCTTCTTGCTGCATGAATTGGGCCTTCTTTTGTTAAAGCCCATGGTCTTTCCTTACTTTTCATAGAATGGGCTTTCTTGTGAAATTTTGGCCTTCAACAGACCACTAACATCTTATTGCTACCTCGAGTAGGAAACTTACTACCACAACCCCATGATAACTCCGAGTCCATGGACTACTTCTTTCTTGAATTCCCAGCAAGTACAAGCACTCCTGCTTGTGTATCTTTAAGCTCTTGAATCTGCAACTGAATGATCACCAAGTTCTTGACATAATCTTGAACCTTGGAAACCCTAAGTATGTGTGAAGGTAAACACCTCTAGATCTCACAGAAGATTCACACACACAGCATAAAGAGCAACTTAAAACGTGGCTAGGGTTTTCCCTTTTATACTTAAGGCAAAACATAAAAATCTACACGTCAAACAGGCTTGGGTTGAGTTGGAAATTATGTAGAAAAAACAATCTGCACGAGCTTCGATCCGCCAAGTCTAATTCTCAATCAATTAAGCCAGGCAAATATGCACAGTAAGTTCTGCAGTAACTCGATTCCAACTTTACATAAAAACATATACTTTGAGCAAGTCTAAACAAGAATAAAACGTTTTGATCATGGTTTGCCAACATTACAAAATGAAGTTCTAATACATTAGTTCCTAATTCCTTAGAATCTAACATATGCTACGAATAAACTCAAGCCCAAAAGCCTATGATTGAACTCTACTTGGCATGGAAGCCCATATTGTTTCTTGAATGAGTCTAAGCCCAACACTTGAGCCCATCGAAGATTTATAGACATGATCAACATCAAAGCCCAAAAGCTCACAAAATGCATGCCTTTCAAGTGCAAGCCCAAGCCATTTTAAGCAAAGACCAAAATATCATAATCAAGGTTCAAGCCTACCAAGTCCTAAGAATCCTCAATGGATTAAGAAGAAGCAAGTGGTCCAACTTTGCCTCACTCCACATTAGGTTTGCAATATCATGGTTAAGCTTAAAGTTTGTTTGTTCCATATTTCTATGTTTCTTTGATTCTAAAGTTTTATGTAGTATTAGATATACTTTGTTCTTGTATAGATATCCAAAAACTAAAAATAAAAACTATAAAAAAATCAAGATTTCCAAATCTTTCCAAAAAAAAGAGAAAAATTTTCAAATAAAAATAAGTCTTCGGACTAGGGGCATTGGGCCTTTGAGTCATTTAAAAAAAAAAAAAAAATCTTTGAACTAGAGGCATTGAACTTCCTAGTGACTTTTTCAAAAAGGCCCAATTTTTTTTCTTTCAAGGATTTCAAGATTTTTTTTTTTTTTTCAAAATGGTACATGAGGATCCCTTGAACAAAATTTTTTCTAAATCTTGATGTTTAAAGGCTTGAGCGTTCAACTTGTGCCAAGGAATGATTAGTGTCATTTTATCCATGTTAAGACTTTTGCTACTTGACATAGAATATAAGAAGAAATGGTCTTAAAAGGCAATAAAAAAGAATCCATCCTTTGGAAAATCCCAAGAATCCATGCACTCAATCCAATTTTCAAAAGTCTTTTGCTTCACAACATTAGAGCATTCATAATTTTTCTTTTAAGATGAATTTATTAAAAGAGTTTTGAGTCACTGTGCCTACAAGCAAGCATTACTAGGGATAGGAGCCCATCTTTGGTTAAATCAAATTATTTCCTATTACCTAAAATGTTAATTATCCATTGCTAGCCCATTTGACCCTTCAGACAGTTAGCATTTTTTTGCATGAATCCACTAAAATCTAAACTTGGGGTGGGAAAAATTAAGTTATGCATACTTAAATCTCATGTTGAGGAGGACTCAACCTTGTAGCTTTGAAGCTAATTGATAAAGCTCTCCTAGAAGACATGAAAGACAAGTAGAGAATTCATTAAACTAAAGATAAGAGATCATCGAAGAAAAATGAGGTTTTACTCAATCAAGGAAAGAGAAATGAAATGAAATTCCATCAATGTGAGAGAAAAAAAGTGTGCATCAAGTTTGAAGATCCTAAAATTCATCATGCCAGAGGAATACAAGATTCATCAAAAAGAGAGTTCATCAAAAAAGGAAAAGATTCATCAAGCATAGAAAGGTGCAAGTGCATTGAGGCAAGAAGGAAGTCTAGAGAGTGCATCAAAATGACTTAAGTTGAGAAAAACAAGGAAGGCAAAAGATCCCCAAAAGTTTATTCAATCAAGAGATGAAAGACATAGAAAAAAAAAAAACCCCCCGCTAGGTTGAAAACCCAAATGGGTAGTCTAGACAAAATCTAGGGCCAAAAAGAGAGAGAGAGAGAGAGAGAGAAAAGAAAGCCCACTAGGCTGCAAAAACGGTAGTCTAGGCAAAAATTAGGGCCAAAGAAAAGAAGAAGAAAAAAAAAAAGAAAAAAAAAAGGAAAATCCTAGCAAATTGAAAACTTGAAGATGTAACCTAAAAAGAAAAGGATTTAACAAGATGAAAGTCTAAAGGTATGATTCAAGAGGAACAAGCATAAAAAAAATGTTGATACAAGTGACCAATGAAAACTAGTGAGAAGATGACAAAGAAGAAATGGGAAAACTCCTCCAATACTTGATTTTTGAGTAATGCATCCTTGGGGGGAACATCATAGGGAATTTTGAGCTTTTTTATATCATTCATTTCATAACCTAAACCCGGCCTATATTACAACTCATGAGTAAAGACCTCCTTGAAATCTTACTAGTTGTATGCACATCTTAAACTCTAATATTATTTTCTCTTGAATTAATAAGGAAAAATGTTTAAAATTGTCAAACTCCACAGGATGATATGTTCGAGGACAAAATTTCTCAAATCCTCAAATGACTCAAAAGAACTTTCAAATTTGGAGCACTCTCCTTGCTTGCACCTAACAGTGTGATTCCTAAATATTATCATATTTCATTTCTTGATTGCCTTTGGAGACTTAATTAAATAGTGTTCAAAAGAAATAAGCAAATTTGATTACATGAGTTTAATGATCTTGATCCTTCCTAATAAAAAAGATTTGTTTGATTCTTAAACACTATGATTTTCCAAAATGGTGTTCAAGAATGCTTAAACTAGGGACATTGGCCTATTTATCTTGTGTGCATGGTTTCACCTAGGTCATCAACCCACTTGTTTGTTGGCACGCCAACATTTGTTTCTAAGCATATCAACACTAGGGGCATTGTCCACTGGTATTTGTATTCTATCATGTCATCTGTTCTTTGTTCAACATGTCTAAACTAGGGCCATTGGCCCTAAATGTTTTCATAAAAAACTGATTTCTAACAAGCTTGGAAAGGTAGACAACTTTTGTAGGAATTAAGTAAGGACTTTTCTAGCAATCCACCTCAATTTCTAGCCAAAGTTATTCTCATTCAAAGTCTAGGTTTTCAAAAAAAAAAAAATCATCATTCTTGCCTCATGAATAAATCTTCATCACTCCTACTCCATCTTCATCTTCTTTGCCTTTTGATAATGAACACACTGTAGACACTTAATTTTGCACCCATAATTTAATTTTGGAAGATGACTGAAATGACTATTTCAAATACCCAAAAATCATAATTGCATTACATGCATTAAATCATTCATTTCATATCATAAAAATGATCTTGAGATTTTAACAGTCGCAACTGTATGCCCAATTCCCAAATCGAACTGTTGGATTGAAAAATATCACGGGATCAAGTTTTCACGGTCTACATGCATGTATAGGGGTGAAACTGATCACGTATGATTAATTGTGTGACTGGTTGTTGGTTTTTGTTAGAAATGAGCTTGGTTGCATAGGAATAAAATGGATAATCAAGGGAATTATTGATAATTGAGTCTTTTTAGAATATTTATCTATCAGATAATTATTGTTTTAAAGACCTGGTTATCAAAATAAGAGGGATTAATTTTAGAATACAAGTTAAAAATACGTCTAGGTGTAGTTCCCGACTCAAAAAATCCCTAAAAAGAGTCTAGATTGAACCAAGATTGGGAATTGGGCTTGAAACTTGAGAGGGCCAATTGGCACTCTAGGAGTGCTAATTGGCATAGCTTCAAGGCCAAGCCTAGAAATGTTTTGATCAAGATAAAATGCATCAATTTCAAAATTTTAGGGATAAGAAGGCAACCTAATTCGTATCTAATCCAATCTAGGTCATTTTTTAAGTTTCAAACCTCTATAAATAGGGGATTAAAATAAAAAAATCAGGACCCATTTTTTGACCCCTCTCTCCCCTTATGTTAAAGAAATTCTGGAAGATTTGCTATAGGAATTTCTTTTAAATCCTTAGAAATTCATTCTTTTTTATCTCTAGGATAATTCTCTTCTTGTGGAATATGTTCATGCAGGTATGATTCTAACTTTACATTCCATAACATGATTTTATTTTAATTTCAAAAACATGTTCTCATCTATGCTTTATTTTCCATGAATATGATGTTGCTTTTTGTGTTTAAATAACCATGTTGATCATATGTGCATGCTCTTTTCTTGCTTTCAAAAATTTCAAATGATTAGTTGATGAACATGCCTAGATCTAGGGTTGAATATTTTCTTAAGATTTTAGATCTGCAATTTTCCTCTATGTTTTTCAAAACTAAAATTAGATTTGTATTCTTCTCTATGTTTTTCAAAATTAAAATCAAATCTGATAAAATCATATCTGTATTTTTCTCCATGTTCCTTTTTCAAAGCTAAAACCAGATCTATATTTTTCTCCATGATTTTCAAAAATAAAATTTGATCTGTATTTTATTTATAAAATCTGATCACTATTTTAATTATAAAATGTGATCTACATTTTATTTACAAAAATCTGAACTATGTTTTGTTTATAAAATCTAGTTTGTTTTTTTTAAGAAAAAAAAATCTGTTTTGCAGTTTTTAAAACAGAAATCTGGTCTATGTTTTAATAAAAATCTTATCCGCATTTTTTTTTTTATAAAATCTGTTTTGCATTTTTCAAAACAAAATTTGACCTTTTTTTTAAATAAAAAAAAATTAAAACCAGATCTGCATTTTTCATAAAAAAAATTGGTGTTTTCAAATTAAAAATATGTTTTTCTCTCATATTTAAAAAACCCAAACCAGATTTGAATTTTTATTGAAAATTCATTCTTTTTCTTTTACAAAAACTCATATTTAAATTTCCACCAAGAATTCTTATCAAATTTTTTACACAAAATAAATTGCAAATCTAAGGTTCTTAAATAGAAGTGTAACCCTAGGTCTAGGATTTGACATGGCATTTGTTGCATATCATTTCACACTTTGAATATGGGTACTTAATGGTCATTTAAAGTTTAGAAGACCAAACTCTGTCTGGGCAGGGTGGGTGCCTAACACCTTCCCATCCTATAACCTAAACCTCGAACCATAGAATTTTAGGTTGGTAGATTTAGTGTCTTATTTTTATTTTGGTTAGAATGTAACTAGGAAACAAAGTTTTGTATTTTTCTTTTTATTAGATTGTACCTAGGAATCAAAGCAATGTAAAGTTCTTTCTACCTAGATGTAAATTGTTTCCAATCAATGAAAATGCATAATATTCAAGATATATTGTAAATTGTAAAGTTTTCTTATTTTACTTATAAAATAAGTGGCGACTCCATTGAATCCTAAAAAGGGAAGGTGCCGATGCCTAACCCCTTTTTTGAGAGCACTCAAGTTTTTCAAACGCCGGTCTCTAACACACACCTTCACTAAAAAAATAAAATAAAATAAAATAAAATAAAATAATAATAATAATAATAATAATAATAATAATAAAATCTTCAATGAACAAATCTTCGAAACTTTAAAGGAAAAATCCCCAGAAGAAATTTTCAAAAGGAAAAATCTCCTTTAGAATAAATCTTCAAGGAAAAATCTCCATGATCAAATCTTCAAAAGGAAAAATCTCCATTTTTTAAAGGAAAAATCTCCAATGAATAAATCTTCATTAAAAATATTCAAATCTACAAAGGAAAAATCTCCAAAACTTTTTTTCAAGGAAAAATCTCAATGAACAAATGGAAAAATCTCCAAAATAAATCTTCATAGGAAAAATCTCCAAGATAAATCTCCATTTTTGAAAGGAAAAATTTCCAATGAACAAATCTTTTCAAAACTTCAACAGAAAAATCTTCATGAACAAATCTTCATTAAAAATGTTCAAAACGCATCTTCAAATGAAAAATCTCCAATAAAGATGATGGACTGCGATTTCCTTCCATATTCCTTGTGGTTGCAACATGAAGTTAACTATCCCACACTCAGCAATCTTACAAGCATTGAGATGTCCTAAACTAGGGGCATTGGCCAGGCATGTCCAATTCTTTTCAATGAATATCTTTATTATTAATTTAAAATATTTACTTTGTAGGAGCAAGGGCAAAAGATCCATACACATTGGCATGGATAACGCCTTACAAGAAATTTTTAGACCTCTAGGAAGTATGTCCAAACTTCAAATCCATTGAACCTTTGGGAAGTACGTCCAAAATTCAAATCCATTGGATCTCTGGGAAGCACATCCAAACTTTAAATTCAACAGACCTCCGAGAAGCACGTACAAAATTCAAATTGATCGAATCTCTGGGAAGCACATACAAACTTCAAATTCATTGGATCTCTGGGAAGCACATCCAAAATTCAAATCTATCGGACCTCTGAGAAGCATGTCTAAACTTTAAATCCATCGACCTCTGGGAAGCACACGTCTAAAATTCAAATCTATTGGACATCTGGGAAGCATGTCCAAACTTCAAATTCATCAAACCTTTGGAAGCACATCCAAAATTGAAATCCATCGGACCTCTGGGAAGCATGTCCAAAATTCAAACTCAAATTCAACGGAGCTCTAGGAAGCACGTCCAAAATTCATGATCTTTGGTCCTTTGGGATGCATGACCAAAACCCCCATTTTGTCTTGACCTTTGGTAAGCATGTCTTGTACTCATTTTTTTTCAATTAAAAAAAAAACCCTAAATGCATGAACTACGTTTGGACCTGATCCTTTCACCAAGAGGTACTTAGGCAACCTCCCTTGAGATTCGGTCCACATTTTGATCCACTACATGTCGGTCCACATTTTGATATACATTCATCATACATTCACTACGGTTAAATACTGATTGCAAAGTTTGGTGTCCTTTTCATACATTGAAATTCGCTTTTTAAGTTTCATCAATGAAGGGCATTCTGTTGACATCTCATTTTGCAACCCGCATTTAATCTCACATGGAGGGTTAAAGAGTAATTTCACCTTGGAAATAGGTATCTTAATTTTGGCCATTAGATCCTTAATTTCATTTCATCAAAATGATCTTGATGTTGTACCAATCAAATTGTCTGGTCCTTAGCCTTAATCAAACTATCAGATTGAAAGTTATCATCAAATCAAGTTTTAATGGCCAAGATGTACTATCACAAATTAAGTCTGACTATATATGGTTATGAACAATTGATTCCAATTAGTTATAATTATAATTAATTTGAAATTAATGACGTGTCATAATTTGATTGGCTAGGACTACAGGTTACGGTAAGGTTGCACACACTTAATTAATTAAATAATCAAACATTAATTATTCTATGAGTAATTTGTGTAATTATTTTTTTAATTGAGGTAAATTTGGAATTGATTAATTCTGAAATGGAAGTAACTGGAGCCTATTAATGTTAATTGGAACTAATTTGTGGCCAATTAATGTTAACTATATTGAAATTATTTTCCAACAAATGACCTCTGCTCACCATTTCATTAATATCTCTTAGAATATTTTGAATTTGTGAGGTGATTAATTTTGCTAGAAACTAGACATCTGGGGCTTCCATTTGAGCACAAGAATGGGACAATTTCGATCAGAAATGAGTAAGATATGATTTTTTGAATTTGGCTCTGCAGGCTGTTACATAAGCTACGAGAAAAACTGAATTCTTAGTCATTTTGCTTGCTCATCACTCCCACCATCCTCCAAATTTAATGCACTAGCTTTCTCTATATACTGAAATAGGGTCTAAGTTCATGATTCTTTTTGATCTTTTATCAACCCTCATTAATTGCCATTCCATTCATATTTTCTCCACCACTACTATATAAACCCCTCCTCTCCTCTATTCCAAGACACAAAACACCTCTCTTCTCTCTTCTTGAGTTCTAGTGAAGTAGAACATTCTTGTCATATCTTAGTCTTCCTGAAACTCATGAGGTATTGAGTGAGACTCATTCTCCCTCTCTTAGTTCTTTTTTTTTACTCCACCCTTAGGACCTCCACCAAAAGCCTCCTCCTTCACCGTGTGGATTTTGCATGCATGTATAATCCCTTTCCCTAACTTGTTTTTTTATATTGCTATGATGAGAATTTAAGATTAAAGTATGCTAATGATTATATAAATTCCATGAGTATGTTTGAATGTTCTTAAATGTCCATATGCGTTCTTCACATGTTCTCGGTTGTTTATCATATGTTCATGCATAATACTAACTTTGATCTTAAATCCACATCCAAAATATGAAAATCATGTTAGTTTCATAATTCTCTCAAGTCCTCGAATCTAGGATATCACCATTCACTCACATTCACTAGAATTTATTTTTCAATCCAAATGCAAGTAATAATAAATTGAATTAGGGTTTATCACATGCACACACATTAAATTCAAGCAAAACATTAAATATGCAATTGATTGATAACATGTTGGATGATGTGACATGAATGTTGGCCACCATAGTCTAGAAGACCGGTTTCGCCGGGTAAGGTAGGTGCCTAACACCTTCCTATCTTGTAACATAATCTCTAAGTTTAGACCAAGGGTTGATAGATCAATGCCTATCCATATAATTTTCAATCTCTAGATTGTAACTAGGAAATAAAGCCATGTAATTTATCTTAGATTGTATCTAGGACCAAAGCCATGTAATTTCCTAAAATCAATGTATATTCATTCTTAAATCAATAAAATGATGATTTTTTCAATTTTGGTTTTCTTATTTATTTCAATAATTAAGTGGTGACTCCATTGTAAAATTTTTAATCTAAAGAGAAAAACATAATTAGTTGAATCTCTATTTTAAGAGACAATAACACATTCACCCATTCACTTGAATTTGGCCCAATTCCAAAACGGTTTGGGAGCATGGTCTCTCACAACAAGGACAAATGAATGGACGAACAAGCTAATGTATATCTTAATCCTTTTATGACCGAGTAATGGGAGCTACATTGCTAGAAGCTCTCTCTCTCTCTCTCTCTCTCTCTCTCTCTCTCTCATATCCTGCTTAGTTAGAGAGAATTAAGGAGGTATTTATACTAACTCCTAGCCCTCCTTCCCGTAGGTCCTAGCTATAGGGGGTTGATATTTGTCACATCAGGGGTCTCTCCCTCTTTAGGGAGTGGTGGGCATATGGTGTGAGGAGCACTATTCAGAGGGTTCATTCAATATCAAATGCAGTCAATCTGGTAGGTATAGTAATTTAATACGGAGGTGATTTTTGCTGATTCTAGGTGCTATCTTCTCTTGTCCCTCGACTATCCTCATTCCTCAGTCTTCTTGTTACTCCTGATCCTCCAAGAGATGATTCAACTTCTTAGCTACGTGTCGAGGAGGAAAGGCACCTTGGCGGGTTATGTTTTGTCGGGTGTTCAGGTGTCTTTGGTGTCTAAGCCTAAACAGCAGCCAACCCCCCTCCCTTTATTTTGTGCACTTACTAGGCCGGACCTTATATTCCCTTGGTCTCCCCTTTTCTCTATTCTACTGGGTTCTGAGGCTTTGGGCCTAATAGGTCATCTTTTCCTCCACAAATACAATTTATCAAGTTTGCACTAACTGATTTTATCATATATATTACGTCATCTCAGGTGTTGGACTAATTTCCAATAACAACATATGTGACACAAATACAATTATTGGTAATGCATTTTTAAAAGTGTCGATAATTGAAAAATATATGATTACAAACGAGCTGAATCTTTTTTTTTTTTTTTTAAAGAGTTGAATCAAATTTGTTCTAATTTAATTTGCCATTTTAAAAATAAAATGATATTGAACAAATCTTTGTCAAAGTAATCTCAAAAAGTATAGTCTCTAAAGATAAAGATTAAAGGGCAAACAAGTAAAGTTTTTTTTTTTTTGCTAGGTGATTGCGGGGGCTAGAACTCCCGAGCAACAAGTCATACAGGTACCTAGGTGCCAATGGGCTACTGAGGCCAATGGCGGCAAACAAGTAAAGTTAAATAGAAGGTTTAAAAAAAAAGTAAAGTTAAATAGAACAAAAAAAGTTTATATTTTATACACTAATTTATTTAGTTTATTTTTGATAAGTTAATCTCTCAAGTTAAATTTATCCATTTGTAGATTAATTTCTTAACTAATTCTGATACTTCCTAACATGTTTCAAGTAGTATAAGAAAATAATAGAATATTCCAAAAATATTATAAATATATGTTCTCCTTCTTACATAATAGTAAGTCTTATTAATTAAATTTATAATAAAATTCATAATCTATATAAAAGAAAAAAAATATGTATTTATATAGTACACCCAAATTACTTTCTAATTACCCGTTCATCATTTAAAAAATATATATATATATATATATATATTATACATTTCTACTTGCTTAATAAGGGGAAAATAGAACCTCAAAAAAAAATAAAAAATAAAAAATAAGGGAAAAAAAAAAAGAAAAAAAAAAAAAGCCATTAGGCCCATTGCAGTAAAGGAAAAGGGGAAATAAATAAGTAGCGTGGGGACAAGACAGAAGAAAAGGTATAACGTGTCATTGTCGTAACCAAAGATTCTCCAATGCACGTTGGGAGTTGCAAACACATCGCTGTCATGGAATTACTTTTGACTATCTTTTGTATCTGGAGTGACTTGCCCACGTCCCCCAGTCTCTTCAACTCTTCCTATTTTATACTACAATTTGCACCAAACAAAACATTAATAAATTTGCTTAGCAACAACATTGGCAAAACGATGGATGAGTTGGAATAGATCTTGACCCTAGCCCCTCCTTTTTCACAATCAGCGGAAAGCAATAAAAAAAAAGCAGCATTGGAACTAATCAGAATCCGATCCGATCCAATCCAATCCAATCCACAAGTAATAATATATAATACCGAATTTAATTAAAGTCATTGGTTGAAATTGAACAACAAAATTAAACTGCGATTTGGTCTAAAAGAAAGATAAATTATCAATATATAAGATAAGAATATGATTTAAATTCTAAATTAAAAACACTAGAAAGTGTAGTTGAGCTATACAGGTACAAATTATCAATATGTTAGTTAGGAATTTAAATTTTTGGGCAAATAACACTCCCCTTTCTTGAGATTTAGGAAAATGACACTTATCCCCAAACTTAAAGGAAAAAAACATTTTCCCCCCTTTGACATTTATTTATCTAAATTCTGTTAAATTGACGTTAAAAATGTTGTGCACTAACGTACCCTTTGGTTAATAATATATTCCCAAAATTGCCCTCAACTTATTCTCAACTTATTCCATCAAAAGTCCATATTTTTATCTGCTTTTCTAATTTAACGTTAGATGGTAAAGAATAAGTTTTTGTGAGTTTGTTCATCAATCAATCAAATTGACTTTGAAAATTTTTTATATTGATAAGTGACTTTGAAAATTTCAAACTCGTTTTTAAACAATAAAAGCTTGAAAGTTTCAGCAAATTGTTTTATTTCATAAATTTTGATCCAAAGTGTTAGAGAGAGGAGCGATTAAAAAACCTAAAAGGATCATCAAACTTTAAAAAATCAATTGGAAAGGTGCTATAAGAGACTAAAAAATCAACATAAGCAACATGTTTTATAATATGTTCTTTGCATTTTTTATTTTATTTTATTTTATGTAAATGCTCTTTTCACTAACCATGGTTAAACTTTGGTAAAGAGAATCTTTAAAAAAATTGGAATATTCTGTTACTAATATTAACAGAAGGGGGGGGGAGTGTTATTTTTTTTAAATCTCAGGGGGGGAGTGTTTTTTCCTTTCAAGTTTGGGGGTGAGTGTCATTTCTCTAAACCTCAAGAGAGGGGAGTGTTATTTGTCCTAAATTTTTTATACAACTTTTTGTATTTCATTTTTTATTTTACCAATTATAACTTGCTATGTATTTGTTTGACTTTTATTAAAACCAAAATTTAAAATGAAAAAAAAAAATTAAACACATGGTAGTTTTTTTTTTTTTTTTTTTGAGAAAGAAGTTGATTTATTTTATTAACTTGAAACAATTACATCCAAATCTAAAATTGAAATAATATGCGATGTGATATCTTCCATCCATACTTGAAAATTTGATATGCGTAATGTATTTTTCGCAAGACTATGAGCATCCCTATTGCTGTTTCTCTTAACATGAGAATACAACAATCGTTCAAAACTATTAGCAACCCTTTTCACATCATCTACCAGCAAACCTGTTGGAGATAGGCTACACTCTGTTGATTTCAAAGCTTTAATCTAACTGAGAGAATCTTCTTCAAGAGTAGCTCTTCGAAAACCCAATTCACGCGCAAATGTCACTGCCTTCAAAGCAGCCAACGCCTCAACCTTGTCAGGCTTGTAAGCTGGATGATTTTTTTCTGAACAAGAAGCCAGCACAGCTCCATTATTATCCCGAATTATCACTATTGCTGCCACTTGAAATTGATTTCCCTTGGAATATTTTTTCAAGGCATTAATTGGATTAACTCCAATTGTACGTGCTAGCTGGCTGGTAGACTCCAAATCGGGTGTAACAATTCTTGCCAATAATAACTCTTCATTATTATTTATATTTGCCAAAAACGTATCCTCCTGTAATACCTCCACCGAAATAGAAGGTGTATTAATTAAGTTGGACTTCTTACTAATTGGCGTGGACTTTGGCAGCACTAAATCCTCAATAATTGCAAGCATTTAAGCCCAATCCAGCTGCATGGCTGAGGGCAGCATTAATGAGGGTGTTACTTCAAGAGTTGTAATTGAAGTAACATTCATGTGCACCACGTTAGCACGGTCTTCCTCCATCAATCTTATTGCGTTCCTCCCTACATTCTCAGTCTCCGCCGTCTTCCTCCCTATTGGGCAATACTGATTTCGCTCATAATACCCAGTGATGTTACTTAGAAATCAGTGGATTGAAAGTCTCCGGACTTTGGCGACCTTGAAGGTTAAATCCTGAAAAAAAAAGTAAACACAATCAGGGAGAAAGACCGGTGGAGGCCGGTCTATGGTCCTCCGATGGTCAAGTCAGTCACTTGGAAGAAAGATCTTTTTAAGGCTTCTTTTTTAGAGAAAAGTCTGAATCAATTACCTCTTCGTAGGAAAGTGCTTATATAGTTCGCATGGAGCGGTTATTCATTCTGAAAACCGTTCCTATTGTTGAGGGAACTATCAGAGCATAAAATAACTTCCATAACTTCCATGGAAGTTATTTTATCTAGAGCGATGCTTCAAAGGAGGTATTGGTTCATGAGTAGAAACCCATTTCCCTGTAATCCCAAATTTAGCCGTCTCTATTATTTGCCTCGTCCGTCACTGGGGACGGACGAGGCTATGCTCGTCCTTCATTAACGATGGACGAGCCTTTGACGGGATGCTTTCAAGTAGTTCATTCCTCAGGGACGAATCACATGGACGATGCTTTGGAGGTACTTAATATCATCATCAGTTGCCCCCTTGTCCATGGGTCGTCCAGAGAGAAAAAAAAATGTCAGAGGTGTATTAATGGTAAGTCGGAGAGTGCCACGTGTCGTGATCTCATTGGCTAAAAATCACGTCGTTTGGTTTAATCGAGGGACGTGCCACGTGGCATCTGGTGATTGGTCACGTCATTCTAGATGCCAGAGGTTACTCCCTATAAATAGTGGAATGCCCCCATTACCCCTCTTACTTCTGAAATTTCCTTCTTGATCCTTCCTCGTCCTAGATTCTCGTCTAGAAGCTTCCTTCGTCTTAGATCCAGGTAATTCTCTCTTCCTCGTCCCTAGTTTTTCATTTGAGATGGCTGTTGTACTTTCCTCGTCTAGTGATAGTTTAGATAAGGCCATAGACGAGTACAACGACGAGAGTAGTTACTACACTTCTAGTAGTTCTGGTGATAGTAGCGAAGGGAACACCACGGACGAGTATGTCTCTGGAGTTCCTTTAGAGGTAGTACAGGAAGAGCTTAGAAAGGCCTCAGGGTCTCAAGCTGGCACCTCGTCCACTGCCCCTCCATCTGGTCCTTTGGACGAAGAGGAGGTTACTGTTTACAGTTGTGCAGTGGATATCCCTTCTAGGACGGACGAGGTAAGACTCCAAAATCTTAGGGAATGGTATCAAATTCCAAATGAGTTTAACCCTAGGATACCCGTCCGAGGAGAGTGGTGTTGCAACCCTCGTTTTGGGATAGGCGTCTATGAGGCATATCTTTTGGGGGGTTTGAGATTTCCTTTAAACACCTTTACTAGGGAGTTGCTTTTTAGATTAGGTTTAGGAGTATGCCAATTTAACCCAAATGCGTGGAGACTAATCATCTCAATGCAAATTTTGTGGGGTGAAGTGTTTGGAAGGGACCGTCCTATTACCGTGGACGAGTTCCTCTATTGCTACAAACCTTCAGAGATACACCAGTCCCCTGGTTTTCACCAATTTACAGCCAGGGGTAAAGATTGTAGATTAATCAAGTCTTTGGCCTCGTCTGACAGAAAATGGAAGACGGAATTTTTCTTCGTCTCCGGCTTCTGGGCTGGGAGCCCTATAGACGTTGGCCGGGACACTTTTGGTCGTTACACTGGGGACCTAGGAAACCTTCGTCCTGAGGGTAAGTTCCCCTTTTTCCTTTAATAACCCCTTTTTCTTTTTAACATTTATGATCAATTTATAGTGATGTTTTTTACTTGGTTTGTTTCAGCTATCAAACGTCCGTCCTTAAGCAAATTCTCCCGTGACCGCGTCCACAGGGCTCGTCTATACGCGGATAGAGACTTCCACTCCTTGGTTTCACTTAGGCGACTTGCCAAGTGGGGATTGGGCCCTAACCCTTCAGACGAAGCAATCGCGCACGAGGTCACAGTGAGAAAAAGTAAGTTTTAAGTTTCAAACGTCCTTGCATATTGTTTATTTTGTTTTTCAATCTAAAAGTTTCTCTTTTCTTTTTCTTTTTAAAAAAAAAAAAAAGGAATGGCAACGATGAAAGGAAACAAAGGGAAGGACGTGGCTGTTGAGGGGGAGCATCCTGAGGTTGAACCTCAGGCTCGTCCTGTGATTGGGGAGAAAAGGAAGACTTTACCTAAAAACTTGGATCTAGCAAATCTCCCCAGTCGCAGAGGCAAAAAAGCTAAGAGTACCTCGTCCCAGGTAGTCAAGCCTACCCTTTCCTCGTCCCAGCAGCCTGTGCCAATAGTGGACGTCGACTTGTCCATTCCAGCTGAGAGTACTCCGTCTAAGTCCACTCCGTCCAAGATTGTGTCAACCCCTCAGACTTCTCGAGCGGTCCCCTCCAACATTATTGAGAATGAGGACTTAGCGTGGGAACGTTTCAAGACGGCTGTAACGGACGAGGACATAAACGTCTGTTATGACATGTCCCTTAAAGATTTTGAACACTCTGGTGTTCACGACCTTTTTAAGGTAAAAACTATTTCTCGTCTTGAGTAAGGATTTTATTTTCCTTTTTTTTTTGCCTTTTCTTTTTTCTAACTTTTGTTTGCTTTCTTTTTTTTTTTTTCTTTTTTTTTTTTTTTTTTGTAGGGCATGTCAAAGTTCATAGCAGCGTCCAGGCAGGCCACAGGTTTGGACAGGACGAGGATTTTGCTGGAGACGAGGGTACAGGAGTTGAAGAATGAAGCTAAACAATGGGCGGAGGTGGCTTCTAATTCTACAGAAGAGCTGAAAGCAATGAAGTCTTTAGTTGAGGAGCTGAAAACCAGTGCTGCGGAGAAGGACGCTCGTCTTGAGGTCCTGAAGAAGAAGGACGAAGAGAACAAAATTCTTCTCTCCAAAGCAAGGGAAGATGCAGTGGCTGAATTCAAGGTGTCCAAACAATATACTGATGTTTTGGACACCAATTATGCAGCTGGGTTTGAAGACTTCAGGATGGAGGCTGTGGAGAAATTTCCAAGTGTGGACTTCAGCTCCATAGTCCTGAATCTTAATGCTGCTGCCACTAGCTCTCTCCTTCATACTGGCTCCGAGGATGCTAACGTAGAGGACGATGCTACTACCTTTCCCCCTCAGGACGCCTCCCAAGCCAATGCTCCTTCGTCTTAGGAAATGCTTCACTGATAAAAGTTTTTGATGTAATTTTATTTTTATTTTTTATTTTTATTTTCTATTTGTTTTTTTTTTTTTTTTTTTTTTTTTTTTTTTTTGCCTTTGATGTAATTCCAATACATTTATCTCGTCCAAAGTTCAAGGACGAGGTACTGAACAACCATTTTAATATATCAAGGGGTTTTTGGATGTAGGATATCCACCCTTGATTTAATGTCATTTTCACTTTGCATGTGTATGGACGAGTATGTTTAATTTTTATGAATGGTTTTCTTTTACTCGTCTATATTTCATATACATAGAACCATTTTTTATGGAAGTTTTACTTGTATTTCGTTCACGAGGGATAGTCAGTAAAAACCTCTCTTGAAATGGTTAAGTGTAAGCATCACTCGTCCATAGACTTGTCTGTGCTTTTTCCTCGTCTCTAGACTTGTCCTTGCATTTCACTCGTCCAATGGACAGTCTTTTGGCGGACGGCTCAAGTTCAAAACATATATTTTTCCTCGTCCATAGAATGGTTGAGTATTATGTTTTACTTGGCCCATATTGTGGACGAGTATGCCTTGGACTAATTTTCCTTGAGCGTGGAATTTACCTCGTCCTTTCCTTTGGACGGACGAGGATGTTTAGTATTTTGGTTTTAGGCATGAGATTTTTCTCGTCTTTTCCTTGGTCGGACAAGCATGCCTTTGTTTTTACTTTCTAGGAAAGCTTGAGATTACATCTCCAGATCCAGAGAATTTTCTCGTCTTGAGCGTTTCAACCTTTTCAGAGTAAATTTGAAAAAAAAACGTAGCATGGGAAAACATGAATTATACAACATTATGTACATTCCACAAATATTATTCATAAGTATTGTTCATAGACGAGGCATACATCTGATGCCTTTATTTAAACAACACAAATTATAATGTCGTCCACAATTTTAACATAATAATAATAATAAAGCCACACATAATAAAGCCACACAAACAATAATAGTAATGAAGCCACACATAATAATAAAACCATTAACCCCTGATCTCGTCCAGAGTAATGTTTCTCTAGACTAGTACTTCACTGATAGTATTTCCTCAAATGCTCCAAATTCCAAGGATGCTCTAGCTTCCTCCCGTCAAGAGCTTCTAAGTAATAGGATCCTTGCCTTTTGCAGTTGACAACTCTGTAGGGGCCTTCCCAATTTGGTCCCAGCTTCCCATGGGCTGGGTTCTTTGTTGCTAAGGAAACCCTTTTTAGGACGAGGTCTCCTATGTTGAATCGTCTTGGCTTGACCATTGCATCATACCGCCTTGCCATAAGGTTTTTATACCTTGCCATCCTTTGCTCAGCCTCCATCCTTACCTCGTCTATTAAATCGAGGTTCAGACGGAGTTGTTCCTGGTTAGCTTCATCCTGGTAGGTTGTTACCCTATGATTAGCCATGTGTACTTCCGCGGGTATAACTGCTTCAGCTCCATATGCTAGCTTGAAAGGAGTCTCTCCTGTAGGAGTCCTCACTGTTGTTCTGTAAGCCCATAAAACGCCTGGTAACTCATCTGGCCATACACCTTTTGCCGCCTCAAGCCGAGTCTTGATGATTTTCAACAAGGATCGGTTTGCTACTTCCGCTTGTCCATTAGCTTGAGGGTGGGCTGGTGAAGAGTAGTGATTTCGAATCCCGAAATGCACACAGAAATCTTTGAAAACTGCGTTGTCAAATTGTCGTCCGTTGTCTGACACTAGCACCCTGGGTATTCCGAATCTGCAAACAATGTTTTTCCAGACGAAGTTCTTGACATTTTGTTGTGTGATATTGGCCAAAGGCTCTGCTTCTACCCATTTGGTGAAATAATCGATACCCACCACGAGGAATTTCATTTGCCTTACCCCCAGCGGAAAAGGACCCAGAATGTCTAGTCCCCATTGTGCAAAAGGCCATGGGGCTGTCATTGGAGTCAAATATTCTGATGGTTGTCTGAGGATATTGCTAAATCTTTGGCATTGATTACAGACTTTGACGTACGCCTTGGCATCAGCTTGCATGTTTGGCCAATAGTATCCTGCACGGACGGCTTTGTGGACGAGTGACCTGGCTCCTGAGTGATTGCCACATGCTCCTTCGTGAATCTCTCTTAGAATGTAGTTCGCTTCGTCCGGGGCCAAACATCTGAGATAAGGCTGGGAAAAACCTCTTTTGTAGAGAGTTTCATCCATGAGAATGTATTTGGCTGCTCTGACCTTCAACTTCTTCGCCTCTTCTTTTACCTCTGGAAGTCGTCCATCCCTCAGGTATGATATAATTGGAGCCATCCAATTTTCCCTGCTTTCTACTTGCTGTATCTCGGGGATATCTATGCTTGGTATGTATTGGATCTCGTCAAGCTCATGTACGGCTTCATTTGCGGAGGCTTCTTTGGCTAAGGTATCAGCTTCCATGTTCTCTTCCCTTGGGATTTGAACGAAGCTAATTTCCACAAATTTTTTCGCAAGTCTCATTACTCTGCCAAGGTACTTCTTCATTCGTTCTTCTTTGGCCTCATACATCCCATTCACTTGGCCCATAATTAGCTGAGAATCTCTCAGGACGAGTATTGATTTTGCTTCGACGGACTTGGCTAACTTTAGCCCTTTGATAAGAGCTTCATACTCAACCTCATTATTGGTTGCTTGATACTGCATGCGAACTTTGTATTTCAGTTTATCCCCCTCTGGGGATTGCAAAACTACACCTATGCCTCCACCATGCTGTGTAGACGATCCATCTACATGGACGATCCACTTCTGGTTGCCCTCCATCTTACTTACATCGTCTTGACTAGGAGTAAACTCTGCAATAAAGTCTGCCAGAGCTTGACCTTTTATGGCATGTCTAGGTTGGTACTTTATGTCGAACTCACTAAGCTCGACAGCCCATTGAACCAGTCGTCCTGCAGCCTCTAATTTGTTCATTGCCTTTCTGAGTGGATGATCTGTCATAACATTGATGATGTGGGCCTGGAAGTAATGCCTTAGTTTTCTGGAGGCTGTTACCAATGCGAAAGCCAATTTCTCCATTAAGGGATACCGTCCTTCCGCTCCCCTCAGTGCTCTACTTGTGTAGTATACCGGCTTTTGAATCTTTCCTTCTTCTCTTATCAGTGCTGAGCTTACGGCGTGTGGGGTTACTGCCAGGTATAAAAACAGCTCCTCTCCTGCTACGGATGGACTCAGCAACGGAGCGGTAACAAGATATGCTTTCAAGTCTTGAAAGGCTTCCTGACACTCGTCCGTCCACTCAAATGCTTTCTTCAGAACTTTGAAAAACGGCAAACACTTGTCAGTAGCTTTTGAAACAAACCTGTTGAGGGCGGCAACTCGTCCGGTGAGAGATTGAACTTCTTTGACATTGCATGGAGGCTTCATGCCCAATATTGCTTGAATCTTATCCGGGTTCGCCTCAATTCCTCTATGGGAGACCATGAACCCAAGGAATTTTCCTGACGATACCCCAAAAGCACATTTGTTAGGGTTCAACTTCATGCGATACTGCCTCAACGTGTTGAACGTCTCCCTCAGGTCATCAAGATGTCCTTCCTCGATCTGACTCTTTACCAGCATGTCGTCGACATAGACCTCCACATTCCACCCAATCTGCGGACGAAACATGTGGTTAACCAGTCGTTGGTATGTTGCTTCAGCATTTTTCAAGCCAAAGGGCATTACTTCATAACAAAATAGTCCCTGACTGGTGACGAAGGAAGTCTTCTCCTGGTCTGCTTCGTCCATCCTTATTTGGTTGTATCCCGAGAAAGCATCCATGAAACTTAGAAGTCTGTGACCTGCAGTGGAATCTACCAGTTGGTCAATTCGTGGCAGTGGATAACTGTCTTTGGGGCAAGCCTTATTTAAGTCTGTAAAATCCACACACATTCTCCACTTGCCGTTCGCTTTTTTTACCATTACCACATTGGCTAACCACTGGGGGTAATACACTTCTCGTATAAACTTTGCGGCCAACAATTTCTGTACCTCCTCCTTAATAGCAGCGTCTCTCTCTGGAGCGAACACCCTTTTCTTCTGTCGTACTGGCTTAAAGGAAGGGTCTACATTCAAACAGTGAGTAATGACAGTGGGATCTATGCCTGGCATGTCTTCACTACTCCAAGCAAACAGATCAACATTTATCTTCAAAAAATGGACGAGGTCCTTCTTAACTTCGTCTCTAAGGTCTGCCCCAACCCTGGTACACCTTTCGGGGTAATTGTCGTCTAGGGAAACATTTTCCAACATTTCAACAGGTTCTGCCACAATTCTCTTTTCTTCAATGTTCATGGATTGGATTTGCTCGTCCATGGCTAACATGGCCAGATAACATTCTCTTGCTGCTAACTGGTCTCCTTGTACTTGCCCCACCCCGTGCTCTGTTGGGAACTTCACTGACAAGTGGTAGGTTGATGTGACCGCCTTCCAACTGTTCAAAGTCGGTCTTCCAACTATGGCATTGTAGGAAGATGAGCAATCTACCACAAGGAAGTTTACATCTTTGGTGATTTGCTGCGGGTACGTCCCCACTGTCACTGGTAAAAGAATAGTGCCTACGGGTTGTACCTTCATTCCACCGAATCCCACTAGAGGAGAACTTGCAAGACGAAGCTGATCTTGTCCCAGCCTCATTTGCTGAAAGGCAGGATAATACAAAATGTCAGCCGAGCTCCCATTGTCTACTAGCACTCTTCTAGTTTTGTAGTCCGCAATAAGGAGGGTAATGACAATGGCATCATCATGAGGGTGATGTATTCTTTCTGCATCCTCCTCTGTGAAAGTGACTACTTGTTCACCCGCAGTCCCTGCTCTTGGTGATCGTCCAGAAAGTTGGACGCTCTGCACTGCTTTTAAGTACGTCTTCTTGGACTTGGACGACTGTCCTGTTGAATCTCCCCCTATAATGACTCTTATCTCTCCAAGCGGTGGTCGTGACGGTTCCTCTACTTTACCCTTCAGCTTCTCGTCCTTCTGGTCCCGTCCAAGGAAATTTCTCAACTTTCCTTGCCTGATGAGATTTTCAATCTGTTGCTTCAAATCAAAGCACTCGTCGGTGTCATGGCCATGGTCTCTATGAAAGCGACAATACTTGTTCCTGTTTCGCTTGTTAGGGTCCCCTTTCAATTTCTCTGGCCACTTCAGGGAAGGCTCGTCCTTGATTTGCATAAGGACTTGTTCAAGCGGTACATTCAATGGAGTGTATTGCTGGTTGCGTGCTGAGGAACCTGCCTTTTTGTCCCGGTCTCTTCTGTCGTCCGTACGCCCCTTCTTTGGAGGAGGGGCTTGTTCGGGGTGACGGCTTATCTCCATTTTCTCTGTCCTCTTTCTTTTCTTAGCTATAATAGCATCCTCCGCATTCATGAAGTTTTGAGCTGAATGGACGAGCTCGGCCATGGTCTGGGGCTCTTGCTCATAGAGCTTGTGGATGAACAAATCTAAATGAACTCCGTTGTGAAAAGCTGCCAACAGTAATTTGTCATCCATTTCGTCCACTGTCAGGGCTTCCCTATTGAATCGAGTAATAAACGACCGCAAACTCTCGTTCTCCCCCTGTTCTATCGTCAACAGACTAGAAGTAGAACGTTTGTGGCGTTGACCCCCTATGAAGTTATTAACAAACAACTTACTTAATTCTTCAAAAGAACTTACTGAATTTGGGGGTAACTTGCTAAACCACACTCTGGCCGGACCCTTGAGGGTGGTGGGAAAAGCTCTACACATTATTTCGTCTGGAACTCCTTGGAGATGCATAGTAGTCTTAAAGGTGGCAATGTGGTCAAAAGGATCTCGATTCCCATCGTATGAATCCAAAGAGGGCATTTTAAACTTCGGTGGCAAGGGGTGGCCATTGATGGAAGCCGTAAAGGGAGAGTCAGTTCTGTGAACTAAATCTTCTACTGGATTTGCCCTCCTCATATTCTCCTTCAATTCGTCCATGGCTTTCTTCATCTGATCCAACTCTTGTTCCAAATGGGGTACCCTTCGCGGGGTGGTTCCCTTTGATTGACTTCCATGTTGAAAATTCTCTCTGCCCTCCAGGCTCCGAGTTTGCTCTTCTTCATGCTCTGCACGTGTCTGCCTTAGATTGATCTCTCTCCGTAGTTCTTGATTCTGGCGAGTTAACTCCGCCATCGCTGCCGCCATGGAATGCATATGTTGGACAGAAAATGCCTGCATAACCGGTGCAGATTGACGATCGCGATGAGGGTTACTTGATGCGTCTCTACTATGTTGGGGGCCTGGGCTAGTTGCCCTCGACCTTGTCCGAACCATTTCAACCCTTTATGGGAGAAAGAAAACGCAGAACTCAACAAGTTCAAGAGCGACAAATATTCTTTCCCACAGACGGCGCCAACTGATGTTACTTAGAAATCAGTGGATTGAAAGTCTCCGGACTTTGGCGACCTTGAAGGTTAAATCCTGAAAAAAAAGTAAACACAATCAAGGAGAAAGACCGGTGGAGGCCGGTCTATGGTCCTCCGATGGTCAAGTCAGTCACTTGGAAGAAAGATCTTTTTAAGGCTTCTTTTTTAGAGAAAAGTCTGAATCAATTACCTCTTCGTAGGAAAGTGCTTATATAGTTCGCATGGAGCGGTTATTCATTCTGAAAACCGTTCCTATTGTTGAGGGAACTATCAGAGCATAAAATAACTTCCATAACTTCCATGGAAGTTATTTTATCTAGAGCGATGCTTCAAAGGAGGTATTGGTTCATGAGTAGAAACCCATTTCCCTGTAATCCCAAATTTAGCCGTCTCTATTATTTGCCTCGTCCGTCACTGGGGACGGACGAGGCTATGCTCGTCCTTCATTAACGATGGACGAGCCTTTGACGGGATGCTTTCAAGTAGTTCATTCCTCAGGGACGAATCACATGGACGATGCTTTGGAGGTACTTAATATCATCATCACCCAGGTATCAATGATTTCGTCCATATTAGTCGACGTCGAATGAGTAGTAGGCTCCTCACCAAAAGAAAGTGTTTCCCTAACCCCACAACAAAAACACCCCACTAGCTCGATGGATACTCTTGATATCCCTAGAGAGACAAAAGGACAATCCAAAAACAAAACACTCCTTCGTGTAGAAGCGACAAACAACTTCTACTGTTGAAGACAATGAGGAAAATTCCCCTTTTCTTAGCAACAGAGAGACAATGAGGAGAATCCCCTCCATAGTTCCCACCGTGGGGACAGAGAGGAGAATCCCTTCTGAACCTTACCAGATGAAATTGTTAAGTTGATCGTCACATGGTAGTTGATTGAATATAAAATGAAATACAAAAAATAATATAAAAGATTTGCATTTATTAAGAAGTATTAAAAAGGGCACTAGAGTACCAATAGTTAGTTGAAAAATTAAAATATTATGTTGTACAATAAATATGCACTTGGTCCCCCCTATTAATAGTAAGTTTCACATTAATCTATTTAGTGAAATGAAATACACTACTATTTGGGAGGAAAAATTACTTATTGATTGACAGATAAAATAGTATTTTAAATTTATGACATTCGTTTTATAATGATTACTTTTCAGTCTTTATTATCAAGTTAAGACATTAATTGGTTTTAGTTCTTAATCTCGGAAAATTATTAAGTACTCCCGAAGTATTATAAATGCGTACTTCCTCCTTTCACATGAATGGTGGGTCCCACCATGAATTTAATTAGTGAGACCTACCATTCATGTGAGAAGACGGAGTACGCATTTATGGTACTCCGAGAATACATAATAATTTCCCCTTAATCTCTTATTTAAGGATAAAAAGTTTTACAAGTTAAGCTAACTAAAATTTAAAATAACCAGGTTCTCAAAAGAAATTCAAAATAACCTTTATTTTTAGAATATTCTATAATAATCCAATCATAAACTAATAACAAAAATTAATTAATTAATTACTAATAATACGGAATAATTTGCTCTATTGCCAACCATACTACTAGCACTAGCGCATTGATGAAAATGAGAGAGTATAGCGTTATTGATTGTCCGCGGCGAGGAGCGCAGACAAAAAAAGAGAGTAATAAAGATATTCAGAAATAAAGAAGAAGAAGAGAGAGAGTAAAGATAAAGACTAAAGTGCAGGTAGCGTGTGAGAGAGAGAGAGAGAGAGAGAGAGAGAGAGAGGTGGCTCCGGCAAACAGTCAGTCCCCCCTTGCAACTGTGTAGCTGTTGTGTTGTGTAGTGTATGTGTAAAGAGAGTCGCGACATTATCGTGAAAACCAGCGATCCCACATATGTAGCGGAGAATAGGCCTTAGCCACGAAGGCAGTCAAACTCATCTCATCACTCTCGAGATAATCTCTAATTATTAATCACATCAGAGTATCTGCGTGTTTGGTGGTGGGCGAGTCTTTTGGTTTTGGATTTCCCCTCCGCCCCACCTCTGCACATTGCCCTCTTAGCTATCAATAATCCTTTGTTTCTCTCTCTCTCTCTCTCTCATTTCTCAATTCTCGGCAGCTTTTGGAGATCGGTTTCCACTTTTCCCCCTATCCACTGAGGTATACAAAATCATTTTCATCATCATTCTTGTTTTTTTGTCCCAACATACTTTTTATTGACATGAGATATGCTTTGATTTTGCAAATTTTTAGGTACATTTTATTGGTATTTCTTTTGGATTGGTGGGGAAAGGAAACAGAAGGGACTGTGTTACAGATCGTAGCAGAATTGGGTGGGTTTTTTCCAAAATCCGAATGCACAAAAAGAGACACACGGATTGTATTTTGTATTTGTATTTGTATTTGTTTGTGTAGTAGTGTTGTGCATTATTTATTAATAATGCAAAGCAAAATGTACACAACGAAACCATTACCTCAACAGCAGCTTTCCGACTCCAATAGACGTATCATCGATCCCAATGGACCCTCCCCTCTTGTTTATCAAGTTTGGAAAGGAAACAATGTGAGCAACTAATTTCCATTGTTTTAACCATTTTGCTTAGAAACTGACTTTTTTTTTTTTTTTTTTTTAAATAAAATTTTTGATGCAGAGATTTTGCCTCGGAGGCAGGCTTGTATTTGGTCCAGATTTGAGGTCGATTTTCCTTACAGTGTTTCTAATCGTGATGCCAGTAATTCTGTTTTGTTCTTTTGTTTCTCCGAAGCTAATTAATGAATTCCCACACTCCGTAGCCAATCTTATTATAGCTATATGTGTTCTCTTCACAGGATATGTGAGTTCTTCCTCTTTATATTACTTCATATTGTGTGTGTGTGTGTGTGTGTGTGTGTGTGTGTGTGTGTGTGTGTGTGTGTGTGTGTGTTTGTGCGCTTGTGCGCGTGCCTCCATAATCTTTCACAAATAGGATTCTAAGTTCATTAGATGTTTCCTAAGAGATGGTAATGAAACTGGTATTGGCTTTAGTAAAAAATAGTTTTGGAATCTTTGGCATGTACAAATCAAGTTTTATCTAGCTTATATTTCCTTATGGAGACGGGAAAATAAGGACATGGGAAAAGGGAAAAGCTTTATGTTACTACAACCAATTAGATAATGGAAATCCGAGTTTGACTCAGCTATGACTCTGGATATTTAGTTGAGTTGATTCTTTTCTCATTTTCTTGGGAGCCAAATAAGGACATATAAGGTATGAGATACAAATGGAGCAAAAGGAATGGAATAATTTAAATTTATGAAATTACAAAATACTAGTCTATTGAATATGAAGTCGTGTATGTATATCTGATGAATGTGTTTTTGTAGCATTCTGTAAATATCTTTAATTGAGTTGAAAAAAAAACTATGTTTGACAATTTTTCATCTTGCATATTCTTTGCATTGTCAACTTTCATTAAAGATTTAATAATTAACATTCTTGAGATGTCAACTATTTTAGGTTATAATTCTTCTCTTCCTTACGTCTGGAAGAGATCCTGGTATCATTCCTCGTAACTCACATCCTCCAGAACCTGAAGATGAGGGTGATGGCTCAAGTATTTCTGCTGATTGGCCTGGAAATCAGAATGGTGCTCCTAGTTTACCACTCATAAAAGAAGTTGTGGTTAATGGCATGGTAGTTAAGGTCAAATATTGTCAAACATGCATGCTATATCGCCCTCCACGATGCTCTCATTGTTCTATTTGCAATAACTGTGTTGAGCGTTTTGATCACCATTGCCCATGGGTGGGACAGTGTATTGGGAAGGTACTTTCATTTTAAAACTTCTCTTTTGTATTGTTTTTTGCTTGAATTATAATTTGGGTATCCTCATTTCTTGTAGTTTCTTGATTATCATTGTGGATGATTATAAGGTTCTGAAAATGTTGGAGTTTAGCACACTTCAAGTCCTGTGTGAAGGATGCTTATTTTTGGATGCCAACCACTCTATTAGCTCTAAACTGTTGTCAGTTGCTTTTGTATTTTATTGCACGTCAAGTTCTCACATTCCTAACTTAGAAACTTGCATCTTGCATGAAAACAATGTTTCAACTTTAAACTATCTTGAGATAAAATTGGGTTTGAAAAAAAGGCTTGGTTAATGTATACCCTCAGAGCACACATTAATCATCCATTTTAAGAAATTTTTTATGGGAAAACGAAAAAAGCTGTCAAAAAGTTACCTAAAATGGTTTACTAACATATGCCCTAAGGGCATACGTTAGTAAATCCATTGAAAAAATTATGAAATTCATTCAAGGAAAAATCTTTAATGTGGGAAGTAAAACAAAAAGGCATTCTGATTGTGCACTTTACGTTGACAAATACTATATGTTATGAATTCTTTTAGTTTTCTATTATTATATTTAAAGTCTAGAATACAATTTTATGCTCAATTTCTTCATCAATTATAAATTTACTTTGTTTCTATTTAAAGCTTATGTTTTAGATTTGTTTATCTACAGTCATTAATGTTGCATTAGTGAAGTGTGCCTACACATGCACATACATTTATAAACTGTCCTATGCACTTCCAACCTAATTACCTCCTTGGGCTGCTATATTCTTCCTTGAGCTCCCTTGTCTGCTTCCAATTTCCTCTTGTGCTATCCCCTTACATCATAACCATGCGCATGCATTGTAAATGGGGGATGTAATGGTAGATGCTCAATAGTATGATTATAATCATTGGAAATATATCTATCAATCTAGAAAGTCATCAATTGTAGTATGAAGAGCACAGTTGGGATATTTCTATTCTACATTTAGCTACTGGACCTGTCCTCTTAGGGGTTCACCCCTTAGATCACTGGATTTCTGGCTCTCATTTGGCTGAAGTGAATTATTAAAATCATGTAAACTGTTAAAGATTACGTGGATTTTCAAATTACATAGTTTATCTGATGCTGTATAAATAGTTTATCTGATGCAGTATAAAACTTGCATTCAATTGAGCAAATTGCAATTCCTTATTCTTGAAATTGTATTAAAGTGATTATGTAATTCCTATGTGTTTTATGAATAAATATTTTTACAAAAAAATTGATTGCATAATTCCTTTTTTTCTTTTTAAGAAGTGATTGCATAGTTCCTGACAGAAGGAATCAGTAGTTTTTCAAATGTAATTATTTCTAACATGTCACATGCATCTATTATAAAGTTAACCTGATTCATGCAGAATCTCCTTGTTTTCTTAAAAAATTTTGGCATTGTGTACTCCAATAATCAGATTTGTTCCTGGGAGTTTCTTTATCAGGGAAATTAATAATAACTTGGAAGATGCTTTATCACCAAAATTGTCACTTACTGTGGTGCTTTGTATGGAGTTTTCCCTTGTAGTAGAAGAAGCTTCCCGCATAGCTTTCCTTCTTGCACAAATTTCCAAATTATCTTGGAAGGATTAATGCAAGGTGCTATATTGAGAATAGGATAATCTCATTTGAATTGGAAGATTGTTGGTAATCATTATGATTGGTTTGATTCTTTACTTTATACTCCTGTCCTATTTTGTTAGAACTGTTTAGAAAATTCAACTTTTCATGAAAGCATCATTAATTTGTTGTCTTTCAAAATAAAAATATTTAAGTTATCATAACTATCCTCATTAATTTCTTTTTTGATGGAAACTATCCTCGTTAATATAAACTTTAATGAAATAGGGGTATTGATGACTTTTTAAATTAAGTAAAGTTTAAGTTAGGAAAGTTATCAATATTGGATTAATATCTAGAGTTTTTATCCTATCAAAAAAAAAAAAAAAAAAGATCTAGAGTTTCTAAGGTAATCCCATTGTGGAGTTCCTAAATTCCTACCCATCCATTTTGAAATGAGTGCATTGGATTATATCACATCATTGACATTTAAAAAAAATTGAGTATCATCTCTTTGGTATCCATTTAAATTATTGATGATGTTATAAAATCCAATTCACTCATTTCAAATCAAAATGAATGGATAGGATTTTAGGAACTTCATGATCGATTTATCCTAAGAACTCTAGAGGATCCTAATCCATCAATATTGTGTTTATTGACTATTCACAGAGGAATATATTTTGGGACATCCGAAAATGGAATATAGGATCAACAAAATGGGACTGAGGGACTAATTGATAATTATATTCTTTAACTTTCTTGAAGAAATCAAAAGAGTTCTATTCGATGAGTTATGCAGTCAATCATGGATGGTTGTTTCCTCAATTGGGATGACAGATGAATTTTCTCTTTATGTGCTTACTGTCATTCTTGGATGTGTGCATACATATGTGATTCACTATGTCTAGTTCCTCCCTTAAATGACTTTCAAGAGATGATATTTCTCATAGGAAAGAAATATGTTTTCCTTTCATAGTCCTAACAAGGTTGAAGTGTTTTTCTTACAGAGGAACTACAGATTCTTCTTCATGTTTGTGTCCTCCACAACCATGCTTTGCCTATATGTTTTTGCCTTCTGCTGGGTCAACATTAGGAAAATAATGGATGCATATGATTGTAATCTCTGGAGGGCTTTCCTGAAGTGCCCTGTTTCGGGAATTCTGATTTTATACACATTTGTAGCTGCTTGGTTTGTTGGAGGTCTTACAGCATTTCATCTCTATTTAATTTTCACCAATCAGGTTCTTTTCTCCTCTTTACCGTTATTGCTGTTTGTGGTTCCCATTGGTTTTTATTTAGTTATTAAATCATGTATTGCATTTCTGCAGACAACATATGAGAATTTCCGGTACCGTTATGATGGGAAGATGAATCCTTATAACCGTGGGTGTGCTCTCAATATTGTGGACATCTTCTTCTCTAAAATTCCCAGTTCTAGGAACAACTTCAGGGCAAAGGTTAAAGGGGATTCATCTTCTGTGTTCACCACTTCAATGCCATTGGGCCATGCCATGAGCCCGGAAATTCCCAAGAGAAGCTTTGACATAGAGACTGGAAAAAGGCAAGCTGTTGCTGCTGAAGATTTTGAAGATATACAGAGTCAGATGGAAAGTGTTGGTGGATTGGAGAGGTGTGGTACCCAGCCAAGACGCGCAAACTGGGATCATAAACTGAACTGGGAGATGTCTCCTGATATACGGATGTTGGCTGGTGAGTTTGAAATGGAACGTGGTTTTACAGAAAGACAGAAAATTAATGGAGGCCTCTGAAGTTCGTTCTATGGCCTAAACTATTGTGGTAAGGGTAAAATTCTGATCTTAGAGCCAAGATAAAATTGCTAACCTGGCTGGTTGAAATTGGTTACTGAAGTCGTGCTGAACTTGAAGAAAAGTCTGCCTTCGGAAGGATGTTTCACCAATCACCATGCTATTTTATTCTTATAGGAAGAAATACACTAGTTCGGTTAAAATATGAAGAGGCACTTGTTGTACATCAAACTGCTTTCATGGATACTTGGGTGAGTGTTTTGTTATAATGTAACAGTTTTTTCTTTTTTTCTTTTTTCCCCCCTGGGAATTTGGTTGGTTGATAGTTCTCGGTGTGTTGGATAAGTTAGCAGTGATACAGAAAAACTATAGATTATGTATTTTGTAAAAAAAAAAAAAAAAAAAAAAAAAGAACCCTTCGATTATGAGATCTAATTTACTTGGAACTTGTCTTTTTCATTGATAGCTTTAATTAAATAACTAACAATGAAAGAGTTTGTTTATTTGAATGACAGGGCGGCAGTGCAGGGCCTGTGGGGCTTTGTTTTAGCTTTTTATGTTTCCTCTTTTCTCCTTTCTGCTTTTGCTTTCTTCTCTTTCGAGGTCTGGGAGGCCTGAACCCATGATTAAAGACATTTGGATGTTAACTTTGGCAATTGGTTGGTTGACCTGTAGAGAAAATTGGACTGGTCATGGTTGGAAGGACTGATTTTATGTTAACCTTACGTGATTCTGATTATGTTAAAGTGACTGCACATTACTAGTTTAGGGGAGGTTGAAACCTTTGCTTGGAATTGGATTAAAAAAAAATGTCCTCCCAAGTAGTTAGCGCTTATGAATAACAGGTTGCATGGAAATGAATCCCAGAAGACTTGGTTGTGAATTTGTACCATGGCATGCTTTGAAGTAATCTGCCGAACTCTTACCAAATGAGCCTAAATGTTGTAGCATGTAATCTCAAGGGAGTCAATACCGTACCGGAGGCTATACCGATATAGCCAGCGATACTATATATTTCGAATACCGGTCAATACTGGTGTATCGTTTCGAATTTACCGCTATTTTTTATATAAATAAATAAATAAATAAATAAATAAATATATATATATATATATATGTATGTGCGTGTGTGTATATATATATATTATAATAAATATAAAAGTTTACCATAAAACATTTTCTCAATTCAGAACTAATTATTAATGGTTTTAGACTTTAGTATCAATTAAAAAGAAAAAAAAAAAAAACACAATATAAAAAATAGAAAGCTTAAAAGTTACCATTGCATACTAAGAAAACAAATAATACTAATAAGTTAATGCAAATAAGTTACCATCTTGTCTTAACAAAAATTCAAAAATTACAAAACTTAAAAAAAAAAAAAAAAAAAAACTTTTTTCTGTACCGGCTGGTATTGCCTGAAATTGGCCGATACGGTTGGTATTTTTTCTGGTACGAAACAGAGGAGTATTCTGTACCGGTTTACTAGCCGGTACGGTATATACCAGCCATACCAGCCTGTACGGTACGGAATTCACTTCCTTGTGTAATCTTAGTTGTTTATTATTAGTTGCAATAAAGGGTTGTGGGGATTTTGTTACAAGATTAGTTGATTAAGGATTTAATTAGCCAGTTAGTTACAGGTAGATAAAGCAACTAACTCTAGGCCAACCAAGACTGATTAATATTTCAACTACAACACTTCTGCTTACCAGGAAATAGAGGTTCTAACGAATAATGAAGGCATTTTCTACCTTCAGATGGCAATGGAATGGGAAATTTCAAAGTTTAGGGCAGAAAATCTTACAAATTGAATTTACACATGGAGGATGGTTAGTATGGCTTTAAGATGCTAAAGAATCATGTGTTCGCTAGTTGGGAAGACTTAATGAGAGCATTGGAAATCAGGTTTGAAACCTACTTCTTATGATGATCCAGTGGAAATCCTCACAAGACTAGCAAACATCAACTTTGGCAGTGTTTAAGGCTCAATTTGAAAGCCTATTAAACATGTTGAAAGGCCTACATGTGAAACATAAATTGAGTTGTTTCTTCAGTGGGGTAAGCGATGAGATCAGAATTACAGTTAGTGTGTTAAACCCCACAACCTTGAACACTAAATTTGCGTTGGCCAAGATTCAAGAAGAGCATGTTCTTAGCAATTAAAGGACCATGAAACTAGCGATTGATCAAGGAATGTCTTCCATTTTAGGTTTGCCCAAGACTAATAAAAAATCGAACATTCCAGTTGAAAAGAGTTCAACTGCTCAAACAAGAGAAATAAGAAAGTAAGGATTATGTTACTATTATGTTGAGAATTGGAATGTGGGGCATAAATGCAAAACCCCCATGCTGTATTTGATGGAAGTAATACAACTGTTCATGAAAGAGAAAAAGGGAGTGCAGGTAGAAGAACTGAAGGATGAAGGGATGGAAAATTTGTAGAAAGAAGCATAAACCTCCACAGAGCTGCCAGAAAATTCATTATATACTTTGATAGGAAGCCATAACCTAAGAACCATGAGGCTTTTGGGACGATTAATGGGCATGGGGTGGTACTCTTGATTGACACACGAAGCACTACAACTTCTTGTACCCTTCCATCTTGTCCAAGATTCAACTACCCAAGACAGGTTCCCAGAACCTTGAGGTCAAGATGGCATATAGATCTATGATCATAACTCATAAGTGAAGGTTTTTGCACATCAGTTCATTTTGGTGTGCAAGGTAATAATTTTCCACAGATTTCTACATGCATTGGAGGTTGTGCTAGACCACCAAATATATATATATATATATATATGTTTGTCAACCTTGTGTTGTTCTTGTAATGCTTACACATCTTTGTCAGTATGAGTAGCTTAAAACCACCAATACGCTTTGTATATTTTCATTCTTGTAATGCATGAGTATATAAATTTTTGAATGAGCACAATCTTTGAGGATATTACTGACTGATATCCTTCGGCTCAAATGGATGAATACTAACTTGTAAACAAGCACATGGAGATATGTTATTTAATCTACCTGGATTGCCATAAAGTGATCAAAATCAATAGTTCTGCTTCCTTTCAAGGAAAAACTAGACATAATCGGAGCAGTTGGAGCATTGGATATATAGTAGTACAAATTAAATCTTCCTAAATTCAAATGAGTTCGCTATTCCGGGAGTGCATGCTTTGCTGTGCATTTGAGTACTCCAACCCATTACATTACAGTCATAGCTTCTTTTTCTCCCAACGCTCAAATTTCCAGCTGGTTCCACCCCTAAAAAATAGACAGTCATTCTTTCTCCTCCTCCAATGTGTACTTGTCTCAACAGATCACCAGCATGTCCGTTTTCAGAGTGCATAGAAAGAATAGAGGGAGGCAATCCAGATTGAGAAACAGTGTAATTTGGTCGTTGCTTCCCTGTGTCCAAGGTTTTATCATTCGTTACTTGATCTTCCAGAAGAGAACCATTGTTGGTCATAGTTATTGGTCCCATATTTCCAACAACTGAAGAACTGTCCTGGACATACCCGGACAAGTTCATGCTGCCAGTGGAAGTGGAGTACCCAGTAGATCCTCTTTGGAGTATTGGGGCAATTGAATTATCACTGATTTTAGCACCCATTTCTGCAGCTTTCTGTAACAAGGCTGTTGCAGATGTGTAACAGGAACCAATTGCCATAGGAAAGGCATTCGATCCACCTCCAGTGATAAAACATGTACCTGGTGTTCTTGGATTGAAAATAGGATCTATATTACCTGATATCATGGCTCCAGCAGAGTTTAAAGACACTGGCTTTAGTGAATTGCCAATGTTCTCATTTGATATTGATGAGTTCATGGCTGTGTTTGTATTTGAGCAGGAATCAGAGCTGGGCATTGATGAAATGAACAGCTCTTGTGCATGGTTCTGTAACATTCCGCCTGTGTTAGAAATGTTCTGGTTTGCCTTGTAATTTTCCTGTCAATGCATCGCAGAAGGCTTTATGTGTGACAAAGCTGTCCTTCCTGTACAAAGCATTGATCACAACAACATATATTAGCACAAAGTTCTTTTCTTGTCTCCCATCATTTACAGAAGAAGAGAATAGAACATTGATGTATTTCTTTATAGTGCATGATATTGGTACCACAAGCAATTAATAACTAAAACTAGCAAGATTTATCACTTATACTAAAAGCTGCTTACAGTCAGAAATACAAAAATATAAAAACTGAAAATTTGAAAAGAAAAGTTTCACCTTGAGAAAATTGTGCCACAATCACAACGATATTCTCGAGTCCCACAGATCTTGGTGTGAGCCTTCCAGTCTGATTGAACAGCATAACGTTTGGAGCACCTGTCACACTTCCATTTCTTTTCTTCATGCTTCCTACAGAAGTGTTTCTTGATGCCAGTTAAGTCACCTAAAGCCCGACTTGGGTCATGATGGACACAGTTTGACTCTGGACAGACGTACACCCTCCTCTTAACCTGTGAGTTTGGCCTTTGCTTCAGCTTCCAGGGCAAGTTGTGCCCTCTTCTGTGGAGCTGAAGGTTCTGATCTCTCTGAAATCCCTTGTGACATACCTCACAAATGTACCTATTTGTAGCCATTAGAGTTCTTGGTGACAGTGCTACAACTTCTGCATCTGGGTCTGCCAAAATTACACACAAGAAAAGATGGCAAGCTAGCTGAGTTTTGGAATTATGTGTTCACCTTTTCAGTGCAGCTGTTTTAGAATCTGTTTGAAAGGCGTGTCAACCAACCATCTTTCGAGAAGTGGAAATTTCAACCTGACGATGACTTGTTGAAATTGCACTATTGCGTTTAAATACTCTCTTTACACATTAGATGCCATGAGAAATATGAAAGTCTACCAAGATATATTACATTAGAGTTCAGTTATGACCCATTTAACTTTGCAAATACACATGCTAAAGCTCATATATATTCAATACAATTCACGAATTGGCATTTGCTAAATAGCCATATCTGCAAAGGCGGTCATATTAATAACTAGGTACATGTTGATTATATGATGGCTGTGCAAGTATTGTCAAGTAGTAAGATGACAAAATAAACGGTTTGTAGCTAAATTTGTATTATGATTAATAATGTTAATATAAATGGTTGCAGTGGTAATGTCAATTTAAAATATCCCAACATAAATCGTCAGGTGCATACGGTTATTAAAAATTCAAACCGATTGTTAAGTTTGAGTTGAAAAATAGCATCACTCCAAATACCACATTAAGCAGTGTTGAAATATGCTTTTCCTAATTCTCGTTTTTATGGTGCATGTTTTCTTATGACCCAAAAATATAAATTGAAGTATGCTTTCGGAAAAATGCTCCTAATATACTTGTGCGGCCAAGTTCTTAGATGAATGGGAATTTGGAAAAGAAATGTGTACTATGTTTGCTTGCCTGGATGCCCTGGAAGATTTCTTTTCTTTTTCAATATGGTGGAAGTAGTGGAGCCATCACCACCTTTTTCACTCTCTGTGGAAGTATGAGAAAGAATCGAGCTTTGTAACTGTTCATCATCTCCAAGTTCCAGAGCAAAGTTTGACATATTTGGTAGGACTTAATTATCCAATGTTAGGAAGAGGGAAGCTATTGATATATGCCAAGAGAAGGTAGGACTTCCGAGTAACAGACAAGAAGGAAGTTACATACCAACGTCAATCAAATACCATGCTCCATCATTTGATATTAAAGTTTAATTAGAATTCTATGAAAACAACGTTGCTCAATCATATAGCAATACGTAAGAGATAAAATCTCAATAAGAAAATGATATTAGATGTTGGTTCTGTTTGTCCTTTTTGCAAGGTGAAGCAGAAGTCAGCAAATCATTACAATACCTATTCGGTTCTTATTATAACAAAATACGCGCACATTAAAAAAAACCACTCAATTTCTTTGTGAAATGCATACAAGCGTATCTTATAGATAAAAGATCCTATTTAATATCATCTAACTCTTACTACCAATCACTTAGAGCTAATTTTATTGCTGTGTTTACTGCTTAGGTTTCCACGCTAAGATTTAGTTGAGACTGTAAATTATATGACCAGCAGATTCTACAAAATTCAGAAAGGACACAAGAGTGGATGCGAAACGAGAAATCCATCTGAAGAGACAATTTTTACCTTCCTATTTAAATATTTTTTAAGAATGTCATGCCACCTGCTTCTGTGATCCACCTGGGATACTCATTTCCATTGGCATAGTTCCGCTTGTCATTCTTGTTTGGCATTTAGTTTATGTAATTTTGAATGAGTTCATCTACATTATGTGGAAAAATTCAAACGGATATGTAACATGACTGATACTTTGAAGCTCTTACTATTTCTTCATGTACGTCTGCGCATTTTGTATCTGTAGTGGAAAACATTTACGCAATAGGGCATTGATTCTCACATACTATGCAATACTGTGAATATTGTGTATATAGAGTGTATGTAAGAGTGTGAGAACATTTTATCCTATGCAATATCAAAATTATTATAGCTTGCCTCACGTAGCTGACACAATAATGCAGTGATGCTCTATCAGGCTCACGTCAACTACAAAATTTTAGATGCTGCATAATGCCACAATTGAAGATTGCATTAAGAAGCTCCAGTTCACTCTCTCCATCTCTTGGCTGTGCTATCTCCAATCTTTTAATTGCAAACTCATATCCAATTACTAGCTACTACATAATTGTGAGGCTGTCACACGAAAGCTACACCAAGATCATATAACGTTTTGTAGGATGAGGCACTTTGGTCAACTACAATTGGTACCCAAAAAAAAAAATTTTTTTTTGATTACTCGTTTGATTTCCAGGGAACCTCAAACTTATAGCACTCAAATGCTTCCCCTTCTTCGAGCCAAAATTTTGATCACGTTCATCTTGGATTTATGAAAAATACAGTAATAATCAGCATATACTGAAAAGATTCATTTTGGGTAGGACGTAGGAGTTGTCTTTATTCAAACAGCTATATTTTTCCACATGAACATAAAGACATGCAAGATCCCTAGAGGCTTGGACACGAACACATATTTTACGACACGGAGAACCTTGAAAAATTAGGACATGATACAGTTGAGATGCAATAACTAATCAATTTTAGACTCAATCAAGAACATTTTCAATAGTAATTGAAACAGTAATTTTAAGGCTACTTTTATTCGGTCAACTTCTCCGAATATATTGTAAAAGGAAAGGATAAAGTTTTTTCCCTGAATGTTTTTAGTCATGACTAAAAACAGTCGACGCCATGATATTAATTCAATTTCCCTTTGAGCTCAGCTTGGAGTGGAGGTGGACATTGAGTACCACAAGCACCGCATATGCATTGACTGTCCACACAGCAGTTGTGGTATATATCCTTAACACACACTAGTGCAGTTAATCATTCTGGGCCACCGAAATTTTATTGCTTCCACCATTGGCACCTCCAAAAATAGTATGCCTGCGCGATAGTGTTCTACTATTAGTCAGCTTATACAAAAGAAATGAAAAACGCCTAGCTACAAATGAGAGAGAGAGAGAGAGAGAGATATTAACTAGATGTGACAACCAAAGGGACGACCAAGAGAGCTTGCTAGTTGAATGAAGTTTTTGTTAGGGATATTATATAAAATAATAATGGAAGAACAAGGTTAACACAAAAGAGAAATAGAAAATAGGTAACTTGGAGGCACAATATTGTTTTCCTTAGGCAATATTTGCCTCCCACACTATTGTTGCTAAAGGATTATCGCAAATTTGTCTTCAGGATACAACCAAGATATTGAGTTCTATAGATAGCAATTCTAGAGAATGACCATAGAATTTCTTCTGTTTCTCTCTAACTTACTATTTTGTTGGGGTGTATAAGGGGCTGAACTTTGGTGCATTATACCATGTTCCTTACAAAATGTAGAAAAATCATCAGGAAAATATTCACCAGCTCTATCACTTCGTAGGATCTTTATTTTCCTATCCTTTTGATTTTCTACTTCAGTTTTACAGCGTTTGAACATGTCAAAGGATTTATCTTTATTTCGCATTAAATACACATATGTAAATCTAAAGAAATCATCAATGAATGTAATGAAGTATCTTTTACCTCCTCTAGTTAATACACCATTCAGCTTACATACATCAGAATGTACAAGTTCAAGCATAATAGAATTTTTATTTGACTTAGAAAAAGGTTTCTTTGTCATCTTTGCTTGAATACAAGTTTCACATTTCTTTTCATCATCGTGCTTATACGAAATCATACCATGCTTTGACATAAACTTCAAGTATTTGAAATTTAAATGTCCTAATCTAGCATGTCACAAATATGAAAAATCAACAATATAAGCACAACCAGAAACTTCTATATTAATAATACTTAGTTTGTACATGCCATCAGTAGCATGTCCCTTTCCTACAAATATCCCATTCTTGGACAAGATTAACTTGTCTAATTCAAGTACAGCTTTTACACCACTCTTATATAACAAATTGGTAGACACAAGATTCTTCTTGATATTGGGTACATGAAAAACATTGGTCAAGATCAGCATCTTGCCGAAACTCATTTTCACATCAATGGTGTCCTTTCCAAGAACCTTTGCTTTATTGTGGTTGCCCATCAGCACCTGTTGTTCTATGGAAAACTCATCATAAGTCCTGAATTGCTCTTTTTTGTTGCACACATGTACCGTTGCACCCGAATCGAACCACCAATCAAAAGGATTTGCAATCACAACCATGTGAACTTCAGTCATCATATTAATATGTATGCCATTTACCATAGCAACAATGTCCTTAATGACATTCGTTTCAATGGCATTGCCTTCTCATTTTTCCTATTCTTTAAGAGTTTACATTCGTGAATGTAATGGCCTTTCTTTCCACAATGGAAACAAGCCCGATTCTTCTTGTCCTTGTTGGGATTCTTGGAGTTGTTCTTCTTGAAACCACACCCACTTTTGTTCACTTTCAAGTACTTATCGGCCTTACTCGAACTCCCACTTTGAACATTGCTCACATAGTTCACATTCACTTTAGAATGTTAGGCATCTCTATTGTGTAAATGTATTTGGGTACAAGTATGTGTGTGTGCTAGTGCAGGAGTATGCATGTACTGATGCAGGGGGGTGCATGTACTGATGATGAGGTGTGCGTGTATTATTGCAAGGCTGTGCGTGTGAGTGTGCATTGCATACCCGAGGGTAGTTAGTTAGTTACTGTTAGTTGGTTATAGTTGGTTAGTTAGTTAAGGACTTGATGTATAAGATGAAGAGGAGTAGTTATAGATTGATTCATGGAATAATATCTTCAAATTGGATCTCTCTCTCTCTCTCTCTCTCTCTCTCTCTCTCTCTCTCTAATTCTTTACATTCCTTCTTATACTCTGTTCTTGGAGGCCTAAATCCCCTCGAAATGATCTACCATTCAATCCTTCTTCCTGAATCTTAACATTGGTATCAAAGCTTTGTTGATCCCAATTCACCACCATGACTGAAACACGATCTAATTCCCAGAATACTGAGAAAATCACCACAATGTCTAAGGTCCTTGATTGCCATGAACAGATCTTATAAGAAATTCAGAAGCAATTGCAAACCCTCAATTCGTTTATGCAGAGAATAGCTGAAAACGAAGAAAAGCATCTTAATCTCCCATTAATGGGTCACGAGCTCTTCAAATTGGGAATGCCAACAACTTAGAGTCTTCTTCAGTGTGTACCATTAAGAACTTGAAGTTGGAATTTCCTCGGTTCCGTGGTGAAGATCCAACTTGTTGGATTTATAAGACCAACTAGTTCTTTTCATACCATAGTACACCTGAACATCAGAAGGTAATTATGGCATCTTATCATCTTGATGGGGAAGCTCTGATTTGGTTTCAAGATGCTGTACAAGCAGGTGGCTTTACTAGTTAGGAGGTCTTCATCAAAGCTTTGTAGACCTGTTTTGGTACCTCAGCCTATGATGATCCAATAGAAGCACTCACTAGGCTAAAGCAGACTACCACTGTGGTTTCCTATAATGGTAACTTCAAAATCCTTTCTAACAGAATCAAAGGGTTGTCTGAATCTCACAAACTAGGTTGCTTTTTGAGTGGTCTAAAAGATGAGATTAGATTGCCAGTAAGGATGTTAGTTCCTAAGTCCCTTAATGATGCCTTTGGGTTAGTTAAGATTCAAGAAGAGTTCTTAATCAGTGATAGGAAGTCTTTCAAACCTATATCAAATATAAGTAAACCTTCTATCTTAGAAGTACCTAGGTTGAAGGGTAGAAATGATTCTAAGGTTAAGCTACCATTGCAAAAGCTAACTAATGCTCAAATGGAGGAGAGAAGAAAACAAGGCTTGTGTTATAACTGTGATGAGAAATGGCATTTAGAGCATCCACATCAGTGGAGCTAAAAATTTAGCTAATTGGCACCATAAAAAGTTACTTTATCTATTTTAGTTACACACATGCTGCAGTAGTGGATCTATTTTAACTTTTAACACAATAAAATAATATATATATCACAATAAAATAAGATATCTACTACAATAAAATAGTATTTCTATTATAAACATTACAGCCACACACAACCATAGCATGAACACAAATAATTTTTTTTTTTCAACCTTTGAGCTATAGTGCACATCTATCTTTAGATGTGCACTATAGCAACGAAGCTAAAAAAAATACCTTTAGCTCCACTGCTATATGGTTGATTTTTGTGTTTTGGTGGAGCTAAAATAGCTATATAGCTATTTAGCTCCACTGCTACAAGTGCTCTTAGGACATAAGTGTAAAGGGGCAAAGCTATTTTTATTGGAGGGTTGGGATGTGGATGTTGAGCCATGTTTTGGTGCTCAATTAGTAGAGTTCGAGGAATATGGGGTGGTGTTGGGGCCTCAAGATAATATGCATTTAGCTAACAATGTTAGTGCACTTGCTGAGATTACTTTGTATGCTTTGGTGGGTAATCCATCTGCTTAGACCATGAGGGTGAAGGGCAGGATCAAGAATCATGAGGTAGTGTCTCTCATTGATTCTGTGAGCACACATAACTTCTTGGATGCTGCTGAGTTACATACTCTAAACTTACCATTAGATACTTCTCAAAATTTAGAAGTTAAGGTGGCTGATGGCAACATTATCAAGACTTTAGGGGTTTGCCATGAAGTGACAGTCATTATCTAAGGATTTACATCTGTAGTGGATTTCAATGTGTTGCATTTGGGGGGGTGTGCAGTGGTCCTTAGCACTCAGTGCTGTGCACATTGGGTGTTATTGTATAGGATTTCAAGCTTTTGACCATGAGGTTTTGTTGTTTAGGTAAAGAAGTGTTCTTGTAGGGTCTGCGTCTGTCACCTTCAACCTTTTCAGAGGCAGACAATTTGTTTTCTAATGGAGAAAAGAAAGGCTTGGTCCTCCATATTGCAGTTGTCACTAGTTCTAGTTCTGATGTTCAGCCTTTGTTACCTGCTGCCCTGTTAGACTTGTTGGCTCAATTTTCCAAAGAGTTTGAAGTTCCTCCAATCCGTGGGCATGAACATCAGATTGTTCTCAAAGATGGCACACCACCAGTCTATGAAAGACCCTACACGTACCTCTATTTCCAAAAGTCTGAAATTGAGAAAATTGTAAATGAATTACTAGAACTTGGTTCAATCTAGCCTAGCCAAAGTCCTTATTCCTCACCTGTTTTACTTGTTAGAAAGGCTGATGGTAGTTGGAGGATGTGCATTGATTATAGAGCACTCAACAAGGCCACCATTAAGGATAAATTTCCAATTCCTGTGGTGGATGAGTTGCTAGATGAACTTGTAGGCTCCACCATCTTTTCTAAGTTGGATTTGAGGTTAGGGTATCATCAAATCCATATGAAACTTGAGGATGTTCCTAAAACAGCCTTTAGGACTTATGAGGGTCACTATGAGTTTCTTATGATGCCATTTGGGTTAACAAATGCTCATTCAACATTTCAAGCTCTCATGAATGCTATTTTTTAGACCTTATTTGAGGAAATTTGTGCTGGTCTTCTTTGATGATATTTTGGTTTTCAGTTCTGATTTTTCTGATCACCTTTCTCACTTGAAGATTGTGTTAAAGGTCTTGCAGTCTCATCAATTGTACGTTAAGCAATCTAAATGTGTGTTTGGGTGTGCTAAGGTGAGTATTTGGGCCATATCATATCAAGGGAAGGGGTGAAAGTTGATCCTAAGAAGACCTTGGCTATGCAACAATGGCCAATTCCCCAAAATGCTAAGGCTTTGAGAGGGTTTTTTGGTCTTACAGGTTACTATAGGAAATTTATCCAAGGTTATGGGGCTATTGCCCAGCCTTTGACTGACCTTCTCAAGAAAGATGGGTTCCATTGGTTAGATAGAGCTCTTCTTGCTTTCAATGAGCTCAAGGCTGTAGTAGCTCAACCTCCAGTTTTGGCTCTCCCAGATTTTTCAAAACCTTTCATCATTGAGTGTGATGCTTCAGGATATGGGTTAGGGGCTATTTTGATGTAAGAGCATAGGCCCATTACTTATCACAGTCAGGCCTTGAAGGGAAAGCATCTCCATTTGTCTGCTTATGAGACCGAATTGCTTGCCTTGGCCATTGCAGGTAAGAAATGGAGGCCTTACTTGTTAGGCAGAACCTTCATTGTGAGGACAGATTATCAGAGTTTGAAGTTTTTATTGGAGCAAAGAATTGCCACAACAGCTCAGCAAAAGTGGTTGGCTAAGTTGCTGGGGTATGCCTTTATAGTGGAATACAAAAAGGGGGGTTGAAAACAAAGTGGCAGATGCACTTTCAAGGAGGTCTAATTACATTCCTATGTCAAGTCAACATGATGAGTCTCCTAAGGCTAGTTGTTTACTGCTTCTTTCAGTTCCCGATCCTACTTGGTTGCATATTCTCAAAGATAGTTACTCTCAAGACCAATTTATGTAGCAACTTATTCAATCTATTCAAGCTAGTACTGCTCCCATTGGATTCACTTGGCAAAATAATCTAGTTTTCTACAAGGGCATATTCATCTTGGGTCCTTTAAAGACTCAAGTGTTGCAGCTAGTTCACAACAGCCCTATGGCTGGTCACTCAGGTTTCCTCAAGTCTTATCAGAGGGCTAAAAGGGAATTTTTCTGGCAAGGGATGAAGGCAGATATTAAAGCTTTTGTGAGGGAGTGTGATGTGTGCCAAAGGATCAAGTCTAAGACTTCTGCTCTAGCTGGTTTGCTTTAACCTTTGGAGATTTTACCACCCCTTGGACAGATGTAAGCTTGGATTTTGTTGAAGGTTTACCTAAGTCCCAAGGGTATGAGGTAATCCTAGTTGTGGTTGATAGGTTGACAAAACATTCCCATTTTGTACCTATCTCTCATCCCTATTCTGCAGCCAAGGTAGCTTTCTTATACATGCACTATATCTTTAAATTGCATGGCACGCCAGCATCTGTTGTGAGTGATAAGGATGCCACATTTACTTCATTGTTTTGGTCTGAACTATTTAGGCTGCAAGGAACTAATTTGGACATGTCCATTGCTTACCATCCTCAAAGTGATGGTCAAACAGAAATTGTGAATAGAAGCTTGGAACAATACCTAAGGGCCTTCACTAATGACAGTCCACACAGATGGTTGCCCTTAGCAGAATTTTGGTTTAACTCTAATTTTCATACCAGTTTGAAGTTAACCCCTTTTGAAGCTCTATATGGTTTTCCACCTCCTACATTGCAATCCTATGTGCCATGTACTACAAAGGTGGCTGCTTTGGATGCCTTATTGTGTCAAAAGGAAGCTGTCCTAGTTACTCTTAGAGCAAATTTAGCTGCTACCCATGAGAGGATGAAGGCACAAGCTGATAAGCGTAGACAGGACAAATCTTTTGAGGTTAGTGATTAGGTCTATTTGAGGTTGCAGCCCTATAGACAGAAAACTTTGGCTTATAAGGGTAAGTAGAAGCTGTTACCTAGGTTCTTTGGACCTTTTCAAGTGCTACAGAAGGTGGGGATAGTCTCTTACAAGCTGGATTTGCCACCTGAAGCCAAAATCCATCATGCTTTGCATGTCTCATGTTTGAAATTGAAACTTGGCCAGCAAGTTCATCCTATTCCTACTCTGCCTCTTGTGGACGTTGAAGGTCAGGTGTGTGTTGAACCTATCAAGGTGCAGCAAACCAAGTCCAAGTCACTGAGGTCTAGAGAGATTACTAAAGTCTTAGTTCAGTGGTCTAGTTGTTCTTCAGAAGATGCCATATGGGAGTCACTGCATCAGCTTCAGTTGTCATTCCCTCACCTTGTGGGGAAGGTGCTTTAACTAGGAAGGGGTAATGTTAGGCATCTCTATTGTGGAAGTGTATTTGGGTACAAGTATGTGTGTGTGCTAGTTCAGGGGTATGAATGTACTGATGCAGGGGGGTGTGTGTGCTGATGATGAGGTGTGCGTGTATTGCTGCAAGGCCGTGCGTGTGAATGTGCATTGCATACTTGAGGGTAGTTAATTAGTTACTGTCAGTTGGTTATAGTTGGTTAGTTAGTTAGGGACTTGATGTATAAGATGAAAAGGAGTAGTTACAAATTGATTCATGGAATAATATCTTCAGATTAGATGTCTCTCTCTCTCTCTCTCTCTCTCTCTCTCTCTAAAATTCTTTACATTCCTTCTTATACTCTGTTCTTGGAGGCCTAGATCCCCTCGAAGTGATCTACCATTGAATCCTTCTTCCTGAATCTTAACATAGAATTGGTGTTAGTCCCATCTCTAATCTGACTTTCCTTTTCAATTCAAAGATGTTGTCTAAATTGTTCTAAAATGAGATCTTCCGACATATGCAGAAGCTTCTTCCTAAAATTATTCCAACTTAGTGGGAGTTTCGCAATGATTGCACCCACTTGGAATGATTCAGGAATATTGATTGACAAATCACAGAGTTTATTGACCGAAATCTGTAACTCATGTACTTGATCTAAAACTGAGATATTATCAAGCATTTTATAATCAAAATACTTTTGAATAATAAACTTATTCGTACCTATTTTCTCAATTTTGTACTTTGCTTCCAAAGCATTCCAATATCCTTTGGTGACTTCATTGATGTGTAGAGATCATAGAGACGATTTGAAAGAGTATTGAGAATATGCCCTCTACATATCAATTCATCTTCCTCCCGTTTCTTTCTTTGCACCTTTATCTCATCAGTGTCTTCATCACTTGCAGCAGGAAAATGCATCAAATTAGGATCTAAGACATAGAAGAGTTTAAGTGCAATAAGTAGGAATTTCATCTTGTCTTTCCATTGAGAGAAATTGGTTTCATCAAAGTGATCCAATTTCACCAACTCATGATTCAACATCTTTAACACTGAAACATCACTTGTTCCTTCCATCGTAGGAAATATTGTCTAAGATTGTTAGGGATATTATATAAAGTAATAATTGAAGAACAAGGTTAACACAAAATACAAATAGAAAATAGATAACTTTGAGGTACAATATTATTTTCCTTAGACAATATTTGCCCCTCGCACTATTGTTGCTAAAGGATTATCACAAATTTATCCTCAAGATACAACCAAGATGTTGGGTTTTACAGATAGCAATTCTGGAGAATGACCACAGGATTTCAAGTGAACATAAGCCTCTATTTATACCCATAGGGTTACATTTCATCAAAAGGCATGTATGGAGGGTTAAAATGTTTCATAAAACCGTTCACAAGGATTGAAACCTCTTTAAACTCTCTGAACAGTCACCAAAAAATTCTGTAGAAAAATCATGTTTCATGATTTTCGATCAATCGAAAGTTACTTTCAATCGATCGAGTGCTCTTTTCAATCGGTCGAACAGGAATCGAGCAACGATTGAGACATCTAGAGACTCCAGGATTTTTCTTTACCATTTCGATCGATTGAGCCAAAGCTTTGACTGATCGAAAATGCTGTATTTCAAATTTTTACTTAGAAAATTCAAGAGCTTGAATTTTCACTTTATGAAACCTGTTGCCTAGTCTGGTTTTGGTGCAGCTCCAGCCACTAAGTCCAGTGTCTCAGCTGCTGTATCTGCTAGTTCATCCTCTCCTTTAAAGCAATATAGAAGGAAGACTAGTGCAGGCAGAGTGCAAATTCTTGAGACTTCAGAAGAGGTATTCTTACAGAACTCTTGTCTTCTTACACCCTTTCTATCTTTCTTTGCTTTTTCTTTTCTTCTTTGCCTTCATTTTTTTTTCATTTTTTTTTTTGGGTGCTAACTATGTGTTTTCACAGCTACACAGTTTGGCGAGTGTGAAGAAATGCAATCAGAGGGGCGTGATTTTGAGGGTACGGCTGCTGACTTTGGTAAACTACTGTTCCTTACTTCGGTTTCTTCTCGTGTTTCCTTTGCTAACGTCCTTTGTTCTCTAGGTCCAATTGATGAAGACATATAGATCGCTGGTGAAAGTCCTACTGTTGTTGTTGCTGCTGGGGAATCCAGCGAGGAGTCTACTGGCAAAGACCCTGATGTCGCTGTTACTGCTAGCAAAGCTGCTGCTGGTGTGCCCAGCCAAGGACATGTTGTTTCTCTGACCGTTCATGATGCACATCACAGCAAAGAACCTCCAGGTATGGTAGTTTTGAATCGCTTATGTAAATAGTAAAATAAGCTTCTTGTTCAATAACACTTGGCTGTGTGAAAGCTTTTTTGTTTTTGCTGGGAACATAATCGTGCCTTCTTTTTGCAAAGCCACGGGTTGAGTCTTCTGGTGTTGCTATCAAGAGAATGAGCCTTGAAGAATTCTTGGAAAGATTCGCAGAAGATGAAGAGAATGAAAAAGTAGCAACTGACTTTCATCCCCTTTCAAGTGATATTGTCATGTTCCAGCAATCTGAAATTCCTGCAGAAGGTCAGCCACTGCTGGCAGCAATTATAAGGAAACATCCACACTTTATGGCCGGATGTAAGTTAGGTGCCCCATTGAGGAAATCTAGTCTTGAATTTCTTGTTGCAATGCTACTAGACATGCAGCGTACAAAGCTTGAAAGTTCAAACTTGTAGAGAGTACTTGAGTGGAAAAATTCCCTTAAGGACTTGCTATTCATGAAGTTTGGAGTTCAATTCATCCTTGAAAAGATTCGGGCTACTGCCAAGGCTTGTATTGTTAGAGATGATAAGTTCTCATTAAAGATAGCTGATCTTGAGAGAGAAATTGTAGCAAAGAGAGCTGAGCTTTCACTTCTGTTGAGTCAGAAAGATGAGATAATGTGGTCTTTGTCAGCTGGAGGTGCTTCTTCCTCAGTGGGAACCTTTGGCGATGGCTTATTTGACTAGCTTTTTTATCATTATTAGTAGTTTGGTATTTTGGAGAGTTTGTTTTTGAATCATGATGTAATGAAACATGTTATGTACTTTGGGTTTGTTTAGCTATGCAGGCTGTGTTTTGTGCAACGGTGCACCAGCCATATAAACTTTATGTAGTAGTTTGATATTTTTCTAGCTGTGCAAGCTGTGTCTTTGATTATGCATAAGTACATGAATTCAATTTATGAAAAATACTTCATTTATCATAGAATAGTATGTTCAAGCTAAAATATAGTCATGGAGAATCATATATATAATTTTGAAAATACTTATTGTGTTCATGACTATTTTGGTTTAAGATGCCTAGTTGTCAAGGCTGTGACTTTTGTTCATAGTTTAGAGTATGTATGTTTATGCATGGAAAGTAATATTAGAGTACTTGTAAGTATGAGAAGTTCGCATTCGAGGCAAAAGGCAATGCTTAATTCTTATTGGCATAGTAGTAGTAGTGGTTTAAAACCACACAAAAGAGAGTCACTTGGTACATACCTGAAAGTTGAGTTAAGCGTAGTACAACTTAAGCCATTTGCCATTGATAGGTTCCGCGAGGCTTTCATCCTCTGCTGTAGCTAGACGATAATAACCACTGGCACTGGCTTCCCTTATGAGATAGGGCCCTTCCCAACTTAGGGCAAACTTAGAGGGTGCTGAAAGATTCCTCTTGATATGATCAGCTACCTTTAAAACCATTTGTCCCTTGACAAAAACCCTAGATTTTGTGGCCTTGTTGTAAGCATTGGCCATTTGCTGCTGATACCGCTGGGTGCAGTTATAGGCAAGATTTTGCATCTCTTCCAAGGTTTCAAAGTCCGTGGTTTTGATTTCTACACAAGTGGCAGCATCTATGTCTATTTCTTGTCCATGAACAACCCTTGGAGTGGGAACCAATAGCTCAACTGGAGATATAGGCTCGGTACCATATATAAGAGAGAATGGTGATAGTTCGGTGGCTGTTTTGCTTGAGCTTCGGTACGCCCACAGAGTTTCCAGCAGGTGTTCTATCCAGCCACCTTCAGATTCATGCACCATCTTGCTGAGAATTCTTAATAGTACTTAGTTGGTGGTTTTCGCTTGACTATTGCCTTATGGATAATAATGAGTGGACTTGCGGTGCTTGATGTGGCGATGGTCTAGTAGTTTTCGGACATCTTTGTTGACAAAAGGAGTGTCATTATCAGTAACAATCTTGTGAGGAATACCAAACTTGTAGATTATATGTTCTTGGATGAAATTTGCAACAACTGGGCCTGAAGCCTTCTTTAGGGAGATGGCCTCAACCCACTTTGTAAAGTATTCAGTGGCCACTAACATCCAAATATGACCTTTGGATGGTGGATTAATGGGGCCTATTAAGTCAAGCTCTCAAGTATGGAATGGCCAAGGAGTCATCATGTTTTGGAGGTTGGTAGGGTGAGTATGTATGAGATTCCCATGGACTTGGCAAGTATGGCATGTTTTCACACATTCAGCTGCATCTTGCTTCATTATAGGCCAGAAATACCCTAGATTGAGCAGCTATTGGAGAAGTCGTCGTTTGCCTTGATGGTCACCACACTCTCCCACATGTACCTCTTGCATGATCGATTGTGCTTCGGGGGTCCCTAGGCATCTTAAAGGCTCCCTATTGAACCCTTTCTTGAAAAGAATGCCTCCTTCCACAAAATAACGAGTAGCCAATTTTTTCAAGCGGTAAGCCTCTTCATGATTGTCGGGCAAGATGCGTTCTATGAGATACTCAAGGAAAGGTACACGCCAATCGCTGGTGGTAAAGATTGCACATGATTCCATCTTATCAAAATCATTTCGGCAATTGGTGCATTGTTCTTGGACAATGGCAGCTTGTTTGCTCATTTTTGGCCAGCAATAGCCTAACCGTTAGAGGCATATGTAGAGACTGACAGAACCGCTGAGGCCACAAGATTTTTCATGAACTTCTTTTAATTGCTTAGTGGACTCACTAGGGCTCAAGCATCTAGCTAGAACTCCTCCAGGCAGCTTCTTGTATGATTCTCCTGCCATTAGAGCATAATCTTTGAGTACCTTCAAATGATCCTTCTCATCCGGTGATAATAGTGCTTTTTTAATGGAAGACCGCAAATCTGTCTGTCCCAGTAGTTGATCAAAGAATTCTTCCTTCAGCATTTGCACCGTTGGGATTGGCCTTTTCACAATAGTAACATTTGTAGTTGCACCTTTAAATTTGATTTTTGATCCCAATGTGACTAGAGCATCGACGAAGCAATTGTCAGACCTTAAGGAGTGTTCAATATTCAATTCTTCAAAAGAGTCCTCCAACCTTTGAGCCATAGCTCTATATGGAGCTAAAGATGGTTCCTTGAGTGCAAAATCTCCTCTAGCTTGGCAAACAACCAAATTTGAGTCTCCAATTACTTGAAGATGTTTGATTCCCATTTCACGAGCCACCACTAGGCCCATAAGATATGCTTCATATTTAGCCATATTGTTAGTGCATGAAAAATTAAGCTTGAATGACATACCCATTGTTTCTCCGATACTTTTGGATAGGACTATTCCAGCCCCTCCTTCAGAAGTGGTAAAGGATCCATCAAAATGTAAAGTCCAAACAGCCCCAGCTGCTTCCATCAATGCAACTGTCGGCAGCTTTCCAGGTACATCATCAGTAATGTCCCAACCGTCCTCACTAGGAAAATTTAACAACAAATCAACGATGGCTTGACCCCTTACAGCCGTTGAGGTGATTGCTATGATCTTAAACTTAGATAATTGCAAGAGCCATTGTGCTAGCCTTCTGGAAAGAACCGATCGCCTTAAAAGTAAGTGGATTGGATGAGATTTTGTCAAGAGCTATACCGTGTGAGCTAGCAGATAATGGCGCAGTCACTGGGCAACATATATCAAAGCAAGACAAGCCCTTTCAGCCCTTGGATAGAGGGTTTCAGCATCCTTTAACTTTCTGCTAACATAATAAACCGGTTGCTCAATCCCTTCTTGATCATCTTAGGCTATGAGTGCCCCTATTGCTTCGCTATTGGTAGCCAAATACAGCTAGAGTGGTCTCCCTGGTATGGGTGCACATACAGTTGGTAGTTTGGTCATAAGTTGCTGCAGTTGAAGGAATGCATGCTAGTGTCTGGAATCCCAGCGAAAGGGTTTTCCTTTCTTTAGCAGTGGTGTGAAGGTAGCTATGAGGGTAGCGAGACTTGGAATAAACCGCCGGATGTATGAGAGTTTACCAAGGAAACTTTTGAGCTGTGTGAGTTTTACAAGTGGCTTCATTGTAGCAATGGCTTGCACTTTGTTAGGATTAACATCTATGCCTCTTTGTGGACAAGAAATCCCAGAAATTTCCCAGCCGTAACTCTAAAGGCACATTTGAGCGGATTCATGCAAAGCTTGTAGAGTCGACACCTTTCAAAGACCTTTCGTAAGATAGTAAGATGATCTCCTCTTGTCTTTGACTTCACAACAATGTCATCCACGTAGTCCTCAATTTCTTTATGCATCATGTCATGAAAGATTGTGGTCATAGCCCTTTGATATGTGGCTCCGGCATTTTTGAGACCGAAAGGCACGATGGTGTAGTAAAAATTACCAATAGGAGTTTGAAATGCTGTTTTGGCTACATCTTTGGATGACATTTTGATCTGGTTATAACTGCTGAAGCCATCCATGAATGAAAACATAGCATGCCCAGCAACTGAGTCAATGAGCATATCCATATTTGGAAGTGGAAATTCATCCTTAGGGCACGCTTTATTAAGGTCTCGGAAGTCGACACAACATCGTATTTATCCATTCTTCTTTTTGATCGGTACAATGTTTGAAAGCCACCTCAGGTGCATAATAGGCTTAATGAACCCAGTTGTAAGAAGTTTCTGGATTTCTTGAATGATTAGAGCTTCAACATCAGGATGAAAGGTCCGCATGGGCTGTACTACAAGTTTTGCCCCTGGTTCCACGTTAAGAGCATGTGCTACTAGGTTAGGATCCAAACCGAGCATCTCATGGTATTCCCAAGCAAAGACATCGATGTACTCCTTTAATAATGCAATGAGCTGAGCTTTCTCCAGCGGTGGCAAAGTTGCATTAATTGAAGTTGGTTGTTGAACATTAGGATCATCACTGAGATTAATGGTTTCTAGCTCCACATTAGGTGAAAAATTGGTTACCGCTGGAGGCTCTTCAGATAGTTCTGCCAGACTACTAGGCAGATTTCCTTCTATCACTGGAGTTTCTGTTTCGTAAGCATAACAACATGTGGGTGTAGTACTTCTTCATTTAGTCGGGGACCCTTCTGTTTGAGACAGCTAGGCCCCACGTACCGTCATAAACAATACCCTAAACGATCATCTGGCAACTAGACTTATACAAAACGTGGCTGTGAGACACTGCTGAGGGTTTCCCCACGTTCTCTTTTCTTTTTCCTTTGATCAAGGAAAGACCTCATGTCTATTTCTGGATTATTCTCAATATATTGCCAGCTGGGTAAAGGAATCCCAACAAGCCTTGAAGTAGAAACTTCCCCACTTGGGGTGAGCTCATCATAGAAAGTAGCCTCGAAATAGTGTACTTTGGATAGATCAAATGGTGTAGGATTAGCAGGGATGCGTATAGGCTTACCATTAAATCTTCCTTTGACACATTGGTGGTAAGTAGATGGCACAAGCTTATGTTTGTGGAGCCATGGCCTTCCAAGTAGAGCATGATAAGAAACGAATGAGTCGCTAACATGAAATCTAGTGAGAGTGACAATGGGCCCCACTTTGAGAACTAACTGTATACTCCCAATAGTGCATTCATGAATTCCAGCAAAACCAAAAACCTTAATAGAAGCCCCAACGATTCTGCTGAGTGGGATCCCAGCTACTTTAAGTGTGCTGGTTGGAATAAAATTAAGCAATGCACCAGTGTCGACTAGTGTCCTTCTTATGTGAACATCATTAATCTGAGCAGCAATATATAATGGTTTACTATGATCAGGGTGTTATATCTCCATATCCTCGTTGGTGAAGGTGATGACATTAGTAGTCTCTAGGAAGGCACGGGTGGCATGAGCTTCAGTTGTGAGGTAGTGTGTTCTAGAGCTGGCAGCAATGGATACAAGAGTTTCGGTTACTGATCTCCTTGACTCCTCTTTGAGTCCTAACAAAGTCTGAAAGGTAGGGCTTCTTTGAAGAGAAGAGATAGCTCTTGGCGGCATGCTTGTACCGCTGGTAGTTTCATTCTCATCAGGCCCATTATGAAAAGGTACAGTAGCTGTGGCTTTCCCTCTGTGATGCTAAGGCAGTGGGTTCTGCTGGATCTCTTGCTCACGAGTGAGGTTCAAAGTGCCATCTGAAATTTTCTTGTGAAATGTTCCCCGAACCGTTCTACAATTTCTAGTTCCATGACCTACATATCGATGATACCGATAATAAAGGGGTTTTCGCATATCTTCCGGAGTAGGCTCTCGGATGGGCTTAAAGGTCCTAAGCACTCCATCAGCCACCCATTTGTCAATGACGGCATTCATTTCTTCATCGGTGCATGGTATGGGAGGATACTCTTCCTCTTCTTCCCTTTTTCACTTCTCTCCCACCATTGGTTCATTGGTGGAGACCGTGAGAGCCTGAGGATCATTTTTCTTTTCTGACTTGGGCCTTTTAGCTGTGGAAGGCTTGACTGATACGGCTATCTTACGAGCCTTTTGAAGTAGCTGGGCAAATTGAATAATATCAAGATTCTCCAAATGGACTCGGTACTCATGAGACACGTTGTCAATGCAAATCTCAACCAGTTCTTGCTCTTTGAACTACCCATAACAATCAAGAGCAGCATCTCTGAACCGCCGGATGAAATCAAGGAGTCCTTTGGAGGACTTTTGCTTAGTGTTGTGAAGAGTGAGGATGGTAACCTTTTCCTTTCCATGAAAATACATTGAGCAGAAACTTTTAACCATGTCATCCAATGTGGCAACGGAACCTGGTTGTAGAGTGGAGTACCATGTGTAAGCACGATTGGTAAGAGATTTTGAGAATTCCCTTAAGCAAAGATCACCATTTCCAGCAAAATGACCCATAGAATCAAGGAACTTGTTGACATGCTTAATTGCATTTCTTTTCCTCCCATCATAAAGAGAGAAGGTGGGAGTTTCATATTTCTCCGGGTATGGCTTACTTAGCAGCTCAGCTGGGTAGGGTGGCCTACGAATAAAGTGCCTTGGTTCTTTTGGCTAGCTAAGCCTTTCCCTTTCCAGCAAAGTAGTGAGATAAGATAATGTAACAAACTGAGGAAGAGAGGCATTTTGCTCACTAGACTGAGGTTTCCCAGCAACTGATCCCCTCTCCTGCTGTGTTCTAGGATCTGGTTCTTCATGTAATGGCTGAGGCGTTGGCCCTTGAGTCTCTCTTAAGACCCTTAAAGATTCAGCAAGTTCAAACTGAGCTTGCTGCATTCCTTGTAAGGTTTCCAAGAGGAAAAAGAATTGGCGGTCAGAATCTTCTTGGTTGACCTCATGTTGGTCAGCTTGTTCTCCTTATGGAGCTTGACTATGATGGCTTTGTGCTGCTGGGAGATTGGTGTTTCTAGTCCCCTTTTGCCTGCTGTTCCACAACCTAGGAGGCATGGTGAACTCTTGGCTTCAGTAGACTCCCCAATGGAGTCGCCAAAATGTCGAGGGCGAAAAAGTTTTCCTTCTGACAAATAAGATTTATATTGGATTGGAGGTCTAAACCGAAACTCGACGATGGGCTCGATGCACGGCCTAAAGGCTATTGGTGAAAATCCAAGAAATCCACTATATTTTATGCCTTGGGCTTAGATTGGAACTGACAAGAGTGGCCCATGAACAATCCCTACAGTGGACATGTCAGCACAGTTAAAAAATATACTGTAAGAAATAGCCCAACAGTAAAATATTTCTGCAGAAAATAGCCCAGTGGTAAAATATTTCCACAGAAAATAGCCCAGCGGTAAAATGTTTCTCCAAAAAATAGCCCAGCGGTAAAATTTTTCTGCAGAAAACAACCTAGCGGTAAAATATTTCAGCAGAAAGCAGCCCAACGGTAAAATAATACGAAACAGAATAAACTCTCAGCTGTTAGTTACTTCACAAATTAAGGGAAATATCTACATTTCAGACTCATCATCTGTTATCTCTAGAGAAGAGTCTTCTATTACAACAATATGAGAGAAAAATTTTATAGTAACAGTTACATCATAACCATTAATTATAAACGAATAAGTAAATATCATGGGTTCCCTAATAACAAATAATGGAGAAAAACTTAGTGTGAGATGAAGGGAGAGAGAGAGATCCCAGCTAGCGCAGCAAGATCATTATGGTGCCAAGACATGCTCATGAATATAGTGAGTAATGAGGGATAGTTTAGGTAGTATGAGTGGTGAGAGTCATTTGTGAGTAGTATGAGTAATGAGTGGGAGTGTATAGTAAGACTGTTAGGACTTTCTACTCGGGAGAGCTGAACGTTTTTGAGTGGAAGTATGATGAGTGTTTGTGAGCTAGGAGCTAGGGGAACTTAGTTTCTAAGCTTGAAACTAAGAACTCAGTGACTTTTTCAAAGCTTGGAGAAAGCTTAAACAGAGAGGTTAAGGAAGAATCTTTTCTGGTGTATGTCTTAGTGTATCTTGGTGTCTGAGTGAGTTGTTGAAGCATTAATAGAGAGTTCCATTTATACCTGGGCTTTTAGAGGGTGATTAGCAAAATAATCTTTACTAAATCTTTCTCAATCTTCAGAAAATCCTTAAAGAATCGTTCTTAGGATTTTTAGCTAAGAGTAGTAAGCTCAACTTTTAGAAGGTTCTTGTTGTTTTGGGTAATAACGGCTGGGATTCAGGCTTAGCATTGAATGCTAATTAGCCTTGGCTGATTGGATTAGAGCATGCTCTAGGCTAATGATCTTGGATATGCTGCTACTAGAATTTGAGTTCTCTAGGGCAAATTGGACCACCCCAAGCCAGGTGTCAACCTTGGAGCCCTTGCTGGGAACTCTGTTGGGATCCCCTTGATGCCCTCCAAACCACAGTTTCCTAAGTTTCCCCATTTAGGGTTCATGTGCTTGGTTCATGAACTAAAGAATACACATTTTTATCATGAAATGAGCTAATTTCATGTTGTTTCAGGAGCTTCAGTGGCTTAGTCATGGTTACTCTTGATATTTGACCGGCTAGGTTAGAGAAGAAAGAAGGGACAGCTGGCTGAATCTTCCCGGCTTTCTATCACATCAGTTTTAGCTTTGCGTCACATAAGAAATTCTGGGATTTCAGCTTGTGGAGGAAGGGTTTAACCCCTGGTGGACACGTGTCCTCTTCTGATCTGATTGGACAAGTTGGGACTTGATGGGAAGGGGTTCCAGCTATTTGTTTGTGTTGAGATTTGGCTGGTCACCTCATGTGACCTCTAGCTGTTGGAATTTGTGTGTGAGCTGGGCTAGTCCAACTGGGCTAGTCCAACTGGGCTTCGTAGTTAACCTTCCTTGGGCTTGGTTGCACCTACAAAATGAGTAGTTTTGCCATAGGTGATATTTTATGAGCTTTTATGAATCTTGTAAGAGAGGTATTTCTTGAGGGATGAATAATCATATTTTCCATGAGTGTGGGATTTAGTATATGTAAAACAAGTGTCAAAATAATATTTGAATTTGTAAATATGTGCCAAAATAGCATTTGGGCTTTATGAAATAGTTGCCAAAATAATATTTGGGCTTTATAAAATAAGTGCCAAATTAATAATAGTGTCAAATATTAATGTTTGGGCTTTGTAAGATAGTGTCAAATTAAGTATTTGGGCTTTGTAAAAATAGTGCCAAATTAGCATTTGGACTTTGAGCATAAAGTAATTGTTTTTGCCAAAATAGCTTTTTGGGCTTTGTAAAATGATTTAAGATTTTGTAAAATATTGCCATGTAGCAACGGGCTTAGTAGAAGTGCCGCATCGTAGTGGGCTTTAAGTTTGCCACGTCACAGTGGGCTTTGAAGTTGCCACATCGCAGTGGGCTTTGAATTTGCCACGTCGTAGTGGGCTTTGAAGTTGCCACGTCATAGTGGGCTTTGAGTTTGCCACGTCGTGGGCTTTGAATTTGCCACATCGCAATGGGCTTTGAATTTGCCACGTTGTAATGGGCTTTGAAGTTGCCACATCGTACTGGGCTTTCTTTGGGTTTTGCCCACAAGCTAAATGATGTTGGGCTTTTTATAGAGGTGGCATAATTTCATGGCCCAATATGGCAATGGTATGGTGAGTATTTTGTGTGAAAATCCAAGTTGGATAATACGTGGGATATAATGGGTAATATTTGTGAGAGAGCCCAGGGCAATTTGTGGGCTTGTGTGTGGAGTATTTGTGAAGGCCCAATAACATGGAGAATATTTGTGCAATATATATGGGGAATATTTATGTGGGTTTAGAAGAATGTGTGGGTCCATGTGGGTATTTTTTATGAGTGGGCTAATAAAAATCAAGGCCCGAAAATTTGTACCTCAACAATCAGCTTATGTGGGAGGCACAAACCCTAATTTCCTATCCCTACAGTGACCATTCCACTTGAAAAATAGTTAAAGCTCCAAAAATAGAACCTCAACATGAATTGAATGAGGGTCGCAACAAGGCTGTGGGGATGGAGGGTAGGATTTTTTGGATTTTTGTGTCTACCCTTTAGTTGCTAATCACTATTGCTCAATAGGGTAAAGTGGGTCTCATTATACGAGCCTCTTATGTTTTTAGGGCTAGTGATGGTTGTGGATGAGAATTGCTAACCATCCCTAAAACCTAAGGACCTCATATAAAAACCTTATCCCTTTGGTAGATTTCCTCTGTTCCCAAGGCTTATGACCTAAGCCTTTCTCCTTTTACCCATTTTCATCAACACCAAACAGTCACCATTCCATTCTCAAAATAGCTCTAAAACCCCATTGAAATCAACCCCAAAAACCCAGGAAAAACAGTCAGTTTAGCCTCTCCAAAGCTCCAAAAAGAAAACCTAAAGACCTCAACCAGAAAACCAAGAAATTCCAGCCCAAAAACACAAAAAATTCCTTACTTTCTTTCATATACCAAAAACCACAACAGCAAAAATTTCAACCAAAAACCCCCCAAAAAGGTCATTCCTATTCCCACTTACCCAACATAACAACAACGACAAGAAGTAAAGAAGAAGAGCAGCAGTAGTACAAGTGGCAAAGCATAAGGAAAGAGAAAGGGAAATCAAATAGGGCTCCAAAAAACCTTATCCGACGACACTACCTAATCCAAGAAGCAAAATAGTAGCAAAATATGGTAATAGAACCAAGCAAAGGATCCAAATTAAAAGCAAAATTCATCACAAACAGAGAGACACACACACGGCCTAGCACAAATTGATTGCCATCTAGTATTATCATATGCATCATTATAATAGCAGCACACAGGGATTTGAGCTAATGCGTACAAAGCACACACATAGAGGCATGTTAAACCTAAAACCCCCAAAAATCCCAGACCAAAACATGAACACAGATTCACATGCACCCACAAACAATAACACAAATACACACATCAGACTTCAAACCCATTTTGGAACAAAACCCAAAACAAAAATCCTTTTTTTTTCCCCAAACCCAAATACCAAATCTCTAGAAATAGAGCAATCAATCGCTCAATCAAAATCAACCAATCCCTAAACCCATAAACAAATAACAATAGGGAGAGGGATTCTCACCAATAACTAAAAGAAAAAAAAAAATTTTGAGATAGAGATAGCTAGAGAGAGAGCAGGGTGGGGCGATGAACTCAGGAATCACCATTGTCAAGAAGGGTGGTGGAGAGTAGTGAATGGCGAGCTCAAGGTGAGCCATAGCCATAGGAGGAAAGCGCTAGAGGGTTACATATTTCATAGGGATGGCAATTTTGCCCTGCCCCGCAAAGGTGGTGGGGTGGGGATAAGGCAAGATTTTAGCCCTACACCACAAGGTAGGGCGGGGATGGGTTTAGACTTTTTAGACCCACCCCACCCCGCCGCTCCTTGTCCCCGCCCAGCCCTGCGTTGTTAAGGGTTATAATTGTAAATTTTTCTTACCTTAAAACCCTACTATTTAAACAAACATTTCAATATTAGCTTATTTTATTCTACCTAGTGTGGTTCTTTGCCTTTATTTTGTTATGTGTATACTATGAGATTTTTTTTTTTTTTTTTTATTATCTTGTTAAACATTTGGATATATTATTCAATTTTTTTTTCTAAAAATTGATTTGATTTGATGGGATAAATTTAGTTGTAATTTCAAGTACATTTTTATTAATGAAATAGGTTTCATTAAAAAAATTATGCTAGTTGTAGGGCTAATTAACAAAAAGTAGAGTTTTACTGGATGAGGCAGGGCTTCGCGGGGCCCCAAGGGGTGGGGATGGGGTTAGAAAGTTGTTTCCATCATGCGGGGCAGGGCGGGGATGGGGTAAGACAAAACCATGCGGGGCAAAGACGAAGACCCCATCCTTCGGCCCCGCCCCACCCTGCCCCATCGCCATCCCTGATATTTCAGATTCATGACTGATAAGTTTAAGAGAGAATTAACAGCTTATTTGTTTTGATAGACCAAAAATCTTGTGTAAAGATAGTTTTTCAGTGTTTAGTAACATCTAAAAAAATGAGTAAAAAAACAAAACTATTTGTGAGAGACTGCCAAAGTGCCTCTCAAAAAAGAGAGATTTTTAGGGTGCTTTTTAAGGTACTTCTCTTTTTGGGTAAGTGATGTGGAGTTGCCACTTATTTTTTATACAAAAAAATAAGAAAAACTAAATATAACTATACATGACTGAATTGTTTCATTTCATTGATTAAAAAAAAAAAAATACATGTTTGATAAATTGAAAATTACATGGCTTTGGGTCCTAGTTACAAACTACCAAAAATACATGCCTTTTTGTCCTAGTTACAATCTACCCAAAATAAATAAAGACAAAGATAAAGCCTAGGTCTACCTATCCAAAGACTCCAAATTCAGAGGCTAAGTTATGAAATGGGAAAGTGTTAGACACCCATTCCACCCAAATAGAGTCTGGTCTTCTAGACTCTTGTGACCAATATACATTTTATGCATGACATGAATGATATGATGCACACATGAAAAAATAAAAAAATAAAAAAAATAAAATCAGATTTGTGTTGTAAAAAAATTGAATTTGGTTTAGAAAAATCATATCTGTTTTTGAGAACTTGAAAAAAATTGGTTTTTTTTTAAGAGAAAAATTCAGATCTGTGCTTATTAAAGAAAACAAAATCTTTTGATTTGAAAATATATCAGATCTGTTTTTTGAGAACTGAGAAAAAATGGTTTTTGATTTGTAAAAGATCAAATCTGTTTTTTGATACTAAAAAAAATCAGATTTGTGTATTTAAAAAAAATCAAGTCTATTTTTATATGTATAAAAAAATATAAAAAGTTTTCTTGAGAAGAGGATTTCATTCATGAAATAAATTTATGCTATGTGTACTAAATAAAACAAACACAACAAACACAACAATTCATGATCCTTTTTTTATTTCAAAATCTGCTATGTTAAAAAAAAAAAATTAAAAAAAATCAGATTTACATCCAATGAAAACGTAGATCAATTTTTAATTTGAAAAAAAAATGCAGATTCGCATCTAATGAAGATGCAGATTAGTTTTTAACTTGAGGAAAATTCGGATCTACATCTGAGGAATATGCAGATTCGTTTTTGATTTAATAAAAATTCAGATCTGCATCAAAGGAAGATGCAAATCCGTTTTTATTTTTATTAAAAAAAAAAATTGATAACATGCAGATTTTGAAACTAAGCAAGAGATCATAACAATAATAAAAAAAAAAAAAAAAAATCAAGAACTTGTTTCAACAAAATAAGTTAACAATTCATGATATGAATATTTGACACAACTACACTAAAATAAATAATCATGCATCATCACAACAAGAGCAATATAAGAAAAAAGGGTTAATAAGAAACAACCTCTTGCATGGAGCACTCTTTTTCTTGAGATGATATTTTAGGGTTCAAAGAAATTTATACAATTATCTTTGAAACCTAAAAATCCTAGCTTAAGAGAAAATCAGAATGGGGATCAGAAATATGAGAAATTTAGGGGTATGAGAAAGTGTCTCTCTAAGAGCATAAAAGAGTGTGCTGAATTTTGAGATCTAGACTTTATTTATAGAGGCTAGAATGCTTAAAAAATAAGGAACAACGAGTAGAATGCGAATCGGGATGTCTTTCTGTGAAAAAATTGAAAATGATGTGTCTTATCGTCACCCAAAGAGTGTTAGACCAAAGCCCTTAAGGGTGCCATTTGGCACTTTGAAAGTGTCGATCGGCACTCCAAAAGTGCCGAATGATACTCTTGGATGCTAATTGCACTTTCGTGTTCGGGTGCATTTTGGACTCTTTTTTTAGGTTTTCTTAAGCCAGGCTTTGCACTTAGACATGTTTTCAATTTGTATTCTTAGATTTTTATCTCTTTTTTGGATAATTCAGGTCTTTTCAGCAACAATTATCTTGTAGATAAATACTCTAAAATAAATCTTGATAAAGTTCAGATTATCCACAATTTTATTGTTATCCAATTATTCCCTTTATTCCCATGCAGGCAATCCTATTTTTGACACAAACTATTAACCAATCACAAAATTATTTAATTAATTTTAATTGTTTAACCAATCAAATTAATTTAAATTAATCATGCATGGTCGACTTTATTTAAACACAATACATGTTGACGTGCAAACTTGATCATGCGATATCTTTCGATTCGACGGTCTGATTTGGAAACCAAACATACCATTGCGACTGTTAGAATCTCAAGATTATTTTTATGATATGTAATGAATGAATTAATGCATGTAATGCAATCATGATTTTTGGGATACATTGATGGTCATTCTAGTCATCTTCCTTAATTAAATCATAGGTGCAAAATCGAGTGTCTACATTATTTTTGGTCAATAGAAAAAGTATGGTTTATTTTAAGAAGCATGGCCTATTTTTGGAAAACAATTTTATCACACAACAATTTAAATAATATAAGTTAAGAAATTGTTTTTTCAATTCATTTAAAGTTGCTACCAAATATAGGAAAATAAGATAGTTTTATAGAAAGTTTTTTTTTTTTTTTTGGGGGGGTGGGGGGGAATAGCTCATTTTCTAGAAAACATTATCCCGAAATAAACAGAGCAAGAAGAAGAAATAGATTAATGATAATTGACGATATGTCAAAACCTCATTGGTTCTTATATATTTCGTTGGATCTAATTGGCTAAGTTCCCGTTTGGTTGGGATGAAAACAGGGAGGATGGAAAAGAAGGTGAGGAAAATAGGGTGGAAAATGGAATTTTCCCTTGTTTGGTTCAGGAGAGAAAAAAAAAAAGAGAAAGAAAATGGTGCAGAAAATTTTCCCTCTAGGCCCACAAAATTTTGTCCTCCCAATTTGGGAGGAAAACTAGGGAGAAAAGATGATGTGGGCAATAAATTACACAAATACCCTCATCTTTACACACAGCACGACTCCACGTTGCCCTTCTCCATCCAATAGCCAACTTTTTGTCTTTCCCTTTTTTTTTTTCCTGGATAAAATTTCTTCTGGTTTGCACAGGACGTTCACGTTGGTTTTTTTTTTTTTTTTTTTTTTTTTTTTTTTTAGGATTTGCTTATTTTGTAAAAAAAAAATAAATAAATAAAATAAAAGTGTCCATACAAATTTTTTTTAATAATAAATGTGTTACTTTTTGTATATATATTCAGTAAGGACATAATGGTAAATTTATATCAACTTTATTTTTCATCCACTCATTTTTTATTTCAGTCAAACAAAAAAGTTTTCCATCCCTCAACTTTTCCACCCTTCCAACTAAGGAAAAATTAATCTTTTTTATCCTCCTATTTTTTCATCATCTCAAAATTTTCTATCCTCTCATTTTTCTATCATTCCAACCAAACGGACCCTAAGAGTCCGTGGATTGTGATGAGATAAATGGGACTGGGTTAGACCAAGTCCAACCCAGATGACTAGACCAATTTATTTCCTATCAAGCCCAATCGCTTTAAGCTCAAACCTCAGCCTTTTAGCAAGCCCAATCCGAAACAAGGGCGATTTCCCTTAAAACCAGCCTACGACATCTAAAATCCTAAGCCCAGTCTGCAACGTTATCTCTTCCCCAGTTGCCCACATCAAAGTTTAAACCCAACATGTTCACACCCTTAAGCCGAAACTTTAGCAAAAGTTAAATCCTAAAGTATCTCATGTTTTGCCCCGTAAAATATAAATCCCCACTCAAACTTTTGGCACATTCACATTTTAAAAGCGAAAAATTATAACGTTTTGAAGCGAAAAGCTATAATGTTATACCGTTTTATGGTGAACGCCATATATATTTGCATTTTAACAATGAAAGTTTATATCGTTATATCGTATTATGTTAGTCATCATTTAACTAAACCCAAAAGGATTTGTTGAAAAGCGTTACACTAAGTAAAAACAAAAGAAGAATAGAGATCGACAGAGAGAAAGAGGGAGAAATTTGTGGGCGTTACGTTAGAAGTGGTTTCTGTTTAGCGTATTTATTTTGATTTGGATTTGTTTTAAATCGGCTTTGGGTAATTTTTGCAGGGAGTATTTTTGAATTCCTGTTTTTTGGAAACCGGAATTTTGATCTGTGATTATTTTGCGATTTTTTTTTTTTTTTTTTGAGGAAATGATTATTTTGAGATGTGTTTGCCTTTTGTTGGAGCCCCGGACTATGGGGAATTATAAGGTTATGGACACCAGTTATTTTTAATTCGCATAGACCATTGCAAAGGACGCTTTTAACCTTGTTGATTCTTTTTTCTAAGTGTCTGTTTGGGAACAGTTTACTGAAAACGTGCTAAAACATATTTGTACTTTGAAAAAGTGAGAAAAAATAGGAAAGAGTGAGGTTTTAAAAAGTAGTACATAAAAACTAAAAGCTAAAACTAATACTAAACAGGTTCTAAATGTTCTTCAAGTTTCTCTCTTTTTTTCTTTTTTTTTTCTCTTTTTTTTTTTTTTTTGGATAGTTAAGATTGAATTTCAACCTATGGTATGTGTCGTTTATGTGTTATTAGACAGCAACTTTCTATTTATGTGTTATTAATTTTTGCTATCTATGAAGAGAGCAGAGAGTAGAAAGGTGATGAGAGAATCAGGAGCATTACCAACAAAGGATTCAATTTCGACATGATTGGTAGACCCAATGTTGTTGGCTAATTCTTCTTTGCGAGATACTCTTTCACTATCTACAACAATACGTCGCTAACATAGGTTTTAAACTTGTAATTCATCTTCACCTTTTTTATATTACACACTTTGTACTTATTTCTATTTGTTTTTAGGATTTTTATTAATTCCGTTAATTGTTTCTTCAAACCTACACTTATTTTAAAATATATTTTATGTCATTTTTTTTTAGTGCATATTGCCATGACCAACATTGAGATTTATTGAGTTTTTCTGATGCCTTTTAGGGCACTCGTATCAATACTTGTATAATAGAAATGACAAAGTTTAGCTACAAAATTAGTAGCCTAAGGATACAACTTCCTTTCAAAAAATTAACATTACTATATATTTTGAAAATTTAACAGTTAAATTGCATGTTTTTTATCGTGGTTTTAAAAATGGGACTAGACAATCCTACCAGTTCAATTGGGAAACAGCCATCAGTTCGGTTTGGTAAAAACCCCCCAAAACTGGTGAAAACCGATAAAAAAACTAGCCAAAATTGGGTTGAACTGGGAACTAGAGGCAAAAACAGTTTTTGCCTTGGTCTGGTTTTAAAAATCATGTTCTTTAAGCTTTTAATACACATGTTAAAATGTAGTTATTGATATATAATTTTCTAGAAATTTTGCAAGTATGGAGGATATAAAAAGAATATGTAGTCCAACATTGAATTTGTCAAAATTTACTTCAAATAAAAGATATTGAGGAAGGTCGCAACTTAAGATTACAATCAATTTTGTAGTTAAACTTTGTCCTAATAGAAAAAGTACCACATTTTAGCCAATCAAGCCCAAAATTCACTCACATCAGCCCATATAAAGTTGTGTAAAAATACATTATTGTTACAATAACTGTGTAAAAATATACTAGTATTATTCATTTTGCGTTTATTTTTTTACTCTTTCTTTACGTATCCCAAAGATAAAGGAAAAAAAATAAGTGATAGTCACTTTATTTGAAAAAAGAGAAACAATTAAAATAAAAATAAAAATAAAAATTGATATTTTAATAAAATGTAATGTAAAATAGATAATTAAAAAAAGAGTTTTTTTGAAAAGCAAGTGTGTAAAATAGAATATATATATATATATATATGTTTTTATACTAAAATAGATAGAAATTTTTGCACGAGTTAATATAAATGCTCATGCTCTTAAGAAGCGTTAAATATCTACTCTTAATATCAGTGCTTCTCGACCAACGGTCTAAACATGTGCACATCCTCATAAATTCCTTAATATATGCCTATACCACTTTGCCCAGGTTTAAAATTCACGAAATATAGATGATAAAACAGGGTACTGTAAACTTGTTGGTGATGGATAATGTCTATATCCCCGTACTTTTATTTTAATGTCCATTTGCACAGGTGGGATCACAATTTTCAAAAAATGAAAATAGAAAACAAACAATGTTGATTAAATCATTTTCATCCATATTGTCAATATTGTATCTTATATAAAAAAGTTCCAGATAGTGATAGTGTATTGTAAGTACTTATGAATTGTAAAATACATAGGTGCGTATTGTATGAATTGTATCATATAATTAAATTGTATTTATTGTACGATACATAAACATGTAGGTTTAAAATGAGTTTTTTTGGTTAAAATTTGTAGTTTTATTTGATATAAACAAGTTGTTAGATTTTTTTAACACAAAATTATCGAAATACTTAATTGTAATTGTGTCCAATAAAATAACATGTCTATGAGTTTTCTCTCCTCTTCTCGTTCTTATACAAAATTTGGACTACACACTTAACACTTCACTTTCATACATGCAATTGCAAATTTGTTTTTTATGCTATCAAAGTGTATTAAATGAAAACATAACTATAGTTAGAAAAAGAGAAGAGAAATAGAGATAGTATATAATGATGATAAAGAAAATGTCGTTGAAAAAATAATTTTGCTATATAATGAATACGACTTAGATAGAATTGGTTAAATAAGATGAAGAAAATAAATTATTATTTTAGTTCATATATTATGCATATCACTCCCAAGTTTATTCAATTTGAATGTATATATTATAAACACAAATTAAACAAGCCCCTTGAGACCAAGTGCCCAACCAACTCGGTCAATACCCTAAGTTTAATCAAATATATTTTGAATTTATAATGAATATACATTTTATATATTTAATATATAATATTTTTTTATATAGTATTATTAGATGTCCAATACATACGTGATAAACATACGTGATAAATAAATAAATATATTTAACCAAAAAAAAAAAAAATAATAAATAAATAAATATATATATATATATTCAAGGGTGACAAGTATTTTTAATTTTTTCATCCCTTTCCTTCTACTTCCCCTCTCGGGCCTCTCCACTTCTACTTCTCTACGAGAGGTTAACTATTGCACCAATACCTTGGAAATTGGAAGCACCCAAATCATCCAATCCAGCTGCAGCTACTTCCCAACATCGAATTCTTCTTAAGAAGGGATATTCACTGCTGCTTCCATAACAGAGACGGCGTCTCCTTCTTCAAAATGCCCATCCGATTGCAAAAGCTTCGGCTTCAAGTTCTCGTCCAATATGGCCTACTTTCTCTGTGGTGGGTCTTCACTCTTCATCAGGTGAGGCTGAATCTCTCTCCCCCTACACATTTTACTACTTGTTTGTTTCTGAATGTGATGCCTTTACAATAAAAGCTTAATTTAGAATGCCAGTGATAAAAGAGGAGAGAACAATGTGGTGGAAATTTGCGGCCTTGTTTTTTCCTACTTGTGTCAACCCAATAACCATCATGTTTACTAACTTACCATTAGCACTGTGATTCCCTTTTATTGGAATTACGGGGGTGCAATCGTAAATGGGTTTTTTACTATTTATTTAACTGATATGGATGATAATGTTTTGTAATAAAAGTCATTGAGATCGTACACGGTTTTAAGTTTCATGCAAAGTGTTACTAGTGACATAGAAATGTGATGGAGTTGTAGATCATGTGTGAGTGTGACAGATTCAGAATGTAAAATAGCATTTTTCCATTTCATACAAAACAGCATCAATTTGTAGACTATGTACTGAATTTATCCACAAATACAGTGACCATTATCTATACTATCCCAGCTCTCGACTTACTGCCCGAAAACTAAACAAGATCTTTTTCTCCCATTGTATGTTTGAATTTGGCTATAAACTAAAAACTGGATGGCTTCATTCCCAGAAACTGAGTTTAAGGAGCTGCAGCTTCTGCACAAGGACAACAATGGCTATTTATGCCCATTGGTTATGTTATGCTTGTTTCGTTCCTACATACCTCTATGAACGAGATCTTAGAATGGGTATCATTTCTGCTTACTTTTTGGCATTGTCTCACCAAGAAAATTAAATACTCAAATTTTCCAAGGTGAAGTCCTTGTGCATATTCAACCTCCTACATTATCAACTTCTGCCAAATGCGTAGTGTAGTAAGAATTGTTTTCAACTCCCTACGAGCCCAGTTCAACTATTGAAGACCAGATTCTTTTACTTTAGTTTCCCGCTGTTGGATGAAATGAATTCAGAAGTAAGAAGATTGCTCTGGAAGAATTTTCATTTGCTTAAGCACCAAAGCTGATTTTTTTTTGAGATCATCATCATGAAGTAGCTGTATGAGGATGCCCTCAAACCGCTGAAATAATGTTTGGGTGATCTGTGTATGGTTTAGGATCTTCTGGAAGAGGTCTAAGGCTTTGGTTTTGGCAGGTATGGACCCCTTCTCAAGGACTTGCAGAATGGCCACCACTCCCTGGTTGTCCACAATGGCTGCAGTTGCATGAGACAGTGTGCTATGGTCTGTTAACAATGTTTCGAGTGCCATCAAAGCAGCCTCTGCCACACCGGATTCTGTCTCACTCAAAGTTCGCACCAGTGGCTTCACTGCATCAGCCTTGACGAGGCAGAATGTATCTCTATGTGAACAAGCTGCACCATGAACAGAACATAAGATTCTGTTTGTTGATGAGGTTGAGCAGCACCAAGACATGTTCGGTAGAAGCTTAGTCAAAAAGAGCATTGGCATGGAATGCTTGCTTTTCTCTGTCATGATGGTTGTATCAGAGACTGACTGGCTGGTGGATTGGGATAGTTTGGCAAGTGCAATAGCTGTTCGCTGCTTGGCTAGTGAGCTGCCCCTGGAGAGAACACGAACTAGTGAAGGGTACAGTTCAAGTTTGCCCACTTGCCTCTGAAGTTCGGGTTTGCTAGGTTCTGCATATCTCATAAGTGCTGCTAGAGCATTTTCTAGTAAAGATGTACCCTGGTCAGCAGGTGCCCTGTTTCCATTATATTCCTCATCGGCGCTGCAAATCACCTCGTGAATGGCTTTTAATGTGTCCGATTTGCAGAGTATCTCATCAATAGTAATATCATCTTTGGGAAGCTGGCTAATGATTCCAGCAGCAGTGGACCTTTCTTCAATGTCTAGTGAAGACGTGAGGATGCTTGCCAGTGTGGTAATTGCTAACTCTTTTGCAGGAGATGGTGGTAGCGAAACCCCTGCAGGATCACCTTCAGAAATGCAGTATATCAGCTTCATTGTCCACCGCTTCACCACAGGTTGGTCACTGTGAAGCAAAGAGAAGAGTTGCCCCACCGCATTTTCATCTTGTCGAATTAGGTTTCGAGCTGTCTCAGATTTCTGGCTGAGTTCAACCAGCAGGTGTAAGAACTGAACCTTAGTTTGTGGATCAGAGCTGGCTACAAGCTGCAGAAGGAGATTGACATTATGCTTCGATTGGAGCTCCTGCAAGCCCTGATATTTCTGAAGTTCAAAGTGCTGACTAGCTCCAACCAGTAGAGCAAGAATCTCTGCAGCTTCTTCTTTCTCTCGTGGGTCAGACCTGACAAATGAGATGAGACCGAGCAAATGAGGTATTGTAACAGGATCTTTTAGAAGCCGCTTTACCATCTTGGGGTACTCTACAAGCTTTTTGATAGATCTGAGGCAAGTTGCTTTGCATGCTGGGGTACTTGAAGAGAGCATCTGGACTAAATTATGTGTGAATTGCTTGTCCTTTAAGACCTGAATGTTGATGTCCTTGAGTTGCATCTGTATCAATGCTGCAGCCATCAATGTTCTGGTCTCTTGAGGTCCTGCAAAAAGTGACACAGGTTATGGTTTGGCTTGCCATTAGATAGTGTATCATATGAGTCTGTGATATTACCTTGCTTAAAGCGAGCAACAAATGGTTGGAAGTGTCCAGCTTCAGCCATCTTAACGACAAAATGTGTATTAGAGGAGAGATTTTGCAACACATTGTGGGCATTCTGTGATACATCAGGGTGGTTGTTTGAGAGTAAAGAAACCAAAAGAGGAATGCAGTCTTTTGTACTTCCTATTTTCTCTGCAAGGGTTTCTCTTTCTGACAGCTCCAACAAGATTGCAATGGCATCTGGTTCTGTTCCATCTTTATAAATCTGCTTCACAATGCGACGGACAGCCCCTGCTTCAACCATGGCTTCCTGCAAGTTTCAAGCAACAAAAATTATTACATTTAGTTAGGTGGAAGATGAAATAGTAATGTGATCAGCTACTGCACTTAGCATTTGCTTACTTTGTGATTATCACAGTATTTAGCTATGTAGTAAAGGCATTTTAGTGCCGCAGCACTATTTAACCTATCGTCTTTTAGTATCTCCACCAACTTTGGTATGAGTCGTTCCTCTGCAACTTTGGTTGCATATGAAGGCTTCTCCATCAAAAGTTGCATGTCCTCTAAGGCCTTGTTCTGTCTAGACAAGTCATCTGATTTGATTCCAGGCACTGCAGCTTGGAATTTTAAGTCCATATCTCGCTGCTTCCATTCTTCGATAGAGTTTCGAAGGGAAAGGTTTGGCGTAAGATCCAGGGATAGGAGCTCCTGTCTGCAGGTAGGGCACTTTCTCTCTCCCCTTTCAAAGTATTCCTGAATGGCTTTTCTCTCAAAGCTGTGGCCACAGGGGATTGCAACTGGGTCTACCATCATCTCATGGCATAATGGACACATGAATGAATCAATTGGGTATTGCTGGTGGTATGTGGCAATTCTTTCATCATCGTGTGGCCTTGTAACAATTTCTGTACTGTACAAGAACTGAATCAACTGCGATAATTGCAATGCCTCTGCCTGCTTCTTTTGAGCTTCCATTTCTTCTTTTTCCTGCTTCAGAAGTTCCAATTCATTCTGCACCATGGATGCATTCACACTAGCACCAACAGCTTCTGCAATCTTCTCCAGGAGCTTTACAGCATTCTCCTGATTCTTATTGCTCTGGGATATTGAATTTTCTATCTCAGAAGCAATTGCTTCTGTTGCTAATGCTGACTGAAACTCCATTGAGCTCAAGCTGTCAATGATCTGGTTAGTCGTAGTCTTTAAGTCCAAGGTTATATCAAGATTGATTAGCTGAAACGAGGAAATAGTCTTGGCAATATCTTTGGCCATATCCTGCATCTTCAAGAGTATTGAGTTTGACTTAAATAAGAGATGGATGCGACTACCAGATTTGCAATCTTGAATGATCTTGCAGGCTTTATTCAGCTGGAAATTCAAGTTCTCCAATGCAGCTCTTGTTGATTCTAAACCTCTTGCTTCAACAACTTTCTTGGCATTCAATGAACCAAGGAGGCTTTTAAGCTTAAAAATATTATTGGAGAATTCCTGAAAGCTGTTCTTGTTCAGCATCACATCCCTTGTTTCCCTAACAAGCTCGATTGCCTGTTGTGTTACATTGTCCCATAGTGCTTGTAGTAATGCTATCTGGATTTCTACATTGAAGTCCATTGTCTAGAACATCCACTTCTAGGTACCAAAGACAAGCGTCAAACACTTTTAGCACAGTATGAACTGCAAGACAGATATTGTCTTCCTTCTTTCTCCAAACTTTCTTGGTTGTGGTAGGAGTCTTAACTCGATTCAATCTTAAAGGCTTAGACTGAGACGGTCTACAAACTAACTCACTAATGAACCTAAACTGCTGGATATCCAAAATTGATGAAAGTTTAAGGTCTGTTTTGGGTATCAGGATTTCCCTATTAGGTCAGTCTATTCCATCAATGATTCCAAGCAACTCGATTAGCATCCAGTTCTGCAATCGTCAAATTAAAAAACATTTAGAATTTGAAACTGCGGTACAGAATTTGATTAACGCTAAATTTTCTTTTCACATAACTCCTCTTTCTACACGCAGGTTGCCTATTGCTGTGAAGAGGTGTAGTGCCATTTGAAGCAATTTTATGAAGGTTTAATAACCAATTTTAATAACCATATGTTTTTCCTTAACTCGCTGTTCAGTGCTTTCACCATATTCTCTAAAAGATTATTATTTGCTTTGATTTTAGAATTTAGAAGCCATGTTTGTTGAAACCTGCAGTCTAGCAGACTAGCGCTAACTTTAGCATAACTGTTACGTAATAGGCTTATGAGTCAACTCAGCACAGCCAAAAGTATAAAAAAAATCTTCAGGAAGAAGAAAGGAAAAAAAAGAAAAAGAAAACAGTATGAGCTCAAGTTACTGACCTGTATAGATGGTTCAGAAGGCAAATTCTTGGTTGGAAATACTCCAAAAAGTCCCTCTTGGGTTGTGTTTCCAGAATCCAGAGTTGAACTTGATATGGTGAAGTCACTGGGAAGTTGTTAACTGTTGTTATTCATGAGTCATGACTGTCTAAAAAAATTAAAGGAGACAGAATTAGGTTTTCACAAGTGGTTCTGCAAAATGGGGCTGAGAAAACTGTCTCGAGGACTTTAAGCAAGACGAGAGGATGCAAAGAATGGAAGAAATTGAAGAGGAAACTGGGGCTGGTCAAGTTCAAAAGAGAAAGTCCTCTCATGTCCTTGTTTTTGCATCATGTTCAGGGGACCCAGTTGAAGTTTTCACACACCAACTTAAATTAACCAAGCATACAATTTAACTATAAAAGTCTCCTATGCTATTGCTAACCCTGACCACACTTCGTCTCTCTGTGTTTTTTTGACGCGTTAGTAGAATCACGTGCTCAAGACTTTTGGGGGCTTTGCATAGCGCGTAGCACACAAGTGATTTTCCCCCTCCATAATTCTATACTCACAAAGAGAATTTATTAATCCTTGACAACTTTGCTGAAAACTCAAAGATGCACTAGTTAAGTTACAAGGATTTTTGCAGCAGCTCCATGAGATAAGGCTAATGATATTGTTAATTATAACTCTGTGCAGTCACTTTGCATTTTATAGTTTTTTTTAATAGGTCCTTTAAAAAATCAAATCAAATAAAATGTTGTCTGTGAGTTATTAGAACCAATGTTACCAATTTCATGCTAGAATATTCTATTCCAGTTAGTTAACTGATACGAATAATTCATTTATTTTATCTATTCCATCTATTCAGTTTAATTTATAAAATTCCGCCCAATATAATGACATCAATTGGTATGTAAACAAATCTTTTTTTTTTTCATTACTTTACTCACATATCGTATATATTTTTTTTATTCTTTTACTCGTATATGACCTATTATATTATATATGATGATAATATTAAGGATGTTTATATTATTTAATTTTGAATTAATAATTTGATATGCTATAATATTATGTAATGAATTGCACCATTTAAATATATAAACCGTAACTGAATTGACAACTTTGATTATAATACCTTATTAATCCCTTGGATGAATGTACTCTCCCAAACTAATGGGTCATAGTTCTTGAGTCCACAGTCTAAAGCTTTTCTTTATAAAATTAAGAAGTGCCATTTGATACACTGGATTTAGAAAGTCCCTCTTGCCGGGAACATGAGGGCGTTCATATTGTAGAATTTGCTAAGTTTGGCTGCCTCTATAGATAAGGGTCCATTTGGATATAGCTTATTATTGTTGAAAGTTGCTAAAAATTGATTGTTGCTGAAAACACTGTAGCAAAATAATTTTTAAATGTATAAATAGTACCGTGAGATCCATTTTTTATTTTTTTAATGCATGAACAGTGCTGCTACAGTGCGTGAATAGTGATAATTGTCTCATGCATAGTGATTTTACTGTTCATGTGCAGGAAAAAAAAAAAAGTTCTAAAACATGAAATAGGAAACGTAGCCGCAACTTTCAGTGTTATCCAAACACATACTTTGTAAGCGTTTAGATAGCCCTCAAAGTTGTGTTGCGTTTTGTGTAAGCTGCGTTTTCATTTTTTTTTTTTTTTTTTTTTTTCTTCTTCGGAGTTCTTGACTTTTTAGAGACAAAAAGTACTGTTTATGAACAATGCGTGTACTGTTTACGCACTGTTCATACACTGTTCATACATTAAAAAATATTAAAAATGAGTCCCACGGTACTATTCATACATTTAAAAATTATTTTGTTACAGTGTTTTTAGTTTTCAATAACTTTCAGTAACAATAAATTTTATCCAAACAGACCCTTTATATGCTTTTGGAGTTAGAAGTTTCATCACAAAGACATCAAGACCAATTCCACGTTACTTAGAAAGTAAACTGTAAAAGGAGAAAGTAAAAAGTAAAAACTAGTCAGCACTAACCAGAGTCCAGAAGAAGCTTGGTCATCCGCTGCATTTCACAAGAAGCCGTGTTTGCAGGACCTGGGTAAGTAGTGTAGTAAACGAAAACATGATTGTGATGCATTTAACAAAGTTTTAACAATATGAATGCGACGGGTTCTCTCTTCAACTTGCCTTAGAATATAGACCACCATGTTTAATCAACTCGTGTTAAACGACAACAACAACAATCTACTATTACTACTATCATTACATGCATCACATCACCGCCCCTCTCTATGTGATGATACTATGTTTTAAATAATATAAGTGGTCTTAGCATTTTTCAAGATAGGCGGAATAGAACGTATTTCGCCAGAGTTGTCCATTTGTCAGTAATTTCAATTCTGAAAGAAAGAAGAAGACTATAACTCCATTAGGAAATGGGGCATAGAAAATGTCGGATATGACATACATTAACGAGATCTTATAATCTGAATAATTTGAAATTTGTATACGTCTAGAGTTATGTAACTTAAATGACATCTTCTAATATCACATGGTAGATTTTACCCCCAAATTTTTTGCCTTGTAATGGGCTAATGGCAAACACGAATAGCAAATACAATAGAATACTTACAAATAGCAAACACAAGTGAATGAAATGCACAAAAAGCCAGGGACAACCATTCTTTGGCCTTGTCCTCAAAATTTTGAAAAGAAAAAAAGTATATATATATATATATATATAAGGACTGATTTTAGCAATTTGGTCCTCTAAAATTACACTTGCCCCTCTCCCTCTTAACAATATCATTGACCCTCTTAGTAATGTCCATAAATAAATAAATAAATAAATAAATCCAAACCTTAGAAAAAAAAATTAACAAACCCAAAAAATTAGCCCAACAACAAAATCACCAATAATAAAGCTAAAGAAAATTTAGCTCAATTTTACCAAAAACAAATAGTCCTACCATTATTTAAAAAAAACAACAAAATTAATCTAAATGTTATGAATTAGATCATTCCATCAAATCCACAACCACCCAACAACCCCCCCCCGCCCAAAAACCAAAAAAAAAACCCTAACCTAAAGTAGGAAACGTTGAACGGTTGAAGGGAGAGGCAATGTCACTATCACAAGGAGACCAAGACGCAATAGCCGAGTAGCACAGCAGAAGCAGAGTTGCACCCCAGCCCCCAAATCTAGCATCTCTCTCTCTCTCTCTCTCTCAGTGCAGTGAGTGCTAAAGAAAAAAAGAAAAGGGTAAACTGGCAAGTGTGAACGTGTAGCTATTGTTATCATTGAAAATATATATATATATATATATAATGAATACATAGTGAGACCAAAATTGAAATTCACCGTAATAAATTTGTCACATAATGCACAACAAAATTAATTTTCATAATTTATTGGCACAAAAAAATTTTAATAATTCATTCCAAAACAATAAAGTTGCAATTTTTTAGCTCAGCAATGAATAGGACGACTAAAGTAAAAAAAATACAAGACCACTTTCAATTTTGGTCCCATTATGTATACATTATATTTATTTATTTTGGTCACACTATGTATGCATCATATTAGAACTACAAGACCAATTTCAATTTTGGTCTCACTAGGGTAGCAATGCTTCCTTTGCTGCCATAAATAACTCATCACTAAGGTCTAACATCAAAGTCATCCAAACTACATGATCAAGAAGTTCACTTTGACAACCTACTCTCCAACCTTAAAGTTCGCACCATAGCAAATCCTAGAAACGGGTTGTCCTTGGGAATTCACTGCCTTAATTGTACTAGGGCATTTGCTCACTTTTTACCCCAGTTCTTGGATCATTTGTCAGCAACAAAGTTGTGGGTCGCACCCGTGTCCAACATGGATTCAGCCCCCTTAGCATTCATCTCCACGTGAGCATAGGACAAGTCTTTAGTTGTTCTTGCACCAAGTGCATTTAGTAACTATGATGAGTTCACACAACTAGGAACTTCACCATCCAAATGTTTTTTGTCATCATCAACAACTATCACATTCAACTTCTCATGTTATTTTTCTCCAAAAAAATAAAAAATAAAAAATAAAAACTTCCCATGTATTTGGTACTCCCTTACTCGACGAGGCCCATTACAAATGTAAAAGCCAGAATTCTTTTGTCCTTTGCCTTGCTGTGAAGTCTCACCCTTGGAAAAGGTCTTTACACCCCCATCTTTCTTCTTCTTATCATTGTTTTTCTTGTCTTCCTTTTGCTGATTATCTTTACCTTTGCTTTTGGACTTTCTTTTTTTCTCATCCCTAATAGACCTGGCAAACTTAAAGTCTACCAAAGTATCCGCAACAGCCATGGTAACTGGCAAATCACGAACCCCCTACCTTTGTGTTGTTGAGATCACCTTGGAAAGTTTTCTTGAGTAATTAATATAACACATAGAGATACACTTTAACTAAAAAGGCATAAATCCTACGGGTATGTGCTCAATTATGTTATATTAACTACTCATTCTTCTCATTATTATTCATGTGAGACTTAACTCATACGTGTAACCCAACAATCTCCCCCTCATGTGTGAGTCTCTGCTCTTTATAAGCTTCAAGATCTCTCCGTGAGCCATAAACAAGTCCTACTCGCTCCCCCTTGCCTAATGAGCTTTTTCCTTCACTAGTGTATCATTCATGGGCCTACAACGTGTCAACCCTGCACGTCTTTTATCTTCCATGAGAACCTAACACTTCATCGTTGTCTAATACCATTGGCAATAATACTACTTTGTTGGACCTTTTCCAAGATCATTTAGGTGGCCTTTATGGGCTTGTTTGGTGTAATATACCGTCTCCATTCCAACTGTGAAAGAGACCCCTCCCTGCTCCATTTGCGAAAGGGCTCCAAGTACACACACCATGTTCCCGCTCCAACTACGAAAATAACATCAATAACTTTGCCACCTTTGCCCCACACATATGAGCTCTGATGCCACTTGTTAGGTCCTGAATCATATTATCACCAATATTATCAATCCAAATAGCAATCACACACAAAAACACAAATATTTTCATGAAGAACCCTTTTTCTTTATGGGAAAACTACGGGACAAACTCCGAATCAATTTTACTATTATCAACTCAATTATAATACCTTTAGTGTATGTCTCACGACTAAAGAAAAATCTCTCTTTTTTTTTTTTTTTTTCACAGACACTCTCTTTGTGTCTAACGGCTAATGAAAAATATCTTATTTTTCTGTCACACACACTAATTATTTATCTAGAATGCAGCAACATTTTGCTCTCTTCTCTCTAGATTTCTTCTCTTCTTCTTTCTATTTTCCACATAGATCTCCTTGGCTATCTTCTCGAAGGCGACAACACTTTACTCTCTCCTCCTTGACTATATTTTCCTTGCGTTCCTCCCAAGTGAAAATCTCTTTTTTCTCTCTTGGTTTCACGCTCTATTTTCCCTCTCCCCATAGGGAGGACCCTTAGGCCAAAGCCATCAAATTCTTTATAGCATAATCTATTTATAAAACTCTTTTCCTATTCCCTCTTAAACTAGAAATATATTACAACTTTAACAAATAATAGACTTTCCTTCCACACAAAGGAAACTAAATTAATATTTCCTTCTTCAATTAGGAAACCTAATTGACTTTCCAACTCACAATTGAAAGTTGAGAGGCAATTTCCCAACAATTTCCACCTTGACTCAAATTTCATCAATTGTCTTCAACTATCTTCTTTCCTCTTGAGATAGCTCCACCTTAATCAAATAGTCTTCGTTTCCTCTTGGAATAGCTCCACCTTAATCAAAGCAATCCATTCTCTTCGATTTCCATCTAAGCCCAAGGCTACAACCTTGACATAAACAACTTATTTTCTTTTGGCATGTTCAGCATAAAAAATAAATAAAATAACTTGACATAATCACACACAATTCCAATGTGCTTCAACTTTTTAGCGAGTCTCTTGCAACCTACACAGTATTGCAAGGCAAGATTTGATTCTTCAACTCTTTCTTTAATGCTTCCCATGAATCAATCTTCCCTCTACCAGCGTCATCATCATCTTGCAATCAAGTCCTCCACCACAACTTGGCATGCTTAGTGAGGTACATACTTGTGATGGTAGCATTTTCTTGATCTGAAACTTGAGCAACCTTGGAGTACTTCTCTATATGGCACTCTGAGTGCTATTGAAAGGCTTCAAATCAAGCACATTCACTTTGGTGGAACTTGCCCTTTACCATGAAGTCCATTGATTGCTCTCTTCAACAAAGCAATCTTAGTTTCAAATTGGCTTGTTGCTTCTTTCATATCATTATATTGAGTATGCAATGCTGTAGCCCCATTTCTTCAATGTGATGTAGTGCAACATTCACATGTTTTGCCAAAGCATTTCTCATTTGTCAAAGTAAATTTAACCACATTGTCCAACCTATAATAGATTGAACCAAGGCCCTCTTATGTAAGAGCCCCAAAAATTCCTTCCAACTGTGCCACTCTTTCTCTTATTTTTCACGAAGGATTGATATCCATCGCTGCAACTCCGCTCTGATACCAACTATGACATGACAAATTTTATTCACAAATATTTTTCTTTGTAATGGCATTAAATTGCCCACTTAGTCTCAACCAACACTAATAGAAGACAAATGGAATAATGTTTAAGTGAATGAAATACACACACTGTCACACCAAGTTTACAAGAGTAATCTACTAACCTTTATTAATTTCTCACAAAGTACAAAGGAAATCCGAGGCCCCTTTAAACAATTCACACTAGGGATCTCTTAGCTAAAATTGACTACATAAAGGCTACAACACACCCCTACAAAAACTTGGAGAATTCACAAATTGCACACACTGTACCCTTTCATGTTTCTGCCTAACTTGTTGTTGACACTCCTAGCAACCTTAAGGAAAGATGTGTGTTGCTGGAAATAACAGTCAATGGGTAACCACTTGAACATGTGACCTCCTCTATGGTCATGCCTTAAGACAATCACAACTATTGTTGTCTTAACCTTCCTATAGTGCTGCCAACACAACCCACAAATCCCATATCATGGTAACTACTTGCCCACATGTGCACAGCCTTGGCACATGCTTTAGCCCCTCATAGGCGTTGTGCCACATCCTAGGAGCTCACACCTGATGCCCATCCTAACATATAGAGGGCTTGGCCCATGCCAATGTCGCCTTCCAATAATCCACACAACTCACAACTTAATAACTGCCCATATGCCTTCGACCCATGGTTGGCAAGCATCACAAATCCCAAGCCACATTATTTCCCACATAGCTTTCACATGCCCACACTCTTGGTAGCCCAGGTCTGTAACATGTCAAGTCGAGCCACACAACTTCTCATCAATGCCATCATCAAGCCCACAAGCCATCAACTAGTGTAAGCCATGCACTATTATGAGGGCACAACCACCTACTACTGCTCACAACCTAGTGTCGTCCGTGGCTACCAAGCCACAACTCATGGTTAGCATGGGGTGTAAGGTTCCCCAGATGCTGTCACTACTTGCTGCTCCAAGGTCAAAGACATTTAAGGTTCAAATTCCCTCCAAAAATATCATATTATAATTTTTTTTTTTTTAAGTAATGAATTCCCTCCCCTAACTATCTAATTATAAAATGTATGTTTTTAGACCTCTTAAAACACAAGTTGTTTAACCTAGTTATTTAGCCAAGTGATTACTTAGATAAATTATTCAAATTTAGATTAACACAAGTAAATCAAATCATGTAAACGCGGAAAATAAATAACACATGATATGATAACCCGCGAAAACCAAACCGGTAAAAATCCTAGGGAGGATTTAACCTAACTATCCTCAAGGTAAAATAGACCCATTATGAAAGAATTGAAATTTTACAATAGCGACTTAGACCACTAACATTCTATTGCTACCTCAAGTAGAAAACTTACTACCACGACCACGTGACAACTCCAAGTCCACAGATTACTTCTCTCCTTGATCCACAGCAACCACAAGTACTCCCACTTGTGTTTTTCTTTAAGCTCTTAAAGCAACAACTAAAGCAATCACCAAGCTTTCGATATCAATCTTGATCTTGATAACCCTAAGTATGTATGAAGGCAAACACCTCTAGATCTCACAAGCGATTCACACACACAGCATATCAACAACCTTTAAAACGTGGTTAGGGTTTTTCTTTTTATACTTGAAGCAAAACATAAAACCCTACACGTCATATGGGCTTGGGTTGAGTTGGAAAATTCTGCAGAAAAACAATCTGCACAAGTTTCGATCAATTGAGTCTAATTTTCAATTAATCAAGCCTTGCAGAAATTGAACAGTAATTTTATGCAATTACTCGATTCCAACTTTACACATAAACACACTTTGAGCAGCCTAAATCTAGACTAAATGTTTTGATCATGGTTTACCAACATTACACATTCAAGTTCTAATACATTTAGATCCTAAAGTCTTAGAACTTAACAAACTCCTCATTTGGCAGTCCGTGACAAAACACATACCAAAACAAAAATGCTCAAAGTTACAAAACAGCCCATTACAACAAAATATTCAAAAACAAGTCAACCTAACTACTATCTATCAGCTGCTAGTGTAGACAGCAACACGACTGAATCAACCTATATATTCCTATAACACTCAACAAACACATAAACGCACATATGAAAAATACAAGTAAAAAATAAATAAATTCTTGATTTCACAAAACAGAAAATAAAAGACATATATCATGAATAACCTCATAATATAAATCAATAGCCAATGTAGCACATGTGAAACAAGAAACAGAAATAAAAACATCATGTCCCCCCCTAACATATACATCCTATAAAAAATAAATACATCAAGGTAAACACATCATGAGCCAAAAAATAAATACAAGATGAAGCATCTAAATACAATCTAAAGCTCCAAAGCTCTAAAAAGCCAAAAAACTCCCCTTATCTCCATCCATATGTACTCTCCCTTTTTGTAACGAATTGTTAAAGGGCAATCAAGACTCATCATCAAAATGAGGTGGTGGAGGAGACCACTGAATGCTTGCCAAATCCGCACACAAGGCCTGAACTTCGTGAGTACATCCACCAAAAACTGACCATAAGCTGCGTGAACGATAATGACAATATTCAACATACTCCGAATGCTAGAATCATCCGAAGTAGAGGGTGAAGGATCAACTGCAGCAGTGGGATCAACATACTCCTCAGTTGTGGGATCACCTGAAGAAGGAGGAGGAAGAGGTGCAGCACCTAAGGAAGACTCTACTTTAGGGCATTTAGAGCTAGCTTTCATCTGAGCTACTCTCTGCCTAAAGAAGGTGGCACTTATAGGAGCTATTATGTGTATGAGCTCAAATGTAGGAAAATCCTCTAAACTTAGATGTAACAAAATCCTATGTATAAAAATAGGGAAGAAAAGACCATGTGTTGTAGAACTGCTCCTATGAACCTCAACCAACGATCGAATAAAAAGAGTAGGAAAACTCATAGGAGCATCAGTCACAAGGGCATACAAAAATGCATATCTCTCAATAGGAATGGTGTATAAGTGAGAGATGGGCCAAATAGAATGACAAGAAATTTAGAAAAACAAATATTGAATCTCAGTAAGCTCATATGAGGTAATCCAATGATCAGTACCCCACTGAATGGAAGAACTGGTGAGATATGACATAATGTCATCCAGAATAGGAGTCTCATCATAAGGGTAGACTGGCTGTTGTACCAAAGGTACCTCAAGAGTAGAGACCACTACTGAAGGAGTAATGGTATACTCTTCACCCCTTATCCAACTTATCACATAGTGATTATTGGAATCATCAGAGTGAACAGAGAGGTTCGAATAGAACTCTCTAATCAAGGTAGCCGGAGAAGGATGAGAAATGTCCAACAAAGGTAACCAGCCCCTACACTTAAAGTTCCTCCTAATTTCCGGATCTAATTCATCTAATAAAACTTTTCCCTCAGCCCACACAAACTTAAATATGTTCAACTTCTCATAGGCTTCTTGGTTTTTCTCAAACTGAAACCGCTCACTATCAAAGGTTGGGGTAGAGGTGGAGGTGGTTTTCTGATTGGCTTTAGTCTTACTAACCATGATACTAAAGGATAGAAAGGAAAGACCAATACAGAAACCAAAGAAAGAAAACAAAGGAAACCAAGGGCAAACTACATCAGACAAGGATAGAGAGAAAACAACAATAGAAAATATCAATTTATATGATGCATGAATAGAATAAACAAATGATGCATGCTCTAATGCATTGAGAACCGTTCAATTATACTTTAAAAACAAAGAATTGACTTGAACATAGAGTTTTAGAATAAAAATCCCAAATTTTGAAAAACCCACTTTCAAAAATTTAACCAAATTGAGTAATTAATCATTACACTAGATAGAAATCATCATATAATGACATAATCAATTAATTTCACAAGTCAATTTAACCAATTACAGCCCAATTAAACAAAATCCCCAATTTCATGTAATTTCAAGCCTTAGAATTTCAAATTTTCCCAAAATCACCAAATTGATAAAATTAATGCATGGGAAACATGTTTACAACATCTAAGAACAAAAACGTAGTGATTAGTTTTGAAAAAACCAACTCAAAAAATAAAAACCCCAAATTCCTATAGGTTCGAAAATTTCACTTAAAATGCATGAAAAATGTAAACAAAATGAAAAGGAGGGGGTAATAAGGTCTTATCGGCACTTGAAGACAAAACCCCTTAAGAAAAATTAGAAAGAAAATGACAAAAATTGACTTGAACTGGATTAGTCGAAGAGAGAGAGCAAAAAGCTTTTTGAAAAGTTTGAATAAAGTGAAGAACACGTGAGAAAAGCTTGTTTTAAAAAACTCTCTAAACGATTTTTCATCAGTTGAAAATTAGATTCTATCGATCGAAAATCAATTTCGATCGATCCAGCACCAATCGAGCACCGATTAAGCCAAGCAGATTGTAACCAAAATTTTTATCGCATTTTCAATCAATCGAGCAACAAGTTCGATTGATTGAAAATCTTAAAAAAAAAAAAAAAAGATTTTTGAAAAACAGAGCATTTTAATGCAGAAACTCCTCAAAAGTACAATGTTTTATGAATAAAATGTATGAGTATGAGATGAAAAGTTTTTCAAAAACACTTGAATTCAACTCAAATCTTCCAAAAGCAAGATTTTCAATCAATTTGTCCTCAAATCTCAAACATTAAACATATTTTGCATTAAAATCAAGGAACATTTAATCTTGGATGACCACAACAAGTTCACACACAATATCATGTACTAAGTTTAGCAAAAAATAACTTGTGTAGTGTGTGCAACTAGTTAAAGCATGAGATACATGTGAGGTGATAAGTAGATAGTAATCAATCACAATTTCTACAAAATTCATCACATAAGTTTGAAAATAACTATCACCTAAAAGAGTTACATCATATAACTCTCACATCTCCTAGAAAACAAGCTTGCAATCATATAAGTTTCTTGTTTTGCCTCATAATGTTCACACCAATTTTATTTCAATTTGAATTTATTATATCCCAATAATGTACACACCAATTTTATTATTATAAGCCGAGGCTACACCTTATATTCTTTTTGTGCATGTGCTAAACTTTCTTGAGCACAAAATAATATGATATGCACTAAGGTGTTCATGATTGGCTAGTAAACAACAGTGAGATAGTTATTTATGTCTTTCTCTTAAGATTTTTTTGGTCCTTACAATTAAAAGCATGTGACTTCAAAATCAAGATCATGTTATCAAAAACTATAAACAATCCCACACAATATGCACTACAAAGTTAAAACTAACAAGGTGTAATAAAATAAGCTCATCCAAGCTAAACAAAGTACATAAACAAGTTATGTAAAGATAATATGGCCAATCTTGATTTCAAATCCAAGAAAAATAATGCAAAACACATTTTCCTTCCTTTTCCTCCCTTTTTTTGTTTTTGTTTTTGTTTTTTGTTTTTTTTTTTTTTTTTAAAGAATTAACGAAAACAACCTAGCATGAAATGCATGAATGTTATGTGATGCAAATCCTAAAAATAAAGAAAACAAAAACAACAAAGAAGTATGTTCACAAAGAATAGAGAGATGAAGTACAAGGACCATGTTAGAAAGACTCAATTAAATTGAGCCTTTTGTATCCAAAAATTTTTAGATGCAACTCTTGTATTGGAGTTATTATTCATATTAGAATGATGAACAACTCTAGGATTGAAATAAAGGTTTAAAGTCTTTACCAACTCACCAATAAGTACCATGGGATCTTGGGCTTGAAGTATAGGTACTTTTGGCTTATTTGCTCACTTAGCAACTTGCAACTTGAAATTTGAAATAATTTCGACGAATGTGTCCAGTCTTTCCTCCTTATCCTTAGGAATGGTAGGATTCTTAGGCTTAGACTCTTTAAGATCAACTCTAGTCTTCCTAGGATGAGTAACTTCTACTGGTTTAACAATCTCACTCATGGGAGGCTCAGAAGAAGAAACAAAATTTGTGGAATGAGTCTTAGGCACAAAGATGCTATCTTCAAAACCTAGACCAGTTTTGTCTAAGGGAGACTTTTGAATACTAAACATGTGTTCAAGTTTAGAACTAGCAGATCTATTTGTTTATTCTCTAGCAACAAATAATTCAAGTTTCAAATTCTTAACTTTATCAAGCAACAACATGTTCTCAATCTTCACCTTATCAAGAAATTTATTAGCATCAAACAATTTCAAGAGCAAATTTTTCTTATCAAGTTCAAGAGAAGCAATTTTCTGTAAACCTAAATCAACATTCATAGCATCCTTTGCAACAATATTGCAAAGCTTATTATAGGCTTTACAAATCAGCATTCTCAGAGAGTTTCCCATCAGAAAGATTCTCATCAACCACAACACTTTCATCAACTACAACAGTAACTGTGAAAGTAATGAAGTTTCCATCCTCATCACTACCAGACTTATGATCAGAAACTTTATCATCACTAAGGGTTACAGCCATAACTTTACCCTTTGATCTCAAGAATGTAGGACATTATGATTTCACATGACCATACCCTTGACAACCAAAGTATTGTTGACCCATAGAATTATTAAAGGTTTGACCTACTTTCTCTTTAGGTTTATTAGTATTGTTCACTTTAGTGGGTTCATTTCTCCCGAAATTTCTAGGTTCAGCATTGTTTTTACCTCCTGCCCTTCTGTTGTTGTTCCTTAAAAACTTTCTAAAGTTCTTAGCAAGATATGCAATCTCTGTAGCAGAGAGTTCATCATCAAATCTATTCCCACCAACATCATCAACTATCTTAAGAGCCATTAATTTAGATTTGTTTGTCTTTGGTAGGTCTAACTCATAGGACTAAAGAGATCTTACAAATTCATTAACAGGGATGAAGTCCATATCCTTGCTTTCAGTAATGACAGTCACTTTGGGTCTAAAGTCCTCAGTCAAGGATCTAAATATCTTCCTAACAATTTTAGGTTGATCATAAATTTCACCCAAATTATAAACAGAATTAACAATATCATTAAGCTTAGCATATAATTCATCAAAACTTTCATCATCAGACATTCTAATACTTTCAAATCTAGTTGTTAACTGGTGCAACTTATTAATCTTCACTGTCTTTGTGCCTTCATGCACAGCTTGAAGAATATTCCATGCAGTTTGAGCAACCTCAACATTAGAGATCCTCTTGAATTCCTCCATAGAAATAGCATTAAAAATAGCATTCATGGCTTTGCTATTAAAAGTGGCTGCTTCTTTCTAAGAAGTTTGCCACTCGCTTATAGGAATAGTTGGCTTCTCCCATCCCTATTCAACAGAATTCCAAACTCTCTCATCAATAGATTTCAGGAATGCTTTCATTCTTACTTTCTAGTAGGCATAGTTGTTCCCATCAAAGTGAGATGGGCTCACAAGAGAGTGACTGTGTGCCATGACAACAGGGGTCAATGATCAACTCTTAAATCAAAGGATCTAAATACTAGAGCTAACTCGCTCTGATACCACTTGTACTTGTTTAGACCCCTTAAAACACAAGCTGTTTAACCTAGTTATTTAGCCAAGTGATTACTTAGATAAATTATTCAAATCTAGGTTAATACAAGTAAATCAAATCATGTAAACAATGCGGAAAATAAATAACACACGATATGATAACCCAGAAAAACCAAACCGGTAAAAAACCAAGGGAGGATTTAACCTAGCTATCCCCAAGGTAAAACAGATCCATTATGAAAGAATTGAAGTTTTACAATAGCGACTTAAACCACTAATATCCTATTGCTACCTCGAGTAGAAAACTTACTACCACGACTACGTGACAGCTCCAAATCCACAAACTATTTCTTTCCTTGATCCACAGTAACCACAAATACTCCCATTTGTATTTTTCTTTAAGCTCTTAAAGCAACAACTGAAGTGGTCAGCAAGCTCTCGACATCAATCTTGATCTTGATAACCCTAAGTATGTATGAAAGCAAACACCTCTAGATCTCACAAGAGATTCACAAACACAGCATATCAACAACCTCTAAAGTGTGGTTAGGGTTTTTATTTTTATACTTGAAGTAAAACATAAAACGCTACATGTCATATGGGCTTGGGTTGAGTTGGAAAATTCTGCAAAAAAACAATCTGCACAAGTTTCGATCGATCGAGCCTTGTAGAAATTAAACAGTAATTTTTTGCAATTACTCAATTCCAACTTTACACATAAACACACTTTGAGCAACCTAAATCTAGACTAAATGCTCTAATCATTCTTTGCCAACATTACACATTGAAGTTCTAATACATTTGGAGGGGAATTTAAACCCTAGACGTATTCGATGAAAACGCTAGAATGTGCTAGTTGTGTTGGAATACATCAATGTGCATCACACACAAAACCAAAATAGTGAAAGACTATGGATCTACTTTTATAATACAAGATAATACATGAACTATGAATCTTAGATAGTTGGTTTGATACACATACCTTGCTGTAGTGAAAATCAAAACAAACTTAAGATTAGATCTAGAGAAACCCTTTAGATTTTCATCTCAATTCCACCATAGTTTTAGAGAGTGGGCTTTTGTCAAAAATCTTAAGGAAGAGCAGGTATCTTTCTTTGTTTTTGCAAACAATCAAATTTTCTCTATATATTCTCTATAGAGAAATAATGATTTCCTTTTTTCATCCTGACAAAATAACTTATAAATTAATTAATTAATTAGTTTCTTGGGCTTTTAGTTTGTGGCTTGAGATTAGGTCAAATGATGTAATAAAGCTCTAGCTGTTATGAGGTTTGGGCCTCTTGTTAACTCTTGACAGGCTTCAAATTACCATTAATTTAGCACCACTATGAAAATTTAATTACACTATAGACTTTATTAATAAATTATATCTCAAGAATATATTAATTAAATCAATTGACCCCTCCATGAAATACCCATAGTGAAACAAAGTCATAAATTAACTACCACTTTGTAAAATATTATTTTATTCCTTTAGTCTCTGGTTTAATATTTTTAGTTATTCTTATATTTAATGAAATTTAATTTCATTAAATATAAACTTTAGTAACTCTTTACAAAGAAGTTGGGCCTAGCACATTGAAAAACCAATTCCCAATCAACTTAATTCAAGTGGTTATTTTGTGTATCTAGAAAGAAATTATAGATTCTGTCTTGAGAATATATTTTCTCTTAACACTAAGTGCAGTTGTCTAACATAATGATGTTTTGACCGTTAGATTTAAAATCACACTCTTAATATATCAAAGTAACCTAATTTAACGATTAGGTTCACAATCCTTTTAGGATTGAGAGTCTATGAAAATAGAAGTTATAAGATTTATCATTCTGGTGATAGTTGTTAATAGAATAATAATCTTACAGCGTTTTAGTTCTATGAGTTGTACATACTTAAGACACACAAACACGTCAAGGAACTAGAGTTTCGAGCTTATAAGAAACTTTGTGATTTATATCTTTTGTAACTAAATCACATAAATAATGACAAACAATGTATCTCATGGACTATAATATGATGTCCAATTAGTTTATCTACAAATAGTTTCATATAATTAAACATTTCAATTAATCATAATGTATCATACAAATTGGATTTTAAGGCACAAACTCCTAACAAGTTGAAACACAATACTGTTGGCAATTTGTATATAGTATTGTAATTTTGATTTCAATATATATATATATATATATAATTTTTTTTTTTTTTTTTCTGTTTGGCCAAAATATTATCAGGGCTTATAATAATAACCCAAAAGTGTGGAGCCAATCAATTTTTTCCCCTCCCCATTTTGGCAAGTTCAGTAAGATTTGTTAACAATTTTGATATATTATATTTAGAAACTTTAATTGACAGACCCCACTTGAAAAATTATTCCTTGCTCTAGATCGAGCACCGTGCTCCTTGCTAACAAGAACGCTAAATTGACATGAATAGGAAGTCGGAAGTCGTGAGTCGTGAGTGCCTAGACCAATGTGTTTCACACCACAAGCGGCTACTTTTTAGGCTTCGATTAAAATGTTGAAAGCTAATCACAATCCTTCAAAACCTTGGATTAGTGTCTTGTGTGCTTCAAAAAGGTCATATGAAAACATTCATTCAAAAGAAAACCCGTCATTACCAAGTACTAAAAGAGTTTCATTAATTCTTGGCAATGCCATTGACATGAGAGAGAGAGAGAGAGAGAGAGAGTTAATAGTGTGAATGGGGTGGTTTGTCTTGGAGTCAAGGTCTTGGAGAATTTAGTTATACGACCATTACGCATTTGTAGATTATAAAAATGTCAATTATCGCAATAGGCTAAGCGAAACCATTACAATACGCTTTTAAACATCTATTACTTGACCCCTAAAAGAAAACAAACGGACAAGAGAGAAGAAGGAACAAAAAAGCAGCAGGCTTTTGTATTCCAAGCCCAACACTATCCATGTAACCATTACCTATATCGCCTCAAAATCACAAAATGAAAATAAAAAGCACACACATATGTTGAAATTGAGAAGGCTTAATACTTAAAAAATGGCAAAACTTAGATACATTCTTTATGTGTTAAACCTTAAAATCTTCAATTAAATTCAACTATAAAATTTATTGGCCAATATAGCACAAACGTTTGCCTTATTGGTCAATACATTTTCTTATTCTTCCATTGCAACATAGTTGAATTTAATTAAGAGAGTTAAGGTAAAACACTTAAGGAACTGTAACTAAAATTTACCCAATACTTTAATAGAAAGCAGATGATGAACCCAAATCAAATCCAGAGGTACTAGTGTCTGGGACAGGTGGCATCCTCCCAAAGAGTGGGCTGTGCTGCACAAATTCATTAGAATCAGAATCCAAGTACGGCCCAGTAAGTGCAGAGTCAAGCCCATTTGTAGTATCCTCAGAAAACCCAAAAAAGTTCGTGTCAGTCCAAACTCCTTGTCCCATATCGCAGCCCAATAGTCCAGACCCATAAAAAGATGATGACGCATCAGGAGGCAAGGGTGGTAGCTGAGTGCTATCAGAGTAAGTCTGTGAGTGTGAAAGCCCAGTGTCAGTGTCCATAATACCAGTAATGGGCTGATAAGAACCCAAAGTTGTTGTATTCCCTTGAGCCCACCCAGAAAATGGACATGCAGCATTGAAAGGGTCCTGTGTGAAGAACAGCTCTGTGGTGGTGGTGTTTGTGTTGTTGGTTGTGTCATTTTGTTGGTGGTGTTGAAGGGCAGGAGTGAAGAGAGGTGAGATTTCATGGTGTGTTTCGTCAGGAGAGATAATAGAGGTGACAGAGGAGCCTCTAGGCATGTCAGAGTAAACAAAGTTGGTACGAGCTTTTGAACCTCGCATGGACCGAGCGGCTCGGTCATAAGCTAAAGCTGCTTCTTCTGCAGTGTCAAATGTGCCTAGCCAATGTCTCTCTTTTGTTGAAGGGTCTCTTATCTCTGCTGCATATCTACCCCATGGCCTTCTTCTTACTCCCAAAAACCTTAATGCTTCTCCTTGTTGGTTTTGTAGTGGTGTTTGTTGTTGTTGTTGTTGTTGTTGCTGTTGTTGTTGTGGCTGTGCCTTTCGTTTGGACTTTGATGAAGAGGGTGAGTTGGCTGGTGATGAGTTATTGTTAAAGTCCATGATGTTTGAGAATAAAAGATAGGTCTAGAATTTAGATATAGGCAGAAATTGGCCTGAATATTTCAGTGTTTATCACTTGAACTTCTAAAAGAAAACCAATACAAAAAACAAAGAGAGAGAGAGAGAGAGAGAGTTTTTTCTTGTTTTTGTCTATAGACTTGGTGAAATTTTAGAGGAGAATGATTGTAGGTCTTGTTTTCTGGTAGTTGCAATGTAGGGTGGTTTAAATAAGGGCATTGTCTAATATATTCACGTGCTTTTTTACCGGACTTGCCCTTCACAAGTTCTCAAAAGGCATTGAAATCCCACTCTATCCAAATGATGAGCCAACAATGACTATTGAGTGTGTGCAATCTCTCAATCTCATGTTTTTTGCTAGTAATGATCTGTGAGAGTGGGGCCATGATTCTTTGTGGGTGATATCATTAGTTCATACTAATTGCCCTACTAAGCATTCCTCTAATCTCTGTTTAGACTGATGTTAATTTCGACAGTTTTTTCCCCCTTTTTACTCTTTTAAACTGTTCTAGTTTATGAGAATTAATAGAAGAATAAAACGCAGCACCACCTCTCTACAATACGTTACAATTTTATTAGATTTTTGGACCCTCTATATGATTTAACTCCCTCCAATAACACATTAATAGTATGGCGGTTTTCTTTTAGTAATACACTATTCTACAATATTGTTATTTAATAACAATAATTCATTAGAAATCACCTTATTGGATTGACCTGGCCACTTAGTATATACGCATTTGGTCTCCACTGAAATCTACATGAATCTAATCTTATTGGTTAAATTTACAAACTTCCAAGTAATTTTCAAAAACTTAATAAATTCACTTTTCTATATATATATATATATATATATATTTAACTGTGTGCAGAAACCCATGACTACTAACCAAGGAGACGGGGGTAAATAAGTCAAGTCAATTAAATTAAGATCTTATAAACTATAAGTTAACAGTTTGTCAGAGTTATCAAGATCTAACAAAAGAGCTACATCAATGCAATACATCATGTAAAACAAAATCAACATTTTTATTACAGCCTCTTTTTGCTAAAGCATCGGGCACGCATGGTTGGTTTCCTTCATAATTAAGCTATACTTCATTATAATGAAAAACTTAGATGATATAATTCCTATAATCATACAATATTTTGAATTAGGACATTGGGTTTGTGCCTTATGGTCGATGTTGAGAAATAAAACATGTAGGCTCATATCTTAATGTGGTATTTTCATTCAATTATTTTAGAATATTTTCCATAATTTTTATGCAAATGAAGAAAATTTATTTCCCACTGCCAAACAGATCCCAAGGTTGAATTTGTTTGTCTGTTTCGTGCTATTAACAAAAGAAGGATAATCTTGGCTTCAAATTCAATTCCCTAGGAATTAAGAAAATAAAGAAAGCGCCCATTCTCTTCATTAAATACATGGGCGTTCAAATTTTCCACCCATGAACTGTGTAATAATTGGAATGATGAGAGACTCGATAGTCATGACTGGCATGTTCTCCTTGACTAACTTTCTTTGTAAATTTATATTTTAATAAGGCTCAATGGTGTTGATTAACACATACAATTATATGATGAACTCAATAAAAAGTTCTTCTCACATGTGAAGAGAAAGAGAGTCACTTGAATCAGGTACTAATCATGGATTGTACTAATCAAATCACCAGTATAAATAATGAGCATGCACGCGTTAGAAGAACTTTATCCAAACCCAAAAAGGTTTGTAATAGATTAATCTGCACCATATGATTGCTAAATACATGCCCACAAATCCAATTATCATTCCCCTGATCATTCTAATGTCAGTACCCATCATCTCATTACAATGATTTCAGCATAATTTTAACCAAACCTTGATCTTTCAAAGATAATTATACAAGCTTTTTGCCTAATAAAAAACTACTTCTACAAAATTTTAAAATTTTTAACTCTCTTTTAGCATTTCCCTTTACACTAGTCTTCTTGCACGCGCTTTAAAACATGTGAGATAACTTCTTTCAAAGTTTTATTGTATAATAGGCTTAGTCGTTTCTTTTTATGTTGCACGTGACATGTTTTCTTTCTTCGTATGATTTCATACTTATAATGCTTTTTGTTAGAGTAAAATATTTTTTTAATTTTTCTTTAAGTTTTTTATTTTTTTACAAAACTTTATGTTTCTTATAGGATCGATTACGTTTGAGATTTCAATAATAAGTAAGTTAAGAGGTCAAATTAGTGTGTAAAAAAAATGCATAAAAGGTCATGTTACCCTATGCAATGCATATGGAGTCTTTGACGTGGAACACAGGAATATAATTGTCTCAACCATGTGCATCCAATTTGAGCTAAATATAATGATATGTTCCACAATCTCTCTCACCTTTTCAACCCCAAATGTTGCTTTTTTAACTCCATGCAAATGGCTTTTTTTATTTTTTATTTTATATATATATATATATATATATATTATTTCACGGAGTTTGGAGCATACTTTGTTCCAGTTTAGTATTAACACAATTAGACCTCCAAATAAGGGAAAGGCATTTTGGGATGCATGTGAGAGGGACACAAAGCGTGCTTTTTCTTAAGAAAGACAATCACTAGGAAGACCTACCTACTGAAAAGAAAAACTAGAAGAAGAACAATTTTACATTAAGCCATGGACCCCAATAGATGGCCTTTCGGTACATAGACTATAATTTATTTAAGAAATGTTGTACGACAATCCTCTCGGTTAATGGTCCTTAGTGTTGATGATAAATATTATTATTATTTTTTTTTTAAATCCAATTTTATTGGCTTGTTGATATAATGAAAATTTTGTATAATTAAGATGCAATGACTTGAGCAACACGTGGTGTCAGATTTGTTCTAATGACTATGGAGGTATATTCCAACATTCAAATGCACATTTTTTTTTTTTTTTGTGAATTAAAAAAAAAAAGAAATGATACGTCTACAACATTTTCATAACATTCTTACAACAAATCTTAAGTGACAAGTTGTTACTGGTTGTTATTGTTGGGGCAAAAAAGTAATCTTAGTGTTAGGTTCAAATTTGAACCAATAACAAATAACCATCTATAATTTGTTGTAAAAATATTATGGATATAGCATCTCTCTTAAAAAAATTATTATGTTAACTAAAGTCCTTAGGGCAATTGTTAACAAACTATTTTTAAAAAGTTTTAACACAACTTTTATAGAAAATAGAAAAAACTGTCAAAATATTTATTACTTTTTTTTTCTTTTCCCATAAAATGTTTCCTAAAATAGTTCATTAACAAATGCACTTAAGACATTCATTAACATTTTCCTTAAAAAAAAATGCAGGGGTGACTAGTCTATGGAAGATTTCACATCAACATAACTTGTTGGTATTTAGAGAACTAATTGTGTGTCATTAAGGATTTGAACTCAAGACAAAGACCCTAACCAAATCACATGGGTAGAGGCGGGGACCTACTTGAAAAAAATGAGTCATGACCCATCTACCTTGACATTCTGAAAATTAAAATGTTTTTTTTTTAAAATATATTTTTGTAAATATTTAAATTTTGACCTTTAAAAATTACATTTGGTCCCCAACAATTCAATTCACCAAAAGAAGGAAATAATAATAACAATGATAATTATAATGATGATGATGATTAACAAATTGGCCATGATGTGTGGTAATTTTCTAGGACAAAAAATAAAAGACTTTTTAGCATACAACATTTTTTTAAATGTATTTTCTATCTTTTTGGTTTTTTATGCAGATCATCTTTTCGAAAACAAAGAATACTTTCCTAATCAACTAATAATTAAGAGATTAAGGGTCTTCATGCGATGTTACTCTTATTTCTATTGTAAAGTAGTTCCATACTCTTAGATATTTGAATATGTGCTTCTTTCTTTTTTCTCAATATATGTCATGTTAGATTTTTCCTTCAAAATTTTGATAAAGACGATTTTTTTTTACTTATCATCATTTTTTTTTTCTTTCTAAATTATAGCTATGATTGCCATGATATAGAAGATCAACATTTATAGAATGGTTATACTTGTATTTATTCTCCTAGTTTTTACTATAGTTATAGAACAAGAATTTTTAGTCATAAATATTATAACAAAATTAGGTTTGTAATAAAAAGAAATATGATCTAAAGACTAAAGTACTATTTAATTTTGTACATTAAAAAAGAAATTGTTATATTTTAAATTTATTGAGAAAAAATTATTTTGAATCTTTTACTTCTTTTATATATTTTTGATATTACTATACTAGCCTTGTCTTTTCTTATATTAATTTAGTCTTGAATTTTAGTATAATTTTCATTCTAAAATTTCAAATAAAAAATTAATTTGACCCCCCAAATATTAAATTCTGGTTATTTCTTTGCACATGGGAGTAGATCTTTATCTCTAAACTCACCCTCGATAGTCCAAATGCATATCTTTGTCTAGTCCTTGCAGATTACTCCAACACTCTTTTTTTTTTTTTTTTTTTTTTTTTTAAAATCGGAGATACAATTGCAAAGAGATTTTTGGCTCTAAGGCTTCGTCACCTACGTAGCAAAAGTTGGTCCCCTCCGAGGTCGGTATAGGTCAAAAATCTGATACAACTTTAGAGGAGAAACAATTAATATTTTTAGTAGAACGAGCACGCAAGTTGATGTAAAGTTGAACGGGATTGACACATTATCTCTTTATCTAAGTTTTATTATTGTGACTGTCTTCCCACATTGTCCAATTCAGTTTTCTGCCTAAACACATCTTCCTAATATTTCTCCCACGATTAGGCGCAAAAGTTTTTTACTTTTTGTCTCAGCTTTCTTGCCAACAATTTCACTTCTAAATTTTTTTAAAAATAAAGCTAGATTTTAATTTTTTTCTCACACATATTTCGTAAATTATCATCTTCTCTTCTATAATAAGAAACATAAATTATCAAACATTATATCATTTGATAAACACTATACAAATAAGTTGCTGTTAAACAGATACTAAAGTAGCTAGTGTGGCATTTTAGCTGCCTTCTTATGGAGGCATTTAGTGAACTTTTTCCTGAGTAGTGTGTTGTGTGGTGTTTCTAACCTTATTTAGTGCTAGGATACCAAGGTAGTGAGAGATGGTTACCAGTTCTGCACAATGTATCGGTGTTCCTTTTTTTTTTTTTAAGTATTTTTTTAGAGGACTCATCAAAAACTTTATTAACTGAAGACGAATCAACAATGAAGGACGAATCGTTAATAATGACATGTTAAAGCTCTGGTGGAACAGCCAGACCAAATAATCTGAAATATTCTTAGTCATCCTAACTAAAGCATGTGCCGCCGCATTAATACGAGAGAAATTGCCTCCTAGTAATGACCCAGCAAGAGCTTGAGCTTTTATTTTTTATTTTTTTATTATTTATTTTTTATTTTTTTTACAATTGGTCCTAACTAAGTTCACATTGTTGGGTTATAGATTGATCTTGATTAATTAATTCAATTGCTCAAGTTAATTAATTATGTTAAATTACATACAAATTGTGGAGACACTAACAAATCACCAAATAAACTAATATACAACGGAAATAAAATAACAAAATGATTTGTTGACGAATGGGAAAAACCTCTCGCAAGACAAAAATCTCATCGGGTGAATTTTAGGTCACCACTCTTAAGAATCCACTAATCAAGAACAAACGGTTACAAATATAAGAAATCTTATCACTACCTTAGACTATCCAAAAATATCAACCTATAATTGAACCTTTACATCAATCCTCAATTGGACTTGATCTTATAGAAGACTTCTTCGCATGCACAAATTCCAGTACATAACTAACTCCAACCAACAGAATGATTGTTGTTGGTTACAAAGTTCTTCACTTCAAAGCACGTTGAAGATCTAGAAGCACTTTGTTACAAAACCTAAGGCACACAAAATGCAATAGTTTCCCACAGAGTGTATGAGTTCTCTAATTGAGTCTCTATATCTTTGATGACTTTAAAATAATCCGTTTATATGGTCTAGGGTTGAAGAGGACGAAACCCTAGCAATCCAAGTCATTATAGGCCGAAATTCAAATCTAAGAATTCTGAAATCGTAGATATCGATAGATCGAGCTTGTGTCGAGCTTCTCCATTAAATCTTGATAGATGTTAGTGTAGAGAAATAATAAAACTGTTTTTCTTCACTCGTTTCTTGGATCGATCATCATATCTTTAATGATACAAATTAGGATGTAAACTATACTTTTTGATAAATTAAACCTAACTCAAATCTACTCAATTACAAGTAAAATGCGTTTGGTTAAAGGATAAGCCAATACATATAAAATATGACTCTAACACATAGAAATGAAGGAGATTGAAGTATGTTGATAATTAGTGTAAAATTTAGTCACTTTTCATAAATGGATCTTATACAAGTTCCCTACTGAAACCTACTACATCAGAACATATGTGACTAACCTCAATTAGTCTAATGAATATCCATAGGACCATAGCAAACCACATAGTTTTGGGACTTTTTTTTTGTTGATATTATTGTTTTCATCGTTGTTGTATTTTTTTCCTTTATTTTTTTTTCATGTAAAAGAATATATCCTTCTTTATATAGAAATAATTACAATATGCTGCTAACTCCGTAGCTCAAACTCTTTTCTCCCTAAACCCCCAAGCATTTTGTGCATAAGGATGTGTCAATTTAACTACAAAGCCCTTGGCAAAAAATTAAAGTAAAAGAAGATAACTTGGAATGCATAGACAAAGCCAAAATTACATTTTTCAGAGTCAAAACATGGGCCAAAAAAAAAATTACCATCCAAGAATAATAAATTTACTAAGATTCAAAAACTAAATTAATAAATGAAAATCCAAATTAAAATTTATTTAGTATTAACACATTATAAACCAAAAAGTGATTCAAAATAATTGTTCATTGACGAGTTAAAAAAAATTGCTTCTTAATACATTTCAACTCAATCATCCATCAAAATGAAACTCGGTATTCTTTTAAATCCTAAAAATCATCTATGATTGATTTTGTACTAATTTTTATAGTTATTTCCCTTTTAAAATACGAAATTAAAAACTCCTTGAGAATGTCATCTTCTATTTTGTTACAAAGCTTAGTTTTGACAATATTCATGCTTGAAAAACCAAATTTTCTTGTTGGGGCTTCCCATCATTTTCAATTTAAGTAAAAATTTACTGAGGAAATTTCAATATATGTATGTATATATATATATATATATATGTATATAAAAGAACTCCCAAACTTATAGACAAAAGTTTGAAACTACTCAACCTCACTCTCCTAAGTATTCCTCACAAAAGTATGAGGAACATTCATTCAATTAATGAACCAAATGTGAAAAATAGAGTTTACCACTATTTTTGTTTTTTTTCCTCTCTCTCTCTGTCTCTTTTCCCATACCTTCTTTTATAAACTCCCAAATACACGAGAGAAAACAGCATCACGTTTCTTTTTCATTCCATTTCTTTAGCTAATAATCTATTCATTCCATCTATTCTATTCTTTTATAGGAGAGAAAATGTCTCTATAAATGATTTGACATTCTTATACCTTAGTTTATTAAGAATCACTCCTTTACAAGATGCTTTGTTTTCTCTCCACTCTTCTTTTTAATTCTCTTTAGTTCTTTTTTTCCTCATCTTACTTTTTTTTTTTCCACCCAGCCAAACAAAGTGTTTGAGTCTTTGAGAGTGAAAATTACATGTCGCTCACATAGGCACAAGACTCGCAACAAGGCCATATATTCTAACTAGTTTAGTTAGCTATTAAAGTGAAAAGGAAGGTAGAAAACCTGCCCCTCTGTGATTCCTAAGCCGGTTCAGTACTTTAATAGGTGGGGCCAGAGAAATTCGCAATAGAAAGTATTTCCTGTCAATTGATTATCATAAAAAATTGAGGCAATGGACTGATTTTTATTCTTTTTAGTAAATTTCACGGTGCCTAGGCTTTGACTGAGGTTTTATTTATACAATATTATTATACTCACTCATGACCGACCAAAACTAGTTCAACATTTTAGACTAGGCAGATGTTAAATGTCAAGCAGAGTATGCTATGCAGCTATTGTCAAATATCACAAGAATCATGAAGTGTCAAGTTTCACATTTTTTTTCCCTATTCATCAAAAAAAGTATCATCAATAGTTCATGAAAATATCACCATTAGTTCATGGCAAGTTAACTCAACTATTGATATATGCTTCTCTTATTTTTTGAGTCTCATGAACTCTATTTTAATTGTTAAAAGATATATATACCCTAGTCACTAATCCATTTGATAAAAGAATATTGATATATAATATATATTTAGATAATAAGTATTAATAAATAAAATGTCAAATTAGAGAATTTATTAGAAGGAACTTACCTAATTCAATTGGAATTTGTTTAGATAACATCAAACCTAATTGAATCAACATTGTTCTATATGTTGAGTTACTTTATTCAAAAGACAATGAGTTCTAATTAGTTTAAATTAAGTGTAGCGCTATTTGTAACTAAAAGTTTTTATTTTTATTTTTATAGGGAAGATCAAACCTCACGGAAGAAAGAAGATGATTCTCATGTAAAGGCAAATAGAGAAGATCACGTTAGGTCTCAATCTAGTTTTGTGTAAATTAAAAAAATCAACCAACAATTTTAATCAATCTTCAAAAAAATATTATCATCAAATTATTAAGATAAAATATCAATCACACACAAAAATACAAATATTTACAGGGGAAATTCTTTCTCCTTGAAAGGAAAAATCACATTTCAAACTTTGAACAAATCCATAATTATAAAATCAATTACAATATTTTTTTTTTTTCTCAAGTTTATGCCTAACTTGAGATCCACGCTAAATACAATAACATCATCTCTTTAGGAATAATATGACCTCACCTGAGAACTTCACTCAATTTGAATACAACAACTTCTCAAAGTTGTGGCACCCAAAAAACTTCACCCTAGAGAAACCCACAAATTTGTTTTTCTTGTCTTTGTCTCACTACTAAAGAAAAAATCCTACTACATAAAATCTAGGGTTAGGCAGCATTTGTAATGTTGCAAAAAAAAGCCACCTAAACTCATATTTTTTGTAGTGTCTCCTTATTTTTTATTTTTTATTTTTTGCTCTCATACACACTCACTATGGCTCACTACACTCATTGTGGTGTCTTCTTCTATTTTTCACTTTGCAATACCAAAAAAGAGCCTCTTAAATTCTTCTTGATTCATGAAATTTTCAAAAAAAAACGTTGTCAACAAAACCCAAATATTGTTATGTCTCTCTCCTTGCACTCCCTCTCAAGTGAAAATCTTTTTTTTTTTCTTCTTTGTTTCACACCCAATCCTATAATTTTTCTCCTCCTCCCTATGACCCTTGGACCAAAGTGATCAAATCCTTTGTAGTATTGTCTATTTATAAGACTCAATTCCTATTCTTTGTCTTCTTTGGTGGACAATGAATACATCAATGCTTCAACAAGTAATAGGTATTCCTTTCACTCTAAAGAATAGTCTTTTCTTCCACACCAAAGAAACACAAAAAATAACTAAATTAATTTTTCCTTCTTCAAAAAGAAAAGCCAATTAGCTATCTTATTCACAATAGGAATTTGAGGCAATTTCCCAACAAATGAAACATCATTTAATCATATGAAAGCTTTCAAAAACTTATATGAAAATATTAGAAAAAGTCAACAAAATTCAAAATCTTTCATCTTACATATATATATATATATATATTCTAAATTATAGAAATATATTTTAATTGATTAGTCTTTTCAATTGATGGGTATATAGAAAGGGCTACGTATTAAGGGGTAAGAATAATAACTGATGATGCAGAAAATCAATAGTTGAGTTCTTTGTCTATGTGGATGGACAATGGCAATAGGTTCGTCTAGGGACAAACTTGTTTAGAAAATTTGAAACGAAGAAAAAGAAATACACCAATGTGGTGTTTGCCAAAAACCCTCCAATAATTAAGTTAGAAAGGAATTCAGTTGAATTATATTGCAAGAGAATTTAACTTGGGAGTTGTTTTTGGGGTGAGAATTGTGTGTACCTTTTGGTGCTATTTTTCTCTAACTTTATAGCCATCTTGTCTTTAATGAGCAATGGATCTCTGTATTCATTCTTATTTGCAACGGTTAATACGTTATAAACTGATGCTTTGATTTGTGTAACGTCTTTTTACCCGTTACTCCATCCGTTACTCTTTGGCATAAATGCTCGCCATAAATGCGTAATGTATCTTAGGTTCGTCCATTATGACTGACAAAGCCGTCAGAATTTGAACGCATCAATTGCCCCCTTATTCCTATCTTCATTTATGTGGCAAGATAGGAATAAAGGAAATCTCGTCTCTTCGTTTTCTATGCGCTCACATTTATTGTGAGATGACGTTTCGTCTACCCCCATGACACATGTAAGGCTGAGATTGCCTTGTTGTACCAAGGAGCCACCTCTCAGGTTTCCCATGCACGCTTTTCCATCAAATCTTTTCTTTTCAGTTTTCCCTCTTCCCTCTTTTTGTTTCATTTTCTCCTTGTGTCTATTTTTTGGAGCTTTCCTCTTCCTCTCTGCTTCTAGACATTCTGGTAAGTCTTTTCTTCAAAACTTCTTCTTTTTCTTTGTTTTTATGGTGGATTATTCTTTAGTTAGGCTAGATTGCCCTTCTATTTCCTTCTTTTTTGCTTGTTTGTGTGGTTTTCTTGTCTCTAAAGGTAGGGGAGGTCCCTAAGTAAACTTTTTATAGGGAAAGATTGTCCCTTTAGGAATATTCTGGTTTTTCTTTTTCTAGTGATTCCTTGGTCAGTGAGTTTTACCCAACTCTTGTCAAGGATGTTAGGTGAGGGGGAAGTTTGATCTAGTGAGCTTGAACGGGTTTATCTTCATCTAAACAAGACGATGCTTTTGAGGTCTCTTCTCAAGAAACCCCTTTTAAAGTTTTAAGGGTGCTTTGCACTCTAAAAAAAAAAAGATGAATCTAGAATTAGGAACAGATTCCAACTTTCTCCTTATGTTAAAATTAGGATTCCTGATGCTAATGACAGAGCCTGCTCTTATTTTCCTGATGAAGTTTGCTTTTATGAGGCAACCTTTGTCAATGGCCTCTGTTTTCCTATTCATCCCTTTATTAGAAAGTTATTCCTTCATCTAAAACTCACTCCTACTCAGCTTTTCCCCACCTCATGGAGAACGGTTGTATGTTGTATGGTGATGTGGATGTCTGCCAAGAAGTAGATATCCCTAGGGTAGAAGAATTCTTACATTGTTATCGTTTAGGACGGTCTAAGCTTCCTAGTTATGGGAATTTAAACCTTGGGACAAAAAGTCAAGGTTAGTTTTTGACTCCCCTTCTTCTTTTTGTGAGTGGAAAACTAACTTCTTCGTGTCTGGTGATGACTGGGAAAGCACTCTGAGTGAAAATCCAGAAGATGTTCCTGTATTGCTTCGTAGTTGGGGCACTCCTGTGTCTGGTGCATCCTTCATTTATATATATATATATATATATCCATACGTGCTTGTTATTTCTTGACCTTGTAAAAATTATCTACATGTATGTAGGGTCTGTTTTTCCTCTCTTGAAAAAACGATATCATCATCTTCTACAGAAAGTTCGGAGATACATTGAGAGCGTCTTTGATTTTGAAGAACTCATTTCTCTGCAATCTCTTTTTCTTCACTTCCTTGGACCTGAACCTTCTAATTTCATCCAAAAGAATGTTGAGACTATCAAAAAGAGTAAGCATATTGATTTTGCAAATGTCATGTTGCCTTTGGGCGCTCTCCCTTTTTTCTTTTTTTTCTTTTTTTCTTTTTTTTTTTTCTTTTTTTAAGGAATGACAACTAGATTCAGCAAGGGGAAATTGGTTGAGGTCCAAGAGAAGAAGGCGAAGGTGGGTTTGAAAGAAGGTCTTTTATCGAGAAAATGTCGTAGAGACAATGAACCGTCCAAGGGGGACAATCATGTGGTCACTTCTTCTACTATTCTGCTTGCTCTCCGACATCCTACTTTTTCCACATCGTCATTGGAGATGATTACCCCTACTGATGAGGTGGCCCAAAGCAAAGGGCGAGATAGGGTAGCAGTTGGAACCTTTTGAGACAATGCCAATTGTGCTATGGCGAAGGCCCACAATGCCATTTATGTTGAGGATTTGAAACCTCTAATGACCAAACCTTCAAATGAATTGATGTTGTCCCACGTTCAAAAAATTATGCAAGTGTGCTTTTTACCTTCGTCATATATTTGTATAAAGGTTTCTCCTTTGATTTCTTTTATCTTTTTGTGCTCCAGGCGTTGGGTGACTCTCTGTATATCTCAGGGAAATATTTGGACTATAAGGAGAAGTTCGTGGTGGCTCAATCCAAGGCAGACTCACTTTCCTCTGAGAATTAAATGCTGAAGGCAAAGGTTACATCCCTTTTTAATGAGGTGGAGAAAGCTCAGGATAGTCTAAAGAATTTGGAGGGAGATGTGAACATCAAGAAGGCCTTCTCCAAATTGAAGGATAAGCATATCGACGATGCCCTACTCAAAATTTAGAAAACCAGTCCTGAAGTGGTGGAGAAGTTCAAGAAGTCTGACAAATATTCGAACAAGCTGTGCGATTACTATGTGGATGGTTTTGAACTTTTTTGCAAGTATATGGCCAAGCATCACTGGACTTCTCTACTCTTGACATGGAAGCAGTTGAGAAGGAGATTCGGGCGGATCGTCCTTCAACTAGTTCTGTAGCTGGTAATGTAGATGATAGGATGGAAGTATATGGCCAAGCATCATCCAAACCTGGACTTCTCTACTCTTGACATGGAAGCAGTTGAAAAGGAGATTCGGGCGGATCGTCCTTCAACTAGTTCTGTAGCTGGTAATGTAGATGATAGGATGGAAGATGATGTTGTTGTCACAGCTAAGGCTCCAATGGATCCATCTCCTTCAAATCCTACTTGAAACACTTTTTATTTTTAGTTTCTGAAAGAGAGAAAAAAAAAATCATTGGGCTCGTTTGTTTTGAGCAAGTTTATATTTCCTGCTTTTAGTCTCTAAGAAACAATCTCTTGGGCTCACTTGTTTTGAGCATGTTTACTTTCTAATGTTTGAATATTTTAAAGCTATACTTCTTAATTGCCTCGTCCTTGGCATGCTAACTTTTAGCCATTTTTGTGGTCATGTTTGAATGACGATTATGTTATGCTTGTGGATAACTTTTTAAGTCATGTATCAATGACGGATTTATTAATAACTTTTTTGTTCATGTATTAATGATGATTTTGTTATGTATTAATAACTTTTTAGGTCATGTATTAATGATGAATATTAATACATATTAATAACTTTTTTTGGTCATATATTAATGACAATTTTTTGGTCATGTATTAATGATGGATTTGTTACATATTAATAACTTCTTTTGGTCATGTATTAATGACAATTTCATTATGTGTTAATAACTTTTTTGGGTCATATATTAATAACGGATTCGTTATGTATTAATAACTTTTTTGGTCATGCATTAATGATGATGTCATTATGTATTAATAACTTTTTAGGTCATGTATTAATGACGAATTCTTTATGTATTAATAAATTTTTTTGTCATGTATTAATGACGATTTTGTTATGGATTAATAACATTTTTTGGTCATGTATTAATGACGATTTTGTTATGTATTAATAACTTTTTTTGGGTCATGTATTAATGACGATTTCATTATGTATTAATAACTTTTTTGGGTCATGTATTAATGACAGATTCGTTATGTATTAATAACTTTTTTTGGTCATGTATGAATGACGAATTCGTTACATATTAATAACTTTTTCGGTCATGTATTAATGACGAAATTCATTATGTATTAATAACTTTTTTTTGGTCATGTATTAATGACGATTTTGTTATGTATTAATAACTTTTTTGGGTCATGTATTAATGACAAATTCATTATGTATTAATAACTTTTTAGGGTCATGTATTAATGATGGATTCGTTATGTATTAATAACTTTTTGTTATTATGTATTAATTTGTTATGTATTAATAACTTTTTTGGGTCATGTATTAAGGACGGATTCGTTATGTATTAATAACTTCTTTTGGTCATGTATTAATGATGATTTCATTATATATTAATAAATGTTTAGGTCATGTATTAATGACGAATTTTTTATGTATTAATAACTTTCTTTTGCTCTTGTATTAATGACAATTTCTTTATGTATTAATAACCTTTTTTAAGTAATGTATTAATGACGGATTCGTTATGTATTAATAACTTTTTTTGGTCATGTATTAATGACGATTTCGTTATGTATTAATAACCTTTTTAGTCAATAGTGACCTTTGATAACAATATATGATTAATTTTGGTCACATGGCCAAAAGAAAAAATAATGACAATGGTATCTTCTGAATAACATTGTTCTTCTTGTTATATTTGCGAATGATAGAAATCCTAGCTAAAATGGAAAATAATAGAAACGAAAATGCACTTAAAGTGAAAATGAAAATTCTTCAAAGTTTCTTACTAGTAGTACTTTTCTAAGAGCTTTATGCCCCATGGATGAGCATAACTTCATAAGGTCCTCCCTATGTTGGCCCCAATTATCCTTAAGAATGACTTTTTGGGAGATTTCAAGAGTCCACATGCTGCTAACTCGTCTACTATCATCCTTATTTCACCTATGGGAACCTTGGTATTGTCTGTCTCTTGCTCTCGGTTCTTTCCGTCTCTCTACTGTCGTCTATATGGATCTGTCTTTCGCATGAATTTCTGCAGCTTTCGTTGATGAATCAAGATCTCTATTTGCTTTTTCAAGTGTTTGCATTTGTCGATGCGATGTCCATGATCTTGATGAAACCTACAATACTTGCTTTTATCTCTGCCTTCTACCAGAGCCAACATGTGTTGAGGCCATTGCAAAGATGGTTCATCTTTTATCTGCATTAACACCTATTCAATAGGCATTATCAAAGGGCTAAATTTAGTAAATCTTGACCTTTAATTTGGGAGGTTTCTCTTTCCATCCGAAGTTTGCTTTGGGCTTTGTGTTTCCTTCTTCTCAAAGTGATGATTTGTTCTTTCGTCCCTTTTCATTTTACTGATTATTTCTTTTGCAATTACTGTGTCTTTTGCGTTCATACACTTTTGGGATTTGTGAAGCAACTCTGCTACCAACTTTGGTGGGTTTTGGCAATTGAAAAGAAAAGGTCTCCAGTTAACAAACCCGCTTGGAAAGTCATTAGGATAACTTAGTCTTCTACTTCATCCACCTATAGCAGCTCCTTATTGAAGCGAGTGACATATTGCCTCAAAGATTCTTTTGTACTTTGCTAAATGTTGAGAAGATGCCTAGTTGGCTTCTTGTGTTGTTGTACTCCAATGAAACGATGAATAAAATTCCCGCTAAGTTGTTCAAAGTTTGCAATGGTACCTAGAGGTATTTCGCTAAATCAGACTCTAGCTACCCCCTTTAGTGTAGTTGGAAAGGCTCTACACATTACTTCATCCGAAGTCATTTTCAAGTGCATTAAAGTTCTGAAGGACTCAACATGGTCCAAAGGATCTTTTGAAACATCATATGACTCGAACTGAGGGAGCCAAAACTTTGGTGGAAGAGGACAATTCAACACCTTAGTGGTGAATGGTGAGTTTGTTCTTCAGATCATTCCATCCAAGTTCTCCATGGCTTTTTCTTTCATGGCAATCCTTAGTTCGTCCATCTCTCCCCTCATGCTACGGAGTTCACCTTCCATCCTAGATGGATATCCTCCTAAAGCTCCTATTCTCTTATTAATCTGACTATTTAACTCCTCTTTCATTACTGCTTCCTTCAATTCTTCGGGGTTGTTCTTCTTCATTCTGATTTTCGGTAGTCCACTACCGTTCCTCGTTTTAGGACTCAACTACTCTTCGCGATTCTTCATTTTGGCAAGTCTAGGAATAGTAACAGGTCAGGTTCAGGCCGGGTTTCTTTATGCCCAAAACCGCCTCGCGGTCCTGGCCCTAAAACCCGAACCTGCCCTATTTAATAAATGGGGTTTTTTTTTAAAAACCCAAACCTGCCCCATCGAGTCCTATGGGCCCCGCCCAGATTTGCCACTTCAGGGCCTAATCTGAAGTCTTTGGAAAGCCTAAATCGTGGCCCAGTTTATATATATATATAAAAAAAAAAAAAATCAATAGTATTTGACAGCCAAATCACACAAATCTATAATAATTTAATTTCAAATTTCTCATTTTCCCTTTCAAAATCACAAACCCAAATACGGAAATCCTAAATGGATAACCTTCAAAGTACATTTGACAATGAAATAGTACATAAAATCACAAACCCAAATACATAAATCCAAAATACATAACTTTTAAAAAAAATTGACAATAAAATAATACATAAAAATTACAAACCCAAATACAGAAATCCTAAATCCATAACCCAAATACATAAAAATCCTTCATTTTTCCTTTTACACCAACATAAAACAACGATTAATTTGCCCTTTACAACTCAAAAGCTACCACTGTTTCAGCCCCTTCAAAACTCCAAAAACAAAACCACAACACACCTAGAAAACCCAACAAAAATCCCTCATTTTTCCAATCAATGTGAGGTGAGGGAGGTAGGAAGGAAGGATCAGTGTCTTTGGCGAGGTGGAGGAGTGGCAACGCAGTGAGGGAGATAGAGAGGAAGGATCAGTGTTTATGGCAAGGTGGAGGAGTGGCAGCGCGGTGAGGGAGGGAGCGAGGATGGACCGTTGAGGTGGAGCAGAGACTGGCTACGGTGAGATGAAGGAGGGTGGCAACAGCAAGTAACAAGTAATAGTGAGAGTGAGGGAGAGGGAGAGGGAGGCGACTGAGAGTGAGTGATGGAAAATGAAAAATGAGGATTAGGGTTAGGATAGTTAGTATTTATAGTTAGGGTTTTTAATTTTTTTTTAATATATATATATATATATGGGTTGGGTTCGGGTCGGGTATGCATAACACTCAAACCCGACCCGAAGCCGTTACGAGTTGGGTTTTTAAAACCCAAACCTGCCCCATTTGCTTCGTGGGTCAGGTTTTACCAGACCCATTAAGGTTGGATCAGGTCGGATACCCATAGGTCGGGCCATATTTGCCATCCCTAAGCGAGTCAACTCTGCTACATTAACTGTGAGAGCTTGAATCTGTTTTGCAGCTTGCTCTGGGTCCATCTTGTGCTACGAAGATCTCTATTGTCAATTTGGGAAATGGCTTGAATAATCAGCATTCCCCATAGATAGCGTCAAACTAATTATGCAAAAAATCAACAGTTGAGTTCTTCGTCTGTGAGGATGGACAATGGCAATGGGTTCGTCCAGGGACAAACTTGTCTAGAAGATCTAAAACAAAGAAAAATAAATATACTAGTGTGGTGTTTGCCAAAAACCCTCTGATGATTAAGTTCGAAAGGAATTGAGGCATTCATTCTCATTTGTAACGGTTAATACGTTACAAACTAATTCTTTGATTTGTGTAATGTCTTCTTTCCCGTTACTCTGTCCATTACTCTTTGGTATAAATGCTTGCCATAAATGCATAACGTATCTTAGGTACATCCATTATGATTGACGAAGCCGTTAGAATTTCCCATAGATGGCGCCAAACTGATGATGCAGAAAATCAACAGTTGAGTTCTTCATTTGTGTGGATGGACAATGGCAATGGATTCGTCTAGGGACAAACCTGTCTAGAAGATTTGAAACGAAGAAAAAGAAATACACCGGTGTAGTGTTTGCCAAAAACCTTCCAATGATTAAGTTAGAAAGGAATTCAGTTGAAGTATATTGCAAGAGAATTCAACTTATGAATAGTTTTTGGGCTGAGAATTATGTGTACCTTTTGGTACTATTTTTCTCTGGCTTTATAGCCATCTTGTCTTTAATGAGAAACAGATTTTTGCATTCATTCTCATTTGTAATGGTTAATATGTTACAAACTAATGCTTTGATTTGTGTAACATCTTTTTTCCTGCTACTTCGTCCAATACTCTTTGGGATACTGCTTGCCATAAATGTGTAACGTATCTTAAGTTCGTCCATTATGACTGATGAAGCCGTTAGAATTTGTACTCGTCAATAACCTTTGTGGAGAATAGTTACACAAGCATATTAACCAATGAAAATCTTTTGAGAGCTCTTTCTTTTCTTGATATGATCTCATAAATCATAATGTCTAAAGTTGACTACCTTAAAAAATATCCTTACTCTTTCATTAAACTATCCCCTTGCTTAATTTTTTTTTTTTTTTTTCTGAGAAACAAAATTAAAAAATCTTAAATCTTCACTTTTACTTAAATATTTTTCTTGTTTCATTCCTTAACTATCATCATTGGATTACCGCTCTTTGTAGTTCTAAAAAAAAAAATTAAGAAAAAATACCGGAATGATCATGTGAGAAAATATAAGCTTTCAAACGTTTATATGGAAACATTAGTAAATTAAAAATAATAAATAGGGTAAATTTCACAAACCTATCCTGAGATTTGTGAAAATACCAACTACGTCCAAAACATTTAAAAACCCACCAATTTAGTCCTCAAAAGACAACTTTGTCCTTAACTTTTATTCTCTCTCTTTTCTTTCTCTCTCTCTCTCTCTCTCTCTCTCTCTCTCTTCTGTCTCGTTCCTCTCCCCCTCTCTTATTAAAGTCTTTTATTTGAGTTCTCTCTCTCAAAACTCTGTCCCTAGCTGATGAAACCCATGAGCTTGGTCACCGGCATCAACAAAACTTGAATTCGTAGCCACCTAAGATCATTTACTTTGCTATTTTGCTTAGATTGGAAACAATGTTGTCGGAGTATCCAAGGAAAGCCTTCAATTAGGCTGATTCGGACTCAGCAATTTTGGATTCCTCCAGAAGAATTCGAAATTCCTCTTCCAAATATGACATTGCTCACTATTAAGTCCCTTTGATGTGATTGATCAAAGAACAACGAGAGTCTAATTTTTCTTCCTTCAGTTTCAATTCCCAAAGCAATTTCGTCAGCCTGGAAGCCCAATCCAGAGACTCGAGAAAAGCTGAGTCCTCATCAGCAACCTGACACCACTTGGCTCTTCCTTCGCCAGAAACTTTTTGCCCCATAAGATCCAAGTACTCTCCACCAACTTAGGAATCTCCTCCAAATTGCCATCGTCGTTCGCCAGAGACAAAAGGAATTTGTTGATATCCTCAGAAGTGGTGCTCCCAAAGAGGTGGCAGATTCTCTTAAGATGAGCAGGAAGAAGAAGAAGAAAATGGATTTTTGAAATGGGTATTTTTTGATTTGGGTTTAGAGAGAGAGAGGGAGTTCTAAGAGAGACAACTCAAAGAAGAGAGTTTAAGAGAGGAGGAGAGGAACGAGTGAGAGAGAGAGAGAGAGAGAGAGAGAAAAGAGAATAAAAGTTAAGGACAAAGTTGTCTTTTGAGGACCAAATTGGTGGGTTTTAAAATGTTTTGGACCTAGTTGAAATTATCACAAACCTCAAGGTAGGTTTGTGAAATTTACCCTAATAAATATTAATTAATGAGAATAAATTCAATAAAGACCCAGCATAAACCTTGCTTTGTACACTCTCCAATAACACAGTCATATCATCACTCTTCACACATCAAAAGACTCTACCCACATAAAAATATTTATCTTAAAATTTACAAATAGTAAATAAAAACCTAATTCACACACATACATGCATGCACACCCACCGGCATGCACAACACACACATGCACAAAGAGAGAGAGAGAGAGAGAGAGAGAGAGAGAGAGAATTTTTAGGAACTAATTGGATTAGCAATCCGAATTGAGTTCAAAGAGAGAATTCAAGTGGTGGTCGTGTTGGATTGCTGAGGACAACCACTAGACTAATCTATTGTCCTTCATCAATGTCATCCATTGGCTATCCCTAGTCGTTTGACATAGCCTTTGCTTGGGTTTTCTTTGCTTGGGTTTTCTCTTAAAAATAAGGTTAAGTCACCCCCACCCCCACTCTCTCTCTCTCTCTCTCTCTCTCTCTCTCTCTCTCTCTCTCTCTCTCTCTCTCTCTCTCTCTCTCTCTCTCAATTAGGTTCCCACATCACTTTTCTTTTTTCTTTTTACCGTAAATATGAAATAATAATAATAATAATAATAATAATAATAAGAAGAAGAAGAAGAAGAAGAAGAAGAAGAAGAAGGATGTTTGTATGAAGATTAAAGTTTTCAATATGGGAGTGATTGATGATGTGGTTAAGTGTTATTGGAGGGTCTAAAATAGGGGTTTATACTAGGTTCTTTTTGAATTAATTCTCAAAATCAAATGCGTTCATTTTTTATATACCACTAGTTAATAGCCTGTGCAATACACACAAAAGTTCAATGAATCACGGTCTTTTCCTTTTCTTTTTTTTCCCCCCCCTTTAAATATGAAATTTGATAATTATGGTAGTTATTAATAGATATTTATTATGATTGTATTTGTATGTGGAAGTATCTCCTTTACCATTTAAAAAATTGATATGGTAAGATTCTAATGGAAAGTATAAATGTATGAGATTTTATAGGGAATTTAAACCCAATTAAAAATAAATATATTTTTTAAAATAATAATGTGGAAAAATGTGGGCTATCAAAAGTTTATGTGACAATATTAGAAAACGTTAACAAACATTCAAATGATTTCATTTTATATTATATATAGATATAGATAGATAATAGATGAGACCAAATTAAAAAATAAAAACCCAATTATGTGAACACTAAATATTATTTTAATATACTAAAATATAATATTATGGTGCAAAAATATAATAAAAAAATAAAACGTAGCATATTTATTAAATTGTATTTATTTTTTAGGAATTTTTAATCCATGAATAAGCCGTTTTCCCTTTTTTTTTTTAAATCATAATTCATTTACGATTTAGATGAAAGGATTGATAGCAAGATAAAACCAAAGTACAACTTAGGTAAATTTAAGTTATTTTTTTATTATAAATTCATCAAATGCTTAACTTGTAAAAACTGTAAAATTATATATGAAAATTTATACACCTAAAATTAAAGTTTAACCTAAAACACTTTCAAAATATATAGTTTGTTATGTTATTATCTTCATAACTAATTCCTTTACAAGAATTATCTTCATAACTAAAGAATGTGGGATCCAATTATCCTTCTTTTTTTTTTTTTATCACTTTTGAACGGAAACAGTAATTTCTTTTTGTTTTATTATTATTAATTAATTCTCTTGTTTCTTTTTTTCTCCTTTTAAAAAAAATTAATGCAAAAAAATCCAAAATTTATTTAGCATAGATTTTTACTTGTTAGAAATCTTTTATCCATGAATAAGTAGTTTTCATTTTATTTTTTTAAAATCAAAATTCTATTTACAATTTAGATAGGGTTTGGCTTACCTCTAGTATTTTTTTAATTAGAATCTCATTTTTGTTTTAAGGAAAAATTGTCACATCATTTGCTAACTAAATAAAAAGTGGAGATTAAAACTCACTACCACTTGTCATTGTATATTTAAAATAAAATAACATGTTCAATTAAAAAAGTACTAGAAATAAGTCAAACTCATTTAAATGAAAGGGGTTTTTATAGCTAGATAAAACTAAATTACAGCCTACAAAAATTTATGTTATTTCGGTTATTATTCATAAAAGTCTCAAATTGTATAAACATTAAAATTATATTTGAACATCTATACACCTAAAATTAAAGTTAACCCAAATGTTTTTCAACATATATAGTTTTTTATGTAATTATTCCTATAAAATTGCTTTACACATTTTATGAAGAGCAATTACATAAATAATGTGGAATCCTATTATCAATTCTTTTTTATCACTTTTGAGGTGAAACAATAATTTGCTTTTTTTTTTTTTTTTTAATTAATGCTCTTGTTTCTTTTTTTTTTTTTTTTTCCTCCTGTCCTTTTTTTCTTTTATTGATTTTGATAAGTAAAAAAATTTGATAAAAATGGGAAATATTTTCTTTCTTTCTTTTTTTTTCTTTAATGATGTTTAAATCATTAAAAAATATAATACTTTATTAGTTATGACATTAAAAAAAATTATATCAACAATAAATGTACAAATGAAATCCACTCATGAAAAGAAACCAAAAAAAAAAAAATCAAATTACAAGATGAGGTATTTAGGGGGGGAAATATATATGCTAAAATTTCTTGGGCAAGGCCGAGGACAATTGCCACCTCTATCACCCTTAAGGCTGTAAATGAATCAAGTTTTATTAATAGCTTAGGCTCAAATCAATAAAAATAAAAAATAAAATAAAAAGTTGGCCTATGTTTATTTATTTAGCAAACAAGGAAAACTCAAGAATAAAAGTAGATTGGAAGGGTTAGAACGGCTACCAACATCCACAGAGCAGATCCGAGAGCTGAAAAGTACCAAAGTTGAATTAAATTGTTGGTTGGAAAAAGAAGATGCAATATGGAAGCAAAGGTTAAGACTTAACTGGTTTTAGGGGGGTGATAGAAACACAAGCTTCTTTCATGCTAAAGCTTCAGCACGACAAAAGAAAAATCTTATAGTGGGGTTGATGGATGCCAATGATGTTTGGCAGGAGGATGATGCTAGAATGGAGGAAATTGTAGTGGAATACTATAATAATATGTTCTCTTCAAGTAACCTGAAAGATTTCATTGAGTTACTGACTGCAGTCTAACCAAAGGTTTCCCTAGCTATGAATGAAGAGCTGACCCGAGTTTTTACTGGTATAAAGGTTCGATCAGCACTAAAGCAGATGTACCCTCTTAAAGCCCTAGGTCCAGATGGTATGCCTCCGCTTTTTTACCAACATTTTTGGAGTACAAGTGGTGCTATGGTCACAAAAATGGTGCTTGACTTCCTCAACCATGGTATTATTCCTCCAAATTTAAAGAAACTCATATTGTGCTTATCCCTAAAGTTAAGGATCCCAAAAGAGTCACAGATTATAGGCCTATTAGCTTATGTAATGTTGTTTATAAACTTGCTTCAAAAGTATTAGCTAATAGGCTTAAAAAATCCTTCCTGCTATTATCAGTGATACCCAAAGTGCTTTTGTACAGGGGAGGCTTATTATTGACAATATTTTGATTGCTTTTGAAACCATGCACCATATTAACCAAAAAAGAGGAGGAAAGGAGAGTGAGATGGCACTTAAATTAGATATGAGTAAGGCATACGATAGAGTGGAATGGATATGTCTGGAGAAGATTATGGAAAAGTTGGGGTTTGCAAAGGTGGAGAAGCCTTATTATGCAGTGTATTACTTTTGTTACCTATGCCATTAGGATTAATGGGAGTCCTAGAGGTCGCATTATTCCATCTAGGGGCATCCGTCAAGGAGACCCCTTGTCACCTTATTTATTTCTTCTTTGTGCAGAAGGCTTATCATCACTGATCAAGGCAGTAGTAAACTCTGGGAGTATGGAGGACATTGCTATCTATAGAGGAAGTCCGAAATTATCTCACCTTTTCTTTGCAGATGACAGCCTTATATTCTGCAAAGCTTCTCTGAAGGAATGTGACTCCCTTCAAAAAGTTCTAGAAGTTTATGAGAAAGCTTCTGGCCAACAACTGAACCTGGCTAAAACCTCACTTTTCTTTAGTAGAAACACTTCCAGTGAGATCTAGGAGGAGATTAAAAGGAGATTTGGAGCTCAAGTTATCAAGCAACACGAGAAGTACCTTGGTATACCATCACTTGTGGGAAAGAAAAAAAAGGGCACCTTCAATGACATTAAAGAAAAGATTGGAAAGAAGTTAGCTGGATGGAAGGAGAAAATGCTGTCTAAAGCGGGTAAGGAAGTTCTTATAAAGGTTGTGGCTCTTGCTATTCCAACCTACACTATGAGTTGTTTCAAATTACCAAACTCCCTTTGTGATGAGATTACGAACATGATCAGGAATTTTTGGTGGGGACAAAGACATGAAGAGAGGAAAATCCCTTGGATTAGTTGCGAAAAGTTTTGTGAACCTAAGGCAGGTGGTGGGTTAGGCTTTAAGAACCTTAAAATGTTCAACCTTGCACTCCTAGCAAAACAAGGTTGGCGGTTGCAGGTGGGACATGAGTCACTTGTGTACAAAGTCTTCAAAACGAAATATTTCCTAAGGAGTGATTTTATCAATGCCTCAATCGGTCACAATCCTTCCTATACTTGGAGCAGTATTATGGCGGCACAAAATCTGGTAAAGGAAGGACTAAGGTGGAGGATAGGTAATGAGGCAAACGTTCGGGTGTGGATGGATAAGTGGCTGCTTGTGCCATCAACGTACAAAGTAACTTCCCCTCGGTGGTTTTTGCATGAAGACACACGGGTCCAAGAAATGATAGATACCACTACTGTTAGTTGGAAGAAGTCAGTAGTTGAGACTTTGTTTCTTCCCCACGAGGCAGAAGAGATCTTGGGCATCCCATTAAGCTCTCGGTTCCCGGCTGACAAGCTAATCTGGACTGAAACTCAAAATGGAATCTTCAGTGTGAATAGTGCTTATAAACTTGCAGTGAAGTTAGTAGTCATTGGTTCATGTGGGGGCAGCTCAGACGATAGCTCTTTCAGGTGATTCTGGAAAAGGATTTGGAGCTTGCACATAAGGTACGTCACTTCAGTTGGAGAGCATGTCGTGAAGCTTTACCCACCAAAAGAAACTTGATGAAACATAAGGTGATACGAGAAGATATTTGCGAGATTTGTAAGGAAGCCTCGGAGACGACTGGGCATGCTTTATGGAGTTGTTCGAAAGCTAAGGAGGCATGGGATTGTTCTAAGGTGACGGTGCATGTTGCAAGGGCAGAGGGTGTCTCTTTTCTGGATGTCATGTGGTAACTGCTGATGATTGATGGGGGTAGTGATGAAGCGGTTGCAAGGGTGATTACAATAGCATGGACGTTGTGGCATAATAGGAACGAGATGCAAAACGGTGGGGTACAAAATTCTAGACAGAGGTTGGTACAGTGGGCGATGGAGTATCTGGCCAAGTATGGAGCTGCTATGGAATTGACAGACTCAGTGGGACCGGTAGTGGAGCTCCCAGCGACTTGGACTCCTCCAAGGAATGGGTGGTTCAAGATTAATGTTGACGGTGCTATTTTCTCAAAATAGAAAAATGCAGGAATAGGGGTGTTGATCAAAGATGAGTTAGGGAGAGTAGAAGCAGCTTTGAGCAGAAAGATCGATGCTCCTTTAGGCGCAGTGGAAGTAGAAGCAAAAGCTCTTGAGGTTGGCCTGATGTTCGCAAGAGACATTGGACTTCAAGACGTGGTTTTGGAAGGGGACTTGTTAAGTTTAATAAGTGCGTTATGTCAAACAACCCCACCACCAGCCTCTATGGAACCTATTGTCATGGGTGTACTGGATCTATGTAGGGAGTTTAGGTGGACAGCCTTTTCACATGTACGTAGACAAGGGAACAAATCTGCACACCTTTTAGCTAAGCACGTGTCTAGCGTTGCTAATTATATTTGTTGGATTGAAGAAGAACCTTGCTGCATTAAGCAAGCTCTTATCCATGATGTAATGTCATTTTCAAGTACTTAAAAAAATCTCAGTATTCTTATCAAAAAAAAGATTAAAAAAAAAAAGAATAAATTTAGGCTCAACGATTAAATGAACCAAGTTTAAACATAATAATGTGTATATGAACAAACTCATAAGACATAAATAATGTGGAATCCTATTATCATTTCTTTTTTATCACTTTTGAGGTGAAACAATAATTTCCTTTTATTTTTTTAATTAATGCTCTTGCTTCTTTTTTATTTTTATTTTTTTCCTTTTTTTCCCTCCTGTCATTTTTTTTCTTTTATTGATTTTGAATCGTAAAAAATTTTGATAAAAATGGAAAATATTTTCTTTCTTTTTCTTTAATGATGTTTAAACCATTAAAAAATATAATACTTGATTAGTTATGACATGAAAAAAATATATTATATCAACAATAAATGTACAAATGAAATCCACTCACAAAAAGAAAACAAAAACAAAAAAAAAAATCAAATTACAAGATGAGGTATTTAGGGGGAAATATATATGCTAAAATTTCTTGGGCAAGGCTGAGGACAATTGCCACCTCTATCACCCTTAAGGCCGTAAATGAATCAAGTTGTATTAATAGCTTAGGCTCAAATCAAGAAAAAAAAAAGTTGGCCTATGTTCATTTATTTAGCAAACAAGGAAAACTCAAGAATAAATTTAGGCTCAATGATTAAACGAGTCAAGTTTAAACATAATAATGTGTTTATGAACCAACTCATGAGTATAAGACTCAATTTAGGTATGTAAAATATTATATATTTATATGTTACTTGTATAAAATGTACTTCTATATACTTGATTTTGGATGGTATATTTGTAAACAAGGTCATAAAATATTGAATTATTATTTTAATTTAATATAATTTAAATATTCAATTTCATAGTAAAATTATATGTAATTTAATAATTTTTAACAATACTATTGATAAATCTAAATTTTTTATATGAAGATCCTTTGATTTAATTAATTCAAATAATATATTTCAACTATAATTTAGTTATTATTATTATTAGCAAAGATTTGTGAAGGGGTATAAAAATTTAGCCATGATGTTTACTCTCTCTCTCTCTCTCTCTCTCTCTCTCTCTCTCTCTCTCTCTCTCTCTCTCTCTCTCTCTCTCTCTCTCTCTCTCTCTCTCTCTCTCTCTCTATATATATATATATCAAGTAGAATTTCGTCGTGATGTTTATTAGGTAAGAAAAAAATAAGTTAATCAAATAACTTATGAAGAAGCTTGAACATGTAATCTTCAAAATAATATTAATGAACTTAAGCTCAGCTTGTTTTTGAGTTCGAGCTTAGCTTGTCTTCAAAATAAAATTAATGAACTCAACTATAGCCTAGCACCCCAGCTCCGCCATTGCTTGTGTACAAGTAATATATAGCCAAAAGACATACTTTGAAAATATAGTGCAAGCTAATCTCTATATAATACATTAAAATGGAAGCTCAATCAAGAATCTAAATTAGATTTTATTTGCACTCAAATTTTTTGCCAAGTATCCTAATTGCACTTTAATTTGATGTCAAGTAACTTTAAATTTTAAATGCACAACAATGTTGTGCAAAGTGCCCTTGTTACACTCTAATTTTATGTCAATTGTTTTTCTATGTAAATTCATGCCACTAAACATAGAAAATATAAATAGACTTGATTAAAATGTATTGTTCTTCCATTTAATCATATATATATATATATATATGAATATAAATAGAGACCTCATGTGAGAAAGTATGAGATTCCACCAAGTGGAGCATTATATGACATTATTTTCATTTAGGCTTCCAACTCATCTAAATTTAACATTTATATCAAACTATTAAGTAATGATAGATGTATTTATTTCAATGTATTAATAAAATTTAAAGAATTTGTATACATTTATAACTTGACATGCTTTAGATAGGTACAGATGGATCTAAAAAGTAATAGGAAATGTAGGAATTAAGAAAAATTTTCAATTTTCTGCATAAGACTAACTTCAATGCAAAATTGCAAGAGTCGGATTCAATGAATTGGGTAATATGATTATTTGTCTCCACGTTTTTCCAATATAAATCTCTATTTCCTTCGGACTTAAAAATTAAACTTCCATAATTTTTCTCACAATATCTTTGGTTTTCTTTCTGAGAGGTATGTTAATTTTCAAAATATTATATTCATCTTAAATACTATGTTTAGATTTTATGTATACACTTATACTTATATAGTAGCATTGTAATGTGTTTATGCTTATATAGTAGCATTCTCAAAATATAATTTTTTTATTCAATAATGGTCTTGGATCTTGCAACCTCATATGCTAATTAATTTTAGGTCAAGTGGTACTATTTCATATTTTTAACGGAATCACCTCCTCTAACTTAAAATGTAAATATATTATAAAAAAAAAAATATATATATATATATATATATATTCTTAGCATCCCATATAATAGATTCAGAAAAACTTCTATATTTAAAAAGCAAAAAATGTGTCAATTACGTCGTGAAAATGTTGATAAGTGGTTGAATTGTCAACTAGTCTAGCGGGAATTGTTTGGCCTGAAAGCAAGGGAGAAATGAAACTCAAAAAAATCTAGACTACACTCTTTTATGGGACAAAATGGGCTTCTGCCCTTTTCAGAAAAATTATATAGGGAAATGTCCTCCTTCCCAAACTAAATAGGGAAATGCCCCTCTTTTAAAATTCGATTTTTGAAAAATCGAGTTAGGCTCTATAGTGGCGTTTTTAAGGAGCCTATAGTGACGTTTTAAGGACCTATAGTGACGTTTTTTAACTCGACTTTAATGAAATCGAGTTATAGGCAATGAAATTAACCTATAGTGACGTTTTTTTACCTATAACTTGATTTTTTTGAAGTCGAGTTAAAAAATGTCACTATAGGTCCTTAAAACGTCACTATAGGCTCTTTAAAACGCCACTATAGGGCTTCAAATTTTTTTTTTTTTTTTAACTCGATTTATAAAAAATCGAGTTTTAAAAGAGGGGCATTTCCCTATTTAGTTTGGAAAGGGGGGCATTTTCCTATATAATTTGTCTAAAAAGGGCAGAAGCCCATTTTGTCCCTCTTTTATGTCACAACTTGGATGTGATAAGTTGTGTAGGAAGAAGAAAAAATTGTACATCTATGTTAAAGTGAAAAACAACTAGTCAAAATTTACCACATAAGAAGGTTATGAAAAATAATGTGGTAAGACCATTAGAATTGGGGGGTTTTATATTTAAACACCAAAAAACCCCTACATTCGAGTGTCTATAGCTAAAAAGTTCTAGCCACAAGCTACATTAAGGTTGTATAAGTATAAACTCACTGTAGCAGCTGCTTCTCTTTTATTACTCTTTTTTTTTTTTTTTTTTCACTCTCTTTCTTTATCTCAATCCTCTGACTCACTGTGGTAGTTTTACCTTATTTTACTGTATAGTTTATATTATTTTATTAGATTGTATGTAAAAATAAAAAATGAGTTGTTTGATGCATTGAAAAATAAGTTAGTAAAATAAATATAAAGTAGTTTTTTAGATCGTAAATTATGTATTTTTTTAGAAACCAAACGTTAATGCTTTAAGGTTGTAGTCCTAGATTTAAACTTGGCACCCTTTTGTTCAACTTTCCGCTATTTGCATGGTAGCATAAAAATTGACTTGGAAGTAAAAGGATAAAAATTGACTTGGTAGTAAGGCCAAAAGTAACAAGTGTTAAGGCCAATGAGCTTTGGTCAAAATGGCATCTGTACTTCCGGGAAGCATTGGGTGGTGGATTCGAATCCACTTTGTGTGCGTGCGTGCGTGCGTATTTTTAGTTTTTACCTAAGCCAAAAACAAGTGTCAAAAACTCAATCCCATAAATCTCCATTTTCAAGGTACAGATAAAAAAAATTTAGAAAATAAAAAATAAAAAGATTAGGTAAAAACTAAAAAAATAAAGATAATTGTCTATAGCTAAAAAAGGTATCAAATGGCGCATGGATCCTTTGTGAATCCCATGAATCTCCAGTTCCAAGGTGCAAGTAAAACACAGATGTAAGTGTGAAGATGCGTTGGAAAGGAGGGGAAAGTCAAAAGGAGCCGTATTACATGGAACAAAAGGTTGAAATTTTTTTTTTTTTTTAATAATAATAATGGTGCAAGTCTGACTCTCTTTTCCCAATTAGCCAAATTGTGATGCAAAAGATTGCTATCAAATTATCTATACACAAATTCACGTTGCTGTGCCAAACTCTAAATGGAAATGGAAATGGAAAAGTCAGATAGTTCACACACACACACACACACACACACACACACACAAACTTCAAAGACCAACCAAGATTATTACTTAATTGGGAATTTTTATTAAAGTTTGTGGTATAGTACTAATTTTATATTACATTTTCTGAAAGGACTGAATTATCGAGGAAGTGGGTAAGTTTGGATGTTTTGTCGCATTTTGAATATCATGTCCGGAAATTGAGGTTGTTTTTGTTTTTGCTGTCTTTTCTTCTCACTGACAAATGGTGGAAGCAAGAGCGTTGTGATCCAAGTATAAAGATGAACTTGACTATCCCGATGGCAAATTTCTCATACTTTGAGATCTGCATATGCCAAAGTTTTGGAGAGGAGCACTTCATGTTTCGTCATGCTTATAACAGCCAGAATCAATTTTAGAACTTATTTCTTTAATTAGTTGTTATCTTTAACTTATTATTGTAATCCATCTAACATCTTATGCCTTGGCAGTTGCCTCTATGCCATACCTCTGTCAGTATACTGTTCTAGATGTTCAATTTACACCAATGTTCCACCAATTCTTTCTGTATTTGGCTTGCAGAAATTGCGAATGGAAAGATGAACTGATTCCGATTTGTCATTTGTCATCTAATAAGATGAAATGTTTTGTTAGATCCATATGTATTAGTGTTGGCAAATCGTGTCAAATTGTTATGTATTAAAGTGTAATTGCGTTTAGGGGCTCGGTTCTAGTCTTGATACCACTCAATCAGTCAAACCTCGAAAGTGAAGTTTATGCAACCTTGACTCCATTTCAATAGGTCAAGACTACACAAATCAGCAAAAATCAGTAACGTGAAAAGCCTAATAACGTGTTTGTTTCTAAAATTATTTGCTATATATGTATTAATTGTTTATGCTTGTGAATTGGAAATTGACATAATTGGACTGATTTAACAACTTGGTTACTCCACATAAAATTAGCAACCGGGGTCTAAAAAACTAACATGTTCTAAGTGGAATGCCTCTTCAGGAGTTTAGGGGCTTTTGTTGCAACTCAGAACACACTATAATCCTACTGCAAAATGCACCCTCTGTTAAGTCAGAAAAGGTGCATTGATTATAAAATGAAATGATGGGGTTGACTAAACAAGCAAGTCAGTGAACTTTGAGCTCACATTCAACTACTGCTAGCAATATTTTGGACTAAGGAAAGGCTCCTCGTCTAACAGATATTCCTCATGCCTCTCTCCAGAGTCTAGGTCACTTTTCAAAGCCAACTTTTAATCTTTTATTACCTACAATATAGTATCACCCTAAAACCTTTACATGAGAGAAAAATGACAGGTTTATAAGGACTTTAATTTTTATTAACCTGCACAAATGGACCTAGCTACAAGATTTAGAGGATTATAGCAAATAATTTTGAGAAGTATTATATCCACAATATTTTCACTACACTTTCATAACAAATCATAGGTAGTATGTTGTAATTGGTTCTAATTTGAATCCACAACTTTATGTCCATCCATAACAGCCAATAACAACCTACTACTTAAAATTTGTTGTGAAAAATGTTGTGGATATAACAATTCTCAATAATTCTAGATTGTTTAGCCAGCATAATGACCCAAAAATAGAGAATGTTAGACGTCACATATGGAATGGGTAATAATTAGTCATTTCAAATGAAATTGGAGACTCTGGCAGATTCCCCAAACACTAGATATCGACAAAAACATCTGCAACAAAAATAAATTAGTTTTCATTTCTTCAAATTTAATCTAATAACAAAAATGTAGAAGCCTATCCTAAGGTAAGACAGTCCGAAAATGATTACCATTGTATTCAACTACAAAGATGTATTCAACTTGTTAACCCTGTACAATGCATTTGCTAGAAGAATTTTGAAGGTGTTGAACACTAGAAGGCTTACCAAAGCAGCCAGATGATGCCATTTGACACTCATCACCAGCATCTGAAAGTGGCCTTATAGGTAGCTCCACTGATTCTTCTTTCATCCCAATTGGCTTTTCCTTTGAGAAAGTTGTCAAAAATATGTTAAGAGCATCCCGCATCCAATCATAACGGCAGAATTTGAATGCTTCCTCTATTGTGAGCTGTAGAAGGTACCAACAACAAAGTCTTCAATTGAGCGAAAATCTCTATTAGGCAAACCATAGAGTTCGTTGACATGGGATCATATTGCGTAAACCACAGAATTCAAGAATTTGTTGATATAGAATTGTTAATTTAAGAACAAATTAGTTTAGCCAAATCAATTCATTACAAAAGTGAAAATGCAGATTGAATGCCCCTTAGTTGATGCATAGAAAACTCATGTACGTCAATTTGATAAAATGGCCATGTTCTCCTCGTAAGTTGCTTCTTTAAAGACAGATCGTAAAAACAAAGCAATAACCATGGAGATATTCTATTTTGTAGATATTATGATAGTTATAATAGAACTTGAGATTGGTATCGTCATGGTAGCTATTGGTCTTTCAATGTACAATTTCACATATTCTATTGAATATCATGTAATTCCATTAACCTTTATTGATTACTGACCCATTTCCTTTCATGGAGAGCCTGCTCTGGCCAAGAGTCGAGCTCTTCAGTCACCTTTAATGCAAACATAAAGCCTTTACAACCTCCTTCCAGATTGCAGCTGTTCTGTCTGCTCTTGCTTCTGAACACCCAAAATCCTAGTGGGTTTTCCTGAAAATAAGTCAGAATCGGGTTGAATTAGATGACTAATTCAAGAAATAACTATGTCCACATAAAGAACTTAACTCATTTTGATAAAATGAGACATCAAAAGGCATCTTCTGGCATGAATTCCTCAACAAACCAAAAAAGGAAGAGAAAAGAAAGAATGTACTCCTTACTAAAAAGTAAAAACATCTCAGAATGAGTCATGCAAAAAGAAATTGGAATGTTATGTTAGAAGAAAATCATATTTTTCAAGGATATAAACAAAATAGAAAGGAAAAGTTCAACAGAAATTATATCTGTGCAAGTGAAGTGTAGTTTAAAGTTTGTTAAATACGTGTTTTGAGCTGTGCTCTTTTGATCAAACAAAGGACCACAAACCATTAATTAATTAAGCATATAAACAACAATTCCAAGATATCCAATATAAGCTTAGCAATTCCTTCTTTTTAGTTGCAAACTTGCAATTGTAAATGTGAGAGTAATAGCTGTAACGTTGTGCCAAGCACAGAAAAGAAACCTACACCAAGTATTCCTTTCACTCCTGCTTCCTCCAACGCCTCGCGACATGCAGCATCACGCATATTCTCATCCTCCTCCCATCCACCCTGGTAATCAAATAAAGACATTGACATTGAGTCCAAAACATGCATTTATTACATAGTAAAATAGGACATGAAAGGAATGGAATCATGTGCTGAACAAACAAAGCAGGATTATTGATACCTTTGGAAACACAAGATCCTTCCGATTTGGTGAAGAAATCATAAGAACTAGCAATTTATTCTCTGAATTGCTATAGCAAACCTCAACATTCTGCTCAAGCCTGTAAGGAATACACCTATTGTTTGCACCAAATAGGTGAGTATACACAAAAGGTCTATGGCAAAGAAACTAAAGCATTCCATTCCACACAAGGGCAAAGCATCAGTAGCAAGGGCAATTTAACAATGGAAATAAAATAAAAATAAAATTGTAAGGGGAGAGGGGAGGACAGAAGTGGTGAAACGAGAAAATTGCTGTGAATTGGGAGGATAAAGGTTCGGAAATTAGCAAACGCTCAAATGTTCAAATTCTCTACCAAATCCATTTATTTTGGGATGAATGAGTAAGTTATTATCAAAGAAACAAGATCAATATAAAATAGTTCATCATACCTGAACTAGCAGCGGCAGGCCGCATACATAGAAAAACATATGCTACAGGTGCAACTCCCGTGCTGCACCTCTTTTAACTCACAAAACTGACTTTATACATAAAATGTATACTCTCCATCTAACATCATTAACAGTGGTGAACTTAACTATCTGATCATCTAACACCCCATTGAATGATATCACACCAATTAAACATCTTAATAGGCAGCATACAAGCCACTGGCACTTGAGACCAGATTATGTGACATGATCCCTGCTCTCAATTTGATTTTTGCAGAGAAGACATGACACAGCTCAAGAGTAGCCCCACGCAACAAGTCTATCTCGAGTAAAAAGTCTATATTTTATAGCCAACCAGAAGACAAATGAATGCATAGGTATAGCATTATCTCAAACCAATCTCAACCAACTCACTTCTAACATTTTTAACACAAATCAATTCCCAGCCAGATTTGCAAGAAAACATTCCAGATCAGTTTACACCGGACACTTCAGCAAATGGGGAACTGGCAGCATCATAAACAATTCTTTTACCAAATTAATTAAGGACTTAGAGCCCGTTCTGAATGCCAGTCATCAAGCCAAAGAATCAGCCATGTGGACTGATGTCTAACAAATCCATTACACTTCCTGGGGACAATGTCATGATGAACCCAAACTAGTTTATGAATTTCCAAAGTTATATCATTATGGAACTGAGCCACTGATTTTATCTAATTAGGTTCTCTGGCTTTTGGATGAAGTATATCTATTAACATAAGTTATTTCAATGCATTTTATGTTCATTAACTTGTACAAGGTTTATTATAAAAATAATAATAATAGATTTTTTTTTTTTAAAAAGATTACTGTGTGCTGGAATTAGAAAGGAAATAGCAGTGACACTGGTAAACGGTTTAACATTGCGAACATAAAAAATCATTTACAGCAGAACCATACTCCAAAAGATGATAGCATAGTAAAGCATCTCTCAAGTAGACAATTACCTAACTAAACATTACTAAAGTGGAAAAGAGTAACAACTACAAGTCGTTTTTATTATAATTAATATAAAGAGAACATAAAGTCAATGCTTAAGCCCAGCTGTGTCAACCACCCATTTATCACTAACGATATTGGATGTGAAAGAGACATTTTTTTTATCATCCGGAAACACAGTGCTATCGCTATTGCTAATGATACTTTTATCAAGGAAAAGACAATTATCCAAATGCAATATGCGTATAATATAACATTAATTTTAGAAGTACCACATGAGCTGAGTCTAGCTAAACTGCTAAAGCAAAAGATGCGACACAAATGATTTTCAGACACGACAAATGTGTCACAAGGAAAATGTGATCGTAATTGAAGAAGCAAACAATACTTTCAATTCCCAGTCCCTCAAATTTTAATTTTTTTATAAAAAAAATAAAAAAGCAAACTAATCCCAAGTAAATTATGTACAGCTTAAGTGTAAGGTGACTTTTTGATAATTCAATGGTAGAAAAAGGAGAAATTTGAAGCCTGAATCAAACACAGTCGAGTTACACAAGACTCTTAAAAAAGGAAGTTGTAACTTGTAAGGTGACTTACCCTGCAACGAGCCTAAGCTGACCCTCGTAGCGTTGTTTCTCTCTTCCTGTTCTGGCTTGCAAAGACGCCATGATAATCTGTATTAACATAGATTTAGACAAGAACCATGGAGAAAGAGACATGAATAAAAGTGAGTGAGGGCAGAGCTGACCTGGGAAACTCTGAATTCGAAAGTCTAAAACCCAGTGGAAGAGAAGTAGAGTAATGGTCAGCAAAACATGCTTGTTTTGTTTTGGAGAAATTTATTCCCAAAGTAGAAAGAGAGAGTCAATAACGGCAACCGTCAAGTCGGCGATGCTCTAAAAATTTTTGTCGGCGCTTGCTTGTGACGAAGTTTCACCAATTTTACGTACAGAAACAGTAATTATGATGATGATGATGATGATGATGTCTCTAGATACCTCCTTCATGGAAATACCATGTTTGATGTTTCTCAAAGAAGAGATCAGACAAGACAGTGAGGCACAGAGAAAGAGAGAGGACATCAACGGTTCTGTAAATTCAAAACTGTGACTTTGGAGGGCTTTATCCAATTCTTTTCTTTTCTTTTCTTTTCTTTTTAATTTATTTTATTATTGTTGTTGTCATTTTAGCGATATATTTGAGTTAAACTATTTCAGAATACCACGTCACACGTGGGCTCCATCTGACTTGTATTGTATATGAAAGAAACAAAGATAAGACTCTAGATAATCATGTTAATTTTTTTGGATAAAAAATGACAGAGACACAAACTATTGCACACACCTTATCAAAGACAATTAGCATAATGTTTTTTTTTTTTTTTTTAAAAAGAGGGTTTCAACTTATAGTAAACGATAGAGCCATTTAGATTTTCGGTGTAATGTGCCTTTGTGTTAGAATTTTTTTTTTATTTCCCTTGTATGTATGTATGTTTATTTCTATAAAATAAAAAAAAATAAAAAAAAAACAAACAAACCACTAATGTATGTGTTAAGTGGTGATTAAATAATTTTTACGCATATAATTTATAGTCCCATATATAAGCAATACAATTCAATGCATACCGAATGTCAAAGAAAAAATTCAAAGCATACGGACAAATATGTTAATTATGTTAAATCGTGTGAAAAACTCTTTTTTGAAAACCAGGACTCTACTCTGTAGTACTAGTATCCAATGGGCATTAATTGGAAATTGGCTACAAACGCAAGTACACGACATGACCCATGAGAGAGAAAACGTGGAGGTACTAAAATGAGTTGCTACTACTATAAGAAAATTTGGACCGAAAATCGTTATGGATCCAACTTTATTCATAGTCATACCACTGAAATTCGAGTTTTTCAAAAAAAAAAAAAAATTCAAACTCACTACCATAAGAAAAAAAAAAAATATATATATATATATATATAAATAAATAAATAAAATAAAAAAATTCAAACTCACTAATCTTTTACTCTTCACCCACCCAAAATGAAAAGGCAAACAGCTAGATTAGTTTTTCGACTATCACAACATTTTCTAAAAGACTCAACTTGTCAAAATAACATACTATGAATGATAGAAAAATAAGTGATATGAACACTATTTTTTTTTTCAACATTCATAATGGACAACTTTGAAATTATGACAATAATTGTGATACAAAAATTGTATTCTAAAAATTTCTCTTACTGAATACACATCACCTATGAGTCATACTAGGTATGGATAGATGAAGAGATGGAAGAATCCAAATTTTAGCTCATCAGACCCACCAGAGTACATGTGTAGTATTAATTTCCAATTTGAACTCATACATCCAAACAAGGAAACAACAATTAACCAACCATATATATATATATATGGTCAAAACTTAGAAAAAATTCAATTAGGTTTTAATTGGATTCTTAATTTTGTGTCACATTTTTCATTTAATTTTTAATTTTGAACCAAGTGAATTATTGAAATTTTTCCCCCTTAATACACATCACTTATGAGTCATACTAGATATGAATAGATGAAGAGATCGAAGAATCCAAATTTTAGCTCATTAGACTCAGCAAAGGATGTGTAGTATTAATTTCCAATTTGAACTCATACATCCAAATAAGGAAACAACAATTAACCAACCATATATATATATACAAATATATGGTCAAAACTTAGAAAAAATTCAATTAGGTTTCAATTGAATTCTTAATTTTGTGCCACATTTTTCATTTAATTTTTAATTTTGAACCAAGTGAATTATTGAAATTTCTCCCACTTAATACACATCACTTATGAGTCATACTAGATATAAAGAGATGAAGAGATGGAAGAATTCAAATTTTAGCTCATCAGACCCACCAGAGTACATGTGTAGTATTAATTTCCAATTTGAACTCATACATCCAAACAAGGAAACAACAATTAACCAATCATATATATATATATATATATATATGTGGTCAAAACTTAGAAAAAATTCAATTTGGTTTTAATTGGATTATTAATTTTGTGCCACATTTTTCATTTAATTTTTAATTTAGAACCAAGTGAATTATTGAAATTTCTCCCACTTAATACATATCACTTATGAGTCATACTAGATATGAATAGATGAAGAGATGGAAGAATTCAAATTTTAGCTCATCAGACCCAACAAGGACATGTGTAGTATTAATTTCCAATTTGAACTCATACATCCAAATAAGGAAACAATAATTAACCGGCCATCTCTCTCTCTCTCTCTCTCTCTATATATATATATAATCAAAACTTAGAGAAAATCCAATTAGATTTTAATTGGATTCTTAATTTTGCTCCACATATTCCATTTAATTTTTAATTTTGTATCAAGTAAATTATTGAGTATAAAAATCAAAGAGTTCAAATTCAATTAGATTCTAAATTGGATTTCAATTGGAGTTTAATTTTTTACCATGTGTCTATTTAAATTTTTTATTTTTGTGGCAAATAAATTATTGAGTACAAAAATCAAAAAATCTAAAACCAGTCAAATTTAAAATTATATATATATATATATATATATCTGTGGCACATCCCAGAAGTCATCAGAATTGGAAACACCAAAAAAAAAAAAAACAAAACAAAAAACAAAAAGATGAAATTGGTTAATAATTTAATATTAGATCCTGAGATTTCATGAATGACACTGACAACGAACTCACGGCGAAGTTTAATTGAAAAATTGTCAATTTCAATCTAACGACTCCGTATAGTACACGCCAAAAACCTTGACTACGGGTCAACGAACCCATCATTAAAGTTGATGAATAATTGAACACACTTGCACCAAGTTTGGCGGGCAAATAAATAAAATTTTGTCCAGCCACATATTTTTCCAAACAAGTGAAAATCGGAAGGGACTTCACTTATCATTGATAAATTTATTAGGGTAAAAAATGGTAAATTATACCCCTAAATTTTAGAGGTGTTAAATTTTATACCTTAAAGTTAATTTAGAATTTATCTTCTAAATTTTGAGTGTGTTCAGATTTTACACCCTAACGTTTTAGAATTTGAATTTTATCTTCTAAAGTTTTGGAAATATTTGGGTTTTACACTCCCGAATTTTGAATAAAACGTAAAATCTAAACACCCGCATATTTAAAGAGTAAAATCTAAACACCTTTAAAATTTTTGGGGCAAAATCTAAATTCTGAAACATTAGAATGTAAAATCCAAATATTTCCAAACTTCAGGGGTAAAATCCAAATACTAAAACTTTAGGATATAAAATCTAAACACTCCAAACTTTAAGAATATAATTTGCAATTTACCCAATTTATTACTATAAACATACTATTGTAATTGAAAGTTCAACGCTCAAGAATTCATGTGAGATCCGCGGTTCATGCTACAATAAAAAATGGTAGCTATACAATATAAAGGCTTAGCCAAACCAGGCATTCTAAGTCATTCCCCTTAATACAAAGGAAACCCCTTTGCCAAACTTAGAAGCAATGGTAAAACTTAAGACACCTAAAATGAGTACTCTAAATTGGTATCACTTTCGTTTCAACAATGGACCTAAAACCAAGTGTCTAAAAATGGATACACCAAGTTTTTGTATTGGCCTTAATAACGTTGTTTCAAAAGAATCCTACTAATACCACCGCACACTCTGGACATAATGGTCACTTCACAAATTTATGCATATAAGATGTGGGGGATAAGGGCCGAGATTCAAACCTCCAAGAGGAAATTTCACACAAATACACTTAAATAAGATTATATTAAAATCTTACTAATGGCTAATTTGGAAGAATTGCATAAAAATTTTTAATTGATTTGCCAAGAAATCTTTGAGCTGTCTCAGAGAGCAATTCTTGGTGTAATTTTGAGAAGCAAGATATTACTTTTATGATGAATGCAATCTTTTAAATTACTTCTAAAAACTATCTAAAAAAGTAAAAGAGTAAAATGTCATTTTCGTCCCAAAACTATTATAAAAGTTCGTTTTTTATGCCTAAACTTTCAGAAGTTTGTTTTTCGTCTCTAAACTTTAAAAAATATTTAGATTTTCTTTCTTTTATCTATGTCTGTTAGTTTGTGTCTTACATGACATAACAGAGTGATGACATGGTATCTAACTTGGACTAAACAATTTTATTTAAAAAAATATGACCATGTGGCCAATAATTATTGGCACATGTGGAAAACCATTTTTTTAAGGCAAAAAATACCTTACACTCCCTCATGCACTGTTAGTTAGAAAATCCTAATAGTTTGTTTGGATGGATGAGGAGTAGAGTAAAGTGAGGGAAAGTAAGTTAAATTACCTTATTTAAATGTTTTTTAAAGGAAGAGAGAGAGAGAGAGATTTGAAGGGGTTTGGAATGGTTCTAACTACTTCTAACCCCTCATTTTTAATTCTCCCAAATGAGAGAGATTTGGAAGGAGAGTAAAGAATAGAAATGCTTGACCAAATGAATTATCAAATTTACCATTACCATATTAACAAAATTACAAACTATGAAAAGGCTAATCATTCCCATCTCCCTTACTTAATTTTAAAAACATCCAAACAAGGTGGAGGATAACCATTCCCCTCTACTCTCTTCCCCACTACTCTCCTCCCCTCTACTCTACTCTACTTTCCTCTTACTCCAAACTTTCTTTCAAGCATAGCATAAGTCTTCATTCATGAAACCCCTATGTCCAAACCCACACAACAACAACCTCAACCGGCGACCATAATCTGCGAGTCCGAACCAACTACCCCAAACTGCCTAGATGCATAAAGATTTCAACAAGAGTGTGGAGAAGTTTACCTCTCATTGTTTGAATGATGCGTTAAGAACCATATATCACTAAAGCCTTGAACTCATTAAAGTCAGAAGGCTAAAAAATGCTGATAATTAGAGCTAAGAAATTAATGAAAGCATGAGGATGACTCTTAACAATATCGATAAGCGCAAACATATGACTCCCACCCTTTTCCTTCCTCAAAACTAATACTCCCACAAGATAAACTACAAAAAATAATAACAAAATGAAATTAGAAGAAACTTACATAGGAAATGAAATGAAATGATTGAAAACAGTAACAGAAAATAGAGATAATACTTTGAAAAACAATCTCACAAGTAATTTGAGTTTGGGGATTATGGGTCTTTTGCACTAACCCCTAGCCAATTGGGGATTTTGAGGTTCTAAGTCTTATTTCATCTCTTCGACCCAGGCAGAGAGAGGCTGACATTGAATGGTTGAGGATGCTATTACATTTGAGGTCGCTGGTGATGGTTGGGGTCGCTGGTGGGAATTTCATGGTTGGACAGGTTTGGAGATTAACGCATGAGTACCGGGTTTCAATTGGGTTGTGTCAATTGAGGGGATAAGGGGTATTTTTGGGCTTTTCAAAAATGGTCTTGATGTGTGCCAATAATTATTTGCCACGTGTTCATATTTTTTTTAAAATAAAATTATTTAGTCCAAGTCAAATACCACGTCTTCATGTCACAAATTTAACATAACAAATATGAATGGAAGAATGAATATTAGAATGTTTTGTAAAGTTTAGGGACAAAAAACATACTGAAAAATGAATTTATGTAATAATTTAGACACAAAAATGATATTTTACCCAAAGTAAAAAAAAATACAAAAACCGAAAGACCTTTTTCACCGAAATACAAAATGCTTCTAGACTATTAGCAGAAAAGGCAATAAAAGTTAAAAACCACTCAATCACACTAGGGGCTAGGGCCCATAAGTCTTCTAAAGAATAAAAACAAAACGCATGTTAACAAATTCGTTCAAGTCTATCGAAAATTTGGGCATCTATGAGGCTCTCAGCCACAAACGAAACCAACAATTTCACTATTACCGTACCAAAAGATGCAAACCGAAACCCACGTTAACGAAAACAAAAAGGTCAGCCACGGTGACAGTGTAGACCAAATTAAACCGAAAAAGCAAACCGAAACACACGTTTTAAAACATTCAAAAACAACAGTAGACCAGATTTAAATTTCCCCACCCATAACAGTTCACACTTGGCGTGATACAGCCTGCAATACATGCCTTGTTATGAAACAAAAAAAATTCCGACCACCCAATAAGGCAGTGTTAACTACTGCAAAGCATTTCTTATTACCTTAATCCAATTCTTTGCTTAAAAATTTTTTTAAAAAGGAAAAGGTAATGCAATATATTAAAATGAATCTTGAACATCCCCAGACAATACAGTCAAAATGAAGTCTAGACCACAAGCACAAGTCTTCAAATGAATCCAATTATTTCATCCATCACACTTAAGTGCCAAACACGTCAACCGCACTCCTAGATGATCAGGCCGGGACAGTTCTAGTCAGATTAAGACAAGCAAAAATCCCAGCAAACAAGTACTAGACATGAGAACAAAATTTTTAGCAAAAGAAAAATCTTCCACCTGTAAACATCAAACACTTGTATGTTCTTATCACACAAGTACCTTCAAAACAATGATCCCTCTTGCCACACACTCCACTTATGAGACAATCCCATAAGATAACAACTCATCCACATGAGAATTCTTTTAAATTATTAATCCACAAAAAGAAATCCTCAGCCCATAAGTTCTCTTACAAGTTTTAATTATCCTATCCTTAGTTATAACAACCATAGAGCCCATCACCATGCACTAACATCTCACACAAATATGAGCAATTTTTAAATCCGTTTTAAGTGACACAAACTCTAAAAAGTCTCACTGCAAACAAGCCTTGAAGGAGCAGTATAGCAACCAGGGACCAAAGAAGCTAAGAAAGCATCCAACTCAACTACAGTAAAGAAACTTCAAAACCATTTGAAAACAACCATTTGACATTGAGATGCAGACTTGATCCAGGCCAGAAGAGTAAGGTCTTCGGATTCGGTGAAAAGGACTTTTAAACCCTAACAATTTGCAAACAAACGTGCTGGATTATGCCTCACTAGGTTTAAGCCAAAGAAAATTAATCCTACATATATTTTGAAAATCAGTGCACAATGAAAAATGCAGGCTTCAACATCAATAAGTTGAAACAAGAAAACAAGATCAAGCAACAAATAGTAAAAAAAAAAAATTTCCCTCATACTTGAGTTTTGTTCTTCGTAGATCCTACAACTCCTTACAGTAGCCTAGTCATCAATAAACAATAATATGAATAGGAAATGAAGTTTACAATTAATAAAGCTTCTGCTGATTTGCCTTCAATCCAATTAATAAAAGAAGCCCTTGATGAATTTAAGGAAACATCAGGACTAGCCATAAATCCCATCAAAGAGTCAAGTTTATTGTGCTGCTGTGCCCTTCGAGTTTGAGAGTCAGATTTTGGCCTCCAATTCAAGGAAGGTTAATCTTCCTTTGAAAGATCTTGGCATGCCTCCCATTCCAGATAAGCTTAATTTAAAGGACTGTCAGCCTCTCGTTGATAAAATGGTGGCAAAGATCAGCTCCTAGACTTTTAGGAAGTTGTCTTTCCCGGGCTGACTTCAGCTACTCCAAAGTCCAAACTATCTGTATGTTTCAAAATTTTGGGTCCAATATTTTTATTTCGCCTAAGACAGTGATTAAAACCATTGAATAATGTTTTAATCATTTTTCCAGAAAGGGTCTAGGAAACTGGAGTCGTGTGGGAGAAGGCATGCTTGCCAAAAATAGAGAGTGGGCTTGGTCTCAAGAGGGTATCCGACTGGAGTGGAGCTGCAGTTTTAAAGCACATCTGGAATCTCTTCACACGGTCAACTTCATTGTGGGTAGTCAGGGTGAAGCGGTAGTTTAACATTCCAGAGCTTCTGGTTTAACCTGCACAAGGCAGGCTTTTATTGGGAGGATGGCTATGAAAAATAAGCTGTCCACAAGAGAAGGGATAATGAACTGAGGTTCTAGAGGAAAGCATTCATGTGTGTTCTCCAGAAATTGTATTGAAATTAGGCTTCGCCTAATATCAAATCCTTATGCTAAGTGGGATGATCTACTGGATTGGCAATCTTCTCACTTAAAAGGGAAAGCATAGACAGCAACCATCATCAAACTAGCTTGGTGGGCAACCGTGTACCATCTTTGTCTGAAGAGGAATGCAATCGTTCATGCTGACAAGATTAGAGCAGAGGAGCATATAGTCAAATCTTTTATGGAGGATATAAAACCTAGAGTTGAAGGTAAAGGTTCCTACTGTGATTCAATCTTTAATCTTAGTATTATGCTGTAATTGGGGCACATACAAGTCTGCTATGCACATGAATGTCCAAAGATGGTTGAAAGTTTTGGTAGCCTAACATTTAGTCCCAGGTTGTAAGAAATGCAAACTGAAGTAGCATTGTTCATGTGCTGCTTCCATGACAGATAGCAAATGGAGTTAAATGATACCCTTAAGGTGTTGTTAATCTGGAGGAGTTGACGTTGGCAGATCCTGCAGTCTATGCTAATCCTTGTCTTTGCTCTAGCTTGACCATATATGCCTTGGTATTGTATTGGTAGTCTAATGCAGTCTATGCTAATCCTTGTCTCTAGCTTGACCATATATGCCTTGGTATTGTATTGGTAGTCTAATGGTCTTGTTATGTAAGCTAGAAATCTTTGTTAGAATGTCCTTTGAAGGGCTATCGGAATCGCTGTGAGCTTTTGCTGTGTAATGTGTTCATCAATAAAACATTTGAATTACCAAACAAAAAGCAATGAATGAAATCATGATCCAAGGAGTTCAAATATCTAAGACCCTACAAAATTTAAGGTAAGATTAAGGTTCACCACACTAACATTACCACCTCCTATCTCATCTTTTTAACAAGTAGTCCATTTTCAATACAAAAAGTATTTAGGGACCTAGGGCTCCAACAAATTCCCAGTCTGTTTAGATTAGTAAGTTGTCATAAAAAAAAAAAGGGAAAAGAGTCTAGACGCCAAAGTTGTAATCAATAAATGTACTAATAAATAGATTAGTAATGTTCTAAAACTTTCAAATGGAACAAGTATGCTACGACTCCAAACAGTATGATCAAACATAAATTTTCTGATCCAAGTCCTTGAAAAAATGAAAGACAACAGCCAAACATCTTTTGCTAGAATGCTAACCAAAGAAAAAACAAACAAAAATTCATTGCCAGTCAAATCCGAAAAAGAATTAATGCTCAGATATCGATCATCCCCAGCAGTCAAGTGTCAATATCAACTCCTACAAGCAGAATTCATATCCACCCTCATCAACAACTCTACTTAGATGTCAACTGTGTTCTTGTGAAACTTTATTGCTACTACAAGATGCATTAAATTGATAAAAGGTCATAGACCATACTCAGAAGGGCTTCATCTACAAGAAAATATACTATTAACTAATAACCTAGAGCTATTAAAATTGAGCAGCCAGAAAATTTAAAATTACACAAAACATTCCTACCTCACAGATTGAGACTGTCAAGAACACATAAGCAACACAATATGAAGACAAACAATAAAAGATGACAATAAAGTGAAGATATAATTAAATGTCAAACAGAACCCAAATCAATTTCACCAAACATGATAAGGATAACAACACTAATATAGTAATAGATGTTCAAAACTTCTTTCCTAACAAAATTACATATTCTTAAAGAAAACCCAACACCGAATCAAAAACCGGGCATGCCCCATTTCCTCCTCAAACGAACTCTTCTAGCAATTAGCAATAGCAACAAGGAATGACCTTGATCAAGATCAATCCCCCTTCCTTCTGAAAGAGCAACCCTCGGTTAGCCTAGCACGCCCACCAGTCGGCTGGCACAGTACTGTCTGGCAATTTCCACACACCACCACAGTTTGGGAGTGACTGAACACCGTTGTTCTGCGTAAATTTATTCACTTCTCTCAAAACTTAATTCAATACTAACACCCAGTTTTTCATTTTACACAAACATTAAAATTACCATGAATCGACAAGACTAACAATATGATTAACCATGTAATCCGATGAATCAAAATAACAAACACAGTTTCAAGACAAAGAATTAAGAACTTACATGTTAAAGCATCCCTGGCACTTCACATCCTGCACGGATTTAAACCATAATTTAATAAAGATTAATTTATTAATATCAGAAAATGAAATTTTTAAATATTCAAAAAATATTAAAAAAAGAAAAGAAAAGATAATTACCATGAAAAAAGAGTTGGGAGATTGCACAAGACGCTTGAGCTTGTGCTTCCTCTTCTCAAGCTCAGCAGGAGGGTTGAGCAAATCGATGTCGTTTTGAAGAACCTGACCAAACCCAAGTTACAAGGAAAGGAAACCGTTAAAACCTTAAAAACTCCGAAACAAGTCAGATCGGAAAATAGATATTATTAAGTCCTACCATGTTGAATGGAGAGATGAGAATGCTAAGGAAGCAAAAACCCTAGTAACCTCTGCGGAGAGCGCGAATGTCCGTAGAACGAAATAAGATTGGTAAAGAAGGTTAAGATGATTATAAAGGGTACGCTGAAAGATGTGGACCGTTCGATTGTGATGCAATCAGATCTCAGCCATTCATTTCATCTTTCTCCAAGTGTCTAGGGCAACACTAATTTTAGGGGTATAATCGTCTATTACTTTGTACTTCGATTATTCTTCTTTTGACCCCTTATAAATAGTTATTTCTTAATTTCATCCTACAAGCACTTTTTTTTTTTTTTTTTGAGAAACAGTAAAGTGATGCATTCAACTAAGGAATACCAGCTAAATCAGCCTGGTAAGAAGAAAGTACATCAGGTGGAACATCTTCCGTCCAAATTACACAATTTGAGTGGTTAACTGCTAACTGAGCTAAATTGTGAGCAACTGAGTTGCCCTCTCTCTTAGTGTGAGAGTAGGACAATAAAGAGAAATATGTAGAAACAAGTAAAGAGTCTTGTAACAGTAAACCAGCAGGAGCAAGCCCGGGATTCTTTGAAGCCAACGCTGTCATCACCAATGAGGAATCACCTTCCAGCACAGCTACAGAAAGGCCCATGTCTCTGGCAAACTCAAGAGCCTTATTTGCCGCCATCGCTTCAATCTCAATAGGCTGGAGCAGTTGAGGAACCCGAGCAGACATGGAGGCAATAACAAGAACATCCCTGTCACGAATAATAGCACCAATTCCGGAGCATTTCTCTTTAGCAAATATAGCTCCATCAAAGTTGATTTTAAGCATTCCTTGAACAGGAGGTTTCCACCGGACCCCACACTTTGGTCTACTGGATGTTGCCGTTGCATTTAGAGCTTTGAACTCCAAGTACCTGTCAGAAGCCCATTGAGGAAGACGGTTTAGAGGACAATGGGAGAGAAATAGAGCAGAGAACAAAAAAAAAAAAGTAAAAATAAAAAAAATGATAGGAGAGAGGAAAAGAAAAAAAAATAATAATAATAAAGGAGAGTATTTTATTATTGTCTGATTAACAGGCGTCTTAAGGCATTCAATAATAAAACATTTGATGTAATTTATTGCAATCACAATGTGAGAAACCATGCCTAGCCCAACCTTTCAAATGGTTTGGCATAACTTATGCGAATGAGCGGAGTCATATTGGTGCCTATCAAGAATGAAAGTTCTACTAATTTTATCTTTCTTTAAATTAAGGGTTTTACATAGAGTCGTTGTCACATTATTCCACTATAGTGGTTGTTACTATATTTTATTTGAAACCAATGGATATTGCCTCTATTAAAACCCATGATAAATATTATTTACAAGAAACATTGGAGGTCACTATTTAAAAGTCTCAAAGAAAATATCATTTACAAAATAATCCATAGCAAAAATTATGAGAAACTACATAGATTCTTATTTAAAGCCCATGGAAATTAATACCCAAAACCTATCATAAATATTTATTAAAGCTCGTGAATACATTTCATTTTTACTAACAACTAAAGCTCATGTGGAATAAATATCCATGGTAATATATGGTAGCTCTGTTCATTTTGTAGGACTCACAATGAGAAAGCAAAAGGATTGGCCCAAGTGGAGAGAACCACCAAGTCAGAGGCCCACCAAACAGTGGCGACTCCTGGAAATTTTTTCAGGGTGTTCCTCAACAAGCATAAATTACACAATCTAATAAAAAGAAAATTTTATATATTGACAACAACAATAAAAAAATATACGCAAATACATAAAATTTACAATTATCTTCTACGAGTTTTCATATTTTGAAATCGTTGCATAATAGTCTCATTATCAATGCTACAAGGTACATCTTTTTCAATATACACAATCAAACAATCATTCATCAATTGATCTCCCATTCGATTGCGCAGTTCATTCTTTATATATTTCATTGCTGAAAAACTTCTTTCTATTGTTGCAGTAGCAACTGGAAGGGTCAAAGCTAGCTTTACAAGCAAATAGACTAATGGATAAGTCTCGTGCTTCCTTGTGCTTACTAACTTTTCAGCAAGTTCACTAACTCCTTGAAGCTCTAAAAAGAAGTCATTGCTGCGCATATCAAAAATGTAATTCTGCAGTTGAAAATCAAGTGCTAAAATATCTGTCCCAAGAAAATCAGAGGGATAGAGCTTAGCTAGACGTATCAATTTTTCCTTGTCGAAAGCCACAAATGAATTTCTTGGATCCAAGCAAGCCATACAAAGTAGCAAATCAGTATTCGCCTCAGAAAAGCGGTTGTTAAGCTCTTGAAGTTGCAAATCAAGTGCTAAAATATCTGTCCCAAGAAAATCAGAGGGATAGAACTTAGCTAGACGTATCAATTTTTCCTTATCGAAAGCCACAAATGAATTTCTTGGATCCAAGCAAGCCATACAAAGTAGCAAATCAGTATTCGCCTCAGAAAAGCGGTTGTTAAGCTCTTGAAGTTGCATATCTATGACTGTGCAGAATAGCTCAACACGATAATTATGTAAATTTGTATTTTTTTGGGTGTTGCGTCGCGGCCTCCCACTAACTACAAACATCGCTTCCATGTCCAAGATAGGAATATCATGTGAGGTACAAAATAAAGATACTTCAGCCAATAAAGATGCCTATTCATCATCTCTCATCACTTGCAACTGTTGCTTAGACACTTTAACAAGATCCATAGCATTTATTATATCTTGATTTTTTTTTTTTTGCAATGCTATTGACAACTCATTTGTGATCCCTAAAATATTTTTCATCAAGTGTAGAGCAAAGACAAATTCAAAAGTTAGAATTGACCTCATAATAGATCGAGTTTCAACTTTTTGGTCGGAGAGGCCATCTTCTTTAATAATCTCTAATACATCAACAACAGCAGAGAACATCAAAATCAAGTTGAGAATAGTTCCATAATATGATCCCCAACGTGTATCATTAGGACATTTAAGATTTGTCTCTTGATTTAAACCTTGCCCACTTCTACGTACACCATTCTCTAAATCTTCTATAATTTTGGCAAATTGTGTATCTCGAAGAGTATCTCGTCTCTTACAAGAGCCTCTAACAATAGTTACTAAATTACTAACCACATAAAAAAATTTCAGCAATGTTAATGTGATTTTTAGCAACGGCAACAAGTGTCAATTGAAGTTGATGAGCAAAACAATGGACATAAAATGCTGACTTGTTCTCTTTCAAAATTAAAATTTTGAGTCCATTGATATCACCTTGCATATTACTAGCCCAGTCATAACCTTGCCCACGTAGGTTCGATAAACTCAAATTATGTTCACAAAGTAAACCTTCAATAGCATGTTTAAGTGACAAAGCAGTGGTATTTGCTACATGTACAATACCAAGGAACCGCTCTATAATAATTCCTTCTTTGTTCACATAACGAAGAACGAGAGCCATTTGTTCTTTCACTGAGATATCACGTGACTCATCAACTAATATTGAAAAGAACCCATTGTCAAGATCTTTGATGATGACTTTGGATGTTTCACGTGCAATTGCATTCACAATTTCTTTTTGAATATCAGAGTGGGTAAGCGTGCAATTTTTCCAAGATTTTTGCAACACTTCATTGATAGATTCATTGTGATCCCCCAAAAATTGTAAAAGCTCAAGGAAGTTTCCTCTATCACTTGAACCTTGAGATTCATCGTGACCACGAAAAGCTAATCCTCGGCATAAAAGGAATTTTACGCAATCAACTATTGCATTTAATTGAATCTGATATTCAGTTTTATCTTGTTTTGATTGCTTAACAAAAACACTTTGAATGTGTTGCTTTTCCTTCAGTAGATCTTCACTCTTCTTGACAGCTTGGTTATGAGCATTATTAACTCCTCCAACATAGGAATCTAACTTCGCAACCTGATTCCAAAGTTCAAATCCCTTCGCTGCAAAAGTCTCACCTCTTCCTTGCTTACCAACATCTTGCCCAAATAGGTAGCAATAAAAACAAAATGTCGCATCCTTGTCTATACTATATTCCAACCACTTTCTATTTATATACCATTCCGATCTAAATCAACGGGGCTTTTCAGAAAATATGATACAGGGTAATCATTAACAGGTGGTTGACAAGGGCCTTTTGTTAAATAATATCTTCTTATTTCATCATGATTATTAGGATGATAAGATGATATCTTTTGTCGTAGCCCAAGATCTGAAGGAAGATTTTCTAAGTTAAAGTCAATACAAATTCGCTTAGAATATGAAGATGAATCTTGCACAGGAGATGAATCTTGCATAGGAGATGAATCTTGAGTACGTGGTTTTCTTATCAAATATTTGTCCATAATTCTAGCAAAAGAATAAACAATAAACTATAAATTTATTTGAAATATTAATAAAATTATTAATTATTATTGTTTAGTTGTTTCATTAATTTGTTTTTCTTTTATAAATTATAATTTGTTATATTGTTGTTTCATTAATTATAAAATTATTAATTGTTGTTTAACCTAACATAATTTAATTTATTTGTCTTTTATAATGTATTAGTTAATTTAATTATACAGCTTTAATTATTGTTATTTAACGTAACAATAAACTATATTGCTTTAATTTGTTTGTCATTAATTATACTGCTTTGATTTGTTATATTGTTTAATCCCTTATACACGTTACACTAAAAGAGTCGGACATTACACATTCTATGTGCATCACAATAATTAAAGTAGTGTAATGTGTAGCACATTACACTGCTTAGTCTGCTTTAATTATTGTTTATCCGCCCCAGCCTATCAGCCCATCTACCCCCTCCCACTCAACAGACAAGCACATGCACATGCCTGATGCTGATGCCCCAATCACAATAGCCTGCCAATCAGAAAATTTCACAATCACAATAGACAATACACATCACACTAAAAGACAACCAATATATCACCAACACACTGACCAACACCAGCACATTGACCAACAGCAATAGATAAGGTAAGGCTAAATTCAAAAAGACAAACAAAAAAAAAAAAAAAAGGCAAAAGGCCAAAAGCAAAATATAAATAAAGCAATTTGGCCAGCCAATCTGACCAACACCAACACACTGACCAATAGGATAAGGCCAAATTCAAAAAGACAAAAAAAAAAAAAAAAAAAAAAAAAAAGGCAAAAGGAAAATATTAATAAAGCAATTCGGGAATTTAAAAGAGAGAGAGAGTTATTGGGTTAGAATATTAAAGAATAAAGAGAGAGAATGAACCATTCATTACTTTCATTTCATTTTTGCATTTCAGTGAGATAAAGAGAGAGACTGAGAGAGAGTCAAGGAGAAAAAGAGAGAGAAATACCTTGAGGGAGGGAGCACCGAGATCCGAGCGGCAAGCATTGATTTGCAATCTGCGATTTGCGAAGAGGGCGAGCGGCAACAACGACGAGCGAGCGACGACGACGATAAGTGAGCTATGGCGACGATGAGCGATCTACGAGCTACGGAGATGACGAGCGGTCTGCGAGCAACGGCGACGTGACCATGGGTTTGGTATGCTGGGGTTTGGTTTTGGTTTGCTCTGTATTGGGGGCGCTTTTTTTTTTTTTTTTTTTTTTTGAGATAAACACTAAAACACCTCTGTCTGTATTGAAGTTTGTTTTGTTTTTGCTTATGGACTGACTGTATTGGGGTTTGGTTTCTGATTTCTCTGCCAGCGACGTGACCATGACGTGGGTTTGATTTCTAATTCTCTAGAATTTTTTTTTTTTAGAATTCGTGGGCTACCTCTGTAATCTATTGGGCTCACTGTAGGCTTGGCTTGCCGTGGGCTTGGCTCTATTACAATTTTTTTTTTTTTTAGATTTTAGTTCAAATTTTTTTTGGGCTTTTTTTTTTTTTTTTTTCTTGGAAGTAGAACAGATAATTTTTTTTTTTTTTTTAATTTGAGGGTGTTCCTAATTTTGTGATCAGGGTGTTCCTAATATAGATTAAATATAATTTTTTTTTTAATTTTTTCAGGTCAGGGTGTTCTTGGGAACACCCTGACTTGTACGTGGTGTCGCCACTGCCACCAAACTACTTAGCCCTCATGGCCAAGCCCAACAAAAAATCTCAGCCAAAATAGCTTATGTGTGCAAATTGACCCAACCTGAGAACTCCCTTTAGTTTTGCCTTCTGCTAGAGAGCACCTCAAGAAGCAACCAAGCTCCCAAACCAAATTAGGAGTTGGCCATTTGTCCTATCAACCTCTCTGCCACATGTGGGCGTAAGGGAAAAGAGTGTCAGAGTTGCCACCTAGTTATATGGTCTAGGAATCATGAATATAGCGTCCTTTGGAGGAAGGACCTTTGGTCTTACCACCAGAGTATGGATTTAGAGTTTAGGTACTCTCTTAAGAAGGTGTTAGGCACCCAAGATCACCCAACCCTAAAGTTGGCCTCCCATCATTGTGTCTTACGTCTTAACCTTATTAAAAACATGTTCAACACTTGTATCTATACTCACACACACAGCTAGCATACATCTACGTATACAATCATGACATCATTCATCCCAAGACACATATCCATCCTTAAAGCACTAAAAAGCTGAACATATATGAGAAACCCTAGCATGTGGAACCCTATCATACATCTCAAGGGAAGGCAGCAACCCAAACATGGCAGCAAAGCAAATCACATCATAAATCAAAACATGGCATCAACTTCACACACATACACACACACACACACACACACACACACACACACACACACACATATATCAAGGGAGGATTAAACATCAACATACATGTTCATGTGAATGCAAGAATTACCTTACTTACCTCACAGCACCACAACACCTGTGACATCATGAATGGGCATGTGAATGCATGTTCATGGCATCGAAGTAAGAAACCAGCATAAAACCCTAATCTAAACATATGATAACAAACAAACATGTTAAAAGACAGACAAGCAATTATGGGGCTTAAAATATATGAAAAAGAGGCTACACAGAACAAACATATGAAAGGAGAAAAACAAAAAAAAAAAAAAAAAAAAAAAAAAAAAAAAAAAAACAAAACAAAACAAAAAAAAAAAAAAAAAAAAAAAAAAAACAAAAATTAGGGTTTTTAGGTAATAGCATCACGCACGCTAGAACAGGTCTGCGTACGCATGAGTTCAGCCTACGTGCATAGGCTAGATCATGCGTACGCAGATCCTTACCCAAAAAACCTAATTAACATAGAAACAGAGTAGAAACCAAACAAAATAAAAAAAACGTAAATCTAGTAACCTAATATGCTAAAAAACATAAAGAAAGCCTAAAACTAACCTAAACAAATATATATAAACATAAACTAACAAAGAAACATATTAAAGAAAAGATTAAAGGCAAAAAAGGAAAAAGAAAAGTTCAAAAGAATACTTTAAAGCAAAAGCTCCTAGGCTTGATTTTTTACCATTTCCCTAAGTCAAATCTTAAAACAAAATCTCCTAGGCTTGATTTTTTACCGTTCCCCTCAGTCATATCTATCACAATTCAATAAAATAGTAATTAGTAATCTTAAACTCAAAGGATTAGGGCCAGAAATGGTCCCAAAAAAAATAAAAAAAGATTTGAAGGCGTTTTGCGAAAAACTCTCTTTTGATTCACTATTTTCTAATGAATCTTAGATTTTTCCTGTGGGATTTCTGTGTGTTTTAAAAATGTACCATGTAAGGCTTTTCATAGTTGAAAAAATGAGGTTTGGAACGGCTCCCAGACGATGTGGAAATCATTCCAAATCTTAGCCATTATTGCAAAAAACTTGCCTTTCATATACTTCTGAAACCCTAGCTGCATACGCAAGAATGTGACTCGCATACGCAGGCCGCGACTCACGTACATAGGCCGTGGGCCACTTTGATCATTTAATTTTCTAAAAATAGAATTTTGCCCATTTAAAAGGTTATATTTTCCATTTTAACACTCCTCAAGTCAATTCAATATCTAATTGAGCTCTAAACTAGCCTTGGGTCTTAAAGTTCGAGCATCATTGGGGAACGGGGGCCCGAGTCGTAAGGGGTACAAAATGCGGTGTCTACAAATGTGTCTCTTTTGATTTGTGAGCTTTACTGACAAAATAAAAAAAAATAAGAGACAAAACATTTTGTTTCGATGTACAACTCGGGCCCAACCCACGCACACGACACACATTGCATACATGGAGCAAGGTGCAACCCCAAAGAGTTGCGTGGGATTCGTATATCTGAAGTCCCACCTTTGTTGCTTGGGAAATGAGTAATGACAAGTTCACTATCCCAGAACTTGTTTTGCCACTTGCAAGGAAATGGCGAGTGACTCACTATCCTAGAGTCACTTAAAATATAAAAAATAAAAAATAAAAAAATTTAAAAAAAGCAAGGGTGCTCTTATGAGCTAACCTAACAAACAACAAAAGGATATAGTCTCTATGGTGTCCATCCGGGGCTCTTGCCTCAAACTTCTCCAGGTGACTTGTTCCTCTTGTCTTCTTCACTTCTTTCTCTACCTTTTCTGGTAAGAATCTTGCCTCAGGTTGGCCTTAACCTCTTTTTCTATTACTGTCTCTACCTTTTTCTACCGTGCCTGCATGTTCAATTCCTAGAGGATATGTGCACGAGTAGGATCCACTAGGGATGGTGAAGAACTTGCTGAGGAGTAGATAGGGAGGAATCTTCAGCCTCTCACGACTTGTTTGGAGATGAGAAATTCGCTGAGGAGTAATATGGATGGACTTACTATAGCGTAGATGTGTGATCCACTAGGAAAGAATCTTCTGCTTCCTATATGGTTCATTGAAAATTTTGAGGGAGAATCTTTTGCTTCCTCGGTGGGGATTTTTTGGTGTATCGGACTTACTAGGGAAGAATCATTTGATTCCTTATTGGGGATTTTCTTTAATGTGCTTGAGATGCTTGAAATATTGAGGAAGAATCTTTTGCTTCCTTACTAAGGATGATATTCTTGATATGCTTGATCCGCTGGGAAGGTCTTTGATGTGCTTGAACCACTAGGGATGGTTCTTGATGTGCTTAGGTCCGTCGGGGAAGAATCTTTTGCCTCATCCATGGAGATGATGCTCAATATGCCTAAACTATTGAGGAAGAGTCTTCTGCTTCCTTCATGGGGATGATATTTGATAGTTTTGATCCTTTTTTAGGAAGAATTTTCTGCTTCCTTTACCGGAGGTGTTGCTTGAGATACTTGAGATATTGAGGAAGAATCTCCTGCTTCCTTATTGAGGATGATGTTCTTGATATGCTTGATCTGCTGGGTGTTGAGGGTTATATTTGTGAAACCAATCCAACCCAACAAGGCAGGCAATGAGAGTGGCAGGCACAGAATAAAATTATCAGGCTTAAGCGGCAGGAAGAATAAAACACAGGTCCATAACATGAGTAGATGGGTCTTGAGAAAGCAAATGGGCCCAAAGGGCCCGGAAAGAGAGAAATAACACCCATGGGCAATGTATGGTATGAGAAAGCAAGAATGGGCCGTGACAGGCCCAAAGTAATGAAAGCAAAGAGAGTAGGGGTTGATGGCAAGCCCATGAGCCCCAAGGATGAGTATACAGTAGTTGGGCCGGGGAAGCCCGATGAAATTAGTAAAAAGCCCATGGGAATAAAGAATTGAAACGGGACAAAGGAGCCCAAATGGGACAAAGAAGCCCAAAAGTGATGAAACGGGCCAAGGATGCCCAAGAGAATGCAATGGGACAAAGGAGCCCGAAAACAATGAAATGGGCCGAGGAAGCCCAAGGGGAGTAAAAAGGGCCGCAGGCCCAAAAGGAAAAGAAAAGGGATAATAGAGCCCACGAGCAAAGAAAGAACACCAGCAGACTCTTTTGAGTCACTGGGGGAAAGAATGGAATGGCAGGCTCTAAAAAAGGGCCTAGCAGGAACACATCATTACGGCAGGAAGTGCTAGGTAATAAGATAAGGCGTGAACACGAACCAGGGAATGGGCCAAGAAAGATGTGAAGACCCAGCATTAACAAGGGCCCAACCCCAGAGGACAGAAAACGCCCCAGCTCGCGAGAGAAAATGAAGAAGTATGGCAGACAAATGCAAGCAAAGCTTCAGAGCACAATAAACGCATGGGCCGAAGGCAGGCCCTTTTCAAACGAACTTGACAGGAAAGCATACGCAAAGCCCAGGCGTCACCAGCCTGTACCCAGCCAATATGGGTCATGGTGGGGCCATGGGCCAGTGGAAAAAGGTAAAGGGGGGTGCGGTTTGGTGGTGGGGAGGAGGGAAAAGTTCTATTTCACGGTCTCTGCCCAAACCCTTTTGGAGGTATGTCCTGCTGGGATGACAAACCGCCCGAAAGAGGTAAAATTGGGGAGAGAACGTTAGGTGCATGCCATAGGAAGAGAGAGAGAGCATTTAAAGCCACGGCAGGAAAACAGTGCCACGGCGGACAGAAACAAAACTCACCTGTCTTTGTCTGGCGAGGGTAAGCAGAGTGCAGACGGTGGTCGGCAAGCATGCCCAGACCAGACAAAGGCCGTTAAAGGGTGAAATGGTAAAAGAACAACCACGGCAGGCCCAATAAAAGGAGCCTTGCCGTACCCTGTAGAAGGGACCGAAAAACAGAGGAGAAAATCATAGAGAAAAAACAAAGAAAAAAAGAAAAGGAAGAGAAGAAAAAGATAAGAAAAACAACTTGTGAGTATAGAGGCATGCACCAATAGAGCATTTCCCCCCTCTCCTCCTCAAAATCACACTTTCTAAGGAATAATTAAGCAAAAAGGGGAAACTTCCTTCGGACATCTAACATTTAGGTCCGATTCCCTCAAAGCTATTAATCCCCATGGCAGGATATTCTCCTGGGAGGTTAATCTCATTGAGAGGAAACGTTCTTCCTTTTTGAAGGATTGTTATCACGGGCTTGATTCTTTTACCAAATAATTATTCTAATTAAGCCCTCTTTATTTGTTGTCTAATCCGTTGTTTTTTTCCTTAGAACGCTATTATTATTACTATTGTTACTATGGTGGTGCTCGGTCGTTGCCATTATTAGCTGTTGTATTCCGCTGTTTTCCTCTTTTATTGTCATTATAATCTGCCTGCCGTAATCTCTTTTTCTTTGCAATAACTCTGTTTGTCGCAAGAGTGAGCCTGGCAGCCTAGGCCAAGTTTGCGCCAAGCCGGCCCAAAGTGAGTTTCAGTTGGGCCGGTCTCAACTCCCATACCCAGAAAGAAAGAAAAAGAAAAGAAGCAAATACTAGGGCCCGTCACCGCAGGAGACAGCCCAGCCCAGATACAAAAAAAGGGCCCTACACTGGGGAAGGTCTTTGATGTGCTTGAACCACTGGGGATGGTTCTGATGTGCTAGAACGAGGGAAGAGTCTTCTACTTCCTATACCGTTTATTGGGGAGTCCTTTGATAATTTGTGTTAAATCGGGGTAATCTTGAGATGTTCTTTTTTGAAAGAAAGACCCTTTTTTTTATTGTTCATAACTAAACTACATGTAGTTTAATAGTGAGGTCTAAACTACACGTAGTTTAGCCATAAGTTGTATTCTCGCATTTTCATTTCCCAAAGATTACCAACCATTCTTCTTCATTCTCTTCATCTCTTTCATCTTTTCATATTCCTCATAACTCCTCTCTCTTTTCTCTCTACAAAAACATCCCTCCCTTCTCTCTTTTCCTCACTTCCTGATTCTCTCATCCTCTCAAACCCTCTCATTTCCTCATTTTCTCTCATTCCCTCATCATCTTCTCCAATGGCACCCAATGCTAAGAAATCTTCCTACGTCCTATCTTCCGACGCCTTCCATCTTACCCGTTGGAGTGGAACCATGAGGTTAGTGGGACCTCCACCATTGACATACTAGTCGAAAAACCACATTCCTATGGGTGAATCTGTAAGTTTTTTCATTTTTTCTCATTTTCAAGTTTTTTTTTCTAATCTTTGGTTTAAATGTGTTTTTGGCTATGTAAATGCTTGGGTTTTGTTGTGGGATGGGTTTAAATGAAAACCTAACATCTTAGGAGGGGTAGGAACATGTCTAGGTTTGATTTTGGATGATGCTTTTTTGGAAATGTAGAAGAACTGCTTTTGTTTATATCCTTGCGTGCGTGGGCTCGGGCCTGCGTACGCAGCTTGTATTCATGCGTACGCAGTTCTGTTCTTGCGAACGCAAGTACGTTCTTGAGGCTCTGCGTACGTGGTAATAGACCTGCGTACGCGGGGTCTTATTTGTGTGCGTGGGCTTTGACCTGCGCATGTGAGACACTTGGCAAAAGCCCTACTTTGCCCATTTTCACTCCCTTTTTAACCGTTTTATCTCTATATGCAATTCTAACCTACTTGTCCCCAAAACTTGGGGTTATATCTAGGAGTGGTTCAACCTACTTGTCCCTAGAACCAGGGGTTATATCTGGGAGGCAAGCTTTAAGCTTATCATTAGTCTTCTTCCTAAAAAGTTTACGAGTGCTACCTTGGTGTAGTACCTCATTGAGAGGTGGTGGGACACTACCCACACCTTTCATATTGCCGAGTGAGAGATGATGGTGACTCCCTATAACTTTTATTGCACGACTGGCCTTAGCTTCGAGGGGGCTATCATTAGTTTGGACGGCGTGTTAGGTGTCCAGCTAGGCATTGACATTTTGGGGAGGAAGTACTCTACTAAGACCATCCATTACTTCGACTTGGTGTCGGATTACATGTTCCTCCCATAGAGGACTACGAAGGAATGCATCCGTATGACTAGGGCTTTCCTTCTCCATTTGTTGGGTGCCTACCTCTTTGCCAACGGTGGGCAAACTGTGTCTTTAAGTAGGCCAACCCTCTTCCAAGACTTTGGGGGGGCACGGATGGCCAACTAGAGGCAAGCATGTCTTGCTTATCTTTACTCGACACTCTTAACTAGGGCACCTTGCGGCAACTTGTAGGGCCTTGAAATCTTTTTGAGGTTAGTTCTCTTTTCGTCTTTTGCACTATTATTTGTAACTTATAGTCTTGCAAATTGTATTGTCTTGAAAACTATCATCTTGCAAACTATTAACTTGCAAACTGTCATCTTGCAAACTATTAACTTGCAAACTGTCATCTTGCAAACTGTCACCTTGCAACTAACCTTTGGCTTGTGCTTCTTTCTTGCAACAGTAGGTTGTTAGGTACAGCTTCATAACTCCAGGCACCAACCTAGTTTTGAGGGATTTTCACCAAGTGAGGGCACATCTTCTGAGATTGACTTCAGATGAGGTAAATTTAAGAGTTTTAGTTGTTCATGCTTCTTCCTGTATTACCCTTAAGATACTCTCTTCCTAACCTTGTACCTTTATAAGTAAACTGGACCCTGTAGGCCAGCCAACCCCTTTTTGCTACTCGAGACTTGAAGCCTGCTGCTCTTATTACTTCAGAGATTACCCGACCTCTTGAAGGAGCAGGCTTAAGGGCTCTATATTTGGCGAAGAGGGTAAGATGCCAATTAATGGGTAAGGATGACCCACATATTTCGATGGACCTACCTGAGTTCATGCTTGCCCCACACTTCATGACTGATGTTGAATACAACTCGTAGGGGAGTGGTGTTTCCTATGCTGAGCGACTTTTTAAGGGGTTGGACTATGAGGAGTTCAACATCACTTGCCTCATGCCTTCTTTTACTATTTATGTATATGCTCAAACTCTTGTAAATCTCTTTTTTTTTTCTTTGTTTGTCATGACCCCTAATATGGGAAATTGTAATAGGGGGGACCTACTGCCGATGAACCCATTGATCCTCTACATATCCCTTGGACAGTCTATGCTTATGGCATGGATGGCTTTGCTAGGAAGCGTGTCGTGCCCCTCAACCCTCATGTCATAGGTTATCCTTTCCCTCCTAACACTTGAGCGGTGAGTTCTTTCTTCCCTTTGTCCTCTCTCTTTGCCAAATTTCTCTTCTTGTTTTTGTCACTAACCCTTCTTTCTTCAAATTGCTGCCTACTATCCAAGAGCATGAGGAGTTGGTATGGCTGGCCAGGCTTAAGTTGAAGGTGACCAACTACTCAAAGGAGCTTTATGGTCCTGGTGGAGTGGCCCACCCAGGTGGTGGTGATGATGATGATGATGATGATGATGGTAAGGAGGAGGATTCGGAGGCGACTCCTAGCTACTAGCTAAGGAAGAGGTGGCACCATTGATTACCTCAATCACAACATATATACAACAAACAACACACAGCTTTTTCTTTTCTTTTTTGCTTTTAATGTTTTTTTTTTTTTTTTTTTCCTTTTAGCAGACATTTGGGTTTGGTTTGAGACAAAGGATTGTATTTAAGAACATCTTTTTACATTTATGCTTTTGATTGGAACTTAGCACTTAATTTACAAGATAATGATAAATTATATGTTTCTATACAACTTTGCTTCTTTGATGCTTGCAACCTACTGCTTGGAATATGTCTTGAATGGTTCTTTAGGTCATAGGAACCCTAGAAATGCATGGGAGTAGAAAACTCTATTCAAAACAGGGGAACATGGGCTTCTATCAAACGCCATGCATATGTGGAAATGAGCCTGCATATGCAGCTTTGACTTTGTGTACGCAGGGTTGATTTTGTGTACGTGGGCCGCGGATCAGAAAAACCCTAGTTGACTTACTTAGGTATAAAAGTAGCCGTTTGAGTAAAAAACACTCATCAACGTATTTCCAGCCTAAAGAACACTTTTTTGAGGTCTCCCAATGACAGAAAACTCTCCTCTTGATGTCTCCACTTAGATTAGGAAGCTTGGTCCTGATTTCAAGGATTATATTGCTTCCTATAGCCTTTCTTGCACCTTCCCTTATTATCAAATTAGGATGGATGAGCCTCTTCTTTGCGCTGCTGCCAACTATTGGATTCCTTCTCGGCATGTAATTTCACTTCAATGGAATAAAATTATGCCACACTATTGAGTAATTTGCTGCCATCATGGGTGAACCGGAGATTGATGATATTATCTTTCCTACCATGGGTGGAAATCTTCCTTCCTTGCTGTAAGTTGTGTTAGGCGTCCTTGAAACCACAACCAATAGGTGGTGTATCTTCCGTAAACTCAACCTTAGGCTTATCTTTGATTACTTTTTCAGTTTAGGCATTCTTGAGGGTGCGAGGCCACAATCGTACTACCTTCGTGCCTTTTGCTTATGTGCCATTACAAGGTATTTCTTAGTCCAACAATCATATTGTGTGGACCTTCGGATGTGCATGGTGAATTATGAGCTTAAGAGAGGTAATCCGGTGGGCTTGATCTTGGCGGAAACTCTCAATGGTTTAGATGCCTTTTAGAGGAAGGAAGCAAGCTTCTTTGCGGTAAGTCCTCTTCTTCTTCAGGTATAATCCCTAACTTTTGCCTAGGTTCTCAACCTAGCATCTTAGAGACCACCGGCTTCAGAATGTCATCAGCTTTGAAACGTACATGGAGTTTATGGGTCGCCTAAAGGAGACCGACATTCAGTGGGTCGTGGAATGGTGGCATATCTCAAGCATGGTCCATAGTTGCTGCAAGGATCATTGTGTGACTTTAGTTGGGCTTCGATGTTGTTCTTACTACTCTACTTGTTGTATCTCAAGGCAATTTGGAGAGTGTCAAGGAGCTCCTGATGATGAGGGTGTCTTCCATACCACGGTGTTCACCAATAGGATCTTGGGTCGGATTAGTGAAGCTTGGCCACGTCGTAAGGTGATGAAAGATATTGTTCCTCCCAAATACATCTACCCCACTGCAAGCTACAAGCAATGGTTGAAGGATGACATGAAGTGGATTCTGAAGGATGAGAAGGCTTACATGAAGACTAGCAAGAAAATAAGGAGGACTAAGTGACCATTTTGATATGCCCCATGTTTTACTTTTCTGCACTTTTGTGATTCTCATGTTTTGTTTTTGAATTTAATAAAGGATTAGAATGTTCCAAATCCCCTATGAAAACAAACTTATTATCTTTTAATTTGAGCAATGAGAGAATTTTCCTTTTTTATTATCTTTGCTTTTTGTCATTTCTTTTATTTTCTTTTTCTTTTCTTTTTCCTTTGCCATGTTTATGAAAACAAAATTATTATCTTTTAATTTGAGCAATGAGAGAAATTTTTTTTTTTTTAATTATCTTTGCTTATTGTCATCTCTTTTATTTCTTTTTCCTTTGCCATGTAATTTTTGCCCATGATGTCCTCTAAGGAATTTTTGCCATGCCCATGGTCTTTTCCCATAACTTTTGCCTAGACCGCTCTTTCGGGTTTTCAATCTAGCAGGGTTCTTTTGCTTTAATTTTTGCCTAGGCCACCCTTTTGGGTTTTCAACCTAGCAAGCTTTTTTCTTTTTCTTTTAAATGTGGTATTTCTGGAGCCTATCCATGTTAATGGGGCGAAGCATCTCTTCCCCATCCAAATCTATGATTCTTGTAGCACCTCCAAACATGATCTTCTTAATGATAAAAGGCCCAGACCACCTTGGTTTCATCTTCCCTCTTGGATCAAAAGTCTCATCTTTGAGCACTTTTAGGACCAAGTTCCATTCTTTAAGGTTTCTTGGTTTCACTTTTTTGTTGAATGCTCTAGCAATTCTTTTTTGGCACTCTTGTGCATGGTATTATGCCCTAGCTCTCTTCTCATCTATCAAAGCCAATTGTTCATATCTTGCCTTATCCCAATCCTTTTCCAGGACCTTGGTTTTTACCAATACTCTCAAAGATTGTATCTCCACCTTAATAGGATGTACCGCCTCACTACCATAGACCAAGGAGTAAGGTATTGCCCCAGTCGATGCATGGATAGAGGACCTATAACCCCATAAGGCAAATAGGAGCTTCTCGGCCCAATCTTTGTATGTCATTACCATCTTGGCTAGGATATTCTTCACATTCTTATTAGCTACTTCTATGGCCCCATTAGCTTGTGGTCGATATGGTGAAGGCTTGTGATGCTCAATGCCATATTCTTCCATGACCCTTTGGACTTCACCTTCAAAGTGGGAACCATTATTGGAAATGATCTCTTTGAGCACCCCAAATTGACATATGATGTTATTTGCTAAGATCCGAGCCACATGCTTAGCCTTCAATACGGAGTAGGAGGCTGCCTCCACCCACTCAGTGAAATAGTCAATTGCCTCAAAAATGTATCCATGCCCATTTGAAGCCTTAGGAGCTATTCCAATCACATCTATGCCCCAAATCGAGAATGGCCATGGAGATGTCATGCTATATAACTCACTAGGTGATACATAGTTCAAGTTGTCATGCGTCTGACAATCATGGCAACTTTCCACATAGTCCACATAATCGGTCTCCATTGTATTCCAAAAGTACCTTATCCTAAGGATTTTCTTGGCTAACATTCTTCCATTCATATTAGAGCCACAAATCCCTTGATGAACTTCTTCCATTACTCTCTCGGCTTCTTTCTTCTTCAAGCAACGAAGGGGTATGCCATCATAGGATTTTCTATAGAGTTGTCCTCCATATAAGATATATTGTGTCGCCATCATCCTAATAGAACAACATTCTCTCTTGTCGGCACCATCCGGATATGTCCCTAGTTCCAAGAACTTCATGATGTCATAGTACCATGAAACTTCATCTTCCTCTATGGCCATTACTAAAGCTTTGGTCTTCCTTTTGTGTACTTTTTCATAACTTTGCTCAATCTCCAAGGGTTGTGTCCATACTCCCTCGGGTATTTCAACCATGGAGGCTAAAGAAGCTAAGACATCCGCAAACTGATTCTAAGCTCTAAGGATGATTGTGTACTCAATCTTGTCAAAAGCCTTGGTCAAGTCCTCTAAATATTGTTGATAAAGCTTCAAATGTTCCTCTTTCACCTTCCATAACTTTTGCGTTTGGGCTATAACCAAAGTTGAGTCCCCAAAGACTTCGGCTTCTTTTACCCCCAATTCTCAAAGAGCTTCAAATGCTTTAGCTCACGTACGCAGGCCGTAACTCATGTACGCAGACCACGACTCACGTATGCAAGCCAATGGCCACTTTGGTCATTTAATTTTCCAAAAATAGATTTTTGCTCATTTAAAAGGTTATATTTTTCATTTTAACACTCCTCTAGTCAATTTAATATCTGATTGGGCTCTATATTGGCGTTAGGCCTTAAAGTTCAAGCACCATTGGGGAACGGGGCCTGAGTCGTAAGGGATACAAAATGCGATGTCTACACCACTGCCAATGATGTGAATAGTACTAGAGGCTGGTTTGACACCAAAAAGTTGGAATGCAATTAATGCCATTTTTCCTTCCTACATTTCGTTTACCGCTGGAGGAAGTCATGACCAAATCATCCAAACTTCAGCAAACTAGCTTTTGAAGAACTAAGAATTTCTAAAAACTAATTCATGAAGCAAGCCCATGAATTCCTAAAGGGAAATTTAGGGAAATGTGGTTTGGAAGGTGTAAAAAGATCCTCAGCAGAGCTCCCTGAAGTAGGCTAAAAGCTTGACACCTGTTTTGGGCTAATACCTCCTACTCTTTGAAACTCAAATCTTAATTGCAGCAACCAGTTCTAGCCCCATGTTTGTCTTGATCTTATTGGCTGATATCAATCTCCAAATCCTAGTACTTAATGACATTACCCAAAGAAGATAAAATACCCAAAAGCAAATTACACCATTTTTGACCAAATCCTAGGTTAGATCTGAATTTCAGCTCCTTCTGATATTACCTAAAGGAGATAAACATTCAAAAAGGAGCTCACACTATTTTTGGCCAAATCTCATGATGGATATTCTGAAAATTCCCTTGCTGATTAGACCCAATGTTTTTGGCTTTTGCTAATTGCTCCCTAAGCTTCACTATTAAAGGAAAGAACCATCTATTCCATCAGAAGGGGGGGGGGGGGACGAAATCCTCCAAAAGTCTCCATCAATCTTTTTATTTTCAGCCCTTAATTCAAAAATAAGTTCATTTTTTAGTTCATAAAGGCCCATACCTGTCAACTCACAAACATTCATTCCATTTTCTAACAAAACCCAGTACCATAAAGGTCTCATGATTAGCTACAATCAGTCTCTCTCCACCATGGCAAAAAATAGTTAAGTTCCTTTACTATTTTATTCCCACGTCAACATATATTTGCTCATCCACTTATATAAGAGTAGTTTCCATCATTTACCATACATTCTTCCACATATTCCATCATGGGCATAAGAACCTTGTTTAAATATTTGCTGCACTAAGCTGGGAGTCTTTCTCTCCCTTCATTCCATCCTTAATTTTCCTCTTTTACTTTTAATTATAGCCTTTAATCCTTGTTTATTGCTATTATAATGAAGGCCATAATGTCTTGAATACTATGGAAGTTTTCCCTTATGATTGACTTAATAATAATAAGAAAAAATATGATTTTTATCACGTAACACATTTATTAACCTATCAAACCTTACTGCTGAAGGCCTGTCATATTCATTGTTAAACCATTTTCCTCTTGTGTACTTGTTATAATGGGCCCACTTTTATATTAGCTGACTATAGAGGAAATGCATAATTTTTACTATGCAAATACATTTATTAATTTTCCAGACATCTACAATTGGACGATTCTCTTGTTTACCATCAGACTATTATTTAAACACTTATTTGGGGCCTTATAATAATCTTTGTTGGATGCAACTCAGACTTTGAACAAAAATGAGCATTTCACACTTCACCGATAGCCATTAGGCTATTTTCTAAGCTCAAAGTCGAGTCTCGGTCTTGGCTTCCCAAATATTATATGGGCAATCTGAAAAATCGCCCTCAACAAATGGTAACATGAATATTTGGACATTATCATGGAAGTGGAGACTTCTAGTTGATATGTTGATGGGTTTTAACAGTATAAGACATATTGAATTGGACCGCCGTAAAATTAATTATTCAATTAACTACTGTCAATTGAATAATAAATCTCATGACTTTCATTTACATAAAATCTCAATCCTGAGAGGATAGTGAACCCGATCATGAAATGTAAGATGCTTTGATAATCATAAGTAAGATCTAATCTAATAGTCAAAACCTCAATATGTTGGGCAACCGCATGTAGTGTTGAAGGAACACATATTCTGAAGATATAATTCATAGTCTCTTTATAGAGATATAAAATATTTACGTGAATTAAATTTAATGAATTTAGTTATTCAGAGTGTTAGGGCTAACCACTTTAGTAAAGAGTCACTAAAGTTTATATTTTATGAAATTTGATTTCATAAATATATGAACAACTTAAAGAATTAAACTGAGAATTCAAGGATCAAGAGATAGTACCTTTCAAAGTGACAATTATATATTATGCACTTTGTATTACTATGAATTTTTTCATGAAGGGGTTAAGTGTTTAGATAATAAAATCTTGGGATATAATTTTATTCATAAAGTCTAGAGTGCAATTATATTTTTATAGTGGTATTATATATAATTAGTGTGTAACTCCGTGCATATGCACGGGTACATTCTAAATCTCTCTCTCTCTCTCTCTCTCTCTCTCTCTCTCTCTCTCTCTCTCTCTCTCTCTCTCTCTCTCTCTCATATATATATATATATATATGATTTTGGAATCTATTTGAATCTAGACTCTTCGGTTTTTGCACCAAACAATTCACTTGCCACAGAAAATAAAAATTTAGATGAGACACATGGCACAAAATTGAACTTTAATTAAAATTCAATTTAGAATCTAAAATTGAATTTTGATTTTTTTATTTTTGTACCTAATAATTCACTTGACACACAAATTTAAAAATTAGATAAGACACGTGACTCAAAATTAGACTCCAATTTAGAATTTAATTGGATTTTCTCTTCATATAATTTAGAATCTAATTGGAACTAGACTTTTTGGTTTTTGCACCTAATAATTCACTTGTCACAAAAATTAAAAAACTAGATGGGACACATGACACAAAATTGAACTTCAATTAAAATTCAATTTAGAATCTAATTGAATTTAGACTCTTTAATTTTTGCATCTAATAATTCACTTGACACACAAATTTAAAAGTTAAATGAGACACATGGCGCAAAATTAAACATGATTTATAATATAATTGAATCTAGCATATTCGCTTTTTGCACCAAATAATTCATTTGCCACAAAAATTAAAACATTAGATGGGACACATGGCACAAAATTGAATTTCAATTAAAATTAAATTTAGAATATTTGATTTTTGCACCTAATAATTTACTTGATACACAAATTTAAAAATTAGATAAGACACATGACGCAAAATTAGACATGATTTAGAATCTAATTGGATCTAGACTCTTCAATTTTTACACCTAATAATTCACTTGCCACAAAAATTAAAAATTTGATGGGATAGATGACACAAAATTGAACTTTAATTAAAATTCAATTTAGAATCTAATTGAATTTAGACTCTTGAATTTTTGCACATAATAATTTACTTGACACACAAATTTAAAAAAATTAGATGAGACATGTGGCGCAAAATTAAACTCCAATTTAGAATTTAATTGAATTTTTGCTCAACTTTGGCTATTAATATATATTAGCATGTAACCTATGCAAACTCATGAATACATTTAAAATCAAACACAAATTTTATCGTAAAAATATAAATAATTAGTGAAATTATTATTTTTAAACTAAACATAATTAGTCACATATTAAAATTCTTACCTTAATTTAATACTACTTATGATCGTTTTTTTTCTTCTAATTTTTAATAAGATAGAACATGTAGTGATCTTTGTTGTGTTGTAATTTTTATTGAGTATATGTGATTAGTTATTTTATTTTATTTTATAGTTCATTAATATTATATTCTTAGTATTTTGCATTCATTAATTCACTTGGCATAAAATTAAAAAAACTTAAGTGGACACATGGCATAAACTTAAGTGGATAATTATAGTGTGATCCTCACATAAATTTAGACACATAACGTAAAATTGGATTCTAATTTTAAATTCTAATTGAATTTTCTTTAAACTTTACCTATTAATATATAAAATTAATAGTAACTTTAGACTTGTTAAGAGTTGATAGATAAACCCAAAACCCATTGGAGTAAAAGATTTATTTGTCTCTTTGGTCGCATCTCAAGCCACAAAACAATAGTCAAATTGAGTTGTCCTAAAAGGTCAACTCAATTAGATAATCAGTCAATTATTTAATAAAAGTTATTAAATAAAATAACTGTCTAAGTAGTTATTAGTTCATTCGAGTGAAAACAAAAGAAAAACAGTTTTTTGAAAGAACACAAGTTTTTCTGTGAAAAAAGGGTGTGTACAAAATTGATTGAGAGACCACACACCTTGGACATATGTAAAATTTGAGTGAAGATTGAAGGTCTTCCCAAGTTTAATCTTCTTCTTTATTTTAAATTTCACTACATCAAGATACACCTATCTATTCTTTGTTTCTAAAATTCAAATATTTCATGTTAGTTCACATGAATGAAGTAGATACTTCATTCATTAATTTCCGCTGCTTGTTTTGTATGAAACGCAGTATGAAACGCAAAACTATGTTTTCCAACACATTCTTCATGAGATGAAATAAATACAAACACAAAGAGGGCACCTAGCACTGGGTTTATGGCTTTTGTAGGATTTGTCCTACTTTAATTTTATTTTCTTGTTGAATTGTTCTGGCTTGTCCTGTGTCACCCACTCACCCGCTGTTATTATTCTAACAAATGCAACCAATCTTTTTGAAATTAACTAATGAGATATAGAGAGGTGATGATTGAGTAATTTTTTTTATGTATAAAGCTAACTTTTTGATGATTAATGAAGCAAAAACTTTGGAGCAAATTCTTCACGAAGTAAGCTTCCAGAAAAATGACTGATCTGGGTTCTTAAGAGAGTTGTGCTGGACTTCTACCAAAAAAAAAAAAAAAAAAAAGGAAAGATCGACGAGGTATAGCTTTTCACCAATAATCCTGACAAGAACATGATCCCTTAGTAAAGTGACGGAACCGGTTTCGATCATGGATGATGATTTCTTTATCAAATATATCTGAAACATGCTTAATGAAACTATGACAGTTCACCATGCTCCTCTTCTCATTGTCATGTAGTACATCAGATCTATTATGTATAAGGGGTATATCTTGAACCTCTAAGCCTTATTTCCAATTATTGAAAATAAGAATTTTCTTGTCTCCACTGATTCGAATGAGAACTATCCCCAGAAACAAACCCGTGAGTCACTTGGTCCAAATTAATTAAACTATAACCAGGTTTCTTGCTTACTCTTTTTTCCCTCATTGAATTCCTCACCACTTCCCTCTCATCCCATCTACCAACCCCGCCGTATGCGTTTGATAAAAGCACATAATCACCGTCATGGTAAGGGTCGAGCTCATAGATCCTCTGCTTCACTTTCTCTGCCAATTTAACATGGTTATGACTTACACATGCTCCAAGCAAAGATCTCCAAATAACAGAGTTTGGCTTCATTGGCATTCTTTCCACAAAGTCATAGGCTTCATAGAGCAAGCCTGCACGGCCAAGGAGATCAACCATGCAACCATAATGTTCAAGCAGTGGTTTCATGCCATACTCATTCTTAATGCTCTCAAAAGCTCTCCAACCATCTTCAACAAGACCGCCATGGCTACAAGCAACTAAAACACCAGTGATAGTATTATAATCCGGGTGTAGGCCAGAATTCTTCATCTTGTAAAAAAACTTAAGAGCTTCTCCACTACGGCCATGCACCGCAAGGCCATTAATCATTGCTGACCATGTCAATAAACTTCTAACAGGCATTTCATTAAACACTCGAATTGACTCATCAACAGACCCACATCTTGAATACATATCAATGAGAGCAGTACCCAATGGAACAGTAAGCTCCATCCCAATTCTACGTATATAAGTATCAACCCATCGGCCCAATTCCAATTCCCCTAATCTTGAAACTGCAGATATCACGCTGATCATATTGACATAATCGGGTTTCATATCCTCCTGAATCTGCATTTGTTGAAATAAAGCCAAAGCCTCATTATCAAAACCATTATTCACAAAGCAACCAATCATAGACGACCATGAAACCAAGTCTCTCCGAAGCATTTCATCAAACACCTTTAAGGCGTGCCGAACAGACCCGCGACAACCATAGAGACTTATCAACGAGTTCTGAACATAAATGTCAGAATCAAAACCCATCTTAACGATGAGCGAGTGAAGCTCCTGACCCACCTGAAGGCGAGCACAGGCTGTGATAACAAATGGGAAGGTGAATTTGTCGGATGAGACGTCATGGTGGCGCATTTTAGAGAAGAACGAAAGGGCGTGAGAAGGAGAGGAGTGGGCATGAGCTCTGATGATGGTGTTGTAGGCAAAAGTGTCAGGCGAGGGAATGTGAGCGAAGAGGGACCGTGCGTAGGTTAAGCTTTGAGGCGCAGCAGGGACGCACGATAGAAGGAGGTGTTGGAGAGATAGAGGATGATTGTGAAACCCTGTCTTGAGGAGGCGAGCGTGTTGCTTGTACACGTTATTCATTGCCTTCTCATTGTTGTTTCAGTTTTTTCCTTTTAAATTTTACAACTAATTAACCACTCTGTTAGTTTCTTGGAAAACTTTGGGTAATAAGAAATGGTTTTTTATTTATATTTTTTAGTGTTTAGTAGCATTAAAAAAAAAAAAATAACTTATTTAATTGACAGAAGAAGTATGATTTATTGTTAAAGATTGTTTTTTATTAAAACTTTTTGAAAAACACTTTACTTTACAATAAGCTAAATAATTGAAATTAAAAAATTATTTTTTAACTTATTTAAGATTGTTATTAAATATTCTTTCAAAAAAAAGATTGTTATTAAATATAAAAAAGAAATAATTTTATAAAAAATAATTTATTTTTTAGAAAGCATTATTATCGCGGAAACATACAGAGTAAAATTCACTTTGCTCATGTTACCGTGTATATCCATGAAAAACATGAACTAGTTTATGATATAAAATAAATAAATAAGTAAATAAAAGGTACGTGAGTATGGTAATAAAAAAAAAAAAAAGGTAAGTGTGTGTTTGTGGGCATGGGCTTCTATATGATGATTGGACATGGGAGAGGCCCATATGGAGAAGTTCTACTTCTACATACAATCTGGTGAGTTGTAACAGCTCTCACTTCGTAAAGGATTTTTTAATTCTAATTTTTATTGAGAGAAGTCATGTTTGGGGAATGACATGAATGAAACCAACCTCAAGCAGCAGGGGCCTTTTATCAAACACGTAACAGTCACTATCACCGCTCATAAAGTCCACAGAGATAAGGACTCCTTATTAGTCGTAACGCGTTGTGCGGGTCACTTGCTTTTGGAACATGACTGCCGATTAAATCCTCTCTGCTTGCCTTTGCTCTTGCTAACATTGTCTCCATCACATGTCGACAGCCAGAATATGGCAGCCACGGCACAGTGCTTCATGGGCTGCCGTAATCAGGAATTAATGTCGTGTTTCATGAACTATTATTGCTCCATGAATGGCAGGCAAATAACCACACGCTAGTTTGCTCGATGCAGTGCAATGACAAGACCTTACAGTGCATAACATCATGCTTTAAATCCATTGTACCGACGGTGTCATAGAGTTAGGATGAACATACCCGAAAATGGATTTAGACATTTAGTCCCGTACTTGCTATTAATGCAAAACACACTAGTTTATATTATAAAATAAAATTTTTTTTTTACCACAAGAGTTTAACTTATAGGGATGACAATTGGGAAGGATGGAACCAAATAATGTAATTTTTATCCCACACATGGTTTTGTCTTATTCTATTCTCACACCACTCTATCAAAAAACTTCATTGCTATGTTTCCACCCCTTGTAGCCTCACAAGGACCCATCTTGCTTTGTAAAATTATATTTTGTGTTAATTTTCCCCATAGTTATTACAAATTTTTTTAATAAAACATGTTTCTTTAATATCCTTAAAATTAATGAAGTTGAAATTACAATTAAATTTAACCCATCAAATTAAACTAATTTTTAACAAGAACTAAATAATATTATTCGAGTGTTTAGAAAAACAATATTATAACAAAAATAAAAATCATAATATCCATGCATTTAAATAAGCTAGTATTTATTTGTTTGTTTAAATAATAGAGATTTAAGGTATGAAAAGTTTTCAATTATAGCCTTTATCAATGCAGGAATGGGGCAGGGATGGGGTGGGGCAGGGGGGGGGGGGGCGCTAAAATATTTAAACCCTTTCTCGTCCTGCCACCTATGTGAGGTGGGGAGAACCTATGCAGGGCGAAACGAGAAGGGATGGGACAAGATAGGGTAGGGAAAAAGTGTCATCCCTAGTTTGGCATTATCAAAAGTTAGCAAAGGCACCACCATAAGTAGTGGGTTGCAAAAACATAGTTAGCTGTTTGTTTAGCACCTAATTTAGCTATGGCATTTGTGCATTGATTAGTTTTTCATAAATAAAAGTTTATTTTAACAGAAAATGAGAATTGTACTTTTTAATGAAATTTTTTGGAGTTTAAAGTATATGGAGATTTCCATGTGCAAAATATTCGATGCAAGTAATTTCAATAGTCAAAAGACAAAAATTTTAAGTTTAAATACATGATTGGTCTCTAAAATTTAGCTCATGAATGAATTTAGTTCTTAATAAACTTACATGCATGAACTCTACGAGCTAAGTTAGGATCTTTCCCTATAGGATTTAGAAATGCACAATTTTCGCCATCTCTAACTTTCTTCCAACTACTAAATCCATCAACAGTGAATGCATTTTGTGCCAAAATCCTAAATGGTTTATAAAAGAGATATCATGGTAGATAAAAATAGTTGCATTTTTTTTAAAGATAATATTCAAGCCATGAGCCTTTTGAAATTTTGTTAAAGAATTTTCCTGAATTGGGCTATTGATATTAGTGGTTTGCAATGTTACATCATTAGCATGAGTTTCTAAATAATTTGAATATTTTTTTCTTTGGGATTAAAAAAAAATAAACATTGTAGTTGATTTTCTCATAATTTACAAATTAAATAAAAAATATATTTCATTATATTATGCCTAAAAATCTTCCTACAAAAACACTAGTTATTGTTGCTATGTAGAAAACAGTCCATCTACGGATACATCCAAACTCATACCCAATTTCACAACATACTTGGGTGTCAACTTGTGATTGGATTACAACAATTACACATGGGACCACCATAGGTACTTCTTGGAAAAAAAATAGGTGCACCAATCACAATGTGACACTTAAAGCATATTGTTGATATTAGTGGTTAGCAATGCTATTTCATTAGCATTGTTTTCTAAATAATTTGAATTTTTTTTTTGGTTGAAAAAGACTAAAACATTGTAGTTGATTTTCTTATAATCTATAAAACTAATAAAAGTTATATTCATTATCTAATTATATGTCCAATAATATTCTTAAAAAAAAAATTATTGTTTTTGAATAGAAAATAGTCTACCTAAGGACACACACAATCCCACACCCAATTTCACAATATGCTTGGATGTCAAGATGTCAACTTGTAATTGGATTTTACCACTTACACATGGGACCACCATAGGTACTTGTTGGGAAAAAAAAAAGTGCACCAATCACAATGTGACATTTAAGTATGTTGTAGATTTGAGTTTATTCTTAGCATTATTTAGTAGAAAATAATACAAGAAAAAAGAAAAACATGGGGACAAATCACAAATAGACAATCAAAAAGAGGTAGAGACATAATTAATAAATGTTTGTTACTAAAATTGTTGTTAAGAATTTTTTTTTTTCTAAGAGTAATTATTTAGATACATTGATAGTATCATCATTAAAAATATCAATATGTGCCAACTAGCATATCAAGTATCAAATGAGAGAAAATCCTTCACCCTCAAAAAAAAAAAAAAAAAGTATCAAATGAGAGAGAGAGAGAGAGAGAGAGAGAGTCATAGAAAAGACCAAATCGAGCCATGGCAAAAGCGACAGCATGATTTGATTGAGAGTCAATGAAAGCAGAAATGGTAGAAGATTAGTGTGACAATGTAGGTGTCGTGATTCGAATGGAGAAAGTCTCACTCTTTGGTGCAGTATCTTTTGTTTATCGTGTCACGTGTCAATGGAATCAAGGCAATGGAGGTAGAGATAGGGAGGGACAACACTTTGTCTCTCTTTTTTTTTTTTTTTTTTGAGAAAGAACACTTTCTCTCTCTTAATTGGTAAATTTTATGGTTTTTTTATTTTTTTTATTTTTTTTAATTATAGATTTGATAGAACGATTCAAAGATATGGATTTGATAGGGTTGTTTTGAATTTTATTTTTGAAGGGCTTAAAAATGGGCTAAATTTGTTTTTATTATTTAACTATTTTTTTTCCTTTTTTTAGAAAAGGGCCAAGAATGTTCTAGGGGGAAAAACTTAATTTTATTAGGAACATATTCTAAAATCAAGCTCTAAATCTATATCTTTTTTGAGGGTGGGAGCCATGGTCCATCTTGGTTTGTGAGTGGCTTAATTTGTTCTTGGCCCAACGTATAAATTTTAGGGACAAACAATTTATTTTGGCCTAAATGTTTGCATTATATATCACATCTTGTCACTTTTAGGTGTGATCCTTTTAAATATGATGTATCTTATATATGAATTTTATAGAGTATTATGTATCTTATATATGCAATACAGCAATATAACTCCTAGAGAAGGTTGGCTCAACTACACGGAGTGTGGCTTGATGATAGAAGTCTTTTTTATGCACCTAGAGAGGAGCGATTCGAGTGATAGCCCCAACAAGGCCTGTGTGGTACACATGGTATTACCCATTACCGTCACGTGACGTGGAGTCAATGAGCCCACACCTGAGACTTCCTTTTTTTCATTTAGCAAAAAAAAAAAAGAAAAAAAGAAAAAAGAAAAAGAAAAAAAGAGGAGGTTGGCTCAAGTGGTCAAATACTCAAGTTCTTGGGCTTAGTGGTAAGCTCCCTCCAAGTCTAAGGTTCAGATTCCCTTGGGTGCAAACAATTTCTAGGGCCCATGTCTCATTGGCGAAGTTGATGATTTAACTAATCCGTGTGATGTGGCTGAGTTACGTATACATAGGTTTGGGGTCTAACGGTTTGGGGTCTATCGGGATAAAAAAACACAGTATTTTGCACAATCTCTGGGTTCCTTGTTATCAAAAAATATATGCAATACAACAATAGGATATGATATAATAACATATTACCAAAAATGATAAATTAATTTGCAGATAATTCACCTTTTTAGAAAGGTAAGGTATGTACTGTTTAACTAAATTTTAAAATGATTTTCTTGTTAAAAAAAAAAAAAAAAAACACAACCACCGATTGCACATACTTCAATAGTGGTTTTTTTTTTTTTTTTTTTTTTTTTTTATCTATTTAATTTTTATAATTTGATAATTATAATGAAAGCAGAAAGAGATGAATTTGATCCGTAAAAGTCTCCATTGAAAAAAAAAAAAAGACTCTTAACCTTATTCACCCTTAACTTCAGGGTAAGTGATAGGCAACGCTTCAAACTGATCTCGGAGTACCACAATTTCCATGTGCATCACCTCCTCCACATTCTTTCTTGGAAAAATACTACAATAATAAGGCTCATGTTTTTGTTTATGAAATATGTTGAAGTTAGGTTCTATCGCGAGAACATGCAGCCTTTTTTTTATAGCCGGCCAAATAAGAGTGACTATAGGCCATAATGGAACGTCTCATCATTTGTCGGTCAACCGTTTTTCGCTTCCAAACCATATTGCCTTCTACATTCCACACGCAATGAAGAAAGAGCAATGTTGTTTCTAATGATTAGCAAAATTAGATCGCTTTTCTTAGAGTTTGTTGGAGATATCATGACTCGATAAGTCTAAATTTATTGGAAGTCTAAGAACTTGTAACGTAAGCAAAATAGATCATAATCATGAGAACACTCTAAGAATTACAATCTTATAATCAGTACACCATTTATTGTAACAAATGTGAAATAGTTCATATGGTAAAGAAGTAATTGTTAAGTACTTTTCAGTGTTTTCACTATAGATGTAGGTTGTCACGCTGGATGAGATTAATTCTTGTTTTTACTTTTTGTCTTTTCTCTCTCAATCTCAATCTCAATCTCAATCTCAATCCAAACAACAATTCTAACATAATATCAGTACTATGTTCCATATTTTCTAACGTAGTATCATAACCAAAATTTGACCTTCCCTAAGGTTGTAATACACGAAAAACCCCTAACTAAAAATTACAATACATCAAAATAGTTTTATCGCCTACATGCTGAATAGTCGTTGGTGATGATGCCCACAACCGATGTAGTCAGTATTGACTGTCAATGTGTTGATACAAGCATTTTTCAGCCACCCGCACTTTCATCAGCCTATGCATTTTTTGACAATCAATGTCAGCCATTGTCATTGTCCATCACCGACTATCGCAAACATCTATCCCTCGCACACATTCCATTCCACATCTAGCTCAATCATTTGCACAATTCATTCACCTACTCTACTTATATTGCAAAGTCAAGTTTCCCACTCCAATTATGACTCAAGAAGTTTAAGATATTATGACTCAAGAGCCCACTCCTAATCCTATTTGTAGTAAAGGTACTACAAGTCTAGGGTTGGTCTAGGATTAACCGAGGGTTATTTTTTATATATACCCTAAATTGAGGTTTATTGTAAGTTTGTACCACTTAGTTCATATGATAAAGATGTAACTATTCAAGACCTTTTGCTATGGAGATAGACTGTTAGACCAAGCTGCGTTAATCTCTTTTCCATTTTCTCTCTCAATCTCCACCTTATCAATAATTCTAATAGAATACAATAGTTATATATATATATATATATATATTCTTTTTTGCTAGGGTTTGTAATTTTATTGCCATTGTTATTAGAATTAATATCACCAATTTCGTGAAAAAGAATTGGCTTGAATTAACGAGAACTTCCCACATATCCATTGCTACTTGATTAAATTTCATGTAACAAATTTACCTTGTTCCTTCATGTAAGAGTAATATTGCACGTAACAACTTGTCTTAGTTTGAGTTAATTCTGTCTACAGTTTTATGTACACATATGGATGTAGGTCTGTTTGAATAGAACTTATTTTGCTGAAACTGAAAACTGAAAATACTGTAGCAAAATAATTTTTAAATGTGTGAATAGTACTGTGAGACCCATTTTTAATGAAAAAATTGCTGAAAAGTGAGTTTTGTAGGTCCTGTGAATAGTGCACGGAACCCACTGATATGCTGAAAAGTTAACAATTTTGTCCCCTAAAAAAAAAAAAAAAAAAAAAAAAAAAAAAAAAAAAAACGCAAACGCAACCGTAGAAACGTGTATCCAAACCCACAAATAAATTTTATTTTCCTAAATTCACATTCTGGCCACTAATTTGTATGCAACACTCACACTAAGAGCATCCACAACCAGAAATCCCATCCCATCCTATTTTACCATCCTAAAAAGCTACTTTATCAATTATAACATACCATTTTTCAATACACCCAACATCCCAAAATTCTATTTTTTCCCAGTTTATTTAAATATTCTTTTTTATTCTTTTTTTACTATTTCTCTCTCTCTCTCTCTCAACCTCTGGCACAAGAACAGAAAAGAAAAAAAAAAAAAAAAAAACAACCAGCAAGGTCTCTTTGGGTCTAAAACATCACCACCACCATAAAACCACTGCCACTCACATCCCAGCAAACCCACCATGCCACTAGCTAGCAACCACCACCACAACCACAATAGCCACCACCACACCACCGCCATGCCAACCACCAAAACCCATTAAAAAAACCACCAAGCCCACCACCAACAACAACCACCGCAAGAAACAGCCACCACAAAAACCACCAAGAGAAAAAAAAAAAAAAAAAAACTGCTAAAAATCACAACCAACAACCACGAGAAACAGCCACTACAAGAACCACCAAAAAGGTTAAAAAACCCAACAACAATTCTTAGATCAAAACCCAAACACAAACACAAGCTGAATCCCCCTTTGTCTTGTAGAAAGAGAAAAGAAACACAAACACAAAAACTCGAACATGGATCAAAGCCCACATAGTAAATTGCTTTGATTTTGATTTTGATTTGATTTGAGAGACCGACGGAGCTTCAATTGAGATTTTGCAAACAAAATTTTAATCCAAACCCACAAACCCTTGAGAACCTTTGAGAATCTCAGTTTGAAGAGAGAATGGTGGAGTGAAAAGTTAAATGGGTATCTAGAGTGTTGGGTTTATAAGATGAGTGAATCGGTAAAGGGATTTGGAGATGGGTGAGGGTGAATCGACATTCGGCAGAGGCTTGGTGACAACGGCTTGGTGATTCAGAGAGAAAGAGAGAAGCTTGACAATGGCGAGAGAGAGAGAAGGGATGAGAGAGCAAAAACCCGGACTATAGCAAGAGAGAGGGGGTTGAATGGATTAAACTACAATATTTTATTTTGGCATAGCTCTACAATACCATCTCACATATGAGAGATGGTACTATAGCGCTATGCCAAAAAAATTTAGCATTTCCAAGTTTAGCCATCCAGTTGCTAAGCATATTTTGGGCCGAAATGCCAAATGTACATTACATTTAACATTTGACAAGCCCACTGCCAATGCTCTAACCTCATCAGCCCATCTTATATATTAACATTACCGTCGGTCCCGGCCATTTATTAATTTATGGTGTATGGAATGGCCCGCCCTAACATCATGTGATCCATTCTTATAGATTTCTATTTTTCTTTTTAAATTACAAATATTGGCAACATACATTTATATTATCTACTTTCCAACTTTAGCCTTTAAAATTTTTTATCACTATAAATTGGTCTTGGATCTGGTGATTTTTCGTCAATGTCATATTCAAAGTAAGCTTATGTCAAATCAGTATTGACGCCAAACTGAAAAATTATGTTTTAATGTAGGATGGACTTGAGGCCGGGTCTCTTGCCTTCCGGCATAGAATGAGGTTTTGTGGAATTAAGAGTTATATTAAGTTAAAAAAGGATTAGATTACATGTTCATCCGATTAATATAGTAGGCAGTAGGCACTAGGTCATCAGTAATGGTTGTTTTTATTTATCAAAAAATTGAATATATATATATATATATTTAGGGGTTTGAATTGTGTGCAATTGCTACTGTAGAAAGCCGGCAAGTATGATTTTATTGTGATTAAGAAAACCCTACCACATGTCTCCTACCTTACTTATCTAAATAAATTCATTAGTTTATGTAAGATTACAAAGTAAGAATAAAAATGAGGCTAAATGCAAACTAGAACCCTAAAGTTTGGGGACTTTGAATTTTACACATATAAAGTTTTGAGAAATGATATGTCTACAACATTTCTATAACATTTTTACAACAAATCTTAAGTGGCAGATTGTTACTGGTTGTTATTGTTGGAGCAAAAAAGTAATCTTATTTCTAGTTTCAAATTTGAACTAATAACAACTAACCACCTGTGATTTGTTGTAAAAATGTTGTAAAATTGTTGTAGATGTAGCATCTCTCTAAAGTTTTAGAATTGAGATTTTATTCTCTTAAAGTTACATGCTTTTTCTATCTGCAGCTTATGTGGCTGTTAAATGATAGGTTGGCAGCCTAGACACATTCCAGCTTATGGTGCAAAAAACGTTCTCTCTCTCTGTAGGAGCCTTCTCTCTCTCTAAGAGTCCTTTCTCCCTCTTTTCTCGCTGTTAGGGTCTCTCTTAGGACTATCCTACTTCTCTAAGCGCCACCATCGATCAAGCCGTGGTGGATGGCTTGCTTAACCTCCACCTCACCAAAGAGGAGGAGGAAGAAATCTCAATCACAACAAGGTGTAGATCGGATCTTCTAGAAGAGTGCAATCTAAGTCTGTTTGGCCGCTTGTTATCAGACAGACACCAAAATCTAAGAGCTCTAAAATCCACATTGAGATCAGCTTGGAAGATGGGTTCGGACTTGCAAATCGTGGATGTAGGAAGCAATATCTTGCAGTTCAAATTCAGCTCTGAGTATCAATTGCAGTGGGTAGAAAAGAATGGGCCTTGGAACTTTGACAACAACCTATTATTATTATGCAGATGGAGAAGAGGCCTATCAAGCAAAAACATCACCTTTACCCACTCCCCATTTTGGATCAGATTTGGGGACTCCCATTTGAGCTTATGGCTGAGGAGGTATGCAGAGACCTAGGTAATAGCCTGGGGAGATTTATTGAAACCGATTGACGAATAGGGCAATCGGATCAAGCCAAGTTTATGAGGGTCAGAGTGGACCTTCAGCTAGATAAGCCTCTTAGGCGTGGGGGCAAAATAGCTAGCGTGGAAGGTGAGAAATTTTGGGTCAGTTTCAGGTATGAAAGACTCCCAACTTTTTGTTTTTATTGTGGTAGACTTGGGCATAATATAAAACACTGTCAGGAAATATCTGATAACCAAAGCTCATCCAATCAATATGGTGATTGGCTCAGAGCTCAGGGTAGTTTTAAAACTAGTGTTGATAGATCAAGGTCTACAAGTAGTGGGAGAAACGACGACAGTAACGAAGATAAGGTTGAAGAGCATAATCCAACCATGGCTAAAAATTCATATACCTCTGTCATGAATGGCGGAGGAAGCACTTTAGGCACCGGTGGTAGCCAGAATGGGAAAAATCAGAACATGGGGAAGTTGAATGACATCACTGGAGTCGGAGATGACCAGTCAAAGAAAGCACTGAACGGATGGGACAACTCCGCACGTCTTGAACAGGTTCCAATATATGAGCCAGTGGCACGTGAAGTTGCAGGTACTCCCCCAATTAATCTCCAGCGGAATTTCAAAATTGAAAAGGATGCAAAAGATGCCTTGTCTTTAGCGGACCAGACGGCCCAAACCGAAAAAGACCTAATGGAAGTTACTAGCCCATTGAAGATAAGCACTGATGCAAACGGGGGAAGCACAGCTAAGGAAGTTTCTACTAGCCCAATAGCTGAGAAGAAAGTAAAAGCTAAAGTCCATTTAAAAAAGTTGGCAAGGGAACACAGCAAAAATAAAAGCCCACAGCCTGATGCGGTATTACTACCTGTGGGAAAAAAAAGAGGGGGGAAGCTCATATTTAAAGATGATGAAGAAGTCATTGTGTAGAAGAAGCAACGCACAGCAATTAATTTAAACCAGACTGAGTCTGAGGAGAGATCGGCAGTGGCTGTAAGGCAGCATTGCCGGGAGCCATGAATCCCTTTAGCTGGAACTGCCGGGGACTTGGGACTCCCCGATCAGTTAGAGCGCTGCAGGACTTAGTGCGGCGCTATAATCCCAAGGTAGTCTTCCTTATGGAGACAAAAGCAAAAGTTAGACGTATGGAGAGAATTAGAGACAGACAGGGTTATGCAAATGGCCTTTGTGTTCCTTGTATTGGCTGTAGTGGTGGGCTTGCTTTTCTTTGGGCTCGCGAAATCGATCTCGAAATCAAGAGCTATTCAAAGAACCATATTGATGCAGTGATCAAGGAGCATGACAGTAATTTCTGCTGGAGACTAATCGGCTTTTATAGGCATCCAGAAACCCACCGAAGGTATGAATCATGGCAACTTTTAGCTTTTCTTAATAATTAGCTCCAACTCCCATGGCTCTGCCTAGGGGATTTTAATGAAATCTTATCGATCATTGAGAAGGTAGGGGGTGCTACCCGAACCCAACAACAAATGGATGGATTTAGAAGGGTAGTTAATTATTGCAATTTTCAGGATTTGGGTTATTATGGGTCAGATTATACATGGAGTAATATGCAAGAGGAAAGTAACAACATAAGTCTGAGATTAGACAGAACCTTGGCCACTTCGGAGTGGGTGGAAAAGTTTGGGGGTTTGAAAGTTTTTCACATTGCTGATTCCACATCGGATCACCATGCATTATTAGTCACTGACTCAATATCCAAGCGCTATGCCAGGGAAAAGCGATTCCACTTTAAAGCAATGTGGGCGAAGAACGATGATTGTAAAGCTATTATTGAGTCTTCTTGGGGTATGGGAATTGACTTAAGCACTCCGGAGGGAGTTATGGAGAATATCAAACAATGTGCTGCTGACCTCAAGACCTGGAGTTCAGAAGTGTATGGGCAAATGCCGAAAAAGATTCAAGCAAAAAGGAATACTTTGAACAACCTTTCTAGGCGTAACAAGGATGGTGTCCTAAATAATGAAATCAACAGCTTAAGGAGGGAAATTATTTCCCTCCTTGATGATGAGGAACTCTATTGGGGCCAACGAGCCAAAGCACACTGGCTCAAAGAGGGAGACAAGAATACAAAATTCTTCCATGCCCAAGCTTCGGAGAGACGTAAGCAGAACACTATTGTTGGGATTTGGGATGAAGAAGGCAACTGGTGTGATGAAAAGGAAAGCATTGCCCATGCAGTAATTAATTATTTTGAGACCATCTACACGACAACCCATCCAGCACATGTTGAGGAAATAACTGCAGCTATCCCTACAAGGGTAACGGAGGACATGAATGAATGGTTGGACCGTGTTTTCACCAAAGAAGAGGTAGTCACTGCTCTTAAACAAATTCATCCCACCAAAGCTCCCGGCCCCGACGGTATGTCTGCTTTATTTTATCAGAAATACTAGAATGTTGTGGGTAATGGTATCATGAGCATGGTCCTTAATGTCCTTAATAATAATTTATCAGTGGCTGACCTTAACAAAACCAATATATCCCTCATCCCAAAAACAAACAGCCCAAAGAAAATGACTGATTTTTGTCCAATTAGCCTGTGTAATGTGGTGTATAAGCTCATTTCAAAAATTCTGGCCAACAGATTAAAACCCCTCCTGCCTCACATCATCACTGAGAATCAGATTGCCTTCACTTCTGACCGTCTCATCACTGACAATGTAATTGTAGCTTTTGAATTAATGCATTTTCTAAACCACAAATCTGCAGGAAAGGATGGCTTCATGGCAGCCAAGCTCGACATGAGTAAGGCTTTTGATAAGGTGGAATGGTGTTTCATTCAGGGGGTGATGGAAAGATTAGGCTTGAGTCCTAGATGGATAAAGTTGGTCATGGAATGTATCACCTCAGTCTCATATTCAGTTCTTATAAATGGTTCTGCTTATGGAAATATCAATCCAACTCGTGGGATTCGGCAAGGTGATCCCCTCTCCCCTAGTCTCTTCCTCCTCTGTGCTGAAGGTCTTTCTGCCCTCATCCACGAAGCTGCCCGAAATCAGTGCTTGACTGGTATCTCAATCGCCCGGAGCTGCCCAAGAGTGACCCATCTCTTCTTTGCAGATGATAGCATCATCTTCTGCAAAGCAAGTCCTAATGAAGCCCAAGAATTAAAGATGATTCTCCGAAGATATGAAGAGGCCTCGGGCCAAAAAATCAACACTGACAAATCCTCAGTATTCTTCAGCCCAAACATAAGCCAAGATATTAAGGATGAGATTTTTAGCATTTTGGGACCAATGCAAGATTCAAAGCATACTAAGTATTTGGGACTTCCATCTTTCATTGGGCGGTCTAAAACACAGGTCTTCTCCATTTTAAAGGAAAGGATTGGTTAGAAATTAGCTAGTTGGAAAGGTAAACTCCTTTCAATGGGTGGGAAAGAAATTCTCATAAAGGCAGTTGCCCAGGCAATCCTGGCGTACACTATGAGCTGCTTCCAATTACCACAAAGCTTATGTGATGATTTGGAGAGTATGATGAGGAATTTTTGGTGGTGTCAAAAGCAAAACGAAACAAAAAAGAGTTGGGTCAGTTGGAAAAAAATGTATGTCTCAAAAGCAAATGGTGGCATGGGGTTCCGGAATTTGAGAGCCTTTAATCAAGCCATGCTTGCAAAGCAGGCGTGGAGAATCCTATCAAACCCAACTTCCCTTGTTGCTCGGGTCCTTAAATCAAAATACTTTCCCACCGATGATGTACTAAACGCCAAGCTTGGGAATTTGCCTTCATACTCTTGGAGAAGTATACACAGCAGCCTTGAAGTCATAAGGAGGGGTTCCCGATGGAGAGTTGGCAATGGCAAGCTGATACACATTTGGGATGACAGGTGGCCGCCAACCCCATCCACTTACAAAGTTATTTCCCCTCCAAACAACAATCCATAATTTCCCATGGTTTCTGCTCTCATTGATCCTCTCACAAAATGGTGGAATGTCAACCTGGTCAGAGCATCATTTCTTCCTTTCGAGGTTGACACTATTCTAAGAATTCCATTATCCCATTGTTTGCCTGAGGATAAGCTAATCTGGTTGGGTAATAACCGAGGAGAATTTTCGGTGAAAAGTGCATACCACATTGCCTTCAACATGATTGAAACAATGAGGGATGGGGAATGTTCTTCAGGTGATCCATATAAATCACTGTGGAAGAGACTTTGGCATCTTAATCTTCCTGCCAAGGTCAAGATTTTCGCCTGGAGGGTCTGTGTTAACGGTCTACCCACCATGGTAGCTATTTGCAACAGAGGAATTAGCAACAATAGGGGCTGCCCAATTTGTAGAACAGATTCTGAAAGCATTAACCATGCCCTCCTCAGCTGTGACTTCTCCACCCTTGTCTGGAACCAATGGCCGGATAACCCCCTTGGCACACAAGAAGTCAGGTGGTCTTTTATTGATTCTGCCATGCTCATCCTCTCCCACCACTCTCAGCAAGATCTGGAATACTTCTTTAGAATTGCCTGGGCAATATGGTATAATAGGAATAAGGTGGTCCACGAGGGTAGCTGCCTTTCCCACCAACAAGTTTGGCAATTGGCTAAGAGTATGGTGGAGGACTTCAACAATGCAACTGATTGGGACTTCTCTCAACCAAGGGCTCTTCCTGTTAAATGGACCCCCCCGCCTCCAGGAATCTTCAAAGTAAATGTTGATGGGGCAACCTCCGACCATGGTGGGAACTCAAGCATTGGAGCTGTTGTCAGGGACCGCACTGGCCAGTCAGTTGCAGCCTTCTGCAAGCTCCTAAATGCTCTCTATTCTGCATAACTGGTGGAGATTTTGGCCATGCTGCATGGTATTTTGCTTGCCCAAGACTTACATCTCCCTAGAGTTATAATGGAGTCAGATGAGCTGGTAGCAATCCAAGCCATAAATGACAAGATTATTGGTGGTAGCTCGGGTCATCTTATTCAGGAAATACTACATACACGCAGCTCATTTGAGTCTTGCTCTTTTCAGCACATAAGTAGAGACTTCAATCAAGTGGCTCATGAGCTGGCCTATCATGCCCGCAGAAATGGAATCTCCCAGCTTTGGAAGGATGTTTCTCCCCCTTTTATTTCATTGCTAATTCAATCGGATACTGTGTAATGTTTTATCTATCTGATTCTGCTTCTGCAGATCTTTGTAAGGTTGTATCTCTCTTTATGGTTTAATGAAAACCAAGTCCACTTTCAAAAAAAAAAAAAAAAATTATCATGGCTTTTAAGTGGAGTTTGTAATATGCCTTTATGTTAGAACTCATTTTTCTCTCCATTGTGTCTGTTTGTTTTTCTTAAAAAAAAAAAAATTACATTTTTCTTTTTACGATTTTCAAATGAAGGTAGTGACCAAATTTTTTAATTCGAGACTAAAATTGTGGGACTCGGTAAAAAAATGATCAAATTCCAGAACTTTTCTTCACAAATATTAACAAACCCTAGAAAATCAAAGAAACAAAGGTTCTCTTGGAGCTCTTCATATCGAAAAGATTTGAGTTCCAAATCAAAGAGCCCAAAGCTTTAGATCAGTTGCTCAGTCACTGGGTTTTACTCAGGATATGGATTCCCCATCACCATTGAAGGTGTCGAAGAAATTGAAACAGTAGACGATAACATTGATAACTTTGAAGGCTTCTCTGAAACTCAAAGGCAATTTGGTGCTTATGATGTCAGTCAATCACTTCAATGAAAAATTGTTCTTTTCTTTCATTGGAGAAGAAAAACGTGAGACATTTTTGTATGATGTTGAAGGAAAAGATTGATGAAGAGGATGAGAGTGTTGGAGGGCATTTTTCCAATTATTGCTTCGGGTTCACAATTGACATTTTGCACTAGCTAATGTGGTAAAACTTTACAAGTTAAATGGCTGGAACGTGTTTGGACTGTCGACATGTCATTTAAAGGTCACGTAGGCAATTTAACTAATAGGGGCTACTAATGTAAACGATATATAACTTTAATGGGTAAAATCATGGGTTCTAGTTAGCTCAACTAGTAAAGTCTCTGATGGTTAAATAAAAGATCTGGAATTTAATTGTTGTTTACACCAAAAACTGATTGGTGGTCTGATGATAAAGAGCTATTATCAGGAGAGGACGTCATAAGTTGAAACTCTCCAAAAAAAATGGATAAAATTAAAATTTTGAAATTTTAAGATGTCAAATCCAAAATACCTCTAAACTTTAAGAGTGTAGTTTTCACTTTAGCCTAAAAATTATCAATCTTTTTGAGCTAGGAATATTAGTGGACCATTTTTGCAAAGGCAGCGAAGCTTTATATACTAAATAAAAAGAGAAATGATATGTCTACAACAATTTTACAATAAATCCTAAGTGGCAGGTTGTTACTGGTTGTTATTGTTGGGGCAAAAAAGTAATCTTAGTGTTAATTTCAAATTTGAATCAATAACAACTAACCACATGTGATTTATTGTAAAAATATTGTAAAATTATTGTATAGACGTAGCATCTCTCAAATAAAAATTGTCCCATTCCCAGTGTGGGGGACTTTGTCTAGAGAAAAATAGGGAAAATATTAGTATGCCTTATTGTGAAATAAGAGTCTCTCACTCGAACTGAAGCTAGTCTATAACATGTGTGCTAAGTCTAGCCTATGTGTAAATTTACTTATTGTTAAATAGTTTAGAAGTTTTACTAATTGGCTTTGGAATTGGTTAAAAGAATTGTAAAGATGTTTAATAATTCGAAATAATTAAGAGTGTTATTTCCATGTTGATAATAATAATAATAACAATAACAATAATATGGAGGTGTAATTTTCCTTATAAATAGAGTGGGATGACTATAGTTTTGGTGGGTGTGTGAGGGTTGGAAACTTGGAAGACAAAATTTCATCTTGTCTGTATTTTGTGTTAGTGCGAGAGCAACAATGTGTACTAGCCATTAGGATTTAGGCTAGTTCATATTTGTGAGAGTTTACGAGTGTGGTTGATTACAACTATAAAATAACAAAATCAAATTGATTGTTACCACAGTATAGGGACTAAATTAATAGTAACTCTAAAATATAAAAAGTCAAAATGATATTTTCGCTTTTTCCTTAACTTTATTCTCAAGTTTCACTTGATTTTGGCTTTGTCAAATTTTAGAATTTCAATTAAACTTGATTTTTTTTAGAGCCAAATTACTGAACTAACCTCCTACATTCTTGGGGTGGCCATCATAAAAAAAGTTGCTTTTATTTATTTATTTTTCGAGGAAATATCCTATGGCATTTACGTAAGTAGAATTCATGAAAAATTTTGCTAAGTAGAACTGAAAAATGTTCACCACAAAAAATAAAAGATTGTGCATTTGGACTTTCTTCTTCTTCTTCTTCTTCTATTTTAATTTTTTTTTAGCCAGGAACTGCTTTAGTTATTGAAAAATACTAAAATCACAAACTATTTTACAAACTACTGATGTGATGGGTAATTATTAGTAAGTAAAGTAGTGGACTCAGATGAGAATCAATAATAATTTGCTATATCAACAGTTTGTAAAAACGTTGTGAAATAGTTTGTGTTTGTAACATTATTCTTAATTATTAGACTAAGATTCATGCAAAGTTTATTACGTTGCTTTGCATAACACTTCAGGCTTTTAATTTTGAACAATCTCTTAGTTTTTGCTTCTATGAATAAAAATCTTATATCCCACTCTAATTGTTCTACTTTATACCCCACCAATCGTAGTATGTCATATGTTCCTTAACCAAAGTTTAAAATGGCCACACAAAAAAATTAGAGTGAGATACATGATACTTATTTTTATACTAGGTGATTATGTGGAGAAATCTCTTGAGAGTAATCTGAAATTCTAGTTAGGATTTTTGAACACAAGACTTCATGAATTTTATAAGACCTTGAAAACTACTAGACCAATCTTTTGGAGTTAACTCAACTTTTTGTCTACTAAAAAAAGAAAAAAGAAAAAAAAAATCCTCAACTTTGTGAAGTGGAGAATTAGTCCCCACGTACGTTATGCATAAATAATGTTTATGACCTCACTTTGTATCTTTGAAATCCATGAATCTATTAGTCCATTGGCTTGACATTTGTCAAACTAAAGGGGAAAAAAAAAAAATTAAATCATGTTCTTCATCTAGATAGTGTTGTATATATAGGTATATACATGATTATGTTGTAATAATGATATTTGAGTTTGGAAAATATTGTTTCATAAAGTCGATAAAGCGAAAATTTAAGTTCTAAAATTTTCTAAGTGAAAATTTGAAATTCAGTATTTTTTATTGGTCGAAACTTTTACTCGATGATCGTAATGGTAAGGAAATTTATCTTGGAGTCACTGCTTGTTTCGATTGATGCTCGATTCGTGTTCAATCAATTGAAAAGCGCATTCGATTAATCAAAAAGAACTCTTGACCGATCGAAATTTGTAAAACTGAATTTTCTGCAGAATTTTCTGGTGATTATTTTGAAAGTTTGAAGAGGTTTTAAGCCTTGTGAACAGTTTTATAAAAAAATTTAATTCTCCATACGTGCCTTTTGATGAAATATAACCCTATGGGTATAAATAAAAGTTCATGTTCACTTGAAAAATCTTGTGGTTATTATCTAGAATTGCTAACTGTAGAACCCAACAACTTGGTTGTATACTAGGGACAAGTTTACGATAACTTTTTAACAACAAGAGTGTGGAGGCAAATATTATCTAAGGATTACAATATTGTGTCTCCAAGTTATCTATTTCTGTTTTTTTTTTTTTTTTTTTTTTTGTGTTATTCTTGCTCTTTATTTATTACTTTGTGTATTATTCCAAACAGATAGTGGAACAACCAATCTAAGGTTGCGTTTGTTTAGAAGAAAAACTTTTTCTAATGGAAACATTTTCAGTTAAAAACATTTTTAGAAAAAAGCTGTTTATTTTCAAATGTTTGGTTGCAATCTTGAAAATGTTCCAAAAAAATTTCAAGCATTTTGCTTATATTGTGCCAAAATTCACTATAAGTTTCACAAAATTAACATAATGAAAACAAAATTCACCATAACAACGTTTAACATAATATAATATCATAAAATATAACTTAATGAGCACAAAAACAAACAAAACCATCGGAGAAAAATATTGTAAAGAAGTTATAGATTGATATTTGGGAATTAAATTTCTAAAAATAAAAAAATAAAAAATACATAGGTTACTGATTGGCAGTTAAAATGGCGGTTGGACATATGGTTGTTGGTCAATGGGGTTTTGTCTGGGGCAGTGACAAGTGGTTTATGCATCGGGTCAGAGAGAGAGAGAGAAGTGGGTGGTGGCTTACCTATCGACAATGACTGGGTAGAAGACAAAGGAGGAGGCAATGGGAGGAGAAGTGAAGATGACAGATGGGGTGGAAGGGGCTTTTACACCTCTAAAGAGATGTAAAACAATTTACGCCTTGTGAGCCTTTTTATATTTTTTTTAAGGTCATTTTCAAGTTGACCAATATTTTTAGTTGGACCAAATACTCAATGATAGAGAGAACATTTTCTGAAAAATATTTTCCGCAAAAAAAAGAAAAAAAAAAAAAGAAAAAAGAAAAAAAAAAAAGAAGTAGTGATGCAATTCATTTTATGGCCTCACAATTAACAAGTTTGCGAATTCATTTTGTTTCTCAAAGGTTGAATGCACATAAAAACCTCTCCAATGTGCTTACACATACGCGGATAAGGTTTTCTTAAGATTGTAAAATTGCTAACTATGGATCTAGTTGTCCATTGGTGTCACTACTATTCTACAAGGAACCTAGAATTGGCAAATATGCCAGTTAGCAAAGTCTGTTTTGCATCAAACCATTCAAGTTGGTGTGGAGGGAGTAGGGAAAGATTACTCGTGGTTTCAATATTAGCCTTTGTCCAAAACGAAGAAATCCTAATTACATCCATAATAGTTAAGTTTGATATAGTGTAGAAAAACAAAACAAAATAAAGCTAAATCTTGTAACAAACTTCTTATTACACACTATGTATACATTTTTTAAAAATTATGTTTTCAAAACATGATTTTAACCGACATTATAGTGTGTGTTGGGCGAGCGTGCAATAGTCAGCATGTAATAATTATTACTCACAAAATAATGGGCATGCAACCTATTTATGCTAATTATCCTGAACTTTCTTCTGCTAACTAGCAGAGACTCTAGAGGTGACTTGAAAAACTGTAAGTCACAATTTGTTGGTCAACAAGGATATATATTAATGCGAATAGCGGGAGATCCCACCCTTCCTCAATCTTTCCCCTCCCTTGTTTTGCTCCTCTTCCCCTCCCCATTTCAAGGGCGGTCTGTCCCCTTCATAACACACCTTATTTTGTTTTTTCTTTGAACATGAAAACCTAACAAACCAAATCTAGCAAATCCCGATTTGTATGTACTAATAACTGATTAACCATTATTTTACCATTTTATCTTCTTCTTCAATGTGATTAACATATTATTAATAGAGAGAAACTGCTTAGATGACGGCCAAATCTTCATTTGGAAGTAACTAGGATATATCATAGAAATAGCTCCAAAGTCCATGAGGTGACACATATATCAAGCACCCTCTATTGTATTTGTGCCCTTCCTATGAGTTCTGGATAGTGCAGCTGTATTTTGCTTACTATTCTAATTTGTTTTTGATTATAGAATAGATGTCACAAATCAAAATAACCTTGTCATTTTATGCTAGCTACATGTACAATCGTTGCTGGAACACACAGCAGAGACTAAGAGTCACATGCTAGCGTTGTATTTTTCCTAATATGGTGCAATATGAAAAGGCCATTCTATTCAAAATCATGCGTATTTTGGCACCAATTGAGGAACCCATTTCCATTTATGGCATCACATTTTAAGTAACCGACTCTCCTTTTCTTGCCCTTGACATTGTAGCATAAGTACACCATTGGGACTCCTTGGATTCCTTTTTTCTTTTAGCTGAATGGAAGGCCTCTTGGATTCACATGAAAGAAATTACATTTCTTACAAAGCTGTTCTTTTCAACCTTTACAGATCATTTTCCTTCAATTAAACGTATTGCTCGTTATGTGAAAAACAAACCAAATAATAACTTTGCGTCTGCTGTTTATAAAATCTAGACAACTTTCTTAACTATGAGGTTTCTTTTCTGTTCTTTTTGAGATGAATAAGAATAACTAACTGATTCTTATACCAAAAAGTGTTTCATAAAATCAATTTTGTTGGTGTGTACTATTTTCATGCTGTATTGGCCTTTCCCAGATAAAAAAGTAAAGAGCTTAGAGGTTTGGCTCTTATTGGGTCACGAGTGCATGAGCCTAGAAAAATGAGTTTTTGGCAGTAGTTGATAATATACTCAAAATAGTACTATATTTGTCCTCAGATCTTTCAATTACCAGGTGGGTCAGATGCAAGCAAACACTTTCTTGAATCTTGACTCGTAGTCCTGAAATTCATAAATCCAACATGGCTTTACTAGTATGGATCCCGATAAATTTCGGTTCCATTGGTCGGTCTCCAATCATGATTTTGTTGATTCCAGAGTAGGGTCCTTGAGATGACACATGATTCACTAGCATGACATCCATGTCTGTACACTACTTTTCTTTTTTTAAATACTTTTTTTTTTCTTGATTATAATTGAACTTTTTTTTTTTTTTTTTTTTTTTTTTGAGCCAGTTGGATCATCTAATGTAGTTGTTTTTTGGAATTTCGGTAAAGGTTGGGGAACATGTCAGTGCCAAAGCAGAACTAGTCCTCTGAAATAGCACTGAAGATTGTGTGCTTGAATATTGCAAACTAAGATGGTACAATTATCATTAATTTGTCTGATTATATATAAAAATTCTCTCAAATTTCAGCAAGATAAATAAAGTGATACCCGTTTACTCAAATTATGCTGTAACCCCTGGAGCCTTCATTGGGAACAACAGACTCGGCATTACAGTTCATATAATCTTGGTCTGATACAAAAGGTTTGATTTATTTTTATATTAGAATATTAATACACAGTTGTTATTTTTGAGACTTGCTTTGGAGTTCTTCCATGTATTAGATTAAGAATGAGAGATTGATTTGAGAGTTCAAAAAATTGGCAACCAAAACATTATTAGATTAAAAAGATTTAATTTCTTAGTACATTTCTCATGACAGAAACGTATATATAACATTGCAGATAGTCTCTTATCATCTTTAAATCAATATGAGTTGTTAGGAAGACCACAATTTGATTTCCTACAACTACTCTAAAAACAAGTTCGTGTGATGTGATGTCAAAAACCATAAAAGATTTGATTGTATCTTTCTCATTAACCAATTGATTTTGAGGTGGAATGACACAGCTCACAGTCCGACAAATGGTATTAGAACCATGGTCATAGGTTCGAGTTACGAGAGTGTTATTGCAAGGGAGGGATTGTTGGGAGGACCACAATTTGACTCCTTATAACCACTCTAAAAACAGGTCCGTTTGGTGTGATGTCGAAGGTCATTAAAGATTTGAGTGTGTCTTCCTCATCACTAATTGATTGTTCTTGTAGAAGTGATTTAGTCCAATCACAATTTATCATGTCAAAAAAGATTATAAAATTTTGTGTCCTTAAACTAACTTCAACCAAAAATACCCCCTTGTTTTGAGGCACATTGTCAATGTTTGCTGAAAGATACAAGCAACAACTTAACGAGGTCAAGGGAGGTGTAACCTACTGTGCTATCATGCATATCCCCATGTGTAATGCCACCTAAAACATCTAATCAAAACTAGTAAACCTTCCCTAAATTTTTCATTTATCTTTAAAAAAAAAAAAAGTATGAAGGCCCGTTTTGAAATGATGTTTCCTGTTACAACTTACAATATCTTGGTTCAGCACTAAAAGCTGTTAAGTGTGCTTCTCTATGATTGACACTTTGATAACATTGTCCCATTCTTTCATGGGTTCTTGGATTTCTTGCATGACTTGGTCCTTATTAATCTCTTTTTTTCTGCCCCTCATTCTATCTGCGTTATCTAAATAGGACTCTATGAGCTAGAATCTAAGCAACACTGGCATTTATGGTTGAATACTTTAATTGCTGACAAAGCTTATCTTGAGCAAAGAAAGCTATTGATTGGGTTTGAAATTCGACAACAATTTTTTTAATTGATTCTATGAGTGTCTGATGGGAGTGGAAAAATAGGTACCTTAGGTAGCTTAGACCGATAATTTATAATGGATTCACAACTTACCGGACAAGGCCACGTGTGTAGGACCTCCATAGCCTCTACTTCCCTTACATTTCCTTCTTTTTATATTTTAGTTTTCTTGAATATATATCATTTTCTATAATCCCTCTGGAATGTGTTATTTAAACATTTGCCCTCCACCCCTCATATAATATTAGCGGCTACACAGAAACACATACACTATATGGAGAGAGAGAGAAAGGCCTTTTAAATATGAGAGAATGCCCTCTAAGTTGTTATGTAGTAGTTTCTCTTGAACATTCTCATTAATTGTTCTGGCTTCTGATGAGGCAGTGTAGTGAATTTCAGATCAACAGGAAGAGAGGCTACAACTCTTAACGGCTTTCGGGGTCTTGTCTGAGCAAGCACAATCACAATTCAATTATCTGATCAAGAACACGTACTGTTCCATGTTTTTCTAACTTATTCATGTCAAGCAACAGTTAGTGACATGTTCTAGAGCTACCAAAAAGCTCTTATTGCCAAAGATGTTGCCAAGGTATGATCCAAATGACAGTGAAACTGGAATGAAGCTTTTGGAGGACCTGACCACAAATGCATGCCAACTGCAACAACAGGTATTAGAGGAGATAGTGAAACAAAATGTACAGACAGAATATCTTAGGAGCTTTCTCAATGGCCATTCTGATAAGAAACTTTTCAAGGAGAAAGTTCCTATTGTGAATTATGAAGATATCAAGCCTTACATCGAGCGAATTGCCAATGGGGAGTCATCAGAAATCATTTCATCTCAACCAATCACCGAGCTTCTCACAAGGTATAGAATTTGACAGCATTTTTTTTTGTTGCTAATATTGTATCAGAGCTCCTCGAGCAACTGACTATTATATATTTATGATTAATTCTAAAATTTATCCAACTTTTGGCAGCTCGGGAACTTCGGGAGGGCAACCAAAGATGATGCCTTCAACTGCTGAAGACTTGGATAGAAAGACATTCTTCTATAACCTCCTTGTGCCTGTGATGAACAAGTGAGAAGCGTTTTCTCTTTCTTTTTCTTTTTTTTTTCCTTTTTTTTTAAATAATTTGATAATTACAATGGAAAGCAAGATTTGAACTATGAATGCCTCCGTTGAGCTACAATGCTATTTGGCTAATTTTTTTTTTCTTTCATGATTTAATTTTGAAAAAAAGAATGTAACAGTGAAAGCTGGGATACCAAATAAATGTGCATTTATAAATTCAGGTACGTGGATGGCTTAGATCAAGGAAAAGGAATGTACCTTTTGTTTATCAAACCAGAAATTATAACTCCTGCTGGTTTGACGGCAAGACCTGTGCTAACAAGCTATTACAAGAGCAATAACTTCAGAAACCGGCCTTTCAATCGGTTTAGTATTTACACAAGCCCGGATGAGACTATCTTGTGTTCAGACAGCAAGCAGAGCATGTATTGTCAATTACTTTGTGGCTTAGTACAGAGGGATGAGGTTCTAAGGGTTGGTGCTGTTTTCGCGTCTGCTTTCCTGCGAGCTATCAAATTCTTAGAGGAGAATTGGAGAGAAATGTGTTCTAACATTAGAACTAGTCAAGTCAGTGACTGGATCACTGACCCCAGTTGCAGAAATGCTGTATCTTTAATCCTTGGCAAACCCAATTCAGATTTGGCTGATTTGATTGAGTATGAATGTGGCAGTAAATCATGGGAAGGGATAATTAAAAAGCTTTGGCCTAGAACAAAGTACATTGAAGTCATTGTTACAGGGTCTATGGCCCAATACATCCCGACTCTTGAATTTTACAGCGGTGGAATCCCTTTAGTATCAACTATGTATGCTTCTTCTGAATGCTACTTTGGTATCAATTTCAAACCTCTTAGCAGGCCTTCTGAAGTGTCTTACACACTCCTCCCTAACATGGCCTACTTTGAGTTCCTACCTGTGGAGAAAAACCATGAGGAAATGTCGGAGAAGATCCAATGCAATGGTGTTTCTGATCAGAATTGCATACAGGAGGAGGATAAAAGGGAAGGGATGCAAACAGTTGATCTAGTGGATGTGAAGCTTGGTCACTATTACGAACTAGTTGTCACAACTTTCACAGGTATTTTTTTTCTTCCTACAGATCTGACCCACATGGCTCACTTATTTCATGCTCTGTAGTCTTAAACAATGGGGCTTAATGCAATTCACACAAAGGTAAAAGATTAACCAGGTGTAATTCCACAGTCCTGGATATCTCCCCTATGGTAAGTTTTAACTCAAGTTTTTATCTTATTGAAACGAGTGTTGTTTATTTCACACCCTCACTGAAAATCGTGACGAGTTCAGTGCATAATTCTGTGTGTACTTTGGGTGCAACAGTGTGTGCACTAATTATTACCCTATTGAAACTATCCTTCTCTCCTATATCAATTATCTACCTATAAATTTCCATTGATTTTCCCTGGAATGGCCCCATATCAATTGTTTACTTGAACTTCTTGAAGTCTGGCCCACAAGTTCAATTTTCAAGAGTGTCAACTTGTAAAGTGTAATTAGTAATTACATTGTTAGAGACGCTTCACTTGGGAGTCGTATTGATTGTGTATTTTTTTAATTAAGCTTGAACAACTTTGTGCTGGAAGGTCCATATCATGTGCACATTTTCTTTTTCTTTTTTACTCTCTTACCTCATTGTATGTCATCTTTTTCAGGCCTATACAGATACAGAGTGGGAGACATTCTCATGGTTACTGGTTTTCACAACAAAGCTCCCCAGTTCCGGTTTGTGCACCGGCGAAATGTGGTTTTGAGCATAGACACAGACAAAACAAATGAAGAAGACTTGTTAAATGCAGTGACACAAGCAAAGCGCCTGCTTGAGCCACTTGGTTTTCTCGTTACTGAGTACACTAGCTATGCTGACACTTCATCAATACCGGGTCATTATGTACTATTTTGGGAGCTTAAAATGAAAGGAAACAATGATTTTCCAGAGCTTGATCATACTATAATGGAACAATGCTGCTCCACAGTGGAAGAATTACTGGATTCTGTCTATAGGAGATGCAGGAAAAAGGACAATTCAATTGGACCCTTAGAGATAAGGGTTGTGAAGCATGGGACATTTGATGCACTTATGGACTTTTGTGTGTCTCAAGGGTCTTCTGTTAATCAGTACAAAACACCCAGATGCATTAAATCAGAGGAAGCTATTAAGATTTTGGATGCAAAGGTGGTGGGGAGGTTTTTCAGTAAAAATGTTCCCTTTTGGGAGCCATTTAGGATTGAGACTAAATAAATTGACAATGACACTGTCGTGAATGTTGATCTTTTCATTGTTCTGTCATGTGAGTTAGTTCTGGGGTTAATTTCCTGGCACTTGTGCCTGAAATCCTTTAAAACTTGATTTGTACAAGCTCTTTTGTCTTGTTCTGCGTTTCCCTATTCAATTTGTATGCTGAATATTTACGAAATTTGATTATGGTATTAGACAGGTCTCTCTCAACTTGTGCAACTGCACCCTTGTTTTCCAAACTGGTTAATTTTCCCCCTAAGCTCACATAGTGATGGATTATGCCACTATGATTCATATTAGCACTTTCATTACTAGAAGTCCAAAAGAGAGATTGATAATTTTCTCCCTATGCTGAATATTTATGAAATTTGGTTATGGTATTAGACAGTTCACTTTCATTACTGAAAAGTCTAAAAAGAGATTGATGCGCCAAGACACACGGGGAAAGTGATAAAACATGTTAGGTTGCATAGGGGATAAGAGTACTATAACTAATAACTCGCAAGGCCTACTTTGGTGTCTCAAATAAAGTGGTCATATTGAGAAGGGGGCAAGATGGCTTTTTCAATTCATTGAATCTGCATGGCTGAAACAGGAAAGCTCTTGTAGTGTCATTTCACTATCACTTTCAGTATTATCTTTTTCAAATAATTATGACAAAAATCATGCAATGTGAAAGTTATAGGTTGAACCATATCAAACGTATATATGAGGATAAAAATTGACATGCACATCAAAGAAAATGTATGGCCAATATTAGAAAGCTGCAGTTGATGAGGGGAAAAATATTAGAAGTGAAATGAGGGCGAGCCTAACAAATTGCATTCGATTAAGCACAAAATTGTGTAACACAATTTCCCCAAGAGAGGGTTAATGAGGTAATCTTTGAGAGAACATATATTTGCTTATGCAAGTTTAAGATATATTTTAATGTAACAGATTGACAGATTACTTATCAATTTAATATGAACTTACTATTTTTTTTCACAACTCATAATTAGTTAGTAGTTACATCAAGATTATAATACAAAAATTGTGTCCACGTTTTTTTTCAAATCATATAGATCACTTTTTTAAAAAAATAATTCGATAGTTATGAGATAAGAGATTTAAACCTTATATGTTTTTCTTAAAAACACAAAATAAAAAAATAAAAAATAAATAAAAATTGTCAACTAACTGCACCACAAAACTTTGACAAATTGTACACGTCTCTTTAAACTAGTTATCCATTATGATTGATAGGATAATTTAAACGCACGAGTCACTTATGTTAATAGTTCTTAATTTTCGAGGAGCAACAATGACCCACCCTCGTAGTCATTTCACTTTCATTACACGGCTCATGGCACAATGACATGACCTTACCCTGAGGAAAGCAACCCACAAAGTCCCATTCTCAATTCTATTTTGCATGCCGTGATGTAAGGGAATGGCCGGGGGGGCGTATAGGGTAATAAAAACGACGCACAACCATCCTGGATTTTGAGTCAAAAGACAGCTACAAAGCTCGTCTTTTTCTCCTAAACTTTCCTAACATGAGTCCAACGCACGTGTGGCTCTGGTCAGGATAGCCCTCTTACTAACTGCCAAAAAATGCCAACCAAAATCTCATAATATTTGGGGGATCAGATCAGATTCCAAACACCTTGGGACACTGTCACTGAATGATGCATCCAACTTTTCATTCCTACTGTGCGAGCAGCAAGCATAAATTCCACAAAACAGCCTAATCACCATTTAACATGCCAGCAATTGGCAAGCGTTTTACATGTAAATGATTTTATGGGTCGTCACCTAATAGATTTTAGGAGATTCCTTCAAATTGATTTAGACAAAAAATGGCTTTTTTTATTTATTTATTTATTTTTTAAAGCAGTATTGTAGGAGTATTATGTAAACCAATCAGTCTCTAAGCATTCTGATTCACATAAAAGATGGGAGAAAGTGGAGCCATATATTGGCTACGTTATGAAGTGAGGAGCAAGCAGATGTGGTGAGAGTGCCCAACCCTTCTTCTCTTGATGGACGGGGTAAAGCTGGTGCTGGTTAAGCTCACATGTTCCTCATAAATGCTTGAGACAAAGCCAATGGACTTGGCTTGTACAAACACTTCTTCTCCTTGCTTGTACAGTTCTTTGTCTCCTTGGGTTGCTCTCATTGTCCCCATGGTGCATGGCTCGTGGATTTCAGCCTAATTTTCCTTTAGTCGTGGCCTTATGTTAGCCTTTGCTACAAAAAGGGCTCGTTTTCAATTTTGAAAAACTTTAATTACATGATATGTTTGTGTCACTACGAATTATTGCCCTCGTGTCACCCCATATATACTACTGATTCTGTTTGTGACAACAACCAGAGTCGGCAAAGGAGGCGATGCACGTCAATATGATTGATTCAATCCCATGGATGTCCACTAATCCTTGGCATGCTTGCCTCATGCGTGGCACACCTTGAGAACACTGATTCAGTTCTACAGAGATCTCCGATTTTATCTAAAATCCCATTTGTTTCGGAGTAAAACATTATCTGGAAAATATTTTACATTTTCGTTGTTTGGGATGGTGAAAAAATTATGGTCAAACCAAAATTATTTTCTCGCTCATTTTTTTTTTCTGCCTTTAATCTTTATTTTAATTTTTGTTTTGTTTTGTTTATGTTTACACATGCTTGTTTAGGTTTAGGTGTTTTTTATTTTTATTTTTATTTTTTTATATTATGTCTTTAAGCGTGTTAGGTTGTTAGATTTTACGTTTATGTTTTGTTTGGCTTCTGTTCTATTTTTGTGTAAATTAGGTTTTTTGGGTAAGAATCTGCGTACGCATGATCTAGCCTGTACACGCAGGCTAAACTCATGCGTACGCAGACCTGTTCTAGCATGCATGATGCCGTTACTTAGAAACCCTAATTTTTGTTTGTTTTGTTTTTACACTCACGTGTATTCTGTGTAGCCTCCTTTTCATATGTTTCAAGCCCCATAGTTGTTTGTTTACCTTTTAACATGTTTGTTTGTTATCACATGTGTAGATTAGGGTTTCTTAATGTTAATACCATTCATTCACACATTCATGCATTGATGCCATAGGTGCTGTGTTGCTGAGAGTAAGTAAAGGATAAGCCATGTATTAGCGATGTTCATGCACTGTATTAGGGTTTCACTTTGATGATATGATAGAACATGCTTAGATGTAGATTAGGGTTTTGTAATATGTTTGCTTGCTGCCTTGTTGTAGATGTATGATAGGTTTTCACATGTTAGATGAATGCTAGTTTCTTTTGCACCTTGGCTTCCTTTTGTTTTAGATTGAGAAGTATGTATGTTTTGGGATATAGGATACCATGATTGTATGCATAGATGTATGTTAGTGTATGTGTGAGTATAGATGCAAGTTTTGAAAGTGCTTTTAATGAGGTTAAGGTATAAGACACAATAATGGGAGACCAACCTTAGGGTTGGGCAATTTTGCGTGCCTAACACCTTCCTAAGAACGTACCTAAACTTCGAACCCAAACTCTGGTAGTAAGATTAAATGTCCTTCCTTGAAAGGGCGCTATATTCATGGTTCCTAGACCATATAACTAGGTAGCGACTCCATCCGTTGTGCCCACACTTGGTGCGTTCATGGAAGATATCGTTAGGAGCAATGTAGATAGCGCTACGATTATCACAATAAATAGGAGTGCTAGTGGGATGTAAAGCATCCATGTTAGCCAAGAGCCACCGAAGCTAGACAAGCTCGATAGTCATGGTGGCATCAAGGGCATGTACTTAACCTTGGTACTGGAACGAGAGACAGCATCCTACTTCTTTTTACACCATGAGACAAGAGAAGTACCCAATAAGAAGCAAAAACATGTGATGGAGCATCGGTCAGTAGGATCACCTACCTAATTTGCATCCGAATAAGCATGAAGTTTAAGAGAAGACCAAGAGGAATAGTGAGACCATGATAAAGTGTGTCCTTGATGTATCAAAGAATTTGAAGAACTACAGCATAGTAGACAAAGCGAGGGCGTCAATAAACTTACTATTAATACTTACGACATGTGAAATGTCTGTACAAGTGATTATGAGATAGATCAGACTGCTAACCAACAGATGGTAACAAATAGCATCCAATATACACCATCCAAGGGTGTGAGCTTGGCATTGAATTTCAAGGGAGTGGAGATGGTCTTGTTGGCTATGAGACCGGCTTTGGAGAGAAGATCAAAAGCATATTTAGCTTGGAGAATATGGTATCCATCGGAGGATGAGGTAACCTTAAGCCCAAGAAAAAAAGCTAAGAGTGTCTAGATCTTTCATCTCAAAATGCCTACTAAGGAAATGCTAAAGAAAGTGGATACCTGTAGAATCATCTCCAGTAATAATTACGTCATCAACATAAAGGAGAATGAGGGTGATACTAGCAGAGTATCTACAAATGCAAAGAGTAATGTCATGAGGAGTCAAAGTGAAACCTTTCTGAGCAACAACTGAGCTAAACTTTTCAAATCAAGCTTAAGGAGCCTGCTTGAGGCCATAAAGAGCAAGGTGAAGGCAACAAACTTGACGGCCTAAGTGAGCATAGCTAGGGGTGGTTGCATGTACATTTCTTCCTGAAGGTCTACATTGAGGAAAACATTCTTCACATCCATTTGATAAAGAGGCCAATGGTGAACAATGGCCACACTAATGAGACATTTGACAGATATAAGGCAAGTAACATTAGCAAATGTTTCCTCATAATGAATGTCATATTCTTGAGTAAAGTCCTTAGCAACTAAGCGAACCCTGTATCATTCAACAGATCCATCAACCTTGGTCTTGATTTTGTACACCCACTTATAATATACTACAGATTAACTAGAAGGCAAATCAACTATATCCCATGTGTGATTTTTGTGAAGGGCATCTAGTTCATCATACGTAGCTTTTTGCCAAATAGGGTCAATATGGGCCTTATGATAAGTGTGAGGCTTAAAGAGAGTGACAAAAGCAAAAGAGCAATGATAATTAATAAGATAAGGAGAATAAGTGCTTACCTCAGTAGAGCAATGAAGGTTAGGACCAGTAGGAGGCTCAAGAGATGGTGATGCCATAGAATCCAAGACAGGCAGGCCATATGCTAAGGACAAAACCGGAGATGAGTTTTTTGGAGAGGAAGTCGAAGTTAAAGAATCATCCACAAGTTCAGGATAAAAAGGGAGGAAAAGATCAGTGAAAATGGGAGACTTAAAGGCAATGGGTTATGAGATCATAACAGGGAATCCCTTTTAGTTTACACCATAGCCAAAGAAGCAACAAAGGCGGGCATGAGACTGGAGCTTCGTCCGTTCATGATGAGTAAGAGAGACAAAACAAGCACAACCAAAAATTCAAAGAGATAAGTGGTCAGGGTTTAACCATAGAGGAGCTCAAAGGGTGATTTGTTTTGTATGGCCATTGAAGAGATACGATTAATGGTAAAAACAGCAATGAGTGCAGCCTCACCCTAAAAGCACTCAGGAATAGAGGTAGAAATGAGAAGGGTGCAGACAACATCAAGAATGTGACGATATTTTTGTTCTGCACAATCATTATGTTGAGAGGTGTAGGGACAAGGCCGGTAAGGGAGTGTACCATTGCTATCTAAAAAGGAGATGAAAGATTTATCATTATCTTCTTGAGCATTATCTAACCGAAAGATCTTAATGGTGCAATTGAACTAAAGATCTTAATGGTGTGATTGAACTGTGTTTCAATCATTTTGTGAAATTTTTGATAAATGGACACAAGTTCAGACCTATGGTGAAGTAGATAAATCCAAGTATATAATAAATAAATAAATAAAAAATCATCCACAATTATGACAAAATATCGAGATCCCCCCTCAGTGGGAATTGGTGCAAGATCGCAAATGTCAGAATGTATAAGATTAAAAGGTGTAGAAGAAAGAAAAAAAAACCACTATTATTAAAGGGCAATTTTACTTGTCTTCCAAAATGATAGGAAGTACAATCAAATTTTAGAAACTGAATTGAACCTAAATAATCTTGAGAAGCTAATAATTGAAGACGAGATAAGAATGTATGACCAAGACAAGAATTTCCATAAATCAGGCAAAAGGGTGGTAGTAGAAACAACTTGTGAAGGACTTTTTAAGTCGTGAGCCTCAAACATATCTTTAACCTTATGGCCTGTCCCAAGCACTTGACTTGTTTGAGGATCCTGCACATCAACACAATGATTAGTAAATAAAATATCTACTTCTAATTCACAAAGTTGACTAATAGAAAGTAAATTAAGGGACAACTTTGGAATATGAAAACTATAACCAAGGGATAAATTGAGGAAGGATATTTTTCCTTTATGACTAACAAGCATAGAAGTTCTATCGGAAGTATAAATAGAAATGGGATGTGCTAAAGGTGCCTTATCAAAGAATTGTGTTTCATCAGGGAACATGTGATTACAACATGCAGTGTCAAAAAGTTAAGAATACTTACCTGAGGTGACAGAAAGGGTAGTGGAAGTTCGGGATAAAACCTATTGAACTATAGCCTAAATATCAGTTGTAGTAAGTGAGGAAGTCAAATGTGAACTTGTAGAAACCGATGGATATAAGGGACATAAAGCGGCTACCCAAGGAAGAGGACATTTGTTCTGCTCTTGTATGAATTTCTACAATCTACGATAGACATTGATATTATGGCCTTTGGCATAACAAAACTCACAACAGGTATCTTTTAAAGACTGAGAAGTGGGACACTCATAGTTAATCTGTTGAGGAGCAGTGAATACAGCAATGGTAGGCTGCAGAGTAGGAGAGGGTGTAGTCAATACATGATCAGATGATGACATGTGATAAGTAGGCCAATAGTTTTCCTTGGAGATGAGCTCGTTAACTGCAACATCAAGAGAATAAGTAGAAGACGAGCTAAGCAAATAAGCCCTAATAGGCTTAAAATCCTCACATAAACCCATCATTAAATGCATAAATTGATGGCGGTCTCGATATTTGGCAAATAGCTCTAAACCATGTTAAGAGAGAGAGAGAGAGAAAGAGAGTGAATTTGCCCTAGTTCATGCAAATCGTGACCGGAGACAGAATTTGCCCTAATTCATCTTTATCTTGAAGAAGCTGCTGTGTTTGTACACCATAGGGTTTTGTAACCAAGGAGCTTCATGATCTTCATCGTGTGATGAATTGAAGAACATTGCAGCTAACATCTTTCTCAAGTTGTTGAGTAAGCCGCGTATTGGGATCTGCACATCAAATTGGTTAGTCAGGTACTGGGAGCCTTGCATTATAAGGAGAGATTGTCACTACAGAACAAGTCCAATTGGGTATTAGGGTAAGGGTTCAACTGTAGGTTGGTATAAGGTACTGGAATTCCTTTACTTGTAACCGTTTGTTGTGATAATAGTAAATTCTCGAAAGTGGTGACCTTAAAATCACCTGGTGGAGTTTTTGTCGTGTAGGTTTTTCCCATTCATAAACAAATCACCGTATCAATTTAATTTTCACTGCATTTAGTTATTTGGTGATTTGTTTGTGCTACCACGTGTATTGCATGCTAATTGAATTAATTAATTAACTTGGCTAATTAATTTGTTAATTCATCACAAGGGATCAATACATTCTTGGCCTATCAAGTGGTATCAGAGCAGACACACTCTGATTAGGATTAATCTTTATTGTGTGATCCATTGACCCTTGTTGTCATGGCTGCAACCGACTTGAAGAGATCTTTGTTTTCAAATACATCTTGTTTTTCTAATCTCTACTTGTTTGTGTGTTTCAGAAAATGCAAGTCTAAAAGTTATTTGAATTCTATTATGATAACCATTGGAAAAGATCTCAGCTTGACAAAGAAGAAACTAGACTGTCTCAGAATGAAAATGTGCAAAGGAGTTTGTCTGAGAAGAGTGAAAGTTAAAGGCTTTGTTCATAAAAGGCAGATGAGAGAAAACACCATTCCCACTAATCTGTCATATAAGCACGAAATGTGCTTCATGATAAAGTTTGCATTTAAGGTTATGGACACGTGTTTATGGTACCTTGATAGATGCTACTCAAGACACATGACTGGAGACCGATCTCTCTTCAAGGTTTTCAAGTCTAAGAAAGGTGGTAATGTCACTTTTGGTGATGGGAGCAAATCACAGATTAAAGGAAAAGAAATCATCTCTCTACCTGGACTACCAGACATTGCAAATGTGTTGTATGTAGAAGGTCTGAAAGTGAACTTGCTGAGCATAAGTCAGATTGTGATCAAGACTTCATGGTATTATTCTCAAAAGGAAAATGCCTTGTCATGGATGAGTCTGAGAAGAAACTCATAAGTGGTGTTCACACACTAGACAATTGTTATGGTTTGGTTTCTGATGTCAATATTGTGTGCAATAGCATTCGTTTACCAAATGAAGATCTATAGCACCAAAGGATGGGACATGCTAGTTACAAACATCTTTCAATAGTATCTAAGCATGAGTCAGTCTTGGGAATACCATAGCTCAGTAGAGTGAACAATGTGGCGTGTGGACCATGTCAGCTTGGAAAACAGACGAAAGCTAAACATCCGGGCACTCAGACATCTGCTTCATCCAGACCATTGGAGCTACTACATCTGGATCTCATGAGTCCAACCAGAACCGAGTCTCTTGGTGGGAAGAGATACATCATGGTTGTAGTAGATAACTTCACTAGGTACACTTGGGTCATCCTCCTATGATCCAAGTCTAATGCTCTTGAACACATTGAAACCTTGTGCACAAGATTGCAGAATGAGAAGAGCTTGAAGATTGATTCAATTCGAAGTGATCACGGTAAAAAGTTCGAAAACTCATACATGGAGTCCTTTTGCACTAGATCAGGTATATCTCAAGAATTCTCTGCTCCTATTACTCCTCAACAGAATGGTGTGGTAGAAAGAAAGAACAAGGTTATTCAAGAGATGGCTAGAGCCATGTTGCATAACAAGGATGTGGCTAGAAACTTGTGGGGAGAAGCCGTTAACACTGCATGTCATACAGTTAATAAGGTGTATTTCAAACCTAGTACCAAGAAGACTCTCTATGAGTTGTGGAATGGAAGGAAGCTGAATGTTAAGTATTTCAAAAATTTTGGAAGTACTTGTTTCATTCTCAAGGATAGAGAAAATGTGGGAAAATTTGACCCTCGAAGCGACGAAGGAATATTTCTGGGATACTCCTTTACAAGCAAGGTTTATCGGGTATACAACAAAAGAACCAAGAAAGTAATGGAAACTGTGCATGTTGTTATTGATGAATCTTCAGAGTACAGTTCTGAGAAATTTAGTGAGGAAATTCCTAAAGAAATTCTTTCTCCCGAGCCCAATAACATTTAAGAAATTGTTGATTAAGAGCCCGCATCTCCAAGTACTCCCGGCACTCCAAGTGTTGTAAAAGGTTCAGAGACATACTTACTTCACCTAATTTTGAATCCCATGAAGAGAAAGGACCTTCCTTTAGGATCAAATTGAATCATGCTCTTGAAGTTATTGTGGGAAACATGAATGAACTTACACTGAAGAAGCATACAGTTGATAAATGTGTTGCTAACTTTGTGTTTTATTCTTGTTATTTGTCGCAGGTTGAACGCACTAAAATTGAGGAAACTCTTTAGGATGAAAGCTGGCTTGAAGCTATGCACAATAAACTGCTTTAGTTTTAAAGGAATGATGTCTGAACTCCAGTACCTAGACCGAAGGGTGAGCACATCATTGGCACAAAGTGGATATTTTGTAATAAGACTGATGAGGAGGGTAATATGATCCGCAACAGGGCTTGTCTTGTAGCTCAAGGATACTCTCAAATGGAATGAGTAGACTATGATGAGACATTTGCTCCAGTAGCTCGTATGGAATCCATCAGGATTCTCTTAGCCCTAGCTTGCCATTTGAAGTTCAAGCTTTACCAGATAAATGTCAAGACCGCTTTCTTGAATGGGTTCCTTAAAGAAGATGTCTATATAGCTCAACCAAAAGGATTCATTGATCCTCACTTTCCGAATCATGTGTTGTACCTCAAGAAGACACTTCATGGTTTAAAGCAAGCCCCTAGAGCTTGGTATGATTGGCTCACTCAATACTTGGTTTCACATGGGTTCACAAGAGGGAAAGATGATCAAACTCTTTTCATCAAAAGGGAAGATGGTTAGTTGATAGTTGCTCAAGTCTATGTTGATGATATCATCTTCGGATCAACAAAGGATGAACTTGCTCATGGCTTCTCTAAACTCATGCAGGCCGAGTTTGAGATAAGCATGATTGGAGAGTTAAATCTCTTCCTTGGGTTGTAGATTCATCAGCAAGAGTAAGGTATATTCATATCTCAATTTAAATATGCTAAGAACCTTGTGAAAAAGTTTGGTTTGGAATCTGTTAGTTCTGTTAGAACTCCTATGAGCCCAAATGTTAAACTCACTATTGATTTGTTAGGTAAGAGTGTTGATGCATCTCTTTATAGAAGCATGATAGGTAGTCTTCTTTACCTTATTGCTAGTAGATTTGACATTAGTTACAGTGTAGGAGCGTGTGCTAGATATCAGGCTAATCCCAAAGAGTCTCATATGATTGCTTTGAAAAGAATCATAAAGTATGTCAAAACCACTGCCGATTTTGGTGTGTGGTATAGCAAGGACACAAATGATGTCTTAGCTGGGTACTCTGACGTAGACTGGGCTGGGAATGCTGATGATAAAAAGAGTACTTCGAGGGGTTTCTATATGGGTAATAATCTTGTCTCCTGAATGAGCAAAAAACAGAATTCTATCTCATTATCCACTACAGAGGCTGAGTACATAGCTGCCGGTAGCTATTGCACCCAACTTCTGTGGATGCAAAAAGTCCTCAATGATTATGGTATTTGTCAAGAGCATCTCACTATCTATTGTGTCAATACCAGTGCCATCAACATCTCTAAGAACTCGGTTCAACATTCTCAAACTAAACACATAGAGATTCGATATCACTTCATTCAGGAGCTTGTCGAAGATGGTACTCTTACTCTTGAGTTCATTCACACTAATGATTAGAAGGCTGATTTGTTCACCAAACCTCTTGATAGCAAACGGTTTGAATTCTTTCGCCAAAACATTGGTGTTATCTCCATAGATTGATCTCCTCTTCTCCTTCTTCTTCCTCATGCATTTGCATCTAGTTTTATGCTTTGCTTTGTTTAACATGTTTGTTTGTTTATTTTTCAATTTTGCTTTATTTTGTTTTTCATAAAAATAAAAATAAAAAAAATTAAATTTTTTTTTAGAAAAATACAAAAACAGTGTATGTTTGTGTACATTGGTACTTATGTACCTTAAATGGCCATTGAAACAAGTTTTCTAAATTTTGTATCTTTTATAGCTTAGATAAGCATCTCTATGCATAACTAAGCAAGTGAGCTTAGTGGCTCGTGTTTGTAATGAGTAAGATTAAGTAATCTTTTGTATTTAACACTCGTATCACTCTTTTTGACAGCAAGAACTAGAAAATTCTAAGAGAAAGGCATAAATAACCATTTCACCACTGTTGCCCACCAATCATGAAATGACATTTGTATGCTTCGGCATAGTAAAAGTGGAATGTCAAATGCTTAACATCATTGGGTATTTATTTTTTATCTCTTATATGCCCATGCATGGTTTGATTATAAGAAAAATATGCAAAGAAAAATAAAAAGCAAAAATAATCAAAATACTTTATATATGATTGCAAGCGTGTATTTTAGGAGATGTGGGAGTTATAGGATGTACCTCGAAAGTGATAGTCCCTATCAAACAGTTATGATTGTGTGTGAGTTAAAGTGATAACATGTAGACACTTATGCAATCTTGCGATGTTTTTCAAACACAACACGCAATATTCTTTGCTACTTTTGATACATGTGCAGGTACAATGCGATTTGGCCATCACAAGGAATACATGTGTTGATGTATCCTCACTAAACTATCTTAACTTATTTTTGAAATATAAAATTGGTTAGATTTGTTGTGTGTGTGTGTGTGTGTGTGTGTTTTGGATCTATATGCTTGGCATTTTTCTTGTTGAAAGATGATTTTGAGAGCTTAAAATGTTGTTTGGATCTTTGGTTGTGTAGCATGCTTGGTTGCATTCATGTCTGTGTTTTTCTCTTCCTGAAAAACTGTTTTTAAGCAATCTCGACAGCTGCTGGACATCCCTTGACAGCTAGGCTATCTATCAAGCCTTTTCAGCTTCTTTTTATCACATTCTCGATAGCTTCTCGACAGTTACTCGATCCATCGAGAAAGTTTCTGGATGCTCAATAGCTTCTCGATCCATCGAGACTCTTTTGTTGTGGATACCTCTTGATAGATCCTCGATAGCTCTTCAATAGCTAGTTCTCGCGTTTTAAAGCTAGACACCTCTCGATCCATCGAGCTTTATGATTTTCTATATATACGTTTCAGCGCAATTTTCTCTCATTCCTCCCCGATCTTTCTTAACAGATCTTGTCTCTTCACCTCCCAAAACCTTTCTCTCTCACTCTAAACTTCATTCCCAAGTGATTTTCGGCCTAGATCTAGCTCTTCTTCACTGGTAAGGGTCCTTAATCCTTCATTCTTCATGATTTTCGGCCTAGATCTAGCTTTTCTATAATCCTTCATTTTTTGGGGTTTTTCAAAATTAATGAAGTTTTGGTAAAATTTTTGGGTTGGGTTATGTTTAAATGATCCTAAATGTTCATGCATTGCATCACATTTGCATTATAACTATATTTTCATGCATTATAGTTGTGTGCTACATATGTTGAATTGTTGTGTGCTATTAGGTTTGGATTGGGCTGAGCCCATGATGTTTTTAAGTTTGCATGTCACATGTTCATGCATTTTCATGCATACATACATTCTTTTATCTTTATATTGATATTGATATTGTTGGTGCTTTTCTGTGTGTTTCTTTCTCTCCCTCTTTCTTTCGTTAGTTGCTCTGTGGCACCTAAACGAAAATCCACTCCATCCTAGAACCCTCTTCGTTCTGGGGCATCCACTTATTCTGACACCACTCTTTCTCACGTACAGTTTCGTGATTATAAAGCCCGTAAGGACTTTTTGGAGAACTTTTCTCAACGAGGCATTCATTTGAAACGCCAAGTCATTTTATTGAATTTTTTCGATACTGATCTTCCTACTGTCATCTACAGTCGGGGTTGGGAGTCAGTGTATGGCATCTCGGTCACCTGTTCCACCATGATCATACAAGAGTTTTACTCCAACATGCACGGATTCTATACTTTAGTACCTAATTTTGTCACTTGCGTTCAAGATACGCACATTGTAGTTACTCTGGATATTGTATTTGAGGTACTATATGTTCCTAGGGTAGCGCATCTTGACTACCCTGGTTGCAATCATCTGAGGACTGTGTCCAAAGACAAACTCTCATCTTTATTTTGTGAAACACCTTCATCTTGGGGTGATCGTCAAAACACCCATTACTTGGGCTTTGCAAAAGGTCCGAGATTCCTTAACATGGTGATGACATTCATTCTCCATCCATTGTCTCACTATAACTCTATCACAGAGCCTCGTGCTCGATTTTGTTATCCCTCTTAGAGGACATTTCTATTGACTTCTCTTCTCACTTTATTCTATCCCTTATAGATGTCTATAGGGATACGACGACTCGTGATAAGCTCATTTTTCCTTCCGCTATCACGAGGCTTCTTTGTCATTTTTCTGTCTCCTTTCCTGAGTCTCCTCATTTTATGGTTATGAGTACCATAGATGCTGCTATCGTTAGACGGAGCGAGGCACAGCTTCGACCGAGGCAGCCCCAGACCGAGATGGCGACTCCTCTAGCTTCTTCCGCTCCATCCACTTCGCTCCTTCGTCTTCTGTGGGTGGAGTGACTCTCGAGGCCATCATGGCATAGCTTGTGTGCATGGATGCTCGTCTTGACACACTCAGTGATGAGTTGTGTCAGGTGAACACCTGTGTTGGTCATATTGCATGATGATAGGCTGCCATGGGTGGTTTCACTGCTTATACCTTTCCATCTCCACCGACTTCAGAGGATGAGAGTGATGATGGCACCAGCAGTGATGATGTTGATGAGGACGATGATACTAGCTCGCCCAATGATGAATAGATGTTTACTTGATGTACTTACCCTTTGTCACTAATGACAAAAAAGGGAAGTAGTTTTGATATGAGAGTAGTCATATACATAGGGGGAGAGTTAGCATAGGACATTTTTATGATAGTGGGAGTGTTTATACTATGAGGGATGTAGTGAGGTTTTTATGTATTTTCTTTTCTTTCTTTTAAATTTACCTAATGTATATTGGTCTTTGACCATTTGACATACATTGTACTTATATTTGGGTGTATATATATTGATGTATGTTAGTCACCTATCTTTACATGTATTGTTTCTTTTCTCTCTTTATGCACATGATTCTTATATAGTGTATGCAATCTTATTTCTATTTCACACTAAGATGCCGCGATGAGTTTTGTTTAAAGTGTTTTAGAAATACAGGTTGTCAAAGTCTTCTTGCCATAAACTCTTTTCTTGCAAAGTTTTTCAAGAGTTTGTGTTATGATAGATTTTATTGTATTTAACACGTGAATATGAGTTGAGGGATTTATGACTTTTCTCATATGTTCATTTGTTTATTGTGGTTTTGTCACGGATTGCCAAAGGGGGAGATTGTTAGGACATATGTGATTCAATGTTAGGAACATATGTCAATATTGAATTGGCTAATCTTTTGACAAAATGCACTATACTTGTAATTGGGTAAATCTATGATGTGTTTAATGCTTCAAGGAATAAGGTTTCAAGTTCAAATGTTAAAGTTATGCAAGTCTATCCAAGAAACAAGTGAAGAAGTGCTGGATTTTAAATCTCGACAACTAGCATCTATTGAGATTTAAAAGGCTGCTAAAGCCCGATGCTCGACAGCTTCTCGACAGATAAGCTATCTATTGAGATTTATGAAAATCAATTTTTCAGAACTAATTTTACTTCAATCTGTGAATATATGTTTGGGTTTTCTTTTCTCACAACCCTAAACATATATAAGGATTGTTTTAAGGGCCGTCAAAGGTTGTGCAAATGTGCAGCAAAGTTATGTTCATGCAAATTGTGACCGGAGACAAAATTTGCCCTAGTTTATCTTTCTCTTGAAAAAATTGCTATGTTTGTACACATCTTTCGTGATCTTCATCGTGTGATGAACTGAAGAACTTTGTAGCCAACATCTTTCTCAAATTGGTGACTAAGCCGCGTACTGGGATCCACGCATCGAATTGGTTAATCACATGCTCGGAGCCGTGTATTATAAGGAGAGATTGTCACTACAAAATACGTTCAATTGGGTATTGGGGTAAGAGTTCAACTGTAGGTTGGTATAAGGTACTGAGATTCTTTTACTTGTAACCACTTGTTGTGATAATAGTGAATTCTCGGAAGTGGTGACCTTAAAATCATCCGGTGGAGTTTTTGTCGTGTAGGTTTTTCCCATTCGTAAATAAATCACCGTATCAATTTAATTTTCACTGCATTTAGTTATTTGGTGATTTGTTTGTGCTACCACGCGTATTGTATGCTAATTGAATTAATTAATTAACTTGACTAAATAATTTGTTAATTCATCACAAAGGGTCAATACATTTTTGGACTATCATTTTGGAAACTAGACATCCATATCTTTCCAGAGACATAGATATCAGCTCAATCAAAGCTCGGAAATGCCTTAAAATATACATTTGAAGTCAAACTAGAGAAGAAGCCAGGATTGCTGACGTCAGTTGTAGATACTCAATTTTGCACCCATAATTTAATCAAAGAGAATGACTTGAATGACCAATTCATGTACCCTAAAAATCATAATTGCATTACATGCATCAATTTGTTCTTGCATTACATGCATCATTTTGTCTTTGCATTACATGTATTAATTCATTTATTGCATATCACAAAAATGATCTTGAGATTCTAACGATCGCAACGGTGTTTCCGGTTTTCAAATCGAACCATCGGATTGAAAGATTTCACATGATCAAATTTCCACGATCAACATGCATTGTGTCTAGGTAAGGTCAACCATGCACGATTAGTTTAAATTAATTCTGATTGGTTAAACAATTAAAATTAATTAGATAATTTTGTGATTGGTTGATAATTAGTGTTTAAAATAAGGATGCATGCATGGGAATAAAAGGGATGGTTGGATAACAATAAAATTGTGGATAATCCAAACTTTATCAAAATTTATTTTAAGGTATTTATCTTCAAGATAATTGTTCTTAAATAGCCTGAATTATCCTGAAACAAGATGAAAAATCACAGACGGAGGATGAAAATGCGTCTAGGTACAAGGACTAGCCAAAAAACCCTAGAAGAGGAGTCTAAATGGCCTGAACACGAAAGAGTGTTCGGAGCCATAGGGCCAATTTGGCACTTATGGAGTGTTGAACGGCACTCTAAAAAGGCCCCAACGAGTTTCGGGTGATGATAAGGCACACCCTTTTTGACCTTTTTGCAAAAGGATGCATCCGGATTCAAACCCTAATCATTCGTACCTATTTTATAAAGTCTTCTGGCCTCCATAAATAGAGATTGAATCTCATAATTCAGCATTTTTTTTCCATGCTTTGAAAGGCACACCTTTTGGGCTCCCAAATAACTCATATTTTCTAATCTCCTCTCTGATTTTCTGTTGAAGCTAGGGTTTTTAGGTTTCAAAGACAACTGAATAAGTTTCTTTGAACCGTAAAACATCCTCTCAAGTAGAAGAGTGCTCATGCAAGAGGTTGTTTTCTAAATCCTTTTATTTTTATGCATTTCTTATCATGATGATGTATGTCTAATTGTTTCAAATATTCATAATCTGGTTTATAAAAACATGTTCTTGATTTCTTTATTGTTGATATAATCTGTTTCTTAATTTTAAAGATCTACATGTAGTAAACTATTTTTGTTTAAATAAAACGGATCTGCATCTTTCTTAGATGCAGATCTGAATTTTTCTTCAAATAAAATGGATATGCATCTTTCATAGATGCAGATCTGAATTTTTCTTCAAATAAAACGGATCTGCATCTTTCTTAGATGCAAATATGAATTTTTCTTTAAAATAAAAGGGATCTGCATATTCTTTAGATGCAGATCTAAATTTTCCTCACATCAAAACTAATTTATATCTTTCTTAAGATACAAATATGATTTTTCTTAAAACATATGCAAATTTTTGAAATAAAGAAAGAGATCATGAATTGTTGTTTTGTTATTTGTTTTGTTTGAGTCATGTAACATAAAATTATTTTGTAAATGAGATCCTCTTCATAATTTTTTTTTATTAAATAAAAAAAGATCTTATTTTTTTTACTATTAAAAACCATTTCTTTTATTACCACAAAACATATCTGAATTTTTATCTCCAAAAACCATTTTTTATATCTCACAAAACAAATCTGGTATTTCGACAAATCAAGATCAATTTTTTTAATCACCAAAATAGATTTAAATTTTTTTTAACAAAAGAAGAGACTTCATTCATAAATAAATTTGTGTGATTTAATTTTTCATTCACATGTTCAACATATCATTCTTGACATGCATAACATAATACATTGGTCACTAGAGTCTAGAAGACCAGACTGTGATTGGGCGGAATGGGTGCCTAACACCTTCCCATTCTGTAACCTAACCTTTGGATTTAGGTTTTGGTTTAGAAGATCTAACCTTGTCTTTACCTTTTTTTATTTTGGGTAGAATGTAACTAGGACAAAAAGCCATGTATTTTGGTAGATTGTAACTAGGACCCAAAATTGTGTAAATTTTTAATTTTTTTCAAATATGTAATTTTTTATTCAATCAATGAATAGAACTATTCAGTCATAGTATTTTTTTTTTTTTTTTTTTTATAGAAAAAGAAGTGGTGACTCCACACCACTTACCCAAAAAGAAAGGTGTCCTAAAAAGTACCCGAATCTCTTTTTTGAGGGACAGCTTTTGTCAAGGTCTCTCATAGTGGCGACTTCACTGGGGATGTCGAGGGCTAAGCTTCATATTAGACTTAAGTGACCAAATATGTACCTTTGTTTTGCATCGTCTTGCATGATATTGTTGTTTGTTTATTTTTATTTGATGAGATGTTGTATAATATTTTTGTTGTATGATATTTTGTTGTTTGTATTGTTTGTTAAAATCTTTCCCCAACTGTCATAGTGTGTGCCATCCAAACAATATGTATGCACAACTTTTCAACAACTTGTGGTGGTAGTAACCATAGATCACTGATCTTCATTAGATTCAGGTATCCAGTGGCAAACACACCAACTCATAGCCTAACGTCACTGGATCATTTCTTGTTGACTGTAAAGGATAGACCATGCCGTTCTGACCAATGTAATGTTCATTACATTACAAGTTGGGAGGTGTAACGTCCTAACTATGGGAAACAATGAAACAACAAACTCACCTTACAACATAATGACATAGAACCTACCCTTAGGTCGGTCCTGGTTAAAATTGCATTGCACATTGTGTGTGTTTGTTTTGCTTGATTGTTTGATGCAAATGGTGACCTAGCTTTAATTGACCCAAGAAAGCTTGTTCTAGAGAGAAAGAGAGAAAAAGCAAGAGGGGAGAATTTGGTCAAGATTTGAAGGAAGGCTGCAAAGAGGACCTAAGGCCGACACTCAAGCTAGTAGCTCCAATTCCAAGCCCATCCCCCCCATCATGGTACTGAAGCCCATGAGCATAGAGGACACTCTGTTGCTGCAACATCACAATCCCATGACTGACTTATGAGGTACTTAAAACCCCAATCAAATTACCAAACACCAACAAACAGGGGGAGACACTTCAAACCCCAATCAAGCAACCCAATACCCACAAATGGAGGGAAATGCTTCAAACTCCAACCAAATCACCCAACATCCACAAATGGGAGGAGATACTTCAAACCCCAAGACACCAATCCTAATGAGCCAAGAAAGAATTGAAGATGTTCTTAACTCCATCCTAGAAGGTCAAGAGAAGATAAATGAAGAGCTAGTCTAAATCTCCTAGATAGATAACTCTGCATTACAAGTCAACTTAGCCAATCAATCTATGCTCTCTACCTTGTGCAAGGATAATTCACCAAAACCCGAAGAGATTCCACACTTCCAATTTCTGAAGAAAAGAGTTAGGGATTTCAACAAGTTGTCATTCCAACTATCCTCTCCAATCAACAAGAACGTGTTAATGGACTCAATCCCCAAGGAGGTAATGCCTTATCACATCAGTAATGGTGCAGTCAATCCATCAACTGGCAATTGTAGGCATTGAAGAAATTTTTCAGAACTACACATGACTTTGAGTGAAGCCTTGGAGAAACTACAAGCTAAGGGATTACTGAAGCCATTAGGTCCCATGCCAATACCGCATCTTGTGCCTAGAAGATACAATCTTAATGCTCATTGTAGATATCATCAAGGGGAAGGCCATACAACTGATGGATGTCATAGCTTAAGGCATGCCATTCAAGATCTGATTGATCAACAAGTCATCACTCCGCCTTCATCAGCCAGTAATCCTAACTTTGTTTGAATTTTATTTTACAACTTATTTTTTAGATAGGCTCTCTAATTTTATTGTTTAGGATTTTCTTTCTAGTTGGTTATTTGCTCAATAAAATCCATGTTGTGTTTGATGCATTTGATTCATCATGTTATTCATATATATAATAAAAAAATAAAAAAATTTATTAAAAAAAAAAAAACTTTTGGACTAAGGGCATTGGGCCTTTAAGTCATTTCAGTTCATTTTCAAAAAAAAAAAGAAAAATCTCTTGCACTAGGGGCTGGGCCTTCTTAGTAACCTTTTTCTAAAAACCCTTTCTTTTTTGTTCTTTCAAATACTCCAAGATTTTCCCAAAGCCTCCCTTTCAAAGACTCTAATTTTTTTTCAAAAGCCTTCTTTCCAAGTGAATACAAGAAGATCCATTTGACAAAACTTCTTCCAAATCATGATGATTAAGGGCCCGTTTGGTTTGTAATTTGTCATAACTCAATTTTCATTATTTAATTTTCATCACTCATCACTCATCACTCATCACTCATCACTCATTACTTTAAATACCTCAATTTCCCAAACCCCCATTTGGCACCTTAACTCAGACCCAGTTTTCAACTTCAAAAGTTGCGGCTGGGTTTCACGAAAAAAAAATCCGTTTGTCAAACATTGCAGCTAGGTATGTGGGTTTAATTACGAAAATGCCGTTAAAAACTGAGTTTTGAAAACTGAAAACACTTGTATTCAGTTTCCATAACTCATCACTCAAAAATCAGAGAATTGAGAGATAGAAACAATGATCCAAAACTCATCCAAACAAATGCTCATTCATGGGACCCACACGATTTAAATGATGGAAACAAAAAATTGAGTGATATCACTTAAAACTCATCCCATCCAAACAAGCTCTAATTGCTTTACCAATCAATTTGTTCCAAAGGGGGATTTAACTTCATTCAATTCCTGTAAGGACTTTTGCTAAACATTCAAAATATGATAAGAAAAGGTCCTAAAAGTAGATCAAAGAAATACATCCATTCATCCAAATTTCTCAAACCACATACACTCAATCCCCATCTCTCAAGATTTTGTCATATCATTGGAACATTTGAACTCTTATTCCAAGAACAATTTATTAAAAGAGTTTAAATCACTATGCTTACAAGAAAGCATCGTTAGGGATAAGAGGCCGCCTTTGGTAACCCACATCATTCCTCGGCACCTCTTACAATAATTATCCATTGCTAGCCAACTTGAGCCTTTAAACAGTTAGTCTGTTTTTCAATGAACCCACTAAAAACTTAAATCTTGGGTGGGGAAATTAAGTATGCATGCTTAAATCTCAAGATGAGGAAGTGTTGACCTAATGGATTCAACACCACTTGGTAAGGTTCTCAATGGAGACAATGAGAACAATATGACAAGTTCAAAATAGGAAGATTCATCAAGTTCAGAAAAGAGAGTCCATCAAGGAAAGATAAGATTTTGAGGAGGTATCAGACTGTGAGAAAAATAGTAAGCCATCAAGCTAGAAAAGATTTCAACCAAAAAAAAAAGAGAGAGAGAGAAATGAAGACAAGAATTTTCATCAAGTTGTGAGAGAATACTGATTCATCAAAAGACACAAGAGATATGAGATTTCATGAAAGATCATTCAAGTTGAGAGAGATGAGCAAAAATGAAAACTCATCAAAAGAAGAAAAAAAAGCTCGCTAAGCTGAAAACCCGAAAGGGCAGTCTAGGCAAAAATTAGAGTTAAGAAAAAAAAAAAAAAAAAAGGAGCCTACTTGGCTGAAAACTCAAAAGGGCGGTCTAGGCAAAAAAATTTTTTTTCAAAAATTGGAAAAAAAAAAAACAAAACAAAAATGAGAGTGAGTGATCTTATCACAAGATAGGATGCTAAGAAGACCAAAAAGAGGAAATCATCAAGCTCAAAAGATCAAGACCAAATGAAAGGAATCAATGAAGACCAATTATGATGAACATGACAAGGATTTTAGCACAAGAGTCAATGATAGAAGATGTAAAAAAATCTTCCAATGCTTGAATTTAAAGTATTACATACTTGGGGAAATATCACAACGCTTTTTGTGCCCTTTATATCATTCCTTTTGATAACCTGAACTTGGCTTACATTACAACCTTTAAATAAAGCCCTCCTTGAAGTCCTACTGATTGAAAGCACACATTTAGCTCTGATGATATTTTCTCTTGGGTTAAGAAGGAAAATTGCTCAAAATTATCAAGCCTCACTAGCTGATATATTCCAAAGACAAAATTTCACAAATTCTCAAGTGACTTAAAAAACATTTTTCTAAGATCCAAACACTTCATTTGTTTGCTTTTAACAGAAAATAACTCTCAAGAGAACAAATTTCCAAATTCTCAAAAATTTTCAAATCTTCAAACTTAGGATTTTTCCTTTCTTGCTTACTCCCAGTAGGTGTGATTCCCAAGCATTTTATTTCTTTGATTGTCTTTGAAGACTTAATCTAAAAAATTTTCAGAATGAAGAAGCAAATTTGATTACATGTTTTTAATGATTTCAAATCCTTTCTAGCCAATGAGATCGAGTTAACAATTAAGCATTATGATTGGTCAAAGAGGTTGTTAAAAGGATCACCTTTTGTTCATTTGAAAAAGATAAAATTTCAAAAAATCTCATTCTAAGTGAATTGCTTTCAAAAAAAAAAAAAAACTTATTTTAGAAAAATTCATTTTTCAAAACTTTGTTTCGAACTACGTCTAGACCTGATCCTCTATGAGAGAGGTATGTAGGCAGCCTTTTCAAAGGCCCGGTCACAATCATTCAAAAAGAAAATTCATTTCAAAAAAAAAAAAAAAAAATTCAAAACTTTGTATTCGAACTACGTTTAGACCTGATCCTCTATGAGAGAGGTACGTAGGCAGCCTTTTCAAAGGGCCCGGTCAAAATCACTCAAAAAACATGTTTCTCTAAGACTAAAAATCAAAACATTTCTTTTTATGAATTTAGGCTAGGAGCATTTGTTTTGCATTCAGCATGTCATCAATTTTCTGTGCAAACATGTCTAAACTAGGGGCATTGGCCCAAAACATTTTTATAATAACTGATTACTAACAAGCTCATGGAAAGAATCTTTTGCAAGAGATGGACATGGATCTTTCATCTACTCAACAATCACCATCAATCTTCAATTTAGATGTGCCAATTGGCACTCCAACAGAGCCCATTGGCCCATCATGCCAACAATCCTTGTTTTGTCCAGTTTTGTGATTTTGATCTTGTTTTACTCAAATTGAGATCCCTACACAATAAGATTTTTCAAAATTCACATTAATTTCTGAACTAGGGGCATTCGGCCATGCCTCATCCATTTTCAACAAAAAGGGGGGGGGGGACCACCATCATCATCTTTTCGTAAAAAAAATAAATAAATAAAAAACCAAGATTTCAAGATTTCAAAAAAAAAAAAAAAAGCATGCATTCATTTCTAAACTAGGGGCATTCGGCTCCACCTCATTCAAGCAAGTGCAAATTCCAATCGAACCAAGCAAGATAAGTATAAATTAGCATTACAAGACATTATCAGGCAAATTCTAAACTTGTCTTAATTAAGTCTCTACATGATACAAGGGGCAAAGAGTTCAACATGGAAATTAATACAAGATTGTCTAAGGAACACTCCCTTTTCTTTTGCAGGAAAATAAAAATACAATTCATACATCATTAGGACTCCGAGTCCGCCTACGTGAGGATCTCCTTGATCCACCCCTAGAGGAGCCACCTTTAGTATTTCCTTCTTGACTTGAGAAAAAGTGGGGATTGTACTGACGATTTTCAAATTCGAGTTTCTTGATTCTTTCTTCCAAAGTTCTTGTGGTATTGTTAGCGGTTTCCATTCGATGTTCTTGAAAAGTCAATAAAATCAAATGTTAAAGTCACTATCAAGCAAAGCTCAAGCCAAAGATACTTAGAAAGAAACATGGTATACCCAGTTAGAATCTTTTGTTAATTAAAATTTTTTTTGACAAAATTCAAATCAAGAGTGAGCAAATGAAAATCACACATCTCAAAAACGGTGCGACCATGAAGCACCTGTTAGTTAAAGTCTAATTTAAAATTTTTGACTTTTTGCAGAAAGCAAATCCAGATCGAGGAAGAGGAGACCCCCTTGATCATCATCTCAGTTCCAGATTATTAAAGTAGGGGAGATTCCTTTGATCATCATTCCAAAGCCAGATTATCAAAGTAGATGTTGACACCCCATTTTACAACCCGTATTTAACCTCACTTGGAGGGTAAAAGGGTAATTTCGCCTTGGGAATATGCATCTTTATTCTGATCATTAGATCCTTAATCTCATTTCACCAAAATGATCTTGATGTTGTAACAATCAAATTGACTGGTCATAAGCCCTAATTGGATCATCAGATTGAAAGTTATCATCAAATCAAATTTTAACGGCTAAGATGCACTATCACAAATTGAGTCCGATTATATGTGATTATGGACAGTTGATCCCAATTGGTATAATTATAATCAATTTGAGATTAATAATGTGTCATAATTTGATTGGCAGGACTACATTTTATGGTGAGGTTGCATACACCTAATTTATTAGATAGTTAAACATTAATTATTCAATGAGTAATTCGTGCAATTATCTTTTAATTAGAGTAAATTTGGAACCAATTAAGTCTGAAATAGGAGTGATTAGAGCCATTTAATGTTAATTGGGAGCTAATTTGGGACTTATTAATGTTAATTGTGCTAGAACCATTTTCTAATAAATGACCTCTGCTCACCATTTCATTGATATCTCTCAGAATATTTTGATTCTGTGAATAAGGTTAATTTTCCCAGAAACTGAACATCTCGGGCTTTAATTTGAGCGTAAGAATGAGACAATTCCGATCAGAATAGAGTTAGATATGATTTTTTGAAGTTGGGTCTACAGGCTGTTACAGCAATTACGAGAAAACCAAATTTTGGCTTGCTCCTCACTCCCATCAATCTCTCTATTTAATGCAGCAAATTTTCCCCAAGGCTAAAATGAGATCTAGATTCATGATTCTTTGTCAACCCTCATTAAATGACCTTCAATTCATATTTCCTCCACTACTACTATATAAACCTTCCCTCTCCTTCATTCCAAGGCACACCAAAACCCCATCTCTTCTCCTCTCTTGAGTTCTAGGAAGTTGAGTAGTCTTGTCATATTTCGGTCTTCTTAAGACTCAAGGTATTGAGTGAGACTCACTCTTCCTCTCCTAACTCTTCTTTTCCTCCACTCTTAAGACCTCCCTCAAGAGTCTCCTCCTCCACCATATGGATCTTGCATGAAGGTATAATCATTTTCCCTAATTGTTTTTCATGTTTCCATGATGAGAGTTTAAGGTTAAAGTATGATAATAATCATTTAATTCCTTTGAATACGTTTGAATGTTCTTTGTTGTTCTTCTATGTTCTTTACATATTCTTGGTTGTTCATCACATGTTCATGCTTAACACTAGTTTCGATCTTAAATCCACATAAAAAATATGAAAAATATGTTTGTTTAATAATTCTTTTAAATTCTTGAATTTAGGATATCACCATCCACACACATTCACTAGAATTTATTTTTCAATCCAAATGCAATGCTTAATAAATTGAATTAGGGTTTATCACATGCACACACATTAAATTCAACATGTAAATTAATTGACATATTGGATGATATGATATGAATGTTGGCCACTATAGTCTAGAAGACCGGTTTCACCAGGCAAGGTGGGTGCCTAATACCTTCTCACCTTGTAACATAGCCTCTGAACTTAGATTAAGGGTTGATAGACCAATGTTTATCCTTTGTAACTAGGAAACAAAACTATGTACTTTATCTTATATTGTATCTAGGATCAAAGCCATGTAATTTTCCTATGATCAATATAAATTCAATAGAAAATTAATAAAATGAAAATTTTCAATTTTGGTTTTCTTATTTATCCCAATAATTAAATAAGTGGCGACTCTATTGTAAAACCCTTAATCTAAAGGAGAAAATATAACTAGTTGAACATTCATTTTGAGAGGCAATAACATGACTTCACCCATTCACGTGGGTTTGGCCTAACATCCTATAAAAATGGGCAGGGGCGTGGTCTTTCACAGTGGCGACTTCGCTGGGGATATTGAGGGTTAAGATTCAATTAGGTTATGGTGGCCAACCATGTCATTTTTTTTTTATTGTTTTTTTGTATATAATATGTCTAATATGTCATTATTTTGCATGTCATGCATCATTTGTTTGAATGACATTTATTTTATTTGTGTGCTAGCCCGAAAGCCTGGTAGTATTAGCTGTGGATTGTGGTCTTCTTGAGACTCACATACCCAGCGGTGAACCTGCCACCCACCGCGACAAGGATCATCATGGTTATACCATGGTAGTTCATAAGGACAAACTGTACCGTTCAGACCAACGCGACGCTCCTGGCGTCATAAGTTGGGAGGTACGACGTCCTAGCTTGTGGGGACCTTTAACCTACCTTCTACCCATGTTGTAATGACCCATAGAACCTACCTTTAGGTCGGTCCATGTAAATTGCATTGCATTATGCATGTGTTTGGCCGTTGTTTGAACCATGATGAGTCCAAGTCCAACGCTTGAGCCTATCTTAATTGTTTGAACCGTGTATGCTATGAATGAACCTAAGCCCAAATGCTTGTGATTGAAGCCTACTCGCCATAGAGGCCCAATTTGTTTTTCTAGAGATAATATAACATGTGTGCATGAAGTTTTCCAAGTGCAAACCCAATCAAGTGAAGGTGCAGGCCATTAAAGTTCTAGCTCAAGTAAACCAAGCTCATCGCCAAATTCATTTGCCAACCCAAACTCATTTCTTGTAGCCATGAATACATTAAATGAGCCCATGACCAACTTCCATGAATTGTTCAATACTTTGGTGGCGAGCCAAGCCAAACTTCATGAAGAGTTCAACACTTTGAGTCAAAAGCTTAAAGGAAAAGATACTACCACTGAAAGTGAGAAGAAGTTGAAGGAGCGCTTGGATCAAATGGAACAACTATTTCAAAAATTTCGAGGGCAGGAAGATGCCATGAACTTCCATTCTCTTTCTCTCTTCCCACAAGTAAGAGCTCCACCCAAATTCAAGATGTCAAGCTTGGACAAGTTTGATGTAACAGGCTGCCCCAAAGCCCATTTGAAGATGTACACAAGGGGCCTCCAACCCTTGGGAGCTACTGAAGAACTTTTGGCCCAAATGTTCCAAAACACATTTACTGGGGCTGCTCTTCGTTGGTTTTTGAATCTTGAAGACTCTCGAATCCCTACTTGGGAGGACATTGCCAATGAGTTCTACAAGCAATACAAATACAATATAGAAGTAGACATTACTATTTGGAGACCACCAAGCAAAAGCTCAAGGAATCTTTCTCAACCTTTATCACAAGATGGAGGTCAAAGGCAGCCCAAATGACAAATAGGCCTAATGAAGAAGAGCAAATCCAAATGGTTGTGAAGAATTTGTTGCCCATATATCATAAGCATCTCTTTGCACAATACTTTCCCAACTTCAAAGCCTTGATCGTAGCTGGTACTCAAGTGGAAGATGCTGTCAATAATGGCATACTAAAGAATGAGGAAAGTTACTCTTCCTAGAAAGCAGTGACCCACACCACCAATGGGGAATTGGTTAATGTTGTGAATTTCCAAGTATCTTCAACTGTCAATCCTAAGCCTCGAAGGAAGTTCGATGAATTAAACATGACCTTAAGTGAGGCCTTGGAGAAACTACAAGCTAAGGGGTTGTTGAAACCATTGGATCCTAAGCCCATACCACATCTTATGCCTAGAAGCTATAATCCAAATGCTTACTGCAAATATCATTAAGGGGTAGGCCACATGACAAATAAGTGTTTTCACTTGAGGCATGACATTCAAGATCTTATCGACCGACAAGTCATTATTCTACCTTCATTAGTGGATCCATATTAATTTGTCTAAATTCAACTCCACAAGTTTTTGATAGTCATAGTTTTTGTTTTTAATGTGGTTGCTTATTTAGAGTTTGTTTGTTGTTTTCCTAATCAATAAAGTCCATGCTATGCTTGTTGCATTTTTTTTTCTATATGCTTGTTTGTTGCATTTTGTTATTGAATGAATATACCCAAAAAAAAAAACAAAAAAAAACAAAAAATCAAGATTTCCAAATCTTTCCCAAAAAAAGAAAAAACTTCAAATGTCTTTGGACTAGGGGCATTGCGCCCTTAAGTCATTTTCACCAAAAAAAAAAAAAAAAAATCTGAACTAGGGGCATTGAACTTCCTAGTGACTTTTTCTTAAATGCCCATTTTTTTTTTCTCTTTCAAGAATTTCAAGATTAAAAAAAAAAAAAAAAGTATCCTTTTCAAAATGGTACATGAGGATCCCTTGGACAAATCATTTTCTAAATCTTGATGTTTAAAGACTTGAGCAATCAACTTGTACCAAGGAATGATTAATTTCATTTGATCCATGTAAAGACTTTTGCTACTTGACTTAGAATATAAGAAGAAATGGTCTTAAAAGGCAATAAAAAATAATCCATCCATTGGAAAATCCCAAGAATCCATGAACTTGATCCAATTTTCAAAAGTCTTTTGTTTCACAGCATTAGAGCATTCATACTTTTTCTTTTAAGATAAATTTATTAAAAGGGCTCGAGTCACTGTGCCTACAAGCAAGCATTACTAGGGATAGGAGGCCATCTTTTGTTAAACCAAATTATTTCCTATTACCAAGAATGTTTATTATCCATTGCTAGCCCATTTGAGCATTCAAACATTTAGCCTTTTTTTGCATAAACCCACTAAAATCTAAACTTGGGGTGAGAAAAATCAAGATATGCATACTTAAATATCATGTTGAAGAGGACTCAACCTCATAGCTTTGAAGCTCATTGATAAAGCTCTCCCAAAAGACATGAAAGACAAGTAAATGATTCATTAAGCTAAAGATAAAAGATCGTCAAAGAAAAATGAGCTTTCACTCAATCAAGGAAAGATAAATGAAATTCCATCAATGTGAGAGGGAAAAAAGTGTACATCAAGTTTGAAGAGCCCAAAATTCATCATGCCAAGAGCAATACAAGTTTCATCTAAAAGAGAGTTCATCAAAAAAGGAAAAGATTCATCAAACACAGAAAAGTGCAAGTGCATCAAGGCAAGAAAGAAGGCTAGAAGTGCATAAAAAAAGACCAAAAATCATTAAACTGAGAAAAACAAGGAAGGAAAAAGGTCCCTAAAAGTTCATTCAATCAAGAGATGAAAGAAAAAAGAAAAAAAAAAGAAAAAAGAAAAACCCGCTAGGCTGAAAACCCAAAAGGGTGGTCTAGGCAAAAAGTTAGGGCCAAAGAAAAGAAAAAAAATTGGAAAATCCTACCAACTTGAGGATGTAACCTAAAAAGAGAAGAACTTTACAAGATGAAAGTCCAGAGGTATGATTCAAGAGGAATGAGCATAAAAACAAATGTTGATGCAAGTAAGATTAGTGAGAAGATAACAAAGAAGAAATGGGAAAACTCCTTTGATACTTGATTTTTGAGTAATGCATACTTGGGGGAAACATCATAGGGAATTTTGAGCCTTTTATATCTTTCAATTCATAACCCCAACCCGCCTACATTACAACCCATGAGTAAAGACCTCCTTGAAGTCTTGCTAGTTGTAGGCGCATCTTAAACTCTAATAATATTTTTCTCTTGAATTAAAAAGGAAAAATGCTTAAAATTGTCAAACCCCACAGGATGATATGTCTGAGGACAAAATTTCTCAAATTCTCAAATCCTCAAAATGACTCAAAAGAACTTCCAAACCTGGAGCACTCTCCTTGTTTGCACCCAACAATGTGATTCATAAATATTATCACATTTCATTTCTTGATTGCCTTTGGAGACTCAATCTAACGATGTTCAAAAGGATGAAGCAAATTTAATTACATGAGTTTAATGATCTTGATCCTTCCTAATCAAAGAGAATTGTTTGGTTCTTAAACACTATACTTTTCCAAAATAGTTGTTCAAAGGATCACATCTTGTTCAAAAAAAAAAAAAAAAAAGGGAAATTTGTTTTTTTATTAAAAAAAAAAAATCATTCTCTTCCAAAATCCAATCATCTTGAACTACATTTTGACCTGATCCTCTACGAGAGAGGCACGTAGGCAGCCTTTCAAAGGCCCGGTCCCAATCACCCAAACAATCTTGGGGAACAAATTCAAAACAATGTGACAAAATTGTTTGGGTGCATGTTAGGCTAAGCTTATTTGTTTTACGTCAAGCATGCTCAAACTTGGGGCATTAGCCTATTTATATTGTGTGCAGATATGTCCTTCTCGCATGAAATCATGTTTTTATTTGAGGCATCAATCCATTTTTTGGCAATTATGTCCACACTAGGGGCATTGGCCAAAAATGTTTTCATGATAATTAGTTTCTAACAAGCTAAAGAAAGAAAGCCATTTTGTAGGAACCAATGATGGCAGACCGTGATCTTCGTTCATATTCCCAATGGTAGCAATATCAAATTAACTCAGCTTCCATCCAAGCAAGGAATATGCCCTAAACTAGGGGCATTGGCTAAGTACTTCCAATTTCTTGTAATGAATGACTCCATTGCTGATTGAAACTTGCTTTTTTGTAGGAATCAAAGTGAAGGATCCTTTATCTCATTCAACACAAGTTATCTCATATATGCACCCTTATATAGCCAGATAATAGCATGACCTATACCATGTAGGATCGACAATAGCTCTCCTACTTTCAAGGGATCGACTTTAGTTCTCCCAAAACCTATAGGATCGACCTTAGCTCTCCTATACACTGTAGGATCAACAGTAGCTCTCCTACCTCCAAGGAATCGACTTTAGTTCTCCAAAACTCATAGGATTGACCTTAGTTCTCCTATACACTGTAGGATCGATAGTAGCTCTCCTACATTCAAGGGATCGACCTTAGTTCTCCTGAAACCCATAGGATCGACCTTAATTCTCCTATACACTCTAGGATCGACAATAGCTCTCCTACATTTAAGGGATCGACCTTAGTTCTCCCTAAACCCATAGAATTGACCTTAGCTCTCCTATACACTTTAGGATCGATAGTAGCTCTCCTACCTCCATGGGATCGACCTTAGTTCTCCTAAAACCCATATGATCAACCTTAGCTCTCCTATACACTGTAGGATCGACAACGACTCTCCTACCTTCAAGAGATCAATCTTAGTTCTCCCAAAACTCATAGGATCAACCTTAGTTCTCCTATACATTATAGGATCGACAGTAACTCTCCTACATTTAAGGGATCGACCTTAGTTCTCCCAAGACCCATAGGATCAAACTTAGCTCTCCTATACACTGTAGGATTGACATTAACTCTCCTACTTTCACGGGATCAACCTTAGTTCTCCCAAAACCTATAGGATCGAACTTAGCTCTCCTATACACTGTAGGATCGACAGTAGCTCTCTTATCTCCAAGGGATCGACCTTAGTTCTCTCGAAACTCGTAGGATCGACCTTAGCTCTCCTATTCACTGTAGGATCGACAGTAGCTCTCCTACCTCCATAGGATCAACCTTAGTTCTCCCGAAACCCATAGGATCGACTTTAGTTCTCCTATACACTATAGGATTGACAGTAGCTCTCCTACTTTTAAAGGATCGACCTTAGTTCTCCCGAAACCCATAGGATCGACCTTAACTCTCCTATACACTATAGGATCGACGGTAGCTCTCTTACATTCAAGGGATCGACCTTAGCTCTCTCGAAACCAATAGGATCGACCTTAGTTCTCCTATACACTATAGGATCAACAATAGCTCTCCTACATTTAAGGGATTGACCTTAGTTCTCCCGAAACCCATAGGATTGACTTTAGCTCTCCTATACCCTGTAGGATCGACAGTAGTTCTCCTACCTTCAAGGGATCAACCTTAATTCTCCTGAAACCTATAGGATAGACTTTAGTTCTCCTATACATTGTAGGATAGACAGTAGCTCTCCTACTTTCAAGGATTGACCTTAGTTCTCCCAAAACCCATAGGATCAACCTTAGCTCACCTATACACTATAGGATTGACATTAACTCTCCTACTTTCAAGAGATCGACCTTAGTTCTCTCGAAACCTACAGGATTGACCTTCGTTCTCTTCTGCACTATAGGATCGACAATAGCTCTCCTACATTCAAGGGATCGACCTTAGTTCTCCCGAAACCCATAGGATCGACTTTAGTTCTCCTATACATTGTAGAATTGATAATAGCTCTCCTACTTCTAAGGGATCGACTTTAGTTCTCCCAAAATCCATAGAATCTACAATAGCTCTCTTATATTTCCAAACCAAAAAGGTAATGGCTGCACAAAAAAGGAACTAGGGTAAAGGACCCATACACATTGGCACAAATATCGCCTTCCACAAATCCATCGGACCTCTGGGAAGCACGTTAAAAATTCAAATCCGTCGGATCTCTGGGATGCATGCCTAAAATTCAAATCCTTGGACCTCTAGGATGCACGTCCAAAATTCAAGATTACGACTGAAATCCTCATTTTGTTGTGACCATTAGCAAGCATGTCTTGTACTCATTTTTTTCCTATAAAAAAAGAAAAGAAAAAGGCTGCATGTATGAACTACGTTTGGACTTGATCCTTCATCAAGAGGTACATAGTCAATCTCCCCTGAAATTCAGTCCACATTTTGATCCACAACATGACCGTCTGCATTTTTATCTACATGCATCATACATTCACCACGGTTAAATACTGATTGCAAAGTTAGGTATCTTTTTCATACATTGACATTCGCTTTTCAAGCTCTGCCAATGAGGGGCATTCTGTTAACACCTCATTTTGCAACCCGCATTTAACCTCACTTGAAAGGTAAAAGGGTAATTTCGCCTTGGGAATATGCATCTTTATTCTGGTCACTAGATCCTTAATCTCATTTCACCAAAATGATCTTGATGTTGTAACGATCAAATCGACTGGTCATAAGCCCTAATCGGACCATCAGATTGAAATTTATTATCAAATCAAGTTTTAATGGCCAAGATGCACTATCACAAATTAAGTTCGATTATATGTGATTATGAATAATTGATCCCAATTAGTTATAATTATAATCAATTTGAGATTAATAATGTGTCATAATTTGATTGGGTAGGATTACATTTTATGGTGAAGTTGCATACACCTAATTAATTAGATAGTTAAACATTAATTATTCAATGAGTAATTTGTGCAATTGTCTTTTAATTAGAGTAAATTTGGAACCAATTAAGTCTGAAATGGGAGTGATTGGAGCCATTTAATGTTAATTGGGAGCTAATTTGGAACTTATTAATGTTAATTATGCTAAAACCATTTTCTAACAAATGACCTCTGCTCACCATTTCATCGATATCTCTCAGAATATTTTGATTCTGTGAATAAGGTTAATTTTCCCAGAAACTAAACATCCAGGGCTTCAATTTGAGTACAAGAATGAGACAATTCCGATCAGAATTGAGTTAGATATGATTTTTCGAAGTTGGCTTTACATGCTATTACAGCAGCTACGAGAAAACCGAATTTTGGCTTGCTTTTCACTCTCACCAATCTCTCCATTTAATGCACCAGATTTTTCCTAAGGCTAAAATGAGGTTTAGATTCATTAAATGGCCTTCAATTCATATTTCCTCCACTACTACTATATAAACCTTCCCTCTTCTTCATTCCAAGGCACACTAAAACCCCCTTTCTTCTTCTCTCTTAAATTCTAGGAAGTTAAGTAGTCTTGTCATATTTTAGTCTTTTTGAGACTCAAGGTATCGAGTGAGACTCACTCTTCCTCTCCTAACTCTTCTTTTCCTCTACCCTTAAGACTTCCCTCAAGAGTCTCCTCCTTCACCATATGGATCTTGCATGAAGGTATAATCATTTTCCCTAATTGTTTTTCATGTTGCCATGATGAGAGTTTAAGATTAAAGTATGATAATAATCATTTAATTCCTTTGAATATGTTTGAATGTTTTTAGTTGTTCTTCTATGTTCTTCACATATTCTTGGTTGTTCATCACATGTTCATGCATAACACTAGTTTCGATCTTAAATCCACATAAAAAACATGAAAAATATGTTTGTTTAATAATTCTTTTAAATTATTGAATTTAGGATATCACCATCCACACACATTCACTAGAATTTATTTTTCAATACAAATGCCATGCTTAATAAATTGAATTAGGGTTTATCACATGCACACACATTAAATTCAACATGTAAATTAATTGGTATATTTGATGATATGATATGAATGTTGACCACCATAGTCTAGAAGACCAATCTCACTAGGCAAAGTGGGTGCCTAACACCTTCCCACCTTGTAACATAGCCTCCGAACTTAGATCAAGGGTTGATAGACCAATATTTATCCTTGTGATTTTCAATTTCTAGATTGTAACTAGGAAACAAAACTATGTACTTTATCTTAGATTGTATCTAGGACCAAAACCATGTAATTTTCCTATGATCAATGTAAATTCAATTGAAAATTAATAAAATGGAATTTTTCAATTTTGGTTTTCTTATTTATCCCAATAATTAAATAAGTAACGACTCCATTGTAAAACATTTAATCTAAAGGGGAAAATATAACTAGTTGAACATTCATTTTGAGAGGCAATAACACGACTCCACTCATTCACGTGGGTTTGGCCTAACATCCTATAAAAAGGGGCTGAGGGCGTAGTCTCTCACAGTAGAGTAGATTCCTTTGATCATCATTGCGAAAGGAAAATCCAGATCAAAGTAGAGGAGATCCCATTGATCATCATTTCAATTCCAGATAATCAAAGTAGAGTAAATCTCTTTAATCATTATTGCAGAAAGAAAATCCAAATCGAGGTAGAGGAGATGCCCTTGATCATCATTTCAGTTCCAGATTATCAAAGTAGAGTAGATCTCTTTGATCATCATTGCAGAAAGCAAATCCAAATCGAGGTAGAGGAGATCCCCTTGATCATCATTTCAGTTCCAGATTATCAAAGTAGAGTAGATCCCTTTGATCATCATTGCAGAAAGCAAATCCAGATCGAGGTAGAGGAGATCCCTTTGGTCATCATTCCATTTTAGATCAAAGTAGAGGAAATCCCTTTGATTGTCATCCCAGACAACTCCATTTTCAAGATTAGGATAAGAAAGTTTTCTGGTCACCCCAATTGCTAAGAATCATTTCCAAAGTCATCAACTACCAGCGAAGTCTGGTATTTTCATTTTTTTTTGGTCAAAAGATAAGGCTAGTTCTATGTTCCAAGATTTTAGGTTCGAAGGCTAGGTAATCTTTAAAAATTCAACCTCAATTAAATTATGGTCGCTAAAATCAGTGTCTTTGTTTTATATTGACATTCGCTTTTCAAGCTTTGTCAATGAGGGGCATTCTCAATTTTGCACCCATAATTTAATTAAGGAGAATGACTTGAATGACCAATTCATGTACCCTAAAAATCATAATTGCATTACATGCACCAATTTGTTCTTACATTACATGCTTCATTTTGTCTTTGCATTACATGCATTAATTCATTCATTACATATCATAAAAATGATCTTGAGATTCTAACGGTCGCAACGGTGTTTCTAGTTTTCAAATTGGATCATTGGATCAAAAGATATCGCATGATCAAGTTTGCACGGTCAACATGCATTGTGTCTAGGTAAGGTCGACCACACACAATTAGTTTAAATTAATTTTGATTGGTTAAACAATTAAAATTAATTAGATAATTCTGTGATTGGTTGATAATTAGTGTTTAAAATAAGAATGCATGCATGGGAATAAAAGGGATGGTTGGATAACAATAAAATTGTGGATAATCTGAAATTTATCAAGATTTATTTAAGGTATTTATCTTCAAAATAATTGTTCTTAAATAACCTGAATTATCCTGAAAAGAGATGAAAAATCATAGATGGGGAATGAAAACATGTCTAGGTACAAGGACCGGCCAAAAAACCCTAGAAAAGGAGCCCAAACGGCACCCAAACACGAAAGAGTGTTTGGAGCCATTGGGCCAATTCGGCACTCTAAAAAGGCCAAATTTTCATGTGATGGGGGATGAAAAGAGATGAAAAATCATAGATGGAGGATGAAAACGTGTCTAGGTACAAGGACCAGCCAAACAACCCTAGAAGAGGAGCCTAAATGGCACCCAAACACAAAAGAGTGTTCGGAGCAATTGGGCTAGCACTCTAAAAGGGCCAAATTTTCATGTGATGGGCATTGGCCCAACGGCCTTCGGGTGACGACAAGGCACACCCTTTTTGATCTTTTAGTAAAAGGATGTGTTCGAATTCAAACCCTAATCGTCTATACCTATTTTTTAGAGTCTTTTGGCCTCTATAAATAGAGATTGAACCTCATAATTCAACACTTTTTTTCCACACTCTGAGAGGCACACGCTTTGGGCTCCCAAATAGCTCATATTTTCTAATCTCCTCTCTGATTTTCTGTTGAAACTAGGGTTTTTAGGTGTCAAAGATAACTGAATAAGTTTCTTTGAACCCTAAAACATCCTTTCAAGTAGAAGAGTGCTCATGCAAGAGGTTGTTTTCTAAACCCTTTTATTTTTATGCTTTTCTTATCATGATGATGTATGTCTAATTGTTTCAAATATTCATAATCTGGTTTATAAAAACATATTCTTGATTTCTTTATTGTTGATATAATCTATTTCTGAATTTTGTAGTCAACTATTTTTCTTCAAATAAAATGAATCTGCATCTTTCTTAGAGGCAGATCTGAATTTTTCTTAAATAAAACGGATCTGTATCTTTCTTAGATGTAGATCTGAATTTTTCTTAAAATAAAACAAATTTGCATTTTTCTTAATGCAGATCTGAATTTTTCTTTAAAATAAAAAGGGATCTGCATATTCCTTAGATGCAGATCTAAATTTTTCTCGCATCAAAACTGATTTGTATCTTTCTTAAGATTCAAATCTCATTTTTCTTAAAACATATGCAGATTTTTGAAATAAAGAAAAAGATCATGAATTGTTTTTTTGTTTGAGTAGTGTAACATGAAATTATTTTGTGAATGAGATCCTCTTCATAAAAAATATTTTTTTTATTAAATAAAAACAGATCTGATTTTTTTAACTATTAAAAACCATTTCTTTTATTATCACAAAACAGATTTGAATTTTTATCTTCAAAAACCAATTTTTTTATCTCACAAAATAGATCTGGTATTTCCACAAACCAAAATCAATTTTTTTAATCACCAAAATAGATCTGAATTTTTTTAACAAAAGAAGAGACTTCATTCATAAATAAATTTGTGTGATTTAATTTTTCATTCACATGTTCAACATATCATTCATGACATGCATAACATAGTACATTGGTCACTAAAGTCTAGAAGACCAGACTCTGTCTGGGCGAAATGGGTGCCTAACACCTTCCCATTCCGTAACCTAGCTTCCGGATTTAGGTTTTTGGCTTAGAAGATCTAGCCCTGTCTTTACCTTTTTTATTTTGGGTAAAATGTAACTAGGACAAAAAGCCATGTATTTTGGTAGATTGTAACTAGGACCCAAAGCCGGGTAAATTTTCAATTTTTTCAAATATGTAATTTTTTATTCAATAAATGAATGGAACTATTCAATCATAGTATTTTTTTTTTCTTTTTCTTTTTTTTTTTTGTATAAAAAATTAAGTGGCGATTCCACACCACTTACCCAAAAAGAGAAGTGCCCTAAACGGTACCTGAATCTCTTTTTTGAGCAACAACTTTTGTTGAGGTTTCTCACATCAGCATTGGACCCAGCGGCCACTTAGTGGCTGTCGGAAGCTAAAAGGTCAAATTTTCATTATAAATACCCCCAGAGCCCCCTCAAAAAAAAAAAAAAAAAAAAAAAAAATCCTTGGCAGTTTTGGAGCATTTGATTCCAAAAAACACATCCATAACATGAATAGTAGCTTTGATTCCTCACAAACACATCCAAAAAACCTTTGATTCCTCTCTTTTCTCAACAATCAAGAGGTAGTGTTCTTGCACTCTTTTTCCTCTCATTGGTCTTAGGATCTTGGATTTGAGGTTCTAAGGGTGTAAATGTAGCTTTTTAGCTACAATCTACACCTTTTGCCTTGTCTTTCTCCATAACATGATTTATTACTTTCCATAGTATATCTTTGCTTTGTCTTCTTGCTTCCTAGCATGTTTTATAGCTTTTCTGGCATGTCTCCTTGCTTTCTATCATGTTTTTTTTTGCTTTGATGATGTTGGTCTAACCTTCTTGGGCTAGGATATGCCTAAATATTGTGTTTATGCTTAGATCCATGTGCTTAGGTGCCTTTTAGCATGCTTATGCTTAGATCTATATCTTTATATGCTCCGTGCCATGTTCATGTGTCTAAATATACATGTTGGTTGCTATGCCATGTGCTTCTAAAGCCTTTTTATCTCTTGTTATGCCTTTTTCTTGTGTTTTGTCCATTTAGGTAGGGTGTATATCTAAATCTTGTAGTCTAGGCCTACATCCATACACTTAGGCCTATATAAAAGGATTTGCATCATTTCGTTTATGCATGTATATGCTTGCTTACTTCTATGCTTTATATCCGTGTTTGTCTATTTAGATTTAGGCTTTGGCATGCTTTGTACCCTTTGTGAGCTTGTGCTTGTCGGTCTTTGAGGCCACTTGCCCGTGTGGTTGCATCCGTCCCTCTTGTGGCTTGTTTAGGTGTGATCGCTTGTAAGACGCATCACATTGATGTTGGTGTGCTTGACACACACCTTTCTCCGCTCCGTGCAATGATGTTATGCTTGCCTTGCTTGCTTTATGCCACCCGTTTGGCTTTCTTTACTTTTTTGGATTGTTGCACACTTACTTACATGTTCATGCATGAGTTTTTGCTTGCTTGTGTCATTAAACCTAATTCCTACTATCTCGTGCTAGTTCACACCCGTCTTTGACACACGAGACCCCGAGTCCCTTGTAGGAATTTTGCTTGATGACACGTGTGTTGTCCATACTCCAATCTCATGGAACTATGAACAGCCGATCCAAACCTGCATTTGTCCTCCTAGAACACCCTCTTTTGTTTGATAACATGTTTATTTTCCCTCATTTGGCTCTCTTTGATAGTTTGTCCTCTAGCATGCTTTCCTTCTAGCTGTTTCTTTGCTCGTCTGCTGGCTTGTTTCCTTTGTCACTGCATGTACACACTTGGAGCATGGACACTTAGAGCAAGGGCACGACTTCCTAGGTGCAAGCAACAAGGGCAAGGATGCAAGTAAGAGGACTCAAGCCCACAAAGCGCAATGTTTAGTAGATTAGGAGGCCTAGCCTCCTCGAGCGGTTTTCTCTCTCCTTCTTTTCTAGCCTTTTCCCTAAAATCTTGTATTAGGATTCCCCTTTCCATGTACCCTTTATCTTTATTGCTCCTTTCTTGGGCCGCATTCCCTGAGTATGGCAATGTCTGTTTTATATTTCCTGTACCTTACTAGGCCATACCTTTGGGACATTGGCAATATCTGTTTTACTTTCCTGCTCTGTGTGAGCACATGTATGTATATTTATATATACTTGTATAGGGGTGATTATGCACTTTGTATTATGGACCCTCGTGGCTACGTGAGCAACCCTCTCTAGCCATGAGTACTCTTAACCTTGTAGTGTAGGAATGTGCCTAAGGCATTTGCTGTAAGTGCATGCTCATGCTATATTGTGTGGATATTATCATCGCAGTGTAACCGTCCCGATCCATGTCACCAAGTGACATTGGTTTCCCTGTGTATGTGATACATATCAATATGCTTGATGCTTTGAGGGGCTCCGGCTCATCCTAGCATGAGCATGTTGGTACGCGCCATATACACAGGCATGAAACCCTATCGGTGCACCATAGCGCACCAAACGCGAAACTTTGCCTGATTTTCACCGTGAAAATAGGGCATCCCCATTGCCGTATTCTCATGGTGAAAGTTTGGTGAGGATAGCGTTTTGTATGCTATGACGCACTTGAGGCGAAGCATTGCCGGATTTTTGCCACAAAAATAAGGTGAAATGCTACCAGATTTTTGCAGTGGAAATTTGGCACCGATTCCAAAACACACTAAGGAAGCATTGATCGAGACCACACCCTTTTCGAGACCAAACCTCAAAGCCCAATTCGATTAAAACCCCGAAAGCTAATGCCAATAACTCAATTTTTAATTGCCAATATCCGAAAATTAAGATTTTCCCAAAACAAAGGACTGTCCTTGGACAGGCGTTGTGGAGTGTCTAACACCTTCCCCACATGTAACCAGACTTCCGAATTCAAGAATCAAGATTTTTAATCCATCCGTATTAGATTAGGAAAAATGACATTTTTCTTAGCCTAGGATTGGTAATAAAATTAAATAGAGTCAGGTGACCAATCACACCTTAGAATTAATTCCATGATTGGTGGCGACTTCACTTACCTTTGGTAAATCGATTAAAATTAACTCATTTTCCAGTCACACACCAGAGGTACAACCCTCCTCCACAGCACCCTTCCAAGCTCCCAAGCCTGAACGACACTCTTTTAGGTGCGTGCCGAGTATCGCCAAAATGGGTGGTTGAACCGCCATGAGGCATCGACACATTGTACAATAGAAAGCCTTATGTAGAATAATATGTGTGGAATACAAGTAATATGAGTGTACTACAAGTACAGTATATTGGGCCCAGCCCAGTGGGTTAGATTGACTTACATGCTAACAAAGTTTATTCTCAAAATTGTAGAGTCACTATGAATCCCTAACTGACAAATCAAGATTGGCCATATGTTTTTTTTTTTTGTACATACGCAATTCTATTTTATTTAAAGTAATACTCTTAGTTACACTTAATTGACATATATTTTTTACTACTTCTATTTGATAAGGGCATTTTTGTCCAATAAAGACTTCCTTATCCATTAAGACAAACGAACATCGCTCATGGTTCTTCGGCCAGTAACTGTCCGCCCCCTAAGCGGTCTGCCAGGCATCACCTAGTTAAACCAACGGTTGGCTCATGCGTAAAGACCATCCGACAAAGGACTACATGTGCCGATAGAGGAATATGTTGGGCCCCATGAAACCCATGTGTAATGATCACTCACATACTAGCGAATGGAGTAACCATGCCGACGGACAGATGACCACACCTACGAATGAATGACCATGCTGACGATTGAGCTTGATGGGTCCCACCAATCTTTGCTTGTTCTTTACTCATGAGTCTCTACATGGAAATAACTTGCACACCATGCCCAAAAACCCTACTACACGTTCATATCTTCTCCAAGATTTTCCCCATAAGGAAAAACCCTTCATATAAGGGATCTTGATCAGGCCCTACACCACTATATAAGCACCAAACCTCCACCTCTTCAAGGTATGCAGAAAATCCCTAACACTCACAATATTGAGTTCTTGGTGATTATTCTTTCATTGACTTAACTTTCGAATGGTCTTTGGCCGGCACTCCACCAGTACACTCTATTGGTTCTTGGTTTTCTTGTTTTTTAGGCACCTCATGGAGCTCTCATGGACAATAAACTCAATAACGATTTTTGTGCATCATCACTATTAATGTTATTTTGGTCTTCTTCTACCCTTTTTTACCCTTAGCTTGAATCAACTCACATTTTCTTATTAGTCTTCCATTCAAAATAAAGTGATTAAATTTTAGTCTAGCTATTAAACTATCATAATCCTTCTCATTTTTCCTACCTTTGGAGCAACTATGAACAAAATATATGATACTAAGCATAAACAAATGCAAAGTTTCCAGATGATCAAAACTACTCTTTAACCCTTCAAAATGATTGAAATACCTCTAAAATCTCCAAATGACCAAAATACTTTCAAAACTTCCAAAATACCACTCAAGCCCTTAAAATGATTGAAAAACCTTTAGAACCTTTAAATTACAATTTAAATATATCACAATTTAGTTCACTACAATCGCTACATTTTAATCCCTGCCTAAGTGTTGTTAAAAAAATAAAATAATATGTACAAATTTACAGAATTTACAAGAAGTGGACATATTTTCCTCAATTCCATAATTTCTTCCTTTGTATTACTCTAATAACAAAACAAAACAAAACAAAAACAAAAAAAAAGAACCTAATTGATCAACCAATTCAAAAAGCAAAATTTATGCTCTGTTTGTTTCGACGTAAACTATTTGTAAAAGTAAAATATTTTACATGCAAAATATTTTACTGAAAATATTTTCATTTTATAATATTTGGTTTGCATTCTTGAAAATACAAAAAAAAAAAAAAAAAAAAAGAGTATGTTTTAGGAAAATAAAAAAAAAAAAAAATTTAAGAATCTCACAACCACCACCTAATCCGGCAAAAACCAACCCACCACCACTCCCCCAACCACCCAAACCACCACCATTTCTGCACAAACCCACCCACCACCACCCTAACACTCCACTGATAACTCAAATCCACAAATTGGAGAAGGAAAAAAAAGAGGCCAAAGTCGGCCAACCACCCACCATAACCCACAAACCTTGGCCCATAAACCATTCTAGCCACCTAAAAACTCAACCATCACTGTGACCCACAAACCATCCTAGCCACCCACAGCAACTCAAAAACCTAGCCACCCACCACAACCCATAAATCAACCAAAAAGCCCAAATCAATAAACCCATACAATGGCTAAAAAACCCAGATTTGAGAACTAGTGGTTTAGTTGATGATGATGGAGGATAAATGAATCGATGGAGTCAAAGCGGGTGTATGGTCAGATTGAAAAAAGAATCGGTGGATTTGAGTGGTCGAACCAAGAATCGGTGGGCCTCCGTGTGGAGCCGATGATGAGAGCCACCGGAGATGAGTGGCATCATAAACCTGAGAGTGGTTTGGTGGCTCTGGTTTGTGGTGGCAGAGTTGGAGTCGACGATGGCAGAGGTGGAGTCGATGATAAGAGTCATGGAGATAAGTGGCACAGTGAACCTAAGAGTGGTTTGGTGGCTCTGGTTTGTGGGAAGGGAGAACTTGAGAGTGAGAAGGGAGAGAGCCGTGGAAAATAGCGTGAGAGGTGCTTAGGGAGAGAGAGCATGAGAAGGACTTTGGTTTGAGGGAGTGAAAGCATTGGGGTGAGAGCGAGAAAGCAAATGTAAAAATTATTTTTCCAAAATTTTAAGTGTAAACTATTTTACATAAATTTGCCTAGTTGATTTTGTTGACTAAAATATTTTACTACAAAACAATCACTATAAAATGGGAAAATATTTTCCTGAAAATATTTTACATCAAAATAAACAGAGCGTTAGAAGTTAAAATATCTAAATTTTGACTTAATGCAACGTACCAATAAAAATAATAATATATTGCATGGACATATGATGAGATGCATAAAACCCTGGATCTACATCATTAAATTCCTGGATCTGTCTATGATGAGATTTCAAAAGTCTAGATCTACATGACTAAATATAGGTGAACATGTAAATGTATAAACATATAATTGAACGTATGGTAGTAGATCTAAAAATGTAAAAACTATATTATCATGTGAAATCCATAAATCCTAAATCTAAATGAAGAGAGTACTACCTGCACTCAAAATATGAATTATGATTGGTTTATTACCATGAGGTGGATCTTGGCTATCTCTTCACTCCAACAATGCAGTTGATCATGGATTGGGATTGGTTGAGATCTCAACCCATTACTAATTTTCTAGAAGGATGCAGTAGTGACCAACGGGTCTTCACTTACCTTCGAAGATGCTTGATGCAAGGGATGATGCTTATGAACTTTTTTTTTTTTTTTTTGAGAAGTGAAGCTTATGAACTTAAGTGGCAAGTGCATATGGTGTGTGCATAAAATGTGCCAAGAATTAAGAACTAGTATTATGCTTGTATGATACATGGCTTAATTAAGATTTGTATATAAATTAAATAAAACAATATTCTTCAATGGGCAAAACTAAGGTATAATACTTGAGTGTTATTATTTAGGTTCTCCTTTTAAAATTCTGTCACATGGATTTTTTCTCATGGGATGGAAGTATATTTTTTAGTAAAGTAATCACATGGCTAAATTTTAAGAGAGGAACTTAAGGAACAGCATCTAAGGTACTATATCTAAATTTTGTCATTCTTTAATAACACTACATAAAACTAAAGGCAAATTGTGTACATTAAGATAATGATTATTTGAGTTTCTCCACCAAAAAAAAAAAAGGATAATGATTATTTGAGAATGAGAATCAATATGTTAAAGAAAAATTTCAACCTCACTCTTTTTATATTCCTCCATTTTCTAAAATTTTGTTAATTTTAAGTGGGACTAATGGGGGCCTCACAAGGTGTTTGGCAATCTGTTGTACCGGGACAGGGCTTTTGTATAACTGCACTTGACCAGTTAACTCTCTTGGGCCTTATTTGATAGACCTTCCTTCGTTTAAGTTTAACTCATCCGGCTAAAAAACACAAGGAAAGGAAGAGATTTTTCTGATTTCTCTATAAAATCATTTGAATAAAATCAATAATAGTAAAAGTATCTAATACTAAAATATGCATATGACCTTATTCCTAATGAACTTCAGCAAATATAGATAGTTGATAGTTCGAGTAGACAAAGCATTCTTTTTCTATACATTGAATTTTTAGCAAAGAGAATCCACTTTGGTGTCCCAACAGTGAGCCAACAAGGCCACATTTAAAAATAAAATAGATCGGCCCAAGCAATTATTCGCTTAAACTGGGTTTGAAAATGGTTTTAACTTTTAAGCAATTATTTTTTCACTTAACCATGTAACTTTTTTATTTATTTTAGAGAAAGAACCATGTAACTAAGTATATAAGCAACTAAATTTTTCTCAAAATATATATATATATATATATATTTTTTATAGGATATATATATATATATTTCCTCCATCCCACTTTGTTTGTCTTGTTTGAAAGTTAAACTTTTTAAGGAAACATTATTTATTGTCTTGTCTACCTTTTAAAAATGTATAAGTTTCCAAAACTACCCTTAAATAAATTTATCAAAAAATTGAATTAGTAAATTAATAAGGGTATAATAGGAACATTAATAAATTAATAACTTTTATTTTTAGAAACAAGACAATATTTTGGAACATATATATATAAAAGCAACTTGTTTGGATAGACTTTGTGAGCGTTTGGGAAGCGCGTTTTGCACTTCCCATGTCTTGCGTTTGCGGGTTTTTTTTTTTTTTTTTTTGAGCTTTATGTGTGAATAGTGCACACAGTGGATCCCGTGCACTGTTCACAGGACTCACAAACCTCACTTTTCAATAACTTTTTCATTAAAAATGGGTCCCACGGTATTATTCACACATTTAAAAATTATTTTACTACAGTGTTTTCAATTTTCAGCTGTATCCAAATGGACCATTTATATATATACAACCCATATATGTATACAACTATACATCTCATATATGCATTCTTTTTTTCTTTTCTTTTATATATATATGCATCCTTTTTTTATTTATTTATTTTATATATATATATATATATATAAGCAACTGATTTATATATATATATATATATTAGAGCATTACCATCAGGTATTGCATAACAAATGCTATTTTCACACATAAAAATTTACTTTTTCTATTTTAATACATCATTTTATAATATGTCATTTATCAAATATTTTATTCTTCCCTTTCAAACTTTAAAATAATATATACAACATATTAAAATAATCTAAAATAACTCTTACATGTTAAAACCCCATTGGGTGAATCAGTGGTGAGTTCAGAGGAGAGATCGGTGGTGAGATTGGAGGCAAGATTGGACGTCGGTGGCGGCGCGAGGCTGAGAGAGTGAATGAGCAAGATTGGCAAAGAAGAGAGGATGAGATGTTCGATTGGGAGGATCAGTGAAGAAGGAGAGAGGCTTGTGGTCAGTGAAGTGGTGAGATCGGAGAAGAAAAGAGTATGGGAGAGTGGAGATGGAGGCGGTGAATCTGTGGCTAAAGGAAAAGATGAAAGAGATATTTTAATTGGAATGAGAGAGAAAGATGAATAAAATAATAATAAATAAATGTGCTATATTGGTCCGTACAGTGTCAAACTTATCACAATACTATAGCACGTTGCAAATGTTTGACATATTTGAAACACCTCATGAGGCTTGAACAGTGATGTTTGGTGTGTCAAATACCAAATATTAGTCATTTGACACACTTGATAGTAGTACTCTATAGATTACCCAAGGGCTCCAGTGAATGTAAATTTTTTATGCTTCCCTTCTCACTATGCTTAAGCCATAGTGCCCAAATCTTGCTCATAATCCAATTTTTAAATGTTTTTTGGTAAACCCAATTATTAAATGTTAATATCATATTTCATAATCTTTTTAGATCATATAAGTTATGATTAGTATAACATTATTTATTATTATGATTAATTCATCATCTAAATAAAATTTTTTTTTTGGTATACTATACTATTCACATAATTTCTCATATATATTATTTATTTGAGAAAAACATAATCACATAATAATATTGGTTCAAGAGAGTTTTAAAAAAAAAGAAAAAGAAAATTGTGTTAGGGCTCTGCAACTGCAATAGAAATAGCAAATTTAGCCCAAGTCCAACGCTGTGGTTGAGCCATACAAGCATGTACAGCCAATTAAAAAAATGTTGGAGTTTCCACCTACTTCTATTGTAGCAGTGGCCTCCTAGTCCTAGAGCTACTTCTCTTCGCAATACGCTGCAGCAATACCATTCGCTAGATCAACAATCCAACGGCTCCAAATCGCTCAAACACGTCACCCATTTCCAAACCCCTACTCCCAAATCTCCCAAATCTCAAACTCCAAAATACTCTATACTCCGGAGCTAAAGCTTAACGAAGCAGCCAGCCGTGACTCGTCTCCGGACTTAAAAAAAATCTCAGATCCATTTCTTCAATCACACACACGCAAAAACAGAGTCTAGCTCTGATTCCGGCGAGCCAAAATGATGCCGCCGGAGCTCCAACCCCGCTCCTTCCGCCCTTACATCTCTTCCTCCATTAGCGCTCCTTCTTTCTCCTCCTCCTTCAACAAAAACAATGGCTCCCCTTCTCCGTTCTCCTCTCCCGACTCTAACCCTAATCAAAGATTCCCCACCACCTCCTCTTCCAGATCGCTCAAAAACTCTCGATTCTCAGCAACATCCTTCGCCTACAACGCTCGAATCGCCATCGCCCTCATCCCCTGCGCCGCCTTCCTCCTCGACCTCGGTGGAACCGCCGTCCTCGCCACCCTAACCGTCGGCCTCATGGTCTCCTACATCCTCGATTCCCTCAACTTCAAACCCGCCGCCTTCTTCTCCGTCTGGCTCTCTCTCCTCTTCTCTCAATTCGCCTTCTTCTTCTCCGCCACCACTTCTCTCCGCCAGTCCTTCAACTCTCTCCCTCTCACTCTCCTCTCCGCCTTCCTCTGCGCCCAGTCCAACTTCTTGATCGGAGTCTGGTCTTCTCTCCAATTCAAATGGATCCAAATCGAAAACCCTTCCATCGTTCTCGCCCTCGAACGCCTCTTATTCGCTTCCGTCCCCTTCGCCGCTGCCTCTCTCTTCACCTGGGCCACCGTTTCCGCCGTCGGCATGTCCAATGCCGCTTACTATCTCATGGCCTTCAATTGTATCTTCTATTGGCTCTACTCCATTCCTCGAATCTCATCCTTCGCCTCCAAGAACGACGCCAAATACCACGGCGGCGAGGTTCCCGACGATAACTTAATCCTCGGCCCCCTCGAAAGCTGCTTCCACACTCTAAATCTCCTCTTCTTTCCTCTCGTCTTCCACATTGCCTCTCACTACTCTGTCATTTTCTCCTCCGCCGCGGCCATCGCCGACTTATTTCTCCTCTTCTTTATCCCCTTCTTGTTCCAGCTCTATGCGTCCACCAGGGGCGCGCTTTGGTGGATCACCAAGAATCCTAACCAGCTGCATAGTATCCGTGTCGTCAATGGCGCCGTTGCTTTGGTTGTTGTGGTGATTTGTTTGGAGTTTAGGGTTGTTTTCCATTCGTTTGGGAGGTACATTCACGTGCCAGCCCCATTGAGTTACCTTCTTGTGACCGTTACCATGCTTGGAGGTGCTTCCGGAGCTGCTGCTTATGCTGTGGGAATGATTTCCGATGCTTTTAGCTCCGTCGCTTTCACCACATTGGCTGTGATAGTCAGTGCTGCCGGTGCAATTGTTATTGGATTTCCTATATTGGTATGCAATTCACTCTTATCATTGTTGTTTCAAGTTAAAAAATTAATAGAAATGTCTTAATAGAATTGCAATTTACTTATTAGAGATATCTTTAGCTGATTTGAAAGGTACATGAAAAGATTATACAATACACTTCAAAATCAGACTTGCCATTATTACGTGCTTTATCAGGATTAGGCTATTTTAAAGTTTTTGGTAGCATTATGATGTTTTATGTCTTGTAAGAAAAAAAATAGGTGTGATGTTCACAATCTGCCCGGTGTGTCACTGATGCTAATTGTTAGTTAAATATTATTTGAATGCAGAGAATATTTGAAAGCGTTTGATGCATCTAAAGTTATTGTTGGTTTTCAATCAGTTACATTCATCGTTGCAATTAACCTTTTCCAGTTTCTTTGAAAATCAAGGTGGCCTAGTGTTGGTTGTGTCTCGCTGATGGACCAATGCTGACACTATCAACTAAAATGTTTTGAGAAACATGGAAAGTCTGTTTTCTAAATAAATAACTGCCAATGTTGTATGTAATAAACATGTGGGTACAGAGCTGACTGTGAGTCAGTGATTTTTAACTAGCTAAAACTCATCCTTTCGACTTTTAGCACCATCAAGGCTTTAGTGTTAGCCAATAGCCACTGGCCCACTAGTACCCAACGACTTTTGCTACTTGGGGTGGGGCCAAAAAGATTTATTTCCTTTTGTTTTCTTGGATCAGAAGTGCCAATGCTGGAAGAAAATTCAATTTCAGATTATATATATTTTACTTTGTTCATGAGCATTAGAGCTGTTTGGGATCAAGCCCATGGTTGAGCACTGTCTACTGCTTGCTTATACCCCAGAGTGAATATGGGACTTGAAGCATACATGGTTATATATTTCTTTCTTTAATTTTGCAGTTCCTCCCGCTGCCTTCTGTTGCTGGATTCTATTTGGCTCGATTTTTCACTAATAGGAGCCTGCCATCATATTTCGGCTTTGTTGTGCTTGGTAGCTTGATGGTTACATGGTTTGTGATGCATAATTTCTGGGACCTTAATATTTGGTTGGCAGGCATGTCCCTGAAATCCTTCTGTAAATTCATAATTGCAAACGTTGTCCTGGCCATGGCTGTTCCTGGTCTAGCTATTCTACCCCCAAAATTTCATTTTTTGATTGAGGGTTCTTTAATCAGCCATGCATTGCTACTATGTTACATTGAGGATCGATTTTTCAATTACTCTAGCATTTACTATTATGGATTTGAGGATGACGTGATGTATCCAAGCTACATGGTTATTGTAACTACTTTTGTGGGTTTGGCTTTGGTGAGAAGACTATCTGTGGATCATCGAATTGGACCAAAGGCAGCTTGGATTTTGACTTGCCTCTATTCTTCGAAGCTGGCAATGCTGTTGATTACCTCAAAATCCGTAGTATGGATGGCAGCTGTTCTTTTATTGGCCATTTCTCCCCCGGTGCTTCTTTACAAGTATTTATTCTGTTGCAAACTTCAATGATTTCAATTTTTCTTAAAACCTCTTAATCTTAGCAAATCAACCTTGTTAATTCTTAACTCTTTGGACTTTGTAGGGATAAATCAAGAACAGCCTCAAAGATGAAACCTTGGCAAGGTTATGTTCATGCTGCTGTGGTTGCTTTATCTGTATGGTTTTGCCGAGAAACAATTTTTGAAGCCCTCCAATGGTGGAACGGGAGATCTCCATCTGATGGTTTACTTCTTGGATTTTGTATTCTCTCTATGGGATTGGCTTGTATACCCATAGTAGCGCTCCACTTCTCTCATGTACAGGTAAGCATATTTTTTCTTTTGCAGTTGTGTGGTTTTTGTTTATTCTTATTCTATAAAATATTGTTTACAGCCAGAGTGGGGGAAAATATTAACAATCTGTTGCTGAAGCAAAATAATTTGTGCAGCTAAACATTTTCCACTTCCCATTCAGATTCATAGTATTTATGTTATGATTCTTCAAATTCATCTTCCATATTCTTTATTTTTGTTTTTGGATAAGGAATAAAGTTTTTTAACGAGGAAGACTACTTCATGCTCACAATGATGAACCCAGAATGTCTTAAAAAATTACAAAAAAGAGAGAAAGTCTTGGAACTCTACAAAAGAATTACAATGAGTAAAACCCCACACTCTAGACCAATCAGACAAAGTATGTATTAGCACAGATTGCAGTTGCTCTTGAGAGCTCTCAAAATTCTCAAAAGTGTGTTTATTACCTTCCATCCATATGATCCACATTAAACATGATGGAACAAGGTTCCAAATGTCTGATGAGTGTTCCCTAGACCAATTCCTCCAACCAAACAATAAAGCTATTACCATCCAAGGGAAGACCCAATGAATCCCAATCATCTTAAAGATGACACTCCACATATTAAAAGTAATTTTGCAAAGCAGCAACAAATGGTCAACTGTTTCCACATTGCACTGACACATGCAACACCAGCTCTTGATGAGAATCTCACTAGGATCCTACCCCAAACTGCTGTCCGTGTGAAGGACGCTTGCTTAGGTGCCTCAACACACCACACACTTATCCAAGGAATTGGATTGGTGCTACGGAATGCATTGCAATAGGACCCAAAATCAAACTTCCCACTCCCCTTCAAACTCCATTATCGCACCCCTTCCCTCTAGGCATTTGAGAGTAAATGTGGTCTAGGAATGAATTCACCAACTCTAACTCCCTCTATTCATATTGCTATCTAAACAATCTGAGACTAAAGCATCTTTGTTGGATGAACGAGGATATAGGTCAGGGTATTTACATTGTGAGAGCCACTCCAATGATCATACCAAAACCTTAGACGTGTACCCTCCCCAAACTCAAAGGATACATGCTGAGAGAAGTTATTCCAACCCGCTCTAATATGCCAAAGACTACATCCATGGGTCCCTCTACTTGATTTCGAGGTCTAGCCTCCCCCTTCTGCTCCAAACTTCAAAGCAAAACACTCAACGCCACAGATTGAGTATCTTCATGCCTAAAATGCAATAACCATTTCCCAAGTAAAGCTTGATTAAAGAGCCCTATCCGCTTGATTCCCAAACTTCCTAACTCAATAGGTGAACAAACCGTATCCCACCCCACCATAATAGAATATTTGAACTCCTCCACTGAGGCATCCCACAGAAAATTTCTCTAAAGTCTCTAACCTATTAGCCACAAACATGGGAGTAGTGAAAAGAGAGAGGTAATAAGTTGGTAAGCTTGAAAGTCTTCCATATTACTGAGGGCATTTGATAAATTTCTATTGATAAGGTTTTAGGATTATGTGCAGATATCTGGAACATTAATTTGGACACAAGTATTACATGGAGATTTTTTTTTTTTTTTTTTAATTAGTGGTATTTTTATTGAAAAGACATGATGTATACACAAATGTTCCTAAAGAATAACAAACAGAAAAAGGCAGGTTCTGAAAAAAAGAAAGCCTATAACATTTACAAATGAATGCTCATCACTAGTATCAAGAGTATGGGACCACTCAAACAAAACTCTCAAAAAAGAATATTTCAACACCATAACTGAAATCTTCACACCCTTAAAAGTTCAATTATTTCTCTCCCTCCATAGAGTCTACATTAAACAATGTAGCTATTTTCCAAGCGAATGATGCCATGATTACCAACACAATTCTTCCATCCAGAAAGTAACTCTCTCAGGCAGCACCTAGTGAACGTCAAACGTTGAAAATATGATAGACCACAATTTTTTGGTGACAACACAACTAATTAATAAGTGGTCCACTGTTTCACTACAATTTGCACATACAACACCTATTTTCATAGTTATAGCTCTCCACATAAGATTATCACATGTAAGGATTGTGCCCCCTGTCAGCTGTCTAGACAAAAAAATGTCACCTTTTTAAGAGCCTTCACATGCAATATGCTCCTCCATTGGAAAGCCACTCCATTGGAGCCTCTGAGAGTGCTTAATAGGAACAAACATTGAAGTTACCATTGCTCTTTACCCTCCAACTCATCTGATTTGTGTCCTCACCTCTTAGGAATAGAAGATATCACACATTACTTGGTGAAACAATATCCTCAATCTCTCTTATGAGATCGCTTAACCTGGTTTTTCAGAAAAATTCCTTAGGTTAGTTCTTTTTTTACCTTGTACCATTTATTTTCTTGTAGAGTGAAATTATTACCATTCAGAAACTAAATTAATAGTTATTCGTCAAGGAAACCAATTAATAGTTATTTGTCAAAAGAAACTAAATTAGTAGTTACTTTGGAAATCTTTGAATGTTTGACATTGTGAGCAGAAAACAATCACATGATGTTCATTTTATTTGAGTCCTAATGATGCAATGTTTTAAAAGAAAAAACTAACCACTCTTTCTTCTTCCCTGTGCAGTCTGCTAAGAGATGCCTAGTTTTGGTGGTGGCAACGGGTCTTCTGTTTATCCTAATGCAACCACCAATCCCATTGTCATTGACTTACCGGTCTGACCTTATCAAAGCTGCTCGCCAATCTGCTGATGACATCTCCATCTATGGATTCATGGCCACAAAGCCTACATGGCCATCTTGGCTGCTTATTTTGGCAATTCTGCTTACTCTAGCGGCTGTGACATCCATCATCCCAATTAAGTACATGGTTGAGTTGAGAGCATTTTACTCCATAGCTATGGGGATTGCTCTGGGTGTCTTCATATCAGCTGAGTACTTTCTTCAGGCTGCTGTCCTGCATGCCCTCATTGTTGTAACTATGGTATGTGCTTCTGTGTTTGTGGTCTTCACTCATTTCCCATCTGCCTCAAGCACGAAGGTTCTACCATGGGTATTTGCTCTTCTTGTGGCTCTCTTTCCTGTGACATATCTTTTGGAGGGACAAGTGAGGATCAAAAACATCCTAGGAGATGGTGGATTTGGAGACATGGGAGAGGAAGAGAAGAAGCTCACAACTCTGCTGGCTGTTGAGGGGGCAAGGACGTCTCTTCTTGGTCTATATGCAGCTATCTTTATGCTTATAGCTCTGGAGATAAAGTTCGAACTTGCCTCACTTATACGAGAAAAGGCTCTTGAAAGGGGCGGAATTAGACATAATCAATCTGGTCATAGCAGCTCCTCTACTTTTCCCCCAAGAATGAGATTCATGCAACAGCGTCGGTCTTCTACTGTAGCAACCTTCACAATCAAGAGGATGGCAGCTGAGGGAGCCTGGATGCCGGCTGTTGGAAATGTAGCTACTGTGATGTGCTTTGCCATATGCCTTATCTTGAATGTCAACCTCACAGGTGGATCCAATCGTGCAATATTCTTTCTGGCACCTATTTTGCTTCTTCTCAACCAGGACTCCGATTTTGTTGCTGGATTTGGGGACAAGCAAAGGTATTTCCCTGTTACGGTAGTCATATCAGCTTACCTGGTTGTGACAGCTCTGTTCAGCATATGGGAAGATGTCTGGCATGGGAATGCAGGGTGGGGCCTCCAAATTGGTGGGCCAGATTGGTTGTTTGCGGTAAAGAATTTGGCCCTCCTTGTTCTTACGTTCCCCAGCCATATCCTTTTTAACAGATTTGTGTGGAGTTATAAGAAGCAGTCAGATTGGATGGCATTGATCACGCTGCCCCTTAATCTGCCATCTGTTATAATTACAGATGTGCTTAAGATTAGGATTTTGGGACTTTTAGGAATTATTTATTCCCTGGCCCAGACTCTAATCTCTAGACAACAATTTATCTCTGGATTGAAGTATATTTAGACTAATACAAACTCTGTACAATATGTTTTGGCAATTTTCAAGTGAGGAATTACAGTTCAGGTTTGTCTTGCACTTCTTTTACTGGTCCTTTTATTAATTGGGCTTTTGTCTTCCCAAAATTCCTGAACTGTGCACTTTCATTTGAGTTATCTTAGTTTAGTCCTTATACAGACTGCTGAAGATATGAGCTAACCTTCCAAACAAATAAATGGTCTTGGTTTCTTGTTGTTTGGCCTTTTAGCGTACCATTTTTATCGAGCATAGCGGGTTGTACGTTGTGCATTGAATTTTTTGCTTCTGGCATGACCGAGTCAGAACCAATTACTAGTGTGAAACCAGTCAAACCACTCACCTGCTTTGTTGTGACCTATGAGTGAATTGACCGGTTAATTTATGAGCGATATGACTGGCTAGGTTGTGCATTGCTGATTTTTGTTATTTTTAGTTTTAGATTTTGCGAATCTGAAATTATGATTTTGCTGCTGTTTTTGTTACTCAAAAATGTTGAGTTTTGACTTGATTTTAGTTCTTTCTCAAGGCACATGAAAGTCTTTGTTTGTCCTTGAAATTTAAATTTTTATGGTATATTGTGGATAATCACATTTACTGAATATTTGATACAAACGTATAAAATAAAAATACTGCAAATTTATGTCCTATATGAGCGCAATGATGCCAGGAAAGAGCGATAAGAGCATCCACAACCGGATTCTATATCCTATTTTATTTTATCATCTCAAAAAGTCACTTTATCAATTATACAATACAATTTTACAATTCTCCAACATCCCAATTTTTATTTCCCAATCTTACTCATAAAAATAATATTTTTACACAATAAAATAATATATCTCCCAATTTTTATTATACAATTAAACACATTATTTATACATTATTTTTTTTTCTCTCTTTCCTTCTGTTCAGAACCACAATCACCACCACCACTGCACACCACCACCACCACCACCACCACCACCATGGGCAACCCAAAAACTACTGTCAACACCAAAAAAAAAAAAAAAAAAAAAAAAAAAAAAAGAGAAAAGATCAGAGTCACGCCGTTGCACCTACTGCCCTCTGACCATCAATACAACCACCACCACCCTATAAAAAATCTCTCTCTCTTCTCTCTTCATCGTGAACAAACCCAGATCAGTACCTCCTTTGCCCAGCAACAATCACTTACCCAAATCATTGTTACACCACCAGCCATCCCAGCAAATCACAACAAAAATCCCAAAACAAAAATTTGAAGAAAAACCCACCATCAAGGCATCAACAATCCATGTCAATCTTTAAAGTGATCGGATTTGCCATTGCTGTCGAACCCCAAAAAACCACCAGTCACCACCACCCCGCCACATGCCCATCTGAACCCACCCAAAATCAAAACCCACCAATCAAAACCTTATCTGAACCCACCTAAAATCAAAACCCACCTCGCCAAACCGATCTCCACGCACGACTCGGTCACCATGTCAACATCACCAAACGCCGATCTCCACCGCGCTGACCTCCACGCCCATCTTAGCCGCGCCACCAGCCTCGCCACCACGCCGATCTAGAAATTTGATTTGGCGTGAGCTCCGATCTGGCTTGCTGATTCGGCGTGAGCTCCGATCTGGCACAGACAACTGAGAGAAGCTTGACAATGGCGAGAGAGAGAGAGGGGATGAGAAAGAGAGAAGGAAGAGAGAGAAAAGAAAGAGATAAAATGAGAGGAGAGAGAAATTTGCCGGGTAAAAAGGATTAAAAAATTATTTTTTTTTTATACTATTCAGCTACAGTACCATCTTACATTTGAGATGGTACTGTAGCAAAATCTCAAAATTTTTTTGGCATATGCAATATGCCCTTCCCATTGTTGAGCAGTTTTGGGGCTTAAATGCCAAATGTTAGTATACAAGCCCCACTGCTGATGCTCTAAAAGGAGACACTGCAATTTTATTTGACGAATTTCACACTAGAAATCCTGTGGACTAAGCCCTTAAGATGATCTATTATTCTTGCCATGCTTACCAAATATTTAGATGACCTATCATTCCTGCTGAATATTAACCAAATATTTAGATGATCTATAATTCTTGCTGGATATCGAGGTGGTTAGGCATTAAAAATCACTAATTTATGGAATGCTCAAATGTTTTTGTTTTTGTTTTTTGTTTTTTTTTTTTTTTTTTTTTTTGGTATTCTAAAATATACTTAATGAATAACTTATAGATTTAACAATAAATAGCAATCAATTGTTATGAAATTTTGTACGTGATTAGCCCATAATAGTTTTGATACAAAACGGATGTGATCAGTAGGAAAATATAACACTTGTAAACTATCTTATTATTATTATTATTATTATTATTATTATTATTATTATATAAGAAACTATCTCATTATTGATATGGGACAAAACGAATACTCCATCCGTCCCACTTTTTTTGTCTTCTATTTCATTTTAAGATGTCCAAAAATATTGTCCTGTTTCTAAAAATAAAAGTCATTAATTTATTAATGTTCCTATTATACCTCTATTAATTTACTAATTCAATTTTTTGATAAATTTTTTTAAGGGTAGTTTGAAAACTTATACATTTTTAAAAAGTATACAAGGCAATAAATAATGTTTCCTTAAAAAGTTTGACTTTTCAAATAGAACAAAAAAAGTGGGATGGAGAGAGTATTTGATAGGGATTAGACGTTGTATTGCTCAATACCTCCTTTTTTTACGGTGAGGGGAGGGGCATGATGATCATGGTTTGCAAAATCCACTTTTGGAAGAAATAAATTTCTTTCCAACAAGCATCATTAAGTATTAAGGTGATCTCTTAGTCTTTTTGAATATCAAGATGATTAGGCATTAAAAACTCACTAGTCTTTTTGAATATCAAGGTAATTAAGGAATTTAATGTATCACATCTATCTAAGGTACTATATTCAAGTTCACCCTTAATAGTAAATAAAAATTAATTGTTTTGAAATTTTTCATGTGCCAGTATTGGCTTCAAAACATGCCTAGGGAAGCTTCCAAGGAAGACTCAATTTCAATTTTGTTAAAGCTAAGTTCATATGGAACTCATCTATAACTTCTACTATATATAAAATTATTATTCATCGTATCAAAAAAGAAATACATTTTCCATCTCAAAAGAAAACGAAATAACAAAAGAATAAAAAAAGCGACTAGGCAAAACATTTATTCTTGCTTGCCAACTTAGATTTATCTGCTTCTCTTTTTCTTTTATCTAATCTTTTGTTTTTTTAATCTTATATATCCATGTCTTGACTTCATACTAATATTTCCTTTTTCTATTTTTATTTTTTCTAAATTGTCCATACTAAAATGTTGTTTTCTCATTCATTTGAGATTTTGTTATGTATCTCTAACTAGATTTCACACATGAAATTCTATTCATCTCTTGTGTATGATGAATTTTAAGGTGAGATTTTCTCCAAAATTGTACTTTGGAAATTTCTAATATTGATTTCTATTGTTTATGTTAACAAGAAAGGTTATTTAAAATTTTTATGGAATTAAGACTTTAGCTTTTGAAACATCCAAATTTGAAGTTCAATAGAGGAATGCATCATTTATAAATTCTACTCACGTTACGTTTGTCATACCACCAGCCGAAGGGCATTTTAAGTTTTAACTTTTTAAAATGTCAAACTTATATTCCTTTTATTTTCATGGATGGATAAAATTTTGTTTTTGTATCATCACGTATTTATATTTACAATGGATGAGAACTTTTATTTCTTTCATTTTCAAGTTTTGATCGCAAATGTGGACGGAGGATTTGGTTCAGTGGTTAAATTTGAGTGCAGATAGCCCATGTGTTCAACATGATATAGCCCACAAGACGGGTTCTAAATTATTTAGTCGAAGACTCATTTTGCTTATTTCATTGCGCTTGAAATTTTGAAGTCAAAATCTTGTCATGTGCGAAGGTGAGTAATGTGGAAACTGGAAACCACCAGTTTAGACTAACATTTTCATTTATTCATGACACTTTCTCAAATTATTAGATCAAGTGTTAATTCATAATTGTTAGTTAAATATCAATTGTAGTCGCAATTATCAATACTTACATAAAGAAGAATCAAATTTTGGTTTCAAAACACAATTAGAGAAGCTTCTAAGTTAGCCTTAGTTTCAGTTTTTTTAAAGTTAAATTCATGTGGAACTCATCTATAACTTCTACTATATATAAGATTATTATCTATCAAACCAAAGAAGATATACCTTTTTCATTTCAAAAGAAAGTGAAACAAAGAAAGAACAAAAGAACAAGTAAGCAAGACATTTAATTTTACTTGCCAACTTAGATTTATTCGCTTCTCTGTCTCTTTTATTTAATCTTATTTATCCATGCCTCCTAACTTCATACTACCATTTTCTTTTCCTATTTTTCTTCTAAATTGTCCATACTAAATCGTTGTTTTCTCAATGTTAACAAGAAAGGAATTTTAAAAATTCTATAGAATTTAGACTTTAGCTTTGAAACATCCAAATTTGAAGTTCATTTTTATTTTTCAAAGGAATGCTTCATTAATAAGTTCTACCCACGTTACTTTTGTCATACCACCAACCAATTCACCACTATGCTTAGGACATTTTAACTTCCTAAAATGTAAAACTTCAGCCAATGTGTTCAACATTATAGCTCTCAAGAGGGGTTCAAAATTATTTAGCTGAAGACTGATTATGCTTATTTCATCGTGGCGTCGATGACATGATGGCCTGATTGTGGGCCAGTATCGTACTAAATTTAATGGCTCATTTTTACTGGTTTTCCTTTTCGGGCTGGTGGTGTGGTTTTCTGTGTTGGTTGACTTTTGTGCTGAGCATTAGAATATGTACAAAATGGGCCCTTTTGTGTTGAGCATTAGAATATGTACAAAATGGGCTGCTGAGAAATCTTAAGCTATCACCAGATCGGAGGAGGTTGCCATTTCCTTGAAGAGCAGCACTAGAGGAAATACAGATTTAATCATATTACAATCTAACGTGTAACTGATTATAATTAAATAATTTAAATATTCATTTATAAAGTGGCTGAAACTATTTATCCAAGTAAATAAGTAGTTGAAACTTGACACTTTTTAATCAAATTCTTATTGCTACGTTAATTTGTAATTTTATGTGATAAAACCTGTATTACTTTTTAGCCTTTTCTTCTCTCAATGGTTTTAATGATTATAGTTTACAGATCATGTAAATTCTCCTTATTAAAATAAAATATAAGGAATTATATAATTTGACTTGACTTGTAACAAACACAATATATGCTAGATACTTTCTAGTTTCTAAGATAACTTATAAAGTTGCTTGAGAAATTACCCAGACACAAGTTTCATAGTCAAATACTCGCATACTCCACACCTTACTAGACAGCTAAATACAAATTAAAAAAGAAAAAAAAGAAAAAGAAACTTAAAATCAAATTAATACCACAAAGAACGAAAAGACGTCAATATATTCAGAGTGCTATTTTGACCTTATATGCTTTGCATCACGATATTTTTATAGTTATTCACGAATGTGCGCACTTATTTAGAGAAATTGCATTATATGATCTACAACTGTACTGAGTAAATGTATAATCATTCTTACTTTATCACAAAAAAAAAATGTATAATCATTCCCTGACAGACATTGGTAATGGAGGATTCAACTATATAATGAACAAGAAATTTTTGCATCCAACCCAATATTGACATTTTGAAGTCAAAATCTTGTCACATTGGAAGGTAATGTAATTTGGAAACCAGCAGTTGGACTGACATTTCATATGTTCAAGACACTTCTCAAATTATTAGATTAGGTGCTAATTGTTAGTTAAATATTTATAACAAGAAGAATCTAATTTTAGCTTCAAAACATACCTAATAAGGAAACTTCCAAGTTAGTTTCAGTTTCAATTTTGTTAAAGCTAAGTTGGTTTCAAAACACACTTAGGGAAGCTTCCAAGTTAGCCTCAGTTTCAGTTTTGTTAAAACTAAGTTCATGTGGAACTCATCCATAACTTCTACTATATATAAGAATGTTATCCATCGTACCAAAAAAGAAATACTTTCTCCATCTCAAAAGAAAACGAAACAAAGAAAGAAGAACAAAAAAAGCAATTATACAAGGCATTTATTATTGCTTGCCAACTTAGATTTATTCGCTTTTCTATCTCTTTTATTTAATCTTATTTATCCATGTCCTCCTAGCTTCAAACTACCAATATCTTTTTCTATTTTTTTTTTCTAAACTGTACTTACTAAATTGTTGTTTTCTCAATGTTAACAAGAAAGGTAATTTAAAAATTCTGCAGAATTTAGACTTCAGCTTTGAAACATCCAAATTTGAAGTTACAATATTTTTTTCAAAGGAATGCATCATTAATAAATTCTTACTTTCGTCATGCCACCAACCAATTCACCATTATGCTTGGGACATTTTAACTTTCTAAAATGTAAAACTTCAGCCAATGTGTTCAACATGACAGCCCTCACGACGGATTCAAAATTATTTAGCTGAAGATTGATTATACTTATTTCATCGTGGTGTAGATGACACGATGGCCTGATTGTTGGCCAGTATCACACTAAAGTTAATAGCTCATCTTTAATTACTGCTTTTCCTTCTCGGGCTGGATCTATCCATATTAAGACAAAACCAAGCCCAAACGTTGAACTTTTTTGGGTTGGTGGTGGGGTTTTCTGTGTTGGCTGGCTTTTGTGAAAATACAGCCTTCGTGTTGAGCATCAGAAAATGTACAATTTGTGTTGAGCGTTAGAACATGTGTTACTAATCACAATTAGATAATTCAAATGTGTTGAGCGTTAGAACATGTGTTGGGCATCAGATTATCAGAGGAGGTTACCATTTCCTTGAAGAGTAGCACTAGAGGTACTTTATCTAAGCACCACATAAATATTTACAGCAAGAAAAATCTAATTTTGGCTTCAAAAAACATCTAATAATGAAACTTTCAAATTAGTCTCAATTTCAACAAAATTTCAAATTAGTCTCAATTTCAATTTTGTTAAAGCTAATTTCATATAGGACTCATCTATAACTTTTACTATATATAAAATTACTATTTATTATACTAAAAAAGAAATACTTTCTTCATTTATAAAAAAGAAAAAAAAAAAACGAAACAAAGAAAAAACAAAATAAGCAAGTAGGCAAGATATTTATTCTTCTTTGCTAACTTAGATTTATATGTTTCTCTTTTTTATTTATTTAATCTTTTATTTATTTAATCTTATTTATCTATATCCTGATTTTTTACCTTTGACTATCACATTTTAACATGTATATATAAGGTAAAAACATGATACGAAGTCAGGACAAAACTTCATACCATACAAGTTTTGACTTCGTATCATCTTTTTGTTCAACATGATAGCCCACAGGGCACAGCATGGGTTCAAAATTATTTATTTCATCCTGGGCCTCATGGCATCGACAACGTGATGGCCTAATCATTGGCCAATATCGCACTAAATTTCAATCTAGCTCATTTTTAATAGTTTTCCTTTTCGGGCTGGATCTATCCATAAGACAAATCCCAAGCCCAAATGCACCGAACGTTGAACTTTTTTTGGGTTGTTGGTGGTGGGGTTTTAATTTCTAGAGATAAAAATATTCAATTTATTCAAAGAAAATAGGCAAGGATTTTTTTTTGTTTTGTTTTTGCTTTTTCCATTTCTGATGATAGTTCTTTATCATCAAATTAAGACCTAGACAAGGAATTTAATTTCCCAAATTTTTTATTTTTTTGAACCAAAGTTTTCCAATTAAATTCAACCACCTAGCTGTTTTGACCAATAAACTAAGTAGCATTACTATTTCCAACTACATTTTAAATTTAATGCAACTATGTTAAGGTACTATATTCAAGTTTACCCCGACAGTAAATGGCAATTGATTATTTTGAAATTTTGCTTGTGATTAACTTATAATTGATATTAAATAAAAACATGAATTCAAGAAAATAGTGTCATAAAAAGTAATTGAGTGATATAACTTTTATCAAAGCAACTTTAAATATAACATATACTTTAGCAATAACATGTCTATTAAAAATATAATGTTAATTCAAGTGCAATAAAATTTTACTACATTTAACTTTTATATGAAAAATTTTAAGCAAACAAAGCAACCTATTGTTTATGAATAGCGATAGAAAAACACACATGAAAAAATTTGTAAAAACAATTATCAATAGTTATAGCAAGAAGCATTCAATATTGGCTTCAAAACATACCTAGGGAAGCTTCCAAAGTAGCCTCAGTTTCAATTTTGTTAAAACTAAGCTCATATGGAACTCATCTATAACTTTTACTATATATAAGATTATTATTTATCATATCAAAAAAGAAATACATTCTCTATCTCAAAAAAAAAAAAAAAAAAGACAAAGAAAGAACAAAAGAAGCGAGTAGGTAAGACAATGATTTTTACTTGCCAACTTAGATTTATTTGCTTTTCTTTCTCTTTTATCTAATCTTTTGTTTTTATAATCTTATTTATCCATGTCATGACTTTATACTAACATTTCTTTTTTCTATTTTTATTTTTTCTAAATTGTTCATACTAAAATGTTGTTTTTTCATTCATTTAATATTTTGTTACGTATCTCTAACTAGATTATACACATGAAATTCTATCTCCAGTGTATGATGAATTTTAAGGTGAAATTTTCTAAAAATTGTAAGTCAAAAATTTTTAATATTGATTTGTATAGTTTATCTTAACAAGAAGGTAATTTAAAAATTCCATAGAATTAAGACTTTAGCTTTTGAAACATCTAAATTTGAAGTTCAATTTTTTTTTTAAGGAATGCATATATTTATAAATTCTACCCGCGTTACTTTTGTCATACCACCAACCAATCACCATTATGCTTGGGGCATTTTAAGTTTTTACTTTTTAAAATGTCAAACTTCTCTTCCTTTTTATTTTCATGATGGATAAAATTTTGTTTTTGTATCATCACATATTTATATTTACAGTGGATGAGAACTTTTTATTTCTTTCATTTTCAAGTTTTGGTCGCGAATGTGGATGGAGGATTTGGTTCAGTGATTAAATTTGAGTGCAGATAATCCATGTATTCAACGTGATAGCCCACAAGATGGATTCAAAATTATTTAGTCGAAGACTTATTTTGCATCTTTCATCCTGGGCCTCATGGCATCGATGACGTGATGGCCTGGTCGATGGCCACACACCTTACTAACAGCTAAATACAAATTTCAAAACGAAACTAAAAATCAAACTAATACTAGTATACTACAAAGAACGAAATGAATATTCCTATATAAAAATAAAAAACGAAATGAATATTAATTTCTAGACGTCAAAATATTCAATTTATTCAAAGTATCTAGTTGCCATTTTCACACTTTATACTCTGCATCATAATATATTTATAGTTATTCTCGGATGTGTGCATTTTTGAGAGAAATTGCATCATATAATCTACAAGTATACTAACTACTGAGTATAATCAATTAATCATTCTCGCTTTATCATAATATATATATATATATATATATAATCATTTTCTGGTAGACATTGGTAGTAGAGGATTTGATTGTATAACGAATAAGTTACTAGAGGTTTGGGAAATTTGTTTGAGAAATTTTACAAATCACACCCAATCCATTGAAATTTTGTAGTCAAAATCTTGTCATATGGGGGGAGGTGAATAATTTTGAATCCACCAGTTGGACTGATATTTTCATATATTCAAGACACTTCTCAGATTATTAGACTAGGTGCATATTGTTAGTTAAATATTATTTGTAGAAGAAACTATCAATACTTACCATAAGAAGAATCCAATTTTAGTTTGAAAATGAACCTAGGGAAACTTCAAAGTTAGCCTCAATTTTAATTTTGTTAAATCTAAGTTCATGTGGAACTCATCTATAATTTCTACTATATATAAGATTATTATTAACATACAAAAAAAAAAAAAAAAATACATTTTCCATCTCAAAAGAAAAGAAAACAAAGAAAGAACAAAAGAAACAAATAGGACCACCGCAGACCCTTAGTGTGATGGTCACTCTACAAGTATAAGTGCTTGTGGGGTGTGGAGATAAGTCGGGGTTCAAGTTTCCAGAAGAGAGCGTCACACACAAATATACTTAGATTATGTTAGATTAGAATTTTTTTCTTGTAAAAAAAAAAAAAAAAAAAAAACAAGTAGGCAAGATTTTTATTCTTACTTGCCAACTTAGATTTATCTGTTTTTCTTTCTCATTTATCTAATCTTTAGTTTTTTTTTTTAATCTTATTTATCTATATCCTGATTTTTAACCTTTAGGCTATCACATTTTAATATGTATAAATAAGGTAAAAACGTGATATGAAGTCGGGAGAAAACTTCATACCATATCAGTTTTGACTTCAATCCTCTTTTGTTCAACATGAGAAGCCACAGCCCACAGGACAGGTTCAAAATTATGTAGTTGAAGACCCATTTTGCTTATTTCATCCTGGGCCTCATGGCATCAATGACGTGATGGCCTGATCGTTGGCCAATATCGCACTAAATTTCAATCATAGCTCATTTTTAATGGTATTCCTTTTTCGGCTGGATCTATCCATACTTTAAGACAAATCCCAAGCCCAAAATGCTCCAAAACGTTAAGCTATAGACTGATTGTTTCTGCATTAGCTGACTTTTATGGAAATGGGGAATACTCCTTTTGCGTTGCGCATCAGAACATGTATAAAATTGGGCTGAGGAGAAATCTTAAAGCCATCACCAGATTATCGGAGGAGGTTGCCATTTTCTCGAATGGTGCGGTTTCAAATTTCAATGATTACTAGGCAAATAATGTAAAATTTTCCTATTAAAAGAAAATATAAGGAATTACATAATATTACTTATAGAAAAATTATTAAGTACTCCCAGAGTACCATAAATGCGTACTCATTCCTCTCACATAAATAGTGGGTCCCACTATGAATTTAATTAGTGAGACCCACCATTCATGTGAGAGGAGGAAATACGCATTTATGGTACTCCGGGAGTACACAATAATTTTCCTTACTTATAATAACAGTCACCGTAAATACTAAATACTTTCTAAGACAACTTATCTCACATACTCCACACCTTACTAGACCAGCTAAATAAAAATTTCAAAACAAAACTAAAAATCAAACTAATACTGCAAATAACGAAATGGATATTAACTTCTACACGTCAAAATATTCAATTTATTCAAAGAACCTAGTTACAATTTTCACCCTTTATGCTCTGCATCACAATATATTTATACTTATTCACGAATGTGTACATTTTTGTAGAGAAATTGCATTATATGATCTACAAGTATACTAAGAATAATCATTCTTGCGTTATCGGAAAAAAAAAATTATAAAATAAAGTATAATCATTCTCTAGCAAACATTTGTAGTAAATGATTCAATTGTATAACAATTAAGTTTTTTGAAGGTTTGGGATTTTTGTATGAGAAATTTTGCAAATCACATCCAACCCATTGAATTTTGAAGTAAAAATCTTATCACGTGGGAAGGTGAGTAATTTGGAAAACATTTTCATATATTCAAGACATTTCTCAAATTATTAGATTAGGTGTAAATTGTTAGTTAAATATTATTTGTAGAAGCAATTATCAATACTTGAAACAAAAAGAATCAAATTTTAGTTTCAAAACAAACTTAGGGAAGCTTTCAAGTTAGCCTTAGTTTTAGTTTTGTTAAAGCTAAATTTATGTGGAACTCATCTATAACTTCTACTATATATAGGATTATCATCTATCGTACTCAAAAAGAGATACATTTTCCATCTCAAAAGAAAACAAAACAAAGAAAGAACAAAAAAAGCAATTAGGCAAGATATTTATTTTTGCTTCTTATTAACTTAGATTTATTCGTTTCTTTGTTTCTTTCATTCAAATTTGAAGTTCATTTTTATTTTTTCAAAGGAATGCATCATTGATAAATTATACCCACGTTACTTTTGTTATACCACCAACCAATTCACCATTATGCTTAGGACATTTTAACTTTCTAAAATGTAAAACATCCGCCAATGTTTTCAAAATGATAGCCCTCTAGACGGGTTCAAAATTATTTAGCGGAAGATTGATTATGCTTATTTACTTGATGGCCTGATTGTTGGCCAGTATCGCACTAAATTTAATAGCTCAGTTTTGCTGGTTTTCCTTTTCCATATTAACACAAATCCCAAGCCCAAATGCACCCAAACGTTGAACTTGTTTGGGTTGGTGGGGTCTTCTGTATTGGCTGACTTTTGTGAAAATACACCTTTTGTGTTGAGCATTAGAATATATACAAAATGGGCCCCTTTTTTTTTTGTTGAGCGTTAGAACATGTGTTGAGCATCAGATTAGCGGAGGCGGTTACCATTTCCTTGAAGAGTAGCACTAGAGGTACTTTATCTAAGTACTAGTTAAATAATTACAACAAGAAGAATCTAATTTTGACTTCAAAACTCATCTAATAAGGAAACTTTCAAGTTAGTTTCAGTTTCAATTTTGTTAAAGTTAAGTTTATGTGGGATTTATCTATAATTTTTACTATATATAAAATTACTATCCATCCTATTCCAAAAAAAAAAAAAAAAAACCTACTCCATCTCAAAAGAAAACGAAAAAAAAAAAAAAAAAAGCAAGTAGCAAGACATTTATTCTTACTTGTCATCTTAGATTTATCCATTTTTCTTTCTCATTTATCTAATCTTTAGTGGTTTTTTTTTTTTTTTTTTAAATCTTATTTATCTATATCTTGACTTTTTATCTTTGGGCTATCACATTTTAACATGTTTAAGGTAAAAACATGGTATGAAGTCAGGACAAAACTTCATACAATATAAGTTTTGACTTCAATCATATTTTGTTCAACATGATAGCCCACAAGACAGGTTCAAAATTATTTAGTTGAAGACCCATTTTGCTTATTTCATCCAATATCGAAGACGTAATGGCCTGATCGTTGGCCAGTATCGCACTAAATTTCAATCATAGCTCATTTTTAATGGTTTTCCTTTTTGGGTTGGATCTATCCATACTTAAGACAAAGCCCAAGCCAAAATGCACCGAACTTTGAACTTTTTTTGGGTTATTTAGTGGTGGGGTGTTAATTTCTAGAGGTCAAAATATTCAATTTATTCAAAGAACCTAGCCATGGCATTTAATTTCCCAATTTATTTATTTATTTAATTTCCCTCCCAGCTGCTTGTAGAATTGTGTCCCTAACCTAGTTTAGGTCTTCGTTCCCTTCAACCATTGTTGGTTCGATAGGACGATGCGTGTTGTCTGCGTTAGTCTCTTTGTTTTTTCTTTCGGCACTGCGCTCTGTTCACTCTCATGGCTAGATTGGATGACTTGTGGGCTAGGTTTTCTCTCATGGAAGAAGAAGAGGGAGGGGCTGAAGTTCCGAAACAAGAAGTAGTGGTTCACCGTTTAGCAGGCAGATTTTTTATGAAGAGTCCTAAACTTGGATGCAGTGGCTCGAACATTCAAACCGCTATTGAACTTGGTTGGCAAACTGAAGATTAGAGATGTAGGAGAGCATATTCTACTGTACAAGTTTGAGGATTCCCTGGACCTTGAGCGAGTCTTTGAATTTGAACCATGGTCCTATGATAAGCATTTGGTGGCGTTTTAGCGAGTTCACGATGTCGAATCGGCACCTTATTTGGAATTCTCTCGGGCTACCTTTTGGGTTCAATTCCATAACGTCCCAGAGTTGAGTTTGAAGCATGATACTTGGGAGCGAATTGGGAAATCAATTGGTGAAGTAATTCAAGTTGCTGATCCTAAAGATGATGGCTCAGGGGGTGAATTTTTGAGGGTCTGAATTAACCTTGACATATTAAAATCTATCTCACGTTGCTCTAAATTGCGGTCTGAAGGGAAACTGGTGGGCTGGGTTGGCATAAAATATGAACGGCTTCCAAATTTCAGTTATTGGTATGGTCGGGTTACTCATGGGGAACGAGAATGCAAGGCTTGGCTTCTGGGTAAGGGTTCATTGCAAAGAGATGAGCAACACTATGGGGAGTGGTTAAGAGCGGAGCCTCTACGGTCAAGTCGGAAAACTGTGGTGGTTATATTGGGTAGCTCTTGTAGTCAAGCACCATGGTGGAGGAAGAAGAATAGGAGTAGGGGGTAGTCGACACACCAAGCTAGTGATAGTGGCATTGGGTCGAATCAAGATGGAAACAAAGATGATCACTCGTCGGCAATGGATGCTAAAAATTCCATGGTTAACCTTGAGATCTCGAAGCCTAACCCTGACAATGTTATTTCTGAGTTTGTTAATGGTAAACCAGCGGATTGTTTGGATGGGCTGACATTGACGAGGGCGGCGTTATGCCATGCAAACCAATTGAAGGAGGTAGTTGTGGGTCTATCGATCAAGGAAAGCCACAGAGTGATTTACTACACTGATATAGATTTACTACAACCTGCAATGCCAAGCCAAATTCATTTGAAGGATTATTCATCTACGTTACTAAATGCTACTCAGGTAATCTCTTCTCCCCTCTCTGGAACCAAAAAAAAAAAAAAAAAAAAAAAGAAGAAGAAGAAGAAGAAGAAGGAAAAAACTAGCATGTGTTGTAGGGTTGCCTTCGGATAACTCCTCACCTATGAATATGGATAGGCGACCTGTTATGGCGGTGGTAGATTTGAGTGGGGGTAAAAAATAGTGTATGAGTTTTTGCAGTTCTTTTGACAAAGAAACTATTAAGGCGGCTGTTGGGTCCCAACGCTGCCATACATCATGAGTTGCCTTAGTTGGAACTGTTGTGGGCTTGGGAACCTATAGACAAAAAACGAACTCATTGCGTTAGTACACAATAAAGATCCCAAGCTAGTGTTTTTTATGGATACAAAGGTTGAAAAAGTTATTTTGGAGAGAATTGACCAAAAGATTCAATTTGCTAATCTTTTGTGGTTCCGCGTCATAATACTGGGGGAGGATTAGCTTTGTTTTGGCCAGTTGATATGAATGTGGATGTGCAGTCTTTTTCTGACAATCATATTGATGTAATTATTGACCATGGAGTTGATGATGCCTGGCAGTTTATAGGTTTTTATGAAGATCCTAAGACAGCCAACGGGGAAAACTCTTGGTCCTTACTTAGAATGTTAAGTAATCAATTCAATTTACCTTGGGTTTGTGTTAGTGATTTTAATGAAATTCTATTTGCTGATGAGAAACAGGGATGGTTGGATAGACTGGAAAGACAAATGCAGGGGTTCCGAGATGCTCTTGAATTTTGTAGATTGAAGGATTTGGCCATCTCTGGCTTTCCATTTAGATGGTGTAATAGACGACCTAGTAATCAAAATGTGTGGATTTGTTTGGATTGAGGTGTAGCTTCTATTGATTGGATCTTGAGGTTTCCTACCTCACATATACATCACCTGGATGCTTTTCATTCCGATCACAAACCTGTCTTGCTATGCTCAAATTCAGAAAATCAAAAGTTCTATAAAAAGGGCCAGCCATTTCACGTTGAAGCAATGTGGTTAAAGGACAGATCTTGTGAAGATGTGTTTAGGGACTCATGGGGGGCAAACTAACAACTAGGTTCGATTAGGGAATTTAATAAAAAGATTTTTGCTTGCCAGGTCAATCTTAAAGCTTGGAATAGAAATTCTTTTGGTTGTGTCTAAACTTCCCTTAGGAAAAAACTAGCTGAATTGAAGGAAGCAGAGGAAGGAAGGTGTTATAGAAACAATCTAGCTCGGCTTAATGCTTTGAGGTTCGAAATTCAAATATTACAATCTAAGGAAGAATGTATGTGGAAGCAATAATCATGTAATACTTGCATCAAAGAAGGAGATAGAAATACCACGTATTTTCATTGCAGAGCGAACCAGAGAAACCGGCGTAATCTAATCTTGGGTTTGGAAGATGATTCTGGTCAGTGGGTGGTGGATGAGGCTAGAATGGGAAGTGTGGTGGAGAAGTATTTTGAGAAAACTTTCACAAGCTCTAATCCATTTGGCTTTGAAAGTATTTTGAATGGTATACAACACACTATTGGTGATGACGGGAGTGCTAGTATGGGTGGTGATTTCCAAGCCTATTAATTGCAACATGCTCTTACTCAAATGGCTTCGCATACGGCCTTGGGCCTAGATGGTATGTCTCCAATTTTTTACAAGTCATTTTGGCACATTATGGGGGAGGATGTCACTGTTGTTGTGCTTTGGGCCTTGAACTTAGGTATTGTTCTAGAATCTCTTAATACCACCTTTATCTCCCTGATCCCCAAGATAAAAAATCCAAAGAAAGTTTCAGATTTTAGGCCCATTAGTTTATGCAATGTCATTTATAAATTAATTGCAAAAGTGGTGGTTAATTGTTTGAAGAAGTTTTTGGCTAACTCTATTCCAGATTCACAAAGTGCCTTCTTGTCGGGCCGGTTAATTACAAATAACATTCTTGTGGCGTTTGAAACTTTACACTATCTCAAGAGGAAAACCCAAGGGAAGTTGGGGTATATGGCTATAAAACTAGATATGAGTAAAGCATTTGACCAAGTAGAGTGAGAATTTCTAGAGAGGCTTATGCATTATCTGGGTCTTAATGAGAGAATGATTAAAATAATTATGTCATGCTTGAAATCGATGTCTTATGCAGTGCTTCTCAACGGCCAACCTGTGGGTAATATCAAATCGTCAAGGGGGATTCAATAAGGTGATCCTTTATCTCCTTATTTGTTTCTCATGTGTGCTATGGGATTACAAAATTTGTTGCAACAGGTTGAGGTGGATGGGCATATTCGGGCTGTAGCTATAGACACCACATTTTGGACCCCTTACGACTTGGGCCCTCGTTCCCTAATGATGCTGAATTTTAAGACCTCAAGGTTGGTTTAGGGCCCAATTAAAAGTTAAATTGACTTGAGAAGTATTACAATGAAAAATATAACTTTTATAGAGCACATAAATCAAAATTTGAAAAATAAGATCAAAGGAAACCCTTGCTATGTGTACGAATGAATTAGCCTGCGTACGTAGCTTTCTGCATGCTTACGCAGGCTTAGTCTTGCGCTCACATGGCTATTTTCAGAAACCTAAACAAGAAAAGTTTTTTGCATTTATGTTAAGGTTTGGAACGAATCCCACATCGTCTGGGGATCGTTCCAAACCTCCATTTTTCACACTATAAAAGGCCTTACATGGTATACTTTCAAAACATACAGAAATCCCACGGGAAAATACTAAGATTCACTAGAAATAGTGAATCAAAAAGGGAGTTTGTCACAAAAGACCCTCAAGTAAATTTTCTTTTGATTAGGGTCTTTTCTAGCCTTAATCTTTGAGTTGAATATTACTAATCATTTTCTTATTGATTTGTGAATAGATTTGACTAAGGGGGAATGGTGAAATATCAAGCTTGAAGAGATTTTCTTTGAGGTATTAGTTTTAAACCTTTCTTCTTCTTTTCTTTTATTTTTTGCACTTTAATCTTCTGTTTGTTTTATTTCCTTGTTATAATATGCTTTAACATGTTTTTCTAGCTTAGGTTTTTATGTTTGTGTGTTTTAAATGTATGTTAGGCTATTAGATTTCCCGTTTTGAGGTTCTGCCCTCTATTTGTGTTTTTAGGTGTAAGGTTGAATTTATTCAATTATGTGTTGGCTTTATTTTGTATCAAATTTGCTTGTATTTTAGCAATTAGAGACCCTGTTTTTAGGTGGGAATTATGTAAGGGTTGTGTGTGAGAGAGTGTGAAGAAAACTCAAGGTGTGTGCATACAAAGCAGCCTCGTGACTAGATCTCGGGATTGACTCGCGACTGGCAAATTGCATAAAGTGGCACACGTGTGAACCACATAGGGAACTGAAGGGTCATGACAGCTGGAGCTCTACAGGACAAAATATACAATTTGGCTAGACAGTTAGCTCACAACTCAAACTTGCGACTTGTTCCACTCACAAGACTGAGTCGCCAGAATGCCTTGTTTGGATGAAAACTGACTTTTCGCATTCCTCACATACACTACTATAAATACCTTTATACCCACAAAATGTAGAGAGCTTTCATAGAGAATTTTGAGAGAGAAACCCCAGAGAAAAACAAGATTGACTCATCCACAATCTTTGACATTTGATTCTCTAAATTCCTCTACTCTCACCCTTTCCATTGACATATTCTTGAGAGGTACATTTGTCAAATCCTTGTCTCACCATACCTAAATTAGTGAGGAGGTATTTTGGTGCTTGGGAAGCAGTTACTTGGTTGATGCAATAGGCTTATTGTGGGATTCGGGAAGTTAAAGAAGACATGGTTAGGCTTAACCCTGTTAAAGCAAGAACTTGGAGGGTCTTCTGCTATTCATGTATCACAACTTTATTCTTTAGTAGATCATTTGACCGCTTGGAGGGCGGCGAAGAGGTTTTACGCCGAGTTCTTCGGTTTCTTCTTCGATAACACATGCCGGTGTTATCTTTGTGTTTACATCTCTCTTCCCTTACTTTTTACGTTTTAATTACTGTTGTGTTTGTGATTAATTATGGTTTAGAGTGTTTTACCAATTTGGATATAGCTTATATTCATCATTCCACACATATATTGTTTATGTATAAGCTTGTGTTGGTATTATTGAAATTGGGGGGTCTAAACATTCATCAGTGTTTTACACACTAATTGAACATCCATTAGGGTTTTAGGGGAAAAACCTGCGTACGCAAGTTGCTGCCTAGAAACCTTAATTTTTTGTTTGTTTGTTTGTTTGTTTGTTTGTTTTTTGTTTTTCTCATGCTTTCACATGTTTGCTTATTTAGCTTCTTTTCCCATGCTTGTATCCTTTCAATGTCTATGTTTCACATGTTTAATTACTTGTTTGCTATCACATGTTAGAATTAGGGTTTGTTTAGTGTTTTCCTTGTTTCAATGCCATGATCATGCATTCATATGCTCATGCATAATGTTATAGGTGCTAAGTTGCTGCAAGGTAAGTAAAAAGTAAGTCATGCATTTGAAATGTTCATGCATTTGTGATATGGTCTTGCTTTAATGATAGAATTAAATATGTTTGTTTGATGTGTGATTTCATGTCTAAGAGTTTGGAATTCATGTGTTGATCTATGTTCGCTCACCATGTCTACTTTGCTGCCTTGTTTTGTTGCTGCCTAATTTGATATGCTTTAATGCCATGATTAGATGAATGCTAGGGTCTTTGATGAAGTGATATGCATGATTAGATGCATGGTAGGCTTTGTTTGTGAGCATGATAGATGCATGGTTAGGGATGCTTGATGCTATGTTGATTGCTAGATGTATGTTAGCATGTGTGTGAGTTAGATACAAGTATTGAGTGTGTCTTTAATAGAGTTAAGACATAAGACACAATGATGGGAAGCCAACTTTAGGGTTGGGCAATTTTGGGTGCTCAACACCTTTCCAAGACCGTACCTTAACTCCGTATCCATATCTCTAGTAGTAAAATCAAAAGGTCCTTCCTCGAAAGGACGCTATATATATGGTTCCTAGTGTTATGATTAGTGCCCTAAAATTCTATTATATGCCATGTATGCCATTATGTATGATATTATGTTATGATTAATAAAGTTGTTTTATTATTATCTAAAATAATGGTAACATGAATATTTGGACATTATCATATAGTTCATGAGATGCATAGTATGTGATTTAGCTACAGAAAATATAAATCATAAGTTCTTTGTAAACTTAAAATTTTAGTTCGCAGTCAGTGTGAAATTGGGTATTTCATCTGCGAAGACTATAAAATATCAACGAAGATGATTTGACTTGATCATGGAAGTGGAGACTTCTAGAAATGTTGATAAGTTTTAAGTGTTAAGATATATTGAACTGGACCGCTGTGAGATTTATTATTCTACTAACGACTGTCAAATGAATAATAAATCTTATGACTTCTATTTACATCAACTCTCAATCCTGAGAGAATAATGAACATAATCATGAAGTGTAGGTTGCTTTGATATATCAGGAGTGAGATCTAAAGTCATGATCAAAATCTCAATATGTTGGGCAGCCACATTTAATATTGAAGGAACATATATTCTCAAGATTAATTCATAATCTCTTAACGGAGATATAAAATATTTCCTTAAGATAAGTTTAATGTGTTTGATTATTCAGAATGTTAGGCCTAACTACTTTAATAAGAAGTTACTAAAGTATATATATTTATGAAATTGGATTTCATAAATATATGATGAATAACCTAAAGGATTAAACCGGTTACTCAAGGATTAAGATGTAGTAATCTTCAAAGTAGTAACATTCATGACTTTGTATTACTACGAATATTTTAATGAAGGGGTTGAATTTATAATAAAGTCTTGGGATATAATTTATTAATAAGGCCTAGAGTGCAATTATATTTATATAATGGTATTAAATATAATTAATGGTAATTTTGGGCTTGTCAAGCATTGATAGAAAGGACCAAAACCCATTGGAGCTAGTGTCATATTTGTCCCTTTTGGACCCACTCCAAGCGACATACTAAAGCCCAATTGAAATGATCTAAAAGGCTAGTCCAATTAGATAATCAGTTATATATAAGGAGAGAAACATATAGAATTTGTAATGCATGAAAATGTATGAAAATGGTGTGTATGTGAGTGTAAGCCACTCTCTTATTCTCCCTTGAACACATATGTATAAACTGATTGAGAAACCACACTTTTTGGGTATAAGTGGAATTGGAGTGAAGATTAAAAGTGTTCCCAAGTACTTCTAATCTTTAGTTTTGAATTTCACCGCACTAAGGTACGCTTTCTTGTTCTTAAATTTTGAAATTTACATAATACATGTTATCAATTGTGAATGAAGTAGACCCGTTAATTTCCATTGCGTATATGTTCTATATGCGATACAAACTATGTTTTTCCTACACCTAGACCATTGCAAAAACTATGTGGCGATTGCTTCTTAAACGACCTCTTGCGTCCACAGTTGCAATTTGCAGGAATAGGCCTCGGGTCTCCCACCTATTCTTTGCAGATGATAGTGTCTTATTTTACCAGGCTATTGAGGTAGAATATGAGAGGATTATGGAGCTTTTGGCTATCTATGAGAGAGGGTCTGGCCAAAAAATTAATAAAGAGAAGAAAAACATTTTCTTTAGCTCAAATACCCCACACTCACTCCAAACTCGGATCCAACATCTTTTGGGTGTTCTGGCTATTCGCCAATATGAAAAATATTTGGAGCTATCAGCTCTGGTGGGTTGAGCCAAAAAACAAAGCTTTGTTTATCTGAAAGAGAGAGTGTGGAAGAAGCTACAAGGTTGGAAAGAAAAATTGTTGTCACAAGCTGGTAGGAAAGTTCTTATCAAGTCAATTAGTCAAGCAATACTAACATATACCATGAGTTGTTTCAAGCTCCTTAAAGGTCTGATTAAAGAATTGGAGGTCCTTATCCATAAATTTTGGTGGGGTTATAATGGAGATTCAAGGAAGGTGCATTGAGTTAGCTGAGAAAGGTTATGTGAGGCAAAAGAAGTTGGTGGTATGGGTTTTAAAGAAATTGAAAAGTTCAATGATGCTTTATTGGCAAAACAAGTTTGGCGAATGATAAAAAATCTGGATTCTCTTTGTTTCAGAGTGTTCAAAGCTAGATTTTTTCCAAATTGTTCCATTCATGAGGCACAAGATTCTGTTGTTGGCTCTTATGCTTGGAAAAGTATTATCAGTGCTAGGGATGTAATCTGGAAAGGAATGGTGTGGCGAATTGGGAATGGCCAATCTGTTCGAATCATGGAAGATAAATAGTTACCTATGAGACCTAATAGCTCTATTATCTCCCCCTCCCTTCCATTCTGGCCAAAGCTAGAGTGAGCACCTTGATTAATTCTAACTTGTGCTAGTGTAAATCAGACTTAGTTCAGCAACTTTTTCTTCCTCATGAAGCATTTATGATTTTGGGAATTCCCCTTAGCATTAGAAGTCCAGTTGATCGTGTGGTGTGGGCCTATATTCCATCTGGTTTATTCACCACAAGTAGTGCTTACAAGCTCTTGACTGCTTCTACCACTATGAATAATGAAGGAAGCTCAAATTTTGAACCATGAAAACAATTTTGGAGAGGGGTTGGTAGTTACGGGTGCCCAACAAAATCAAGCATTTTATTTGGAGAGCTTGCAACAATGCTCTTCCAACAATGGCCAACCTTTTCCAGTGACATATTTCAACTTCGGAGATTTGTGAAATCTACAATGGCGGCCCTAAGGATGTGCTACATGCATTCTGGCAGTGCAAGGATGTGAAGTGTGTGTGGAATGCTCATAGTTGGTTCCAACAAACTGTTTCTCCCCTTCACCTGAATTTCTATGTGATTTGCTTAATCGATTTTTGCAGGTTAATGATGATTTTAGAAAAGAACTCTTTGCGGTTTCAGCTTGGTGTCTATGGAACATAAGGAATGCTCTTCATTTTGGGCATCCATCACAGCCAGTCCTGGATTATCTTTCTGGCGAGCAATCTGTTGCAAGACTTTCTGGTAGCACAGGAATATAAGCCTCTCATTCCCCTGCCATTAGTGTTGACCAGTGGCTCCCACCTGACCCTGGACTTGTCAAGGTGAACTTTGATTCTGTGGTTTTCAAAGACACCAACTTGGCCGGAATAGGTGCTATTGCTCGCGACTGGAATAGAGAAGTCATCGGAGCTCTGTCTATGCCAATCCCAATGTCCTTGTCCATAGCTGATATGGAAGAACTCGCCTACTGCTAGGTTGTGCAATTTGCTGCTGAGATTGGTTTTCACAATTAGGATTGTCCATGGGTCGGGCAGGTCGGGTTTGTGCTTAACTCGTCGCCGACCCGACCTGATTAGGTGAAGTTTGCCATCAACCCGCTGCCGACCGAGAAACTGATCGGATCAGGCGGTTCAGACATCCAGTTGGTTTCTGGTGGGTCGGTCGGAGTCAAGATCTAAGATTCTGGCGAGAAAACGGCAAAAGGTCAGTGAGATTTCACCAAATCTGGCATAAATCTCACCTGATTCGATGAGATTTCACTAGATTTGGACAAAATATCACTAGATCTACTTGATAAGTCACCGAAATATGAAATTTTGAAGTCGGAATCTGGGAAATCTCGCCGGATTATGGAAAATCTTGCCAGAATTTGGAAATTTCTGCTGGAATTTGGCAATTTTTTGTTGGAAATTCTTAGTACATCGGTCGGATCGAGTTTTTTGAGTTTTGGGGGAGGAAAATGGAGACTGACCCGCCGGAGTCGATTTTTGGAACAAATGACTTGCCGCTGACCGGTGACTTGATCGGGTTGGCCGGTTTCGAATTGGTCACCGGTCGGGTCCTCCAGGTGGGTCGGGTCTTGGATGGGTCTGGACAGGCCTATTCACAATGTCATCTTTGAAGGGGATTCAACTTCAATAATAAGTGTCATTTCTAAAGGGAATGCTGCACTATTGTCTTTTTGGTCAATTGTAGAGGACGCTCGATCCTTAGTCCCTGTTTTTCAAAATTCTATTTTTGTTCATGCCCACCGGATTTGCAATGTAGTGGCCGATGCTTTAGCTAAAAAAGCAAAAAACTTGCTGGGAACTCAAGTATGGTTTGATGATATACGTAAGGACATTTCCCCGTTGGTAGTTTTTGATGTTCCTTAATAGTTTTTCTTCAATGCATTCCCAGGCTCTTGGTCTGGTTTCTAAAAAAAAAAATTGAAACACCTAGTTGTTTTGAACAATAAACTAAGTAGTATTACAGTTTAAAAAAAAGTAGCATTATAGTTACTATTTCCAACTACATTTAAATTTAATGCAACTATGTGTTTGAATTTGATGAAGGAATTAAATGTATTGCATCTAAGGTACAATATTCAAGTTTACCCTTATAGTAAAAGGCAATTGATTATTTTGAAATTTTGCATGTGATTAACCTATAATTGACATTAAATAAAAACATGGATTCAAGAAAATAGTGATTTATAAAGTATAATTGAGTGATATAACTTTTATCAAAGCAACATTAGATGTAACATGTACCAAACCATTTAGCAATAATATGTCTCACAAAAATATAATGTTAATTCAAGTGCAATAAAATTTTATTACATTTAACATTTATATTAAAAATTTTAAGCAAACAAAGCAACCTATTGTTTATGAATAGCGATAGAAAAACACACATGAACAAATTTGTAAAAGCAATTATCAATACTTACAACAAGAAGCATTCAATATTGGCTTCAAAACATACCTAGGGAAGCTTCCAAGGTAGCCTCAGTTTCAATTTTGTTAAAACTAAGCTCATATGGAATCCATCTATAACTTCTACTATATGTAATATTATTATCCATTGTACCAAAAAAGATATACCTTTTCCATCTCAAAAAAGAAAAAAAAGAAAATGAAAACAAAGAAAGAACAAAATAAGCGAGTAGGTAAGGCATTTATTCTTGCTTGCCAACTTAGATTTATTTGCTTTTCTTTTTCTTTCACCTAATCTTTTGTTTTTTAAATCTTAAATATCCATATCCTGACTTTATACTAACATTTCTTTTTCCTATTTATATTTTTTCTAAGTTGTCCATACTAAAATGTTGTTTTTTCATTCATTTGAGATTTTGTGATATGTATCTAACTAGATTATGCACATGAAATTCTATCTCCTATGTATGATGAATTTTAAGGTGAAATTTTCTAAAAATTGTACTCTAGAAATTTCTAATATTGAAAGAAAGGTAATTTAAAAATTCCATAGAATTAAGACTTTAGCTTTCGGAACATCCAAATTTGAAGTTCATTTTTTTTTTTGGTTAAAGGAATGCATCAATTTATAAATTCTACCCACGTTATGAAAGCTCGGATTTGTGTAAAAACACAAGAGCTTGTCAGACCCCCAAATAAAAAATACGGCTAGATAGCTTTTAGTCTAACTTATACTAAGTGTGGAACAAGATTAAATGAGCGCAAACAACCGTTATCACTACCCTAAGCCATATCCATCCATTATCAACAATAAAAGGAAAGCTTAAAGAGTAGGGAAGAGAGATGCAAACACGAGATAACACCGAGTCATGTTATCGAAGAGGAAACTGAAGAATTCGGTGAAAAACCTCTCCGCGACTCTCCAAGTCGAAATCGATCTACTAGAGAATAAAGTTGGAGTACACGAATAACAAAATACCCTCCAAGCCTAGTCTACCACATGTACGTGAGCCCTCCAAACTCCTGCTACCAATTGACTTCTTGGAGCCTTGTCTTTTCTTGCTATCCGGCTTCCGCAATTTAGCCTGATTGCATCTGCCAATGAATAACTCCTTCCAATACTTCCCAGCAGCACCAAATCTCACTTTACACTCAGTATGAGTGTGGTAAGTGTTTAAGCTAGCAATCTCTCAAGGATATAGAGATGGAGATGTAGGAGTTGAGGAAAACTACAAGAAAATGTGTAGATGATTGTGGGTATGACAATCTCTAACTCTCAAGTGTATTTCATAGGGTTTTCTCTTTGAAAAGCACTCATTACAATTTGTGGGTAATGAGGGTATATATAGTGTGGGTAAAAACTTGGTAAAGCAAAACTTCACTTTTTGCCAAACAAAGAGTTTAGCAAGTCCTTCGTGGGTTGGCCTTACTCACAAGACACTCGCGAAAACCTCCAGCCTGGCATGACTCTTTATCTTCCAGTCATGTGCTCTATACGTGACTCTTTCGCGAGTAAGCTTCTTGCAAGACACTCGTGAAAACCACTAGTTTATCCTTTAAATCTTGAGTTTTCACACTCTCTCACACTCATCCCTTACAATCAGAAATTCACATACATACAAAAAAAAATGATTGAAGAAATTACAATCAAATTTGGCATGAAATTAAAGCCAGCACAAAATAATTATAAATCACAACTTTACACGTTACTTTTGTCATACACCAACCGAAGGGCATTTTAAGTTTTAACTTTTTAAAATGTCAAACTTATATTACTTTTATTTTCATGGATGGATAAAATTTTATTTTTGTATCATCACATATTTGTATTTACAGTGGATGAGAACTTTTATTTCTTTCATTTTCAAGTTTTGGTTGTGAATGTGGATGGAGGATTTGGTTTAGTGGTTAAATTTGAGTGCAAATAGTCCATGTGTTCAACATGATAGCCCATAGTACGGGTTCTAAATTATCTAGTCGAAGACTCATTTTGCTTATTTCATCGTGGCATTGATGACGTGATCGTTGGCCGCACCTTACTAAACAGATAAATACAGATTTCAAAACCAAAAAAAAAAAAAAAAAAAAAATTCAAACTAATACCACAAAGAACCTAGTTGCCATTTTCACCATTTATTCTTTGCATCACAATATATTCACAGCTATTCACGAATGTAGAGAAATTAATTGCATGGCAAGACATTGGTAGTAGAGGATTCAACTGTATATTGAATAAGTTATTGGAGGTTTGGAAATTTTGTATGAGAAATTTTGCAAATCACATCCAACCTATTGAAATTTTGAAGTCAAAATCTTGTCATATGGGGAGTGAATAATTTGGAAACCACCAGTTGGACAAACAATTTTATATATTTAAGACACTTCTCAGATTATTGGAACAGGGGATTTGAATTTTTATCTCAATGTCTCCAGAAAATTTAAAATTTAAAATTCAATGTCTCCTTACAAATTGAGTGAAACTTGATTTATAAGTTTATGCAAAAAGATAAAAGTATTACAGTTCATACATCTTTATTGATAAACTGCAGTTCATACATCTTAACATAATGGAACCTTCAAGCCCAACAAACACTAGCCAAGATTGGACATACACAAATTATTTGTACTTATCTGCATTACTTCCCTTTCAGTAACATAATTCAAATAGTGAGGAAGCCGTAGTCCTTAAAGCTTTCCAGAGTGTCCCTAAGACTCACTTCCAAAGGAACGAAGCTAATACCCAAACTTTTGGCCTTATTTTGGGATATCTTGTATGCTGGCAGCAAAGGCTTGTCATCTTCACATCTGCCAAAAATGTAAAATACAAGTGACTATTCAACTTTTGTGATGTGTCACAACAATTGCTTTGGGTGATAAAAGCAAATTCTTAATTAAACGGATCATTATGATTATTTTGTTAAATGAAACATTTATTTCACCTTAGTCGTACTTTTAAGTTACACAAAAGGCACCAATAAGTGACATTCAGTATCATGCAACTAAATAACTTACTTTTCAAGTAGATTGAAAGTAGGGTAAAGTCCATGCAATATCTTGAAAACCTCAAAATAGTGTATAACTTTTGCAACTATACAATATCTGCCACTGGCCGCAGGAATCTCAAATGCCTGAGTATGTGCATTTGCAACATCTCTAACATCAACTAATATACACATTCCATCAGGAAATACTTTAGTTCCTGCATCCAAGAGTAAGAAAGAAAGATAACAAATTAATCACCTTTGTCTATACTACAATACCACTAATATCTATTCAAGTACTACTACTATATTTAGGTTTTATCAAGGTATAAGTTTTGCTTTGATGAGAGAGATATTTTGTTTATGTTTGTTGGAGAAAAGGAACCACGAGTGCAGCCCATGAAGAAAATTTTTTATTTAGCAATGCTAAGAATACTACAAATTTTACTACAAAATCTTATGAACTGTTGTGTCACTAATCATAATAAAACAATTCAAAAATGCGGTGGTTGAAGTCCACCAATCTCATTCATTGCTACATTAGTTTTATGCTTTATGCAGTAAAATTTATAATAGCTTTAGCACTTTTTTTTTTCTTTGATAAAAAATTAATTTTTGTCTATTTACTAATATTTGGGACTCTATTAGTTAAAATTTATAATAGCTTTAGAATTTTTCTTTTTATTTTTTCAGTTTTTTTTTTATAAAAAATTTATTTTTTATCTATTGACTAATTTTTAGTAGTCTACTGGTTAAAATTTGGGGACCTTCTTCTACTTGGAGGCTTTAGATGATTGTCTAACTTACCTATTGGTTGGACTGACCTTTTGGATCTGGTGATAGAACCCTAGGAGGCTAGGACAAGAGAGAGCCTTATTGTTTGATTGCCTGTATTTATTAGAGACTATCGAGAACATTACACTTCAATTGCACATTGCAAAACTATAGGTCTAGGGTTTTGTCTTTGTGGACTGCCCGCATGGGTGCCAACTTGGGCCATCTCAAAAGGCCTAAATGTCGACACTGTCAGATGCCATCTTAATTAGATGAGACACTTGAAGCAGTACAGAGAAAAAAATGATCATTTTTTTAATATCATGTTGAACTTTGGTTTTCGAGATGAAGCACATACTTGAATATTTAGAATTTTATGTAGAAAGAACAAAGAATACCCTTTACGAGCTTTAGAAATGTCTCCAGACTAAAACCAAGAGTTGGCTGTATGAGCGGACCAATAACAAGGCCTGGGTTTATTGCTACCAAGTCAATATCATTCTCTTCAGCAAATTTCCAAGCAGCCTCCTCAGCCAAGGTCTTTGACAACATATACCAAAGCTGAAAAAAATACAATAATAAAAAAATTAAACAAAAACAACTTCGAATGAGAGATCCTTTCTTGGTCAGTACGTAATTAATTGTTGGACCAAATAATAATAATAATAATAATATGCTATATGTCTCATTTCATTTAGAGCAGGAATCCATACAATTTATGTTTAGAAGTATCAAAACATAGAATTTTTTTTTTTTAATCTGATTCTAGCAAATGAAATGAATTACTAGGTGAAATGATTACATTAAAAAATATTTAGGAAAGTATTATTACAAGAAAGAGTAAAAAGAATCTAGAAATTGACATGGATATATTCTCATGAGGAAGCAAGGTAACAAAATTTATGATGCTATTCTCTAATGTTTCTCAAACAACAGCTATAATTACTGAACTACATGTATAAAGTTAAGATATTATGACATTTATTTTTCTTGTAATATCATCATCAGAACTTTACCTTAGATCTTTCATTAAAGGTATCTTGAGATCAATTATATGTGACAGTCCTAATAAAGACACACTTAAAAAGCAATATAGCAGATGGAGACACACCTTCAACTTCTCACAACTAATTGGATCCGAAAACCAAGTCTCATCAATAACCACATCAGGGGACAAGGTTTTCCCGTTGAACATAACTGAAGCAATAGAAGATGTTATAATCATTCTCTTAATAGAAGGAACTTTTACACATGATCTGAGAACGTTAAGTGTTCTCTTCACTGCCGGATCAATTAATTGCGACTGAAACATAAGAAAATATGAAAGTAGCTCCCATAAGAACAAATTTATGAAACTAAGTTATAATAATATTGGATAAATAAAATACACTTCATTGAGCAAGTTTATCTTGTACCATTCTTATTACTATTTAATATGGTAGAACTTCTCTTATGTCTTTGTAAATAATAATATATACATTTACTCTGTAGTTATTAAACCCAGTCCGGACATTGATTTAGTGAGCCCAGTCATTAGGTCACCGATTGAGTTGAAAGACCAAATAAAAAATTTTAAAAATAAATATACTTAAAAATAAGTTTGAAAATCATAACATAAATATATAATTTTTTTTAAAAAAATAGGCATATGCCAAAATTAAACTGGCTATTGTAATTCAAAATCAAGGTTTCACAACATGAGTTGGGTTACTATGTCACCAGCCCAACCAGTGGGTTATTGATTGAACTGCATATATATATATATATACACACACTTGAAAATAAGTTTGAAAAATCATAACATAAATATATATATTAAATTTTTTTTTTTAAATAGGCATATGCCTAAATTAAACTAGCCATTGTAATTCAAAATCAAGATTTCACAATAATATAGTAATCTTTTGGTAGGACGTGAGTCTTGGAGGTAGGCAGACAGATAGAGAAATGCATTTTTTTTTTTATTTAAAATTTTCAGGTTTTATCCTCTTTAAATTACCATATTATAGCATATTAAATAGTAAAGAAGTCAATAAAATGAACCTATAGATATAATTTTACAAAATTCACAAAACTAACTGTGAGATAAAAACTTATCTGGGTTACACAAGTCACCACAAACCCGTTAGGTTTGACCGGTCTATTTAAACAGTCGAACTGGTCTACATACCAAGTCATTGGATTCCCAATCGGGTTTTTAATAACTATGATTTACTCCATTGTCTAATTCAATGAATTATTACTATGAGCTCTCTGCAATGTCCTTTATCAAAGTTTCAAGCTTTGGCTATGGAGGTCATGAGAGAGAGAGAGAGAGAGAGAGAGAGAGAGAGAGAGAGTTTGTGTTTGTTAAATGCTTGAATAATATGATTACACTAAGCTTTGAGTTTAAATACATTAACAGAGCGGGGAAAATAGCTACAAACTTTCTAACTAACTAATAATTAACCTGGAACCAATCATCAACTAATACTTGTCAGTATTAACCAATGAATTAAATAGAACTAAACTACAAGTAGCTTTACAAGTATTTACACTAAATGACTGTAGTTTATGAAACATTTGATTCTGCAGATTTAGCCTCTCTCTTCACCATGTACATTTTTTCTTCAATCTATAGACTACCTTCATAGCTCCTCACATTTCAACACTACCCCTTAAGATGGAGCATATATATTGAGTATGCCCATCTTGGAAAGGAGCTTGAAGAATTGAACCTTGCCAAGAGGCTTTGTGAAAAGATCTACTAGCTGATGTTTAGTAGACACATGAAATGTTCAAATTTTCCCTGATTGTACTTTTTCCCTAATGAAATGGCAATCAACCTCAATATGTTTTGTTATTTAGTGGAAGACAGGATTGGTAGCAATGTATAAGGCTGCTTTGCTACCACAGTAGAGAGAGGCTGACTATTTGTGTCTAAAACTAAAGTCTTGCAAAAGAGCAATTAGCCTCACTAACTCACTAGTCATAGCTGCCATTGCTCTATATTCAGATTCTGTTGATGATCTAGCCACTACTTGTTGTTTCTTGCACTTCCATGTGATTAAAGAATCTCCCAAGAAAACACAAAAACCAGAAATGGATCTTCTAGTTCTAGGGTAGCCTACCTAATCAACATCACAATAGGATTTTAGATGTAAAGTAGACTGTGCAGAGAAGAAAAGACCCTATCATGGACTGTTCTTCAAGTAGTTTAAAACTTTGTAAGCAGCTTGAAGGTGCGGAAGCTTAGAAGAGCCCATGTACTGACTTAGTTTGTGAACTACATAACGAATGTCAAGTCTGGTCAAAGTCAAGTACAAAAGTTTTCCTACAAGTCTTCTATACATACCAGGATCAGCCATATTTGTCTCTTCTATACTACTGAACTTTGCAAATTGTTCCATAGGCGTATGTGCTAGTTTGCTTGCTAAAATACCTACATCAAAAAGAACCTCTAGGGTATACTTGCTTTTACATAAAGATATCCCTTTTGTAGTTTTTTCAATTTCAAGGCCTAAGAAATATTTTAAAAATTCAAGGTCTTTAAGTTTGAATTTGTTGTCCAAGAACTTCTTGAAATAATCTACAGCTGCCTCATTGTTGCTTGCTATTAAGATATCATCCACGTAGACAAGCAAAATGATGATCAAAGACTTCTCAACCTTAGTAAACACTGAATAGTTTGACTTGGATTGGATGAACCCTTGCTGAATGATAGTGGAAGACAGGTTAGCAAACCATTATCTACTAACCTGTTTGAGTCCATATAAGGACTTAGTTAGCTTGCACACGACTTGATTACACTCCCCCTTGCTGCTAAAACCAAAAGGAGGAAGCATATAAACCTTTTCATTGAACTCCCTATGTAAAAAGGCATTGTTGACATCTAGCTGGGCTAGATGCCAACCATTGATAGCTGCCAAGGCAAGGAGAGTTCTGATAGTAACAAAATTCACCACATGAGAAAAAGTTTCATAGTAATCAACCCTTTCAGTTTGAGTATACCCATTTGCAACTAATTTGGCTTTGTATCTTTCAATGGAACCATGAGCTTTGAGCTTTATTTTGTAAACTCATTTGCAACCAATGGGTTGTTTACCAGGTGGAAGCTCAGTCAATTCCCAAGTATGATTAGCTTAGAGAGCATCAATTTCAGCTTGCATTGCATCCAACCATTTGGGAAGTAACCTTTGATGCCATTGGGATAACCAAGAAATATACAAGGTTTGGCTCTAGTATCAAATTTGGTTCTGTTTCTAGTGAGGGTAGAAGCATAACCAAGGCAACCAAATATTGTCAAATGAGAATAGGAAGGTGGATGGCCTAGAAGCTTCCAAAAGGTGTAAGATTATGAAGTATGGGACTAGGTATTCTGTTAATAAGGTATGTGGTTGTAAGAATACAATATCCCCAAAATTTTAAAGGCAATTAACTTGGAACCTAAGAGCTCTAGCCACATTTAGGAGATGTTGATGTTTCATTTCAACTATAGAGTTTTGTTGTGGTGTTTCAACACCAGAAAGTTGATGAAGTACACCTTTTGAAGCAAAGAATGATGACATTGCAAACTCAGGTCCATTATCAGACCTTAAAACTTTAATGGAAGCATTAAACTGAGTAGTTACCACGTGAAAGAAGTTTTGAATTAAAATAGATGTATCAAACTTGGATTTCATCAAATACACCCAAGTGCATCTACTGTAATTATCCATATTTGTGAGAAAGTATTTGGAACCATTCAAAGAAGGTACAAAATATGGTCCCTAAATATCTACATGAACCAAATCAAAGCTAGACTTAGAAATATAAGGAGTAAATGGTAACCTTCTTTGTTTAGCAATGAGACAGACAATACAAGAAGAAGAAGTTTTATTGCAACATGAAATTGAAGATACAGAGTTTTGCAACAAATGCATCCTTTGTGAAGATGGATGACCAAGTCTGTAGCACCACAGATTGGAATCATCCACAATAGAAGTTTTATTACAAGAATGAACAGAAACCTTAAAAGAAGCAGGTAAAAGTTTAGAAAGAATAGCAGTGATGAAAGTAGGCAAAGCAGTTGAAGAATTCTGCAGAATGTACACTCCACCAAGCTTTATACCCAACCCAATCATCCTCCAAAGTTGTAAATCTTGAATGAAGCAGAAATTGGAAAGAAAAAGACAACACCAATGGATATTTTGGGTGAGTTTACTGATGGAAACAAGATTAAAGTAAAAAGTTGGAACACAAAGAACATTGTCTAATGTCAATGTGGAACTTAGTTTGACAGTACCTATATGGGTGACTTGTACAATTTCAACATTAGGTAACTTGATAGAAATATGTACCAAAAAGGTAATAGAAGAGAGAAGATGGACAGAGTGGACCATATGATTAGTGGCTCCACTATCAAGAATCCAGCTAGTGGAGGTAATGAAAGTAGTCTTGACATGTGAAGAAAAAACAAAATATTCCAAGGAATTAATAGATAGTTTAGAAAGATTTTGGAAACAGATTCCTGACATTTCATGTCTAGCAAATCCCATGGTAGGTTGAGTAATGATGTTAGCTACTTGATGACTTTTTGAAGCCAAATCTTGAGGGACTTGTGTGCCAAAATGAGACTGGGAATTCAACAAACTCAAGAACTGCTGATACTTAGTATGAGTGAGAGAAACATTGTCATCCACTATGTTATCTACAATAGAAATAACAACACTGTTGGCAGAGGCTTGACCTTTACCCTTGAACTTATATCCAGGAGGATATCCATGCAATTTGTAGCATTTTTCTACTACATGTCCCATCAATCCACAATGTGTGCACTGAGGTCTACCATTCTTGCCCTTGCCATAAGTGGAAGAGGATTTCTGATATGACTTTATTGTTTTGGAAACCAAAGCTGCAGATTTAGCTTGAACCACATGACCAGATCCTACTTTTCTTTGTTTTTCATCTTGAAGAAAAAGAGAAAACACCTTAGACAATGGAGGAACTGGACCCATAAGCAAGATTTGTCCCCTATCTCTTGCATAAATCTCATTAAATCCCATGAGAAATGCCATGGTACCTTCTTTATCTTGATGACCACAAGTATAGGTCCTATAGTTAGAAAACTCATCCCAAACATCTTTAAACCTGGTGTAATAAGCATTGATGCTTGAATCCTCCTGAGTTAAAGAACTCACCGCTTTCCTTAACTAAAAAATCCTAGGGCCATTGCCTTGAGAATACTTGTGTAACAGATCAAGCCAGACCTCCCTAGTAGACTTAAATAGATCACACTAGTTTGAATATCCTTTGTAAGAGAGTTGAATAACCAAGCCAAAACCATGCTATTAGACTTACACCATGCTATATAACTAGGATCAGATTCAGACTGAGATTTTGGAATGGATCCATCAATGAAACCAAGCTTAATTTTTGCATCCAAAGACACTAGTATGGACCTACTCCAAGTATTATAATTTTCTTCATTCAATGGTTGGGTTGAGAGTCATACCAAGATTATCACTATTAGGAAGAAATTATGGGCTTGAAGAATTCTCCCAAAGCTGAAGTTGAGGATGAGCAGGTATTGCTATTGAAGTTGAGGCAGATTGAGTGCTCATGGTGATCAATCAAGTTTGAAGAATCAAAGAAATTCAATCAAATCTTGAAGAATCCAGAAGAAGATTGAAACTGCATTGACTAAGAAATCAAAAAAGATTTCGTACAAATTCAACTCAGAGAAGACAAAATTATGTCCTAGAATCAAAGGAATTCTAATGAAAAATCAAAAGAAAAGATGAAAATAAATTAAGAATTGAAACTGGGATAACAGCAATGAAAATCTGAACTTGCTAAGCCAGTCAACTCTAATACCATATCAAAGTTTCAAGCTTTGGCTATGGAGGTCATGAAAGAGAGAGAGTGAGAGTTTGTGCTTGTGAAATGCTTGAATAATATGATTACACTAAGCTCTGAGTTTATATACACTAACAAAGCGGGAAAGTGGCTAGCAAACTTTCTTACTAACTAACAATTACCTGGAACCAATCATCAACTAACACCTGTCAATATTAACCAACTAATTAAATAGAACTATACTACAAGTAGCTTTACAAGTATTTACACTAAACTAGTGTAGTTTATGCAGCATTTGATTCTGCAGTTTTAGCCTCTGACTTCACCTTGTACATTTCTTCTTCAAGCTATAGATTACCTTCACAGCTCCTCGCATTTCAACAACCTCTCTAGTCTTTACTTTTGGATTAAGGCTTGAAAACGCTTCTCTAAAATATAAAATTAAAGAACATAATTATGTTACCCATTTACCCCATTTCACTATTTTTCTTTAACGTACTGAGCATTGAATTGTCCAAGACACATGCTCAAAGAAAGAATCACCAGGTTGCTAAAACAGGAAATTTGATGTGAGATCTTTTTAAGTTTTTCAAAATGATTTAAGACAAATTTAGCATTCTTCATATTACAAGAAAAATTATCACAGTGATTACCTGGGAAGCACAAGTGCAGCTCCAAGAGTGCTGCACCCATGGCCAACATGCATGGACGCGCCGTGCAGCCGTCGACGCGGCTACACGCTCATCCGAGGTGAATCTTTTTTTTTTTTTTTTTAATTTTTTTTTTCCAATTTTGGTCCGAAACGGGCCGAAATAGCCCCGATTCGTGCCGAAATAAGTGTTTGTTTTATAAAAATAATAATAAAAAAAGTAAAAAAAAAAAAAAAAAAGAAGAAGGAAAAATGCACCGTTTGATCCGTTTCAGACTGAAATAAGTTTTTTTTTTAATAAAAATAATAATAATAAATAAAAAGTAAAAAAAACAAGGCAAAATGCACCGTTTGACTCTAGTGTTTTCTTTCTCCTTTTTGTTCCCTTTCCACGTCCTATTTTTTTATATTTTTAAAGAGTTCCCAAATAATTTGGTAATTGTACCAATTTAAATAATTACTTGTCATTAAAAAATAATATTATTTTACAAAATTTACCCCCTTAAATATCGGCTATAAATATTAATTGATCCCAAAGGTTTCTTATCTACTATTGCTCTTAAATTGGTATATATTTATTGAAAAGAATCTAAGGTTGAAAAGTTGCAACAATGGTGTTCACACTGTGAAACACTCAGTGAGGAGCAATGAATGCAGAGAGAAATAGAGAGAAAGTTCAGAAAGAGAGACGAAGAGAGAAAAGAGATTTCTGGAAGAAAAAATGAATGCTTCACACTGTATTACACTTAATGTACAGTATATATAGATTATAGAGAATCAGTAACTGCTTAATCAGATCCCAAAATCTTGAGATTGATCCGTAAAATGTGGAAGGAAATTAGGAACTGATTAACTACCAATTAACTACCCAACAAACTGATCTAATGAATTAATCCAGATGTACAAAACGCAGCGTATCAATGAACTAATAACATAAGGACTAAATGCAGCGTTTCATTAAATACATTTACAACACTGCGTTAATTAGAATGACATCATTTGTTGCATGTCTGCCGTTGGGCATTTTAACCATTTGAGCAAATCTCTGTTGGTTTCTAGGTTTACTCTTAACATCCCCCCTCAAACTCGAGGCAGTGTCAGCCAAGAGTTTGCTACGTAGAACCAGAAAATGAGGGCCATGCAAAGGTTTTGTGAAAATGTCAGCAAAACTGTCACGGCCAGAGATGAATTTGATCCCCAAAGTGCTTCAAAGAACACAACCCCTCACATAGTGATAATCAACCTCGATGTGCTTGATTCTGGAATGAAAGACTCGATTAGAGGCCGAAGCAATAGCAGAGTTGTTATCACACCATAGAATGGGAATGTGAGGAAGAAAAAGCTTAAGTTCCTTAAACAAAGAGCGTAGCCAAGCTAACTCTGCTGCTGTGGAAGCCAAGGCACGATACGTTGCCTGTGTGGAAGAACGGGAAACAGTGGATTGTTTCTTGGAATACCAAGAAATTGGGTTTGAACTAAGAAAAACCAACATTCCAGTAGTAGATTTCTTGTTAGTGCGGTCTTTGGCCCAATCTATGTCAGAGAAGGCAGAGAGGGTAAGGGGACCAGGAGCAAGATGGATCCCAAAGTGTAAAGTACCCCCCATATAACGAAGAACACGTTTTGCTGCCTCCAAATGAGAAGTAGTGGGATGATGCATAAACTGGCAGAGTTGATGAACACTAAAGGCCAAATCAGGACATGTGAAGGTCAAGTACTGGAGAGCACCCACCATGCTTCTATACTTAGTGGGATTCGGCAAAACAGAGCCATCAAAAGGAGTAAGACGCACATTTGGACAACAAGGGGTCTTCGTAGGCTTAGAATTCTCTATATTGAATCTGTGAAGCACATTAGAGGCATACTTGGACTGGCACAGAGTAAGACCAAATCTGGAAGGCATAATTTGAATGCCTAAAAAATAAGAGAGAGCACCCAGATCTTTAAGCTAAAAAACCTTACTAAGAGTAGTGACAAGATAAGAGACTTGTGAAGAAGAATTGCCTGTGATGATAATATCATCAACATACATAAGTAGATAAATGATGGTCTGATGAGAGTCAAACACAAATAAGGAAGAATCTGCCATGGAAGCTTCAAATCCAAGATGCAATAGCTGAGAGGTAAATCTGTCAAACCAGGGCCCTTGGGGCTTGTTTCAAGCCATACAAGGATTTATGTAATCTGCAAATATGATGAAGGAATTGTTAATCCACATAACCTGGTGGTTGCTCCATATACACCTCCTCCTTTAGAAAGCCATGGAGGAAGGCATTGGAGACATCTAACTGTCTGAAAGGCCAATTACAACTCACTGCAATGGAAAGTACAAGTATCACAGTAGCTGGTTTCACTACTGGACTAAATGTTTCAGAGTAGTCCACACCTGCTTGTTGATGAAAGCCCTTAGCAACCAATCTTGCTTTGTAACGAGCAATGGTGCCATCACTGTGTAATTTCAGCTTATACACCCACTTAGAGCCCACCAAATTAATACCAGGAATAGTAGGAACAAGAGACCAAGTTTTATGTCTTTGTAAAGCAGAAAATTCTTCATCCACGGCCTTAACCCATTGAGGAAATTTACAAGCAATTCTATATGATAGGGGCTCAATGTGAGTATAGTCAACCACAGCCTTGTAACACAATTTAGGCTTGGAGATCCCATTCTTTGACCTGGTGGTCATAGGATGTATGTTCATAAGTGCAATGATAGAAGCAGTGGCATTAGGAAGGGAAAATGCAGAGACAGCAGGAAAGGAAGATGTAGTGACAGTAGGAGGTGAAGAAGTAGGTATGAAAGTTGAGGAGGTGGAGGTGTGGAGTGAGTGATATTGACAGGTGGAGATGTAGTAGTAGGAATAGAGACAAGTGGTTGGAAGGTTTGGAAAGTGTCTGATAAGGGAAAAGGAAAAGAAGTGTGAGATGTAAGATTAGGATTAGGATTTGTGGAATGAGATATAGAAGTAGAATAAGGCCCTAGGATTGAAGGCTGATTAGAAGAATGTAAATAGAGTAGATTAGAAAGCCAAACATCAGGATTAGGAGTATGAGAGGTTGAAGCAGAAAATGGTGTAGAAGAAAATGGAAATTTGGCTTCATTGAACAACACATGTCTACAAGTGTATAGGGTATGAGTGAGCAAGTCAAGACATAAGTAACCTTTAGAAATGGCAGAATAACCCAAGAAAAGATACTCTGTGGTTCTATGATTCAGCTTGTGTTTTGTGTATGGTCTAAGAAATGGGTAGCAAGCACAGCCAAAGATTTTAAGAGAAGAAATATGAGGATGTTGACCAATGAGCTTATTCCAAGGAGAACTGAAACCAAATGTAGCAGTAGGAAGTAAATTAATGAGTGTTACAGCTGATTGACCAGCAAATGACTAGTATGAAGAAGGTAAGGAAGCTTGAGATAGAAGGGTGATAGTAGTTTCAATTATGTGTCTATGCTTCATCTCTAGTAAACCATTTTGTTGAGGAGTATAGGGGCAAGAGATATGATGATTAATCCCATTGGAAGTGAGGAAGGATTCAAAATATTTAGAAGTGTACTTACCTCCACCATCTGATCTAAGAGTTTTAATAGTTGAGGAAAACTGTGTTTTAACCATAGAATGAAACATGACAAATTTTGAGTAAACTTCAGATTTAGCAGAAAGTAAGTACAGCCATGTGAAATGAGTGAGATGATCAACAAAAATGACATAATATTTGTATCCATTTATTGAATTAAGAGGTGCAAGACCCCACAGATCAGTATGTACAAGTTCAAAAGGAGAATTAGCTATAAATCTTGAACTAGAAAATGGAAGTCTGTGCATTTTGCCATGAAGATAGTGAACATAAGAATTGACAAAACTAGCACTAGTATTGAAAGACAGTCCATTATTTTGTAATAAAAGCTTAAGAATTTGAGAGTTAGGATGGCTAAGTCTGCTGTGCCACAGATGCCAACTAGAAGAAGAAAGCTGAATAGAATTGCACAGTTTATTAGGAAGTAAAAGCTCAGTGGCCTTGTAAGGATAGATGGGGTACACTTCACCTTCACTCTTGCCCTTGTAAAGAGCTTTCCTCGTGGCCAAGGCCTGAATGAGCAAGGTGTTTTCATTAAAGTAATACCAACAGTTATTATCATGACAAAGTTTGTGAACTGGAGCAAGATTAGAAGCAATAGAGGGAACCCTAAAGTACATTTCTAAGTTGAATATGAGCATTTGAAGCAGGGATTAGAGAGTTACCTATGTGAGTAATAGGCAAATTCTGACCATTGCCAACTGTGAGGTGCTCCTGACCTGTGTAAGGCTTAGGGAAGCTCAAATGATTAAGGCTTGAAGTGACATGGTCTGTAGCTGCACTGCTTGCCAACCAAGGTTGCTCCTGAGCTATCATTGAGTTGGAAGAAGTTGCCATTGCAGCTAGCTTTGTGGGTGGATGCTTGCCTTGATAGGCATAATCCATCCTGTGGTAACAATCTAAGGTAAGATGACCTGCCTTATCACAAATTTGGAAAATTGGCCTTTCTGATCTAGCATTAGACCCTTAAGATTGTGAAAATTGAGATGATGAAAACTGATTGAAGTGATTAGGTGATGGACCTCTGCTTCTACCTCTTCCATTGTTATTTCTTCCTTTCCCTCTATTATGAGACTGGTTGTGATTATTATAACCACTTGTGTTGTTAAACCTTGGTGCAGTGTTAATTACCGTTGCAAAGGTGGAGTCTTTGATCTCTATTCCTTCATTCAATGATTCCTTTTCTGCATTTAACAGAGTAGCTAGTCCATCAAAACTCAATTTGGTGCCTTTGGTGCTAATTGCAGACCTGAATGCACTGAATTCTTTTGGAAGACCTTTGATTGCTACATGAAGTAGCTTTTCATCATCCAAGAATACACCAACTGCCATAAGTTTGTCCCTTATCAGCTTAATCTTCTGTAAATATGCATCCACATAAACAGATCCTTTCTTCACATTATGCAGCTCACCCTTTAGGTTCATCACATGTGACCTTGAGATTAAAGAAAATCTATTTTCAAGCACCTTCCAGACTTCTTGAGCTGAAGAACATCTAACAGTTATAGCCAACACTGAAGGAGTAAAGGTTGAGCTAATGAAGGTAAGAAGTGCCTTTTCCTTTGATTTCCAGATGAGATAATCTAGATTAAGCACTGATGTAATGGTACTAGATAAATCCTTGAGAAATTTCTTAGGAACAAATGGAACTTCATCAAGAAGCTCAAACATGGAGTAAGTCTCTAACACCATGGAGATTTGATGCTTCCAAACGATATAGTTGGAAGAATCCAGCTTAACTGTCATCATGTTTGACATATTTAAGAGTAATAACAGAGGTTGATTTGTGAGATTGATGGAGGTAGATGTAGAAGTTGAAGGTATGGTTGTGGAGGTTGAAGGCATAGTTGTTGAAGGTGAAGGTGAAGTTGAAGTATTATCTGCCATTGCTGCAGGGATCAATTACTACTCTGATACCGTGAAAAGAATCTATCCTAGGTTGAAAAGATGCAACAATGGTGTTCACACTGTGAAACACTTAGAGAGGAGTAATGAATGCAGAGAGAAATAGAGAGAGAGATGAAGAGAGAAAAGAGATTTTTGGAAGAAAAAATGAATACTTCACACTGTATTACACTTGATGTACAGTATATATAGATTACAGAGAATCAGTAACTGCTTAATCAGATCCCTAAAATCTCGGGATTGATCCATAAAATGTGGAGGGAAATTAAGAATTGATTAACTACCAATTAACTACCCAACAGACTGATCTAATGAATTAATCCAGATGTACAAAATGTAGTGTATCAATGAACTAATAACATAAGGACTAAACGCAGCATTTCATTAAATACATTTACAACACTGCGTTAATTAGAATGACATCGTTTGCTGCATGTCTGGACTAGCCGTTGAGAAACTAGCCATTGGGCATTTGAACCTGTTAGGTTCTAAGTAATTAGGAGCTAATGTATTAAAACTTCATTTTGTATGTTGGCAACCATGATCAAAACAATTTTTAGTCTTGATTGGACTTGCTCATACTGTAGGCATTTTATGTAAAGTTGGAATCGAGTTACTGCAGAATTGAGTGTGCAATTCTGTTTGGCTAAACTCAATCGATCAAACTTCGAGCAGAACAATTTTCTACAAAATTTTCCAACTCAGCCCTAAGCCCATATGATATGTAGGGTTTTATGTTTTGCCCTAAGTATAAAAGGGAAACCCTAGCCACATTTTTGTGGCTGCTCTACTTGCTGTGTGTGTGAATCTTTTGTGAGATCTGAGAGGTGGTTGCCTTCACACATGCTTAGAATTATCAAGAAGGAGATTATGTCGAGAGCTTGATGATTAATTCAGTTGTTGCAATAAGAGCTTAAAGATACACAAGCGGGAGTACTTGTACTTGCTGGGACTCCAAGAAAGGAGTCTGTGGTCTCGAAGCTGTTACGTGGTCGTGGTAGTAAGTTTTCTACACGAGGTAGCAATAGGATGTTAGTGGTCTAAGTCGCTATTGTAAACTTCGATTCTTTCATAATGGATTTAGTTTTACCTTAAGGATAGCTAGGTTAAATCGTCCCCAGGTTTTTTACCGGTTTGGTTTTCCTGGGTCATCGTATCTTTGTGTTCTTTATATTCCGCACTTTACATTGATATTATTATATGATTGTGTTAACCTAGATCTGGAATTTGGATTAAGTAATAACTTGGCTAATTAACTAGATTAATCTGATTGTGTTTTAAGGGGTGTAAAAACTCACAAGTGGTATTAGAGCAGGTTGCTCTCTTGTTGTAGATCTTTTGATCTCTGAGTTGATCTTTGACCCCTGTTGTCATAGAACATGGACACTCTTTGGTCATTCCTCCTCACTTTGATGGGAATAATTATGCTTATTGGAAAGTAAGGATGGAAGCATTCCTGAAATCTATTGATGAGAGAGTCTGGAACTTCGTTGAGTATGGATGGGAGAAGCCCACTACTCCTGTGAGTGAGTGGCAAACTTCTCAGAAAGAAGCAGCCGCTTTCAATAGCAAAACTATGAATGCTATTTTCAATGCTGTTTCTATGAAGGAATTTAAGAGAATCTCTAATGTTGAGGTTGCTCACACTACTTGGAATATCCTCTAGACTATACATAAAGGCACTAAGGCTGTTAAAATTAATAAGTTGCAGCAATTAACTTCTAGATTTGAGAGTATTAAGAAGTCCAATGATGAATCTTTTGATGAATTCTATGCTAAACTTAATGATATTGTTAATTCTGCATATAATCTGGGTGAAATCTATGATCAACCTAAAATTGTTAGAAAGATTCTTTGATTTTTGACTGAGGACTTTAGACCCAAAGTGACTGCCATCACTGAAAGTAAGGATGTGGACTCCATCCTTGTTGATGAACTTGTAGGATCTCTTCAGTTCTATGAGTTAGACCTACCTAAGACAAACAAGTCCAAGTCAATGGCTCTTAAGTCTGTTGATGATGTTGATGTGAGTGGATTTGATGATGAGCTTTCTGCTACAGAAATTGCTTACTTTGCCAAGAACTTTAGGAATTTTCTTAGAAACAACAACAAAAGGGCAAAAGGTAAGAACACTGCTGAACTTAGAAATTTTAGGAAGAATGATCCCACTAAGGTTAGCAACACTGAGAAATCCAAAGAAAAAGTAGGTCAATCTTCTAATAATTCTATAGGTCAACAATATTTTGGGTGTCAAGGGTACGGTTACATGAAATTTGAATGTCTTACTTACTTGAAGTCTAAGGGTAAGGCTATGGCTATAACCCATAGTGACGATGAAGATTCTGATGATAAGTCTGGTTGTGACGAGGATGAAAACTTCATTGGTTTCACTGTTACTGCTGTAGTCAATGAAAGTGTGACTGTTGAAGAGAACCCTTCTGATAAGGAACTCTCTGAGGATGCAGATCTTCAAAAAACTTATAATAAACTTTGCAAAGTTCTGCAAAGGATGCTATGAATGTTGATCTTGGCTTGAAGAAAATTGCATCTCTTGAGCTTGATAAAGAAAATTTGCTTGTGAAACTGTTTGATGCTAATAAACTTTTGAACAATGTGAAAACTGAAAATATGCTTTTGCTTAATAAAGTTAAGAATTTGGAACTTGAATTATCTGTTACTAGAGAACAAACTAATAGGTTTGTAAGCTCCAAACTTGATCACATGTTGAGTGTTCAAAAGTCTCCCTCTAACAAAACTGGTTTAGGTTTTGTAGAAATCATCTCTGTGCCTGAATCTCATTCCACAAATTTTGTTCCTTCTACTGAACCCCCTGTGAACGAGGTTGTCAAACCCTTTGTGAGTGAGGCTGCGTACCTATGCCTCAAGCACAAGATCCTATGATACTTATTGGTGAATTGGTAAAGACTCTTGACCTTTATTTCAATACTGGAGTTGGTAATCATTCTCATGTGAATAAGAACTCCAATGCTCAAGATGCATTTAAAAAGCTTTGGATGCAAAAAACTTAATCTAATTGAGTCTTTCTAACGTGGTCCTTGTGCTTCATTGCTTTACTTTTTGTGACCATTGTTCTTTGGTTTTTGTTTTCTTTGTTTCTAGGATTTGCATTGCATAACATTCATGCATTTAATTCTAGGTTGTTTTTTTTATTTTTTATTTTTTAAAAAAAAAAAAGGGAAGAAAAAGAAAGCAAATTATGTTTTGTATTTATTTTCTTGGTTTTGAAAATAAGGTTGGTCAATTTATTTTCACATAACATGTCTTTGTACCTTGTTTAGCTTGAATGAGCTTATTTATTGCATTTACTAGTTGAAATTTTGTAGTGCATGTTGTGTGGGAAAGATGTTTATAGTTTTTGATCACTTTGTCTTGATCTTGAAGTCACATGTCTTTGACTGTCGGACTTGAACCTTTTGAGAAAGGCATAAATAACCATCTCACCATTGTTCACTAGCCAATCATGAACACCTTAGTGCATATCGTAAGATTTTGTGCTTGAGAAAGTGTAGCACATGCACAAAAAGAATATAAAGTGTAGCCTTAGTTTAAATGCTTAAAATTGGTGTGTACATTATTGGACTTAAAGTTAAATCAAACAACTAAAATTGGTGTGTACATTATCCCGGCTATTTTAATAAGCTTCTGATCAATTATAATTTTTGTGTACAATATGAGGCAAATAAAAAAACTTACATGATTGCAAGCTTATGATCTAGGAGATGTGGGAGTTATATGATGTAACTCTTTAACTGATAGTTTCTTTCAAATTCTATGTGATGTATTTTGTAGACTTTGTGTTTGATTTCTATTCACATATCACCTCACATGTATCTCAAGCTTTTGCTAGTTGCACTCTTTACACAAGTTACTATTTGCTAAACTTTGTACATGTTATTGTGTGTGTCTTTGGTTTGACCAACCAAGTTTGCAAATTCCTTAAGTTTTATGCAAAACATATTTGATGCTTGAGAATTTAAGAGAATGAATTGAAAATCTTAATTTTGGGAAAACTGGGTTCAAACCTTGTATTTTTTAAAAACATTTCACCTCATACTCATGTATTTTATTTATAAAATTTAATACTTTGAGGAGTTTTTGCACAAAATTGCTTTGTTTTACAAAAATTTGTTTTTTCCAGAATTTCGATTGATCGAACCTGTTTTTCGATCAATCGAAATTGCGATTAAAATTTTTGGTTAGCCTCTATTTGTTTCGATCGATGCTCAATTGATAATGGATCAATTGAAGCATTTTCAATCGATCGAACCTAATTTTCAATCAATTGAAAATTGTATAGAGAGTTTTTAAAAAAAACTGATTTTCATGTGTTCAACTTACTTTTCAAAAAGTTTTCAAACACTCTCTCCCTCTATTCGATCGGTCAAGGCTCCAATCAAGATTTTTGTCGCTTTCCCTCAAATTTCTTCAAGGGTTTTTCTCTCTCAAGGCCGGTAAGACCTTTATGCCCCTCCTTTTGCTTTTATTTTCAAGTTTCATGCATTAATTCATGCATTTTGGGGATAAATTCGAACCAATGGATTTTTGGGGTTTTTGATGATTCAAGCTTGTTTTCTTGCAATTGATCAATGGCTTTTTGTTCTAAGATATTATATACCTGTTCTTGATGGTTTAATTTGATCCATTTGGTGATTTCTGCGAAATTGAAAATTCTAGGCTTGAATATACCCAAATTGGGGATTTTGTTCAAATTGAGCTTAATTGATGAAATTGGCTTGTTTGGTTGATTAATTTGATCATTCTAAACTGTTGTCTATCTTGTGTAATGATCATTTGGTCAATCTATTTAAAATTGAACAAGTGGTTTTTCAAATTTTGGGGTTTTTGTTGTAAACTCTATGCTCAAGCCAATTTTGTGATTCTAAACTCAAATTGAACTTATTCTCATTACATTAGAGCATGCATCATGACATTGTAATTTTCATGCATCATATAGATTGTTATTTTATTTTATTTTATTTTGCTAACTTGCAGTCTGCCCTTAGTTTTTCTTTTTGTTCTTTTTGGTTATGTCCTTGTGTCTTGTCCTTACCCTTGTACCATGCCTAGGAAGACTAGAGCCAATAGGTCATCCTCCTCTTCTTCTGCTCCTTCCTCTTTGAGCGATTTGTTTCCAAGTGAGAAAAACTAAGAGCTGTATGCGACACTGAACATTAAGAGAAAAATTTAGGCCGAGAGAAAGGTGTTGTTAGATGAGCTTGATCCAGCCATTAGGGCTAATTTTGAGCATAGGAGTTGGTTGCCATTGTTGGATATTGATTATCCTCCTCTAGCTGCCCTGATTAGAGAGTTCTACTCGAACTTCTCTATCTACGTCTATGATTCCAGCACTTTAGTAAAGAGTTGGATACGAGGTGTAGAGTACACCATTACTCCTATTGTAGTGGCTGATACTTTTGAGATACCGTTGGTCTAGCACCCTGTCTATCCCTATGATGAGTTTCCTCCCTTTGACGACATCATGTCTTACATCATTGGGTCTTTTATCCAATGGGGTTCTGATCCTCGAATCACTACTGCTGAGCTCACCGAGTTACACTATCTTTTCTTTAGGATAGCTTGTCATTCTTTGTGGCCTATCTCTCATCTGCACACCATTCCTTTGGAGCGATATGCATTTTTGTACACTCTTGTTACTGATGCTCCTATTAGTTTTCCTCATCTATTTCTTCGTTCTGTGAATGAGGTTTATAGGAGTTCTTCTACCGTTCATCTATTTCTTCCATCTAGTTTTCATTCATCGGATTTTGTTGCATCTTGGTTTAGATGACTTCCCCACTTCTGAGCTCGTACACATTGTTGCTCCCATGGGTGCCTCCTATCTTAGGTAGAGGGCTGCTCATATGAAAGCTGGCTCTAAACATCCTAGGGATGAGCCTTTTGGTGCCGTACCTCCTCCTCCTTTTGCTACAGGTACTACTTCTGGTAAGGCGTCCACTGATCCTATTGATGCTGTTGTTGCTGCTGTTCCTCCACCATCTACTTTGGATATTTTTGACATTCGAGGTACGTTGGAGACTGTCATGAACGTTTAGACGGCTCATGGTCAGCTTTTGGTGGACATGTTTGATGAGATCAGTGCTTTGAGAGCTGTTCTGGAGCATCTTCGACGTTCTCCTTCGCCCCCTCCTTTTGATGATGGATTCTGATTACCCTTTGGCATTTCGTCACAAAAAGGGGAAGTATATTTGTGTACTTTGTGGAGGAGATTTTTGTTTTAGGGGGAGTTTTTTATGTTTTGGAGCTTGTGGAGTTATTTAGATTGTATCTAGGTGCTTCATTGTATATTTACATTTTTTTGGCTCTTGATGTATTTTTGATAGAAGGAGATACATTGTTTTTGTTAATATGTTTCTTGTTTCACTCCTTATTGATTTATATTTATGAGTTATTCATGATATATGTCTTTATTTTGTTATGTGAAATCAAGAAGTTAGTTGTGTTTTACTTGTATTTTCCACACATGCGTTTATACATTTTGTTTAAATATTTCAGGAAATATACAGGTTGATTCAGTCGTGCTACTGTCTACACTTGCAACTGATAGATAGTAGTTAGGTTGGATTTTTTGTAATGGGCTTTATTGTTTATAAAGGGTTGTTTTCCTTGTAACTTTGAGCATTTTAGTTTGTGTTTTCTCACGGATTGCCAAAGGGGGAGTTTGTTAGGTTCTAAGTAATTAGGAACTAATATATTAGGACTTCATTTTGTATGTTGGCAAACCATGATTAAAACAGTTTTTAGCCTTGTTTGGACTTGCTCATAGTATAGGCCATTTATGTAAAATTGGAATCGAGTTACTGCAGAATTGAGTGTGCAATTCTGTCTGGCTCAATCGATCGAGAATTAGACTCGATCGATCGAACTTTGGGCAGAACGTTTTCCTGCAAAATTTTTCAACTCAACTTTAAGCCCATATGACGTGTAGGGTTTTATGTTTTGCCCTAAGTATAAAAGAGAAACCCTAACCACGTTTTTGTGGTTACTCTACTTACTGTGTGTGTGAATCTTTTGTGAGATCTGAAAGGTGGTTGCCTTCACACATGCTTAGGATTATCAAGAAAGAGATTATGTCAAAAGTTTGATGATTAATTCAGTTGCTGCAATAAGAGCTTAAAGACGTGGTCTCGAAGCTGTCACGTGGTCGTAGTAGTAAGTTTTCTACACGAGGTAGCAATAGGATGTTAGTGGTCTAAGTCGCTATTGTAAAACTTCGATTCTTTCATAGTGGATTCAGTTTTACCTTGAGAATAGCTAGGTTAAATCCTCCCCAGGTTTTTTACCGATTTAGTTTTCCTGAGTTATCTTATCTTTGTGTTCTTTATATTCCCTACTTTACATTGATATGATTATATAATTGTGTTAACTTAGATCTGTAATTTGGATTAAGTAATAACTTGGTTAATTAACTAGGTTAATCTGATTGTGTTTTAAGGGGTCTAAAAACTCACAGAATCATTTGAGCAAAACTTTGTTGGTCTTTGGGTTTACTCTTAACATTTACCATTATATGAAAAAATATGCTTAGCAATATATAGAAAATATAAATAAAAATATATTTAATAATTTTTTAATAAACGTATCTCGCCGCACCCGCATCCTACTTTTTCAAAAATTGCTGAGTTGCCGCACCCCACCCGCACCCACACCCACACCCACACCCAAACTCAAATCCACACCTGTGCTTCTTAGATGATTATACATTCCACAATGCATATGGCAAATAAATGATAATACAAGATGAACCTGTGGGTCACTGGCTGTCATTAAAACAGGTGATGCAGTGTGAAAAACACCTTGGCATCCATCAAATGCAGAATCAAAAGATCCTTCGTCTAGTAAGTCTGCTTTGAATAATTTTAGTCTTTCTTTAGCTCCATCAAGTGCAAGTAAATGCTCAGTTTTCTTCAGATCCTCTGTGGAACATATATGCAGAGAATTCAATTGAAATGCTAAATTATTAGTAGCAAGCGCTGCATGAATAATAAAGGTGAGAAAAGATGGGAAGTTAAAAGACACGTGGTTGCTATGGGGAATTTCAAGAACTCTACCTTAAACAGAACCGTATTCTGGGGTTGAGGTATTCCTAGAACAATTCTTAATAAGAATCTTGAGCACGGAGAGTTGATCAGTGGTTTGTTTTGAAGTTCTGTTTTTTTTTTTTTTTTTTTTTTTTTTTTTTTTTTTTTTTTTTTTTTAATGTTACTCGACCTAGCGTATTTGTTGTTGGTGGGAGTGCAGTATTACTCTCTCATTGATATTTGTGTATTTTTTGGGGAGCTTTATGTTATTTCTTTGGTTATTGAAGTTCTAGTCTTTGTGTGCGCTGTGCAGAGAGTGCAGGGTGATTAGAGCTCTTTAGCTTTGTGGTTTAGTACTTAGTTTCTTGTTAACAACATATCTCTCATTCATCCAAAAAAAGAGAGTAAAGGATAATAATGCACAATACATATGCAATATGATTATGACTAAACCATATAAATCTACCATTAGATGCTATCATGCTATATAAGATAAACTATGTTAAGGCTTCCATTTAGGATGACGGTTAGTTTACTTGCCACGCTATTTATTAAAAAAAGACTTTGCTCACCCAGTTACCCAGTTGATGTCCAACCTACTGTGTGCACAAATTCACTATGGTTCACATGATAAGCATGAAGGTTTTCAAGAAAGTGTGCTGACCGAGGGAATGAAGACTTCCGGTGTATCATTTTTCACAGTAGATCTATGTAGACAATTTGTTATTTGTAACTCGCTTTTGATGCCCAAAGTGAAGTGGGTGGGGACATTTACAACAAATATTTTTTTCCTACATTAAAGTTGGGGGTGGGGGATAAAAGTACAAATGCCTAGACGATACTGTTAGAGATACCAAAAATTGTCAATTGAATCATTGGATCATTAACATCATTTATTTATATACTAAATACCAAAATCATGTGTGTATTTCCAGTAAATACTAATAAGTTGATTTAAATGATTAGTTTATACCTTTAAATAAATAAAATAAAATAACTTAACCACCAAAGCCTTATAGCTCAATTGGGAATGGAAATGGGATTCTTCTAAACGAAGTCTTTTAAATCTTAATTGAACCAATAACACTGGTTTGGTTGTATAACATTTTCTTTCGTTCTTCTGCAAACCTTTCAAAGTTAGAAATATGGTTCCATGATTAAATTCATCATTTCTTAATAGCTCAAGTTTTTAAAACCATTAGTAATTAATCATTGGGCCTTTGAAAATTTGAGATCTTTGTTGAGATTTAGATGATGCAAAGCTTTAATCAAGAAGTGGAATAACACATTGAAAGAAGAAAAATAGAGCAGAGGCTATGAAAATTAAAATAAAAGAAATTAAAAAAAAAAACTGTGAAAGTGAGAGAGAGAGAGAGAGAAGATTTTGGAAACTTCAAGCTCTTGCATAAAATGAATTGGTACAAAGAGATGTCTTTATATACTATACGTAAATTTGTAATACAAATTGGAGAGAAAGAAAGAGGATGTGTGCACTGACTTGTGTCACGAACTGTAGCTTTTACAGTATACCCACGTTGGAGCAGGAGCTTCACAAGCCATGATGCTATGTAACCCGAAGCCCCAGTCACGCACACCACCTTCTCTTCTCCACTCATCCTGTGTGTGTGTGTGCGAGGCTTTTTCTTAGCTTCGTGGAGTTGGTGCTTCTTTTGGTGAGGAGAGAATTTATGATTAGCACTGTAGCAGGAAGTGATTTCTGATTGATGAATGGCATTAGCTGTGGTGCTTGCCTATGTAGTATGTACTGGATAAGCTGAAAATCTAAGCGGAAATCGAATGGACGGAAAAATTTGTCAAGTAGTACATTTCTAGAAAATTTTAGAAAAATAGCATATTTAGTTATGTTGCACATTTTTTAAACTTGAGTTTGGTCTGAGACTCAAATTTGACAAATTTAAGTTTCAATCAGTATGGTCCATACGGCTTGGAACTCAAATTTGACAAACTCAAATTTTAAAAATGTACTACATAATTAAATAATTTCGTTTGTATACCATTTTCCTAAAATTTTTCTAAAATTGTGTTAATTAGCAAATTTTACCTCGAATGGACTATCCTATGCAGACTCACTCTCCAAAATTGTATTCTTACTACTATTGTTTTTTATTTTAGTAATTTTATTGGCCATAAGTTATAGCGCGGGTAAATTTTTGTTTTCTTTTTAATTATATTTTAGTGAAAATGTTATTTTGGTCCCTACATTTTCGAGCTACACTCAATTTGGTTATTACATTTTGATAGCCTTCAATTTGGTCCTTATTATTTTGAACTACAGTCAATTTGATTCTTACCACTAACTTGCTAATGGAAAATGCTTATGTGGCACACGGTGTGCATATTTGGCACACTTGATACTTACGTGGCTACTAAAATAATAATAATAAATTTATTTATCATTTAAAAATGCCATGTCAACATTAAATAAAAAATTAAAAAAAAAATCCAAACCCAAAATCTATTCATTGAGGAGTTTAACCAAACCCAAATAAAATCCCTTAACAAGAAAAAATCCCAAAACCAAAACCAAAACCCCTCAACACCTTTCACAAAAATCAGGATTCAAAACTCAAATATAATTCTTTTCTACAAAAACTGAAACCCTAACGCATATCTCTCAACCTTGATTAAGCAAGAAAACAATCAAACTCCAGAACGTTTATTCGCAAAATATTCACAAAGCTTTAGATCAGCCCCAAGATTTTATGGATCTGAAGAACCCAATGAAAGAGAGAGAATGGTGGCGGTGGTTGCTATTTACTAGGGTTGAATCCAATGGCTCAAAAACTCTACAGTTTGATTGGGCCACATTGTGTACTTGCGAAGGAGCATAAAAACATCAAGCTTTACGCTTTTAGAAGATCACCTTGTCACCCTCCTTACGAAGAGGCATTTTTGTATTCTATTGTGTAATTATTTATTTGAATCCAAGTTTTATCAAATTTTGAGATAGATCTCTGTGTGTTGTATTGTGTTAATATTGCAGATGGTTAAGGAGGAGAAGATAAGTTTGAGTTAGTATGCGAATGCCAAGTTTATTTTCTTCAAACAAATTTTGGTTATTGTGAATTTTCTAAATTGAGTTCGATTTTTGTGTTTTTGGGTTTTTGTGTTTGGTTGCTAAGAAAAACTGGGAATTTTTTAAAATCATCAGTTCAAAATTTTTTTTTTTTTTTTGCTTTGTATTTTTTTAATGCTGACATGCAATTTTTTAAATGATAAATAATTTTATTATTATTATTTTTAGCAGCCACATAAGCGTTAAATGTGCCAACTATGCATGCGTGTGCCACGTAAGTATTTTCCATTAATGAGTTAACAGTAAGGACCAAATTGACTGTAATTTCAAAATAACAGGGACCAAATTAACTGAAATTTCAAAATAAGAGGGACCAAATTGACTGTTACTAAAATGTAAAGACCAAATTGACTGTGACTCCAAAATGTAGGGACCAAAATGATATTTTTGTCTTTTATTTTCTATTTCTATTTCCTACATAAAAAACGCGAATGAGCTTGTGAATAGTGTTTTGTTGAGCACTTTGCTTGGTTATTGTGAACCGTGCTTTGTCGTGCACCTTGCTTGGTTATCTAGAATATTATTTAAGGGGTTTCCCCTGTTTGGACTAGACATTTTTTTGGTTCCAAAATACCCCTACAACCTACATTTAATTAGGGGAAAAACTTGGTAAAACTTCTTCTTAAACTCCCACATAAAATATTATTTACAAAATATGACCACACTCACAGTACACTCACATTGGTTTTCAAACTCAAATTGCTTCTTCTTCAGTTCTCCAATTCTCTCAATTTTGTGTTAATCTTCCTTTCACAGTTATCTTTATTTTTTCTATGCTTTGCTCAAATTTTCTCCTACTCAACGGTATGTGAATGTCAATGTACATTGGTCTCTTCTATTTTGGTTTTCTAATTCACGAACAACTTCTTATATTCTAGAAACAAATCAAATATTTGTGTAAAATAGCCCTCAACCTCACCTTTAATTTCGTTTACATATTTCTTCAAGGAACGTGCACTGGGTAATTTCTTTCACATATTTCTTTATGGAACGCGCACTGGCGTGTCTATCTTCAAGATTTTCATATCTAAATTTCAAGGAACGTGCACTAGGGTGTGAATCTTCAAGATTTTCATGTGCTTTATCCTCCAACTCCAACGAACTGTTTGGACTTGAAGTATAGTCAATGGAAAAAATGTAAGTATCTTTGATGACCTCTATTTAGATGTCTCATGCATGTTGGGTTCTCTGTATTACAACAAATAATGTTTGCTTTTATAAGTTGTCATTTAGTATTTGCTTTTCTGTATTTGGTTTATATTTGGTTTCCTTACTTTGTTATCATTATTCTTTCCATATCATTATCTTATCTTATTTTATCTTATCTTATTTTATCTTATCTTCTATTTTTTAATCTTTTCTTTTCTTTTATTTGGTTAGTTTGATGTGTGTTTAATATTTTCTCTAATTAATGAGTCTTTTTTAAAGAGTGAGAATGATATATTTGTTTGTTTGTTTGTTTGTTTTTTTTTTGGTCTATTTTTCCACTAACCACACGTTTTTTACATTGTATTTAAAAAAATAAAAATAAAAAATCATTCTCATGTTTTCTTACATTCCAGTTGTTTTGTTCAAAATTCAAATATGAGTTCTATTTGAATTCAAATTACTTTTGTAAAACTCAAATTGATATATATATATATATATATTTTTTTTTTTTTTAATTTTAGTTGAACACTGACTTAGAGTAAAAAAAAAAAAAAAACCTTATTCTTTTAACATGATTTAGAGTTTGAAAGGAAAAGTACAAATATTCTTTTAACTTCCACGTAAAATAGTGCTTACAAAATAGGATCACACTTTTTCAAACTCTACTTCAAATATATTTTGTTTGTATAGGTATACATTTGTTTTTATTTCATTACAATATTATGGTAGAATTTGGTTTATATTTGGTTTCCTTACTTTGTTATTATTATCCTTTTCATGTCATTATCTTATCTTATCTTTTCTTTTATTTGGTCAGTTTGATGAGTGTTTAATATTTTTCTAATTAATGCCAAAGGCATTGTAATTGAATTGGCACCTCCCCATGCACAAAGTGCTTGGGAGTCTAGGGGGGGACATAATTGGAAAAAATATTAGTTAATTTTAGTGATAGTTGAATGCATTTTTTCTTAAAATTAAAGCAATGGTAACGTTTACAGGCTTTTTTTTTTTTTTTTTTTTTTCTGTTTTTTAAAGCATCCTAAACTTTAGCTATGGATGTGTACTAAGTGCTTATCTTTAAGGATTAAATAACTACCATTTTTAAAAAATGAATGAAAAAAAAATGAGTTTCAAGCGTGAGAGTCTTTAGCATTTGAAAATTTTGTTATGGATGTGCAATAACTAGTTACCTTTTAGGACTAAGTGGCTGCCTTTTAAGATTTAAAAAAAAAAAAAAAAAATTTTTTTTTTGATAACTCTCATTTAAAAAAAAAAAATGATAATTATGTCACTCTATGACTAGTATATCTTTTTATGTCATTACAAAGTTCACAATCCAAAAGGAACAATTTTCATTCATTAAACTTTTGGGCTTGGGTTGAAAAAAATAATAGATGCGCCAAAAAAAATTACATCACTTGATATTAAACTCAGAGAATAGGTGGACTTCTCAAACAGTATTCTTGGTATTTTAAGAAATTAATACTATTTCAATTTTCTTTTAGTTTAACTAAGCCTTAATCCTATTTATAGCTTTGTGAAAATTAAATCTGAGGGTGTGAAAGACATTGAAAATTATATATTACACTAAAAATCAACTAGCAATCAATTTTAATCCAACCTAACGATTAAATAAATTCCTATACAAATTAAATCAAACAAAAAACCATATGCACAACGAAAAATACATAAATGTATATATCCAAAACCAAGGTACTACACAAATGTATTCAAAAGCTACTAAACTTTCTGTATCCAAGGTGTTTTAAAAAAATTTAATACAAATTTAATTATTTATTTATTTTAGTTATTTTTATGAATTTTTTTACTAAGTGACTATCTTTTAAGATTACTAGCATCTGAGCACGCGCGTGAGGCTGTTCTATTTTTTTGATAAAGTTTAATACTTTACATCTATTATAATTTGAGATTATTACATTTTCTGGTCACAAAAATACCTAGAGGTGTGATGAGTATTATGCGTTTTGGATAAAATAATTTTTTCATTACACTCCTAAGTATTTTTATGACCGGAAAATGTAATAATCTTAAATTATAATGGATGCAAATTATTAGGCGAAACTATACTATTGATCCCTAAAATTTACCCCATGAGCACAGTTAGTCCCTCAAGTTTCAAGTGATCACTATTGGTCCTTTATGTTTGAAAAATGAGCACAGTTAGTACTTCTGTTAACTGTTGTTAGTGTTATTGCTTATGTGACTAATGAAACAACGATGAAGCATCTTTTTAACTAATATGACATTTTTTTATTATTATTAAAGTATTAAAAAAAAAAAACGAATTTACACGTCAAGAACAAACCTACCCAATTCCAAAATCAAATCTTAATGCTATCCCGATTTTATTAAAATATTTGGATCAAGTGAGATTTTTGCAGTTTCAAGCCACATCACACATCGTATTAAGGCTGGCCTTTAATTCTTAAAAAAAAAAAAAAAAAAAAAAAAAAAAAAAAAGGCTGGCCTTTCTGTTTCTCGTGATGCACCACTTTCCTCCGGCAGCACACTCAGGATCATCCCATTTGGGTTCAATTCCAGCTTTGAACAAGTGAAAATCAGCATTTGCAAGCAACTTGCTAGGCTTGAATATCTGATCATACAATCTGCACAAAGTGTTCACATTTTAATCAAACTTAAGCACTAGTGAAACCAATATAAATATTGATCAATATGAGGAAAAATGAATTAATACACAACCTATCTCGATCTAACAAATAAAATCCTCTTTACTAGCAAGCTATATTTGCACTTCTTAACAAAACAAAAATAAAAATGAAAGAGGGGAAAGATGAAGAGGAACCGATCATCAATTAAAGAAACAGACAAAAAAGTGAATAGTTGAGGAAAATTGGAAAGGTACCACCAGAAATCTTCGACTGTGCCAAAAGTGTACATCTTGGGGAGAAAGGTGCCCATGCAACACCTTGCTTGGGTTTCATTTGGTGTAAATGCACAGGCACTGCCTTCCAAAATCAAATCTTAATGCTATCCCTGTTAAAAAGATGGTGTAAATGCACTTTAAGTCCCTACATTTTGGATTTTTTTTTCTATTTTAGTCCATACATTTTAATTTTACCATTTTTAATCCCTAAATTAATTAACGTGTTTCATTTTAGTCATTTCCATTAGCCCACTACCGGAAATTGCTTAAGTGGCAAACGAAACTATTAAAATAATAATAATAAAAAATTTTATTTTACTATTAAAAATGCCATGTTAGCTTATAAATTAAAAAAAAAAATTATTTATTAATTTTAACTAGATAAAAAAAATTAAAAACATATCATTTAAAAAAGAAATTAAATTAATTAAATTAAAAAAAAAATTTCTTTACACTATGTTCTTCCCAGTCATCATGAAGAACATGTTCATGTTCTTCCTCAAATAATATGTTTGGTTGCCGAGGAAATTAAAAAAAATCAAGAACATGCTAACATGGAACCCGTAAAATCAAAGTGCATAGATCTATAGAATACAAAGACCTTCAAAGATTCAAAACACAAAGAACACAAACCCAAGCCCAACCCTCAATCTCTAGCAAACCCAGAACATCACATGAAAAATCAAACCCTCCATACAAACATCAAACCCAGAAACAAACCCATAAATTTCAAACCCAAATTCGAGAAACCCGTAAACAAACCCAAAAATTTTAAACCCACCGATCTAATAGAGACCCACTGATCTATGAGAGATTGGAGGTAAACCACCATCGACATCAGCCCCTCCACTGTCACCGATCAGTCCATCAAGCCACTGCAAGCTGGAGTGGAACGAGTCGTTCCAAGCCGAGTGCGTGATGCGAGTCATAGAGGCCAACTCGGTGAGGAAGCTGAGCCTTGTAGGGCTTAGTTACGGTGGGTTTGTCGGGTACAGCTTGGCAGCGCAGTTTAGGGAAGCGGTGGAGAGGGTGGTGCTATGCTGCATCAGGGTGTGCATGGAAAAGAAGGACTTGAGGAATGGTGTTTTCGGGGTTTTGGATTTGGAAGAGGCGGTTAGGATATTGGTGCCTCAGACGCCTAAGAAGCTCAAGGAGTTGATGGGCTACATTCTGTTCAGGCCTCCTTTTGGATTCATGCCCTCTTGCTTGCTCACTGATTTCATTAATGTAAGTAAGCTCTCTCAGACTCAGACTATCAGTCATATCTCGTCCACCCATTCACACTCACATTCAGAGATTGGAGGTAAATATTTTTTTTAAATTTAATTAATTTAATTTCTTTTTTAAACGATCTGTTTTTAATTTTTTTTATTTAGTTAAAATTAATCAATAAATTTTTTTAATTTATAAGTTGGCATTTTTAATAGTAAAATAAAAATTTTTATTATTATTTTAATAGTTCTGTCTACCACCTAAGCAATTTTCGGTAGTAGGCTAACGGAAAGGACTAAAATGGAACGCGTTAATTGATTTAGGGACTAAAAGTGGTAAAATTAAAATGCAGGGACTAAAATGAAAAAAAAAAAAACCAAAATGTAGGGACTAAAAGTGCATTTACACCTAAAAAGATTTGATCTGGGAACCTGATCAATTTGTTCTTAACTTGTAAATTTATTTTTGTAATATTTTAATAAAAATGCCACTTCATTTAAAAAATGCCACATCATTATTCTGTTAACCACATAGACAATAACATTAACGGCAGTTAATAGAAGGACTAGCAGTATTCATTTTTTTAACATGAGGGACCAATATTGCACACTTGAAATTTAAGGCCAGTTTCGTGCTCAAAGGCTAGTTTCGTGTTAATAAATTTACAACCACTCAATGGACAAAGGAGTTGAGTTGGTTTGTTTGTTGTGTGTAGATAGGTTTACACTTTTATCTTTAAAATTTTTTTAATTTTTTTTTTTAATTTGAATAGTTAGAGATCATGGGTCTTTTGTCCTTATTTTTATTTGATCTTATCTCTTTGTTAGCTTTTTTGGTCAGCCAACTACTCTGTTGATGGACACGAACACAGGCACGCGTTTGAGGGGGAAGAAGAATGCTAGAGAGGAGGAGTTTGCTTTGCCGACAACTCCATTGATTGACAAAGAGAAGCTATGAGTAAATTATAAAACACGAGAGAGGAAGGACTTTTAATTTGAACAGATAAAGAGTGTGGGCCTCTTATCTCTGTTGAAAAACACAAACGTAAGATCCCAGGGATTGACATAGGGACAGAGCTTTTGTTGGACGAGGGGCAGTAGCCCCAGATTTTTTTTAAAAATTTTTAGTGTGTATATATAGAGTTGGGTTCAAGTTACACCTGGTGTAACTCTAAGCAATGTTACACCACTCAATATTTTTTAATTGGATGTAAATTTTGACAAATCTACCGTTAGATTACATTATCTTCATATATTCTCCATACTTGCAAAATTTCAAGTTGATCAAAGATTAATAGTCATGTCATCAATTAATTTTTTAAATTCAATTTTGTGTAGTTTAAAATAATGCATAAATGATGAGTTTATAGATCAAATGGTAAATAACATCCAATTGACTTGAAAATTGGCATGATTGTTAAGAACATATAGAACATGTAATTCAACAGTAAGATTTTCAAAATATGAATTCTATAACAAGTTATTGGGTGGTGTAACATTACTTAGAGTTACACTAGGTGTAACTTGAACCCAACCTGTATATATATATATATATATATATAATATTACTTTTAGCAATTTGTTTCAATAAAATTGCACTTTGCCCACTCAACAATATTATTGATAGTTTTAAAAGCTATAAAAAAATATTAGGCCAAGCCCAAATAACACCCCCAAAACAAACACATGCAAGACAAACAAACAAACAAACAAACAAACAAACAAAAATCCTATGCCAATTCTAACTAGCCTTTTTTTTTTTTTTGTTGATAATCAGGAACTTTTATTAAGAAGGAAACAAACTACAACAAGCCACTAGACTCTCTCAACACAACAGAGGAGAAACAGTCCTGGTTAAAGCTGTCATCAAAAGAGCCATAAAAATTGCAGAACAAAGACCATTTGGCTAATATGTGGGCAGCCTCATTACAGATCCTAGGCACCCATCTAACAGCTACATTACTATAACTAGATAAAAAGGACCTCAATTCTAACTAGCCTAGGAGCAGCAGAACATCCACACAAATCTCACAACATGCAACAAGACACAAATAATAAAAGGGGAAAAGAAGAAAAAAGAAAACCTAACTTACTAAATACTAAGACTTGGGAGTGGGTGGGGTTGGGCAGACGGTAGCAGAAGCAAACCAAACCAAGCCAAAGCAAAAGTAGAGTAGCAGATTAAACCAGCACCACACCACCACCACCAGTCCACTGCAGCACTACCCAAATTTGGTATTTATATCTAATCTCTCTTTTTTTTGGATGATAATATTTTATCCCTCTCATATATGAATCTCTAGAGACTAGTGCTTGGTTGATTTGATGACATGAGTTGTGAAAATAAAAAGAGAGGTAGTGAGGCAGAGATGAGATTGAGAGAGCTCCACACTATCCGAAAATAGAATAAAGAAACTGAGAAAGAGAGCTTCTGACTTTTTAATATAGCCAAAAGTAATAATTTTTTAATAGATAATGTTAGGACATATGTGATTCATGTTAGGAACATATGTTAACATTTTATGTAACTGGCTAATCCTTTAACAAAACGCACTTTACTTGTAATTGGGTAAATCTAGGATGTGTTTAATACTTCAAGAAATAAGATTTCAAGTTCAAGTGTTAAAGCCATGCAAATCTATCCAAGAATCAAGTGAAGAAGTTCTGTTCATTAAAGCTCGACAGCTAATATCTATCGAGATTTAAAAGCTGCTAAAGCCTGTGGCTCGACAGCTAGCTCGATAGATGGCTATCTATCAAGGTTTATGAAAAACAGATTTTTAAGACTGTATTGCATCCAATCTGTGAGCATGTGTTTAGGCTTTCTTTTCTCACAACCCTAAACATATATAAGAATTATTTTAAGGGTCGTCAAAGGTTACGCACAGTTGCACAAGTGCAGAGCAAAGTCTTGTTCATGCAAATTGTGACCGGAGACAGAATTTACCCTAGTTCATCTTTCTCTTGAAAAAGTTGCTGTGTTTGTACATTGTAAGGTTTTGTAACTAAGGAGCTTCTTGATTTTCATCGTCTGGATGAACTGAAGAATTTTACAGCTAACATCCTTCTCAAGTTTGTGATCAAGTCGCGTATTGGGATCCGCGCATCTATTGGTTAGTCACATACTGGGAGCCGTGCATTGAAATGAGAGATTGTCACTACAGAACAAGTCCAATTGGGTATTGGGGTAAAGGTTCAACTGTAGGTTTGTATAAGATACTGGGATTCCTTTTCTTACAATTGCTTGTTTTGATAATAGTGGATTCTCGGAAGTGGTGACCTTAAAATTACCCGGTGGGGTTTTTACCGTATAGGTTTTCCCAATTTGTAAACAAATCACCATGTCATTTTAATTTCCGCTGCATACTTTAGTTAATTGGTGATTTGTTTATGCTACCACACATTTTACATGTTAATTTGATTAATTAATAAACTTGGTTAATTAATCAATTAATCTATCACAAGGGGTCAATACATTCTTGGCCAATCAGATAATAGTTGTGAGTATGAGTAAGTATTATATGAGACGGTCTCATGAGAACTATGTCTCAATGAAATGTGGGTCCTACACGGTTGAGACCCACATGTAATTGAGACATAGTTCTCATGAGACCGTCTCATACAAGAATTTTCTTGTGAGTATTGAATCTTGTTAATCTTGTACTGTTTGATAGATAATAGCTTCTGCCATGGCCCATGTGATGTTGTTTTTGTCCGTTAGTGACTTAGTTTCTTTTTAAAAATTACAGATATTTTATTTTTTTGGTAAATAATTAAAGCGATTATTTGCAATTTTGAAATTTATTGGTTAGTTGTTGAGTGAGTGCTTGTGTGCATAGTGCTTGTGTGTATGTCTTTGTTGATGGTTTATTAATACTAAATGTTTGGAGTTTCATAAATTTTTTATTTTGTTTATACTTTTGCCCTCCTAACTTCAACTTCTAGCTCTGTGCCTGGATTGAGACAAGGTTAGAGATAAGAAACAAGAAAGAAAAAAAAAAGTCAGCCATGAGCCAATGATAGAGAAAAAGAAGAAAGAAGGAAAAGAAGAAGGCTGGAGAGAAAGGTACATTATGCTTACCCATGTAAATGCATGTCATAAACTCTTTCATCTTTCCTCTTTTTTTTCTTTTTCTTTTTTTCCTTTGATTCCAAAACAAAATTCTTGTCTCTTTCTTAACAGTTTGTTGGATGCGTTAATCTTCAGATTGTATCTGATTTGCATTAAAGCTTCAAAGTTACAGGTAAGTGTAGTTGTATTGTATCTTGTTTGTTTGGTCATATTTTTTAACATTGATATTATTGTTTATCATAAACTCTTATGCTGTTTTATATATTCTGTCATTTATTTCTAAATATTTGCACTCAAATTTTTATCATTCATGTGTACTTTGTTTTTCCTCATTGCTGCATAATTTTTGGTTACTTTTTAAAAAATATTTTTCCCCTTTTCTAATTTTGCTGTTCATTTTTAGCTTAGTAACATAAGATTATACGGAGCCTAAGGATATAGATGATAATTCAGCTAGGAGAAATTCCTATAAATCTATCCGAAGAAGGAAAGTCATATAAAGAGTTGATGAAGTGCAAACCATTATTGATGATAATGCCGTTGTTGCAGATTCATCGGTTATGTGAGTAAGTTTACACATGAATAAAATGGTATAGTTTAAAATTAAACTAGATATATAATGATAACTAATATGTGTGTAATATATAATATGAATAAAGGTGTTAAAAGAACAACCAAAGAAAAAGAGATCTTAGTATAGCACATTATCTGAGGAGCAGAAAACAGAAGTTTGCAAGAAAAAAAAAAGGGACGCATATGCGCTGAAGAAGGCTCTTGCAAAAAGCTAATAGGAATGAGCACATGGTTATGACACCAATTGGTTATTGGTGCAGGCAGTATTGACAGTGGTGGAGCCACGTTGAAGCCAAAGGGGGCTTGGCCTCCCAAAATTTTGAAAAAAAAAAAAATAGTAGATATATTAATAAATGAGTTATCCTACTAATTTAACAATTTTCAAGGCTAAATATGCTTCTCCCCCCCCCCGCCCCCCAAAAAAAATCACGGATAAATATTTGAGAAACAGGTATTTACAAATTAAATCTTCACTTTCACATTAAATTTTAAGTAAGAGGTTGTTATTGGCTATTATAGGTGGACAAAAAAATGATTTGTTGTAATAAAATTGTAAAAATATTGTCTAAGTAAATAAATCTAAAATTACTTTTAACTTTCATTTTACTTTAGTGATAAATGTATATATCAAAAACTTAAAATAATTAGACATTCACCCAACAAACAAAAGAGAATGAAAAAAAAAAAAAAAAAAAATTCTAATTTTACTCCTAGGTCTTACTGTAGAGCAGGTGGCATTGCAACGGCAGGAGATGAGGCTATGATTGCCTCTAAAATCTTCATAGAAAGGGCACCTATTTGCACGCCACCACGCAGTTGCAAACACCATCATTTAGGTGACTCTTTGAATAATTTGTCTCTTTCCAACGTCTCAAGAATCTCAACTGAATTGTTTTTTTTTTTTTTTTCCTATGTTTTTCTTTCCTTTACTTCTTCACTTCTTGCCTTATTTACAAAGCCATTAGCTCTGTAACATTTAAAGTTTTGATCCAACCGTCCAAATAGGGCTGTAATTGCATAGTTTGGGACTATGCTCCCTCTATCTCACAGAGGGGTGGGTCCCACCATGGGCCTCATCCCTATATGAGAGGCAACAAGCATGGTCCCAGACTATGCAATAATTTTACGTCCAAATAGATTGTTATTACCTCCAATGCTGCACACGTGTATGGTGAAAAGCAAAAGTCTACAAAAGCAAGTATACTAGTGTAGAATCCCCAAGTACTCTTCTCACATTTTTCTGATTAGAGTTTTCTATTCATATGTTTATTTGTTATTAAAATTTACTAGTACTATTTTGATAAACAAAAGTATACTAGTACTATATATATATATATAATAATAATAATAATAAAATAACATGTAATTGGTTGTTTCTTATTAGATTTTTATTGAAATTTGAGTTTTTTTTTTTTTTTTTTTTCATTTGTTTGTCTACTATTTAACATTCTTTAATTTATAAGTATTTTTTTTTTCTTAGTTATTATACTTAACTAGTTAAAGGCCCGTGCGTTGCACGGTTTTATGATAAAATTTATAGAATATATGTAAAAATAATTATTATATTTTAATAATTATTATAACAAAATAAATAATTCTTATGAATAAATAAACAACTCTTATTAGTTGTGTTATAATATTATTTTTAGCTACATGTATCAAACTATTTGCATATGAATTTTACATTTAATGAATCTACATATGATTACAAACCTTTCTTAGGATATGCTTGAAATCTTTTATGAAAAACCTGAAAAAAAAAAAAAAATCAAGAAGAAAATTAAATTGAATTAAATAAAAAAAATAGAACCATATAGATTGTAAAGTTGCATATTAGTCTATGACCACTTTAAAATAAAATTTTAAAAATAGCTATCATTTCAGCATATACTTTTGTGCCTAATCATATCTAGCAAATAATAAAGCATCCAAAATATTGAAAGGCAATTTAAATTCATGTATGCTTGCATGAGATAAGTACTTGTACACCATTGCTGGAAAAAAACACAAAAACAAAGAAGAGAAATGCATACCTATAATACTTTGGATGGTAGGTTTGATAAAAGCTTCTACTATGGATTTCACAGACATCAAATTACCAAAGTAATAAGAAAAAAAAAAAAAAGAAAAAAAAAATAGGAGAGTTAGATTTCTAAACAACATAGAAATTATAAAAGAATGAGAATTGAAGGGTTTAAGACCCCTTTAAACACAACCAGATTGCGTAGCCTAGATTAATTAGCTAAGTTGTTACTTAGTCAAATTAAACAATTCTAGGTTAAAACAATCAAATAATCATATCATGCATATAAAACATATAAAACAGCGGAAATAATAAAGAACACAAGATATGATCACCCAAGAAACCACACGGAAAAACCTGGGGAGAATTTGACCCACCGATTCTCAAGGCAAAACTGAATCCACTAAGAAAGAATTGAAGTTCTTACAAAAGGACTACAAGCTCCTGCTTGACTTCCTAATGCTACCCACCAGTAGAACTTACTGACACGACCACGTGCAAGCTCCGAATCCATGGACTCCTTTCTTTGAATTCCTCAATCAGCTACAAGCACTCACGCTTGATATTCTTTAAACTTCAAAGGCAGCAACCAAGTTGATCATCAAGATGTTGAAGTAATCTCAATCTTGAAAACCCTAAGTTTTGTGTAAAGGAAAGCTCTTCTAGATCTCATAAGAGATTTACACAAAACAGCAATGTATGAGCAACAATACAACTTGTGCAACTCTGAAAACGTGGCTAGGGTTTTGTTTATATACCTAGGGCAAAAACATAAAACCCTAAACGTTTAAAGAGTTAGGGCTGAGTTGGAAATTCTGCAGAAAATGCATTTGGGCCGATTTTTGATCGATCGAATCTATTCTTCAATCGATCGAGCCAGGCCGAGATGTCCCAATACATCTGCAGTCACTCAATTCCAACTTTACAATATGTTACCAACTTTGAGCAAGCTTAAACTAGACTAAGTACAATGTTTTGATCATGGTTTGCCAACATTACAAATTAGAGTTCTAAATACATAAATTCCTAAACCTTTAGAACCTAACAAACTCTCCCTTTGGCAATCCGTGACAAAACACAAATTAAAAACTCAAATTTTACAATTAAAAAGCCATTTACAAAAATAATGCTCATAAAGACTAGAATTCAATCCTAACTACTATCCATTGGTTGCAAGTGTAAACAGCAGCTCAATTGAATCAACCTGTATATTCCTGAAATACTCAACAAACGCATAAATGCATGTGTGACAGAAAATAGTATATAAACAGGTATAGCATTCTTGTAAGATTCACACAACACAAAATAAAGATATATATCAATGAACAACTCATAAATATAAATTAATAAACAGTGAATCATGAGATAACAAGAATCAAATAAAAATCATGTATATCAATATATCAATCAATGTTACTCCCCCTAACATGAATATCCCCAAAAATGATATACAAAGTGAAGCACCTAGATACAATCTAATAAACTCCACAAACTAACAAAAAAAATCTCATGCTAACAAAAAATCTCCCCCTAACTACAAACACTCCTCTAGCAATCAAAACTCCTCTACAAGTCAATATATCCACAAGTCAATATATCCACTCCCCCTTTTTGTGACAGAATGCCAAAGGGCAATCACAAGTCGCCATCAAAAGGAGGTGGTGAGGGCGAATGAAGACGCGCAAGGTCAGCGCGCAGAGCACGCATCTCATCTAGCAAATCCACCAAAATCTAACCATGAGCCGCCTGAACGGTCATGACAGTTTCCAGGGTACAACGAACATCGAAGTCATCCAAAGGAGGTGGAGGAATAGTAGCAACATCAGCAAGATCAGGAACATCCTCACCAGCAGGACTTGTAGAAGAAGAAGGAGGAGGAGTAGGAGCGCTACTAGATGGCTCAGACCTAGGGTGTTTAGAACCAGCTCGAAGATGAGCGGCCCTCTGTCTAAGAAAAGACGCACCTATAGGACCAATAACATGTACAAGCTCAGATGAAGGGAAGCCACTAATAGCAAGATAAAGCAAAATCCTATGAATGAAAATAGGATGAACAAAGGCATGAGAAGTAGATGAATTCCTATAAACTTCGTTCAAAGAACAAAAAAAGAGATGACGAAAACTAATAGGAGCATCGGTAACTAGAGCGTACAAAAAGACACACCTCTCAAGAGGAATGGTGTGAACATGAGAGATGGGCCAGATGGAATGACAGGCTATCCTAAAGAAAAGATAATGCAACCCGGAGAGCTCAGCAAAAGTGATCCTAGGATCAGAACCCCACTGGACAGTAGTCCCAGTGATGTAAGACAAAACATCGCTCAACTCGGGAGACTCAGCATAAGGATAGACAGGATCACGAACCAACGGTACCCCTAGAGCATTAGCCACTACCTGAGGAGTAATGGAGTACTTTACACCTCGTATCCAACTCCTAACTAGAGTGTTGGAATCATAGACGCGGATAGAGATGTTCGAGAAGAACTCTCTAATCAAGGTAGCCGGAGGAGGAGGGTCAGACACATCTAACAATGGCAACCAGCCCCTACGCTCAAAGTTTACCCTAATGGCAGGATCAAGCTCATCTAGAATAACCGAACGCTCAGCCTAAATCTTCCTCTGAAGATTGAGCTTCTCATAGATCTCTTGGTTTTTCTCACTCAGAAACCTTTCTCAGTCAAAGGAAGGGTGGGGAGGGAAGGAGAAGGAGAGGGAATAGTCCTACGAGCTCTAGTCTTCCTAGGCATGGTGCTAAGGAAAGGACAGAGACACAAAGAGAAAACCAAAAGAACAAAAGAAAACAGAACTAAGGGCAGACTGCAAATTAGCACAAAAATCAATAGAATAAAAATATATATGATGCATGAACAAATGCAATGCCATGATGCATGTACTAATGCAGTAAACAGGTTCAAATTAAGTTCAATTACACAAAATTGGCTTGAACATAGAGTTTCTAACAAAAACCCTAAAAAAAATTTGAAAACTACTTAAAAAATTTTGCAACAAATTGATGAATTAATCATTACACAATGTTGAAAACAGATTATAATAACTAATTTCATCAATTAAACAAGCCAATTTCATCAATTAAACTCAATTTCACAAAAAGTCCCAATTCGGATCAAAATAGGAACCCTAGAATTTTCAATTTTTCACCAAACTCAAAATTGATCAAATTAATCATCAAGGATCATGTTTATGATGTGTCCCCACAAAAACCCATTGATCAATTTCACAAAATTGGGCCTAAATCAACAACAATCCCAAAAAGAAAAGGTTCCGAAAATTTGAGCATAAATGCATGAAAAATGCAAGAAATATGTAAATAAACTCAAAAAGGAGGGGTAAGATAGACATACCAGCTTGAGGAAAGAGTTTTCTTGCAAAAAATCCGGAGGAAAACGACAAAAAATTGGAATAGTTGAGCTTGCCTCGTCGGAGAGAGAAAAAAGTTTGAAAAAGTTTTGAAATAGTACTTTGAAAAAGTCAGATTTCATCTTTTAAAAAAGCTTCTCCACGATCTTCGATCGATCGAAAATTACATTCGATCGATCGAATGAGACAGTCGTTTTAGAACAATCTAGGGCACTTTTTCGATCGATCGAAAATCACAATGGATCGATCGAAATGGGTTTTCGATCGATCGAAATGCGCAGAAACTCACAAAAATTTTGAGAAAAATCACAGTTTTGAAAAATGCAAGCCCAATTTTAAAAACAACTCCTCAAAGCATTTGATCAATGAAAACAAAATGCATGAGTATGAAATGGAATGCTTTTTCAAAAACCAAAATTTTTAAACCCAATTTTCTCAAAAACAAGTTTCAATCATCCTCCATTGATTTTCCTTCAGCATCAAATATGTTTTGCACAATTCTCAAGATAATTTCAAGCTTGGTTGGTCAGACCAAAAGCACACACACTAGCATGTACAGTGTTTCACAAAGAGTAACTTGTGAAGTGTGTGACACTAGCAAAAACTTGAGATACATGTGAGGTGATATGTGAATAGCAATCAAACACAAAGTCTACACAATTCATCACATAGAATTTAAAAGAGACTATCACCTAAAGAGCTACATCCTATAACTCCCACATCTCCTAGAACAAAAGCTTGCAATCATGTAAGTTTCTTGCATTTTTGCCTCTTATTTATATGAATTGGCATTCAGCCTAATAGTACACACCGGTTTGAATTAAGTGAATTGGTATCAAGCCTAATAGTACACACCAGTTTTAATTTTAATTGAGGCTACACCTTATGTTCTTTTTGTGCATGTGCTACACTTTCTCGAGCACAAAATCTTATGATATGCACTAAGGTGTTCATGATTGGCTAGTGAACAGTGGTGAGATGGTTATTTATGCCTTTCTCAAAAGGATCAAGTTCGACAGTCAAAGAACATGTGACTTCATGATTAAGGCAAAGTGATTAAAAACCACACACATCTTTCTCACATAACATGCACTACAAAGTTTTAACTAGTCAAGTGCAGTAAATAAGCTCATCAAAGTTAAACAAGGTACACAAGAAATGAAATGTGTAAAAAGATTGACCAACCTTGTTTTCAAAAATCAAGACAAATAGTGTCAAACATAGTTTTTGCTTTTCCCTTTTTTTTTTTTTTTTAATTAAAAAAAGAGAAAACAAACAAATCCTAGAATGAAATGCATGTATGTAATGCAATGCAAGTCCTAGAACAAAAAAAAAAAACACAAAAACCAAAGAACAATGGTCACAACAGAATAGAGCAATGAAGCACAAGGACTATGTCAGAAAGACTCAGTTAGTTCGAGTCTTTTGCATCCAAAACTTTTTAGATGCACCACGAGCATTGGAGTTCTTATTCACATCAGAGTGATTCACAACTCCAGAATTAGAATAAAGGTTTAACGCCTTTACCAATTCACCAATTAGTGCCATAGGATCTTGTGCTTGAGGTACAGGCACTTTTGGTTTGTTTGCTCTCTTAGCAACTTGAAGCTTGTAACAGTTAGGACGAATGTGTCCAGACTTACCACAATAATGACAAACCCAAGCAGGTTTACCATGCATCTTGTCCTTAGATTTGGTAGGCTCCTTAGGTTTAGATTCTCTTAAGTCTACCCTAATCTTCTTAGGTGGTGAAACTTCAATGGGTTTGACAACCTCACTCACAGGGGGTTTGACAGTTTCACTCACAACCTTACTCACAAGAGGTTCAGAAGAAGAAGAAGAATGAACAAAATTTGTGGAATGTGGTCCAGAATCAAAGATGCTTTCAATGTATCCTAACCCAAATTTATCAAAAGGATACTTTTGAACATTCAGCATGTGATCAAGTTTAGCACTAGCAAATCTAGCAACAAATAAATCATGCTCCAAAGTTTTAACTTTATCAAGCAAAAGCATGTTCTCAGATTTAACATTGTTCAAAAGATCATTAGCATCAAACAATTTTACAAGCAAATTCTTCTTTTCAAGCTCAAGGGCATCAATTTTCTTTAGGCCTAGTTCAACATTCATAGCATCCTTTGCAGCAACTTTGCGAAGTTTGTTATAGGCCTCTTGAAGATCTGCATCTTCAGAGAGTTCCCCATCAGAAGAGTTCTCCTCAGCAGATATGCTTTCATTGACTACAGCAGTAGCAGTGAAAGCAATGAAGTTTCCATCTTCGTCACAACCGGACTCATCATCAGAAACCTCATTATCACTAAGGGTTACAGCCATAACTTTACCCTTATTTCTCAAGAAAATAGGACATTCAGATTTGACATGACCATACCCTTGACAACCAAAACACTGAGGACCCAAAGAATTATTAGAAGATTGACCTACTTTTTCTCTAGGTTTTTCAAAGTTATTCACCTTAGTGGGATCATTCTTCCTAGGGTTTCTAGGTTCAACAGTGTTTGTATTCCTTGTCCTCCTATTAGTGTTTCTAAGGAAATTTCTAAAGTTCTTGGCAAGGTAAGCTATCTCTGTGGCAGAGAGCTCATCATCAAATCCACTAGCCTCAACATCATCAACAGACTTAAGAGCCATTGATTTGGATTTGATAGTTTTGGGCAGGTCAAACTCATAGGACTGAAGAGATCCTACAAGCTCATCCACAGGGATGGAGTCCACATCCTTACTTTCAGTAATGGCTGTCACCTTGAGTCTAAAGTCTTCAGTTAAGGATCTAAGTATCTTCCTAACAATTTTAGGTTGATCATAGACTTCACCCAGATTAAAAGCAGAATTATCAATATCATTAAGTTTAGCATAAAACTCATCAAAGGTTTCATCATCAGACATTCTAATGCTTTCAAACCTAGAAGTTAATTGCTACAATTTGTTTATCTTAACATCCTTTGTGCCTTCATGCACAGTTTGGAGGATTTTCCAAGCAGTATGAGCAACCTCAACATTTGAGATCCTCTTAAATTCCTCCATAGAAACAGCATTAAAGATGGCATTCATAACTTTGCTATTAAATGCTGCTGCTTCTTTTTGAGAAGTTTGCCACTCACTCACAGGAGTAGTGAGCTTCTCCCATCCGTATTCAACGGAGTTCCATACCCTCTCATCAATAGATTTCAGGAATGCTTTCATCCTTACTTTCCAATAGGCATAGTTGTTTCCATCAAAGTGAGGAGGAACAACAAGAGAGTGTCCATGTTCCATGACAACTGAGGTCAAGGATCAGCTCAGAGATAAAAAAAAATCTCAAACAAAAGAGCAACCTGCTCTGATACCACTTGAAGGGTTTAAGACCCCTTTAAACACAACCAGATTGCGTAGCCTAGATTAATTAGCCAAGTTGTTACTTAGTCAAATTAAACAATTCTAGGTTAAAACAATCAAATAATCATATCATGCATATAAAACATATAAAGCAGCGGAAATAATAAAGAACACAAGATATGATCACCCAAGAAACCACACGGAAAAACCTGGGAGGATTTGACCCACCGATCCTCAAGGCAAAACTGAATCCACTAAGAAAGAATTGAAGTTCTTACAAAAGGACTACAAGCTCCCCGCTTGACTTCCTAATGCTATCCACCAGTAGAACTTACTGACACGACCACGTGCAAGCTCCGAATCCACGGACTCCTTCTTTCTTTGAATTCCTCAATCAGCTACAAGCACCCACGCTTGATATTCTTTAAGCTTCAAAGGCAGCAACCAAGTTGATCATCAAGATGTTGAAGTAATCTCAATCTTGAAAACCCTAAGTTTTGTGTAAAGGAAAGCTTCACTAGATCTCACAAGAGATTTACACAAAACAGCAATGTATGAGCAACAATACAACTTGTGCAACTCTAAAAACATGGCTAGGGTTTTGTTTATATACCTAGAGCAAAAACATAAAACTCTAAACGTTTAAAGAGTTAGGGCTGAGTTGGAAATTTTGCAGAAAACGCATCTAGGCCGATTTTCGATCGATCGAATCTATTCTTCGATCGATCGAGCCAGGCCGAGATGTCCCAATACATCTGCAGTCACTCGATTCCAACTTTACAATATTTTACCAACTTTGAGCAAGCCTAAACTAGACTAAGTACAATGTTTTGATCATGATTTGCCAACATTACAAATTAGAGTTCTAAATACATAAATTCCTAAACCTTTAGAACCTAACAAGAATTATTAATAACAATGGGGGAGAGAAAAGAAGAAGTTGTTATGCCTAAGAATATATAAGAATACACGGAAAAACAGAATATATATAGAAAATTTTTCAGTTGTAAGGAAGTTAGATTTCTAATCACTCAAGGAATTATAAGAGAAGAAGAGTTAATTTATGATATATGTTCTATCCACAAAATAAAAATGTCATATAGATTGAATGAAAAAAAAAATATTGACAACAATGACATGAACATAAGTAAAAAAAAAAGTAAGTAAACGTGAATGATGCTAATAAGGAAATATGATAGATTTTTTTTTTCTTTTTAAAAGTTATAATCAATTTAGAATTTTAAAATTATCTAAAGAAGAAGAAGAAGTAAAGCTCAATGTAACTTATTTTTTAAAGTTATCTAAAGATGATTTATTTACAATTTTTTTAAAAAATATTTGAAGCACCTAATCTGAAATTTCTTAGATTAAAAGGTGTCATCTATATCAATTAACGTAGGCTTGGGCCTCATGTGTATCAATTAGTTAGAACTCTACATTCATAATTTTATATTAAATTTTAGTGTTTATCCAAAGAATAACAAAGTGAAGGAAGAGATTGGTTGAAGAGTTTGGATTGTAATCAAATTAAAATTTTTAATCAAGTTAGAAATTATAGGAGAAAAAGATAACAACAAAAAGAATTTATATTTATTAGCTAGATTGATATTAGATTTTTTTTTTTTTTTTTTTTTGGGTATACGTTAAAATTAATACCCAAAAAAAAATTCTTAAGTGAAGTAGTGTTTTTTTTTTTTTTTTTTTTTTTTTTTTTGCAGTATTTTTTTTTAGAGATAAAAATGAATTAGAGTCCTGATTAATCTAATATTAATCTGCATTTTTTTAGACATGAATTAGAGTTCTGGTAGTATATTATTTCTCTAATATTAATTTGCAATTTTTTTTAGACATGAATTAGAATCTTGGTAGTGTACCATTCATTTTTAGTTCTTTAAAAATCTAAAAATTTAATAAAATTTCTAAATATAGAGGCTAAGCCTATGTAACAATTGAAATAAATAATTATGAATACTGATTAGATATAGAGGCTAAGCCTACGTAATGCAATGGGAACAACATTTTTTTTGTCCGCTTTCAGCTATGCTATATAGATGTGCTACCTTATGAAAGAAAACGTCATATGTAAGTAACATCTAGAACCGAAAAGAACAAAAAATCGAATAGCAATTAAACTACCAAGTGATATGCCAATTGCTGGGTCTTTTAATATTTAGCAAATATTTAATTTTGTTTTGATTTGGTTTAATGTTTAGCACCACGTGACCCAACTACTGTCGGGTCTTTTTAGCACCATACACCACATGAAGTAATTAACATAACCACCAGCTTTTAATTGTTATGATTTTTGTTTGTATCCACTTAGAATAATGTTGGGTCTTTTTAGCACCATACACCACGTGAAGTAATTAATATAACCACTGGCTTATAATTGTTATGATTTTTGTTTTTATCCACTTAGAAATACAGCAAGTGTAATTATACTTTAATCAAATTAAGATTTTTATACACTTAGGAATTATAGTTTTTTTTTTTTTTTTTTTTTTGAGGGGCCATTTAGGAATTATAGTTGAAGAAAAATTATATCAACTTAGAAATTATACTTGAAGAAAACTTATATATATTTTTTCTTAAAATCTAAAAATTTAAGAAAATTTCTGCAATTTGGCACTGCCAATTGGTACAACCACGACATTTAAACCCAACTTTTATTATATAAAATATGATGGATGATAATTTATTTTGAAAATTGAGGTCAATAGGCAAATTAAATACTATTGACTTTTTTTTTTTTTTTTTCCTCAAAGATAAATGCTTGGCTCTACCACTAGGGATTGAACTCCATATCTCTTTTTTTTTTTTTTTGAGATGAAATGATAGTAGACTTTATTTAATTAATATCTTTCTGTACAATGGGAAAGAGAAAAGAGGGGCATTCTTCTAACCAAACAATAGCCTCCTCATTCTCTTTTGCAGCACTGGCTAAAGCTAGAGCAGCACGGTTACATTTTAAAGGAACAGAAACAAAGGATATACTAACAAATTGTTCATATATAAGCTTAATATCCTCCAAAATCCAAGGCACCTCTAGAGCGCAGATTCTATCTGAATTAATTAAGTCCACCAGCTCAGCAAAATTACTCTTAATAATGACTTTGGAAAAGCAAGTGTTTAGACAATATACCAGGGCTTTACGCATGACCACAGCTGTTGTCCACAGAGAGTGCAACTCTTTCTTGACACTCTCACAAGATGCTGCCAACACTTCCCCTTTTGAATTACGAATAAGAAAACCCACACCAACTGAAGCTTTAGACCGAGACTGTGAAAGAGCAAGGTTTAGTTTGAAAACTGAATCAGAAAGGGGAGGAGACCATTTCCTGTCAGGTGCTGACGGTATCGCTAATCCAGTCTTGTTAACCTCCATAAACTCCATCACATACACTGACGCTCAAGACCACAGCCCATCTGAACAGGGGGTTTTGTTTTCAAAGATGAATTTGTTTCGACAGGTCCATATCATCCAAAGCACTACACACAAAATTTCAAATTCTGGAGAGTGCAGCTTATGTAAGGCAGCATCCATGATATCCATAAACTGGATGTTTAAGGGAAAAACAAAAGAGTTCCTAAAAGGAGCTTGAAGCCAAACGGCTTAAGCAAAGGAACATTCCCAGAGAAGATGACTACACGATTCCGCTGCATCTGAGCAAAGCACACATGAGTAAGAGTTGGATATACGCTTATCAAAAAGCTTGGTACGAAGAGGGAGACTGTCAGTACATGCTCTCCAGATGAAAGATTTGATCTTCGGAGGAATCAAGGAAGACCAGATACTATTCCAAAAAGAATGCTTGCAACCTGAGTGGGAAAAAGATGCCGAGTTGCCATAGGAAGCAGTCTCCAACTCCCTTTGAAGAAAATAAGCACTACGAACTGTGAAGTTTCCAGCCTTATTTTTTGTCCAAATCAACGAGTCTGGAGGCAATCTGAAATTTATAGGGATAGATTTAATGATGTCAACTTCAAATGGATAGAAAACAGAATCAATCAAGGTCCCTTTCCATCTTGGCTGAAAAGAAGACGTGTCAATAAGGTCTGCAACTCTAGCTTCTACAGGAAGAATAGTTCGAGGTGAAATGACTTTCTGATTAAAGGACATAGGCAGCCACTTGTCTTGCCATATATTGATCTTAGTTCCATTCCCCACCCTCCATCGACTCCCTTGAATCAAGAGAGTCCGACTTTGAGCGATACTCCTCCAAGCATAAGAAGAGTGAGATGGGATTGGCGCATCCAAGAATGAACCATCTGAGAAGTATTTGGACTTAAACACTTTGTAAAACAGAGAATCTTGACAATGTAAAAGTCTCCACCCCTGTTTAGCGAGTAAGGCCAAATTAAAACTTCGCAGATCACGAAAACCTAACCCACTATCCTTCTTAGAAAAGCAAAGTTGTTTCCAACTAAGCCAATGAAGCTTTTTTTCCTCCGGCTTTTGACCCCACCAGAATTGCCCCATCATAGAGTTAATTTCATTACAAAATCCAGTAGGTAACATAAAGCAATTCATAGCATATATCGGGATTGCTTGAGCGACGGACTTAATCAGAACTTCTCTCCCTCCTTGAGAAAGCATTTTGCCTTTCCAGTCACTAAGTTTGAATTGAACCTTGAGTTTGATATCAGCGAAAGCCTGTTTCTTACCCCTACCAATAATAGGAGGAAGCCCAAGACATTTCTCAAAAGGTACCGAGGAAGTAGCATTTAAAAACACTTTAATTTCCTCCCTCTTCTCCATAGAAGTATTCTTGCTGAAAAAAATGGAGGTTTTATCACAGTTTACCTTCTGCCCAGAGGCCCTCTCATATATGCCAAGAATCTCCTTGATAATCTGACATTCTTCAATGGAAGTATTGCAAAATAGAAGGCTATCATCAGCGAATAGCAAATGAGTAATCGTAGGAGCACCCCTAGAGATTCTGATACCATGCAAACAGTTAGTTTGAGCAGCTTTCCGAATCAAAGCAGTAAAACCCTCAGAGCATAAAAGGAAGAGGTAAAGAGATAATGGATCTCCCTGGCGAAGACCTCTAGAAGGCAAGATATAACCTGCCGCCACTCCATTCATTAAAACAGAATAGGATACTGAGGTGATTCCCACCATTACTAGATCCACCCAAAAGGGATGAAACCCTAGCTGCAACATCAGAGCTTTGAGATAGTCCCATTCCACTCTGTCGTATGCCTTACTCATATCAATCTTGATGGCCATATGTGACGTATTACCCTTCCTTTTAGTCTTCATGTAGTGTAAAATTTCAAAGGAGATTAGAATATTATCTGTAATAACTCTCTCAGGTACAAACACACTCTGACAATCAGAGATAATCGTCCCCATAATTTCCTTCATTCTGTTAGCCAGAACTTTAGAAATGATCTTGAAAATTACATTACATAAGCTTATAGGCCGAAAATGAGACATAGAATCAGGATTTTTCCTTTTAGGTACAAGGGTGATATGAGTAAGGTTAGTACTGCTTAACATAATTCTTGAATTAAGACAGTCAATAACAGCTCTAAAAACATTTGCTCCTACAATGTACCAATAATGTTGAAAGAAGAGAGGGTTCATACCATCGGGGCCAGGTGCTTTGGTGGGATGCATCTGAAATAGTGCTGTTTTAACCTCATCATCTGTGAATTCTTCCAGGAGGGAGATGTTCATCTCAGGAGTAACTACCTTGTCAACATGTTGAATAACTTGCTAGAACGAATCAGTCGAGGCTGATGTAAAAATATCCTGGAAATATTGGACTGCAACAGCTTCCATATCAGATTGTTGAGAAACTACAGTCCCATTAATATCTTTAAGCTTAGAAATCACATTGCCACGCCTTCTTTGAGTAGCCACCCCATGGAAAAACTTGGTATTGCGATCACCTGACTGTAACCAAGCTACTTTAGCCCGTTGATGCCAATACGCCTCTTCTTGACAGATTAATTCATTAAGTTCAGCTCTGGTAGCATTCCTCAGTTGAATTCTAGAGAAATCCGAGGGATTATCATGACAATCCCTCTCAAGAGTCGAAAGGAGCTTTCTTTTGGCAGCAATAGACTTGAATAGACTTCTAACATTCCCACCTCCCCAGTGAAGTAAAGCAACCCGGACAGCTTTAATTTTTTGTGAAATAAAATACAAAGGAGTACCCCACTGAGGAGTATCCTAACTACTTCTGATAACCTCTTCACATTCGGACATCCTAGTCCATAGAGCTTCAAACTGGAAGAACCCATGTTTATGTCCTCTAGCAATAACAGGTTCAGCTCTTTTAATGTCTGTCAAGAGAGCTAAATGATCAGAAAAACCAAAAGGAAGATGAAAGAGTTTGGAGTTAGGAAAAAGATCCAACCACTCCTGATTGTATAACCCTCTATCCAATCTCACATAGACCAGATTGCCCTGGAATCTATTATTACACCAAGTGAATTTGGGACCTTTAAAACCCAAGTCTAGGAGAGAACAATCATCAACAACACGTTGGAATTCAGCAATCTGAGACAAAGGCCGTGAACCATTCCCCCAATATTCATCAGGATGTAAAATTTCATTAAAATCACCCATAATCAGCCAAGGAAAATTCCCTACTGAGTGTAAGTGACGAAGAGTGTCCCGAGACTCACCCCTCTTCGCTGTCTCTGGATGACCATAAAAACCAGTAAAATGCCATTGAACACCATCCTCAGTCAGAAACGCATCAATATGACGAGGTGAAAAGGTTTGCATAACAAGGTCAATATTCTCATGCCACAACAGGGCAAGTCCGCCCCCTAAACCACAACGAGGAACCTCCACTCCTTGTGTAAAGTCCAACTTTCTCTTCAGATAGGCCAAACCACCTTTATCAAGCTTCGTTTCACAAAGAAATAAAACTTGGGGACCTTCTTCAACTGTTAAACAGCGAAGTTCTAAAACTGCCTCAAGGATCTCAAGCTCTCGACAGTTGAGACTAAGGTTTTCATGGAGTATGAAGGGGAGGCAGCGAGCCACCCCTAGAAATGGGAAGAGAAGAAGAAGTAGTTGAAGATTCAATGGCCTGTTTTTTCTGATGAGGATGTAAATCAGTGCAGATATTAGGATCACGAGTTACAGCCAGTCTTTTGGATGAAAGTAGGTTGGGAGGATTAACATCCCCTGAATTTGAAGTTTTCTTGTTACGGATTACTCGTTTCCAAGTACGTAATGAGGATTTCTCCAAATCTATCTTCTCCACTAACTTATCCGAAGATAACTCCATCTCTATATCCTCACCAATTTCAAATTGTTGTTCAGCATATTCCCCAATAACTTTAAAGGAAATTGAGTTAAAGTTGGAGTCCAAATGCATTACCTTAACAGGATAAGCTTCAACTTCAGGTTCCAGCTCCTTGCAAGAGTTATCCTTATCTTTTCGTTCAAAATTCAAATCTGGAATAGCATCTATCCCTTCGGCCTCTACATTGGAAGATGACATTTTGGTGACCTGATCCTGAGTACCCACTGAGGAGTTTGGATGAATTATGGGACCAGGCAAAACAATAGCCTTATCTTTCGGGGAAATTAAAATAGGATTAGTAGAAAGAGCGAACTCCTTTCCCCACTCTAGGACATCCAAATCTCTCCTCTGCTCCGCAACAGGCTGGATTGGATTAGCCACTGCCGCACACGGTGGCTTCGTGAATTCCGTTGATTCCTCTGCCAAAGACTGGACTTCGTCAACATCGTCCTCATCTCTTACATCCTTCTGAGGTCTCCCTTGCTCTTTTTTATGGACCAGCCTTGGAGCCACAGAACGCAGCCAAGGCCCAAATTGAAGATCACCCTCATCCGACGTAAAACAACCATTTTTTATGAGATGACATTCCCGATCCTGATGACCCAAAATACCACACCGGTAACAGAATATAGGGAGACGTTCATATTTAAAAAACACCCACCCTGCTTCCAAGCCTTCAATCTGTATCATCTTACCTCGCATAAAGGGTTTTGTGATGTCAATATTAACTCTAATCCGAAGAAAAGGGCCCCAAGCAAGGCCATTCTTTGGAGCATCAACTGCAATAGGTTCGCCCACTTCAGTAGCTATACGATCCCCAACTTCTTTAGTCATGCTCTTAATAGGAATATTAAAACACGAATCCAAAAAGGGAACGATTGAAAAGTGACCGACGTTGGACAGATATCCCCAGCAAATCTTTTAATCAATATCAGTTTCTTTTCAAAAGTCCAGGGACTCTTACTCAAAATGATTTCCAGTTGTTCCTCTGATCCAAAAATAGCCATAAATAAATTCTGCCCAACTTCTTTGATGGTTACCCCCTGAAAACCACGCCAAAGATTTCTACATGTAGCTTTGAACGCCTCCTTGTTGAAATCTCTGCTTGTTTGCAACTTGAACAAGATGCTAAACTGAGCCTGCTGTTTTGACGCTGCAACCACTTGAGAATCCACTTTCATTACCCCTTTCTCCTCATCAGATGGTTTAAAGTGCTTCCACAGCTCCTCGAAAGAGGCATCCATAATAGAAAAAGAGAAGGAAAAGTAGGAAAGAGACAAAAGTGGGAAAAGGAAAGTTGGTAAAGTGAAAAGGAGGAAAAAGGCAGAAATGACGAAGAGGAAATGTGATAAAGTGAAGATAGAAAGGACAAAATAAGAATAAGGATAAAGAAAAGAGAGCCTCTACTAAATTCTGAAGGGAAATCAGAAAAAGAGAGGTTAAAATCTCACAGGACGATGAGTTTGAAGCTTCTACTGTCACAGACCCCAAGGAGTCAGAGAGAGAGAGAGAAGTTTTTTTTTTTTTTAATTTGCACTTTTTTTTAGACATGAATTAAAATCTTGGCAGTATACCATTCATTTTTAATTTTTTAAAAATTTAAAAATTTAATAAAATTTTTAAATATAGAGGCTAAGCCTATGTAACAATTGAAATAAATAATTATGAATACTGATTAAATATAGAGGCTAAGCCTACGTAATGCAATGGAAACAACATTTTTTTTTGTCCACTTTTTTTTTTTTTTTTTTTTTTTTTGATAGTCAATCTCAAACAACTTTCATTAACTTGAACACTGGTTTAAAAGAGTTACATCTCTATGCACTTGGCATTGAATAATTGGTGGGGTATCTTCTACCCACACTACACAATCAGACATGAGTTTGGCATTACGAGCCATCAGGTGAGCTGCACAGTTACCTGTTCTACGAACATAGCTAATCTTCCAGCCTTGGACTATCTGCCTCCAATGCCTAGCTCCATTTATAATCATTTGAATTGAACTTGGGGGCAAGCACTTACCCAAGAGAGCATTGGTGACAATCTGAGCATCTCCTTCCAAGATCACTTGCTTGAGCCCGAGATCCCCAGCAAGCAGAAGACCTTCCTCGAAAGCTTTAGCTTCCACTTCCACAGCCCCCAAAGGAAGAAACAGCTTTTTACTCATAGCACCCATGATCTGGCCTTGTTCATTTCTGATTACAACCCCAATCCCACAGCTGCTAGACTCCTTGAATACCGCTCCATCCACGTTAACTTTGTACCACCCCTCGCTTGGAGGCCTCCATCCCTGAGTTCTCGGCGGCACAGGTTGTTTTACACTTGTATTCACTGAGCTGAATTCATCCGCCAATAGATCGGCTTCTTTGACAATTGCCTTCGCTGCTTTGCCTCGCCCTTCAAACTTTATGGAATTCCTATTCTTCCAGATGCACCATGCAGTAGTAGCAAACCTCTCCCAGCTGACCTCCCTATTATCAACCCATATTTTCCACACAACATCCATGAAATCACATAATGGGCTTCGGAAATTAGGCAAGGGCAGTTTTGACTCCCTCCAAACAGCCTTAGCCACCTCACAATCCCACAGAGCATGTCCCGAAGACTCCACTTTTCCACATGCCACACACGCATCCTCCATGGGAATTTTTCTGAGCTTAAGGCAGTAATTTGTAGGGAGGATGTTTTTACACGCCTTCCATAAAAAGTGTTTAATCTTACTTGGGCAATTCAATTGCCAAACAAAATTCCAAAACTTGCCCCTCCTAGTTGGATCTGACACCTCTCCCCCCATCAGCCTTGTTTCCCTTTTCTTGCAGCCAACTACAAGCCACATTATAAGCACTACTTACCGTAAACCGTCCATTTGGAGTCCAAGCCCAAGTCAATGCATCTTCAGGGAAGGTAAGGCTAATGGGGATACTTAAAATAGCCTCCGCTTCATGGGGGAGAAAAGTTCTTTGCACCAAGTCTTTTTTCCAACCCCCTTCAGCCCGGTTAAGGAGAGATTCCACCAAACATGGAGGAGAGTTTTGTCCACTTTCAGCTATGCTATATAGATGTGCTAACTTATGAAAGAAAACGTCATATGTAAGTAACATCTAGAATTGAAAAGAACAAAAAATCAAATAGCAATTAAACTACCAAGTGATATGCCAATTGCTGGGTCTTTTAATATTTAGCAAATATTTAATTTTGTTTTGATTTGGTTTAATGTTTAGCACCACGTGACCCAACTACTGTCGGGTCTTTTTAGCACCATACACCACATGAAGTAATTAACATAACCACCGGCTTTTAATTGTTATGATTTTTGTTTGTATCCACTTAGAATACTGTTGGGTCTTTTTAGCACCATACACCACGTGAAGTAATTAACATAATCACTGGCTTATAATTGTTATGATTTTTGTTTTTATCCCCTTAGAAATACAGCAAGTGTAATTATACTTTAATCAAATTAAGATTTTTATACACTTAGGAATTACAGTTTTTTTTTTTTTTTTTTGAGGGGCCATTTAGGAATTATGGTTGAAGAAAAATTATATCCACTTAGAAATTATACTTGAAGAAAACTTATATATATTTTTTCTTCAAATCTAAAAATCTTAGAAAATTTCTGCAATTTGGCACTGCCAATTGGTACAACCACGGCATTTAAACCCAACTTTTATTATATAAAATATGATGGATGATAATTTATTTTGAAAATCGAGGTCAATAGGCAAATTAAATACTATTGACTTTTTTTTTTTTTTTCCTCAAAGATAAATGCTTGGCTCTACCACTAGGGATTGAACTCCATATCTCTAATTTATTAATATTTGAATATTCATTTTTAGGGGATAACATTCTCTGTACTATAATGTTAGGTTTTTCTTTCTTGGGTTCGCTCTCTTCGAATGTTTGTGATTTATGTATCTTTGAGTTGATTTGTCGAATTTTGTTGTTACTTTTGTTATTTAAATTTTGTGTACATGATTCATGAATAAAAATATGCCTTCATGTTACTTATAAAAAAATATGCCTTGATGTTTTACTGAACCGTGAGAATAAATTATTATTATTATTATTATCTTTAATAGTTTGCTCTTGAGAAGTTGAACTGATTTAAAATATTGAATACGAGTATTACCAAAGAGCTCAACGCCAAGCACAACAAGGTTCAATTCTTTTTACCCAAGACCCCAAAATTCAATACAATGTTACGCTAAAAAATTAACTTGGATAAGTAATCTTTAAGCTTTTTGGTAGATTCTGATCTATGAGTAGTTCTGTGTTGATGAAAGCTTAATTAGAAAGTGATGGAGAGCTTTGAAGAGGAAGTGATGGGGATAGGGCTGAAGTATTGGTGGCTATGGTGAAGGTAACCATAGATTTGGTAATAGATCAGAATATTTTGAAACATTTAATAGTATAATTTCTAAGCCATTCAATAATCAAATAATTAAAAATAAATTCTAATTCTAACCTTAATTCTACTGGCTAGCACGTGCCTTGCACGTGCAGCCCATACTAGTAAATACTAAAAAAACAACTATATTGCAATATATACTCTATTAAAAGTTTGAAATAATTTTCACATTTTCTACTAAAATTTCAAAATTTTGGTGTGCACCCCTTAAGAGGCTAAGACTACTTATTTGTTGATAAACCATTGAATGCCAACTCATCCTAAAAAATTGGTTCAAAATTACACTTTTTCACTATAAACTATCACCCAAATTATATTTAATCCCTTGAACTATTAAAATGCACAATTGCCCCTCTCCCCCCTCCCAAAGTTATAAGTTTGTTTCAATTTCCCTCATGCCGTCTGTTTTAGTGTTTCGATGGAATTTAGTATTAAAAGATCAATTCATCCATATTTTCAAAACAGACAACTGAAGAGTAAATTGGTCTTTTAACATTAAACTTCGTTGCAGTTTACAACAAAACAAATGACATGGGATTGATTCTCAAATTTTTTTTGGGGGGGGGGGGGGGGGTCAATCATTGTTAGGGCATATGTGTTTCACATATTAGGAACATATGTCATTATCTTGTATAATTGGCTAATCCTTTGACAAAACGCATTTTACTTGTAATTGGGTAGATCTAAGATGTGTTTAATACTTCAAAGAACAAGAGTTCAAGTTTGGTATTAACGCCATGCAAATCTGTCCAAGAAACAAGTGAAGAAGTGTTGATTCATTAAAACTCGACAGATAGCTATCTATCGAGGTTTAATGAGGCTCGATAGATACTATCCATCGAGGTATCTATCGAGAATTACGAAATCATAATTTTCAGATCTGATTTTCGGCCTATGCTGACATGCATGTATAGGGTTTCTTTTCTCACAACCCTAGGCATATATAATGCTTATTTTAGAAGCCGTCACATAAGAGAATACAAAGAGAACATATGCAAAACCTAACCGATGCCTTATTCTCTCTAAAGGAAGCTACTGTGTCTTTGCACCTTAGGGTTTTGTAACCAAGTGCTTCTTAATCTTCATTGTTGATAAAGTGGAGAACCTTTCAGCTAACAGTCTTCTTCAAGTTGGTGTGTTAGTCACGTACTAAGAATCATGCATCATTGGTTAGTCACATACTAGGATCCGTGCAAAAAGGGTGGCGTTCATATATTGAAGAGTTCAGAGGTTCTGAAGCGGTAGAAGATTTCTACTGTAAGTTCATCTAGAGGGATTGTAGAGTCTAGGGACAAAAGTTTTGTATTAGATCTGAAACTTCTCTTTATTATAGTGAATTGCTTTTTGGGAATGTTTCCCCCCCAGTTTTTTTTACTGTGAAACTAGTTTGTTTTATTGGTTTTCCTAGGTCATCATATCTTGTCTTATTTATTTTTCTGCTACATTATTTTGACATGATATTGATATTTGTTTGTTTTAACAAGTTTTATTCATAATAAATCTAATTAATAACTTGGGTTTAAAACTTGTTAATTCTATCAACCGTGATCTAAATTTCCCAACAATCATGCATTTTGATATTTCAGGGGTTATGTATAGTTTAGGGTGAAAAGTATAATTTTCCCAAAAAATTATATTGTTTTGTCTACATAACTAAAAAAAGATTATTTAACTTTTTATTTTATTTTAGTAGAGTTGTGGTGTGCCTTTGTGTTAGAACCTCTTTCCCTTTCCCTTGTGTGTATGTGTGTGTGTGTGTGTGTGTGTGTGTTTTCTCCAAAAAAAAAAAACTTTTTATTTTTTTTTTTCATTTTTCTTTTTATTTTTCTCATGTCAACATTTCTCATTTCCCTAAAATATAAGACAATTTTATTTAGAAGCAAACACACCCAAAACTAAGACTAAAAAAATGTATTTTGTTCACAAAAAAATGTTTCCTTTCTCTAATGGTCCATTTGGTTGGAGGGGTGAGTGGGAAGATAGAAGAGATTTAATTTTCTCTCATATGTGTTTGCCTAAGAGGGTAGAAAAATGAAAGGATAGAAAGTAGATTTGGTATAAATTTACCATTACGTCCCAATTAGGTAAAACAAAAATTAATACATTATATTTTTATCAAAAAATTATGTATGAACGATTACTTCATTTAAAAAAAAAAGTTCAACAACCCAAAACTTTTTTCTTGAAAATAAAAAACCCAAAACTGTTGAGAAAAGAAAGGATGAGCACAAAAGAAAAGAATAATAAAATAAAAAAATAAAAAACGGATGAAAGGATATGCAAGAAAGGGAAAAAAAATCTAAAGAAAAGATAAATACTATAAAAAAAAAAAAGACAGAAAAACAAAACCAAGAAGAAGACAAAATAACAGAGAAGAAAATGACACAAAGTTCAAATAATATGGACGTTGGACTGGGACAATTTCATCCAAAATATAGCAACAAGTTTCCACATGAGTTTTCTACCCAATTTGGGGAGAGAGTTTTGGTGGGCCCAGAGAGAAAATTGTCAAGTCCCACCATTTTCCTCCCTCATTTTCACTCCCAATGAAACACACAAAAAAAAAAAAAAAAATTTCTCTCCTATTTTCTCTCCATCATTTTCTATCTTTCTTATTTCACCCCAACCAAATGGACCCTAAAAGTATTTATGACATGTGGGAGATTATTGACATGTGTATTCCAAACATTTGGTCTATTAAGTGAATTCTACATATTTTTTACCACCTACTAGTTAGGGTAGCACGTTAGGTCAGCACGTGCAAGGCACGTGCTTGCCGTGGAACAAGAGTAGTGATTAAGGTCAATTTTAGATTTTATTTATATCACAAAACAAATATATAAATCATTTTATTAAAATATATAAATCATTTTATTTTTAAAGTACACAAATATTTACATTTATCAAAAGAGACATTAATTTTAAGAATTTTGATAATTATATCATAAAAAAGTTAATAACATTCGTATAAGAATTTTGATCACACACAAAGTTAAGGTAGCTATTTAACATATAAATAGCTATTTTACTATAATAGTTTTTTAGTACCTATTTGCTAAAGGCAAAATATCCACTCACTAAAAGCTTCTAAGAATAATAACGAATATCATCATCTTCTAACAATAAGCAACTAAGTTTTGCTAAGAAAAGAAAAGAAAAAAGATAACAAAAGGCATGTGTCATCGAATTTTCCATTAAATAAATTATAAATTTCATATTTAAACCTATAAAATCAATGTTCTTTAGATAACAAGTAAAACACTTTATATCATCATTCTAACCTTCCAAACATTACTACCATCATAAACTCAAAATACGTGAAGAAAATTTTTGGGATGTTAAAATTTAGTGGGAATATTTTAGATATTACATAATAAAATATTTTAAGAAACATAAGCTTTCATAGGGGTTTAACTGAGAGAATAACATATGACATATCTGCTCTTTTCCAAATATTAAGGGCAAAATTGCTTAAATTTAAAGTTTAAGGAGAAATTATAAATTGCCCCAAACATAAAGGATGAAAAGTATTTTTACCTTAAGATTTTGTTTTTGTGTGTAAAACTATGTGGTTTTACTTAAAATGGTGCGTAAAGAAAAAAAAAATACAAAAAGTCAACCCAAGAAAACTGTATGTGAAATAGTGAATTTTGCCTCAACAAAGTTGACTAAACGGAAAAAAAAAAAAAAAAAAATTATAAAAACACAACAGAATGGCACAACATTTTCATAATCCCTTTATAAATTTCTTTTATTTTATTTTGATTTATAAAGAATTGACAGCTCAGCAGTTTTGAAAATATTGTGATGACAACAAGATATTTTAACATTTTCACAAAAGAAATGCTATGTTTACGATATTTTCACAACAAATTATAAGTAGTAGGTTGTAACAAGTTGTTATTGGTGAGCAAAAAAATAATTTTATTAGTAAGTTTAAATTATAACCAATAACAATTTACCATCTATGATTTGTTATGAAAAATGTTGTGAATATAAGAAGAAGAAGAAGAAGAAGAAGCTGGCAGCAAAACAGTGCAGGTTGAAAAAACCAAAAACATTGTTAGCTTTTTTGCGGTTTCTTTAAAGCATTGGCTCTTTTTATATATAGAAAATCTTATTAATTAATAAAAAATCAAAATCAAAAATTAATTTATGGTGGTTAGAGCAAATGGCTCTCATATCACCAAGTGGCTCTTTCTAGTAGTTACAAGTGACAAAATCCTGGTCTGCCACCTCATTGAGGTAGTGGGATTCACAGCTCCCATGTAACCAAGTGGTCAATGTAAGGGTCATAGGTTTTGTAATTGACTAATCTTTTGACAAAATGCATTTTACTTGTAATTGGGTAAATCTAAGATGGGTTTAGTACTTCAAAAAACATGTTGTTCAAGTCAAGTGTTAAAGACATGAAGATTGGTCCAAGAAACAAGTAAAGAAAGATGTTCATTAAGTCTCAACATATAGCTACATAGATGCCTACTATCGAGACTTAATGTGAAGCTCGATAGATAGCTCAACAACAGCTCAATCTATTGAGAATTATGATTTCAAAATTTCCAGATTTGAAATCCAGCCCAGGCTTTTGTATTTGTTCAGGGTTTCTTTTCTCACAACCCTAGACATATATAAGAATTATTTTAAGAGTCGTCACACACTGATACAAAGACCAAGAAACTTATTTTCTCTGTGAGAAGTTACTGCGTTTGTATGCCATAGGATTTTGTGATCGAGTGCTTCCAGATCTTCATTATTAATGAAGTGAAAAACTTTGCAGCCAACAACATCTGTTCAAGTTACTAGAGTTAGTCTCGTATTGGGATCCATGCAAAAGGTTAGTCATAAATTGGAGGTTTGTGTCAAGGGAAAGAAGGCTACTACAAGATCAAGTCCAATTGGGTATTGGAGCGAAGGTTCAACTATAGGTTAGTATTTCGGGATAGGCCAGGATAGTTGGTAAGATTCCTTATACTTGTAACCGCTTGATTGTTGATTAGTGGATTCTTAGGAGTGGTGACCTTAAAATCACTCGATGGGGTTTTTGCCTTACGAAGTTTTCCCCATTTGTCAACAAATTGTCGTGTCAAATTTATTTTCTGTTAGGACATATGTGGAACAACATATGTCATATAGAATTGGCTAATCCTTTGACAAAAATGCACTTTACTTGTAATTTGGTAGATCTAGGATGTGTTTAATAGTTCAAGGAACAAGAGTTCAAGTCCAAGTATTGAAGCCATGCAAATCTGTCTAAGAATCAAGTGAAGAAGTGTTGTTCATTAAATCTCGACAGATGTATCTATTGAGATTTAATATTTGAAACTCGACAGATAGCTCAACAGCTGTATCTATTGAGAATTACGAAATTCAAATTTTCAAATCTGATTTCACGCATATCCATGTGTATTTGGGTAGGGTTTCTTTTCTTACAACTCTAGACATATATAAGAATTATTTTAAGGGCCGTTAAAGGTGATGCAACTTGATGCGAAGTGATTATTTACTCAAATTGTGACTGGAGACAATTTGCGTTCATCTTTCTCTCAAAGAAGCTGTTGCGTTTGTGTGTCAAAGGTTTTGTAACCAAGAAACTTCTTCATCTTCATCGTGTGGATGAACTAAAAAACTTTGTAACCAACATCTTTCTCAAGTTGATATGTTAGTCACGAACTTGGATCCGTGCATCGATTGGTTAGTCACATACTGGGAGTCGTGCATTGAAAGGAGAGATTGTCACTACATTACAAGTCCAATTGGGTAATGGGGTAAAGGTTCAACTGTAGGTTGGTATAAGGTACTAGGATTTCTTTATTTGTAACCGCTTGTTTTGATAATAATGGATTCTCGAAAGTGGTGACCTTAAATTCACCTTGTGGGGTTTTGTCTCGGTAGTTTTCCCCATTCATAAACAAATCACCCTTGTCAAATTTAATTTCCGCTGCATTTAGTTATTTGGTGATTTTTTTGTGCTACCATGTTCATTGCATGTAATTGAATCTAATTAATTTCACTTGGCTAAATTAATTGATTAAGTTACCAAAGGGGTCAATACATTCTTAGCCTATCATTTTCCATTGCATTTAGTATTTTTGGTGATTTTTTGGTGCCTTCATGATTTGCATGCAATTGAACCTAATTAATCAACTTGGGTAATTGAATTAATTAACTGGGGTCAAGCTATCTTAACCCAATAAGTGGTATCAAAGCGGGCACACTCTAATTATGTTTTAATCTTTGCTATGTGATCCATTGACCCCTGCTATTATAGATCATGGGCAATCCCTGATTATTTCTCCTTTATTTGATGGTACTAACTATGCATACAGGAAAATATGCATGAGAGCCTTTTTGCAGTCTTCAGATGAGAAAGTATGGATTGTTGTTGAAGTAGGTTGGAAGAAACTTGAAGAGCCACCAACAACGTGGGATGATACCAAGATCAAAGCTGCAAATTTTAACAGTAGAGCACTAAATGCTCTATTTAGTGCTGTGACCAATGAAGAATTTAAGAAGATCTCTTCCACTAACAATGCAAAGGAAGCACGGACTATTCTTCAGAATACCTACGAAAGCACAAAAGTTGTTAAAAAATCCAAGCTCCAAAGGCTCACTACCATTTTTAAGGAAATAAGGATGGATGAGGACGAGTCATTCGATGAATTCTATGCCAAGCTTAAGGACATAGTGAATTCAGCCTTCAATCTTAGAGAACAGATTCTGGAGCCTAAGATTTTCAAGAAGATCCTCAGATCTTTTCTGGAGAGTCTCCATGCCAAGATCACTGCCAATGAAGAATTAAAGGATCTTAACTCTATTCCTTTGACAAAGCTGATTGGAAACTTACGAACCTATGAACTAGGGTTGGCAAGGGTAGCAAAGGCAAGAACATGGCCTTGAAGTTAAAATCTTATATCAACAAACAACTAAAGAAATTGATCAAAAATTCGAATGTCAAAACAGGTGATAAGAATCGCAAACAATCTGTATTCTCTCAATTTAAGTCCTAAGACAAAGGCAAGAGAGAATTCAAAGATGTTGGTCAAGGCAATTGTGTTCCTGCTGGACCAAAGTGCTATGGGTGTCAAGGATTTAGACACATGAATCAAGAGTGTCCCACATATCTCAAATCCATTGGCAAAACCAAAGCCCTAACTGCCACCTTGAGTGATACAGAACCAGAAGCTGATTCTGAAGAAAGTGACCACGATGGAATAGTGAGTGCTTTCACAGCCACAGTTGAGTCCCCTAAGGAAGCAATAGACCTAATGATGAGGAAGAAGAGCTAATAGAATCAAAGTTTGAGAAGATGGATGATTAGGATGACATCCACACTACCTACACTAAGTTGTACAAGGTCTCTGAGAAGCATGAGAAGCTCTACAAGTTGGCTAAAAGAAAGCTCGGTGAAGTGGAGTTGGAACGTGAGAAACACTCCACCAAGGTTGATGAAGCTAATCAGACCATTGGAGTACTGAGATTTGAGAAAAATCTTCTTGTTGAAAAGGCCAAGAAACTGGATGCCTAATTGTTTCAAGTTAAAGCACAATTGGAAAGAACTTCAAGTGCTAAACTGGATGAAATGTTAAACTTCCAGAAGTCTGTATCTAACAAAACAGGTCTCGGGTATGATCACTCTATCTCCTCTTGTAGTACCTCTTCTAATGCTTTAAATAGAGTTATTTTTGTTCCCCTTGCTAATAATGATAACTTTGAGGCAATTGATCCTAAAACTGAAAATGTGAGTAAGGATAAAAGTGATAAGAGAAAATCCATTCTAGGATCACCTCCTAAGGTTGGTAAAAAAGAGACTAAGCAGAATAATCATCACTCCAACAAACAAGAAGTCTCTACCAAGGAAGCCACACTTCTATCATTATTGTGGAGCATCCAGACACACTTGTCCAAATTGCTATAAGTGGCTAGCCACTCAATAGAGCAATAGTGTGTCATCTTTTGGCAGCCAAAATCAATTCCAACTCTATTTGGCTCCTTTTGGAGAACTTCTTAAGAAAGATTCCGCATCCAAGTCTCCCATCTAGAAGGAAAAGGACTTCAAGTGATTGTATCACTTCTCTCCCCTGTTGCTTGTGTGGTTGTTGGTTTATGTTTTCAGTATTGAGTCCATCTAGTTTTTATGCTTTCTTTTTATATGCTTGTTTTTTTTTTTTTTTTTTTTTTTGTGTTTTTGATTGTTTTTAATTTAAAAAAAAAAAGGAAAAATCAGAAAAATACAAAAACAATGTGTGTTTGTGTATATTGGTACTTGTGTACCTTGGATGGCCTTTGGAACAAAGTTTCTTAACTTTGTATCACTTGTAGCTTAGATGAGCATCTTCATGCACAACTAAGCAATATGAGCTCTGTGGCTTTTTTTATGTGATTTGTATAATTTGGTTGATCTCTTATTTTTCATATCTTAAATCACTCTTTTTGACGGGAAAGACTAGAAAATCCTAAGAGAAAGGCATAAATAATCATTTCACCACTAAAATTCATCAAACATAAAACATTTGTGTGCAATTTATAAAAGCCATGCTCAGTAAAGTGTAGCACTTACATAGCAAAATCAAGATGTTCAACTTACATAATTGGGTATTTTCTTTTCTCTCTCCTATATGCCCAAGCATGATACGCTTAAAAGAAATATATGCAAAGAGCATGAAAAGCAAAAAGAATCAAAATGTTTTTAATATGGTTGCAAGCATGTTTCTAGGAATTGTGGGAGTTATATGATATATCTCGAAGGTGATGGTCCCTATCAAATAGTTATGATTATGTATAAATGTATTTGATCCTTCTATATCATTACTTTTCTTATAATGATTTACTTATGATCTCTTGCAAAAGTTCCACACACAACACATATACTCTTTGCTACTCTTGATACTATTGTATAGTCACAATGTGAGTTGGCTATCACAAGGGATACATGTGGTAGTATATGCTCTCTAAACTGTCTAAAAATGTTTTTGCAATAAAATTTGTTGGACTTATTTAGTGTGTTTTTAATCTAGGAATGCTTTGCTTTAGAGTTGAGGATGAGTTTTTATGCTTAACATGCTCTTTGATTACTTGTGTTGGTGTCTATCTTGTTTGCATTCATCTTGTGCTGCTTCTCCTCCTTGAAAAATCCTTTTCAGACCTCTCGATAGCAACTTGACACCTACTCGATAGCTCCTCGATACATGCCTCTTCTATTGAGATTTCTAAGTTTGTTCTCGACACCTCTCGATAGATAGCCCGATCAATCGAGCCAATTCTTTAAAGTCTCTGTCTACTCGATACGTTCTCAATCTATCGAGATCTTTTTGCCATTGATACCTCATTGATACCTCTCGATCTATCGAGATTTTGTTCTCGATAGAAGCTCGATACCTTCTCAATCTATCGAGTTGCGTTTATATATATATATATATATCTTTGAGGTTCGACCTGGTTTTGTGCAAAATCAAATATCTCAATCTCTCTCAATCCAAACCCAACCTTTTCACCAAAAACCTTTCCTCCCTTCAAGTTTTTGGCCTAATCCAAACTAATTTCTCTTGGTATGTACTCTCAATCTCCTCTTCCATTTCTTCATGCATTTAGACCTAGGTTTTCAAGTTTTTGGGAAAATTTTGGGGGTTTTTATGGTTTTGTCAAAATTTTTGGGGTGGGTGTTGTTAATTTGATCTCACATGCTCATGCAATGCATTCTATGTTCATTATAACACTATTTCATGCATTCTAGATTTGTGTGACTAATTGTATCTTGTGAGTGCTGTTAGGTTGGATTGGGTTTCTACCCATGATGCAATTTCTTTAGCACATAACATGTTCATGCATTATCATGCATTGCACGTTGTTTTTCTTCTTTCTTGTTCCTTATCTTCTGCTGTGTTCTCTGTCTTTCTTCTCTCTTTCTTTTGTTTAGTCTTCTTATCAAGGCACCTAAGAAATTTGTTCCTTCTAAAAACCCAATACATCGTGGTTCCTCTTCCTTTCCTTCTACACCTTTTGATTATGTTTGGTTCCATGATGAGAAAGCACGAGTTGACTTCCTTGAGAACTTTTCTGACCAAGCGATTCATTCGAAATGCCAAGTCATTCTGAGAATTTATTTTTGATCTAAATCTATTCAATCTTGTGTTCTAAAAGTAAAAGAGTGTATTTTTGGGGTTGTTATTTTTTAGAAAAATGCTAAGACCATAGCTTTTGCCACAATTTGCTCATGTGGCAAGTCATGAGAGAGGTGAGTCTATCACTCACGACTTGCCACGTGAGCAAGTTGTGGCCAATATATATATATATATATAATTAACCCCAAGGGGTGTGCTTAGTGGCTTCTAAAGCCTTATAATATACTTCAAGTGATTTGAATACCTTATATATGTGTGTGTGTGTGTGTGTGTGTGTGTGTGTATTATAGGCCCATTTGGGATTATGGTTATAAATAGGTAAATAAAAGCCTTAACTCTAAAGATTTTGTGAAAAAACTTATTACGAAAAAGCAGTTGGTTTTTTTTTTTTTTTTTTTTTTAAGCAAAAACAGCAGTATACTTTATTATTTATACAAAATCATGTTGTACATGGGGAAGAAAAAAGAATGACATTTTTCTAATCAAACAATGACATCTTTCTCTTTTGCGACACTAGTCAAGACTAGAGCAGCATGATTACACTGTAAAGGAATACTGATAAAAGAAAGAGAAAAATAAAATAAATATAAATATAAAAAATATAAATATAAATATAAAAAATGTGAGAAATGACAGAGGATATTATAAAATTGCTCCCAAGTGTTTCTTAATTTTTTTTTTTAATTATAAAAGCTTATGTATATAATCGAATCCTAACAATTTAATTTTTAATATGTTTGTTATTTTTATATTTATTATTAAAGGTAAATTATACTTTTCATCTCCTAAATCTAGTGTAAATTCGATTTTGATCCCTCAAATTTAAAATTCATTATTTGGTTCCTAATTTTTTTTTTAAATAAAAAGGGATAATTTTGTCCTTCAATTTTTTTTTTCTTCTGTTTACGCGACTAACAAAATACTAAGACAACACCTTTTATAGAAACCAAATCAAACTATCCACATATTTAAGGGACCAAAATCAAACTAAATCCAAAGAAGGACAAAAATTTTCCCTTTTTTTGGGTGAAATTACGGGGGTCAAATTTGAACACTCAAATTTTGGAGGACTAAAATCAACCTTAGCCTGAATTTCAAGTAGAAAAAATATAATTTACCGTTTTTTTTTTTTCTGAGTAAATTAGGAAAAGTAATTAAAAGTAGAATTTACCCTCAATATTATTATGGGCATCATATATGTTTTTGAAAAAGAAAACATGGACATTGCTGATATGATACAGTTTTTTTTTTTTTTTTTTGTGGAAAACCAAAACAGTGCTTAATTTATATATATATATATATATATATATATAAATGAACACATATTACAAGAATGTGATTGTAACTTTCCCAAGTTATGGGAATGTGGTACCCACTTTTTTTAAAAGGGAATTTATATAGGTTCTGGATTTTTTTTTTTTTTTTTTTTGTTGCTTTTGTGGGGACTCTTCCGGCTCTAAAGCTTTTACAATGGATTTTGAAAATTTAATTTATTGTTGACTTTGATTTTAATCTCTTCTTCAAAATTATTTTTCTTTTAAAAACAAATAATTTTGATTGACATGGCATGATGTAATGATAAACCATACAAAATTGAGAAATTTTAGGTCTATATATGTTATTTGGAAATGCTAAAATATTATTTTAGAAGCAGGAGCGGCTGCACATACATTTCAGGGGTTCAAATGACCCCCTGACTTGAAAAAGAAAATCATATATATATATATATATAATATTGCTTTACTAATTTAATTTACTCTTAAAAATATTTTTGCACACCTTGCTTTAAATCTGGCACACCCTGATCACATATGAACTTATCCCACAATCAAACAACAACTAAGTGTATTATTTATGTATGGATGAATGTGGTTGTGTGAGTTAATAATTATACAGTGCAAGTGGAGTTGAGTTTTTTCATTTAGTTTAAAATATTTTATAAAAAAAATGACAAATATATAACCACAATTACATAAAAACATAAATATTATACAAACTTAACATAATAAAATGGTCATACTTACATTGACAATAGATAATGAAAACTGATAATAAACTATCATGAGCCGATTTCAAAATATGAAAACTTGTAAAAGGAAATTGTAAAATTTCATGTATTTGTGTGTGTGTGTGTGTGTGTGTGTGTGTGTGTGTGTGTGTGTGTGTTTTTTTTTTTTCGATAACTCAATATATTCAAGTTTTTAAAAAAAAAATTAAATTTTTGTTTAATTTAAGTTTCTTAATGACCTCCCTAGCAAAAATTCCTAGAGCTGCCACTGTTTAGAAGATTTGACTTAATGCACATCTAATATTATTTTTCTTAATTTTTATTAAATAAATTGTAAAATACACCCCTAAAATTTAGGGTTGCTTGAATTTTACCCCCTGGAGGTTGAAAAGTTGAATTTTGCACCTGAAGTTTCGTTCCAAATCAACTATACAACATTATTTCAAAGAAAGCAAAATCATTGGCAGATTGAGATGGCACTGTTTTGCCCAAACTCAAAACACAAAACCATTACTCCTACGACCCATTTCAGCACACTGTTTCACATTCCCAAAATCCCTGAACCAAACCTATTAAGCCACAAACCCAGCTCTCAACTCCATCGGTGATGGCTCCAAATCAGGTCCAAGACGACGAAGATAATGACAGTGAGTATCTCTTATCTTTCTCTCCAACTGGTCTCTCTCTTCTACCCAACTAATGGTTAAAGCTAAGGAACTACCCAGTTGGTTGAAGCATCAAGAAATCAAAATCAAAAGCAAGCCCTCTCCTACCCACTTATTTTTTCCCCTGAGATGGCACATAACAAAAAGCTCAAAAAGAATCCAAAAGATTGATACCCAGAAAACAAAATTGAATAATTGGCGTAAAGTCACATTTGGGTTAATAAACAACTATGCTAAAAAAAACAACAATGTAAAAGCAAACCCCAGATGTCTATGTGGGAGGGAGAGATTTGAAAAGTAATGATTAAAGTACTCTAAAATCAAACAAAATTACACAATACTCAAATATATTTTTCAGTTATTCCAACTTCTAAACATTTCAACAAAGATGCACAATCACCTGGGTGCAAACTTGGCCAGTAGAAGAGAGATACCAGTTGGAGAGAGGAGAAACAGATGGTTTTGTGTTTTGAGTTTGGGCAAAACGGTGCTGTTTCAATCTGCTAGTGCATTTGCTTTCTTTGAAACGATGTTATTTCTAGAGTTGATTTGGCAAAAAAAAAAAAAAAACACACACACACACACACTAGCATGTCAGTGTGTCACTTAACAGCCACATATGCAAGTCACTAACGGAGGGTTGAGTTTTGCTAACAAACGAAACTTTAGGGTGTGAAATTCAATTTCTCAAACTTTAGAGTGTAAATTTCAAGCAACCCAAACTTTTGAGATATACTTTGCAATTTACCCATTTTTATTTATAGGAAACCAAGTAAAAATGATGGGTAAAATGCTTGATATTGTAAATACCTAATAAAATTTTGAAAAGAATAAATCATTTGATTTCTAGGAATAAACTAATCAATGTAATCTTACTTTCTCAATAATTTTATTAGATTCCTAATCAAATTAAATGTAAACATAATTCTAGTCTTAGTGTATGTTTGGATTGCACTGAAAACTGAATTTCCTCTGCGTTTGGCCTTTTTTCTGTGGGTCCCGTGCACTGTTTACGAGACTCGCAAGTACGGAATTCAACAAAAACAATTTAAAAACTGAATCTCACGGCACTATTCACACATTGAATAATTATTTTGTTATAGTGTTTTCAATTTTTAGTTTTTAGAAATAAATGGTATCCAAATAAACCCTTAATCATCAAGATTCCCAAACTTCACATTTCCAAGAATTTAAACATGGAGAATTATATTCTCCAAATCAATCTTACATAAAAGTTAGCTACCTCATTCAAATTGAAAAAATATTAGTGTCATCATGTGTGTAATTGTTGCTTGTATTAATTAGTTCATGCAACTTGAATATACATCATCTCTCATAATGTATGAAATCTACTTAATTGTAACTTCCATACTTTGTAAAAAAAAAAAATTTCTCCATATTGTGCCAAGTCTATCCATTATCAAGAGAGTTTGATTTTTTTTTTTTTTGGTGCTATGAACCCGAACTCCATGTGCGTAAGGATGAAACCGGATTTTAACTTTCACAGGGCAGAGGACGGAACATGAACCAAACAATTTTGATCATTGAAGAATTATAAATATTCTAAAATTTTAAAACTAAATTAATAAATGCAAATTAAAACTATTATCTATTTAGTATTAACAAAACAAAAGACACGAAATAATTGTTTTTTAAAACATCAAATATTTATAATATATCAAAATGAAACTCAAAATTATTTTAAATCCCAAATCCCAAAAATATAATTAAATCTGTACTCAATTTTACAGGAGTTTTCCTTTTAATATACAAAATCAAAGAGCAAGTACATGCGTTATCAAAACTTATTCTTAATAATATTCATGCTTGAGAATGTCAGTTCTATAATTGCAGTAAAAACTAGAGTTTGGGGAAAGTTTTTGTAAACAGATTGCTGCTAACTTAGCCATTCTGGCTGCCTAGTTTAATATTAATTTCCTTTAAACCAAAAAAAAAAAAAAAAAAACTAGAGTAAGTACAAGTATAATCATTCTATAAACAAATGAGGCTATGGATTTTGTAGTCCTTACTAGCCATTGGTACGACTCAAAAAATATTTAACATTTTTTTTTTCTTTTCAAAATCCAAATGTAGAGCTACATTATACTCATAAGGAGAAGTTCCTTTTCAACACTAGTTTTACATGATTTCTAAATTCTTGTAGATAAAACTTTTTTTTCTTTAAGAATAAATAAAACTTCATTTACTAATATAAAAATATCATTAATTCAAAAAAAAAATTTGTGTGCCTTTTGATAAGAATAAACTCTTCATTATATATATTAGCTTCTAATTCTATGTATATGTATGGATATACTTAAAATTATTGATAACTATTCTTATATATTTTTTTAACTCTTTTAAAAGTTTTGTAAGAATATTAATAAGTAAAAAATGTAAATTGTCCATTATTTTAAATTTTTTTTTTTTATGTTTATTAATTTTAGACTCTTTGGTTTTTGTAGGTAATAGCTCACTTAGATGAATATTTACGATGTGGTCCCACATTTGACTTTAAAATTAAGAAATAAAACTCTCTAAAAATAAATAATTTAGAACATATAGCGCAAAATTTGACTTCAATTGTAGACTCTAATTGGATATTCTCTAAACTTTACCTATTAATATATATATATATATATATATTTACTAAAAAAATGATTTAATTCTTATAATTGAGAATTTTTTTTGAGCATTGAAATATCTATCCACGTATAATACTCAATTGTAAAGTCATCTTAATTATGGCGGGAAAAAAGAACTAAAATGTTTAGTGTGTATTGTTGAATGCATATGTAATTTATTTTCTTTGAGGGGATGTTTATTTTTTATAATGGATTTTTTTTTTTTAACTTATTAGTAAAAAAGTTTTTTTTTTTTTTTTTTTGGTAGAGGGAGAGACTAGCCATGGATATAGGCTAGGTTCCTAGATGTTCACATTAATATTTGAAACTAATGGCCTATTTGGTAATGTTGTTCTACTAACGTTGTTTGTATTTTTTTGAAATACATATCGGTGAAAAAGTGTATGAAAATATATGTAATATTGTTTAAATACTGAAAATTATTGTTCAAAATACACTACTAAACAGTCCATAAATTTCAATTTTGGGAGTTGATTTCCAAATTTTTTGGGGTTTTTTTTTTTTTTTTGGAAATAGATATAGTTCACATTACGCTACGAGGATAGTAATTAAAAATTAAAATGTTTAAAATTTTCCAAAATAAGTGGTTAAAAATTCTCATTTGTGGGCCATGGCTTCCTTTCTGTTCAAGTCCCGTCCCTGCACGTGTGCTTATCTCATTGGTCTGTCAACCACTCAAGGTAACAATGAAGTTGTTGAACCAGCACAAGATATTAATCAAAAGAAATCCACATACATACCTGCCACGCGTCCTTCTCTCTGATACCTCCTCAAACGCAAAGACAGCAATGGCCTCTGCAATTGCAACCAAACCCATCACCTTCTCTATCCTCATCCTACTCATTTTTTCCATTTCTCTGTCTAATTCCACTGAGGAAGAAGACCCAACACCAGCCTCATGGCCCCACCAATTCCACTCCATACTTTTCATGAACTACAGTGGATCCCTGCAGATAATCGATCTCTGGTACGACTGGATCAATGGTCGAAATTTCAACATCGTACAGGACCAGCTGAGTAGTAAGGTTCTCTATGACCTTGAATGGAACAATGGTACTTCCTTCTTTTACACATTGGACTCCAACAAAGAGTGCAGAACCGCACAGCTTGAGGTGGGTATTCTTCGCCCAAATTGGCTCGATGGTGCTAACTACCTGGGTCAGCGCCACGTGGATGGGTTCCTCTGCAATGTTTGGGAGAAGGTGGACTTCATTTGGTACTACGAGGATGTTGTCACCAAGAGGCCTGTTTATTGGGTTTTCTACACAGGTAGGTATTCATAATTCATATTCATTTTGCATTTGCTGTTTCACTTTAATATATTCACTTTTAATTTTTGGTTAAAAGTTTGGTATTCATTATTTTTATTCCTTACAGAACTTTTAATCACTAGAAAAATTTTAGTTATCAATTTTAATCCTAAAAAACTTAACACTGTCCATTTTTAGTTTCAGTGAAGTGATTACTTGTTAATTTTTAATTTGATCATGTTGCGTAAGAATTAAAAGGGATCACTTTAAACATCATAGATGGTCTCTAGTTTCTATGAATTGCTTACATGTTAATTTTTAATTTGATCACTTTAAATAATAGGAAGTAAAGTCGCAAACTATAAGAATCAACAGGATTTTTAAGCCTTCGTTGGGTTTTAAACTTTTACTTTTGCATACAAATGTATAAAGTATACAGCAAGTTGTATGGCTATGCCGTTGTGAATAAAAGCTGTCTGCCGTTTTTATAAGAGTGCTCCGAACTGGCATGTCTGTAAGACTCTAACGTTGCAAAATGTCCAGGGAGGGAGGCACATGTTATGACATTTGAAGTGGGAGCAGTGCTTGAGGATGCCAAGTGGCAAGCCCCTGTATACTGTTTTGAGAAGATGAATGATGGTGGAATTGGAACCGAACCAAAACTAAAAGCACAATTTGCCATTACTCGCGGTTTTCGGGATAGTTCATTGGACGGAGTACTTAGAGCCTCGCTTGATCTCTGAATAATATTGTGATGCACATTTCTATTACTGCATGGGTGCATTTCTTTGGAAATAGACTTGCATTTTGCTCTGGAAAATAGCAGGCATGCCATTCTAGCAGATAAACCACAGGGCATGTCTAATCCATGCTTACTCGAGCCATATCCGATGCCACTCTGGGCTGCAATGTTCCAAAGGTTCATCCCATATTGATAAATAAATACCAAGATCTTCCATAATTCAATTGATTTTTGTGCTGTCCATTTCACCTAGTACTTATCACTTATCAGCTGCAAAAATACATTGTTTATGGAAACAATCTTGGAGTCCAGTCACTTTGCTAGGTTTCCATTATAAGGAAACCAAGCTACCATTATAAGGAATCCCCTCCCCCACTTATTAATTGAATTATTCTTTGAATTATATAGGGTAAATTTCATTAAGCTACCATGAGGTTTGGGCTAATTTCAAAACTAACTCAATTGGTCCCTAAAGACGATTTGGTCCTAAACGGACCTAACACTGTTACTTATTATTTGTTCTTTCTCTCTCTCTCTTCTATCTTGTGTCCTTCTCCCTCTCTCAATCAAACTCTCTCTTCTCTTTCTTCTTTTTCTTTCTTCTCGTCCTTTTCCCTCTCTCTCTCTAACTGAACCCTAATCACTAGCAAAACTTGCGTTAGCAACACCACCACGCAAGCCAGCAGCACTGTCATCTAACTCTCATCCCTTTGTCTATCTCACATCGAAACCCACACAGTGGTGGTGGTGGTGCTTAGGTCTAGATCTCGCCGTCAACAAGCTCTGTCGTTGTCTTTGTGGCAGCGTCACAGATAGTGGCATGGGCTTTGGAATCCAAATTTGGGCAGTGTTCTTCATGGGATGATGACACCAATTCGTGGTGTGAAATGGGTTTTTCTAGTTTCTCTTATGAGGTTTACAATGGGGTCTTGGGTGCTATTTGTGTTGTTTGGCTGGGATTTTTGTTTGATTTTTAGGGTCTTTGTTGGGTTTTTCAGGAGATTTAAGTAGTGGTTTACAAAAGGATTTTGGGTTTTGAAAGAGGTATTTTGTGCTTTTTTTAGCATTTTCAAGGGGAGCTTTTATGGGATTTTGGTACTATTTTTATGGATTCAAAGAGGATTGGGTACTTTTGGGTTGTTATGCTCCTTTTTCTGGTACTTTGGGATTATTTAAGGGTTGTTGGAGGTACTTTTGAGTGTGACAGTAGTTGTCATTGTCACGCTCCAAACCCAAAGGGGTACCAAGCATGAGATTTATAGTTGGGGTCTTGGGTGCTATTTGTGTGGTTTGGCTGGGATTTTTGTTGGATTTTTGGTGTCTCTATTAGGTTTTTTAGGAGATTTAAGTAGTGGTTTACAAAAGGATTTTTGGGTTTTGAAAGAGGTATTTTTCTGTGCTTTTTTGTAGCATTTCCAAGGAGACCTTTTATGGGATTTTGGTACTATTTTTATGGATTCAAAGAGGGTTGGGTATTTTTGGGTTGTTTTGCTGGTTTTTCTAGTACTTTGGGATTATTTAAGGGTTGTTGGAGGTACTTTTGGGTGTAATAGTTGTCACACCCCAAACCCAAAAGGGTCCAAAGCATGAAAAATACATCCCAAAAGTACTTGTAGAGTTTTCCTTTTTAATAATTCAATCCATACAATTCATACCAAGTACCAACATTAAGAATTTTCATAATAATTTCATTAAAAATACTTCTAAAGTAAGTCAAAACTCTATGCAATAATCACAAGAATCATTGGCCACAAAAGAATGGAGGTTTGAATAAATATAATTACATATCATTAGCTTGTTCTATTAGTGGGAATAAAAATCATCACCACTATTAGATACAAAAGAATAAGTCAAGTATACTCTAGGATATACATCATCTAAAGATCACAATCACAAAAGTTTAGCCTTCATCAGTTGTTAGTTTAACTACTGCTAGCCACAAAAACATGTCTCAAAACGATCATTGCTTACTCTGAAAAATTTTGTAAAATAATAGGATGAGACAAATCCCTGAAAGTAGCATAATTAATGGGGGTAGAGAAAATGTAAGTTTCATGATAATGAACAGTTTACAAAGCATGTTTTAATTTGGGAAATTTCTAACTAAATATTGCAAGACCTTTTCTAATAATAATATGACAAGAATGGTTAAATAATGGAACGCAAAGTTTCTCAAAATAAATACCTTGAAACTATATACTATACTTTGTGAACACTAACAATATAATTTCAAAGGCATAAAATCTAACATAAGGTAATTTATTACAAATATACCACATTACCATATAGACCAATCAGGGGATCCACCATTCACAACTGGCATGATATTGTCCTCTCTTGGCCCCATGGGCAGCAGCCTCATCCATACCCTTAAGGTTTTCTCTCCCCCCATGGGTAGAAGGGAGAACATGTCAATTAGGACCTCTTTTGCATGTAGTCTTTTGGCCCCATGGGCAGTAGCCTCACTTACATACAATTAAGGAACCTCTTATCCCTTTGGATAATAGGAAAGAACACGTCATCCAAAGTGAAAGGGCATAACCTAGATCTGACACCATTATCACAAAGACTACGAAAATCAAATCAGGCGATCACCGGAAAATCACACATGGCATAAGGTTAAAATAACATAAAGCTCATAGGTTACATGTACTTTCAAATACATAGTTTATATTCAGGTTGTTTTAGAAAAACCTTAAATAATCAAAACTTCTATAAAGTTTGTAAAGTTTTCAACTTCATTCTTTATCCAAATAGCTTTTCTATCAATTTCTCAAATAATACAAGACAAGATAAGCACCTTTAAATTTTCCAATATACCATAAAATCCATGAGTTCATTATCAAAGATTAAATCAAAGATGCTTATATTTTCCATGTCAACAATTCATGCATTTCCCTATATGCAATACCAAATATGATACAATTTTCATAAATAGTCATATACATTTAAGGTTACGACACAATAGTTTTTAGGAAAATATAATTTCCATAAATAGTTTCCAAAAACGAGTCTAACCCAAAAACAACGTTTATGCAACATGATTATTTTTTAAAAAAATCTCATTAAAAATCTACTTACCTGACAACCCGCAAAAAACCTAATTCTCCAAGCTCCAAAGGAGATTAGCTAGAACCTAAACAATATCAGGCAAACCTATCACAATAATCATAAAACTTGAAATTGTATCTAGCTACAAATTAGGAATTTCCAAATAAGCAATTAATAGGTAAGCCTAGTGTTTAACCTCATCAATAATATATTCCACTTCCAAAATTTATCAACAAATTAATTCACAAGGCATAGACTCCAACTTATAAAGTTAACCCATACAATATCATCTCCAACATTATGACTAGCTTCCATAAGATTTACACAACATCATCAAGAGACCCATGAAAGCAAAATCACAATATCCTCAAAGACAAGCAATTTAGAACTTCAACTAACTTCAAATAATCAATAAAAAATTATATTCACCATCTATTTCACATTAAAAAACCAAAACCCCCAAATCTTCACCACTTAGATAACCACCATTGTAAAAACTATAAACTCACTCATCAAATAAATCCACCAAGACAAAACTCATACATATAAACACATGAATATCACTTCCAAAGCTCATAAATCACATGGGTATCATTTTCAAAACTTAGATAAAAAAAGTCTCTAGCAAAAACATATAAACCCACCAAAAAGATTAGAAGTTTTTACCTCAAATAAAAGATGTGAAGATGCAAAGGTTCCTAAGAAGTTTTTCCAGTGATCTGGCCGGAAAAATGATGGTGGAGATGGTGGTGTGGTGTGGGTACTGGTGGGAGAGTGTGAGGGAGTGAGAGGAGTGTGTGTGTGTTTAAGTGAAAAGAAAAGAAAGAAAACCGGTGGGGCACGTGGGACACCATTTAAAATCTGCCCATCTTTTTTTTTTTTTTTTTTTTTTTGAAGTGCTGCTTTGTTACAACAGTGGTTAGGCCTTGGAGAGAGAGAGAGAGAGAGAGAGAGAGAGAGAGAATTAGTAACTACATTTAGTCTCTTTAGGGTCAAGTTGTCTTTATGGACCAAATTGGTCAATTTTTAAATGTTTTGGACCTGATTAACATTAGCCCAAATCTCAGGGTAAGTTAATGAAATTTACCCAATTAATATATATATTGTGGGGGGTTAAGCCTAGGTGGCCATGTCAGCCCACTTGAATAAAGCCCAGCATGAAGCCCGAGGCCCAACAAGTGATTTAAGCTTGATATGCATAGGGGGAGTTAGCCTCGAGCCATATCACAGTGGGCCCAACCCTGAAATAAGGACCATGGTTTAAGGGACGGCACTTGAGAGGTTCCTAAGGGGTTGGCTAGACGTTGACTGATAACAAAGGATGTCGGGGTAAGACGCGACCCCAGTGAGATCAGTAACTGAGGACTAATAGTTCCAGTAGGGATCCACTCCCGAACATTATTCAGTGTTTGGAACAAGTTCCAAGGGAATCCTCTAAATTCGTGAGAATCCCTTGTGATTCTGATGAACATAGGAATATGTGTATAAGTGGGGAGATAATGACGGCAATCCCACTAAAAAGAGACTATTTGAAGGAGCAGAGGGCAAGGGAAGAGGGGTTGGAAAAAATTTGGGCGGTAAGAGTGTTAGAGAGAGGGAAAACACTTAGAAACACTAGGGGAAACATAGAGGAACCAAGACAGGTTTTCGGCCTAAGTTGTAGGATTGAGAGTGATCCCACTTATAAATAAATTGTGACCCTATTACTTTGGTGGAGACCATATTGGGTGCACACAATTGGCACCGTCTGTGGGAATCCTACTCCGTCTGAGGCTTTGAACATGCTTAATGCCTCCCAATCATGGAAGGTCCACGTGAGGGCAAGGGATCTGCAGGTGGAAATCAATCAAAGGCCTCCTCAAGGGGTCATATGAGGCAGGATAGGGAGCGTAGGAAGGAACAGCAGCACATGCATGACGGACAGAAGACGAATTCTGATGAGAAGTCTTCCCACGGGGAACGAACTGTGTTGTATATTCCTAAGTGGCCCTATTGCACTGATCGGTTAAGGAAGCTCAAGAATCTACGAAAGCAGGTCAATGATTTGGAGAATGAGTTGAGAGGCCGGAATCGTAGGAGAGATCGGGAGGGGTTCGTCTGATGATCCAAACTACGTTCTAGATGGGTCATCTCAGGGTAGTGGTTCACATCGATCGAGAGATTGACTACATGAGACTGTGGGGTGTTATCATGAATCCCCTCTTCGTGAACTGCATGGGCATCGTAACACCCCTGTGGACGCAATGAGTCTGGCATTGAGAAGGTCGCCCGATAACCATTCATCGATGAAATCAAACATACAGAGATGCTGAGACGGTTCATACGATCGCAGTTCACCATATATGATGGGAAAACAGACCCAATGGAGCACGTGAGTCACTATACACAGATGATGTCCTTCTATTCTCATAATGATGGGTTAATGTGCAAGGTGTTCCAATCTAGCCTTGGGCTGATAATGATGAGGTGGTTCAACGATATGAGGAAGGGGTCCATTCGTAATTTTGGGGAATTAATACAAGCGTTTGAAGCATGATTTAGAACGTGTATCAAAGTTCCTCAACCAATAGGTTCTTTGTTGTCTATGAGGATGAGAACTAGTGAGACCCTTCGCTCCTATACAAACAGATATTGGGAACTTTACAATAAGATAGAAGGGGGAAATGAGCAAGTGGCATCCAGCACTTTTCGAATAGGCCTCCCTGAAGAGTCAGCGTTGAAGGACTCGCTAACCATGTGGCCCTCTGAAGACATGTACCAGTTGATGAGAAGAATCGAAGAGTATAAGAGATTGGAAGACGACTGTTTATAGGGCAAAGGTAAAGCCCCGGCCTCATCGTAGTATCGTAAAGATTATTGCCCTGAAAAATTCTAATAGACAAACAGGAGAGAACCAAGGGCCCTTAAGGAAGGCTCGGAGCAGCGCATCAAGTAAGTCAATGCTACATTCAAGGAATCGATCTATAAGATCCTAGAGCGCATTAAGAATGAGCCTTATTTCTGATGGCCGGGGAAGATGGGTGGAGACCTGATGAGGAGAAATCAGAGTTTATACTGCACGTACCACCAAGAGAAAAGGCACACTACAGAGCAATGTCATGTGCTGAAGGATCACCTAGAGCAGTTGGTGAAGGCCGGGCACTTTAAGGAGTTCTTAATCGATCAGGAAGGAGCAAACCTTGGACAAGGGTCGAGAGGTTGAAATGACTGAACCCTTCCACCTCCATTGGGAATTATCGAGGTCATTAATGCAACCTCTCGGGGCGTAAGCGTGAATAGCTAGAAGGGAGTACTTAGCGTGGTATCCTTATCTAAAGCAGAGGCCTCAAATCGACCTGATAAGAGGCCCCAGAAGGCCTCTGTACCGATCACCTTTGGTGAAGTGGATTCAGAAGGAACGTCTCATGGTAGATCAGGAGAGTGGAGTAGAGATAATGTACCCTAATCTTTACAAGGGACTAAGGCTGAAATCTTAAAGGTTTGACGGAAAAATCATGAACCCCGAGGGGCAGATAAAACTATCAGTAGTGACCGAAGAAAAGGAAGACGAAGTTAATTTCATCGTGGTTAATGCCCTCTCACCTTATACAGCGATCCTAGGGCGGCCTTGAATCCATGCCATGGGGGCAATACCATCGACCCTACCAGAAAATTAAATTTCCCACGAAAGATAGTGTCGTGGTGGATCGGGCCGATCAG